>JANKKI010000394.1:0-1487532 GCA_025175665.1 Cinchona pubescens
ATTAGGGCCTTTGCCCATATAGAAGATGCTAGTCATGATGATAACAGAGGGACTGTTAGGACACCCGAGATGGAGGGAACAAACTTTAATGATCCAGACCATATAACTGTTGAGGGTATGCATTCAGAGTATGAATCTTCTAGCGATGATCTTAAGAGCCTTGGTGGTTTAGATGAAGAGACCAAGAGAACAAGGTATCCAGTTTTTAATGAGAGGACAGATTTAAAAAATCCGAAGTTCAGTCTTGGGTTGAGGTTTGCAACGGTTAAGTTATTTAGGACTGTTATTAGGATGCATTCCATTGTTGACAAGTCTCTTATACACATCTAGATGTCAATACATAATTATGGCAGGTGAGTTTGGAGTAACAAAGGGTATGTACTTTTAAGTTAGCTGTTGAGTTATACGTGCATGATTTTAGGAAGCAACCATCCATGACAGTCACAGAATTTGCACTAAGGTTAATCAGGAGTTAAATGTTGATTTTACCATCAATCAAGCCTACAGAACCAAGATGAAAATCATGTAGAAAATCAACGGCACATACATACAACAATATGCCAAGCTTGAAGATTATTGTGGTTAGTTAAAGAAGGTCAATCCAAGATCAACAGTTGTGTTGGAAACTACTGTTAATGAAAAGGGTTAAAAAACGGCTTCATGAATGGTTGTAGGAAGTTGATTGGGTTAGATGGGTGCCACTTAAAAGGTCCTCATGGGGGTCAATTGTTGACAGTTGTTGGTATTGATTCCAACAATAGTCTGTATCTTGTGGTTTATGCTGTGATAGAAGTTGAGAACTATGTTGGAATTGGGTCTCTTATACAGATGTGTATAAGAATTATTTTGAAAGTAGGTCCATGTTAGACACCAGTAGGTAAAATCTCCCTACTTTATAATGCAGTTGAATGTTTATATTTCTTTATTTATTATAACTTTTAATGTATTCTACGTATTAATTGATATTATATTTTATTTGAACAGGGACTCATCCAGACAATTAATAATAAATTACCAGAAGCTGAGCATAGGCATTGTGTGCTTCACATGTACAGTAACTTCAAACTATTGCACAAAGGTTTATCTTTGAAAAATAGGCAATGGAAATGTTCTAAAGCCTCAAATGTCAATTTGTTCAAGTCTGAGATAGAAAGGCTTAAGAAAGAAGAATATGATGCATTCTTGTGGCTGTCAGATAAGGATCCTATGCATTGGTCAATAGATCACATTTCCAAGCTGAGTTTAAATGTGATATACTATTGAATAATATACGTGTGACTTTCAATTCTACATACTTAAAGCTAGCAACATGCCAATCCTTGCCATGTTACAAACTCTATACTTTGTACCTGCTAAGGTTATTACAAGTCAACAGGGACAAATGTCAAGGTGTGAGGGTACAATACCTTTTTCCATGTTTGTTATTTACAGTTATGCATTCGTGTGTTACTTTTTGACCTGTTTTTCTATACACATCTAGCATGTACATATGTAGACCTAATATCATGGCCATTTTGGAGAAGAGCAAAACATAACAAAATGATTGCATTCCTATCTATTCTAGTAACCACAAGTTCCAGGTATCATGCATATATGGAGATAGTATTGTTGTAGATCTACTCTCTAGGACCTGTTCATGTAGGAAATGGGAGTTGAGAGGGATACCTGCAACCATGCAGTGGCTTACATATTCAAAAGTAGGGAGAGGCCTAAGAGCTATATGGAGTGCTCTAAAGAAACTTACATGTGAAGCTATGAACCATCCCTATATCTAGTCAGTGGCCCTGGACTATAGGATAAAAATAATATGACTGATGTTTTGCCACCTAATTATAATAGAGGTCCGGGAATGCCTAAAAAAGCAAGAAGGAGGCAACCTAATGAAGAAAACAATAAGAATAATTCTGTCAAGAATATGCTAAGCAAGAAGGGTGGTAAGGTGAAATGCAATTGCTACCACCAATATACTGGCCATAATAGACTTGGCTGCCCAACAAAGGCAACGGAAATAGAGTTGGAACCTGCAGAAAACCAAGTCTAAGATGGAGTTGAAGCTCCACCATTTGCTGGTGATGAAAAGGCAACAACTGATGCAGTTAAAGTTCCATCAACTACTGATGACGAAGGGGCTGCAACTGCTGTAGTTGAAGTGCCAGCGGGTGGTGTTGTTATGAGGTCTTCAACTACTGTAGTTGAAGTTAAAACTGGTGGACAAGCTGTTAATGTAATATTAGTACTCAAGAGGTAAGAGGTGAGGGGACCACAAAGAAGAGGAAATGTGGAATCTACAAAAAGTATGTTGGTTATACAAAGGCCAACTATCCCCATACGGAGCCATATAGAGGAGAAATGCATTTCAAGTATAAGGTGCCACCGCCTAAGAAGGCCAAAGTCCAAAGCTCTACTACTACAACTTCACAAGATATACAACGTTGTTTACATCTTCATATAAATCTGAGTTCATGCACTTCTAATGCTGATTATTTGTAGGTCAACAATCCAAGAGTATTTGTATTTGGTCCTGGAATTACAATTCGAGCACCTGCACCCATTTTTCTCCACTCCATGTTAAAGAACATGTGGATGGATGGAAAAATACTTGAGCACTAGCTCTAATACCATGTTAAAGAATATGGACTTCCATCTTAAAATCAATTGGTGATAAGTAGAGTGGCTTAGGAATTTATTAATTAACTCAGGATCTTTTTGATTAGTCGATGTGGGATTTATACTTTAACACTTTTAACAACCCCAGAAAGTACAAAGGTGGTCAATTTGGGAACAACTCAGGTTTCTTCTACAACATATATGTGGAAGGGGCAAAGGTGTGTCAACCTTTCATCACTTCAGGCTGCTATTGGACATTCTTCCCAATCAGGCACTGAAACTGTGCAACTGCTAGATAATACCACCAAGGTTGTAGGGGAAAAAATGAGGGCAAGTAGAAACAATGTTTTGTTGATCATTTCTATGTTTTTGGGTATACAATGTTGATTTCCATTTGGTCTTATTTTGTCAATGGCCTTAGCTCTTTGGTAAAGACTTATCTATTGCCTTAACTATTTTGTAAGTCTTATGTGTTGAACGTTTTTGGTGGCAATGAAATGCAGTGGCTGAAATTGAGAAGTGATATTTTGATGTTTTGATATTCTCCAGGATTTCTACATTCGTTTTACTTGACTAAATTTGTTAAGACCAGCATGTGAATTTACACCAAAGTGATAATGACCAGATAATAAATCTACAATAAAAATACACTTCAACTGCCTTCTAGAACTACAAACCCAAAACTACGCATCAATTATGCAAGTAAAACCCAACTACCTACAATTACATCAACCACTCAAACACGGCAAAACTGCATACAATTACATTAACTACCCAAACACTTGGAAGCAAAAGGAAAATCCAACTACATAACTGCAGGCCTTCATATTCATCATCCTCTTTCTTTATCACTGAAAACAACACAAAAATCAAAATCTAGTGAATCAATAACAACAGTAAAAGTCTCTTGTTCTTTTCTTGCAATGTAGTTATCTCAACATCCTTCTGGCTCATGGAGTTCAATAACCCATTCATTACTTCATTCTATCTAGGCCGTTGTTCAGGATCATACCACTTGAAAAACTTGCGATCTCCATATTGCTGCACAAAACCAGTTCTTCAACAAATAAGCAATCTATTAAATGTTGATTGAAGGGTCAAACTACTACATTTGTACTAAACTAGTTATTAGCACACCTCACAAATCTTTTTCCCAAGTTTGCCATAGACCACGACGTAATCACAACCACTTCATTCCTGCATCTACACCTAACATTTTCTGGATTGTTCATCCTTGAAGATTTGGTGCTGCATCTTCAAGTTGAAGTAATGAGTATTGAGACTTGAGAGGGAAATGACTGAAGATAGAAAATAGAACTATTATTTAACCCAAAAATTAGGTCAAAGGAGGAAAATTTCCCTCCAAGAATTTTTTGACACTTTTAACTCTAATTGGGTCGCCTGCACTTAACAGAAGGTGTCTCACATGCACACAAGAACCGTTAAGTTTTTTGACAGAAGTCTATTTTGTATTGAAATGGAAATATTTAGACAGTTTGAGATGCAAAGTGTCTAAAAAAAATATTAGAGGCAATGTGAGGATCGTACAAATTTAGATGTGCCTTTGTTGGGCAAATTAAGCCTATATATGTGTTTGATATTAGTATTATACGTAACAACTAAAAAGTTCATATTTCTTCTATTGCCAAGAAGTAGTTGGAATTTTTTACCAAACAACTCTTTGCATGTACTTATTTTCTCAACTACTCAACAAAATAAAAACTAGAGACACACACACACACACATAAGTATATATATATATATATATATATATATGCATGAATGACCATCTCAAATTGAGAAATTAACCGTAATTCACGACAAAGCCTTAATTATAACCCACTTTAATGTCTTTGTTCATCTGATGATTACTAGTAGGACTAATTCTATTTTGCATCCTTCAATATACCTTATTCTCACTTTATAGTCTAAATTTTAGTTTTGGATACTTTGTACACAACTCTTAAATTCGTCCCACTTTAATCATTTTTTTAGTCACTATTTCAAAAATTAACGAAATTTTTTCGTGTATATGACAAATTTAACATAATGTACAATAATATTTTTTTATATAATGTATAACCTTCTCTAACTTTTTTAGATTGTCTAAATCCTACTCTTTAGAAATTTGAGAGTTAGTATATAAAGTGTCAGACTAAAATTTAGGATATAAAGTGATAATTAAGTATAAGTTGACGGATACAAAATAGAACTAGTCTTTACTAAAAATATTCTCTTACAAAAACTATCCATCATAAATAAGGAAATAATTTAATACAATACCACCAATTATATCCTAATCTACTTCATTAAGATGATTGGATGACGTTGGATAATTTTGTGATATACTATCCTCAGTAGTATACTTTAAATCAATCTCTTATACACATCTAGAAGTATATAATCAATACTAACGTGATTACAAGTAAGTATTAGGTACTTCCCACTTGAGCATTTTTTATGCTTTTATTAATTGAAGAACTGTAGTACAAGTACCAATGTGCCATCGCTTAAAATCTTACTCCTTCCGTCCCAATATATTCGTCATTTTTTGAGAATTTAACTTATTAATAATAGTGCTTTGATTATAATGTTAGTGTTTTACTTTTTAATTTTACCTTCCAACATTAAAATTTTGAATTTAAATAACATGGTCACAAAAATAATGGGAGGGATAATACTAGGAAAAGTACTAAAAAATTCTTTTAATTTTGTATACATGACAAATATTTTGGAATATTTCAAAATAAAAAGTATGACACTTTTAATAGGATGGAAGGAATAGTAGAGGTTAACCAACTTTAATGCACTCTGTCCCAAATGATTTCGCTTTGTTGAACCTCGATCTTGATTGATATAAAAGGAGTGTGAACCTCTTGACTTGAGTATGTGGATGTAAATTAATACGGTTAATGAAGTTGTTCTTTCGAGCAAATCAAGTTTGAGAACATCTAGCTTTAATTACCAAGTGCATCTATATAAATTGACAAAATAACAAAATTATTAAAGTATTCTTATCTCTTGAAAAAAGAAAAAATGAAAGCTTCGCGTAGTATATAAGATCAGGAATCGTAATTCAATAAGATTTTTTGACGTTGAGTGATTTTGAAAAATAATCCTTGAACGAATTTTCAGGAAAAAGAAATATATTTCTTGTCTAAATATAATAATAAAAGAAAATTGTCTTAAATAGACCACCCTCTGAAACAAATAAGGAATGTCTTGCTAATTAAGACCTATAATTAAGGAATATATTATACAGATTCTAAATATATATAAGTAAATATATTTCTAAGATATATATATTAAAAGTGTAAATATGTTAACATTGTTCCGCAAACTCAAGGTGGTTGAACACAAGCGAACTTGAGTTTGGAACAAAGAGCATTCAAATAAGGCCAGGTCTATGAGCCTTAGTGAAGATATTGTCCACTATGACTCTATAAGAGATATATTGTAATTGAAGAGTACCATGAACTAGATGCTAGCGAACAAAATAACAGTCATTCTCGATGTGTTTAGTGTGCTCATGAAAAACATCATTGTGAGCAATTTGAATAGCACTCTGATTATCACAATGAAGAAGAGTACCAAAAGAATGAGTAACACCCATATATTCGAGTAACCAGCGAAGCCAAATCAAGTTCTTGAGTAGCATCAGCCATAACCCGATATTCAGCTTCAGTACTAGAACGAGAAGTGACAGTCTGCTTCTTGCTACTCCAAGAGATGAGAGAAGCACCAAGGAAGAAGAAACATCTAGTAATGATCGTCATGCATTAGATCGCTGGACCAATCGGCATCGAGTAAGCATGTAGATCAAGCGGAGAGAGAAGAGAAAAAATAAATACCAAGAAACCTGTCTCTTGATACACATCTAAATGTGTAGAACAGCAGCATAATGAGTTGTTCGCAGAGTTGCTATAAACTGACTGACTACATGAACAACATAAGCAATGTCAGGGCGAGTGACAGTAAGATAGACTAAACTACCCAGTGATGATATAAAGTAGGATCATAGAGAGGATTACCATCAGTAGGAGTAAAACGAGCATTAGTTTCAATAAGAGTTGAGGTAATGGTATGATCTGTGAGGCCGGCACGAGCAAGAAAATCAGAAGCATACTTAGCTTGAAGACCATAGAGAGCTCGACGAAGTTTGAACATTTTGATCGGTGGATGAGAATAACTAGGAGGTGGTTTCATGTAGACATCTTCAATAAGATCGCCATTAAGAAAAGTATTCTTGACATACAACTGGAAATGGGACCATCTGCGAGTAGCAGCAACAAGTAAACTATGAGCAGTAAGACGTGCAACAGGAGCAAAGGTTTCTTCATAATCGATGCTGTGTTCTGAGCAAATCCTTTTGCAACTAAATGAGATTTGTATCACTCAATAGTGCCACCATCTGAGTCTTAATTTTATAGAACCATTTACAACCAATAGCAGACCTTTCGGGAGGTAGGTCGACTAGATTTCAAGTGATCTAATTGTGTAAGAGATATTCCTTCTGTTACATAGCTCTATTGCCAAATGGGATTAGAACTACCTTCTAATTAAGAAATGGGTTCATGTAAATATAAGATAGTAGAAAAATAATAAAAGTCACGAAGTCGAGAAGGAATATCTCTTACACAATTAGATCGACGAAGAGTAGGTGGAAGTTGAGATGAATGAGACAATTCTGGAGACATGACCAGGGTAGGATCACCGTCAGGAGCACGATCTTGAGAGCCATGGAAGTCATCAAGAAGAGATTCAGAGGTAGAGTCAACTGGAGAATCTACAGCATGCTTATCAAAAAAAAAATCAAACGAGAGATTAGTAAAGAAAGGTTGAGAGGAAGTAAGGGATCAAGATGAAACTTAGACATGGAAGAGAACATTTGATGCTCCCAAAAAACTACATGACGAGATATGCGAAGCCTACGAGACTGAGGATCCCAACTCCGATAGCCTACATGTCGATTCCATACCCTAAGCTGTCTCTTATACACATCTAGATCCTAATATTTTAGTCTAAAGTTGGTTACCTCTATATTCCTTCCATGAAAAAATAAGCGCAACCAAAAATTTTGAGTGATGTATAATCAGGAGGGGATTTAAAGAGACGTTCATAAGAGTTTGATTGTTAATGATAGAGGAAGGAACCCTATTAATAGTGTAGATAGCAGTAAGTGCTGCTTCACCCCAAAACCTCCCAAGACAAGAAGATGAAATTAGTAAAACATGAGTAGTGTCGAGAATATGCCTATGTTTACGTTTAACGCGACCATTCTGTTGAGAGGTACCTGGACAAGATCTATATGAACAATAGTACCATGTTGATGAAGAAAGTCTAAAAAGGACTTTTCTTTATATTCCATGGCATTTCTGTACAAAGAACTTTGATGATACTAGAGAATAGAGTTTGAATCATAGTGACAAAATCACGATAAATTTTAGATAAGTCAGATATATGGCACGTAAGATAAATCCAAGTGTATCGTGAATAGTCATCAACAAAAATAACAAAATATTTGGAACCACCCATAATGGGTGTAGGAAAAGATCCCCAAATATCATAGTGGACAAGATCAAATGGTGCAGTAGCAACAGAATCACTTTTATTAAAAGATAAAGTATGATGTTTCGCAAGTTGACAAGAAACACATTCAAAATGTTCATTCTTAACAAAACCTAGACGTCCCTGAGAAACTAAAATTTTTAAATGACCAATGAAAATATGACCAAGCCGGGAGTGCCATAAATCAAGTGATAATGTTGAAATAGCATAACAGGAGGTAGAAAATAAATGAGGCGGAAGCCGAAGGTGAATCAACTCAAATAGACGATGTACTTTAGAGACTATTCTTACAATATGTCCTCGTCTATACCCTGCACAGAATATTAACATATTTACCTTTTCACCTTGAGTTTGCGGAGCAACTGTTAACATATTTACCTTTTAATATATATACTGTCTCTTATACACATCTAGATCTACAATGTATAAGAGACACATAGGCCATATCTTTATATGATGTGGTAAACAAGAATTTGTTACTTGTGAAGAAAAAATATGAGAATCGGAGGTCATATGATTACTACAAGTAGAATCGAAGTATCAAGAAGATGTACCTAGAGTGACAGAAAAGGCAGTAGATGGCTTAAATCTACGCCTGTCTCTTATACACATCTAGATGTGTATAAGAGACAGATGCTACCAATATGCTACTCAGCAGCATATCACCAATATCGGTGGTAGCTGCAGACACGATATGGACGGACTTAGGTTGGGCTGTCCAAATTTTGCTGAAGTGCGATTAGAATTCTTGGTACATGTGGATGAAAAATAACGAGGTCCTTTCTTGCAACAAATATGATAAATGCGAATAGGATAATTTAAAGTCAATGACCGGGATCATGACAATAACGGCATTCCCTTGGTTGAGATGAACTTGAAGGAGCTTGTGTGGCCAAGCGGTTTCAATGAAGTGATGTCCATGATTAAAAGCCGAGTCTTAAGAGATCGAAGACGAGTTTCCTCAAAAATAACTTCTAAAAAGGAGTCTCAAGAGTAAGTAATGGAGACCGATGTAATAACAATGCACGAATAGGCTCAAAGTTATCATGAAGACCCATGAGAAATAGCATCAAGCGTTGATTATCATGAAGAGCGGAGTACTTTATAGCATCTCTAGGAGTATCCCATTTCGGATCCAAAGGGCAGTTGATCCCAAACACTACTAAGAGTAGCGATAAATGAATGAATAAGCTGATGAGGCTCCAGTTTCATATGATATAAGGCAGTCAAAAGTTAATATGGACTCGCAAGACCTTTGACGGTGTATCGATGGGTAAGAAAATCTCATAATTCCTTGGCAGTACTAAAATGTCCAAATTGTTGACGCATGGAAGGAATAGTGGTGTTGCGGATCCAGGCAATAATTTGATGATTCTTACTGTCCCAATCTTCAAAGTGATCATTGAATTTGGTAATCGATTCGCCTTCTAGTTGTGTTGGAACAACTGTAGATCCATCAACAATACGCCACAATTTTCAACCCTTGAGGAAATTTTACATATCTTGAGTCCATGAAACATAATTAGGTCCATCCAATGTAGTTGAAACAGGATGGGACACGTCTGATTGAGCCATGGTAGGAAAATAACAATTGAAAGCCAAGAAATGAAGAAAAAAGTAAGTAACGATATAAAGAAAGGCTACTTTTCGAGAAGAATCACAGAAAACCAAGCACACGGTTGAACTCAGAAGACCGAAAAATGTAAGGAACAGATCATATCGAAGACTTCCAACTAGACTCTATAACATAATAGGAGCCCTGGAATCGAACACTTACACAAACTAGCCGAAAGCCCTCTTTTCCCATTCTCTGACGAAGCGATAAAATAATCATACTCCTTCTATTCTTAACTATTCTTAATTATGGTGGACTAAATCGGGAGAAAATTGATCAAAAATAGCCTGAACCAGACAAAAAATTACTGACCAGTGAACTAAGCAAATCAACTCAATACTGAACTAGGGATTGAAAACCGCTGAAGTGGCAATGACGTGGCAGATGACGGGACAAAAGAGGATGACGATGCTACCACGTGGTAGTGACTTGGCACCGTAGGATGACGTGGCAGGTGACTTGGCATTGTGGGGGTGATGTGGAATATTATGATGATGTACTAGGTGACATGGCTAATGAGGTGGCAGATGACATGTCTGTACATGTAGCTGATGCCGGGCTGTTGGTGGGGTCAGATGAGTAACGTGGCGACACGTTGGCACTGATGTGTCTGGTGACTTGGCAAAAGACTTCCCAGTAAGAAGAAAGCGTGTTTCACAAACACGCTTTAAGAGAAACTGAAGAAGGCGTGTAAACCCCAAGATGTGGCTCTGATACCATGAACGAATTTTGAAGAAGAATTATATTTCTTGTCTAAGTATAATAATACAAGAAATTCTCTTAAATAGACTATCCTATGAAACAAATAAAAAATGTCTTATTAATTAAGACCTATAATTAAGGAATATAATATACATTTAACTAATATATACAAGTAAATATATTTATAACATATATATTAAAAGGTAAATATGTTAACAATCCTGAATTTGTAACTTTATAAATAATTATACTTACCTTACCAATTAGTAATTCGTAAGATAGTTCATTATAACGAGCTTGGTTTATCACTGGACCAATTATCTCTTGCTAAATGTTCTTCAATCATCTTTATGTCTTGATATTTTATTAGAAACAAATAAAATTCTCTTTACTTTAACTAATTTTCTCAACAATTTAATGACATTATTTTACCTAGGCTTTAGATGTTAATTGCATCATCTCCCAAAAAAAAAAAAAAAATTGCAATTCACGACAAAGCCTTAGTAACTTTAATGTCATTGTTTTCCTGATGAACATTACTAATAAGGCCTAACTCCATGCCTTAAAACCATTAGTTTTATTAGTAGAATTAAATTTTGGATTGAATTGAGGAGAATTAGATAATTTGGAGTGTAAAGTGTCTTAATTTATCTTTGCATGTGTAAAGAGACAAATTCTCACTTTATATTTTATTTAATTGTTAAGACCTAAATGCGTTATAATATTTTTTTACCAAAACCAGCAATTTAAATAATGGAATAATTTAATGCAATACCTACCATGCATGCATTTGTTCCCTAAACTATTCAAGGTGCTTGCATGACGTACTTCGGGTAATCTTGTGACCAATCATCAATTAAAGGTGAAGTTTTGTAATTATTGGAAGTTCATAATCAATCACTATTCAAAGATTTATCTGGAGATTATTTATAAATATGATTTCCCCACTTGCCCATTTATTATGCTTTATTTCTGGTTTGATTTGGTTTAGCTGAATTCTTGTTAAAAAGCAATTAAAAGTAATTAAATAAATATTAGTTTGCATATTAGTAGCATATTGGTAGCATATTGGTAGCATGCATTTCATCAGTTGGATAACTAAAAGAGCCGATCATTTTATAGACTATTGCAAGAATTTAATCCTAAATCTCCAACCCCAGGAAGTTTCAGGGGCTCCTGGTGACTAACAGTCCATAAGGGGCTCCTGGTTGGACTGTTAGTTATCTAGCAATGAAGTGCTAATGACACAAAATTTTGCGACGCTATTTTCTATGCTTTTGCAACAAATTTGTTTCGTGTTTTTTTGCCAAAGGGCCTAATGGCACATCGGATCTGTTGTTTTTCAAGCCCTGAAAAGGCAAGCACAACATAAAGATTAGCCTACCAAATTTTATCATATTACAAGACTAACAAGAGAACAAGATCGGCTGAATCATCTTTTGCTAAAAATTCTTTAATCATCTGGGAACAATCTCAATGCTCGTCTTTCTTAGTATTGCGAAGGGAAAACAGTTAGGTCAATTTGGTGTGTCATATACCCTATGGTCATTCAAGAGTGTGATGTCAGATTATATAAATATATCCACATGAGTGATGACATCTGACACTACATAATACATGTGGTTTCTTGAATGACCACAAGATTTATGCATGAATTTGTAAATCAAATCTATTTCAGGCCTGTTTGGATGGGTAGATTTGATTTCAAATTATCAAGCCAAATAGATTTGGCTTGATAATTTGAAATTCATTCATTTATCGCTACTCTTAGTATCCATTTGGGATCAACTGCCCATTTGGATCCGAAATGGGAAAATCTTGAATTTCTTATCCATTTCTAAACCTAGTCATTTCAAATTCATTCTCAAATCCAAATCCAAATCCACCTATACAAATACAATGTTTTAGTATTTCTCCACGGGGGAAGTAGTTGGAATTTTTTACAACTTTACTTTTTACTTATTTTCTCAACAAAGGGAAAAATGCAATTTTGGTATCTTAAATTTGGGTCTTCATCTATTTTTGGTACCCAAAATTTTAGACAAAGCCCATTTAAACTTAAAACTATCCAATTTCAACCACTGTAAGACAATTTTTAAATTTTTGTCAAATATGACTGTCTCGTTATCACATGCGTTGCACGTGACCGTAGCCAAAAATGTTCCTTAGTAGGGGCAAATATTATATATCTCGGATATTAATTTTGTCTATAATAACATTAAAATTTTATATTCATGTCTCTAAAATAGTAGCCTATAAATATTATACATAAAATGGTTTACAAAATTATACCATAAAACTCATTATTTGAGTCATATCTTTCTTTGCTCTAATTTCATAGTTTCTCTTTCTCCAATCATTTAAAAAATACCCTTTAATGACTCAAACTTATAACCAATATGTCATATGGGAAGCATATAACCACTTGACTTGCCCTTATTTGTCACTTTGATCTTTGTCATCTTAGATATTAAACGTTATTTGTAATTTTCAATTGTAATCCTTGGTCAAAAATATTTCCCCAAAACAAATAACTATACCTTTTTCAAAATTTCATAACATAAATGGTAGCTAAACAACTTAGATATTTACAAAGGAAAAAGTACATAAATAAATCTAAATAAATAGGTTAAATAGAAATTTAAATGAACTAGTTAAAACACAAAATAGATAATATTTTAATTCACATGTTATATTTCAAGTAAGAATCTATTTAGTACTTGGCAAATTATTAAAACAAAAAATAAAAAATCATTATTAGTAATTTTATTCTATTAATTGAAAACTGTACAAATTAAAAAAAAAATGAGTGCTCATTTGTTTTCTTACTTCATAACCTATAAATAAATAAAAATTAGATTAATGAAGTCTTACGTCATAAAATTAAAGATAGAAAAGTGTAATATTAAATAGGTTGTCGAGACTAAATGAAAGATTAAGGATAACTCTTTAAGTCATATTGTAATTTTTTTTACACTTGCATTGGTGGTATAGATAGTTGTATTTAAATTTTTACAAATCTGATCACTAAAACTTAAATTTTTGCATATCTCAATTCTAAAATAAACATTAAAAATTAATTATATTTGATAGTTACAAAGTAGTACTTGAACTTCAATTACCAAAAAATCATATTACATATTTCACTTTATACAAATTAATAAAATGTTTCAAATGAAAACATAAGTGATTTTAATGTACTTTTGTTATTTTATTTGGGGATAGTGGTGGCAGTAGTGACTGTTAAATCTAACTTATATTATAACATGCCTTCCCCTGAATTTCAACCAATTTAATTATATTTCACTTTCCCTTCTTTCTTATTTCCTACATATATCACATTATCATTAAATTGGTTGAAATGGGGTGGGAGAATGTTATAACGCATTTAGATTTAACAATTACATACAATACGCATGTGACTTTTTCTGTTCATATTTGAAAGAAAATTCAGCATTATCCTACATTGATTGAAATCGAATAGCTTTGAGGGTTAAATGTGATTTGGTAGAAATTTCAAGGACGAAAATAGATCACGATTCAAATTTTATTGACCATAATTTGTTGACAATGGAAACAAAACCATGGTCAAATAACTCTGATGGTACTGAAAAAAAAAAAAGGGGTGATGAACTGCAATTCACGACAAAGCCTAACCAACTTTAATGTCATTGTTTTTGTGATGATTACTGATAATATTATTCTCTTACAAAAACTAGCCATCCTCAGTTATGCAATAATTTAATGCAAAACCTACCATTTATATTCCCTAATAATCTACTTACTAAAGATGCTTGGTTGACGTACGTTTCATAATTTTGTGATATTTTAGTAAACCTAATCATCAATTAATTAATGGTGCAGTTTTGTATGTAATTGGAAATTGAATTAATTAACTAATGATGATAATAAATTAGACAAAATGAGTGGATTTTCAAATACAAGTGTTCCGCTATTCCCAAATTTCTACATATCTCCCAGATTTGTTGCAAGTAATCCAGTGTATAAGAGACAGAGCCATGGATGATGGTGGATTCCCTTTGTTTTATTAAGCGAACCTTCTTTCTTACCTAACTGCCCATATTAAACTTCCCTTTTAACATCCTTCTGTTCAATCAATATTCAATAAACTGCTACATTTGTTATCTCTTACCACATCATATATAATTGCTCCCGTTTGGCCTAAAGGTTGTACAAGTCTGTGAAACATTGTAAAAGTTGGAGAAATTTAATTAGTGCCTAAGAAGGAGAGAGAGAAAAATGGCGGCCAGTGCGCCAGCAGCAAAGATAAAGTTCCAGCTGCAGTAGATCAATCTCTTCCATATAATCGAGAGAGCGAAGTACGAGCATTTGACGAAACCAAGGCCGGTGTTAAAGGACTTGTCTGATACTGGCATTGAGAAGGTGCCTCGGATGTTCATTCATCCTGATCAAAGTAGCTTGTTAAATTCCAGCAAAATAGGAGAATTTACAGTGCCAATGATCGACCTGGGAGGAGGTATTGAGAAGGATCCAAGAAGACACAAAGAAATAGTTGACAAGGTAATAGATGCATCAGCAAATGCGGGTTTCTTCCAGGTGATAAATCATGGAATTCAAGAAAGTGTCCTGGAGGATATGATTGAAAGTGCACGCAGATTTTTCGAGCAAGATATTGAGGTTAAGAAACAGTGGTATACAAGGGATACGACAAAAAGGGTTATGCTTCACAGCAATTATGATTTATATAGTTCAACAGCTGCTTCTTGGAGGGACACATGTTATTGCATCATGGCTCGTCGAAACCTCCAGCTCAAGAGGAATTGCCAAATGTTTTCAGGTACTTTCTTAGGGATTTTTTTATACTTTTTTGCTTTATATGGTTAGTATGATCGGAATAAATCATAATTACATAATTCATTGGGTAAATCTGCAAATAGCTTACTAATTTGTGCGTTTGGATATTGCGTACCAAACAATATGGTACATAAATATATTTGGTATTATATTTTTAGCAAAGTGGTGTGCATCTCTTGCACTATAAGTAACTGTAATATTTTAATCCACCAAAGATAAATCAATTGAAAACAGTTGACGGCTGCACAATGGAAGATGTGCAGCACTAACACCGCACGAAAGAGAGAAGAATTGAAGCGGCAAATCAAATTTTTATTTCTCAAATTTCATACAAAACAAGACAACACTCAAACATTTTGCTTATTTCCTTGGACTCTACGGCTCAAGCCTTTGAAAGACAACAATCAATTTTTAATTATTATGCTTCACAATCAAACAAACTTCCACAAGTCTTGTATTTATATGATTAGACTTGCGGACAAAACTAGGAGTATGAAAAACTTAAACCGTTTGAATTTGCAACCCATAATAGTAACAAACAAGACTAAAATACATCTTGTATTCCTATTACTATTTGGTTGTGCTTCTTACACATACGTCCCTTATATCAAGATATTTAAATTTTAAGAGACAGAAGTTATTTCATTTGTCAATGACTTAACTTCATTGATAGTTCGTAAGAATTTGTCAACCACTTGATTTTCGATCTTGCAATAATCAATAACTATCTCGATGTCTTATACCAACTCACGAATGAAGTAGAATTTGATGTCAATATGTTTGCTAGAGACATGATACAGTTGAGAATTCTTTGTCTCTCAATAGCAAACTTGCTATGACAAAAGATTTTTGTAGGACTTTCTTTCTTGTGTTGTACAAACCCAAGCATCCTTCTCAACTACGGTGCTTGAACAGCACTACTTGCCGCTATTGTCATATACTCCACCTCACGCTTAGACACAGCCTGCACTTACTGCATCTTTGACGTGTATAAGAGACATTAGTAGAGGTAAATAAAATACCAATAAATTAATAATAATAGTAATTTTCACCACCCCAATCACTGCATATATCCAACAAGACTAAAAGCGTCGTATATCCAACAAGACTAAAAGCATCGTATGGGAATAAAAATACTATCGAGTTGCGTATTTCGGATGTATCTCAAAATTTTCTTAATCTGGTGCAAATGGGATTGACAGGAATAATCAGCCAAACAATAGTTATCAAATTTTATGATAGAGACTAAAATTAAATTTTAGTGATCGTGCAAATTAGATGTGTATTATAACATGAAAGTTGTGTATAAGAGACAGTGGTGCCAGAATAATGCATGAAATATGCATGTAATAGAGGGTGAATGAAAAGAGTTGAAAATGGATATTGCCAAACTAAATCTTTTCAATCAATGTACTAAGAGCATTTTGAATCTGTGAAATAAAAATACATCTTATCCAACTGATGCGTTAAAAAACTTCAATATCAAGAAAATAAGACATTAATCCCAAATCTGTCATCTCAAAATAGCTAATCATAACCTCTCTAAATTCAGGAATTAAATTTAGGATTATTGCACATGAAAATCAAATTATCTACATACAAGCACACAATGAGAACATCTCCCCTCTAGATGTGAATAAGATGTACAAAATATGCTCATATGTGCATTTTTTAAATCCATTGTCAACAAAATATGAGTCTATACGAGTGTACCAAACTCTAAGAGCTTGTTTCAACCCATATAGTACCTTCTTCAACCTACAAACTTTATTTTCTTGACCCTTTTTCACAAAACCTATAAGCTACTTAACATAAATTTTTTCGTCAAGAACACTATTCAAAAATACAGATTTCATATCCATTTGATACATTTTTCAACAATTATTGTGCATAAGAGACAGCCACCGACACATGTAAATCTAGCAACTAGTGCAAAGATTTCAAAATAATCAATACCTGCCTTCTACTTTAACCTTTGACAACTAACCTCGCTTTGTAGCAATCCATATCTTCAATTGGTATGATTTTGGTCTTGTAGACTCACTTGACTTTAATTGGTTTCTCTATCGGCAGAAGAGTAGTCAACTCCCGTGTATTATTTTTCTCAATTGTATGAATCTCCTCATCCATGGCTTGAACCCAATGATCTTCTTTGACAATTTTTTCAAATGTAACTAGATCACAATCTGCAAATAATGTTAAATTCACAATACCTTCATCAAACACATCATTACCATTAGAAATAACATAATCCTGCAAATGAGCAAGCAAATGGCACTGTCTTTGCAGGTGACTGAATGACTCAGTTGGAATAGACTGTACAACTGGTTGATCCACTTGTCTACTATAACTCTCTTCCTCCACTATTCGAATCACTGGTGAAGGTCTTGACGATGGCTTAGAATCCTT
Source organism: Cinchona pubescens (assembly GCA_025175665.1). Taxonomy (NCBI): domain Eukaryota; kingdom Viridiplantae; phylum Streptophyta; class Magnoliopsida; order Gentianales; family Rubiaceae; genus Cinchona; species Cinchona pubescens. The sequence goes on from JANKKI010000394.1 coordinate 17,738, forward strand.
CTTGGACTAATCTCAAGCACCCAGCTTATCAAAAATAACATCCCTACTAGTAATTACTTTTCCTGTATTATGGTTAAAGAACTTGTACCCATTTGTCTCGTGACTATAGCCAAGAAAAAAACACTTTTATGCTTGTCATCCAACTTCTTCCTCAAAACATCAGGAACATAGGCATAGGCAAAACAACAAAAAACTTTTAAGTAAGAAATATGTGGTTCTTACTAGTCTAATCATCATATAGAGTTTGCCTATAATTGCACCTTGTAAAACACTTGTTTGGCACATAAATAGCACAAGAGATAACTTATGCACAAAATCCTTTAGGTATATTTTTAGAATGTACCATAGATCTCATCATATCCATCACAGTTCTATTTTTTCTCATAGCCACACCATTTTGCTGAGAAGTGTACCTAGTTGTCAACTAATGTTTAATGCCATGTTTTTCCAAAAGATATCACACACAAGAAATTCAGTACCCATATCAGTTCTCAAAATTTTAATGAAAATAATCATTTTGCTTCTCCACATAATACTTGAACTTTTTGAACACATCACATGCATCATATTTATCTTTCAAAAAATAAACCCAAATCTTTCTACTGAAATCATCAATAAAGGTGATAAAATACATATTACCACCATTGCAAGTAACCTCCACTGAGCACAGATCTGAATAAATCAACTGCAATGGTTTCTTTATCCTCCAAATCTTACCTTTTGGAAAAGGATCTCTATGTTTTTTTCTTGTATTTTGACTCACACTGCCTATTAGGATAATTGATAAAAGGCAAACCAACAACCAAATTTTTTCTTGCAAGAAATTTCAAATTGCCAAAATTTAAGTGCCCAAAACGCAAATGCCAAAGTCAAGTATCATTAGAAGTCACAAAACTAAAGTAAGGTAAATCACACAGTATAATGAAAGAGGCCACAAATGACTACGATTCATAATTACCTTAACAATTAGTTCCAATTTATCATCAGTTATAGTACCAACACCATGTTTAAATCTCAAATCATATCCCTTTTCAGACAACTACTCCAAATTCAATAAATTATGATATAAACTTGTGGCACATAAAACACATCAGATAAAAAAGGAGACCCATCTTTCAGGTATAATAGTAATTTTACCCTTTTATAAAATAAACACTTTTTCATTATTTTCAAATTTCACATATATCTAAAAAATTCATCTAGATCATAATTTTTACACATTTCACACATGTGATTGCTACAACTAGAATCAATAAACCATTCATTCTTTTTATTTTCTTCAGACCCAGAACCGGAAAACATAATAGTTTCTTATTTATCACCATTATTTTTAGCCATATTGGCATGCATTTTTCCATCACGATTTTTATTATGCCAACATTCATTTTGATAACGTCTAATTTTACCACAACAATAACATTTAATTTTAGATCTATCAATTTTTTGAAAATTATTGTTTGGCTGATTATTCTGTCGGTCCCTCCTAAAATTACTATTATTATTTCTTTATTGGTAATTAGAATTACCTCTACCACAACTTTGAAAATTGCCTCTGGCACCACGTCCTCTACATATGAAATTTGATACCTCTTTGATTTGTTTTAGTCAGATTTGTCCCCTCCTCCTTTTGTTTGGGTTAATCTACCTTAACTTGTAATGCCTTCTCAACTGTATCAATTCACCCTCTATTACATGCAGTTTCAGAGTATTCTGATTGCCTCAAAATCTTATTTTTGTGTGAAACTTTGTACTCAATGAACATAGAATCACTTTTGACAATTTTGACTTAATTAGCACTTTACATGGAGTTCCCATGTCCTGTCTCTTAGATCACTAGGATTAGTACCAATAAAATTATACACTACCTCGATTGGTTTCATTTGAGCCAACTCATATATTCTCTTCAATTCTTGTAATTTAAAGTTTTCTTGCATCAGTGGTACTACGATTTGAATTCACCAAAATTGTCTAGGCCTCTTTTGAAATTTTTGCATTTATAAATTTATTGAATCCATGCAACTGGACCTTGGTGTTCAAGATAGTGGCATGCTTTGCAATCCAATTGTCTATTTTTCTTCAACTCCTTAATTTCTTCGTACATCTGTCTCTTATACATATTTTCATAGATCTGTCTCTTATCACACATCTAGATGTAGTATAAGAACAGTTTATATATATACATATATATATAGAACAGAAGCCCGCTGCATAACGGACGAATAGCAACACTAACGCCGCACAAAGAGAAAAGAATTGAAGCAGCAAAACAAATTTTATTTCTCAAATTTCACACAAAACAAGACAGTACTCAAATAGTTTACTTATTTCCTTGAACTCACGGCTCCAGCCTTTGAACAAGCAACAATCAATTTTTACTTATTATGCTTTACAATCAAACAAACTTCCACAAGTCTTGTATTTATATTATTAGACTTGCAGACAAAACTAGGAGTATGTGAAAAACCTAAACCTTTTGGATTGTGGCACATCATAGTAACAAACAAGACTAAAATAAATGGGTGTATTCCTATTAGTATTGGGTTTAATTCCTATAGTAACTGGGTTGTAAGAAAATTTACGGTTACTGATTTTGGTCATACAAGTAGAAAATCAATTTATGGTAACTACGGTTACTTAATTAGATATTCATTGGATTTCTTGAAGCGAAATTTTGATAGAGTACTCCGAGAAGGTGATGAACTTGGGCTGTTTATTGCTTGAATTGCTATCAGAGGGTCTCGGACTAGATCCGAGCTACCTCAAAGACATTGACTGTACAGAAGGGCTTGCTGCTGTAATGCATTACTATCCAGCATGTCCACAGCCACAACTTACCTTAGGTACCCGCAAGCACTCGGACCATGCCTTCATCACAATCCTCCTCCAAGACGATTTAGGTGGCCTCCAAGTACTTCACCAGAATCAATGGGTTGATGTTCCACCTATACCTGGAGCTTTGGTTATCAATATTGGAGATTTTCTACAGGCAAGCCCTATGGTTTCTCTGATTATTTAAGGACTAATTTCATTTTACACACCCTCAACTTATATTCAATTTTAACTTAATTTGCACCATTAGTTTTATTTTTGCTCATTTTGTACCCCCAACTCTTAAATCTACCTCACTTTAGTCCAAATTTTAATAACGTAAACAAAATTAATAGAATATTTTCATGTGTACACCAGCACATGTACAATAATGTTTCTATCATATTTTGGGTACAAAAACAAAGATTTCATTGACTTTGGTGATGTACAGTATAAAAACTTAGAGTTTAGTAGGACAAATTTAAGAGTTGGAGTGCAAATAATTCAAAACTAAAATTGATGGTATAAAGTGAGAATTGGTATAAATTAAACAAACAAACCAAGCATTAATCCCACTAAATAGGGTTGCACATGAATTCTGCCCATTCGTTACAGGTCATGGAATATATCCTCCTCAATTCCTAGATGGGCTATAGTATATCTTTCTTACAAGTTACCCACCAAATCTTTTTGGTCTTCCCCTACCCCTTTTATATTGACTACTCCCTCTAAAATCTACTCGCCTGACAAGCACTTCTACTAGTCGTCTTAATACATGACCTAACCACCTTAAACATGTTTCTCTCATCTTCTCATTAGTAGATGCTACTCCAATCTTCTCACGAATATGCTCATTGCGTATCTTGTCCATCCTAATATACCCACACATCCATCTTAACATTCGGATTTATGTTACTCTCATCTTTTACTCATATGTGTAATTCACTACCCAATACTCAAACCCATAAAACCTCGCTAGCCTAATTGCCGTTCTATAGAATTTGCTCTTAAATCGTAAAAGAATTTTGCGGTCCCATAATATTTCCAATGCCATTCTCCATTTAATCCAACCCGATTGTATCCAATATGTAACATCTCAATCTATACCACCATCACTCTAAAAATTGATGTTAAATATTTAAAATTCAAACTTATTGTTATCACTTAATTTCGAAACTAATTCCTATTCTATTCCTACGTGCACCCTTACTAAGTTTAAATTTCATATATTCTGTTTTTAATCTGCTAATTCTAAACCCTTTTACCTCAAGTATCTATCTCCAAACCTCGAATTTAGCATTAATCCCACTTTTGTTTTATTTTTTAACACAGTGTCATCTGCAAATAACATACACTATGGGTATAAATTAAAGGATACAAAATTGAATTAGTCTACTTTTTAAACATATCTTGATTGCAGTTTATATTGTTAATTGAAGATATTCAAATTTTGTCATCGATTGTTCAACTTCCATTTGTAGAAAAAATGTCACATTTAATTTCATTCATATATATTTCTGTTTTTTGACTTTAGTTTGGCTAATGAATTTTCAGCTAATATCAAATGACAAATACAAAAGCAGCGAACATAGAGTCTTGGCAAACCGTGTTGGCCCTAGAGTATCAGTTGCGAGCTTTTTCACAACCGGTCCAATTTCAACAACAAAGTAGCTTTATGGACCTATCAAGAAATTGTTACCAGAAGAAAATCCCCCAAAATATCGAGCAATCACGGTGAAGGAATATACAGAGCACTCGATCACAGATGGGCCTGATGACACTCCTACTCTATTGCATTTCAAGCTCTAAATTGATATAGAAAGCAAAGTAATTTGTCATACTTTTTATTTTGAAATGTCCTAAAATATTTATCATATTAACAAAGTCAAAGGAATCCTCCTTCTATTTTCCCAATATTGTCCTCCCTTTACTTTTTGTTAATGCTATATTCAAATTCAAAATTTGAAATTTGGAAAGTAAAATTAATTAGAAAGAAAAGCATTAACATCATAATCAAGTCACTATTGTTAAAAAGTTGAAATCTCGAAATGCGACCAAAAATATTAGACAGAGGGTTAGCATTTGGATTAATGACTTCTGGTAATTTGAATCAAGAATGTATCGATTTCTATGAAAAGTAATATTGCCTCCATTTTATTTTATCTCATTTTAGATTACATCTTATCTTGTATCAAAATTATAAGAAGATTAAAAATGTATCTAAATAAAAAGAGACAACTTTCACCCTTAATATCATATTAATATAAAGAGGATTATGTAGGGAATAATAATATAAAAAGATAATTTAGTTATTTTTAACTTCTATATATATATATATATATATATATATATAATTAAAATAATTTAATAGTTTTCTTAATCCTTTTATACCAATCTAAAATAACGATTAAAACAAAATGGAGTGAATATATTGCATCAATTAATACAGAGATTAATTCCTTTCAGCTGCAAATTCTCAGTGGTGGATATATATACCTTTTCTTATCTTTGTTGCCAAACAAATTTGTCATATTATAAAACAAGTTGGTTTACCAACGTATATACCAATCATATATCTTTTCCAAAATATTCTTCAGTCATCAGAATGTGTTGATATTAGTCTTGGAAAAACAAAAATTCATATTCCTTCGGTTGCCAAGTAGTTGGAATTTTTTGGGGACTAATTATAATTTTATAAACTTTCCCTAAAATTTAGGCTAACATCACTTAGTACCCCTGAACTTTTAAAAATATCACTTACATCCCATTTCTTGTTAGTGGAACCCACTATGAGTACTAAGTAGGCATGAAATGGCATTTATACCCTCAGTACTTTACCCATATTATGGAAAAATAATTTCACAAACCTTCTCTGAGATTTTTGACACTAACAAGAAATGGGATGTAAGATATTGACACTCTTTCAGGGGTACTAATTGTCATCAATACATAATCTTATTAATTTTTTTATTTCTATATATTTTAACAAAAACTTGACCACAAAAGCACACACTTATTATAATAGAACAAATAGTTTTAGTATTTTATTTGAGGGAATCTCCAATTTGTAAACAAAATATATATATATATATATATTCTCTTGACAAATTTTTAGGCCAATTGATGTATAAAAATATTATAAATTTTAATGTGGTTGTGTGCATTAGTTTGAATAAAAATTTTAAAATACGGAGAACACATCAAATGATATACTAATAAATAAATAGTACCAGCACTATTTTGTTTGAAAATCAAAAGCTCAAAGTTGAAAATTGAATTTTTTTAATTTGTTTGATAATTTATGTAAAAAAATGTGTGATTATGTAATGTGTTTGCGTGTATCGATTTGAACAAAAATTTCAAATGTGTAAAATCCCACTATATATTATAAAAACAAATATGATTTTTATTTGTTTGAGAAATCACAAACTCATTTAAAATTATAAAAAAAAACTACACGATTTTTTCCCTGAAGTTTTATGTTAATCTTATTTCGTGACCTTTGGTATACACATTACTAATGCTTCTCTTATTCAAACTAGATGTGTATAACAGAGAACATTAATGTCTTGTATATTAATGAGAAAAAAAAATTATTTTGGTTATTTTGAAAATCACTAACTTGTAAATTGCAAAAAATAATTAAAATATATTTTTCGATATTAATTGGTAAAGGACATGTAAAGCTATTACCCAATATTTTTCTAATGATTATTTTACAAATCTATTGAGCTTTCATTGACACTCAATCCAACCATTTCTTGGGGGTAAAATGGAAGACAAATAGTCTCTCTCTATTTAAATCAATTTTTTGAAAGAATGAGTTGACAATGTTACAAAAAAAGGTTTGAATTAGAGAAGCTAAGTAATGTGTAGTTCAAAGGTACTAAATGATATTAACATAAATTTCAGGGAAGGTTTCTAAAATTATTCCTTTTTTTTTTTTACCAAACAACTCTTTGCTTGTTTTCTCAACAACTCAACAAAATAAAACCAAAGTCACTCATACATATGGCCATATGAAATAGAGAAATTAAACAAATTAAACGTATTTCACAACAAAACATTATAACCCACTTTAATGTCGTTGTTCATCTGATGATTACAAATATTATTCTCTTCAAAAACTATCCATCATAAATTAGGCAATAATTTAATACAATACCTACCGATTATTCCCTAATCTACTTACCTAAGATGCTAGCTTGACGTTGCTTAGAAAGAATTCAGCTAAACCAAATTATGCTTTATTAATTTCTAGTTCATGATTTGGTTTAGCTGAATTCTTTCTAAGCAACTAATTAAAAATCTAGTCTTGCATATTAGCATCATTTAATCTGTTCGTGATAGCTTAAACAACAAATCATATTAGTCTAATTAAAGAATTAATTGTATAAGTACAGACTTTGTGCATGTCTCCCAATTTTATTGCTAGTACATAATCCTCAATTTTGTCTTTAATTTTGTCACCATTTTACCATGATATCAGGTTTTGATATTTAGATTGGAGTGCTTCACAATTATTTAATTGGCCTTAAGTAAGTGATTATGAAGATTTTAAGCTTAAAAGATTCTTGGAAGAGTATCAAAATTATTCTCATGATTTACACTATTAATCCTTAGTGCAATGACAACAAAACAAGATAGGAGATGCCCTCTATTTTAATAAGTTATATTTCTATCATGCGTCTCTTACCTAATGGCCCACAATTAACACCACAGTTTAAAACATAGTAGTTAGGATTTGGATCGTCATATGGTCATCTGATCAAGATTAATGACTGGTGATTTAGATCAAGAATCTCTATTTGTATGAAAAGTAAATCATAATCAAGTAATCAGATCAGGACTTGGTGCCTCAGGGTTAGACAACACATTCATAATGTTATAAAGATTTTCATCTTACCTTAAGTTTAATTAAATTAGTAAATAATAAACAAACATTAGGTAGGGTGCTAGCCTTTTAACATGTTCATTTAGTATCTTGAATCTTTTGTTGATGGGAATTTTTGCATTTTAAAATAAAATACTTTGCATATAATTTATTACACCAGATAGCACTCTTTTATTTAAAAAAAAAAAAAAAATTATATCTTCCTATCCCTCTAATTAAATCCTGACTCTGTAAATAAAAATTTTATCAAAAGTATGCTGATAAAAAGTGATTCGAGTGCTAAACATGAAATTCTACACTTCTTAAATATTACTACTCTTGATCATTCAAACAAAGTGTCACGATTTTTTGTGCTTTCCTATTGAACTAACTATTATTCTGTAGTGGGACTTTCAGACTCATTACAACTTTAAGTCTGAAGAGTTCCAATCAAAGAAGAATTTGAAGAATATGTTTAAAAGAGAAATAGGGGGAAAAGATGAAAAATTAGAGAACTATATATTGTGACCTAGAAACTAGAATGGACCACATGTTATCCAAGGGTAGAGAACATTTTGTAACGGGAAAAATACAAAAAGCATTGTAAGCAAACATGTTCTAACAGAATGGATAATTATTTTGTGAAGACTCAAATAAGTTTCTATCAACGTTTCCTTTTTTTTTTGTGGTACAATTTTTTTATGTACCCATTCCAATATGCCCTCTAATGTTGGTACATTCCATGGAATATGTTCTCAATTGAAGTCCGATACACCAGATAGTTATAATGTAGAACCCAAGTTATGAAAGATTATGGATTGATGATATTATACCTCTTAAGGGTATGTTGTAAAGCGATTTTATAAAGTGATTTTTTAGATATTTTTAAATTCTAAAAAAAAAAATATTTGAAAAACTAGAATACTTCAACTCGACTGATTATTAAATACTAAAACAAATAAACTTATTTTAAGAACTAGTGCATCTATATAGTGACAAAATTACTATTTATCACTCGTGATCTGCAAAAGGATAAACAAAATACGATCAAATATCAAAAATCATGGATTAATGATTTAATATAATTTTATCATATACATTGATTTTGACAAGTAGTCATGGATTTGTGATATTATAAATAATTTCCGTTTAGGAATATACACCTATGCAAATTGAAAAAAAAAATGACAAAACTACTATTATACCTAGATCTATAAAAGAAAAAACGAAATCCAAACAAATATCTTAAATCAAGGATATGATTTAATATTATTTTGTCACGTGAATTATTTTTGCAAATAGTCCTGAATTTATGGTCTTGTAAATGATTTTTGTTTAAAAATAGCACGTCTATGCGAAATGTCAAAAATGATTTCAATTTATTATGTATATTAGATTTATTAAAGAATTAATAAAATCCAACTAAATATCTAAATTTAAAATTTTGATAATTTAATATGATTTTACTAATAAACGATTTGAATTTGTGATTTTACAAATTATTTTTGAGGTTGAAATCAGGCAAAACAAGTGTTTGTACCAACCAAGACTTCTTTTTACATGTAATTTTTCAACAGATAAAATCTTTCATCAAAATTTCAGTGATGGAAAGAAGTAATCCAATCCTATTTCTATTTCTATGAAGATGACACAGATACTTCTATTATTTGGTTGCAAACATGCTAATAGTATAGTTTGCCGTTTCCCCGATAGAGTGAACAGTTGAAAGTTGTGTGGTTTTTCTTGTGGTCTTGGCAACCCCTGTTAAAATCAAATTTAAGAACAATGGCAAGTAAACACAAATATAGGGTTTTTTCATGTAACAACATAGGGTGACACAATGTTTAAAAGCTGGCATCATCAATAAATTGAAAAGGCGAAGAAGTAGCTTGTTCTCATTCATTTCATTCTTTGCCATCAGCTGCACGAAGAGATCCAAGTTGAACCGGAGCTTGTGTTCCCACAAGATCAGTAGCCTGTGAAAATTTCTAAGAGAAATTATCCTATTCAGCAGGCTAGCTGTCAGTTCACTTGTACTTGGAGTTTAGTATTATGTATTAACTTAAAAAAGTAAATCTTTCATGTGTTGTCGATTTAGAAAATTTTTTATACTATTAAATATGAATACATATTATATGTATGTACATTATTTAAATTACACATATCACTTTTATATATATGGCATGCAACAACATTCGTAAAAAAATTTTATAACAATGGTGTATAAAAAAGTAATCTCATATTAAATATATTGCATGCTTTCCAAAAATAAGCACTTTTAGTTTTGGTGCACTAGTAACATAAGAGACAGGTAGAAGTTACATAAGAAATTTTTTTCTTCTATAACCAAACGAAACTTTCATTAATTAAACATATGAAATTAATTTCTACTTACATCATGTTGATTGAACAAGCATTAATTTTATTTTTCTCAATGCGCAAAAAATTAATCCTGTGAAACAACTAGCGCAAGAAAAATTACTTTTCTCAACCACCAAGAATGAGATATTTAATGAACTTCTACTCTCTCATATTTAGTTTTCAAATTTTGAATTATATTTCAATATAATCTTCAAAGTATTAGACAAAATACATTTGATCATCATTGTTTCTGATTTCAATAGATTTTGGAGAAATTTAAAATCTTCATTAATTATAAACAAAAAAGATCACAACCACCTTTGTGATAAAAAGGCAGATCTAGCCACGAAGTCAGCGACAAACGATTTTGTGACAAATTTTACTACCCTTTTGCGACATTTGAATTATGTTTTTTTTTGTTTTTTTTTTTTGGCCAAAGGGCCTAGTGGCACCTCGGGTCTGTTGTCTTTTCAAGCCCTAAAAATGCAAGCAGAACATAAAGATTAGCCTACCAAATTTTATCATATTACAAGACAAGAAGGGTGTAAGAAAGTAAATCATACAAAAGTATAGCCAAAAAAAAAAAATTTACTTCTTTCTAAGGATCATTTTCTAAAAATTCCAAACATTATTCTTAAAAAAATGAGATAAATTCTAATTTGTCAACAAATATCGATCCACAAGCCGCATAAATATTCGGCCTTTTTGAGATCCTCGTAGGATTGATGGACCCAAGCTATATGGGTGCTACCTCCTCTATTAATTTTTTGTATTCTTGGGTGAAAGGTATATATATATATATATATAATCCTAAAAAAATTTATGATAATACATATTAGCCCCTAAGATTTATGACTTATTATAATTGAGCTCTAAAAGTTAATTTATCTCATAAATTAACCCTTAAATATCATATAAAAAAATCAATTTAATCTTGAATTAATGATCTTAACATATGTGACCCTTCAGGATTTAGTTCTCACTCACATTGACAATAAATATAAATTATAATCCTAAATTATTAGGATTAGATAAATTAAATAATTTTAATTTATCATTAGTTCACTAATTAATTAATTCACACTTATAAATCCAGATTGGCTTATAATAAAATATCATGACCACCCAAGTGTTGAGACTTGGGGTGGCCACGGTTCTGATTCCGAAATCGGACGGCCAAAATCCGACGGTTTTTTACAATCGGAGATGTGATATACGGAGACAGTTGTTATCCTTGTTAAAATTTTTCACCGTCCGATTTCGGAATCAGAATCCATGGCCACCCCAAGTCTCAACACTTGGGTGGTCATGATATTTTATTAGTAAAATCATCCCTGTCTCTTATACATTTTAGATGTGTTGATAGAGACATGTATTACCCGATTTATTCTTTAAATAAATACATCTTATGTACATTTAGAGCGTGTATCATATATCATTTCTAGATAGACGTGCTATAAGAGAAACAAAAATTTCATTTTACTCTTTTTATAGGTGTATTGCTGTCTATAATTGAAATATAAATAAAATGTAAATAATTGTTTAATAAATCTAACATTTTAATAATTATATATATATGTTCCAATGTAATTGATGCATTTAATTTAAATTTAGATTATCTTTTAGTATGGATTATCTAAAATATATCTTTACTTTAATTTTTAAAAATTCAATAAATGATGTAATAGTATTTTTTTTTCCAAAAACAAAATCTATAATTGAAATATAAATAAAATGTAATTTTTTGTTTCTCATCTTAGATTTTTATAAGAGACAGGTTTTACACATGATGTTCGTTTTAATTTTCTTTGTTGTTTTAGTACACATCTAGATGTGTATAAGAGACAGTAATTACACGTTAACTAAATCTCTGCTAAGTGAAAGCGAACCACTTGTGGTCATGCCTAGTTGAGACATGTCAAGTGGTTCGCTTTCACTTAGCGAGATTTAGTTAACGTGTAATTATTACCTTTTCACCACATTATATCCAAATTAGTTTAAGAATATAGATATAATGCCAACTCTTATTGAACTAATTAATTTATTTCTTCCCGAAATACAACTCACTTGAAATAGAACTTGAGACATTCTCAATTCTATTTTCACTTTCGCAAAAAATATCTCGTCGTATTATAGATGTTACTAGTGCACAAAATACAATGCTTATTGTAAGGAGTAATGATTCCTATATTAGTCATATCTTATCTTTTCATGATTCACACTACACCCAATCTCTATAGTATGTGTGACTTCTTAAGAGTAACAACTAATAGAGTCAAAGTATAGTAATCTACAATCAAAATAAACTCATGACCTCATATCTGAGAATCATTACACTACTATAACAAAAAGATGTAATCCACTGGCATTTGAATAACAATCCGTGTAGAATACTTTTAGCGAGTCAATCCGATGCACTTATTCTCAATAAGCATTCACATAAAATTATGTGCTAATCTATCCGTGTAAAATACCAAGATTAGGGATATCTACGAATAAAATACAATAATTACGTAGAGAATTTGATCGTCACAATTATTTATGATTTTAATTTCCTCATACAATTTTATTCGAAGGACTTTATCATATCAAATAGATAAAAAATGTCATATTGCAAAATATGTATAAATATAAAAGTGTAATTTGTTTCTAAACAAATTAGTTTTAAGGTATATACTAACAAAGGGAACAAGATTGGTTCAATCATCTTTCGCTAAATATTCATTATTCATCTCAAAACAAACTAAATGCTCATATTCCTTAACATTGTAATGGGAAACATAGTTAGGTGTGTATTGGTGTGTAGTAGACTTTGTAGTCAAGGACGGATGTAGTAAGGGGCTGGGAGGGGCGACTGCCCTCCCAAAATTTTGAAAATTGTTTTTTGTTCCCTTAAAATTTTATAAATTTTTTATTACAATTTTATAAAATCTAGATTTTGCCCCGTCCAAAATTTTCAAAAGCTATAACAATATTTTTTAAATATATATTTATATAGTCTTGTCCCCAAAATATATCGACATTATCCTTTAATATTTTTTTTAAAAAAAATTAATTACATTCACATAAAAATTATATTTTACTCTCCTAATATTTTACAAAAATTATAAAGTAATCCCTCAAAAAATATAACAATATGATCTTGCCCCCTCAAAGTCCAACTCTAATCGCCATGTCTGTAGTCATTTAAGAGTGTGATGCCAGATGACATAAGCATACCTTACACGGTAATATCATCTACCATCACATGATTCATATAATTTTTTGAATGGCTATAAGGTCAACATATGGGTTTGTAGACAAAACTTTTCTAAGTATTGAAGAATTTGTTGGAATTTTTAGATTATTTTCTCAACAAAACAAAACCATAGTCACCGATAATTAGTTTGGTCATCTCAAAAAAAAAAAAATTAAAAATGAAATGAACTGCAGTTCACGACAAAGCCTAACCAACTATAATATCGTTGTTTTTTTTATGATTACTGATAATATTATTCTCTCACAAAAACTAGCCATTCTAATTATGCTCCAACAATTTAATGCAATACCTACCATTTATTCCCTAATCTACTTACTTAAGATGCTTGGTTGACGCACGTTGGATAATCTTGTGATATAGTACTATTTTAGTAAACCTAATCATCAATTAATTTATGGTGCAGTTTTGTAATTAGAAGTTCATTAATTAATTAATGATGATATATATTAGACAAAATCAGTGGCTTTTCAATTACAAGTGTACCACTGGTTCCAAATTTCAACAGATTTTATACCATGTCTCCCATTTTTATTGCGGGTAATCCCCAAATTTGACTTTGTTCTGTGATGGGCCTTAATTGAGTATAAAAATTGTTATGATCCAACGTCTAGGAATTTGTGAAAAATTTTAACAAGGATAACAAAGACAAACAATATAGAAATTGGTAACAAAAGAAACACGAAAATTTACATAGTTCGATCAACTCGACCTACGTCTACGGGTGAAGAAGGAAAATTTCACTAATTCAATAAGAGTAATACAAATCAGATACCAACCTCCATAAAACTAAACAAACCCCAAACAAAATACTCAAATATCTCTAAAACTGAGATATACTAAAACAACAAAGTACAATATTACATCATTTGTCGAACCTTACTATCCTGTGTCGTATTTGGGGTGTCTTCAAGCTTTCCCCAAAACTCTCTATTTATGGGGAAAAATTATCGCTTGAATTGAAATAAAAAATTCACCAAGTGGCCCAAAAAAATAAGGCACTCAATATGGCAGAAAACATGGCCAAAAACAGGAGCTGAAACTTCACTTGGAGGACAAAGACATTCACCCAACAAATTTTCACCCTGATTTTGTATCCAATACATAAACGCAGGCCCCCGTCAATTCCTTTGAGTTTCGGTCTTGCGACCGTACTCCCCAGGCGGAGTGTTTCACGCGTTAGCTAGGCCCCTGATTCGCGAATCCTTCAATTTTGACAAATTTCCTCCACCTTCTCCATAAAAAATCTCAATGGATCAAATCAGCAATTGGTGGAACAAACCAAATCCAAAGAACACATGAACTTGTTAACTGGATCAACATTTATAACGGTAGAAACCCGCAAAATATAAAAGCACCAAATCTACAAACTTTTGTAATTACGAGAACAATTTCACAAACCTCCATGACTCCACCTTTAGCTGTATATTTAAATCCAATATAAATTTGGAGAATCCTTTACAAATCTGAAAAGAGCCCAATAATAAAACACCCAAATATCCTAAAAACCTAGATGTGTCACAATAGATTAAAGGACTTAAAAGACCCCAATTTACTTTCTTTGGTTATACCAAACAAACACTAACTTCAATGTTATGAAAATACAAAATAGACTCACAAAGAAAACAAAATGAAATGCTAACACCACTCTAACAAAAGCACAAGAAAGCCTAAAATATTACAAAAGACTTTCCCTAATAGCCCACTAATGGAATCAATAACTAGCTCCACCTTCTCCATCAAAGTCCCAAATTTATACACAATGCAAGCCAACTTTACATTAATACAAAATAGACCTTACAAATCTCTTCACACAAACACCAAACGGACCTCCTGAAAACCCAAAAGTCCAACACAAAATAAGATAGTAATAAAACGGCTTAACACCAAAAAGAAATTGCTTGCCAACAAGTAACCAAAATTCATATCTGAACTCGATCTCCATCAAAATTTCACAATACAAAAAATTCATTATCGTCAAATCGCTACTTGAACTTAACTCGACCCAGCTGTCTCTAACAATCTAGATGTTATTAGAGATCTTAGGTTATCTAGCTGTGTCTAAGACACATCTTAGATGTGTAAGAATGATAACAAAAACATTTTTGAGAGAAATATTTTAACATTTGTTTCTCATAGATTTACGTGATTTGGTCAACTTGACCTACGTCACGATCAAAGGGAAAGAATTCCACTAATTCAATAAGAGTAATACAAATTAAAGAAAGCTGCACAAAACTAAACAAATCCCAAAAAAAAAAACTCAAATATCTTTAAAACTGAGATATACTAAAAAAACTAGAAAAATGTGTACAAAGAAGATATAAAACCTTACTATCCTCTGTCATTCTTGGGGCGTCTTCAAGCTACCTCAAAATTCTCTATTTGTATAATTTTCAGCAGCTTGAAGACTAATTTGTATACACATCCTGATGTGTATAAACACATCTAGCACTGTGTATGGCAGAAGACAGGGCCAAAAATAGCTGAAACTTCACATGGAGGACAAAGACATTTACCTAATCTCCACCTCGATTTTGCATCCAATACACAAACAAATCCTTCAATTTTACAAATGACGAATTTCCTTCACCTTCTTCACAAAAAATCTCAATGGACCAAATCAACAATTGGAGGAACAAACCAAATCCAAAACATGCTTGAACTCATTTACTGGACCAGTATTTATAATGATAGAACCTCGCAAAATATACAAGCTACTAAATATTCAAACTTTTGCAATTAGGAGAGCAATTTCACAAACCTCCATGACTCCACCTTTGTGTAAATTGCTCTGTATAATACAAGACTATTTGAAAAATCCTCCACAAATCCGAAAAGAGCCCAGTAACAAAACATTAAATATTTCAAAAAACCTAAACGAGTCATAATAGACTAAAGGCCCTAAAAGATCCAATTTGCTCTCTTTGGTTATACCAAACAAACACTAAAGGTGTTACCAAAATACAAAATAGGTTCACAAAGAAAATAAAATGAAATGCTAACACCATTCTAACAAGAGCACAAGAAAGTTTAAAATATTACAAAAGGCTTTCCCTAATAGTCTATTAGTAGAATCAACAACTAGCTCTACCTTCTCCATTAAAGTCCCAAATTTATACTCAATGCAAGTCAACTTTACATTAACAAAATAGGCCTCAAAAATCTCTTCACACAAACACTAAACGGACCTCCCGGAAGCTCAAATTTTGTTATATAAATAATTTATATGTCAAATCTTTTAACACCAATCTATTTACTTGCCAATAAGTAACCAAAATTCATATCGGAGCTCGATCTCCGTCAAAATTTCTCAATACGAAAAATTCGTTCCGTTAAGTCGACTAGTTGAACTTAACCTAAGTCTCCGACTCTGATACCAATTTGTTAAGATCGAAAGCCCAGGAATTTGTATTAATCTAAAATTAACTTGCACTGTAGTAACAATAACAAAGACAAACAATAAGTGTATGGTAACAAAAGAGACACAAAGATTTGTATGGTTCAGTTAACTCGATCTACATCGACGGATGAAGGGAGAGAATTCCACTAATTCAATAAGAGTAATACAAATTTGAGAAATCTCAACAAAACCAAACTCTCCCATACAAAATATTCAAATATGTGTATAGTAAGTTTAGTTTTATGGAGGTTTATCTGATTTGTATCTGTCTCTTATACACATCTTGGGGAAAGCTTGAAGACACCCCAAGAACGACACAGGATAGTAACTGTCTCTTATACACATCTAGACGCGTGAAACCTGTCTCTTATACACATCTAGATGTGTATAACTTTGTTAAAAACCAAATCGCATGGTTTGAAACAAGAAATATGGGATAAGTTACAAAATCTCCAAAAATATCTCATATTGTTGAGATTGTTGAGAAAATCTTGAACTCTTCAAACTTGAGATGTGTTGAGAAATTCTTGAACTCTTCAAACTTTACATGTTATTACGCTCCCTCAAGTTGGAGCATGAAGGTTTCGGATGCCCAACTTGGCAATCAAAATCTGAAATTGATGAGCTCCCAAAGACTTGGTAAATACATCAGTTAGTTGATGTTGAGAAGGAATATGATGACAAATGATAAGACCTTTCTGAATACAATCTCGCACAAAATGACAATCCACTTTGATGTATTTGGTGCGTTCGTAATAAATAGGATTATTAGTAATGTGTCTTGCAGCATGATTATCACAATAAAGTTCAACAGGAATGTGATGCAAGACATGCAAATCCGCGAGCAAGTGTTTCAACCAAATAAGTTCATAAGACGTAGCAGCCATGGATTTGTATTTTCCTTCTGCCAAAGAACAAGAAATGATAACTTGTTTCTTGCTCTTCCATGAGATAGGGACCGTCCAAGAACAACAAAACAACCAGTAGCAGACCGACGAGTCAAAGGACAACTAACCCAATCGGAGTCACAATAAGCCGTCAAATGAAGTGAACTTGACGTAGATAAAAATAACATTGTCTAGGAGCAAGTTTCAAATAGTGCAAGATTCAAAGTGCAGCAGCCCAGTGGTTCTCTCGAGGTTGGTGCATAAATTGAGAAAGAATATGAATCGAGATGTGTATATCTAGTCGAGTTATGTTAAGATAAATCAAGTGCCCTACCAATCGTTGATAAGAACTAGGATTGTTGAGAAGAGGACTATCATTCAAGGCCAATCGTTGATGTTGTTCCATTGGAAATTACACAGGTTTAACACCTAACATGTCTCTTGTAAGATGTCTACGGTGTACTTTCGTTGTGAGAGTACTATGCCTTCAAAATAACGGGCAACTTCCAAGACCAAGAAAATACTTTAATGGTCCAAGATCTTTAACAAAAAATATAGTGGACAAGTACTTCTTCAACTTTGTCAACTAAGAAGAGTAATTAGTAGTTAAGATGACATCATCTACGTATACTAGTATTGCTGCAAAAATGGAACCATGATGATAAACAAATATTGAAGTATCAGCCTTAAATTTTGCAAATCCAAATTGTAGAATAGCTGCTGAAAATTTAGCAAACCATTGTCATGAAGCTTACTTTAGTCCATCTAATGAATGTTGAAGACGACAAATGGGATTTTCACTATTAGAAAAATAACCTGGTGGAGGTTGCATGCATACTTCCTCGTGCAAATCCCCATGGATAAATGCATTATGAACATCGAATTGATGCAACTCCCATTTGTACACTGCAGGGACAGTTAAAAGAGTACGAACTATAGTAAATTTAGCAACAAGAGCATAAGTTTCATTATAATCCAAACCTTCAATTTGAGTGTATCCTTTAGGTACCAATTGGTAGCCTTGTTCTCCTCATTGTTTTCCTCTTTACACATAAATTCTTATACCCATATAGGATAAAGTATACTTAAGGCACCAATCAAACCTGAATTAGAGGTGGCAGAAAAACCTTTACTATATCCAAGTAAAGTTACTTGAAAATCTGTGAATTTGGCTGGTTTGACTTTAGTGCGTTTGGGTCTAACTGGTGGGTTAATTTGCGGTATGCCGACCCCTTAATAGAATATGGTTGTGAAATAGAAAGTTCAACAACTTCTTCTTGCATATTTGATGAATGAGAGATTTCTTGTAACACAAGCGAAAATTTGGTAGGGTTTTAGGATGATATGAAAACTCAGGTAAGGTGGTTATGTGGTCTTCATCAGTAATGGGAATTGGCAAATGTACAGTTTGTTTTAGGGAAAAAAGACAACATTGTTTTATATGGAAAAAATTGTTCATGAAAAATCACATCACAAGAAACAAAATTGGGATGTGTATTTAAATCATAAACTTTGTAACCTTTTTGCCCATATGGATACCCTAAAAACACACAAGGTATGGCTCTATTGTGAAATTTATCACGTGAATGAGGAATAACAGAAGCATAACAAAGGCACCCAAACACACGCAAATGAGAATAAGAAAGTTTTGTAGAAAATAAAAGCTCATATAAACTTTTTTCAGAGAGAAGTGGGGTAGGTGTATAATTTATCAAATAAGGTGTGGTTAGTACACATTCACCCCAAAATTTAATTGGAAGACCTTCTTGAAATTTTAAATCCCTTGCAACCTCAAGTAAATGTCTATGTTTTCGTTCGACTAACACCATTTTGTTAGGGTGTTGACACACAAGAAAATTGGTTAATGATACCTTCTTGTTGGCATATTTGTTGTAAAGATATGTTTGAGAATTCGGTGCCATTGTCACTACGAATAATTTTAACAAGGTAAACTGTTTGTGGACCACAGCAAGAAAAGATATTAACAAATCTTAACACTTCTGTTTTTGATTTGATCACATAAACCCATATGCTCCTTGTGAAATCATCATTTTTGGTAAAAATGACATGACTTTTAAACAGAGGGAATATGGTAGGGGCCCCATAAATCGCAATGTATTAAAGCAAAATATTCACTAGATTTAATATAGATAAGAGGAAACGGTCATCTAGAACTTGCTTAAGAGACATTTCAAGCATCACAACATTCATCAACTTTATTTAAATGAGAAAACGAAAGTTCTGAAATAGAAGTTTAAACGGGCCATTAGGTACAATGGCTGTCTCTTATGCCACAAAACAACTTGATCCTTTTGAACAAGATAAGACTAAACCAACAGGTTTGGTATGAAAATAGTAAAGTCCATTCTTTTGCTTACCCATGCCAATCAGCTTCCTCGTTACTAGGTCCTGTAGAACATAAAAGGAAGGGAAGAAATGAGCAACGCAATTTAATGCTTGGGTTATTTTGCTAATAGAGACAAGGTTACAAGAAAAAGAGAGAATATGTAGGACATTATTTAAGGTTACTGAGGAAATTAGAGCCACATCTCCATAAGTGTTGGCAGTGACAAGAGAACCATCTTTAATAGTAAACACTAGAATCATACTGAAGATCCTTCTCATTATATAAAATATTTCTTTGATAAGTCATATGATCAAAAACCTCAGAATCCAAAACCCATTCACTATTAGTTGGAAAGAAAACATCAGCCTTACCAATAAAGTTTGCTATTGGTCCCATTTCTTTGGAGCTTTTGACATTCAACAAGGATAGAAGCTGCTCATACTACTCCCTGGTTAGGCCACTAACTAGATTAGGAACATTTTCTTCTCCAACCTTGTTGTATATTGTTGGCAGACTTCCCTTTTCCTTTTCTATTCTTGTCCCACTAATCTAGATACCCATAGAATTGATACAATCAATCTAGTTTGATCATGTTGACAATGCTTCAGCTTATACTTGGAAACTCAGTTTCCTGTCATGTTTTGAGAACTAGAAGACTTGTTGATAGTTTTTGAAGTGATGAATGCTGTCCCCTCAGGCAAATTATTTCCCTTTACTGTTAAGACTTCTTGTTGTCTTTCTTCCTGTGAAACCAATCCATATGCACGAGCCAAGGTAGGTAAGAGATCAGTACTTAAAATCTGAGATCTCTCCATATTAAACCTGTCATGGAGTCCTATTAAGAATTGATGGACTCTCTTCTTTTCTCTTTCGACAGCCAATAAATTTGCAGCTCTACAGGTACAAGCGGGTATTTGCAAATATGAGCTTTACTCTTCCCAAAGACCCTTCAATCTGGTATAGTTGTGGCTACAGAGAGATCCCGTTGTTGGGTATTAATGACCTATGTCCATTTTGAACTGATGAATGCAATGTGCATTGCCTTGTAAAAGACGCTCCTCCAAATCAACCCATAGCTCCCTTGCTGTATCCAAGTAAGCTATACTATCGTGAAGTGAAGGATGTAAGGAATTAAAAAGCCAAGAAATTACCATTGAATTATTTTTTATCCATGTGGCTTCATCTGGTAAATTGGGCCGCGGACGAGGTAGACTTCCGTCGACGAAACCGAACTTTTTCTTTGCTAATAGAGCATTCATTATTGCTCTATGCCATGTAGAGTAGTTATCTTCCTTCAGCAGACATGTGACAAAGGAAACTTCTGGATTGTCACATGACTTTAACAAATAGGAGATGAAGCAGCAGCTCCATCAATAGCATATGCAATAGATGCATCGTTTGAGTTGTCTGGCATTTTGGAGTATTGATATTAGAACTCTTGCTCTGATACCATGAAAAAAAACTTGAAAGAAAAATATTTGGTTTAACTTATGTATCTTGTAAATTAACTAGTGGTATGTCGGTCTAGTTTTCTACAAGTTGTCCATGGATTTTACATTAGCGTCTTCAAAAATATCTCATGTTATTGAGATTATTGAGAAAATCTTGAACTCTTTAAACCTGAAATTGTTGAGAAAATCTTGAATTTTTCAAACTTTGCATGTTATTAAGTGTCTTTAAGCTTCCCCCAAAACTTTGGGAAAAATCATCTTTTGAATTGAAATAAAAAAAATTGAAAAGTGGCCCAAAAAAAAAAAGGCACTCAACATGGTCGAAAACATGGCCAAAAACAGGAGCTGAAACTTCACGTGGAGGATAAAGACATTTACCTAACAAAAATTTTAAACTTAAAGATTCAATCGAAGAACAATCGGAATCTACTTAATTTTCCTGATTTATACAATATCAATAAAATAAGATGGTAGATGCCCTTTAATTTTTTTAATAAGTTGTCCTGATATTACTTTACCTAATTGCCCGTATTAAACTTCCCTTTTAACATCCTTTTGTTCAATCAATGTTCAATAAGCTGCTACGTTTATTCTTCTTGTTGCTACTATATATTGGCATATCTTACCACAATCATAATTGCTCCCGTTCGGCCAAAAGATTTTAAGTCTGTGAAACCTTGTAAAAGCTCCAGAAATTAAGAAAAATGGTGGCCACCAGCAGCAAAGATGAAGTATCAGCTGCATTAGATCAACCTCAATGTGATCGAAATAGCGAAATACGAGCATTTGATGAAACCAAGGCCGGTGTTAAAGGGCTTGTTGATGCTGGCATTGACAAGGTACCTCGGATATTCATTCATCCAGATCAAGGTCACTTAGGCAAGAAGAGTAGTGGTCTGAATGCCAGCAAAGGAGAATTTACAGTTCCAGTGATCGACTTAGAAGATATTATAAAGAATGATCCAGCAAGACACAAAGAAATAGTTGACAAGGTAAAAGATGCATCAGCAAATGGGTTTTCTTTCCACTAATAGTGAATGGGTTTGGTATACAAGGGATATTACAAAAAAGGTTGTGCACAGCAGCAATCTTGATTTATATAGCTCAACAGCTGCTTGTTGGAGAGACACTTGTTATTGCATCATGGCTCCTAATCCTCCAGCTCCAGAGGAATTACCAGATGTTTTCAGGTACTTTCTTGGGGACTTTTTTTTGTTATGCTTTTTTTGCTTTATATATGGTAAATATTTAACATTGCAAATAGTTTATTAATTGTTTGTACGTTTCAATACCACATATCAAATATACTGTACATAAATATGGTAATAGTATATATTTTAGAAAAGTGATGTGAATCTCTTGCAGCAAGATTTCGTCCACCAAATTAATGTCAGTGTCTGGTAAACTTTATGGTTACTAATTTAGGTCATATAAGTAGAAAATGAATTTAAGGTAACAAAATATAAAAACAACCTTCATATATATTTACTTCTCCAAGTCTACCTTATTGGAAATGCAGCGAAATTTTGATAGACTACTCCAAGAAGGTGATGAACTTAGGTTGCTTATTGCTTGAATTGCTGTCAGAGGGTCTTGGACTAGCTCCGAACTACCTCAAAGACATTGATTGTTCAGAAGGTCTTGCAGCTATAATGCACTACTATCCTGCATGTCCACAACCACAACTTACCTTGGGTACCCGCAAACACTCGGACCATAACTTCTTCACAATCCTCCTCCAAGACAATTTAGGTGGACTCCAAGTCTTCACCGGAATAAATGGATTGATGTTATTACTGCACCGGGGGCTTTGGTGATCAATATTGGAGATCTTCTACAGGCAAGCCCTTTCATTTCATTTCTTGATTGTGATTTGTTATGTCAATCGACTATATACAAATTACTTGTCAATCAAATTAATGTTCAACTTAATTCCACGTTTGGACATGACAAAACGTCTCATTAGTTTGAGGACTATTTCCATTTTACACCCTATCAACTATGCTAGTTCTCACTTTGCACCCCAACCTTAGTTCAAATACTTTGCACCACCAACTCTCAAATTTGTCCCATTTCATTCTATTTTTAATATCATCATCAAAATTAATGGAATCTTTACTCTTGCACCCAATATTGCTGTACATCTCATTGAATTTGTTGTACACTTATATCACATCTAATTTTAGTGGACAACCTGTCTCTTATACACATCTAATAGAGACAGACAAGGCAATGCACATTGCATGAAACAGTTCAAAATTGAAATTATTAATGAAATAGAGATTGATTATAAATTGAGGGGTACAAAATGGATTTCATTCATATTATTATTATTATTTTTTTTAATTGACTTTAGTTTGGCTTATGAATTTTTAGCTTGTATCAAATGACAAATACAAAAGCAGCGAACATAGAGTACTGGCAAACCGTGTTGGTCCTAGAGTGTCAATTGCGAGCATATTCTTCACTACCGGTCCAATGCCGACTACAAGGCTTTATGGGCCTATCAAGGAGTTGTTATCTGAAGAAAACCCCCCAAAATATCGAGCAATCACGGTGAAGGAATATACGAATCACTATATCAACAAAGGGCCCAATGGCACTTCTGGTCTATTGTATTTCAAGATCTAAATTACTTAAAAAAAGAAAACAGAACATAAAGATCATTAATTAGCCTGTATATTTCTAAGAGAGACGTTATCCAATTCAGCATGCAGGCTACTTGGTGGAGTTTAATTAGTATTGTCTATTTAATTACTTGGTGACTAGTAGCTGGCAGAATAAATTCTCTTATTCATGTATGTGTAAACCAAGTATTTGATGCATGTTTTCAAATTAGCTTGAAGTAAACATCATGTAATTGTTGTTCTACCATTGTTCCAAGAATTTCTATTTATGAGTAAATAATATTGGTTTGTTCTAATTGGCTTTCAACAATATATATTTAGAAATTTTTTTTTTCTCCTAAGAGAATTTAAGGTAAAATCATGGACAACTGGGACTGAGTTAGACCGACATACCACAGTTCGACTGATTAAAATTCGGGTCAAACCAATTATAAGAATAGGTTGAACATTGACTGGCCTAAATATAGAATGATACCCGTTACATTTTATAATGTACATGTTATATAGCATTTTCATTATTTAACTTAATATGGTCAATTAAAAAAAAATTAACACATTTTGTTTGAATGAAGTGTATTAAACGTAAATGTATATAGAAAATAGTGTGAGATACAAATTTTATCAAGAAGACACAAAGAAATAGTTGACAAGGTAAGAGATGCATCAGCAAAGAGGGGGTTTTTCCAGGTGATTAGTCATGGAATTCAAGAAAGTGTCCTGGAGGAGATGATTGAAGGTGCACGTAGATTTTTCGAGCAAGATATTGAGCTCAGGAAACAGTGGCATACAAGGGATATGACAAAAAGGGTTGTGCTCCACAGGAATTGTGATTTATATAGTTCAACAGCTGCTTCTGTTGGAGAGACACATCATGGCTCCGAACCCTCCAGCTTCAGAGGAATTGCCAAATGTTTTCAGGTACTTTCTTAGGGATTTTTTTGTTAATGTTTTTTTTTGCTTTATATGATTAGTATGGTCGGAATGAGGAATGAAATATAATTACCTAATTTGTTAGGTAACTCTTGCAAATAGTTTATTAATTCGTGTATTTTAATATCACCTATCAAATTATACGGTACATAAATATAGTAATATATTTTTAGTAAAGTGACATCAATCTCTTGCACTATAAGTAACTAGGTTGTAAGAAAACTTTATGGTTACTAATTTTGGTCATACAAGTAGAAAATCAAATTATGGTAATTATGGTTACCTAATAAGATATTCATCACTATAAGGTGATGAACTTGACTGTTTATTGCTTGAATTGCTATCAGAGGGTCCCGGACTAGATCCAAGCTACCTCAAAGACATTGATTGTGCAGAAGGGCTTGTTGCTATAATGCACTACTATCCAAGCATATCCACACTCCACAGCCAGAACTTACCTTTGGTACCAACAAGCATTCGGACCATGACTTCATCGCAATTCTCCTCCAAGACAATTTAGGTGGCCTCCAAGTACTTCACCAGAATCAGTGGGTTGATGTTCCAACTACACCGGGAGCCTTGGTGATCGATATTGGAGATCTTCTACAGGCAAGCCCTTTGATTAACTGATTATTTAAGGAGTAATTCCATTTTGCACCCCTCAAGTTATACTCAACTTCAACTTGATTTGCACCACTAGTTTTAATTTTGGCCATTTTGTACTCCCAACTCTTACATCTGTTTCATTTTAGTCCAAATTTTAATACTGTAAGCAAAATTAACGAAATATTTTCATGTGTACAACAGATCTAGTGCGATGTACAATAATGTTGCTATCATATTTTAGGTGCAAGAACAAAGATTCCATTAACTTTGGCGATGTACAGTATTAAAATTAAATTGGACTGAAGTGGAATAAATTTTATAATTTAATGAGGGTGCAAATAGTCAAAATTAAAAATAATGTACAAAGTGATAATTAGGTATAAATTGAGGGGTGCAAAATGGAATTTACCATTATTTAAACATATCTTGATTTTGATTTGTTTTGTTAATTGAAGATGGGATCTCTTATGAAGTTTATACTAATATCATTTAGTACTTCTGAATTTTAAAAAATCTTATAAACATCCGCTAACTTTTGATTTAAGGTAACATGTCATCCCAAGTTATAAAAATAATAATTTATTTTGACAATTTTACCCTTGAAATTTTAGGCATATGATGAAAATGTATTATTTCATGTATGTTTGTTCATCAATATTTATTAGTTCTTTTCATGTTTGATTTTTTTTTTCTAAAAATTCATTGGGTTTGTTGTGGTCAAAATAAATGGTGAAAATTAAAATGAAAATATTTCAAATTAATTTAAAGAGCTTAGTCCATTAACTTAATTTCTAAAGACATTACTCAATAATACAAAAAGATTTAGGCTTTTATTTAAAGAATTGATATATTTTTTATTAATTCAATAACATAGCCCGGAAGTATAATCTGCCCAAATCAGTATATAAAAAGATTCATAATAATTTTTTTTAAATTAGGATTATCTTCTAATCATCCTAAATTAAAATTTAATACACAAAGAGAAATAAATAATAAAAAATAGAACTAAAGTTTAATACTATATTAATATACACATCTATAAATAAAATTTATTAATATAGTATTGTCTCTTATACACATCTAATGTGTATAATTAAGTGATGATTGAGACTGTATGATAGAAATAGGTAAAAAGGATAAAATTGCAATTAACTTAGCTTCTCCTCATAAATTGAATTATTCAATATATTTTTTAAAAAATTTAGCTGTCATGTTATAATAAAGATAATTTAGGAGAGGTTCGTGGAATTTTTAAAAATTCAGAGATGTTAAATAATATTAGCATAAGTTTCAAAAGGGGTTTCCAAAATTATCCCTCGAAGATACGCAAACATCTTTCTCATCAAATGTTCAACTTTTACTTGTAGAAAAAATGTCATATTTAATTTCATTCATATATATTTCCGTTTTTGGACTTTAATTTGGCTAATGAATTGTCAGCTAATGTCAAATGACAATTACAAAAGCAGCAAAAATAGTGTAGTGGCAAACCGTGTTGGTCCCTTAGTCTCAGTTGCCAGCTTCTTCACTACCGGGCCAATTTCAACAACAAACCTTTATGGACCTATCAAGAAATTGCTATCAGAAGAAAGTCCCCCAAAATATCGAGCAATCACGGTGAAGGAATATACGGATCACTCGATCTCAAATGGGCCTACTGGCACTCCTACTCTATTGCATTTCAAGCTCTAAAATAAAATATAATTTAGATAATAAAATTTTTTTTTATAATCTATTAATTATGAATTTAAATCACTATAAGGGCATAATAGGAGTCGGGAGGATGTTATAAATAAATAAATAAATAATGAAGTATACGTTGTTCCTGATACAAACACAGAGTCACACTACCACAATTTAAATTGACATAGAAAGCAAAAGAAAATTTTTAGATAAACTCGATTCAGTATTCTTATGTATGTAGATCTCTTGATTCTCAATCAACTAAATCACCTAACTGGATGATACGATTGATTCAGGATCAAAAGATCCATGCACTATTGCATGAATCTGATCCACATAAAAATCTTTTAAAAGTAAACAAGCTAGGATTTGGATCAAGAATCTCGATTAGGAAAAAATACTGCCTCTGTTTCATTTTATCTCGTTTTAGACATCTTATTTTGTGTCAAATTATACATTACTTAAGAAAATTAAAAAAGTGTTAAATAATATTTTTTTATTTTTTATCCTTAGTGTCATACTAATGTAAAGAGGAATTATGCAGAAGATAATAATGTATGTGGATGCGTGAAAATTATAGCACCACAATAAAGTATTCTATTCTAAGTTCGAAGTCGTCTCAATACTCCAAAACTATGGTGCATAGTGCGAATCTACCCACGCTTCTAGAAAACTTGTAACAAAAACAAGAGCGGCAGGACTATGTCTCTTGGGGAAGCTCCAATACTCAAATCGAAATTTGTGATAGGAAGAAAATTGAGAATCAAATGAGAGTTTGAATTGGTAAAGTGAAGTCGAGAGAATAAAAATTAGAATTCTTTGTTTTACCTTACAACTTACTATTTATACTTTTCTAGAATGGAGTTGAATAATTCATCAGCTTACACATAATTAGGCCCACGTATAAGAGAATATATTGCATAGTTTCATGGCTTAATTTTAAATAAATATTGCTAAAATACTCTCTCATATATTTGACAATTTTGACTGATCGGCAACGTATTCGCAAACTATTGGATGATATTTTTTGACATCATCAATCATAAAAAGGTAATTTAATCACTTTAAATTCTTTTTTTATATATAAAATTAATATAATTTAATAATTTTTTTAATTCTTGTACACAAAACAAAATTACAATCAAAATACAACGGAATGAATATATATAGTGCATCAATTAATACAGAAATTAATTTCTTTCAGCTGCAAATTCCCGATGGTGGATATATATACCTTTTCTTATCATCATTGTTTCCAACCAAATTTGGTCATACTTAAAACCGAGTTGGTTTATCAACATGTATTGGTTTATCAACATATATGTCAATCATATATCTTTTCCTAAATATGATAGCAACACATCGGTATGTGTTGAATTAAATTATTGCATAATTTATGATGACATATTCCTTCGGTTGCCAAGAAGTAGTTGGACACATTTTTTTTTTTACCAAACAACTCTTTGCTTTTACTTATTTTCTCAACCACTCAACAAAACTAAACCGAAGTCACTTATATACGTATGGCCATATATATTTCACAACAAAGCCTTAATTATAACCCACTTTAATGTCGTTGTTCATCTGATGATTAATAACAATATTCTCTTACAAAAACTATCCATCATAAATTATGCAATAATTTAATTCAATACCTACCGATTATTCCCTAATCTACATTTACCTAAGATGCTTGCTTGACGTTGGATAATTTTGTGATATGTTCTATTTAAGTAATACCTAATCAATGGTGCAAAGTTAGAAGTTCATAATCAATCACTATTAGCATTGACTTGGAGATTTCGAGTAGGTATTATTTTCCCACTTGCCCATTCATTATGCTTTCTTAATTTCTAGTTCATGATTTGGTTTAGCTGAATTCTTGCTAAGCAACTAATTAAAAATCTAGTCTTGCATATTAGTAGCATTTAATCTGTTCGTGATAGCTTAAACAACAAATCATATTAGTCTAATTGAAGAATTAATTGTATAAGTACAGACTTTGTGCATGTCTCCCAATTTTATTGCAAGTACATAATCCTCAATTTTGTCTTTATATTTTGGTAATTTTACCATGACATCAATTTGATACAAGATTGGAGTGCTTCCAATCTTATTAATTGTCATTTAATTAAGTGATTATGAAAATTTTCAGTCTCTAAAAGACATCTTTGAAGAGGTATCAAAATTATTTTCATGATTTACACAGTCCTTAGTGCAATGACAACAAAACAAGATAGGAGATGCCCTCTATTTTAATAAGTTATATTTCTATCATGTGTCTCCTACCTAATGGCCCATAATTAACACCACAGTTTAAAACATAGTAGTTAGGATTTGGATCGTCAAATGGTCATCTGATCAAGATTAATGACTGGTGATTTAGATCAAGAATCTGGATTTGTATGAAAAGTAAATCATAATCAAGTAATCAGATCAGGACTTGCTGCCTGAGATTAGACAACACATTCATAATGCCATAAAGATTTTCAACTTACCTTAAGTTCCATCAAATTAGTAAATAACAAACAAATATTAGGTAGGGTGCTAGCCTTTTAATTATGTTCATTTAGTATCTTGAATCTTTTGTTGATGGGAATTTTTGCATTTTAATAAAAAAATATACTTTGCATATAATTTATTACACTAGCTAGCACCCTTTATACTTCATTCAAAAAAATTATTTTATCTCTTCCTACTTCTCTAGTGATTCGAACGCATGATCAACAAGTAAAAAAAAAATCTCATTACTTAAACTGCACTTTATCGTGGACACTAGCTAGTACCCAATATGAGAACCACAGTTAATATCTCAATGCCAACACCTGAGGAGAAGGCTTTTTTCGTTTTAGAAATTAACAAGTATTTTCATTTCTATCATTACTCGCTAGAAATTAAAAAAAAAATAGTAAAAACATAATGCCAACACATTTTTTTCATCATTTTAATTTTCATGATTCTATAAATAAAAAAAATTTCATAAGTATGCTGATAAAAATTGATTCTAGTGCTAAACATTAACTTCTACACTTCCTAATTACTACTCTTGTACATTCAAACAAAGTGCGACAATTTTTTGTGCTTTCCTAATGAACTAACTATTGTTCTGTAGTGGGACTTTCAGACTCATTACAACTTAAAAAGCCTAAAGAGTTCCAATCAAAGAAGAATTTGAATCATCTGTTTAATTGAGAAAACCATAGGGAAAAAAGATGAAAAATTAGAGAACTAATATATTGTGACCAAGAAACTAGAATGGACCACATGTTATCCAACAGTAGAGAACATTTTTGTAACGGGAAAAATACAAAAAGCATTGTAAGCAAACATGTTCTCCCCCAGAATGGATAATGCTTTTGTGAAGACTCAAGTGGGTTTTTATCAACTTTTCCTTTTTTCTTGTGGTACAATTTTTTTAATCTACTTTCCGTTATGCCCTCTCATGTTGGTACATTCCATGTAATATGTTCTATTAAATCAATTGAAGTCCGATACACCAGAAAGTTATAATGTAGAACCCAAGTTATGAAAGATTATGGATTGATGATATTATACCTATTAAGGGTATGTTCTAAAGCGATTTTAGAAAGTGATTTTTAAACATTTTTAAATTCTTAAAAAATTATTTGAAAAAATAGAGAAGAAAACTTCAACTCGACTGCTTAACAAAGACTCAAACGAACGAACACACAAACAAACTTATTTGAAGAATTAGTGCATCTATACAGTGATAAAATTACTATGTGTCATTTGATATGTAAAAAAGTATATAAAATACGATTAAATATCGAAAATTACATATTAGTAATTTAATATAATTTTACCACATTAATTGATTTTGACGAGTAGTCATAAATTTGTGATAGTATAAATGATTTTCGTTTAAGAACAATACAATAATACATCTATACAAATTGAAAAAATAACAAAATTGCTGATGTGCCTAGATCTACAAAAGAAAAAAACAAAATCTGAACAAGTATATGAAATCAAGATTATGATTCAATATAATTTTATCGCATGAATTATTTTTGCAAATAGTTTTGGATTTATGGTCTTGTAAATGATTTTCGTTTAAGATCAGCACATCTATATGAAATGGAAAAAAAAAATGATAAAACTATTGATTTGTCACTAAATCTATGAAAAAATTAACAAAATCCAACCAAATATCTAAAATTAATATTTTGATAATTTAATATGATTTTGTCTTAATAAACGATTTTAAATTTATGGTTGTACAAATTATTTTCATGGTTGAAATTGAGCAACAACTGTTTGTACCTATCAAGATTTTCTTTTTTACATGTAATTTTTCAACAGATAAAATCTTTCATCAAAATTTCAGTGATGGAAAGAAGTAATCCAATCCTATTTCTATGAAGATGACACAAATACTTCTGTGGCAAATATTTAGATAGATCCTATCTTTGACATCACTTATATATCTTGTGGTGTGGATTAAATCTTATAGAATCTATGACATCTGCTGATGTAAACAAAATTCTTTAAAATTTAATCTTGACTACAAAATTTCATATTTTCCGTTACCTATCAATTCATACTTAAATATTTTCTTACTTCTATTATTTGGTTGCAAACATGTTAATAGTATAGTTTGCCATCTCCCCGATAGAGTGAACAGTTGAAAGTTGTGTGGTTTCTTGTGGTCTTGGCAACCCATGTTAAAATCAAATTTACACTTAACAAGCAATCTCAAATTTTTTTTTTTTTTTTTTTTTCCTTTGGAATTGAGAAAAAAGCAATCTCAAATCCAATGCCACATCCATGGAAGATGGAAAGAAAGTCGGTGGGGTGTTGCTTTCATAAAGGTATTATTATTGTCAAAGCTTGGGCAAACCCCTTTTATTATTTGCTTTGTACAAGAAAGGGACCCCACTACCACTAATTTTCATAGAGAGAAAATTAAACCAGTTTTATCCACATCTTGATTAATAATAAGTGAATAATTTCTTTATCAGTTATTTATTTAAATTGTATAAGTCAATGAATATAATTAACATTTATATGATTTTATAAATCATTTTATTAGATTGGATTTGTAAATTTCATATAATATTTAAAAATTAAATATTATAAATTTTATAAATTAAAATTTATAAATAAAATTTAAAATTATATTATTAAATATTATAAAATTTATATTATTTATTAATATATATAAGTTGTATAAATTAATGTATACTACTATAAATAAAATTTAAAATTATATACTATATTGATATTTTTCAATACGATAGATACGACATAATGGATAACAAAAGCCCCACCACAATGATTGTGGGAGTTTACTGAATATTAGAAAATATGAGTGTTACAATATTTTTTTCAAAAAAAAAATAAAATACACTACACTCTAGCTAATATATCTCAGTCAGAAAAGTCTTAAAAATTAAATATCAAAAGTTTAGTTGAAGTTTTGTTTTTACGTTATTATTCATTTCTTGCAAATATGACTTCTCAGATGGAATCCGTATTAATTAGTCTAAAATATGTGGAAATTTAAGTGAAACTGATAAATGGGGAAAATATCTTTTTGGATAGTGATAATTAAATACAAGATGTAGAGTGCAATAAGTGATAATTGGAGTTGAATTATCATTAATTAAAAATTGTATTAGAAGATGTTATTGTACTAAGGTCGAACATGGCAGCCGATTAGGCTAATGACAAAGGCTAATTGCACTTATCCAAATCGACTTGATCAAATCCAAGACTTCTGATTGACCAAATTGGTATCAGAAAGAAGGTTTATGCTAATCAAAAAATCTCTTATACACATCTAGATGTGTGCCCCCAAGCTGGTTTCAACCAGACCAAAAGTGTGATTATGTTTTCCTAATAATTTGATTAAAGAGGGAATGGAATAGAATACTTGAGGAATATGCTAATTTTATTGGATAAAGCACATCCCAGTTTGAGGTGAAATTTTTATTTATTGAACTTAATTTATTTAAATAAAAGCTTCTTTAAATTAAAATTTTGATGGTGTTATTCTGAAAAATAAATAAAAACAAAACCTCGATATTGTTAATCCAAGTTACTAGTGAAAGCAACTTTAGAAAAGAAAGTTGTTTCAAAAAATAAATAAATAAACTTTAGAAAAGAAAGAACTAGTATTTTTCCTACTTTACATATATTTCTGATCTAAAAATGGCCAAATGCTCCACTAATCGAATTGAAGTTGAATTAAAGTTGGCATTCAATAAACATAACTAAGAGATCGTATTCCCTCCTTTGATCCATCTTTTTTCTATCCTCTTGCTCGATTATTAGATCTAATCATTTCTTTAAAAAAAATAAAAAATCTAATCATTTCATTACTCCCATGGTCCTTATAAGACTTTTAAGTATATGGAATTTCTTATGACAAGGGTAACAAACGATATAGTATTTGTCAACAATGATTCTTAAACTGTTCTTATAAAAATGAGATTAAAAATATTTACGTCAATTTTACTTGGAAAATAATTGCTATTTAAAAAAATCAAATGTATCCAACTATCGTCAATCAATCAATTTAAACTAATTAAGGTTGAGTTTGGATAGGTAAATTTGAATGGCTTTGGATTTAAAAATCTAAATACATTCTAAGTTATTCGAGTAAATTAAAGAATTTATTTAAAGGATTCGAAATTCATGAACAAACGAGAGTAAGATTTTAATAGTTAAACGAGTAAATTTCAAATCTATTCAAATTTCATCATTTCAAATCTTTCCTATCCATCAAATATACACATCCAAACATAACTTAAATGATTTTCAATCAGTGTTTCTTTAAAATATCCTTCTTTTCCCAAGGTTAGTGTAGATTACCGAGTTTATTTATAAACCTAGTTGAACATATGATTCGGTTTGCTACTCTATACGAGTTGGGATAACTAGGTAACGGAAAATATGACCATAGGTTCAATTTTAGATCTCACTTATAAATTTTGCGGTTAAAATTAAATTTTATAAATTGCAAACCAAGAAAGTCAATATATTCTTTGCTTTGGAGTTCTTACTAATTACTCCTCTCACAAATCACAACCCCAATGCATATCCACCACGTGTAAAACCTTTTTATAAAACCTCACAATGGACCATTTTTTTTTTTTTTACTCAAATCCATTAAAGATTAATAAAGTCCCCCTATCTCTCTTCCACTACATTTGTGATTTGTCTGGTCAAAGTTAAAGCTTGTGGAATGCAAAAAAATGATCTTTAAAATTTAGAAAAGTAAAAGGCAGCAAAGGCCAAATTTGAAGAAATCCGGTGGGAAAAAAAAACCTGTCTCACGAGTTTCTACTCATCTTAAAAACAGGTTAAAATGTTTGAGTAATTACTAACAATGAAATGCAGTTTAATTATAAGACATTTTCTTGTATTCTGTTAACTGATATAAATATATCACTAAAAAATAAATAAAAGGGATTAGTTTTAGGAATATATATATAACTAGTTACCATGAGGACCAAGGTTTTAAACCTTTAAAAACAATTATTGCCCTGTAAAACTAAAAGCAAAAACAATTAAATTCAGGATTAATTAAACTGATTCAACTGAAGGTCGTCATAATTAAAAGGCTTCCTTCAAAATTCTTAAAAAATATAATCCCCCCCCCCCCCCCCCCACTCTTTACTCCTGAGGTCGGATTTTATGAATAAAACAATCATGTTACCAAGACTTTCATTGCAAATCATTATAATAGTTAAAAATACAAAAAATAATAGTGATAATAATAACAACAATAAGAATAACAATAATAAACAAAATATACTACAATAAATTTCAAAATTATTGAGAAAAATTATGATAAAATTAGGGAGAAAAATCAGTGTAAAAATGTACTAATTAACATTTAGGGCACACATAGGAGAATATTTTCATGTCACGTTATTCTAATGTTAACTCCAACCTCTGCCATCTCTACACACCATTCAAGACTGCACGAGCCTGCCGCTCCCCAAAAAAATTTAACCCCAAAATAGATCTCATCATTCTCTTCTCCCCATAAGGAGAAATTTTTCAGTATCACACTTTCTCCCAAAAGATATTTACATATTTCTAAACAAAATAAATAACAATAAACCCATAAGTAAAAATTAAAATCTGTTTATTTCCTTTAGAGGAACATTTGGATATGGATGGAACCAAAGGAGTAGATTTCAATACTAAAAATTCTTTTTGTTTTTTTTTTATTTTTACATTTTTCTTTCTATTTCTAATTTATTGGTACATAATATTCATTTAGAAGATTCACTTGATGGCTTCTTACAAACCCCTGCCATACAAAAAAGAAGGGAAAACTTCAAAATTCAAAAAACAAAAAAAGAAAATACCAAAAATAAAACTCCGATAATTTTATACCAGTATTATATTTTTTGTACTTAGAA
Organism: Cinchona pubescens; assembly: GCA_025175665.1. NCBI lineage: Eukaryota > Viridiplantae > Streptophyta > Magnoliopsida > Gentianales > Rubiaceae > Cinchona > Cinchona pubescens. Next base: position 53,369 of record JANKKI010000394.1, read on the forward strand.
AAAAAAAAATCAGAAAATTCCAAAAAAAAAAAAAAAAAGCCAAAATTTTTCAAGGCTTCTCTTTGAGAAGAGATGCCAAACCGGTGACCATAACCCGGTTGCCTCTTTCACAACTCTTGGGTTTTATCACCGGTGGATATCGAGTTGCCACGTCACGATTACCGGCGTAAGCCCTTTTGTTTCTTCGCCGGAAACCTTCACCGGCGACGATAAAAACGACTTGGGTTCATCAGACGGTGTCGTTTTCTCACCAAAAATCAGCTCCAATTCTCCACTACTCTCATCCAACTCCTCAACAACAGCAGCCTCTTTATACTCAGCTTCGGCTCCGGCTTCGACTTCGGCTCCGGCTCGAGTTTCTTCGACTAAAACGGTATCGTTTTTGGGTTCAATAATAGTTGTTCTGACATGTGGGCTAAGCCATTTAGCTTTCATATACTCGGCTTTACGCCATGGAGCTACATGCATTCCTTTCTTCTTTAGGCTTTGTTTAGCGGCTTCTGATACAATTGCTATGATCTGCTGCAACCGGTCCACGTTACCAACGAAAAGGAACGGCAAAGATTGCAAGATGGCTTTGTAATTCCCGGTTGACCTAGCAATCTCAAATTCTGATCGGAGATCAACGTCGACCAACACCCTTTCTCCTTCCGTTATCACATCTATATACTCATATTCACCTGCATTTTAATTTTTTCAAAAAAAAAAAATCAGAGAAAAAATTTACAGAAGCCTAAGAATATCTTATTAAAACCCCTAAAATATCTGATAAAAGACAGCTTCTATTAAGGCCCTGATGATCTAAACAAATAAGACCCTTTAAAAAAAATTAAATCTTTACACTAAAAATAGAAAATTATTTATGTCAGAAACCCAATAAATAAAACTTATCAAATAAAAATGTAAACTTTTTCTTTAATTTCAAAGAAAAATGCAAACTTTATGCTCATTTTTGAAGGGAAGAGAAAACCCAATATGGGAAATTAGCAGAACAAACAAAAAAAATTATATAATTGGATACCAACCCAAAAAAAAAAAAAAGGGGATGTGATTGGTAGTACCAGCTGGGATGGAGGAAGATTTTTCCCATTTAGATTTGCAAATGGAAGCATTGAAACCAAGAGCCAATAGTCCATCAGTCACAATTTTCNTTAAATTTGTTAGGTTTTATAAATAATTTATTTACCTTGAGTGAATCAAGAGAATCACCAAAAGAAGAATGAGGGGTGTTGGTGGTGGAACTGAGAAAATCACCAAATCCAAAATCAAATTCTTCATCATCAGAGCTGTCATTGCTATTTCCATTAAAGCAATTGCACCGATTTCTCCCACTCTTCTGAGTGAGCTTGTTGTTTCTCATAAGTAGAAGTATTATTCTCCTGTATGAAATTCTGCACCATGTCTGTCTAGACAAACAGAGCTCGGCTCGAACTCCGGCATCCCCGCCGGAGCTGCTGGTGCTATTACTATTAAATCTTTAACTTCGCCGGAAAGCAAGGTGCTGCCTTTTCCGTTGAGGCTGCTGCTGCTGAAGATGAGGATATCCTCAAAACACTGTTAAATGGCCGATCAAAAAGCCGTTTTAGCCTCGATTTGAACACCGGTGGCGGCTTCGATGGTTCCCGGCTGGCTTGTTCGGAATCAATCGGCTGAATCTTCATCGGAAAAGGCATTTTTTTTTTTTACTCAAAATTCTCAAAATCGGAAATTCCCTTTTAATTTCCTTCAAAACACTAAAATCTGAGCTAATTAGGAAGAAGCCATAAATTAAAATCCCCAAAATAATCCATTCTTTTTCTTCAAAATTTAGTTTTATCCGATCATCTACTGCTTATCTACAAAAAAAGAAAGAAAAAGGAGAGAGCTTTTTTCTTTAATGGGTTAGGATTTTTCACGGAACACATGACGGTAGTGTTTCTTAAACACATCTAGATTGGTGATGGAGGCTCCAAGGATGTTTTTAGCCGGAATCTTCATTTTCCGGCGATGATTCTTTCGCCGGCTGGATTAAACCTTTTGGGGAGCGGCAGGCTCGTGCAGTCTTGAATGGAACACTTCCTGTCTCCTTTTCATTTATTTTTTGGATGAGAAGTTAAAATGATGAATGAATGGATAGAAGAGGGGGGGCTTATATAGCGAGAGGCAATATGCTGACTAGGATTGACTTGCCACGTGGAAACTACGTGGCAACAGTCGTACTGAAATTTTGGTATTGTGCAGAGCTCACGTGACAGCAGCTGATTAAAATCTTGCATAGAAATGAAACGTGGAGAAAAACCAATGGATGGGGTTATTGTGAAGTTACGATAATAACCTTGCCGAGAAATGTCTGTGACCAACGTCCTAACGGAGATTTTTATGAAACCCATGGTGATCGTGTGTGGCAGGAGTGGATTTTTGAAAGTTTTGAAGGTTTAACCAAAAAAAAGAAAAAAAAAAAAAAAAATTGGATTAGGTGCGAAGTTTTGGCACTTTTTGAGAGTGATTGGGTGAATGGGGGTTCCTTAATTGGGGTTATGTGGTCACACCTAATAGGGGATTAACAGAATGTGGGAGAGATTAAATGTAAATGCTGATAATTTTTTTTTTTATTATTTTTTTTTTTGTAAAACTCATCGATCTTGGGAAGTAACTACATTTGATTTGGTGATTTAAGGTGATTGTAGTACAACAATTACACCTTTTTTTCTACATTGTGTTCTTGCAGTACAACAGGGCTAGAAGATTTACAACACAACCAAGCTATGCATACATAATGGAAAATATTTACGTACAAAGATCTTAACAATTATTTGTACCCTTAAACTCACATTATGATAGCATCAATAGAAGTCCGCTAAACAAAGCCTAAAGACTGTAAACTATAATCTACACTGTTACATCTACAAGTGAAGTTAAATATCATATCTATCTAAATATTTACCATATATAATAGTGCTATTTTTGCTACTTGCAATGTAAATAAGCTTAATGTGGAATAACTCTCTTTGAGGGTTTGGAAATCGAAATGGTGGGGTGGGGGTATGTTAATAGTAATTCTTAAGGAATATAATGAATCCAAAGAATTTATCTATATTTAATTATTATTTTTTCAATGGCAATAGATTACAAGTAGCTATATTTACTACTAAGGAGAAAGGAAAGACTTAACAGAGTTAATTAAAGAATAAGAGACTTAACATCTATTTTTAAAAATGCAATGCACAGATTCGAACTTCCAATCTTGTACCCAAACAAAATACTTGGTGAGTTGGTTTGTAATTGTTGAAAATGGTAAATTAGTACTTCATTACCATAGAAGCTCCTTTTGAATTACAATTAATACATTGCGATAAAAGATACTATATTTAGATGAAATTCTTCAGTCTTTTTGAGAGTATACTGGGCATTAGGTTTAAAAATTTATACAAGATAAATTTTTGAAACATTTAATGTTATCTTATACAGAATTTAAAAACACAACAAGATGATTTTCTTAACGGGATGATAGAATTTTTTATCATTTAGACGCTTGCGAATAAGAAGAAATATGAAAAATGATTTATCTATATTTTTGGCATTTGTATATTTATCGTAAGTCAGCATTTTATTTCTAACATTTAATGGTAAAAACGGTTTGGATTACAATCGTACATTACGATAAAAGATATTTTACACGTTTCCTTCAAAGACACGGGTAATAAATGATTTATGAGCACTCGTAAATGTATGATTGTAATTTGAGAAGAGCTTTTACGGTTGTTCTACTCAAAGAATTAAGAATTACCAATTTTGATGATTTTATGTTACAGATAAATCAATTTTTTTTATCTCATTTTTCTATCAAAGAAAATTACAGTTTTCTAAACAATTCAATGTCACCAGCTAAGAGCTTTTCAAGCCTTCTTGGCCATCTAATAATTATATCCACTATGTTACGTAGGCATAAGAAGTAAAAACATGCATAGAGAATAATATCAATACATTTTATTTTTTGGGTTGTTTCATATTTTTTGAAATTTAGTGTATGTCATTAGAAACAATAGAGGAGAATATGTAGTCTAGATGTGTATAAAATATATATATATATATATATATATATATTTACTGTTGATCAATTTTCCTCACCAATATTATAGGGCAATGTTAATGAAGTCATCAATATAATTATGTATTCGTGTACTACAATTAATCCTCGAATATTCTACAGATATAATTCTCTCTTGGCTTTCCTCATCACCAATTGAATGCACATTCAACGTTTTGATTACAACCTCTATAAGGGGAGCAGTATTAGACATATATATTCACTACAGTTTTCTTTTTTCTTTTTTTTTTTAAAAAAAAAATTACAATAACATCTACATCATCTAGTGAGAAATTAGCATTAGGTGCATTGCTTTCCTATGCATTTGGATTACGAAAGTACAAGCATGCATGGAGCCAGTGGTCCAATTTCTATGTTACATCCAATTTATGAACAAATTTAATGGGTGGGATTCTTGGATCCATAGATGAATTTCATCATCAGAACAGCAACTAAAACTTGTTGATAAGACCAAGAAACCTTATATTCAGACATGTACAAGATAAATACAAGAGTCATGATATGATCTTATGATTACAGGTAGTTCTTGTTTAAGAAAATTTATGTTTAGTTTTTATTTTTATTTTTTAAATGAGAAAATATTGATTTTGAAGTGTTCCATTTTGATTTTCACAAATATATTTGAAATAATTTATTTTATATTGAAAAAATTGATTCGCAATGTCACTAATAGAGTTGCTTTTCATAAATAACTTTTAATAAAACTTATTTTTTTTTTTCTGGTTATACCTTCAAGGTCCTCTTGTATACTTTCTGTTTGCACATTTTTGAATTTGTGTCTTAAGCAAACCAAAAACAATTCTTATAGGAGCTATCTTATTTTTGGAAAAAATTAGATATAGGATAATGTATGACCTAATCATAATTATCATGAACAACTTTAATTAGTAAAGTCTAAGCCATTCACTTGTTCTCTCTTTCATTCTACTACGAGGTTGTCTAGAATTTGCCAAATAAGAACAACTTCAAACCGTTAAACAAAGGGAAATCTGCTTTTAACTTCAATGTGTAATTCTTTTACACATCAAAAAAATAAAAATAAAAGACGTGCAATAACGAAAAGGAAAATGATTATCATTTTTCAAAATCATTCTATATGATAAGATTTTATTAAATTATCAAATTATAATTTTAAATATTCAATCGTATTTTATTCATTTTTTTTCAAATCTAATAATATTTAAGTGACTTTATCGCTTTATATAAATGTCCTTCTATTGGATACCTACATGCTTGGCTGCCTCAAGGCTCAAGTTAAAGGGGGGGAAATGTAAAGAATACACATTTAGATGTGTATAAGAGCAAGGATCTACTTATTCTTTTAAAATTTCAAATTTTTCTATACGTAAAAAAACATTATTTAGATTTAATTGGATCTTAGTATGACAAGTATCTCATCTTATTTAGTTTTTCTTTCTGCCCAATTATACATGCCACTGTAACAACATATTTTGGTTAACTAATACTTACATACATTGATACAAAGAATTTTGCAGGAACGCAAAACTTAGTGTTTAGTTACGTATTTAGATTTCAATTAATTAAGAAATAATGTGAGTTTAATTAACAAAACACCTCTTAAGAATTTTGATGAGATCCAAAAACTAAAATCAAAATATTTAGGCTGGTGACTACAAAATATTGAAATGATTCCAACAATCAACCTTTATGCTAGCCGTTGGATTCAAATTCAAGTTGGAATGCTACAAACTATAGAAACAAAATTCTTTACACAACTTTTTTCATTATTGGTTCGTGGGAAATGGGTGGTCCACAAACATGGCACTTACTTTCTTGACCGTAAAAATGTTCTCTTTTCTTGATGCTACTTCCAAAATCCAAACCAAACCATATACAAAAAGGACAATGAAAATTTTTTATATAGAGCGATTTATGATAAGTGTGATAAATTCTTGATTCATATTTATTTATATCACTTTAACTTATTAAAAATAGGCGAATTTTTTAAAATAATATAAATAAATATAATTCAAAATATTTATCTCACTTAATATAAACATAATACGTATAAAAATTTTCCAAAGGACAATAACCACTCCATACTATTATAGTTTACACATAAATTTCGACAGTGGACAAGTATTGATGAGAAAGGTAATAATGTAATGGTGCTTTCATGAATACCACACAAGGACCATCTGAGTTTGGAGCTTTCTGCCTTTCTATGTGCTCTAGCTTACCACTCCACGATTTTAAAGAAACAAGCAACAGATCACAATCAAATACAATTTTGATGATAAAACATTCTTTTTTTGTAATATATTAATATGAATTTGAATGATTAAAAAATATAAAATGTATGAAACTTTATTACTTCAAATATATAATTATTGAATAAATTAACTTTGTTTCTTCTAATGTTACATTTTTATGCAATAGTTCTTTAATTAAATTGTACGCTTAATATTTTTTTTAAGATGTACAATAAATCATATTTAGTTATTAGAACAATTACATGTCAATTCTAAAACAAATGCATGGGACAATTATTGCACCCTTGACCCCACGACTTCTTCTTTTTACTAATTCCCTGATTTTATTTCAGGGAATCAACAGAAGGAGTATTATTTAAGTAGTACTGAAATAGATTTTGTTTTAATTCGGTGCGGCTGTGCCCGTCGCGTAAATGGCCAATAGCGATTCAATTTCGCCACAAATGAACGATTATAAAAGTCTTGCTAATAATTGAAATTGTGCCATCAATATTTGGAAACGGTCTAGTTAGGGTAGTGGTTGACCAAATGTTATGGAGGGATACAAACTTTTTGATTAAGATAAGAATTGGTCAATTAATTTGCAATACTATCGAGGCTCTGGAAGAAAATAAATTTTGATTATTTTTTTTATACACATCTAGATGTGTATAAGATGCAAATAATTGAAAATCAGAAAAGTATCATTATTTTTCAATCATCTAACTATCTATAATATTTAATAAAGAATTTTCTCCATTAAAAGTTGGTTTGGAATTCCGTTTTTTATTTTTTTTTATTTTCACAAAACAATCTTGATATATGTTTGTAAATAATCAGTGTCTTTTGATGATTCGGAATATTTTGTTCAAAATATAATTTTTACAACATTTCAAACAAAAAACTGTCATAATTTTTTTTAAGAGCCTTTGTGTTAATAATCCAAGAAATTATGAATAAAGTTCCCCTTTTCAAAAGAAAAAACTGAATGCAAGAAATTGAGGTGACAAGACAACCATGTGAGGTTAGTAATGTTTGGTCACTAACTACTGTTGAGAAAAAAATATCAACATGGAACATTTGTTCTCGTCAATCTAAAACTGAATAATTGGATCTGGATATATACTTGAAATTTATTAACAAATAAATTTCTTCAATATTTTGAAATAGCATATATATTAGACATTAAAGAATTCTCTAACGAAATTCATCATGAGAATAAGCTAATTAATTAACGAGATAAAATAGAGTTAGGAATTTTTTGTATTATTTTATGCAAACTACAAAATGGTAGTTTCTAGTACTACTCCATTGTCTAATAGACAATATATATATATCACTTTCAGCTTCGCATTAATTTTTTTTTTCCTATCAATCAACTACCTTAGTTTGACCTGATATAATATTATACGGAGTAGTAGTTAAACAATCAAAAACACAAACAATGTGGAACACTATAAGGTTGCCGTGACAATTGCAAAATAGTGTGCAAATTGTAGGTTCAATTATTATTTTCTTCTATTTTGCATAATGTTGTGTTTAGATAGATAGATTTAGAAAAAGATTTAAAATTCATCCATTTGTTGAAGGAATTTATAAAGTCAAAATGAATGAATTTTAAATCTATCCAAATTAACAAGTAATTCGAATACTTCATTTCACACTTTTTAATTTAGATGTATTTAAAATTCATTAATTTCAATTTTACAAATCTCTTCAAAAATACTATAGATGAATTTGAAATTCTTTCCTAAATTCATCAATCCAAACACAAGAATATAAAAGTATTCAAAGTAGACAGCATTCCACAATCAAAATGTTATGGGTAGAAACACATAAATATGACCCAATATTTATATATGGAAGGTCTTATTTTATTTAGAAATAAGTATTAACAAATAATTGGAATGTTAATTTAACATATTACCACATATAGATTTGTTCATTTCACTTCGACAAGATAGTGTACAACATCTAAATTCGTTTCTTTTATGTTGGATAAAATATCCTGGAAAATATTATTTTATATCATTATAATTTACAAATTCATTTGTCTAAAATTTCACTAATTTATTTCCTACGTCTTAGAAATAGATGTTAACATAAATGTATAGTACAAAAATCCAAACTAGGTGCTGACTATTGACATGACTTCCGAGCTTACCCACCACCCAATCTCTCATATTCTCACTTGGAGTCATTTGACAATATATTTGATTCTTTTACCCCAAAAAAAAAAAATAGTTTTCCTTTCTTATGAATTATTAATAGAACACTACATGTACTACTACAAGACATTGAAGTAAATTAAAGGAAAACTTTGTGAAAAATTGAAAGACAATAGAGTCAGAAAGATTAACTTATATTTTACTAGTACAAATTATTTCTTGTTTACTATTGCCTTTTTTCTTCTTGTGTTTTAAAAACCTCCTTATCTATTTTCAAAAACTAGTATACCTAAATTCTACGCAATCCAAATTCGTACCAAAGTGTACTAAATCGTATCATTTCGCAATTAATTAAATTTGTCGACTTATTGTACAAGTCTTTTTGTGTATAAATTACGTCTACCTAAATAATTTTCACAATTAATAAAATTGTTGTTGCATCTTTATCCTTTTGGCTGATATGAAATTAATTCCTATGGCCTAATGCTTTCCTTTTGTGGGTTCTAATCTTGCTTTAGGATAAGAAAAAGAGATACATATTTTAAAGTATAAACAAATACTTATTTAGGTTAGAATACTTTTACTTGCACGCATTTCCCACAATTTTCATACAATTAAGCTATAAATACACATTAAAACAATTCAGAATTTGTACTTGAACTATAAGAGACGTTACGTGCAGGTTTAAACTTTAAAATTCAACCTATATCCGTGTGATTGGGCCACCGTGTACCAAAATTACCAATAAATGCTGATTTCAACTTGCAGTATTTGACTATTTGCTCCTCATTTAACCAAAATCTTCCTAACAGCTACAAATTATTTCTTCCGTTTTAAAGTAACTATTGCTCTAGATAATTTTATTATGTTATATTATTTCTCATTTTAAAAATTAAAAAATATTAAATGATATTTTTCCTCTTTTACCTATAGTACCATATTAATAGAGGAAACTTTATGTAGTTAGGATATTAATGTATAAAGATAATTGAGTTATTTTGAACTATTTTTTATAAAATTAATATAATTTAATAAGTTTCCTAATTTTTGTACACCAATCAAAATTGTCAATTATTCTAAATTGGAGGGAGTAATGATAGGTGGATTAAAAAAAATTTGTGAAGAGTGTGGGAGATTAGATCGATGGAAAATTTTAAATTTGTATTTTTTAATTTATGGAACTGGTGTTATTAATCAACATTTATGCAAATTTAGCTAATTAATTATTATTTTTTGACTCAATAAATTAGTCTGAAAATTAAATACAGAGATGAGGAGTGAAAAATAAAATTCGGTTCTCAAAAGTTTCTGAATCTTTACTAAATAAACTATCTTAGATTTTTCTCCAAAAATAAAAACAAACAAACAAACACACACAATTTTACCTTGTTGTACTTAAATTTTTTGAATGGCTTTGTCGATTACGTTTCCTTTTGGAGTTGGTGTGATTTATCACAAAATACTTTATTCATTAATATTTTGAAAGAATGTTCTTTGTAAATATTTAATTTTATTATTTGGGAGTAAAATTTCACAAAAACTTTTTATTTGTGATAATGCATGATTTTGAATTTGTTAGGAATATTTTTATATATATTTAGTTTTAAATTAATGATAAAATAGTTTAGAGTCAAATTTTATCTTTAATTGTTTTAAAAAAAAAAAAACTAATTCAGAAGCATTAATTTTTACTTTGAACTAAAAGTGTTTTTAAAATCAAAAGTTCTACTCTCAAATTTGTAAAATGATATTTACCAAACATTGTAAATGTATTTTTATCATCTAAAAATATTTTTTTAACAAAACTACTGCAACTCTAAACGAGACCGTACAACTTGTGACTCCCAGCTTGCTCGAATAATTGTTTGAGAAAAGGAAAGAAAAAGAAATTTGTTTTTAGTGTATTACAGTAGTGTAATTTAATCAGCGGGCCTTCAATTATGGTGATTTGACTTTCAAAAAATAAAATAAATAAATAAATAAAAGATAACACATCAGTTGAACTGTTGGCGGAAATAAATACAAGGGCCTACACTAGGAGGACCCAATTTGTTTAAAAAAAAAAAATCTCTTGAATTGCAAACAGCCAATAATGGATAATCAATTAATTGGTTGTCATTGACCTATTCTTTAGCATATACGGCAACCTCTAGCTGTCTCTTATACACATCTAGATGTGTATAAGAGACAGATGTTAGTATGAGTATTTTGTTTAGTCTGCTTGTTTTATGTTAAAAAAAATATGGAAATAATGCTCATTTTAGTCCATCAAGATTCAGTTTTGTCCTTATAAGATGTATCACATAACAAAAGTGTCAAATTATAAGTATTCCATATCGATTAGTTTAAAATTTTTAAATTAATTAATAAATTTTTGAACCCATTACTCATCTCCAATTAGTTTTGAAATAGAAACTCATATTTTTTGACAAAAAGAAAATGAAAAGGTCATGGCCAGCAGAATTAATTAATATGGATACTAATTATGTTTGAAAAAAAAAACAACCATATTAATTATTCAGATTATTTAAACAAATTAGTATGGCAAACTTTACATGTATATGGGTATTAGTATTAACTAATTTGTTCATTATAAATGTTTCTAATTAGATATGCTACTTTTCTTCAACCAAAAAAAAAAAAAAAAATGCAAAAAAGCTGTCCTTACTTTTTCCCCCCTTTTATTTGCTTTCTTACCTTCCATTATGAATCAGTCACTAATCTAATCGGTTTTCTCTCTGTGTTGGGACTTTAGTTAGACAAGAGTATTGATGACAATTTCTTTAATGATGTCCCTTGAAATAATTGAAACACTTTTTTTTTTTTTTTAAATAAAATAATTGAAACACTTCAATACTCCTTATACCCTGGAAAAACTTAGGTAGAACATGGTTTTACTTGTAGAAAGTATGGTGTACATTAAATATTATATAATTTGTAATATAAGTTGATGTAAATAAGATTTTATAATATTTAATTTTAACCGTAAAATCTATAAATGTGACCCAAAATCGAGTTTATGATAATATTTTTCACTTTAATGACTCATAGGAGACTTGTCATTAACTTTGGAGACTCCATATTCTAGGGAAAGATTTAGGTAGATTTGGTCTATAATTTTACTTATAGATTCTATAGTGTAAATTAAATATTATGAAATTTGTGACATCAACTGATTAAATAAATTTTATAAGATTTAATTTTGATTTTTAAATCTTTAAGGTAAAATCCAAATAAATTTAGACAAAACTAAATATTTTCCTTATTGTTAGTATTGTTTTTAGTCATATTTATACAGATAGAAAAGTTTCAAATTTCAAGAAAAAATTCTTAAGAGGCCCACCCTTCATATTTTTCTTTAGATTTGACGTTTCTCGAAACCTTAATCTATAACAGTTTTGTGTTTAATCATGAATGATCACTAATTAACTTTATCTTATAGCACAATTAAAGTATGTAATGTTAACATAAGAGTTATAATTACCTTGAAAATATTTGTCAGTTTTACAATTTAATTTTAGCCAATTAATACCAGAGAAATGCGAGAAAATCCAGTCGAGATTTATGCATTATTTATTTAGAATGTAAATATATAGTAGTAGATTTTTATTGGATGTCTGGGGTGATTTTGCATTTTTAGTTGTGGCAGTCCTTCTTAGTTAGCTAGTCAATGAATCAAATATTCAAATAGCACTAGCATAAATATGTTGGGATCACAGCAACATAAATGTCTCATCTTACCCAGGTAGCCTGTGAAGATAACTAAGAAAAGAAAAAAATTAAAAGAAAATGTTTGCACAACTTGGTATAGAAATTCAACTAGTAACTAATTATAATTAATCATATCTGTAGGTGTGATTTTAGTCCAATTCTCATGAAAAGCTTAGTACATGCTGAGTTAGTAATGTAGTATATTTCCTAAAATATAGAGGGAAAAAAAAAAATCAAAACCTTGTTAGACCAAGGTATTTTTGTATAAGACTATCACAACTCTAGAGTTTCCTTTGTTTTTTCTACTCATCAATTTGTTTAGGTAGGGTTCTGGCATTTTTGTTATTGATAAAAAAATTTGAGTTAAAATTAGTTTGTTAGTACAGTATCGTTTAAAGTAAAAGTAGATCACCTTATGTAATATCTACGTCCGGATTACTTGAAAATCTTATACACAACTTTATGTGTATAGGATAGGTTCAGATACTCAAGTCAGTAATTCGACAAGAACGAAAATGTCAGAGAGAAACAAAAGAATTGAATAATTAAAAAAGTAATTAATAAATCTGATCTATCATTTGATATTTATACATGCGGTTGTTGGATTGGATTGATCTATGAGTCGACCATATTTTCAAGTAATCCGTTTCTCTCTGACATTACGTTAAGGATGAATTTACTAACGGCATTCCTATGATATTTCTGTCCTATACATGTATAATATTGTCATTGACTGTATTATTTTGATATCATCATTTGTAAATCAAAAGTCTAATTGGTTTGGACATGTCATGGAGCAATTAGACATGGCAAACACATAACATAGGAAGAAATTCATGACCTCTCTTATATATCTTGTAATGTAGATTAAAATTTACGGAATCTTTTTTATATATATGAATATGTCATTTATTTTGTAAAATTTAATATAATATTACAGGATTTATAAGTGAAGAACAAAAGTCGGTGCAAGTATTTTCCCATAAAATTAAATAAAATTCGGATATTGAGATATCAATGGAGAGAGCCAATTTGTGGAGCTCCGAGTCCTAAATTCTTGGTTGTTTTTATAAAATTTGAGGCATTTTCTCCTCAAATTGACTGGGATATGATATGAATTGGAAGAGGGCTAGCAAGTGGACTAAAAAGATCAATGTCATTTTCTATCAAGTTAAAGCAGTTGATGGAAGTTTATAAATGAGTGATAAAGTGGGTCCTTTTTGCTTATATTTTACAGGTAGATGAGGCATCATAGTCCAAGTTGAGAATTATGATGGTACTTGTTGCAATACATTCAATCACTTTAATGATAAAATTTGGTTCCTGAATTATTGTGCAACACAATTATTTCAAATCAATATCAGATGAAGCTTATAGAAGAATTATTTTTCTCTTAATTAAAAGAGAATAGGAAAACAACTGAGGAAATTTTCTGCTAAGTCAATACTAGTTCTTGTGACATTAGAAATGAACTTTGGTTCTTGAAAGGGTTAATTTTGTTTGACAAATTTCCATTATTGGTATTGGCAGTCAATATCTTCTAGATTTCAATATAAATATAATAAAATGGTAAAAATCTTTGATTAAGCACTTGAAATCAAATTATGTCATTTTTCATAAGTGGAATACAATGAGCTCAGAGCTTTAATTATTACTTATTTAGATTTTTTTTTTTTAAATTACGTAGTTTGTGATATGCCTTTTTTATTCAGTAGTGAAGCATCTACATCAACTTCAAACAACCAAGAATTATCGCCATTAAAAACTGAAAAAATGGTTTTGACCAATGAAAAGAAATAATTAAAAGAAGGGAATTGAAACTGAAACGGAAGCTAATTAAGTACACCTAATTAATAAAAAAATTGTTTTATATAAGAAGTTTAAATGTGAAACAATTTCACAGTTCGCAATAACTTTAGTTTCTGAATCAAGCAATATAACCTTTACCTAAACAAAATTTACTCGTAAATTAGTTACTATTTGCTACAAAAATTATCTATCAATTCTTCCCTGATTATATTTTATTTGTTAGTCATGTTGAGTACAATTTGCGGCATAGATTTACCGAATGTTACTAAAGTCCCTTATTGAAGAATCACATGTCATCAAATTTTTTTGAAAAATGTTGAAACAACACTGTCGATATTTTCTGCAGCAATATGCAAAGCAACTGAAAAGGTGAAACTCTTTATTTTTGAAAAAGTAAAAAGAGAAAGAGAAAATGCATTAGAAAATATTTGAGGCAACCACATGAATTAGAAAATATTCATGTGTTCTCCATTCAATAACTTTCGGTCAAGGGATTCTTGCATACAATTTTAGCAATCATTTACTCTTAACATTTCATTCAATCCTTACAAAATAAAGTTTTTACTATTCACTCTATTATAAAAAAAATATTTTAAACTGTTGAATAATTAAAAAGTAATAAAATCCGATTCTACTTTTCAGTACCTCACTGTTATTATCCACCCTCCAATATAAAGTTAGTAAAACAGACTTGCTGTTTTTTAGAAATCTTATTTGCATTGCTGCTAGCTCTCATGTTTGGTTTGTAACTTTTTCCACTTCACACACCTCATATATTTTGAAAAAAGAAAAATAAAAACCATTTATCTGCCCTCACTTCTGGAAATGTACAACAATTAAAGCATGAAAATTTTGAAGTCTTAATGTTGTCAACTTTGCATAACGGTATACTTTGGTGACCAAACCAAGTCTTTAGACATATCAGTGAATGTACATAATTTGCAGTTAGTAACCTATTAAGAATTCCCATTAAATTATTAAAAGTTATTACTAAAAGAAAATAAAGATTAAGGTCAGGCCTAGTGCCATATATTGCCTAATTTGTTGGCCTAACAACACTTGCACTTCCAACATCTCTCTCTTTCACTATTTTCCCTTATAGATATATTTATAAAGTAAACTAAAAGAATTTTATATGCTTACATAATACCAATTGAATAGTGTCTGCCCCAACAAAATGGAAAAGTTTTGCTTCCTTAAAATTGTATTTTGCTTTGCCTTGTAATTTAATTGTTCTTTGGGCACACTAAGAAGTTTTTTCCAAAGATAATATTCTTAATGTTTTCTTACTGTGTACTCTGCACTATACGATTGCAATTTGTGACTAATAAATTATGGTAATATGAATACTTAATTAAGATGTTAATCCAGATGCTGGGGAAAGGGACTATCAATGTAGATGAAATTAATTTCCATACAATATTGGTGCTATTTGTACATCATCATGGTTGAAACCACTGAGATTGGGTTTAACTTACTTATTCAACCTTAATTAAGTTAATATTTAGACAAGAATTGTACTTCTTGCTTAATGGTTATATAAATAATTTCCAAACAAAGATAGGAAACTATAATTTAATGTTATTATGATAATTGATTAAAGTGTTATTATGTTTTTCATGTTTGTAACATGAGAAAAATAGCTATAGGCTTTTTTGTTGGCATCGATGGTAACAAAGTAGGGTGTCACCACACGGCCATTGAAATTTTTACTATATGATTTATTTAATATCGGATAAGGATTGATGAAGACATAAAGGTCTTTGATAAGGAAAGCTACAAGAGATGATGTCTTCGTTTTTGTTTTTATTTATTTTTTCTTCATCCCACAAAACCTAAACACCTCTCTTATGTGATTACATAGATGAATTCTTGTTTTTGGGCTCTCTTCTGGTTTTTTAGCACAAGCCGAATGAAGACATATTATTGTGCTGACATGTTTTATTTTCTTGTTTATTTTCAACTGAGATTTAGTTCACTTTTCATAATAAGATAAATTATAAGAGAATTCTACAATCTCTTTTAGAAAATTATTTCTTTGGTTTTGAAAGATTGTACAATATAAACTTTTAAAGTACATAGTATTGTATTGTACAAATATTAGTAAAATATAATAACATTGTATAATATTTAAAATATAAGAAAATAATTCCTCAGAAGAGATAGTAAAACTTTCTCAAATAATAACTATTCTATAACTAAGATAAAATCCAATGTTTATTTGAGGTGTGCCACAATAATATGAGGTTGAAATTTTCTACCAAATAGATGAGTTTGATGGGTTAGGGTGGCAATGGCCCAAAAGTTCATATGTATTAGAAAGCATCTTTCTCTTTATTGGTTCTCTTTTTTTAAAAATAAAAACTAAAATAAAAATAAAATTACATCATAAGGACAATAATTATATGAGATCGATTTCATGTCCACGAAAACTACAACTTGTTACGGCTCATTAAAGAAAATATGTATGTTACTTTTAGAAATTGTAAAACATTCATTGTGCAAGTGATAAAGCTCCTTTTATCAGGACATATCTTGTGTGCGTGATGTGATCATATGATCAAGATTAATGTAGAGAAGCAGTGAAGCAGGTAATATAGTGTGCTTGCTTTATTAAATAAAATCAACTTCAAAACTTTTTTGAGATAGTTCTGTTATTATTAAAAAAAAAAAATGCAAATTGGGGTATGCAAGGAAAGGGCTTCAATGAATAATGGTCCTTGATATTATAGCTTTATCGTGGCTGTTGTTGTTGTGACTCGTGAGGAGAAAGCATGTGGTTATGAATCAATATGACCTCTTGGGCCTAATCTATCAATTGCCCAGTCAAGATGTAACTGCATTTTTTTCAGGAATATAATTCCAAGTGGCCATGCTTTGAAAAGCACTTTCTATTTTGTAATAGCACAAAATCATCACCTACTTAATTGGCAAAAGGAAAAAAAAAAAAAAGTTTCCTATTTCTTCATTTACTTAGTGAATTAAATATCCAATTTGTAACTCCGAAAAAACATTTATTTACTCCCACATTTTTAGCTTGAAGGAGTTTCTAAAGTGCCTTGTTTTCGGCTAGGCAAAGAGTCATTAAAGATGGTTTCTGTGATCATATACACAAAAATATGAAATCGAGTTCGTTGTGGATATATCTTGATGTGTATAAGGAACAGCATCTAGCTAGCCTTAAAATTTTGTTACTAACTACGAATATCGTAAATCGTTGAATAATAAAAAAATAATAAATTTCAATTATCTCGACGATGATCATATCTATTTCGCATTATAGAATAAATAGTCAAAACTTCGTCTTTAACAAAATAAAGGCCGATCACATAGGGTGAGCGAATTAGTAATCTCCATTTTTTGTCATCAATAGACTAGACTAGACTAGATTGAGGCCTGAGATGTTCTTGATTAAATTAGTCATGATAACTATGAGTCTATTACATTCTTAATTAGGTAGCTATTAGCTAATACGACAGTGTAATTTTTGCAGGACCAAATTAAGGCTAGCTAGATGTTTATGCTTTTGTTTTTTGGTGTTGTTTCATGCTAGAAACTAATAGGAATAATTTGCAACCACAATCAAAGAAGAGGTTCATTTTCGTGGTCCCTTTCGCATGCACAGAACTGATCTACATGTTGTCAATAGGTCCACTCTATCTACTCAAATTATACACAAGTGTAAATCCCTTCTTTTAGAGAGGAAAAACTGCAAAATCCACACTAGCATTACTGCATTAAAAAAAAAAAAAAAAAAACTAATTGTAGACAATAAAATTTAGGAAAATTTTACAATTTCGTTAAGATAAGCGTAACGTTAAGACCTGTCTCTTCGTACACATACAAACATATTATATATTTTGAATGTTTTATACACATATAAGTTATAAAATATAACCGTATGATGTCCTAACGGATTATAAAATTTTCCCAAAATTTATTTCTTGTCGAACATGATCAAAAGACACTTTTTGATGCACCTGAAACATTTTTTACTGATTCCTGTTTCTTATAATATCTGACATTTGGTTTTGGGAGCATATTCCAACAAAATTGAGAAAATATAATACTAGTTTTGAATAACCAAATACCAGATGTTTTCTAGGAAAGCAACAGATATTGCTTCAAGTTCACCGTTCAAAGACTTCAATTCCACCGACAAAACATAATCTGGGCTTTAAACTTTTCAGGGAATTTCTCCAGATGAGCCTTCTATTTCATATATTAAAGATTTGGTCGAGATAAAAGCTGCACTAACCGTGCTATATTTTTTGTTTTGTATAAATATTTCTTGCCTGCAAAGAGCCTCACCTCACCTCACATTTGGATATAATGAGGAATAAAATGTTAAGAAATTATACTTTTGTATTTTTAATTTTAAGGAAGAACAAATAGAATACAAATACTTAAGCATAGACGTGAATTATCTTTCCATCTTAGCTTACAAATGCAATTAAAAATGATTTTAATTCTAACACCTAATTCAGGATCTAAACGGGCCAAAATTGTAGAAAAGCATACCTCAAAATATTTCCTCCTATAAAATATAAAGAACCAGAATATGGTTCAATACAATATTTATTGAAGAGATCAAAATACTCCCATACGTGAAAAATTGTAATTCATAGGCAGATTGGTCTTACTTAATTTGACTAATGTATCTGTAGTAGAGTAGATCGGCCGAGGTCAAAATGTCCACTGCGACTGTAAAATTAATATCCCTTCTTCCTCAAGGGGTGTCGTAATCTTCCAGATAGAAATAAAGGACTGATTAAATGGCAATTAATTACAAGAAATTGTTGGTTTTTTCGATCTATATTCTAGAATACTACCAAAATTAAATGCACCTGAGGTCACCGAACCGAGTGACTTTCAATGGATGTGAAATTGGGGAATTATTACACCAGACAATTAAGGGATCTAATTCTCTAATCCCGTTAAGAATCTTCGTCATTATACTTTGAATTCTTGTACAGTTAAAATACCTTAACATCACTATAGAATTCTCCACAATTATTGCATGTAATTATCTCCTGATATGGTACCCTATTGCTTGTCCTTTGTGCCCTCAATTTACTGGAGATAACTCGACTGAAGCAAGCTCTATTCCAATTAATCAAAGTACCATCTCAAAAGTTAGCTGCGTAAACTTAGCTACAAGTTTAAATGAAATACAAGAACTTGCTCAAGGACCAGAAAGAGAGGACTAAAATACAAACCCTGGACTCCTTTTTCCGTCTTAAAACAAATTGTTGGACCAAGAGCAACTCAAATCGTACAACGCAGGTAAGGGAGTAAACTTGATATTGTGCCCGAAATATTGGCAACATTCTCATGGAACATTCATAACTTGTATGGACTGCAACATATCAGAAACAGCAATCACCAGATCTCCTGATTTAATCATCCCCCGAGCCTTGAGCAAGGAGAAAGTTTTGTTGAGGTTACTTTCCATATCGTCGGAGAAGCTCAAGCGAAAAGGTATTAGACCCCACTGTAGATTCAGACGTCTACGTACGGATGTTGTGGTTGTAAACGCAAAAATTGGGCAGTCAGGTCGACAACGCGACAGCAGAGATGCCATGTGTCCATTCTTTGTGTAAACAAAAAGTGCATCCACCTCCAAATTGTTCGCTGAAGAGTTAAATTTAACAAAAAATAATTAGCAGCAGAAAGCACAACAGAGAAAAATAGGGAAAAGAATCCATAAAAAAAGTTCGGCATGATTTTAGGTTCCCATTGGTAGGTAAAGGGGACAGGAAATTAGAGCATGAGGATTAGATGAGAGATTTGCTACACCAGGCAACCATCACAAGAGACAACTCTCCCACGCTCCACAGTACTGTTTATGTATCTCTTTGTTTGAAGAGTGATGATCCTATTGCTAACAGATAAAATTCACTTTGCACTCTTGAAGAATATAGAGAAGACAGTAGATAATTACATGCAATTCATTCAATCTCACACTAAAGGCCAAAAAAGTTGAAATCACCCAGTTTTACTACGTATTTGACTAAGTAGTCACTAACTAATGAGGTTAACAGATTAAAGTAAATTCAGTTTTGGGATAAACCATTGAAAATGAATTGGGTTGTCTTTAAAAATCCTTAGAGATCATAGAGTAAGCAAATCTCATACCCATCTGTCGATCACTTTGTGAGAACAGTCAGTGCTTTCTCAGGGTACTGACCCATGGCCGACTCACCAGAGAGCATCAGAGCATCTGCTCGTTGCCTTACTGCTTCAGAAACATCAGCCACTTCAGCTCTAGTGGGTGTAGGGTACTCAATCATAGATTCAAGCAACTGAGAAGCAACAATGACAGGCTTATTCAACTGCCTGCAAAGCTGAACAATCTTTTGCTGCTCTGAAGGGACCTGTTCCAAGGGGATTTGAGCTCCCAGATCTCCTCTTGCAACCATAGCTCCATCTGATGCTAGAATGATCTCCTCCAAGTTCCTCAACGAGTCAACACTTTCAATCTTTGCAATTACAGCAATATCACTGCATCATCAAAATAATATCACCACATCATCAAATGAACATGCACATAAACATAACATAATTAATACAGGCAAGAAAAAGCAATAGAAACCACCATCTACAAACAGCAATTCCTGCATCCTTCCCCAAAATAATAGAGAAGAATGAGAAAAGGGAAGAAAGACATATAAGAAAAAATGAACTGAAAGTTCTGGATAGCAGGAAAGGCTTGTAAAGAAAACATAGAACCACCGTCTAAAAAATGCTTCCTGCTTGTAACAAACTAGTGAATATTTATCTTCTGATAAGATAAGGATTACGCGGTATCCAGCACAAAACATCTACGTTAAAGTATACATTCAACATATTAACAAGAAAAGGAAAAGTCAAATATATTGATACCTATCACGTGCCCGAGCTTTTATATAGCTTTTGAGGTGAGTAAGCACTTCAGCAGACTTGACAAACGATATTGCAATGAAATCAACACCCTCAGCGATCCCAAAATCAATGTCTAACCAATCCTGGGAATATGAACACACATTCTTATTAAAAAGACTAGTAGCCTAGCAACATCATTTAGGAATAATTGATGCATAGAGAGCAAAACTGCAGTAGGCAGAAATGCATATGAACCAGTGGCACAAGTCCACAACAGGTTTAAGAAACTTCAAAGATGCAGCTCAGTCATCCCCCCGCATGTGTAATCATCATTCTGTTCAACTCCTTTGAGCAAAAACGAATTGGTCCCTAAAACAGACTTCAACATTTACACTTGTCCAACTCTTGCTTGATGCTTCCACAAAATTTGACATTTTTAAAGGTATCATTGAAAACATAAATTTCATCTACAAGATCAGAAGATTTACCAGCGCTCAAAATCTGGAAGTGTATAAAGTTCTCAAAATCACACTTTCCGACAGTTGAATTAAAATAAGAGTTGGTTTAAGGAGACAAAAACAGCAGTTAAAAGTGGGAGAAAATAACCTCGTTCTCTTTCCGAGTAAACAAATTGCCTCGTTATCATAGCCTAAACATCTCATTTTCATTCGATATAGACAATTTTCAGAGCCATCAAAAACTGTACAGTGACACACATTTACCCCTACAATTATAGTATTTGTGGCCAAACTATATCTAAAGGAATTAATCCATCTTCCACAAAAGAAAATAGATCTGTAAAGCTCCAAACCATGAGGGCTATCCAAGGAAAATCGTTTTCTGACTAAACTAACTATTATTGAGTCAAAATGAAATCAGATGAATATGACTTTGACTCACCACGCAGATGTCTCTCGTATTATGCTAAGTCAAACATTAGAAATTCATCTTGTGTCAAAGAAGGCATAATTTCTTTTCCAGGCACAAGATTCCTTATCATCCAAATTTAAAAATTTGGCACACGCTGGTACTTGATAGCAGGAATCCCATTCCTAATATAAATAAAATACGATCTCCACTACTTTTAACTCATAATTATTTGTAGGCACCATGCAAAAGGCATTTCTTAAGAACATTGCACGTTGGGCATGACAGTATGAACATTCCCTATGGTTGTAACAAACATGTTTCTGTATAAAATCCCAAACTTGAAAAGAAATTTATTTGTCAGATGTAAAAAGAAAGAGACAAAGATAAGTATCAACCTTTGAGGATACTGTCGGCAGCATGGCATTACGTTCCCGTACTAAGCTTCCATGTCGCCAGAAGGTCAGATTAGCCCGAGGTAGCAGAAGTCCAGGATCTGTGCATCTGCATTTGACATCTGGACCAATTTTCTCAATCACCTCAAATCTTACCATTCCACCATCTACCAGTAGTTCATCCCCAACTTTCACATCTGTCATAGTATAGATAAACCAAAACTTTTTCTCAATCAATGAAGTAATGCAAAAGTTAAACAACATTTTATTCTATTTTCTCACAATTTGTTCCTAAGAGTAAGTTTACAAATTTAGGAGGCTTATAAGTTTGTGACCTTCCGCAAAGCCTTCATAGTTCACATTTATAGTGTGCTCAGGGAGAGGTGAATCAAAAGCTCTAACACTGAAAGTCCACACTAGCTGTCCCCATCCTGCACAAATCACCATTCAAAAAATAAGCTTCATAATATATTATTAAAAAGTTAAAACAGTTGTTGTGCATTAGAGAAGAAATAAATGTAGTTATAATCTTCACTAAGACAGTTATTTTATATGGTCAGTGTTCATGTATAACAACTTACTGTTCTTTAAATCTCTCATTTCATGAGGTTTTTTTTTTAAACAAAAACAAAACAAAACAAAAGGAGCAGCTACAATATACAAATCCAATTTGGTTCCTATAGGTCCACATGGATTTTCAGATAATCTATGGCAGAAAAGGAACAAGATGTAGATTTTAGAAAGAACTCAATGGGGAAGAATAAGAAGATACGCATCCAAAAGAAGGGTTCTCCAATTTTCAGGAATGGAAAGAAACCACTGTTTATTTCCATGTCAAGCAACTTTGCATCAGAATACTTCTCAACAAAAACAGCAACAGACTCGCGATTGCGGCTTAAAATTGTCTTTTTGCCCCTAAATTTTGTTGCAATGTCTGGAAAAATCTCCATATTCATAATGCATATAAACACTCCAAAAACAAGGAAATTGCATATTCCCCTTTGGAATCTCAGAACTTCTGACAAGTTGCATATGGACAAA
This sequence comes from Cinchona pubescens, assembly GCA_025175665.1. Classification (NCBI taxonomy): domain Eukaryota; kingdom Viridiplantae; phylum Streptophyta; class Magnoliopsida; order Gentianales; family Rubiaceae; genus Cinchona; species Cinchona pubescens. Next base: position 76,524 of record JANKKI010000394.1, read on the forward strand.
TTCAAGAAAATCCCACAAGATTGAAAAGTTGAGGATCGTTTTTCTCTATCTTTTCATAATTAGCTGCTGGACAGCCCGCATGGCCTAAGGATCTTTTATATATTTTTCCAGTAGTAATTCTAGCTACTATTGCATGTAACGTAAGGTTAGCGGTTCTAGAACCATCAATGATTGGTGAACCGGCAGATCCATTTGCAACTCCTTTGGAAATATTACCGGAATGGTATTTCTTTTCCGTATTTCAAATACTACGTAGATTCATTCTCTTCATAAAAAATAGGAAGTAGAACCAATAAAGATTTTTTTTTTTGTGCATCCCTGCAGTTGCCCGCCCGTAACGTAACCCAGCAGATAAAGTACATTACATTGTCCAGGATTGGTGACTTACCCATTTTGGCTTGGGAACGTCCAGTGCCAAAATGGGTTTTAATTGAATAATGAACTAATTCATTCAGCTCAAACAAAGGAAAACTGAATCTCCCAAGCACCTGACTCAAGAGAGGGGGTGGGGGGAAGCCATTTAACTCATCATAGACCAAAGTTTAGCCTAAATTTTCTGCACTATAAATAAAGAGAGATACATAATAATTGCTGAATGAAGCAAATTCCTATCTGAATAGCTCACTTCTCAAAAATATCTAAACTTCTCCTTTATTTTCAAAGTTTTTCTAGCCTCAATCAATAGAATCCACTAGAAAATACAAATATAACTAAATTACTATTTCTATGGTCTAACAGTTCCCATTTTGCATCCCCAATTATTAGTGCCAAACCCATAAAAACAAGTAAATAAACTTAAAATTATACTCACATAAAATAGAAATCTTGATTTCAACCATACTCCTTTAGTTAAAAACATCTCTTCACCTCATTCCTCACAGCTTAAATAACATACTGATGTTCATTTATAAACAAGCACAGCAGTTTGACCTAAACAAACCAAATTCATATTCTTGTCATACTACAAATTTCAAGAAACTAACCATAATTACCTCCAAAACCCTTAAAGTATTTTACTTTTCCCCATTATCCATTAATAAACAAATTCCTTTTCACTCCAAGTATTTACTTTTTGTTCATTATCCATTAAAAACACATTCGTTTTCACTCCAATACCTCTAAAAGTATCTACTTTATGCTCATTCTCCAATAATAAGCACATCCTGTTTCGCTCTAATCCCACATTACCTCACCAGTCCAATATACTGAAAAAAGGGGCCAAAAAATCTCTATTCCAATTCACTCCACATAAATCAATATTCATAACCGCAATAACAACAATTGAACAAAATCAAACATTCATATTCAAATTCACAGGAGTAAATAAGTGAAAAAGCGATCATCTTTCCATTATTGTACCTCGGCTTTTGCTGAAGAAGCGCCACCAAGATCCCCCATGTGAATTTTCACTACCTTCAGTATCCATCATAATGGCCACTGCATACCCTGTCTCCTCAGACAACCTCCGAACCCTCTCGATCACTCTCCGATGCCACTCCCTCGTCCCATGACACATATTAATCCTCGCCACATTCATTCCCCCCACCGCCAAAGCCTCCAGCTGCTCCGACCCACAAGTCGCCGGACCAATGGTGCAAATCAGCTTAGTCCTCCGCGTACTCCGAAATCCATTCTCCTTTAGACTCCGCCTCCGTCACCGCATCCACCTCAATCGAGCTCGTATCCGCCGATATCACCCCACCGTTACTCCCCTGCACCCGAGACGCACCCGATAAAACCCCTCCAAAACCGTTATTCGAGACCAAAACTTGCTCAGAAGCTGAAGCCGGAGCTGAAGCAATCTCCGGATCGAAGGGAGACGTAGAGCAGGCTTTGGTAATAAGAATTTCAGGCGTAGCCGGTGTACGTAGACCGGAAGTTTTGACTTTGACCGGTAATCGGAAAGTACTGTTCCAGTGAGGAATGAAATTGAGGGTTTTGATAGAGGTGTGAAAGCCGGTGATGTTCGTAAGGAGGTGGAGATGAAGAAACTGAGAGATTGTGACATTTTTTATTTGTCCGGTTGGGTTTTAGGTCGCCGTCGACGGAATTGTGTTGAACAGCGGAGAATGTGAGAATGTGTGAGTGTGTGAAATTGTATAAAATGTGAGATATGTGAAGAGTCACAGTGTGGGTATATATAAGAGGAGTGTGTGAGTGTGTGTTTTTATTTTGGGAGGGCGGAGAGGACGAAGGTGAGGTGATGTGGAGGGAGCTTTGAAGTTGCCGTCTCCAATTTGGGTGGAAATTGATAGAGATGCAAAGGACGAATAGTTTAATACATACTATTTCTATTTAAAGCAACCAATAAGACATTGCCATAAACTTGGCTACTTATTAATAATAAAAAATTTTGAGCTATCCTAATAGGGGTGTTCATGGATCGGGTATCCGGCCCATGAAGTGAAAAAAGTACTTGATTTTCCCTGATCGAGTCAAAAAAATTTCAATCCTTTACCCGGTTCATACAAAGCGAGTATCCGGCAAAAGAGGGTCGGGTCGACTGGGTACCCGACTCTCACTAGTAACAAAACATAAAAATTTAAATAATGGTAGTTAGACAAGTTCATTTCACAATTAAATCTATATAACAAAATACATCCTAATACATCCCAATAGCAACAAACTAATAAGTAGCAACAAGTTAATAGCAACATCTACTGTCTATTACACACATACATATGTGAATGTAAGGAATGAGGATGCGAAGAGACAGTTTCTCACATCTTCTAGATGTCCAGTCCATTATGATTATTTTATGTTTTCTTACTAGTCTAAGTACCATAATTCTAGTAAGTATTAACTTATTTTGAAACTATATTAATCAAATTTATAAAATTATCCCTGAAATGGATCTAGATGTGTATCGGCGGATCAAATTTTGTGACCCGCTACCCGACCCTCGACCTGAGTGACCAACCCTCTGATCCTAATGTACTTGACCCTACTACCTGAGTGACTTGACCCTCTACCCTACTTGCTTTTTGAATACCGATCGGGTACCTCTTTTTTCAGTTCGGATCAGATCAGATCAGATCAACGAATTTTTTAGGTCAGCGGATCAGGATGAACACCCCGAATCCTAACTATATTAGGGTCACCACAGGCTACCGATCCATTTAGAATCGAACTTTATCAATACCTTGGTCCATGACCTGTCTCTTATACTTATTTTGATGTCACTTATATGACATGAGTATAATTTGATAAAAACTCTGAAAAATTAATTGGTGTAATTCATCAATTAATTTAATTGAATACTACCAATAATGTAAATCAATTAAGCATGACTTGAACTTAGTAACATGATAGTCAAAACTTAGTAGTAATCTATAAAATATCAATTTATTTGACCTTGTTTTAATAAAAATTTATAGGAGATTTAACTGGAAATTTGATATTTTTAAGCTAACATTAGACATTTCCAGAGATATTACTGAGAAGATAGATGACTGATGCAAAGAAAATAGTCCGTAGTTGATTTTGGTGTCATTTTCAATATTAGTTGTTGAATTAGTTAGTTAATTACTATCATGTCAGCAGTTAGTTAGTTGTTGAATTAGTTAGTTAGTTACCGCCATGTCAACAGTTAGTTAGTGCTTTGTTAGCAGGCTGGCAGTTATGGAATTAGCTTAATAAATAGGCCAAGAATAAAGTTGATGGTGTGTATGATTTTGTTGTAAAACCTCCTCTTGTTGTGAAATCTTGTACCCCTATTTCTATTCCAATCTATTCTAAGCTATCAATACAATCAACTTGGCTTTATGAATTGTGCTCTTCATTTCTCAATTACAATTCCAGAATCTAGTTAGGGATATTTACAATCTTCTGCATCAGTGGTATTAGGGTCGTGGTTCTTTGGAACCATGGCAGAAGGTACTAGATCCCAAGAAGTTAAGAAGCTTGAAGAAACTATTAAGAAAATGACTAAAGATCAGAGGGAGCAAAAAGAAGACAATTTGAAAAGGAAATGGCAATCATGAAAGAATTGGTGAGGAATAAGGACTATTGTTGGGCAAGAAGAGGACAGAATTAAGGACCTACTATTTCAACCTCCAATTTTCAATCTTTTTCCAAGAAATGGATTCCAGTCTTTAACTCGATTCTCCAGGATTGAATTCCCAAAATTATGTGAAAATAGAGAAAAGTTGGTTAAGCAAAACTGAACAATTTTTTGAAGTGGATGAGACTCCACCACATGCAAATGTCAAGATTGTAGCAATGCACTTGGATGGAAAAGCACTTCAATGGCACCATATTTTTATGAGATCGAGAATCACTAGGGAGCTACCTACTTGGGAAGAATATATCAAAGAGATATCTACAAGGTTTGGCAATTTCTTGATGATGATCCCATGGGAGAGTTGATCAGTTTGAGACAAAAGGGTTATGTGCAAGACTAGGAAGACCAGTTTGAGGAATTGTTGAATAGGGTGGAGTTACCAGAAGATTATGCAACTTGGGTAGTAGTTGTTTCTTGAGTGGCCTCAAACCTGAAATTCAATTGGCTGTAAGAATGTTTTTACCTAAAACTGTGCAACATGCCAGGATCTTGGCTAGGATGGAGAAAGCCAAGCTGATAAATCAAAACTCCAAGTTCAAAACTCACACTAGGCCTTCTTTTTTTTTCAACCCTTTTTCCTTCAAATTAGTAACCAAATGATCCTATTTCTTTCTAGAATAGGACCAACAAACTACTTTTACCTACACCAAACATTCCAACCCTACTAGCTCAAGAAGATACCACCAAGAAACCTTTCAAGACAATTAATTTCTTGAATTTGATTAATATTGTTTCACCCGAAGTTTGAACACTGTCTCTTATACAGAAGAAATTCACTATAAGAGACAAATATAAGAATAAACAGCTTTATAGATTGGATGTATATAATGAAGAATCTGGAGGAAGATGGAGGGAGTCCTTGAATTCTTAGAAGTGCAATTGACTGTTGAAGATCTGCACAAGCCCATATTATACCCATTGAAAATGGAAGCTCACACAATTTCATACATTCTGAAGTTATCAAGAAATTGTGGCTTGAGACTCATAAAACAGCTCCCATAGTGGTAGAAGTAGCTAATGGGAATAAACTCTCCACTATTAAATCTTGTGCAGATTTCTCTTGGAAATTGAAAGGCTAAGAATTCAAGGCTAATCCTCATGATGCTGCCTATTGGAGGTTGTGACATTGTGTTGGGAATACAATATATACTTATCCAACCCTGGTAATGTGAAGTGGAATTTTAATTATCTAAGGATGGAGTTTTTGAGAAATGGGAGGAGAGTTGTACTTAGGGGAATGCAACAACAATAAATTCAGTTAATCAATAAGAAGACCATGCAAAAGGTTCTGCAAATACCAAATCAGCTTGAATCAGCACAATTGTGTTTTTGACTAACTCTGTCTCTTCAACTTATCAATGTAAGACCCTATAGGTACGTTGCATTCCAAAAGGGAGAATAGAAAAATTAGTGGCTGAAATGTTGCAAGGTGAAATAATCAAGGCCAACAATAGTCCTTATTCCTCACTAGTGGTGCTTGTTGGAAGAAGGATGGCTCCTGGATGATGTGTATTGACTACAGAGAATTGAATCAAGCCACAATTAAAGATAAGTTTCCAATTTCCCTCATTGAAGAACTATTAGATGAATTATTTGGTGCCAAGTTTTTTTACTAAACTTGACTTAAGACCTGATTATCACCGGATAAGGATGTGGCCCGAAGACATTCACAAAATTGCATTCAAGACTCGTACTGGACATTATGAGTTCCTTGTGATGACTTTTGATCTTACAAATGTCCCTTTCACATTCCAAAGTTTGATGAATGATGTGTTTAGGCCACATTTGAAAAAATTTGTGCTACTTTTTTATTTTTATTTTTATGATATCTTAATTTATAGTTCATCTTGGTTACTGCATTTGTCTCACCTTAAGACTCTCTTTGAGTTGCTTAAGGCTCACAATCTTAAGGTTAAGAAAAGTAAATGTGCTTTTGCACAACAACAAGTGACTACCTTGGTCATGTGATAATAGATAAGGGAGTGGAAGCTAATCCTTATAAAATACAAGCAATACAAGACTGGCTTGTACCCTAAAACCTGAAAGAATTAATAAGGTTTTTGAGGACTCACTGGGTATTATAATAAAAGATTATGGGAAGATTGTTAGGAGTTCGACTGATTTATTGAAAAAGAATGTTTTTTACTGCTATGAGGATGCAAATCAAGCATTTCACAAGCTTAAGTCAATCATGGTACATCCTCCTATGTTGGCCTTACCAAACTTTAACAAGGAATTTGTTATGCATCCTGATGCTTCTGGAAATGGCATTTCTCATATACAGACAAGAAGGTAGACCATTATCCTATTTCAGCAAAGCTTTAGGAACAAAATATCAAGCTTTGTCTGTATATGAGAAAGAGATGTTGGCTATAGTAACTGCTATGCAGAAGTGGAGGCCTTGTTGGGCAAACACTTTATGATCAAAACTAATAATCAAAGTCTTAAGTACTTATTAGAATAGAGGATTTCAACCGCAATGCAACAAAAATGGATTGCCAAATTAATGGGATATGATTATAAATTACATTACAATGAAGGGGTTGATAATGGTGCTATAGATGCATTATTTAGGAGGTCACATGAGGAGTCACAGATGTGCTATCTAGTCATCAAAAGTCATTTGTTAACTGAGATACAACAAAGTTGGCAGGATGATCCTCAGTTACAAATCCTTATTCAAAAGATAACTTTATCTTCGTCCATTTGAAGTCCCTCATTACTCTTGAACTAATCAACAATTGAGAAGAAATGATAAATTGGTAATAGGCAACAACTCTGTCCTCATAACCAAACTCATCAGTTTATGGCATAATAGTGTGGTAGGAGGTCATTCTGGAGTTTAGGTGACTTATAAGAAGCTCAAGGGGGTTGTATATTGGAGGAACATGATTAAAGATGTACAAAATTTTGTGGCTGCATGTGACATCTGCCAGAAGAATAAGGTTGCATATCCTGGTCTACTCCAGTCACTTCCTATAACAAATCAGATATAGACTGATATATCTATGATTTCATTGAAGCCTTCCTAAATCGCATGGTAAAGATGTAATATTTGTGATTAAGCAAATATGCCCATTTCACACCCATACTCAACTGTGGATGTGGCTCAAAGTTTCATGGACAATATATACAAGTTGCATGGTTTACCAGAAAATATTGTGAGTGATAGGGATGTGGTGTTCCTTAGTAATGTTTAGTTAAGAATTAACCAAATTACAAGGGTACAATTGAGTATGTCAATTGCCTACAATCCACAAACTAATGGTCAAAAAGAGGTAGTTAATAGGTGCCTAGAAGACTATTTGAGGTGCATGACTAGTGAGCATCCAAGGAATTAAAGTTATTGGTGGCCTATGGTTGAATTTTGGCACAACACAAATTTCTATTCTATAATTCAGATGACACCTTTTGAGGTGATGTATGGCTAACCACTACCACTGCATTTACCATACTTATAAGAAATGCTTGTAGCTACTGTCTCACATAGAAGTTTAAGTGCTCGAGAACACACCTTGTATTTGCTCAAGCACAACCTTGCTAGAGCACAAAACAAAATGATGCAATTAGTTAATAGACACAGATTTAAAAGAGAATTTCAAGTTGGGGAAATGGTTTATGCTAAGCTCTAGCCCTATAAGCAACATTCTCTTAAAGAATCTCATTGCCACAAACTGTATCCAAGATTTTTTGGTCCCTTCCCTTGTGAAAAAAGGTTGGGGCAGTGGCTTATAGATTGTAGCTTCCTCCTCATACCAAAATTCATTCTACCTTTCATGTCTCCCTACTTAAAAGAAATGTGGGATCTCTATTAGCTCAATAGACATTGCCTTCTGGTATCACCACTTAGGGTCAGCTTCTTATAGAGCCAATAGCTATTTTGGATAGGAGATTGGTCAAAAGAGATAATGTGGCAGCTACACAAGTATTGGTTCAGTGGTCCAACAGTTTCCTTGAAAATGTTACCTAGGAATACTAGTTCAATTACTAGCAAAGATTTCTTCACTTTAGTTCTTGAGTACAAGAACTATCTGAGAAAGGGGCATTGACGCGGAAGAAAATAGTCAGTAGTTGATTTTGGAGTCATTTTTAGTGTTAATTATTGAATTAGTTAGTTAGTTACTACCATGTCAGCAGTTAGTTAGTTACTACCATGTCAGTAGTTAGTTAGTTGTTGAATTAGTTAGTTAGTTACTACCATGTCAATCGCAGTTCGTTAGTGCCTTCTCAGTAGACTGGCAGTTATGGAATTAGCTTAATAAACAAGCCAAGAATGTAGCTGATGGTATGTATGATTTTGTTGTAAAACCTCATCTTGTTGTGAGAGCTTGTAACCCCATTTCTATTCCATTCTCAGCTATCAATACAATCAACTTGGTTCTACGAATTGTGTTCTTTATTTCTCAATTACAATTCTAGAATCTAGTTAGGAATCTTTACTATATTCTACATAAAGGACGCATTTAAATTGTTTAAACAAGTAAAGTATTTCAGTTAAGGAGATGTTGAATGTATTCGGAAATCAGAATAAAAAAACGAATCATAAATTTCATTATCAGCTTGGATTTATGTCATTTCCGTTAATTTGTTTGGTTTGAATAAATAATGAATTTTATTATATTGATAAGTTAATTAATTTGAAACTCAAGTAACAAGTAAATGATGAAAGTAGATATTTTCTAATACTTTTATTACCATAAAATAATTTTCATTATAATAGAGACAGAACTAAACAACGTCTAAAAATATCATAAATCTGTATTCTCATTCATTATTTTCATAAATACTTCCTAAAAGTTTTGCGGCCATCTACAACTTAATGATAGTTGAGGGAGTATATTGCAAATTAACCCTTAATAAAATTCCGACTTAAAATACGTACTACAAGTTACTGACCTCCAAACACACACAAGCTACACACCAGAATATTCATAAAAACCCACCAATTTAGGGTTTCCGTTTTGAATCGATATCTCAATTAAAAGGGTAAAAATTTTAACTAAATTTGGCTTCATTTTCTAATTACAGCTAATTATTTGTAGAAATTCGATTTGTGATTTGTTTGAATGGATTTTACTGATTTTTTTTTGGGGGGGAAATTTTGTAGGTGAAAGAGATGGGGGCATTTTTATCGAGGTTTTGGTACATGATTTTTCCGGCGAAGGAGTACAAGATTGTGGTGGTTGGATTGGATAACGTCGGTAAAACGACGACGCTTTACAAGTTGCAGGATTTTGGGAGAAGTTGTTACTACTCGTCCTACAGTCGGCAGCAACGTTGAGGAACTTGTTTATAAAAATATACGATTCGAGGTCAGTTGCATTTCCCAATTTCTTTTTTTTTTTTTCCTGAAAATTTAAAATTATTTCTAATATATTTCTACTTTATTTTTTGAATGTGATAAATTAAGTGGAACTGAATTTTTGCATAATATACTGATTTTCATTGGATTATTAAGTTTTATTAGTATTTGAAATGGATTATTGTACGGTTGTCTGTGAAAAGATATGTTTTTGATGCAAAATATACGGATGATTGATGATACCATATATACTTGGATGAAGTTTGAGTGTGTTTGAATTGTTTAAAGAATGAATATTGAACTTAATGACGATATTACATATACGTATAGGCTGTTTTTGCCGATAACAAAGTTAAAGAGTATGTAACGAATGTAAGTTTATTGTATCTATTATGTGTTGAAAACTTGTCAATTAAGAAGTTTAAAGAATGCACTACATATATTGAAAACATCAGTGATGTATATGTGGAATTTGGACTCCATGCATTTGGGAGATGGTTGATTTTATGCTTAGATATAGTTGTTTAGTGGATTTTTTTGAGTTTGACTTTGTTTACTGCAACTTTTGTTTTATTAGTTGGTGTATTGGTTGAAATAATAATAGAGGTGGAATTGAATGGGGGAAAGGATGCAATGTTTGAACTTACTTTTTGCGGGTGAGGGAGTTTCAGTAAAGCTTTTGAGATTTGGCTTTGATTGTGTGATGGATCCATCTGAAGTAGGGAAGTTTTAAGGAACATTGAGTAAATACTTTAGGATAATGGCTTGTAGTTGTAAGCTGTTGGATTTGACTGAAAGTTACGCTAATAAGGGAAAAAGGTTGTGGTTGTGTAGGTTCTGGCCTTCTCTTTGCATTTTCAAGAATTTGTCAGTTGTTTCCTCTGCTTGTGTGCTTTATGGGTTGCACAATCAGCAGTTTATAATGTTGTATCTTGAAGTTGATTATGTCATTCTGACACTTGTGATATGGTTGGTGTAAAACTAGTGTGAACCAGGTATATATTGTCTGTGGTCTATCAATATAGTGACTGCATGTGTGAGATTTTGGAGAAAGCTAGGTGGAGATATTAAATTCATTGTTTGACTTGGAAGTGCATTTCTTGATAATTTTCAGTTTGATGCTATAATATTTTCTTAGCTTTGATTTAAATGTCAATTTGAGCTTCCAAGATGGTGTTTGTATGATAAAAAAGTGTCATAGATTTAAATGGGTAGTGGTGTTCTAAGCTTGTTTTCTGAGTTATGAGTATTTTTGAGGAATTATTATCAATTCATCATCAAAGCAGAGTTGGTATGTTGCTTGATACTGCGTGTATATATGGTTCTTTCCATCATATGAGTAAGAATATAGTTACTGAGGCACATGCCTTCATTTGATCAGATAAAGAAGAAAGATTTTAAACCAAGTATGTTCTGTCCTGTGACGCAAGGATGGTACTTTGCGTTTCTGTACCAATTTCATAGATAGCGAGCTCCTAGGACTATTTATGAGAGGAAAAAGTTAGGAATCAATGTCAATATGATTGAGGTCTATTCATCAGCTGGAGAACTGGTAGATTATTTTATTAGGCCAGTGGACAATAAATTATCTTCATATCTTGGTTTTCAGTTAGGGCTGGCAATTTCTGACACAACCCGATAACACGACACGAAATTAACAAGTTATGACACGACCCAAAATTTATCGGGTCATTATTGGGTCAACCCGTTTATGACACGAAATTAAGCGGGTTGGATTGGGTCAACCTGGGTTGACACGATAACCGGTTAAGTTACTGTATTAACAGATTTTGCTGAACTTTTTATTTTATTATAATTTAATATAGTATATTTTAAGATTTTGAGTAATAGATTTAATATTAGATTATTAAATCAAACATAATAATTATTTTAAATATTATCTAAAAAATTTCAATAATTTTAATTATGCGTTTTTAATTACTATCAATAATAAGGTTAGTATTAATAATTGTTTGAGTTATTAAATAATCAAAATTTGAGATTTTAACTCGAATGGATCGCAAGTTATATAATTGTTAAATAGGCTATCAATAGTAAGCGGGTTATGACACGAATACGACACGATAAGAAACGGGCCCCACACGACACGAACACGATAAGAAATAGGTCACACCTAACATGACACGATAATTTGATAACCCGACCCAATTGACACCCTTATTTTCAGCAGAAATTATAGCATGGTGATTCTTTTCCCCCCGAATAGTCTTATCTTTTTCTTACCTTCTTGTATCTTGGTTGTTTCACCATGATGGAACTGGCTTACATTGAAAGACTACAGATGTTGGCTATATTCAACATGAAAAAGAAGTTTTAACAGGGATAATCTGAAGTCGTTAGTACTAGATTGTCTGGGTAAATAGTTTATAGATTGATCTCTTTTATCATTTGGTTGGTGCAAGATGAAGTGAATCCTTGCAGTTGTACAACGCTCTTGGATTGTTTTTGGCATATTATTGCAAATTTGAGAAATTTGTCCATGCAGTAGATTTCTATAATTGGCTTCCTATGAAACTTCATATTGCAAGAAAGTTTGTTCCCTGTAAATTTCAGCTGAATTTGGCAATGGAGTTGTCCTAGTCATTAGCATGGGCATGTTGATGTCTTATTTCAACTAATCTGATCTGATTCATTTTCTGATGTTATTCTATCAGGTTTGGGATCTAGGCGGGCAAGATCGTCTTCGGACGTCATAGGCAACCTACTATCGTGGAACCCATGCTGTTATTGCAGTCATTGACAGCACTGATAGAGCTAGGATTTCCATTATGAAGGATGAACTCTTCAGGCTACTCCCACATGAGGATCTACAAAGTGCAGTTATCCTCGTCTTTGCAAAATCCAAACAGGACCTTTATAGATGCCATGAGTCCTGCTGAGATAACTGATGCACTTTCCCTTCATAGCATAAAAGATCATGATTGGCATATCCAAGGTTGTTGTGCCCTTACTGGTGAAGGTTTATATGACGGTTTGGGTTGGATAGCACAGCGAGTTACCGGGAAGGCTCCAAGCTAAAGTGCTCGAGATAAAGAGTTCTAATCTTTTGAAGTTCACACCCCTGCACTTGTTCGCCATGGAAGAGTACTTTCTCCTTTTTTTTTGGTCATATTAGTTGAAGAGTACATTCTCAGCGGTTGGATGTATTTATACGAGAAAAATACTTAGGTAAACTTGATTTTTGATTTTACTTGTGAATCTTATGGTGTGAATTAAATATTATAAAATTTATGACATAAATTGATGTAAGTAAGATTTTATAAGATTTAATCTTGATTGCATGATCTACAGAAGTCAAAGATCAGACTTATAATAGTATTTTCCTTTATATGATAAGTAGTTTTCTTTGGTTTCCTTGCAGATGAGTTGTCCTACACGGAAAAAGAAAAGGAAAAAACAAGAGAAAGAGGAAGAAAATGCTTGTAATTCACAATGTGACTTGCTTGGCATTTCTTTTTTTTCCACCTAATACGACGACGTGATACTTGACAAAACTATTGCTGTATGATGTACATTTCCTATCAGTTGAGTGTATCCACATTTACATGCTGAGAACTTGACGGAAAATTTCCAGTAAAGATATATAAAACAAAACAAGTAGATATATTATCAAAGAAATAATCACTGCAGTATTAAAATTGCAAAAAACAAGAATACACATTTACGTCGATAAATTCATTGGAGGCTTGAGAAAGTAGCCTCTCCCACCTTCTTCACCAAATCTTAACCACCCACCACACACCCCCACCCCCCCCCCAAAAAAAAAAAAAAACCCGCACCCCGCGCCCCCTCCCCTGTTGTCTCTTAAACAGTAAGGGGGAATAAAGAAGCGACAAAACAAGTTCAGCTTGGGTAGAGGCAAAATTTTCTCGATCAAATTGGTTTGAAAATAAATGGGCATTTCTGCACAATTCTATGCTTCATTCATGTCTATTTTGTAACTGAAATGGCGAAAAGATCACGGTTTTTAATATTGAAAATATCCAGAATCCAAAAAAAAAAAATACAAAATTGTGAATTTTCTGCACAATGGATCATTCCATTAACTTGACAGGATATTCCCATCTATACTTCGCAACAAGCTCAGGATCAATACGGCCAAAAAACCACTGAAACCAACATTCACAGAATCCAGCACCTGCATCCTGATTTCTCTTGTGGTCCTTCAAACCACCGATCCCAGGATGGATTTACGGGGCCACTCGTCCTGGACAACACCCCGTGAGTTCTTTTAGCACAAGGTCGATAGGAAGGATAGACATTCAAATATTTGGAAGGAAAAAAAAAAAAAATGAAGGTGTATTACGTTGGAAGTAACGGATCCGGTTTTATCTCCACCTTACTCAGCATCCTAGAGTGCATAAAAGAAAATTCAATTAGAATGTTTATTGTACTTGTAGAAGGCATCATGCATAAAATTAACTAGTCACGTGCTTTCTTACTCCTTGCGTGAAGAGGCTGAGGCCTTCTCCATTTTCTCAATCTGTTCTAGTTCTTCCTGTGTGGAAAACATTATCTTTAGAGAATCAATATAGGTAATATGAATCTAACACAGGATAAAAAAAAAAAAACATCTAAAGCAAAAAGACCTTTCTACTGCGTATCCCAACTTACTTTCAGAGTGCAAATACTGTACTTGGCTGCTGAATGCACATAAGAGGATGTCAACAACATCATGACATCAACTAGTACGAATCAATAAACATAACCATCCCAGATCCATCTAAAGATAAAGTAGCACCAGTAACCAGATTACTGGAAACCCTAATTTTGATGCTACTGTCTTTAGCAATAGCACCCCTTCATAAATACTAATAGTCCCGCGTTACAACCCAGTGGCTTGAACCCAACGTCACCACCATGATAATGACATCAAACATTTAAAAAGCAAATTGATTTTGCAAATGCATTTGCAAAAGTTAACAGGAGTGGCTAAACCAGATTAACATTTGCCTAGCATCTTATGATTATTTCCACTCACACAATGGCAACATTTAAGTTACATTCTTTTGACTTACTCCAATAATTATCTAATTAGGTAGAGAGAATAGCTCTAACTAGAATACACATTGTGTGGATGAGACAAAAGAGAAAATTTTTGATCTTATAAAGGGTCAAGTATCTGGCACGGCCATGTTTTCCAACTGTCTCCACCAAGAAGCCACCATTTGGAAAATCTTTTAATAATCAAACGCACCCAATACCTCACCTACCACATCCTTCATCTCCTAGGACTCCACGAAACTGGGCTCCTTCCTGGGTGGCCAAGTAAAAGATTGATAAAAAAATGGAAGATGAGATCCATTATAGTCATAGAATCTGTATGTGTATGTGGTACTTGCATTTGCATAGGAAGATTAGACTGTGCAGTTCTCCGGGACTAGAAGTTCAACTGTGCGACGAACACAAGGTTCCAATCTGATAAACACCAATTTTGGAATTTCCAAAACAAAAAGAAAATGACAGTTTGTGAATAGCTTTCAAAAGGTTTCTACTTTCCTTTGTGAACATTAAAGCTAAACCATTATTCGACAGGACAGGGGCCCCAAAGGTCTTATGCCTCAAGAAGGGAAGTATGGAACAATCCAATTCCAAACGCCCATAAACTGGGAGTCACTAATCCAGTTAAGTGTCTCTCAAAATTCCAAAGAACAGAACCTAAAACAGCTTCCAAGCATCGGCATAAAAAAATGAGCTCACACATTTTGAAGAAATTAGTTTCCATGAATTACACATTCACACAATAGTCCAAGGAGAAAGGTTGTTTCTGTTCTCTATTGGCTCTACCACATTAACCCTGATATTTCAATCTTCAATCAGGGGTAGCATGCTCCAGATAACAAGAAAAATAAGACCTTCTTAACATATCACACAGTGTACTTTCGTGGGTCTGTGGAAACATATAATTACTTGGACTTGGAGAATTAACTCAAAGAATAACAGAAGAATATTGATAAAAATCACATTCTGTAATTTCTGAGAGCCAATCCATAGTTACAACATTCAGCTACCTCTACCGCATACCATTAAAGAAAAGCAGAGGAGTAATTTCAGTTAAAAGACGAATCCATAATACAATGTTAAAGTAAAAACCTCAAAAAAAGTGACGTATAATTCCATGGTTACACATGGAAAGAGAAACAGAATCAGCAAAGAAAGAACGAGGTTAACTCTATATATGCTGTGATAGTTACGTATTAACAGGATTTAGATGCAAACTAATTCTTCAACCTAGCACTATGTGCTTGATGGCTTACTGACAGGTTTACATGTGCGTGTAATGACTGTCTTATGATCACCATTTCATGCTCGAATCATATTTAATCTTTGGACAATGTAAGTTAATGAAGCAGCAGATTACAACCCCATTGTTAGACACAGTTTTATTCAAAATTTTGATGATGCTGCTGGTCCTTGTGCAGTGCCAGTCTAGGTACCAATTTTGCTGTGAATTCTTTTAAGTACAAATTTAAATTTAAATTCATAAATACTATGTTTTGAGGTCCTCTCGAATATGTATCACACATCGAGTTCCTTTGGAGCAGGATACTAGGGTTTACCATAACTTCTCTCCAGAAAATCCACTGTAGTGTTCTCAACTAGACGATACAAAACAAACACACAAAATTTCAACAGATATTAACCAGCCAAAACTTTCCAGACTCTAATCAGCAGATATAGGTTTCTTTTCCAAATTAGCTGAAATCGAATTCTAAAATTCTAAACAATTTAAGCTTGCACAGGAAAATAAAATATCAGAAAAGAAGTCTTCTTGTGACACCATTTTCTTATTCTACATTAACAATTCAACAAAACAGAATTCAACCCACCTCAAGAACCAAACTTTACTTCAAAACTAGAAAAGTACATCACAAATCAACTGCCAAGAAAACTCAAGATAAAAACTTTAAGCTGTGAAAAGGGTCAAAGTCCATGAAAACACACACATTCACACACAAAAGTAGATAAATAAAAAGGAAAGAACAAGAAAAAACTAACCTCCAAAAAGCGAGTTTCTTGCTCAAGTCTTTTCAATTCAGCAGAAATCCTATGCTTCCCTCTTGTATCTGCAACCGATCGCACTTGCTCTGAGCTCACTGATTGCATCTCCTCTCCAGAAAAAAAACCAAAATCTCCTTTTCTTTTTTTTTTTTAAAAAAAATTTTGGAAATGTGAGAAACAGTTAAAACCCACAAAAAATAAAATAAAATTGTGGAATCCCACTTCAAAAAACCAAAAAGCCAGATGAAGTATCAGGTTTTAGAGGCCATTGGAACAAGAAAAATTGTGTTTTGGCTCAAAAAATGAATGCCTTACTTTTGTGATTTCAGGAAAAATTGGTGCAAATTTAGACAGGCAGGGAAGGGAAGTGGGGTATCAGTAACAAATTGGCTTATTTATTTATTTTAATTAATTAATATTAATGGGGTAGGATTTAGGAAGTAGGAAGAAAAAAAACAAACAAGGCAGGTTTAGAAGAATAATAAAGTATTAAAAGTTTGAAAGGCTGCTCTTTTTGTTGTTGCGGTGGGCGTTGGGGTTTTAGATGGTCACATTTAAAATGTGATGAGAAGAGGTGACAGTCTTTTCTTTCGTTCTGGTCTTCCTTTTGGTTTTTTCCTTTGTTTGTATTTTTTTATTTTTATTTTTTTAGTTTTTTCTTTTTCCCTCATCATTTTCTGACTTCACTTTTGTTTCACTTTTGTCTCTCTTTACTCTCTTGAGTCTTCCTTTCGGCTTGGTCTCCACATTTTGTCCAAGTTCAGTTGACACTGAAAGCAAACCTCAGTACCTGTAATAGTAGAATTTTACTATTCCTCTCTCATTAATTTATCATTTTTTGTTTTCCAAAATATTCATTATGTATAGATTGTATTATTTGAAATATTATTTAAAATTTTGAATAAGTATCAAAATTGTGAATAATTAATTTTTTGCAGTAAGTGTTTGAATAGTTTTTATATTAAAAGACAAAAAATATATGTGAAAATCAAACGAAATTAACATTAATATCAAAATACATAATTTCATTCATTTTTTTTTCACACCGTCAAACCAAACACTAAAACTACACACAAAGGTAATCGCATTCTCATTGTTTGAAACTGAATCTCACAAAATGAGATATACACATAACGTATGTTAAACATACATTTATTTAATATAAAATAAAAATATAATTTAAAATTTACTCTAGTGGTTCTTTGCATTAAAAGACAAAATACATATATCATCTATCGAATAAAATTATTAATATCAAAATATATAATCTGTTCAACCAATTAATTCCATCAGACAGATATAGAGTATTAGAAACTAACTCTCACCAACTCAAGTCGTTTGAAATTCAAAGATGTGAAAAACAAGATATGCTCGTATGCATGTGTTAAATATGTATTTATTTAATACTCACAAAATAAAAAATAAAAAATTTACATTTTTCTCTCCATATTCATACTCCAAAGATAGGTTCAGAAGTCCAAACCCTATAAATCATTTTAAATTTTACTTTTTCACTTCCCACCTATAGTTCGGATCCCCAAATTAGGTTCGGAATCTGAATCTCATATACTGTTTCAAACTCTACTTTCTCACCTATAGTTCTAATTTCCCAACTTAGGTTCGGAAATCTAAACCTACATTTCCTATTTTTCTCATTGTTTTGAAAATCGGACCGGACCGGCCGGTCGGACTGCGAACCGGAAGAACCACCGATTCAACCCAACTATATATCCGGTCTGTCTAAAAAATCGGACAGAATCGGTAAAAAATAAGGAATCTAGATGTAAAAATCGGTTGAACCGATTTTGTCTAAATTTTTAAATTTCAGAATAAAAAATTATTTAAATAAAGAAAAAATTAAAAGATCGTGAAATAAACTCCAAAATGACAAAACATTGAACACACCAAAGCTTAAACTATTAAGTTATTACTTTTTAATCTTTTTTATACTTATTTGTGTACAAATTTCATTTTTTTATTAGAAATTTGATTAGTATTTTTGGGTATTAGAAATTTAATTCTCCAAAAATAGTGTTTTAATTACCTATTTTAGATTTTATATAAATATATTTTAGGTCATTTTAAATTATATCACACTTTGGTAAAAAAAAAAAAAACCTAAATTAGTGAACCGATCGGTTGAACCGCGAACCGAACAGGCCACCGGTTCAATGTCCGGTCCAGTTTTCAAAACATTGGTTTTTCTTTGTCAAAAAAATTCAAATCAATGAATAGTAAAAAAAAATCAATGCTAATATTTTTTAATACTAAAATATATGTATAGGTGAAAAGTGTAAATAATTATTTGAATAGTGAAAGGAAATTTAAATTATGAAAATAACGAATAGTATTTTGGGGGAGAAGTATAAAAGCTGACCTAACAATATTTGTACTGACCAAAAAAATATTTAAACAACTATAAAATAATGCATAATAAGATAAAAAATAATAAAAAATTAGTATAAAAAACCAATCCGTATAGACCCATTTATTTTTGGAAAATATGAGTTTTAACCGTTTTTAGGTTATTAATGTTACATTAGTAAAGGATTACAACTATTGTTCAAACTTCAATCAAACGAGTAAAGTAACGGCTCCATTTGAATGGTTCTATTTTCGGGAAATTCTATGGTCCAGTTTAGGGAAGCATTTTCTTGTGCTTTGAATGCTTGTACAGTACAATACCATGTGTTTAAAAAGCTTGTACTGTACAAGCTCTTAAAGTTAAGAGAATGGTTCCTTAAAAGGTACTGTAGAATTCCCCTCTACTTTCATTATTCTTTGAAGTCTAAATAATATACTCTATTCGTTTTATTCGTGTCATATTTGGTTGGTGTATACGGATTAAAAAAAGTTATAACATTGTATTAATTTTAAAAAAATTGTTTAAAGTGACTAAATTACCGTTTTACATTAATATCCCAACTACATAATCTTTTCTCCTTCCATTAATATGACACTAAGGTAAAAGTTATAGAAATATCATTTAATACTTTCTTAATTTTTTAAAACGATAGATAATTTGACCGAAGCAAGTTATTTAAAGCAACAATTATTTTTGAAACAGAGGTAGTATTTTACCATTATTACTCATACACATTTTGTGAGTAATAAGTAAATTAGTAGTTTTTAAACCAACAAATTATTAAGTTAAATTAGTAGTTTTTAAACCAACAAATTATTAAGTTCGATTAATAAGTAATTAATTACTATCAAGGGACTAGTCGATAAATATTATAAGTTAAGAATTATTATATATATTCTTATCATATTGAGAATAGGGTTAAGGGTCGTACAAGAAAATTGGGAAAAAGCATACAAAGAATAGAATCGATCCTTACAACATCTGATGGAGATAATCTTTCTAATATGCTTTTGTCTAGTGTTAAAGAAAGGAATAGGCTAAGGATTTATATTTATTCAATATAAAATTGCTACATGCATGGCCAATCAAAGTATGTCTTAATATAGTTTCTTTAAGATTATGGCCTGCGCATCATGTGATTATGTTGTAAGTAATATAAAACTAATAAAAGGTCAATATAGCAAGATGTCTAAAATTTGAGTATTGAATTCACATATCCGGCAAAATCAGTATATAGGCAGTGAGTGATCCATTGAAATCACCATGTTTCATACTTGTTACTAGTCAGGAAGCATTAAATTGGTTTGTCCGTGAGGGGATTGATTTTCATTTTTTTTTGAAAATCAAGACATTAATTAATGATCTTTTAATTTGGTTTAGGATTTGATGGAATTAATTGGTTCAAGCAGTTTATAGTTTTACAGGTTTACTTAATATTTTAGTTTAGTATCTAAGATCTTAGACTAATATTATGTCTATTGTAAAATGGTATATCGACTCTACTACGAAAATCAAATGTTTTGGTTATTTGATAGGTGAACTTTCATAATATTTAAATTATTTAAGTTAAACTCTCGCGTTTCGAATTACTATAAGGTAAGTGTTCTAACTCTCTTCTAGGTGTTTAAAAACTTTGTATAAAACTCTTATTTGATAACTTATGTGTACTTATCAAACTGGATCAAGTATGGTTTACTTTTAATTGTTTAACTATATAAAACTCTACTAAGTGACATTTTGACTTGATAAATAACTTGTATGATACATGCCTAATATTTTTAATTATATGTACTGTTAGTTTCTCATCTATCTTTAGTAGAGTTGGTGACAGTTAGTAGCATCTAATACTCTATATGAGTCATTGCATGACCTTTTTCCTAACGAATTATAGTAATTGGATTTTGTTATAACCATTCTTCTACTGGATTATAGTAGTTAGGACTTGTCAATAAAACTATAGATAACTCATGAACCCAAATATCGATTATTGCATTGTGATCGTACTTTTGTCATGGATATTATTCTTAGTATTGTATTATAATTATTTGAATTCTTGATAATGCATCTCACATGTTTTTAAATATTTGTCAATATATATATATATTATATAACATACTTGTTCTATTGGAAGAGAATTGAAATCTCTTATTGAACAATGTGTATGCTCAATTCATTATAAAATATTTTTGTAGGAGTTCACAGTTTTCTTTAAGACAAGTGATCGAAAATTTGAGATTTTGAGCCTTGTGTCCTTGTGGAAAGGTAAAGGTACAGCGTGTTACGACTCCGAGAATAGGGTAGACACATTTTTCAATATATTTTTTATCTCACAAGAGTACAAGACAAGTAGTTACTATTTGATATTATTATAAATGCTGTCTCTTATACATGTATAACTAAATAGAACATATTAATGTATAACTATTCAGAATAATATTCTAAATAATGTATAACTATATTATAATTATTGTTTTTACTTTTAAACTCATAGTCTAGTAATGCTATTATTATTCATAAAGTTTAATACTTGACTGAATCCGTAAGGACTCCGAACCTAATTTGGGGATCCGAATGTTATAGGTGGGTCTAATCTGTATTGATTATAGTATATCACAATTTACGAGTACTAAAAAACATTTTCCTAACCTAGGTCAAAAAAAAAAAAAAAAAAAAACATTCCTAAAGGTCGAGAGCATTAAGCAGGCTGGAACAGCGCGTGGGAATAGCTCAAGTACAGCAACGGTTCTGGATACGTGGGAATCCACTAAGCTGAGCGGTGAGGCAATGGCAGTCAATTGTACACACGGAGCCCATGAAGTGAGAGCGCGTGCTGGATTTGGCTGTACTACGACTAAGGGAACACAGTACAACCGTAGTCCTCTCCGTACTTTGTTCAGTATGTATATATATAGGCACATGAAAAAGTCGAACTCGTTTTGAGCTGCTTGGTAGTATTTTGTTTTTTTTTTTTAATTTTTTTTTTAGTATTACACAATTTAACTGTAATGCTCTTCTACTATTCAAAAATTTTTGAATAGTAGTAGTAATTTTTTCAAAGCAGTATCGATATATTAATAATTATAAAATATAAAAAATAAAATAAAATAATAGCTGTTTCAAAAAGTTCGATCAGCTTTCAAATAGAGTAGTCATGAATTCGAGTTTGAACTTGATTTGAATTTGGTTAACACAAGTTTAAGTCGAGTATTTAATTAAATTGTTCCTCGTGAGCAGTTCGATTTATTGCGAACCCTACCAAGTACTCCACCCACCTTATGACCAAGAAAGAAAAAAAAAAAATCTTATTGTTTGAAAAACGTATGTAAGGAGACATAAGTATATGAAAATCTTGATGTTAGAATTGTGAAAAAATTCCTCCTAAAAAGTTGTTAAGGAAAATGCTGTGGAAAATACTCTTGATGTTTGGTTCACTTATTAAAATTTAAATTCTTTCCTCTAGCTAAGACTTGGTTTTCTAACCGTTTACATAAAGTTAAGCCATTTTCAAAGAGTGCTTTTAAATATGAAAAAGTTCAATGTTAATTTAAAAAACAACTTTTAATTATTTTAAATATGAAAAATAAAAATATACCTCATAAAGAATTAAAAAACGGCCAAAATTGGCGCCGACTGATTAATTTGTTTAGGGGAACAAACAAGGGGTAAGCTGCGCCCACAAGCTTGTCACAAAAAGGAAAATATTTAAATGAATTCGATTTTTATTTTCACAGAGCTTATAAATTAAATTTATAAAATATATATGATTAATAACTATAAATAAAATTTCATAAAATTAAATTTTAATCACAAAATTTATACATAGAATAAAAATAAAATTTATCTAAATATTTTTTTGGACGAAAATGGGGAGGTTATTGCATGCTAGCCAAGTGTCTTCGTCGTGGCATTTACGTCCAAGTGTCATGCAACATAACATTGCACTAGCCGGCTGTTTCACTTTCTTCATTGACCACCCTATATACCGACACCACAAACCTTGACCAAAATTTCCAATTTTCCATTATTATTACATTATTTTTTGTGTGTGTGTTTATTGTATTAGCCTATTTTGATTAAAATGTCAAGTGTATATGCTGCAATTTCTTCAAATTTCATCAAGAAAACTATCCACCTTTATGTATTATCCTCCTCAACTAGTACTATAATACCATCTTCACTATTTCAAACTTCAAAGAAAATTAGTCCGGCCCATGATGGCCCGAAATTTGTGCATGTTGTCAGATTCAGCTCAAATGAACGGCAATGGCCCAAATGAACTTCCGGCAAAATCGCCGCCCGGGGTCCCTATAGAAACACCGCTTCACAAACCAAGTATGCCACCGGAGGTGCCACGAAGGCCTAATGTTCCGGATTTCGATCCGACACCACCAGAAAAGCCTGCTGAACCACCACCTATATCACCTGGGCCGAACCCAGAATTTCCAGGCCCACCAATCCATCTCCTCCTAAACCCGATAGTCCGGGCCGGCTACCCCTTTACCACCGGGCCAGCCGGAAGTTTTCCCACCACATGGGCCTGATGGGATTCCTCCGAAACCTCTGGAGCCTGAATCTCCACATTGGACCGAGCCTGATATTCCATCACCTGATTCTCTATATTTAGCTTAGACATTAGAATTTTGATGGAATATTTATTTTGATAGTGTTTATTTATTTATTTTTTTTAAACAATGTAAGAAGTGTGGATTCTTGTAAGTTTTGTTACTTTGCAAAAATAGTTTCCAAAATGATGTTTCATTTTTAACATTTTATGTTTGTGATATGAGAAGTTTTGTGGACGAGTTCTACAAACTAGCCCATTATGTATGTAATTATGCAAGTATTCAGATCATAAAATAACATTTCATTTTGATAGACAAATAGGAAGGAAATCATTTATTAGACTACAAAATTCAAAATCAATATATAATTAATAATTATTATTTAATTTTAGATATTTGATCGAATTATATATATTATAATGACACATTTGCGGTGAATATAGCGAGTCTTGTACTCTTGTCACTTGTTATATATACTTGTCTTGTACTCTTGTCGCTTATTATATATACTTTGTATGGATGTTCTGCAAATGGAAACGGGTGTTTTGCAAAGGTCCATCTCACAATAGGTATAGTTATTTCAATGGAACTTTGGTCCATTTTTCTTCACTTTTAGCTCAGTTCGGCAATGTACTATAAAAAGGTTTGTCAAATTTAATTGAAATAGGGAAATTCTTGACCTATTACTTGTAAGACCTAAAAAGTTACAGTGTCATTGGCGTACAACATGGAAAATTCTTACATAAATTCAATATACGGTAAGTAAGGTGAATTCTTTAATTTATATTTATCTATATCACTCTAATTCGTTAAAAATAAATTTCTTTAGAGTGATATAGATGAATATGGACTAAGGAATCCATCTCATTTATTATAGACCGAATTTATGTAAGAATTTTCACCTACAACATATACAAGCTTTGAAAATTTAAGGATAACAAACTCTTAATGCAAACCAAAGACATTAAAACAAGAAACGGTTGCACCCAAGAAGAAGAGAGATCACAACGAGGAAATCTCTTTATAACATTCTACGATAGGTATCAGGAATTTTGTAGGAAATTGAGCCCATACAACCTCGTACATCCCAAAAGCTCTCTTTTCTTGCCTTGATGTCTTCTTCATTGAGGGACGTATCTCCTTCAGTATTGTACTTGCTACTTACCTTCTGTGGCAAAGTTGTTAGACAGACACGACTTACAATTAATATGGTAAATTCTTGCTAATAATAATATTTGGTACCACGGAGCAATTAACAAGTGAAAGAAGTGAATATCTTCAAATGAGATCATATTTTCTTTTTATAGCTGAAGTAAGAATAGATTTCAGCTGAAGAAACACACACATACTTGGCAAATAAAAAGACAATTGACTCGGCAAGTTATTCAATGTAATGCATTTCTTGTTTGATTTGCATGTCTTTAATAAAGATAATCTAGCTAAACCAAAGACCACTATATTGATCATATTCAAACAATTGTTTCCGCCCATTAAAAAGTTAAAAAATCCATAGCGAGAATTTACTTGAAGCCTTCAGACCATTTATCTTCGACATTAAATAGGACAAAATATTCTTGGGACATTGTATACTTCTATTTCCTCCGTTTGTACTTCTCTTTCTTTTTAAGTTATGGTATTCTCTTCTTTCTGGATCTCTTTCTTCTTTATGTATAGTAATTTTCTTTCTATTAATCAGTCTGAGATTCTGCAATGCAATAACTCTAATTAGGATTCTTATATGTTGCTGAAAAGCAGGTCCACCCATGCTTTTTGTTAACATTTCTCGGTCAATGTTGTGGACTTTACAATCCAAAATCTCATCACGAAATGGATTCTTCCTAGTTACTCTTTTCATTAAAACTAAAATAAAGTAATTTATCAATAATTAATCATAATTACTAATATGTAGTTACATGCTGTTTAAAAAAAAAAAAAAAATCATAAAAACATTACGAAAACAATAAGCTATTTTTTCGATTTATAAAAAATTGTTCTTTTTATCCCAAAAAAAAAAAAGGAAAGAAAATAAGAATTGGGCCTGAATATGAAGAAAAATGTGCTTCACAAATGTTTTTAGCTAGCTAATGTTTGGAATTTGATTCAATACCGAGAGTAAAAGCCCGCTGATCCACCAACAATATGATATGGCCCGAGCCCAGAATTTCCAGTCCGGACAAATCCTTAACCTCCTGATGCCTCAAATGGATCCATCACATGGGCCTTCTGTCATTCCTCCAGAACACTCGAGCAAATGATTGAATTAAAATAATTTAATTAAATTTTAGACCTACGAGGTGGTCCAATGTGGAGCTTGTCTATAGAGGTTTCCAACGAGATGCCAGTATGTTCGTAGAAGTTTGCAGTATGCTGGTACAATTTTCTCTTTCCCTTCCCTTTATTTATAAGAAAAATTCTTAGATATACGAGATTTACATTATCTCACACTATTGCATAACATAAAACAAGAGTTTATGGTATAAATCGAGAATTTTCTTTTATATTGTAATTTTTAATATCTAATGCATTAACATAAAAAAAGATCGTGGAAAATTAGAAAATCTAATAAAATCAATTGTGATTTGTGACACACAAAGAACTGTTGTCATTAGTACAACACAAATTTTGAAATTTGAGGATTACAAACATATATAAAAGATCCTTATTGCCAAACCAAAGACAATGAAAAATCGCACAAGAAAACTTTAAAAGAGATTACAAAAGCAAATTCTTCACTAGAATTAGACATAGGCATCAGGATTTTGGAGGAGATAAGCCTCGACAACCTTGTACATTCCCAAAACTTTTTCTTTGCCAGCCTTGATGTCTTCTTCTTTGAGGGAGAAATCCCATTTAGTATAGTACTTGCTCGTCACCTTAGAGACAGAGCCACCTTCTGGGGTTGGCTCAAACTTCACCTCGTATGTGATCTTTTCGAGGTTGTCTGTCAATGCACCGCCTTCAATCAATGTGTAGTTATATGTGTATGTTTCTTCATTCAGCTCATCAATTTGATACTTCAGAGAACCAAAATGACTGCCTGTAAAAGATAGATAATAGCAATAAGATCACAATTATGTCTCATGTTTTCGAAATAATAGCAATGATATTTTTGTACATTGCGCTTGTCGCAGGACACGTTGCTCTCTATTTAAGGTAAATGGAAGAGTTTTCATTTACTCTTAAAAATTAAAATTTTAAAAATATTTTTAAGAATTAAAATCGTTTATAATTTAAATCATGTTTCATATAAATATCTTGCAAAAAATCAGAAAAAAATAATGGCATTTTACTGTTTGATTAAATTATTTTATATTTCACCAAAATTTGAAATTTTTTGCATTGTCCAAATGTTATATAAAATTTAAATTACAATTTTTTTCCGAATGAATTGATTTTTGGATATGATAAAATCTACTCGATGAGATAAATTAATGCTATATTCAGATTATTTTCTCAAGTTTTAATTATTTAAATATAAGTAAATTGAAAAGAAATGGGTAGAAACTAAATGGAGAGGATCCAAATCCCTTGTCGCCTATGTGGTGCAACATTTATGGAACGCGATTCTTGGAAAAAAAAAAATATATTGAGAGTAATATGCAGTTCTTGAAAATTACATTTGAAATGTTATTTTTGACAGTTTGCTTGCGTGACTAGTTTTTCGCTAAATACTGAAGATTTTTTTTTTCTTTTCTTTGAAAAGAGAATTTATTATGTAGATTCCGTCTACCTTTTAGTGAGTTGAATCTATAATTAAATTATATGGGAAGCATCAGAGATTATTTGATGAGAAAATTCATTATTTGGACTCAAAATGCTTAACTAAATGGCATTATAAATTACCTTAGCAAAATTAATTTGTATAAGATACTTCCAGCTCCACCATTGCCCTGGTATGATTTCAAGGCTCTTAAGCTGCCTGTGGCATGAGTTTTGGAATTAAGTTGTGAGAGTCTACAATTGAGGCTTTGAAGATCCTTGCAGGGGCAACTGGGGAAGTGTGCTTCTCACTGAAAGTTGTGACAGCCATGACTATATAGTGAATTCTTTTGTTAAGAATTTAGATATCAGAGAGTAACTAGTGGAAAAAACTTAGATAGCTTGGATTCTTGAGTGATGTAGGGGATGATAGAAATGATGCTATTTATAGAGTAAGTTGGATTGAATGTTATGTGCTAGAATTTGTTGGTAGCCTTTTCAATTTAAAAGACAATTTACTAGTCAAATAATTGAATATATTCTAATTCTTATTTGGTTTCCATGTCTTTATTAAAGATTCTTTACAGACAAATATCATTAATTTTAATTCTTATTTAGTTTCCATTTCTTTATTAAAAATTTCTTGCAGGCAACTATCATTAATTTTTGTCACTTAAAAAACATCATAGTGGTGGATGGATATTCGACAGGGACAATGCTTGAAGCCTCAGAAACTTAAATTATTATGCTATTTTAAAATAGGACAAAATTCAGGATATCATGGATTTTGAACTCAATTACTTGTCACAAATTCTATAATGATGCAATGGCAACATGTAGTTTTAGGCCCGAGATTGTGGTTTGCATGCACAGATAATTTGTCAAGTGTGGTATAATGATACATTAATCCATTCAACTTTATTTTTTTCTGGTTTTTAATTGTTGATGATGGATGTAAGTTAGAGACAAGTCTGTTACTTTCTATCAAGATAAACATAAAACTATTGGCTACATTAGAGCTATCAAATTTACGAACTCCGGGAAATGTTCATGTCATTTTGTAATTTGGTGGTTCTTTGTTGGTTTCATTCAATTAAACTTAATTGGATGATGGAAATGTCATTTGGACAACTAATAGAATGTACGTCTGAAACATTTCATCAAGTGATCATAATATAAGCACAAGATTAAAGAATTCAACTTTTAATTTCCTAGAGTTGCTGTGCTTCCTTTCATATTTTCAATCGATCTTTCTTGTCTCTTGACATTTTAGAATTCTTATTATTGTGAACATCCTGAATGATATATAACTTAAAATTGCAACATCCTTAAATTCTTAATTAGTAAGATTATAAACAAGATGGGCATTTACTGCTTCAAGAAGAATTTAACAGAAAATGGGAAAAGAAAATGCAAGAAACCAAGGTATATTATATATGGATCCTTTTCTAGTTTCAAACATCCTACACATTATTCACCCTGAAAGGGGTATAGCAGCATCAGTTATAATGTAATAAAACAAATGAGTTTGAATTGTTTATCAGAGCCCTTTCACTAAGGAATAAACAACAGCAATTGGATAATACGTTTAAAAACAAAAAAGAAAAACAGCAATTGGATAAGGTATGCAGCTTTTTTTTTAAACTTTTGGAGATCCTGTTGATCCATATACCTTTTATTATTAGTTCTCAGTTTCTTGAACTATAATTACCTAATTCATTATGTAACCTGTGAATTATATACCGATTCGTGTGTATTAGTGGCACGTATCACATACCGAGTGCACATATACATATATATTTTTAACAAAATATTTTTTGTACTGATACTTGCACCACGTAATACCATATCTTCGGTAACTATGTGTTGAACTTCTACAGGAGAAATGCTGATGTGTAGTATGACAGAAAGAGAGTCATACATTCTGTTTCCTTTTTTCCTGTAGAAGGGTGAAATGGCACACACATTGATGTTTAAAGTTGCATAAAACATTTTAAATGAGAAGGGCAAGCTCTCCAAACAGACAACTAATCTAACTACAATGATTGAATAAGATGAAATTATATATTGTGTCAAAGATCTAACAGACGAGATCCAGATATAGTTACTATAATTAAACTGCATTGGCTGTGGGGGGTCTGAAAACTTTTTGCAGGCAATTTCTCTGAACAGGCAAAGAAATGAGCTTTGCAACTGGTGCCACCTTGTGGTATAGTGTTTTGTAGTGCCAACTTCTCACCGAAACTATAGAGATGAAGGGTCCATAGTAGACAATCAAAGAGCTGATGTATTGCATGTGATTAGTCCACCATGAACTTCCTGATATTTTTCGCGGTAGTAGCTAGGTTTGTGCAAGCATTCAAGCAACATGTTACTTTCTACTTGCTAGTCACACTTCTTAAATTCACTAAATTGTTGAAGAATTCTTAAAGACACAATGATAAATACATGAAAAGGAAACAAGTTTTCCATTTGGGATAAAACAAATAACACATGAAAAGGAACATTACAAATGAAACAACTGTTATTCATATGAAATTGAAACGACTTGTACACACATTTTTTCTAGTACATAAAATTTCAGGAAATTCAGGATCTGACAACTTGTAATTAGGATCCTTATTGGAAACCAAAGGCAACAGAGTATTCATAAACCATAGGCCATTAGCATTTTGAAATGCTATTAGACATAGGCATCAGGATTTTGAAGAAGATAAGCCTCCACAGCCTTGTACATTTCAG
Source organism: Cinchona pubescens (assembly GCA_025175665.1). Lineage (NCBI taxonomy): Eukaryota > Viridiplantae > Streptophyta > Magnoliopsida > Gentianales > Rubiaceae > Cinchona > Cinchona pubescens. Next base: position 106,280 of record JANKKI010000394.1, read on the forward strand.
AACCTTTTCCTTGCCTGCCTTAATTTCTTCTTCATTCAGCACGAAATCATCTTTTGTGTAATACTTGCTTGTCACCTTGGAAACAGAACCACCTTCTGGAGTTGGCTCAAACTTGACCTCATAAGTAATTTTTTCAAGCTTCTCTGTCAAAGCACCGCCTTCGATCAATGTGTAGTTATATGTGTATGTTTCTTCATTCAGCTCATCGATTTGGTACTTTAAGGAACCGAAATGGCTGCCTGCAAAAAATGTGAAACCAAATTTATATCTTTTCCTTTACTAGCAGTAAGTTCGAACATCTTCCTGTGTGATATCAGTGGGCTGAATTTACCTTCAGCAAAGTTAATTTGCTTGATACTTCCAGCTCCCCCATTGCCTTGGGTGATCTCAATGCTCTTAATGGCCTGTGGCATAAGTTTTGGAATCAAATTATGGGAATCGACAATTGAGGCTTTGAATATCCTTGATGGGGAAATTGGAGAAGTATGCTCTTCACTGAAAGTTGTGATAGCCATGAATACAATGAATTCTTGTTATTGATTTTGTTACCAAAGAATAAGGAGGAAAGGAGCTCAATTATAGCTGAGAGTAAAGTGTGTTAAGGGGAAGATAGGTTTATGCTATTTATAGGTAGTTTAGAAGAATGCTAGATTCTATAAAAATGTAAATATAATCAAATTAATTGGCTAATGAAAAGAAGTTTGAAGATCTTCTATATCCTGATTCTTGTTTGGTTTTGTACGTCTTCTATCACTTTTACTTGTAGCAAAGGCCATTATAGACAAACATCTTTTCCTAAAAAACTCCATTGTTGTGTATGTTTTGAATAGGAAGAATGCTCAAAGACTCAAACTCTTGCACTTCCACATTAAATAATGAATACAGGACAATGCTTAAAGCCTATGACAATTTCTACCACATTAAATAGGACAAAATTTAGGAATGCCTGAAGCCTATGACAATTTCTACCACATTAAATCGGACAAAATTTAGGATATATCTTTCCAATGTTATTCACCTTATAGAAAGCTTAGAAGCCTACCTTCTCCAAAATCCTAATACATATGTTTAATTTGTCAACTAAGAGTTGCATTTCACTTTCTTGTACTTTTCATGTCCTTATTCTTCTGATGTTTGCTTGTTTAATCTGGTTGTCCGTTGCCACTTATTTTGACAATATTGATCATAGTCACATTTTTCTGGTCTGATTGGTTGTAAGATTCCTAGTCTGTATAATGTGCCTTGGAATAATTTCACTTTCTTGTAATATGCATCGACTTCAGAATGACCATCAACACAAAATAATAGGAAGCATCTTCACTCATATAGTTGGATGATTTTAGCACATTTTTAGTAACTCCAAACATCCTGAACAATGAAAATAATTTACTGAAATACTTTTTCTGTGTCAACGTATAATGTCCCTAGAGAATTCACTAGTCCAGGAAGAATAACAGAAAAAGGGAGAAAGCTATCTTTTATTACAACAACTGATTTCATTTGGCAGAAGAAATGACAAACACAAGTACAGATTGTAATAGCTTCTACCCTTTCCTTGTAGTGATCCATATACTTGACTATAAGACCTGAAGATTGGACTTGATCAGAAAATTAATAGGAAGAGGACATGAAAATTACAGTGAGTCTTTAAGTACCATAATTAAGTTACATGTTTCAAATCTGAAGGCTCTTTGATTTGATTGACAATTATAAATCTTTTAGTTGGAGAGAAGTGCAAGAACTCTCTGAAGTTTACCAATGATCGTGGTTCATCCGAGTACTTATAAGGAATAATATTCTACAAAAGTGCATCTAATTAACAAGCATCAGATGACAAATTAGGTCAAGGTGTTTGAGCTCATTTCGTTGCCTTCTTCCTTACTCCTCAATTGTTTCTTGAAGGGCTTTCAGTGTCTCACACAAGTGCTAAAAATGAAAAGTTCTCGGGCCAAGTAATTAGTAAAGGAATAAATGAGCAATCTTTATTGGATATAAAGAACTAGTTGCAACTGTTATCCAATATAACAAATGGGACATCCATTATTCCGAATACAATATAAAGGAACTGTGTGCTTTCATTACATAGTGTATCAGAAAATTACTTCCAACTTGATAATTTTGGTATTCAGATCCTTATTTCAAACAAAAGTAAAATGAGAAATCCTTAAGCATTGACATCATCAGGATTTTGAAAGTCTCCTAAACATATGCATCAGGGTTTTGGAGGAGATAAGCCTCCACAACCTTGTACATTCCCAACACCTTTTCCTTGCCTGCCTTGATTTCATCATCGTTAAGAGTAAAATCGTCCTTGGTATAATACTTGCTGGTCAGTTCTATCTCTTACCTTAGAGATAGAACCACCTTCTGGAGTTGGCTCAAACTTGACTTCATAAGTTATTTTTTCAAGCTTGTCTGTCAATGCACCGCCTTCAATCAACGTGTATTTGTATGTGTATGTCTCTTCATTGAGCTCATCAATGTGGTACTTTAGGGAACTGAAATGGCTGCCTGGAAAAATAAAAAGGAATCCAAGCTTATATCCAGTCTTTTGAAATAGTAGTAGTGTAGTAAATTTTTTACACTATAACGCCGTGTAAAAATTAGCGTTATTTTACCTTCAGCAAAGTTAATTTGCTTGATACTTCCAGCTCCACCATTGCCTTGGATTTCAATGCTCTTAATGGCCTGTGACATAAGCTTTGGAATCAAATTATGAGAGTCCACAATTGAGGCTTTAAATATTCTTGATGGGGAGATTGGAGAGGTGTACTCTTCGCTGAAAGTTTTGACTGCCATTGATTAATTACTGAATTCTTGAAAGAGTTTTGATAGTACTGGATACTTATAAACGAGTGATCAAGAAACTTAAATTGTTGTGCTGAGGATATGGTAAGATAATGCTATATATAGAGCTTAAACATTTGGCAAACTGAGCTGTTTGATCTATACTAATTGATAACACAAAGTATTCCATTTCTTGTTTGATTTACATGTTCTTGGTTGAACTTACTGGCAGAAAAGGCCATTTTATACAAAATTTGTTGTCCCCAAAACTAAAACTACTGCAGATAATCCACAGGCTGCCAATTTAAGTGAGACAAAAAGCAGGATCTTCTCATCTAGCTCCTCTCCTCAGTCTTCATTCTTCTTCTCTCTTCTTTTTCTTTCTTACTTCCAAGAACTATCAATTTTCTTTTGTAACAATTTTAGGACCTCATCATGCTTGCATCGTGACCTAATTATGCTACAAAAATAAAACCCGAACAAAAATCTAGTACGGAGGACATATCATTTGAGAGTCCAAGAAAATATATAAAAGAAATATGTAGATGACTTCGAGTCATAGTTTCAAAGTCACTGTTCTACATCGGTTGTGGATTAGTATTAGATATAAAATTTTCCAAAATTATAAAATCAAGGTAAAATCATAAATAGTTGCTTGTAAATTAGTTTTAAGGTATTAACTAACCAAAAATAAGTCTTATACTATAATTTTAATCCAAATTGTAAGATGTATATAGATCAAAATAACATATTGGTATCCGATCAGAAAGGATCTTTCCAAATTCGGTCGAATTTTTGAACCATGCTTCTAGTTTCTTTAGGATTAAAGGTTGATTTGTAGGTATAAATTTTGTCTTGTTAGTTTAAATTTCTTGAAGCATTAGTCGTCTGGCAGTCTGTTTCAATCAGGAAGTTAATTAGTGACAAGGGGGAGAATAAAGTAGATGGTTTCTTCTTGAAAAAGTCCTACAAACTCGGGAAAACTAACTTCTGCAATGTCTGGACGGCTTTCTTGGATTGGAATTTTAAAGACATCAAACATGCAAAAATGGACAAATAGTGGATGTGTATAAATGGCCGTCTCAGAAGTATAAAAACAATTATAAACAACAATAAGAGGATCGCAAGGTTTCCCTTAAATTCATCCTATAAATAGAATACCTTTTGCCATCTTTCTTGCTTCAAATTCTCCATCATACTCCTACTATTTTCCCGATAACTTCCAAGGCAAATTAAAATCATGGGCGTAACATCCTACACCGATGAACACGTCTCCCCCATTGCTCCATCAAGAATCTTCAAGGCTTCAATTGTTGATTCCCATAACTTGATTCCAAAACTTCTGCCGCAAGTCATCAAAGGCATGGATATCATTGAGGGTGATGGAGGTGCTGGAAGCATAAAACAGATCACTTTCGCCGATGGTAATTAGATCATCTATCCCTATCAACTGTTTTAAAATGGACTAAATGAAGAAACTTTGACATACAATTATCAAGTATATAATTCATGGTCGAAAGACTTGGCCGAGTACGAGTCATAAGATTTATTTTTGACTAAGTTAATTAATTCCTTAAAACTAATTTACAAATCATTATTTGTGATTTTCACATTATTTTTTCTTTAATGTTTTTGAACAAGTTTATATACATCTTAAAATATAATATACAATTAGACTACAAGACCTATTTTGATTAGTTAATTAATCTCTTAAAACTAATTTACAAATCATTATTTGCGATTTATACATCATTATTATTTTTTTAATGTTTTTGAACAAAATTTATGTACATCTTTTAATATGATCTACAATTGGACTATAAGACCAATTTTTATTAGTTAATTAATCCCTTAAAAGTAATTTGCAAGCCAAAATTTGTGATTTCCACATTAGATCAGGAAAAAAAACTTTTTTGAACAAATCAAATCGTCTGATACCGATCAAAACTATTGTGATTGATGTGGAATAATTGTCATCATTGTAATCGATAATACGATTTTGAACAATTAATGGTATATATGCTAATGTTTTTTTCTATGCAGGTAGCAACTTCTAATCGATCAAGTATCGAATCGACGAATTAACTAAATGAAGAAACTTTGACATACAATTACACTTTGGTTGAAGGGGATGCATTGGTTGAAAAGCTTGAAAAGATAACATATGAAATCAAATTTGAGAAGGGACCTGATGGTGGCTCCATTTCTAAGGTGACTAGCAAGTACTATACTGAGGGAGATTTCAAGCTCAACGAGGAAGAAGTCAAGGCTGGCAAAGAAAGGGTCTTGGCAATGTACAAAGCAGTTGAGGCCTATCTTCTCCAAAATCCTGAAGCCTATGCTTAATTAAACGTGTGTCCATCTTCACAAATATGATCAACCCTCAAAAGTCTTGTGATCCTGATGTCTTCCGTCCAGCTTTTGCCACTAAGTATTCGGTATAGTCGCTCGCCTGGCTAATCAATAATAATGATCTTAATTATCTCCTTGTGCTATTTTGGATGAATTATGAATTTCTTGCTGTAAAATTTCTTTACGGCTACAATATCAATGTTTGCTTCATGCAATGAACTTGTGATTTCTGAGCCATTTTAAGAATTACATATATTCTGCATTAATTTGTTACTTCTTGTCCCAATATTTTCTAGCTCAAGGAAAGTAGTAAAATTGAGGGTGTAACAGTAAGTATCACTATAGAATTTAAGAATGAAACTAATTGTCCAAGAAATTAATTAGCTATCCTAGAATCACAATTTCAACAAGGCAAGAAATAGAGGTTCAAGGTGAGTGGTCTTATTTCTTAGTAGTTTTTAAGCTGTCATTTCTTAACTTTTGCCTAGAGAAAAGATGGGGGAACTAGAGATTTTTTTTGTTGTTTATGAATTCTCGGTGAGAAGAAAATACACAATAAAATCTTGGGTAAATCACCTAAATAGTTCTCAATTTTTTTTTGTTTTGTTTTTAATCTCAGTCACTCAACTAAATATTTGTAACCGATATGGTCGCTATTTGGCTACACCACTCAAAATATAAGGGATTTTGTGCGTGTGTGTGTGTTTTTTGGGTAGTGACCAAGAATGGTCATTGAAGTGATTGTGGATCAGCACGAATGGAAAAAACTTGTGTTTGGACGGTACAACCAAACAGGATACTATACAATCTAAATATTTAATTGATGGATTAAATTGACTAAAATATAAATTGAGAGACAATTCATTTTTAATGAAAAAATTAAAGTATTATTATTTGCCCTAAAATCTTTCAAAAGTACCGACCCTATTCATAAAATTTCAGAGAATAATAAACTAACACCCGTGAATCTAAAATTATACAAATCTCTTTAGTCCGAAGCATGTTTAATTGCTTACGTGTGCAAGACTTTCAGACTTATAAACATTGCAAGATACTTCCACGAGATTGCAACATCAAGAATGCATCTCATTAGATATGTAAGTGTTAGATAATTAAGGTGACTAATTGGAAATCAAATAATTTTGTGTTGCCTATGACTAAAAAGTAGTTTAAGGTGGTTTTTGAAAGTGTATCTTGTTAATGGAACCAAGAAATTCCACAATGAATTTTCTAACTTGCTGCTCTTCTGATTGGAGAATTATGTTGTAGCAATATTCTACTCTAAATTTTCTTCACATTTTGCTGAAGCTACAATTGGAATAAGCCTGTGTAGGACAAATTTCATATATATAAAGAGAACATCATTTCGTTGGATTAATTTCATTCTTCAGTCCTAAAATTTTGTGATGCTTTTCAAATGCACGATAATGTGGAAAAAATTCAAGGGACGTGAATAAAGGAAACATCATAGAACATATGATGAAAAATAATACGAGTTGTTCGAATGTGACAAAATATAACATTTGATATCAAATTTGAGCATAATTATATGTAAAACCTAAGCTCATATGCCATGCCCATGATGTGTACAAATCGCTCAAAAATACAACTTATACAAAGAAAAATTGAAAAATATAACAAAAGCAACACGATTTTTTTTGGTAGACAAATATAACAAATGTTGCATAAAATTGGGAAGAAGTTGAAATTTTGCCTCCTTTATTTGGACCTAAATGTGGATTCCAATAGCATGTAATTGTGAACGCCTAAAAAACTAATGTGTAAAGAACCGAAAGGAAAAAGACTTTCAATTTTTGGCCTATATTTGACCTTGTTGGGTATTGCTTGTGTCAGATGGTTGTTAAATCTGACACACACAAATATCAAATCCAATTTCTTCACGAAATTGGATAACTTATATTTTTTTGTGCTTTCCATGTTTTCTGGTCGAACTAAATTCTTTTGCTTTTGGAAGTTTGATTGGAGCTCCCCTATTAATATGGAGCTGATGAACTTGTTTGCACCATGACTAAAATGTACCACTAAAGTTTGTGTCAACAGAGAGTGTCTGTTTTATTATTAATTTTAGTCATCTTATATTACAATTTCATCTTATACATATCAAGATGATGTATCTTAGAGAATCTTGTTTACTCTTAATGAATTAATGAAATTCTCCCCTTTCGCCTGTGAATATAAGTTGAGTTGACTGAACTACATAAATCTTTATGTCCCTTTTGTAACTATATTTTTCTTTCTTGGAGTTCACTTATTGTCGTTAAGTGCTTATTAAGAAATTTTCGCAAATTTTTAAGCCTCCGATCCTAAAAAATTGATATCAAAGCCTGGGACTCGGGTTAAGTTCAAGTAGAAGATTTGACGATAACAAAATCTTTGTATTGAGAAATTATGACGGAGATCGAGCTCCGATATAAATCATGGGCTACTTGTTGGCAAACAAATTTTTTTTTCTTGGAGTTTGGCTATTTTGTTACTATCTTCTTTGTGTGTTCAACCTTTGAGCTTCCGAGAGGTCCGTTTAATATTTGTGAAGAGATTTGCGGGGCCTATTTTATTAATGTAAAGTTGACTTGCGTTGAATCTAAATTCGAGATTTTATTAGAAAAGGTAAAGTGAGTTGTTGATCCCATTAGTGGGCTATTAGGTAAAGCCTTTTGTAATATTTTGGGATTTCTTGTACTCTTTTGGGATTTCTTGTACTCTTGTTAGAGTCGTATAAACTACCTATTTTGTTTTCTTTGTGAGACCGATTTCGTATTTTTGTATTACACCTTTAGTGTTTGTGTTTATTAACCAATGGTGGGAATTGGGTCTTTTAGACCCTTTAGCATATTATAGCTCTCTTAAGTTTTTGAGATATTTGGGTTGTATTGTTATTGGGCTCTTTTGGGTTTGTGGAGGGTTGTCCAAATTTATATTACGTTTAAACGTATAGGTGAAGGTAGAGTCATGGAGGTTTGTAAAAATGCATTCATAGTTACGAAAGCTTGCAATTTGATAGTTTGTATATTTTGTAGGGTTCTACCGTTATAGATGTTGATCTAGTGAACAAGTTTAAGTGTCCCTTAGACTTGGTTTGTTCCTCCAATTGCTGGTTTGAACCATTAAGACTTTTGCAGAGAAGGTGGAAGAAATTTGTCATTTGTAAATTTTGAAGATTTTGTTTGTGTATTAGTTGCAAAACAAAGGTAGAGATTTGTTGGGTATTGCTTGCGTTAGATGGTTTTCCATCTGACACACACAAATGCCAATCTTATCCAATTTCTTCACGAAATTGGATAACTTGTACCTTTTGTGCTCTCCATGTTTTCCGACCGAACTAAATTCTTTTGCTTTTGGAAGTTTTACATCTAGATTCTCCTGTCTCTTATATGGAGTTGATGTGTATGTTTGGGACATCCCGACCAAAATGTAGCACCAAAGTTCAAGTAAAAGCACTGAGAGTTTTAGGATATTTTGGTTTGAGATATTAGGATATTTGGTTTGTTTGGTTTTGTGGAGGTCTCTCCAATTTGTATTACTCTTAATGAATTAGTGACGTTCTCCCCTTTCGCCCGTGGACGTAGATCAAGTTAATTGAACTATATAAATCTTTGTGTCCCTTTTGTTATATATTTCTCTTTCTTTGCATTTGTTATCATCGTTAAGTAATTGTTAAGAAATTTTTGTAAATTTCCAAACTTCTGATCCTAATAGACCTTAACCAAGTACACCCAAGATGAAGTGACAATGATGCTTCAAGAAATGCAAAAGGAGCTACCAATTAAGAACATTGTGAGTTCAAATATCACTGAGAGAGACATAATTTGAAGAGAAAATGACCTTAATAGTTTCTCGTATTTCGTATTTGTATTTTTAAGTTTCTCACATTAAAAATTATGCATTTTAGTAACTTATAAATTCACAACGCACTATTTTAGTCTCTTGATAATTATAGATATATATTAACTTGAAATACTCCTATGTGTATCAAATCTTACATATTTAAGGGCAAAATTGACAAGACATAACCTTAAACGCTAAATTGTCCCAAATAAAAGCGTTCGGGTTGCTAGAGTAGGGGTGGCTGAGAAAAAGCAAGAGAGTGGAATAAGGGTGGTGATGGTAGGTGAGAATTTTCAGATGGTAGTGGAGGAGATTTTAGGTAGTATGTTTAGTATTTAAAATTTGTGTATTGCTAATTTTGCTCATGAAAAATATAATGTTCGATACGCATGTAAGTATTTTAAACTAAAATATATCCGTAATTGTGTTGAGGAACCAAAACTAATGCATTTTAAATTTCTAAAGAATTAATTAAAAAAATATAAATATGAAATGTGAGTTATTATTAGAGTTATTTTCCCTAATTTGAAGATGAGTCGTCATTTTGAATTAGTAAAAAATAACTAGTTCTCTTACTCTTCATTTCGGTTGTCCAATGGTTATACTATCTCCACGCTGTCCGTGCACTTGTTTCGACCCACTTATTACTTTCCAAGAGTCTCTCAATTCCCAAGGCAACACTTTCAGTATCATTTTCTTGGTTGAATTATTGTACTCGTTAAATCACGTTGACATTTTCTATTTACTTCTATTTTGAGAAAAAAAAAATTAGATTGTATTTTCTTGTGTATTTTTCAAATGTCTAATTAACAACACAAATTTCAACCTAAGAGTTAGAAAATGTATATACACATGAAATATTTTGTTTCTAAAGTTTAAAAAAAAAAATGTGTACCCCATTTTGTTTAGGATGCGTGACACCGCTGAAATTACCTTAAATCAGGGTTATTACAGACATATTTGCCAATGTAAAAAATAGCCTAACCAATGGGAATTTTTTATTTATTTTTTAAAAAAAGTGTCTTTTTAAAACTTAAAAGTGGGAAAGGAATTGGACCTCGGCAGGTGAGCCAATAGCAAGTAAAACCGCGTTGCCAGCCATGCAACATTTACGTTCTTTGATTTGATTATTCATTCATTTATGAAACAAATCTTGATGTGTTTAATTAGTAATCTAGAACATCGAGCGTTGAGCTCTAACTGCTTCCTGTTTCTTATTTTTTTTCATCTAGATTTATAATAAGAGACAAAAGTATGTGTATAATTTGGCAGATATGAGAAACAATTAAGTGATATTCTTTTGATTTTAAAATAATTATTACCTTAATTAGCGTATATATATTAAAAAAATTATTAAATTACATTAATTTTTTTAAAAATAATTTAAAGTGATTAAATTATTCTTTTTATATTAATATTTCAATTGTATAATATTTCCTTTATTAATATAGCATTAAAGATAAAAATTAAAAAAATATCATTTATTATTTTTTTTTGATTTTTTAAAATAATAAATAATATGATATGATATGAATTATTTAAAATAATAATTATTTTGAAATGAAATGAGTAATTACTTTAGAATTCTGATATGAGAAAGATAGTTTGGGTTGGAATGTTTATCTGGTTAATAAGTGTAGGACCACCACGAAATGGACAGAGTTGGAGGTTAATAAAATCTCTTATCATTACCATTTAATTGTACTGTATATTTTAGTTTTGTATTTTTTGTATTACCAAAAATATTTTAATTTTGTAGGCTTAAGTGCAAATTATTACATAAATCAATGGTACAATGATATCTTTCTATATGTAAAGAGAAAGTCCTAATTAATCTTGTGGTCTTTCCTTTTATGAATTCTTTTTAAACATTTTAACTTTTTATTTAAAAATACAACTCTCATGTTCACACACACCTACAACCACTAGCAATTTTTTTTTTTTTTTTTTAAAATCTCAAATACAAAAACTACCACAAGCAGTTACTTGACTCATCTTTCCATTGCAGTCTCACCCATCTTTCCATATTAATAATACTCATTAACTCACGTCTGTACCAAGAGTTTATACAAAACAATTATCTATGTATTCTTTCTTCTTTCACAGAAATACTAGTACTCTAGGGAATTCAATGCTATAAGACAAGTTCTCTCTATTAATTTTGTCTCATTTATTTATTATTTTTATCTCTACCATTGACTGAGTTTGTTTATAATAATCTTAAAAATTATTAATTTTGAATGAGATGCAAGTACATTGAGTGTGCTTAGATGACTAGTGGTAATAAAGACACTAAGAGTTATTCAAATGAATGATTCACAAATACTAGCTGCCTCTATAGTTAATTTGTCTTAAACAAAGCAAAAGAGAATAACCGAAAGAGAAAATAAGAAAAAAAAAAAAAAATAGACAGAACTTTAGAACAGCTTAGTATTGTGTATTGTATTTATTACACAATTTAATACCCATTTACTTTCCATTTTTTTTGTAATACAAATATAGGATCTTTCAAATTTTGAGTTACACTAACATTAAATTCATGCGATTATAAAGAAGTTAGACTATTAGGGATTAAGTAGCAATGTTAAATGGGAATCACATTAGTTGGTTCAATTGTTAATTAATTAGTTCAAAAATAGACCATTGTTAATAGCTGAAATTGATATAATTTGTAACTAATAAAACTAACCAAATAAGTAAAAAGGAATAAAATTAAATTGAAAGTTGAAGCAATCAAATGCTAATCAAATTCTTCTTAAAGGACTTTTAAAACTCTTCTCGAATGTGGACCAGGGCAAATATAAAATACACGTCCATTCTTGTTTTGAGTCCAAAATCACTAGTAAGAAATGTCAAACTGTGTTGTAGAATGCTTTTAACATACTAAGACCAGGTCAGATGAAAAATTCTTTTGCAGTCACTCTATATTATAGAGTGATTAAAAATAAGTAGAAATTCATCAAAAACAAATTTGTCATTTGATTAAAAAAAAAAAAAAACACATACAAAATTGCAAACCAATTTTAATTGTAGTATTGAAGAAAAATTACTCGGTGTTCAAAATGGCACCCTCTTGCAAGCAAATGCAACGTGGTCTTTGGGTGGAAAATGGGGAGTTAGCAAAGTGCAGAGTACACACACACCTCCCCATACGGCCATTGCCCTCTCCAGTCTTCTCTTTGAATGCTCTTTGTCCCCTTCATATTCAACTACTAGCTAGCTGTACAAAAAAAAAAAAAAAAAAATCCTCTATCTTATTTATTTTGTTGCTGTATAATTTAATATTTATAGCTATAATAGATCAATTTTGTAATAAACAATTCATGTAGAGTTATTTAATTTTTTATAAATTATTTTATTAAAAGTGAAATTTATATAAAATATTATCATATGAAAACTTAATTTTAAAGTGAAATTTATATAAAATATTATCATATGAAAACTTAATTTTTTAAAAAAAATTTACAAAATCTATAAAAAGATTAAGTATTGAAAATTTGAGTTATTGACCAAAAAATGTCAAAATGTGATAAATATATTAGAATGGAGAGAGCATGATAATAAGAGACAATAATCAAATAAAAGATTTGGATAATGTTGAATGGCTACAATCTTATACACATGAGTACTTGTGGATTATGCTCAGTCATGTGTATAACATCGAAATAATTAATGCTCATTTGAAAGCTCATCATGGGACGTCTTGTTTTTAGTAGGGATAAAGTAGGAAGTATATGATTGAGCAGAATCATATAAATTAATTAATTTCATTCAGTAATATTCCTAGTAAGTAGGTCGACTGGAAAGAACTCTAACGACGTGTGATTATAATGTAGAAATAACAAGTAAGAAAATCATTTATCAAATTATAAATTCAATAACACTTATCAAAATCAATCCACGTAATAAAATTATATTGAATTATTAATACATAATTTTAAATACTTTATCAAATCTTATTTTACTTTTTTTTTTTAAAAAATATATCACTTATTTGTAATTTTGTATGAATATATTGTAACACGTATATGTTGTGTATGTGTGACTATTCTATTTCTAAGACATTGTCCACCAAATTCTTCAGTCATATTCTTCCTTTTTGACCGTCTCTTTTTCGTCTTACAAAGATAGGACTTTTAATCAATTGAAGCCAATCACTATACTTTCTTGCTCATAGAGGTTTTCTTAATTTGTCACCAACTCATATTTTGAAAAAATGTAAAAACTTATACAAACCTAATTTATGAGTCAATTTTGTTACTATGAAATAATAATGTATTTCGACATTAAACATTTTCTTGCACAATAATGAGGTAAGTGTGTACACTGTATCTCATGTGATAAGAGTACAGTTATTATTTAAGTTATAGATTTCAATCATCAAAGAGTATGTAGATATTCACTATAAATATTCTTTTGAGAAGAAATAAGAAATGAAAAAAAAAAAGAACATTTTGTTGAGCTTGTTTTTTATGTTTGACTGATTATTAGTATTAGTGTATTGTTAGGTACGGCATTAATTTTGAATCTTAGTGAAAAAGTATCGAGGCAAGTACAGTATTACATTGGCGCGTCGTCACATTAGACTCTTCCTACTTAAACCCCAGCCCAGCGTGGATTGAGCTATACTCATCTCTCTCCCTTCTCTCTCTCTCACACACACAACACACATTCACTTTCTTGTTTTTGTAGACCTTTTCCTATTTCACACACCCACACGCAGAGTTTTTGAAGTTCTAAAGGAAAACAATGGGAGAAATGCTGAATGCTGAGCAGATTATTGAGTTCCAGGAAGCATTTAGCCTGTTTGACAAGGATGGAGATGGTTCGTTTATACTATATCTTTAATCCTTTAAACTTTTACTACTACAACATATATATGTGCTTGTTTTGCTCATAATTTAACATTTTTTTTTTTCTATAATCTATTGAAAAGGGATTAATTATTTGTTATTGATGATGTGATCCATTGAATTCATGTATATATATAGGTTGTATTACCATAGAAGAATTGGCCACTGTAATTAGGTCATTGGATCAAAATCCCAGTGAGGAGGAACTCCATGACATGATAAATGAAGTGGATGCTGATGGAAATGGAACAATTGAGTTTGCGGAATTCTTGAACCTCATGGCCAAAAAAATGAAGGTTTCAAATATTATATAAGTGAAATATATAAATATATATATATATTATATAGCTTGTTTATCCTATATTTTTATCTGATTTTTAACCATGCATATATATTCCTTAATTAACCATGTATATATGAATGTGTTTTGATATGAAACAGGAGACTGATGCAGAGGAGGAGCTGAAAGAGGCTTTCATGTATCTATTTTATCTGTACTATTATATAAACCATTCTTCCGTGCATTGTTTTATTTAACAAGTTAGAAAATAATAAGTACAATATCTTTTGTCTAAAATCATATGTATTGTTTTTTTATTTTTTATTTTTTTTATGGATAACCATGCATTGTTTGGAAAATTGTTTTTTCAAGTGGATAAGTCACTTTAATTATGTGAAAAATATTTTTGTTTATGTTAGTAAAGATTCTTTGCTAGAAAAGAATCTTTATGACAACTTTGTTGTATGATGCACTCATACTTTAAATGTTAAATGGACCAACACAAAAGAAATAGTACTTGAACAATTATTATTCTGAATATTATTCGGAATATTAATAGTATAAGTAACGTAGTAATTTTTGAGATTTGATATATATATATATATATATATATATATATATATCTCTTATAAACATTTAGATGTTAAAAGACGTATTGAAAATTTATTGTAAAAATATATTATTTACAATAGCATTAGCATGTCTATGGTTTGACTCTGGCATGAATAGTCATGTAAATCAACTATGCTATGGTCTTCACACACTAAACGTTAAAATTATCTTCTTCTTTTTTTAAGCATGCTTTTTCAATCGGAAGAATTGTGGTTGCATGCGAGCATTTCTGTCCATTCTAATAGCTAGCTAGTTCTTTTCACATGGTAATTGATCTGTCAATTCTTTTAAGCTTTAAACAAATTATTAATTACTACGTTTTTTACAGTTGTTACACTTCGCCAGCTTATTATAGTAGCTAAATTTTAAATTCATAGTAATAAGAAATGTCCATCTTATGCATTGAACTATATCCATGACCCAATGAACCCTTTCGTTGTTTTTTTTTTTTTCATTATCACAGAAATTTAAAAAATTTTTAAAAATTATACATTTTAATATGTTTTGATCCTGTGCAGCTGAGGCACGTGATGATCAATCTTGGGGAGAAACTATCTGATGAAGAGGTGGAGCAGATGATCAGAGAGGCTGATTTGGATGGTGATGGTCAAGTCAATTATGATGAATTTGTCAAGATGATGATGACTATTGGATAATTCTTAGGACCACTGCCCCTTGATTCAATGTGATCGATTCACCTTAAAATCCCTGTATTCTTCGTATGTGTTTCTTTCATTTACTTAATTATTCTTAACTTAGTAAGATAGGGAAGAAGAAATTAAGTAGAATTACTGTTGATCATTGTCCAAATCAAATAACTATTTATTGTATTCTTTCATTTGTGGACAGTGGTTCAAGTGTTCCCACTATTTAATGGCAAGTTCGATATTACCATTTGTGCTTCATGAATAATAGTTTACAAATTTTGTAACTATTCAATGTATAATTAAAGTTGTTTTTATTTTTGTGTGTTTTGGTATGAAATTCATTCACCAATTGACTTCTGGTAAATATTCATAATTATCTTGGTGTCTTAGGTAAATGTATAAACATGCACCAATAGATTTCTTATTGTGTTTTAGGTGAATGTATGTATATGAATCAATGGACTATTAAAGGATATATTCCCTTTATAAGTACATATATTTTTATATGCATCTATGATGTCTTTGGGTCAAGAACTAAACTTTATGGAATATGTATTTTAATTATAACACATTTTTGGAATGGTATCTATTGATGGTTTATAAATAGTTAAATCAACTATCAAAAATTTATTTATTCCAAAATTTCTCAATACTTAGAGTAAAAGGTTACGGAGTTCTTCGTAAAATTTTTTTGTATCTTAAAGAGTGTTGTTGTCTAAACTATTAGCAAATTTTGTATTAAAAACAAATAGTTATCCCCTAAACATAACGATTTATCGTGTTTTAAAATCTTGATTCTTAACATTATACACATATATGATCTAATTTATTTCTTTTCAAGACATATAGAGAAATAAGACTTCATTACATATATCTATTTTTCTTATACTTCTAAATGCTATAAGAGTTGAGAGAGAAAACCACTAGTAATAGTTTTCTAATTTTTTTACACCTGTCCTTTTAAACATCAGAGTGAAGATGAGACTTTCAAGTTATCAAGAGAACTTAAAAAGAAAAGGAAAAAAAAAAAATAGAAAACTATTACTAGTGGTTTTCTCTCTCAACTCTCAAGCATTTAGAAGTTTATGGGACGCATATATGTAATGCATTGTGTGACAAAATACGCGTTTTTGCTTTAGTCGAAGACTAGTAAACTACCGTCCAATGTTGACCGAGAAAACTAGAAGATCCATATGTAATTGTTATTAAATCCGTGATTTAAATATAAAAGAATTAAAATTATCAGAATCATCATCGTTTTTTCTTAGTCATGATTCACGCTGTCATTTAATAGTAGGGTTAAATGCAGAAAACCTCCCTAAACTTACATTCCACAACAGATGTTTATAAGAGACAGCTCTCTTAGACTATACGATGTTTATCTTCTTGTTCGTTCTTCTTCATGTTTTTGGCCAAAATTACCCTTAGTATTTTAATAATTTTGTTTGTTTTTTCCTTTTCTTACCAATTTATTTATTTTCTCTCTCATATTTTTCCTTATATCTTCTTACCTATTTGTCGCACCCCCACAACTCATGGCCGGCACCTTTGGGACCGGCACTGCGCCTATTTCACGAGTACCACATGGCGACCTGTCTCTTATACACATCTAGATGTGTATTAGAGACAGACCGTGCTGTTTTCAGGGTATACATGGTTAATTAAGGAATTTATATGCACTGTCTCTTACGGGGCATTTAATTGTATAAGAGTACATTTCCAATGATTTTAGACAACTCTTATTGATTATTATTTTCTAACTGTGTTGGTGTGTCGGGAGACACAAAAATATTTATCAAAATTTAAAGAGAAAATAAACTCTAGTCTAGATTGACTCCTGGTAAAATTAATTAAAAAACACACTTTTAAATCCTGTTCTTAACACTGGGAAGGTTTGGGAAAGATTTGAATTTAAAGTCGGCACCCACTTTACCGGCGTTGGACCGGTTGCATGATTTTATCGCGTTTCCCTTTTTAATTTTAGTATTCATTATTGCCGACTTTGTAGCGTACGTGTGCTTGAGATAGTTTAAAAGTAATAAAATATGTGCATATTAATGAGGAAATGAAAATAAATGGTAAATAATAACATTGACAGGTAAATTTAGCTCAGGGTCCAATTTAAAGTCGCACACATTTAGCTTGTAGTGCCCTTTAACTCACAAGGGGCAAAACAGTCGTTTGTCATGCACGCCAGAGTTTACTTCTAGCCCATTTTTATATTATTGATACAGTTATTAAGTCATGGACTAAATTGAATTTGATTCAAATATTTAATGTCTAGTTGTCCGCAACTAAACAAAATTGTGAGGACAGAAGAGTAGATTCACATCATTTAACAAGTAAGAAAAAGCATAAATATTATATCGAGACCAACAAACATAAAAAATAAAGCACAAATCATCACAAAAGAAACTAATCGAAAAATATGTGTAAAATCAGAGCCTATTTACAATTTAATACTCTTAAGGGCAAAACGGTAATTTCACAATCAAAGGGTAATTAAACATATTAAAATGTCAAACAAAAATCAAATTAAAGGTTTGTGGTTATTGTCATTAAAAATGTAACTTAGAAGAAATTTGAAAAGAAAAAACAATAATATTAAAGAAAATTTCTTAAGAGCCTAAATGATAATTTAGAAAATTATTTGAGGGCTAGAATGTATAAATTGAAATATTGGTGGCACACAAACGCAAATAATTTTTTTCTGAAATTTTAAATTTTTGTGTGCCACGTGGCATCGATGACTCTTATACAATCTAGATGTGTATCATCGATGACATGAGCCCACTTGATGCGTCCTAAAACAAAGAGAGAAAAGCTTGCTGATACACATCTAGATGTCATCCAGACAGATGTGTAGATGTTACTATATATTTATTCAAATGAAAAATACAATACTGTCTCTTATGGACATCTAGATGTGCCTATAAAGATCGGATCAAAAGGGTATTGATATATATATATTTTTTTTGTATTTTTGCAAAACGAAATAGAGTATTTATTTTTCATTTGAATCATATATAGGTTTGAATTGCTAAGTTAAATGCAGTCTGTTCATTATTTGGTCATGTAAAACAAACTTTACGTGACAATATTTTAGAGTTCAAACTTATAACATGTAGAACTTTGGCTTTTTCATGTTTTAATCTAAATATAAATAAGTTTTTATTGAATCAAACTTAATCCCTGCTCTCTGCCCACAAATTGCGGACATTTGTCTAGAAAAGAAGTCAATGGTTGAACCAAATCCACACTCAGTAACCACAAACCATGGTGATAGGCATTTTAAACATCAAGCAGTTGCTTTTTGATTTTTTTTTTTCAAAAAGCAGTTGCAACTTACACCAGTTCTACAAAGAAAAAGAGGCAACCCTCAATCCAAATTGAATCCACATTGATGTCGCCCCAAAAGTAACTGAGAATAGATGTCATTAGGGTCCTTGGTTTGACTTGGAGCCTTAGTAATATTTCCTCAGTAAGAGGGAGAAGCATCAACCCCACTTGATTCACCAAACCAGCCCAATTTGCCCAATTTACACAAACTTAAATTACTATTGGGTTTTACATAATAAAAACCAAACTAAAATAAACTTGAAAAGAAATTCGGCAAACTAAAATAGACTTGAAAAGAAATTCGGCAGATTCGAACCCAAGCCCCCATGGAGTAATACTTGTCTTGAAGAATGACTGGCCCAAAGCCATTTTTGGGTTATGGTTCAGTTTGTTTTTATTTATACACTTGAAAGTTTCTCTACATTCCCCCAACTTCTTCCTCTTCTTCCCCAACGGTAAACAACCATTCAAAATTCTCCCAACTCCATACTTACCACCCCAAAAAGTGAAACCTTCAAACCTATTATGTCCCACTTTAGTATCTGTCTCTTATACACATCTAGATGTTTATAAGAACATGAAGATATAACAATTAATTAACATAAACAATTACATAAACATAAATCAAAGGGTGAAAAGCATATGAACCAAACACAAACTTGCATAAAACATCCACAAAATTTTCGTGTAAACCTTTAGAGACACTCCAAAAAGATTCTAAAGCCAATAAAAATATTAAATTTAAACATTACACTTCCCATTTTATAACATTAAATTCTGAAAATTAAGTCATAAATAGTGTAAAAATAGTAAGATAAGCATTTTGTCAACAAAATAATCGAAAAATAAAGCCCATTTAACTCACCTCAACCTCAGGAATGTGGTGGAATTTGTTATACTTGGCTTGGAGTGCGTTTGACCCGAATTTGCTTTCGGCACCTCCAAGCTTCCGGTTGATGAACCGGCCTTCTTCCACCACGTTTTTCACCTACCAGATGAACGATTTTGCTTGAGATTTACAAAGAGAAGTTGTAGTTCCGGGTACCCTCTACAACTTTTCTTCTTTGAGTTTAGTCTAATTCCTCTTCGATTGCTTGTAATCTTGGCTCAAAGTTGGCTATCTAGAAAATTTTCCAGACGTTTCTTCTCTCTTAATTCTGCAGATTTTCTAAGCCACCAGCCTTCTTCTACCACGTTTTTGACCCTCCAAATGAATGATTTTGCTTGAGCTTACAAAGAGAAGTTGTAGTCCCAGGTACCCTCTACAACTTTTCTTCTTTGAGTTTAGTCTAATTCCTTTTCAATCGTTTGGAATTTTGGCTCAAAATTGGCTGTTTGGAAGATTTTTAAATTTAGAAAATTTTTTCTTTCTTTTCTTCCCGCAGAAATTTTCGTCCCCCCCACCTCTTAAGACTGATTTTTTTTTTTGCTTTTAACGAAGTGGATTGAGTGTAAAAATGGTCAAAGACCATTCCTTGTCATGTTGGGAGTATGGAGCATCTGATATTTATTACTTTTAAACTATTTAAATTTTTTTAAATTCTAAAAACTTAATAATATTAAAACTCATTATTAGTATTTCAAATGCATAAAACACGTAATAGGTGAATTGAAAGGGTAAATTGAAGGAATTAAAGGGTAAATTGAAAGAAAATCAAAGAGCAGGTTAAGAAGAAATTAAAAGGTGAATTAAAAAGAAAATTAAGAGTCAAATTAAGAGGAAAATAGGGGACAACTTAAGGGATAAAAATAGGTGTCTACACTATTATACTACTAGTAATTGTTAGTTAAAATCTCTATTTTTTTTTTATGTGTATAAATAATTTATAGAATAAAGAAGTTTTTTAATACAAGTAATATACATTTTAATAGTATAATATGAATTTTGTAGGTTTTAAAAAAAACTATAATTAATAAATAAATAAAAGGGTTAAATACATTAAATTCCCTTAAGGTTTGGGCTGCTTTGCACCTGCCCCCTTATACGTTATTTTTCTCACTTTCCCCCTTTGACTAACGGTCAAATGTAATCCGCCGTTAGTTTTTAAAAAAAGATAAATTTACCCCTAAAGATCTATTGCGGTAAACCTTCTTAAGGTCTAAACAAAATTTCATTTTACCTCCTCAGGTAAGTTTTGTAGCATTTAATACATTGGAATAAAAATAAAATTCAATAATGTTAAAAATATAAATATGCTTTTTTAATTACTTATATTCTAATTCTCGAATTATACTTTCTTTAATATTTAAAATTTAAATACGTGTCTCTTATTTTTTTCTAGATTTTTTGATGAATTATTAAAGGTATTTCATCTAAATGCCATTTTAATTTTAATTTTAATTTATATGATAAAGTTCCTTCATATAATTTAGGTATTAGTTAAATTATATTAACGAAAAAAAATAAAGAGAAAATCATTTTAAATAAATATAAAGAAAAGCAAAAAAAAAAAAAGACTAATATAACTTTAATAAATGGTTATAAGTCTCGTATATTTAAAAATTTATTTTTACATGAAAATAAAATATAATAAAAAGACCAAAAATACCGAAAGTTCTAGGAAATTTTTATATTTAATTTTTTTCACAAGTATTTTTAAAGAATCACGGTATTGGTTAAAATCATTATATTTTTAATTGTATTTAACAATATTTTTATATTAATTAATGTTTAATGTAGGTTATATTGATACATGTGTATAAGAGACAAATATATATTCTAAGTATGCAAACAATTTTTTTTTTTGTATACTATCATTCATGTGTCATATTTTGATGAAGTTTACCTTAATTCCAAAAACCTTTATATTGAGCCCATTTATCTGACTATATTTTGCCGATATTATACCGTAAAAGAAGGTTGTACACGTTTTTCATTCTATTAGAAATTTGTTGCTAAATTTAAAATTTTAATTTTAGCCACAAAATTTACTTTAATTAATCACAAATTTTATATTATAACAAGGTATATTTATTATATTAAAGTATGATTAATCCATAAATTAAATTATTTATATACATGTGAAAAGTTAGAACTTTAATTAATTAAGGGTTAAATACATTAAACCCCTTTAAGGTTTGGGCTATTTTGCATTAAACCCCTAACGTTATTTTTTCCTCACTTTGTCCCTTTGACTAATGGTCAAATGTAACTCCATCGTTAGTTTTTAAAAAAAGATAAATTTACCCCTAAAAACCAATTGCGGTAATGTTAACTAAAAGGTTTTAAAGTTTAAGTAAAATTTTACTTTACCCTCTCAGGTAAGTTTTGTATCATTTAATACACTCTAGATAAAAATAAAATTCAATAATTTTATCAATATTGTTAAAGGTTAAATTTGTCTCAAAAACATCTAATATTCTAATTCTTGAATTATACTTTCTTTAAGGTTAAAATTTAATTGGTTTTAGATGTGTATAAGAGACATTTTAAATGGTAGATAAATGATACAATATTTATCTAGCTATTTTCTTTAAATTTTTGGGTTAAGGTTTAAAGCTTTTCTTCTAATTTTCTATTTGAGTAAAATTATATTTATTTTAAAGGAAAAAAAAAAGAAGAAAATCATTTCTCTTATAAATATAAATAAAATCAAAAAGAAAATAGACTAATATAACTTTAATATATGGTTATAAGTCTCGTATATTTAAAAATTTATTTTTACATGAAAATAAAATAAAATAAAATGACCAAAAAATACCAAAAGTGTTAGAAAATTTTTATATTTATTACTTTAGGGGGATGTAATGTATTTAACCTATTAATTAATTATTAAAAGTAATGTCATTGTTTAGTTGTAACAATGGAGAATAGTGAAAAAAAAAAGAAAAAGAAAAATAAGATAGAGAAAATGAATAAAAGGAAAAAAGAAGAAGATAAAAGAAAAACAATGATAATTTAAATAATAGGGGTAATTTTGTCCCAAAACATAAAACAGGGGATATTAAATGTTTATTAAATAAGTTAAGGGGTGCAAACTATAATTGGGGTATAAGTTTAGGGGGATTTTCTGCATTTTAACCCTTAATAGTATAGTAGTAGTGTATAATTCTCTAATTAAGAAATAAAACTAAAAAGATTTCTTTGGGCAAAAACTACAAGCAGAAAATAAATTTCTTCATTTAATGCAAAAAATTAATTTCCTCAAAAGGTTTTGGGTTCCCAAATTGCAGTAAAACCAAAATTCATATTTATCTGGCTGTTGTGATAACCGTTAATTAGTTTTCAATTTAGAACATGTTCATCCAATTTCGCTGGAAGCTTATTAACATGCACTTCCTAAAGCATTTCGCAGCACATAGTTTGTGATGTATTTTCACTACCAACCACTGTGTTGAAGGTTTTTTGCTTTGAAATTTCAGTTGACTAGTTTTAGGTTCTAATTTGTATAGTGGCATTAACTTAGAATCTGGGCCACATTCCTCCTTATCCGTAAGGTACGCAAGTGCTTTCCATATTTTAGTTGTTTTTTACTAGGTTTAATTACAATTTGTTCCCATAAAAACTTGATTCTAGTCTTAGCTTGCCTCCTAAGAAAAAATTATATACATTAAACCCTTTTGACTAACAGTAGTGCCCTATAAGATTTCAGAGTTGCTAACATTTTATCCTATTAATAACAAAAAATTATATTTTACCCAATTCGATAAAATTAGTAAATTAATCGTAAAAGATGGCATTTCATGAAACTCATGAAATAGCCGTGGATGCGCTGGAGAAGCCATCTAGCCATAGGTTGAAAAAAATTTTAGTGATCAAATACGGATTCAAATTTGTGTCAGAATTATACCTTTAGCAACAAACTTGCCAAAAATGACTGGAGAGTTGCAAAAACCTGTCTCTTAGACCCATGGCACGCTCTCTCCTTATACATGCTTACCACATGTATAAATCCTAGACAAAATTTCATTAATATCATTTATAGAACAAAAATAAAGTAACAACCTCCTCAATAAAATCGTCAGCAATTTGACTATTAAAATATTAAGAGACAGCATCATCTTTCATCGATGACCTGTCTCTTATACTTTATAAGGAGGCAATATAAATTTATACTTTTACATGGGTAAATTGAAACTATTTCTATAATTATATGAGAGTAATTTAGTAATTTTTTACCACTATATAATGTTTTGACTAATAGTTGAGTTTGACCGTTAGTCAAAAAGGACTAAATGTATATAAAATTTTATCAGGGGGCAAGTTGAGATATTGTCAAATTTAAAAGGGGTCACTACAAAAAAGCTGCTGATTAGCAACGAAATTATTTCGTTGCCAATTAGCAACAAAATTAGCAAACGAAAGCATGGAAACGAAAAAATTTGTTGCTAAAATCGTTGCTAAATGAAAGACAAGTTTTGACACGATAATTTCGTGGCTAAATTAGCAACGAAAATTTTCGCTACTAACTTTGTTGAAAAATTCGTAAATTTTGTGGCTAATTTCGTTGGCAAAATTAGCAACAAATAGAGCTTTCGTAGCTAATAACCTTGAACAGATTGTGTACCACGTGGAAGGGGTAGGTGCAGCCACAAAAGAAATTTTTTTGGCTAATTTCATTGCAAATATTAGCAATGATTTTTTTGGGATGTGAAGCATATTTTGGGATTTGCCATACTTGAGTACAAATGTTGTTCCTCATAATGCAGATGTCATGCACATTGAGAAGAACGTATTTGATAATATCTTAAACACCATAATGGATGTCACTGGGAAGACAAAGGATAACTTGAATGCGAGAAAAGACTTACGAGATATTTGTGATCTTCCAGCACTAGAAGTAGACGTAAGGAGCACTGCTTTGAAGCCGATCTCAAGCAATGTACACATTTACCAAAAACGATAAGCATCTGGTCTATGAGTGGTTAAAGGGCTTAAAATTCCCAGACGGTTATATCTCAAACATTAGCAGATGCGTTGATTTGAACAAATGCAAGTTGACTAGAATGAAGAGTCATGACTATCACGTGTTTTTGGAAAGGCTACTTCCCATTGCCTTTAAGAAGCTTCTTCCTCTATTTGTATGCTCAATCTTAACAGAGGTTAGCCTATTCTTTTGAGACCTTTGCTCAACATAGTTAACCTTAACAAATATGCAGAAACTTGTGAACAATGCTCCCGTAATCCTCTGTAACCTAGAGAGGATTTTTCTTTCGGCCTTTTTTGACTCTATGGAGCATATGATAACTATCACAAAACTTCTACTTGACACGAACCCGACGCGCCAAGGTGGAATAAGTAGATTAGTTAGCTGTCTCTTATACACATCTACTTTGGTCAGCTAACCCGTCCCAGACTCGTGTTTAGTTTTCACTAGTATTGTTTTGGCAACCGTTGATAAACACAAGCACTTATAACACACAAGCATGAGTTTTATCTTATACATGTGAGCCATTAAGCTAAACATATGCTTGTAGGCGTTTCATTTGTCCAGCAAAGCTCCTAGGTTAAGCTTGTCCACCGTTTTTTCCCGTTAAAAGCTTACAACAGGACTTTTTACAAACATCTGATGTGCGGAATACTCTTGGCCTAAATCCTCACGGATTCCCCTTATTGCCAAGTCTCTGACTACCAATATTTATAGGGAAAATACGGTGGACAAGCTTAACCGCTTAGCTTTGCTGGACAAATGAAACGCCTACAACTAGGCTGCCTGGCCAACTGGCATCACACATCTAATGATCATGCCCTAGAAGGTGGTAACTGCCACAACCGCCCACTAAGCACTACTCCACATGTTGCCCACATTTCCAGCCATTTTCTCTCACATGTAGCCAACCAGCTCGGCCAAGTAGTCCTACCCAATTACACAAAGTCCAACTTCCACTGATTACCACTCCGTGCGTGTGCACTTGCTCGACGTGCACGTTGCCTAGTGTTTCCGCAATCGTCCAACACGTAGGCAACCTCTTTGCTTACGTTCCCCGGCCAGCACTCTTGCCGACAAGCCTTGCCACCCACAAGGCTTCACTTGGGCTTCTAGCAATGCCCAAGAATGTGTCACAAGCTATGCCCATCTCGTGTGCATGTGGGCACGGGTCCGTTCGTGCATCGCCCTTTTGCCAACGTTCTCCCAATTTATACATGTCTGTGAACTGCCCAAAGCAA
Organism: Cinchona pubescens; assembly: GCA_025175665.1. Classification (NCBI taxonomy): domain Eukaryota; kingdom Viridiplantae; phylum Streptophyta; class Magnoliopsida; order Gentianales; family Rubiaceae; genus Cinchona; species Cinchona pubescens. The sequence goes on from JANKKI010000394.1 coordinate 132,104, forward strand.
ACGTTTGCCAATGTTCGTCCTGAAGCTAACACGACCATGCCTAGCACTCATAAGACATGGGAAAAGGTTTCCAGTAATGCCCACGGGCTACCCTACCCTCTTGGTGGCCTAACCCACCGGCCACCCAGGAAGTGGAGTAAGCATATCTTCCCTACTTAAGGTTTGAAAAAAAAATCTCAAGTGACAGCAATAGACACTAATTTATTAAAAATCAGTAGAGCTATTCGGGCTTGCTCCACCCTAGACCCTCTCAAAGCTGGTTCCCTTGATGCTAAAACTTCCGTAAGGGCTTCCAACACACCAAGGCATAGTTTTGAAACACTTAGCACGCTAACGGCTCAAGTCGGCTCACCTCCGTTTGCCAAACTCGCACACTTCCTTGCCGATAGGCAGTCTGCCTAGCCGACGTCCAGGTTGTTTGGGGCTAGGCCTGCACGCACCTTGTTGATGCATGAAACCCTGCTGTAAGTCTCTTATACACATCTAGATGTGTATAAGAGACAGACCGAATGCATCGGAATGAAAAATCCGTAGAAGCACAAATCGTTTTATCTACCGCGTATATAAACGAGACTACTTACTTGTCGATGAAAGATGAGTGGTCCACACATATATTAATGAACAACTGCCCCAAAGTCGAGCCATATGTTCATTGAGTTTTTAGTAATATATTAATATTGTAGATGGTTTTGATTATTCACGTTCATGTTTTTTAAAATAAATTAATGTTTCCAATAATTTTACACATATAGGATGTTTCGACCTTCATGTTACGGTTCCTAACCATAGAATTGACCAAATGTGTAATGAACACTTTGCAGAGTGGTTCAAACAGATCGTAAAATATGTGCTAAATGCTTTACATATAGAGTAATGTTGTAATGACATGATATTTCTAAAATGACAAGTTATATATTTTTCACATACAGATACTAAGTGATAATGACAAGATCATGGAAAAGGGTATGTTAATTCTATACCATCTTGCTTGGGAACCAAACACACAAGTCAGAAGCTGGCTGACATATTTTGTTAATGGATATAATTTTCATACTTGTGCCCATGGATACGACAAGGGAACCATGAATATCTAGTATGTGTTGAGAGTGTTTCTAATGATTTCTACGGACTAATTGAAAATATCATAGAGGTGGAATACCCCGAGCCTACTGTGTGTGTTGTATTGTTCAAATGTCTTTGGTACAACCACGTTAGAGGGATGAATGTGCATAGCAAGTACAACTTATTATAAATAAATCATATGAAGTGCTACAAGAGTTGCGATCCATTCATCCTTTTTCAGCAATATAATTCTAGTGTACTGCTTCCTATGAGAATTTGGTTAATTGTATAAGAATCAGCCATCTATGAGGATAATTCTACCTAAGGATTGGAGATTCCAAGAATTAATTTTGGCATACCAACAGATCAAGTTGTAGCACCAATTGTAACCTGAATTGCATGATATCCCAACACTACAGGATCCAAGTGGTGAAGTGGTATTCATCGATGAAATTGAAATACATCCACCTAGTTCGGAATTACTAGTTTTAATGAAGAAGAAGAAAATGATGATGATCATGCATCGGAGGATGAAGATGATGATGATATCGATCAGTCTGTCTCTTACTACATTTAGATTTTGATTAGTTCACCGTAAGTAAATTTAAGTGGGTTGTAAATTGGCATTATTTGCAGCGACTATATCTTAACCATGATAAAAAATAAAATTAAAAAAAATACTTTTTAATAACTAGTAAATTATGGCAAAAAAATTACTATTGGCCATGGAACTACCAACGGAATCGTAAAAAATCAAAAAAACTATTAAAAAAGTCCGATTGCTTCAAAATTTTCATTTCTTAGTTTTTTATAAAATAGTTTTACTTTTCTTATATTATATTTATTCATATCTTTTTCAAGTATTTAATTTGTTTTAATTATTCCAATTTTCACATTGTCATTCTTATATAATGTGTCTGTATAAAATATAATTCATAATATATTACATACAAGTTTCAAATAGATTATAGGTACAAATTTACATGTTACTCACACAACATACATACATACATACATACATATATACATACATATATATATACATATATATATATATACATATATATATATATAAGAGGTATCAATGGGTCGTGTCGGATCCTAATCGGGTTCGTGTCTTAAAACCTCAATCCGAACACGACCCATTAAACATTTGTGTCATGTCGTGTTGTGACCCGTTTATTAATGGATTGACCCAATACAACTCACTAACCCGTTAAACTTTAAACACTAATATAAAAGTTGTTTAGTTTACCCAAATAACATGATAACCCACAATTAACCCATTGACCTGAATGATACAATATGCCATTAAAGAGTGTATTATTGTGTGAAATTTTCATAAATTCCCCATTTAATTAACGGGTCATTCAAACTTACATGTGGCTATTTTAAAGGGTTAAACATGTTCAATTCGTGTTACCGGTGTCGTGTATAATTTAACAGGTTATCGGGTCAACTCGTGGATTGATACAACGGACTTGTCTAACTTCGGATTATTAATTGGTCGACCCGTTAGTAACCCAATTAAATTCGAATCTTATTTAAACTTGTTAATTTTGTATCGTATTCATATCGTGTCAGAAATTGCTATCCCTATATATATATATATTCGTTAACTTAACGGGTTACTCGATATCTTAACTAGTTAAACAGGTCGTATTGTATTACCCAATGACTTAACGGGTTATCGAATCAATCCGTGGGTTGACACGACAGAGTTGTTTAACTTCGGGTTATTAACGGGTCAACCCGTTTGTAACCCAATTAAATTTGAATCGTATGTATCGTGTTCGTATCTTGTTCGAAATTGCTATCCCTATATATATATGTGTGTGTGTGTGTGTGTGTATATATATATATATATATATATATATCATAAAAAAGAAACATTTAGTTGTGTTGGATCGTCATCACAAAAATCATGTTAATCACAATAAGTAACATCACAAATAATTTAAGAAAAAAATCAACAATGTAAATATTACCTCATTTCCCACAATAAAAAGAAAAAAAAAAACTTTATACTGTTTTGCACGAACAAATTGCTATCAAGAAGTACGGTAGGATTGAGGCGTATATTCGCTCTCTTTAAAACGATTTGTGCTTCTACGGATTTTTCATTCCGATGCATTCGGTAGCAGCACGTCACCTCTAGGATACAACAGCCCAACTAAAGGTTGTTACTTCCCTCTGATATATATAATCAAGGATAGAAGTTTTCCTATACACCTTACTTTGTCCATAACATTATAGTTATATACCGCATTGTATATTTTTCACTAATATAGAATTACAGAGTTGGAAGATATATATATATATATATATATATATATATATATATATATATATATATATATATATATATAAAGAATATGTATTTCATTATAACCAATTTATGCAAAACCGTTGCATTTGTTTTGGAATTTATGTAGTATAATAATATTTATTAAAATGATTTAGAAGAATTATAACTCCCACAATTTAAATTCAAATTAACTCATAATAATTATAGTCACTTTAATTTTATTAAAATACTCCAACAATTTCCCACTTATTTTAATAAAATAAGTACTATTATTTATTTATGGACAAAGTGAGAATACCATGCATAATGAAAGTGGCCATACCTTGAAAACTTCACTTAGTGTTTCCATAATCCCCAAACTAGATTCAAAGTGACTAGGCCTTGAAACTAAGATTACTTTAGGGTATGAAGGATTATGTCACACACATGATATTCAAAATGTTAATATAAACTTCTTAAACCAGTACTTTACGGCCTTGTGCTTTATCCCATATTCATGAGTGCTCTAGAGAATTAACCAAATTCTCATAGGAAGCGATGTGTACTTCTACACTCATTAGGTGAATCTATCAAGGATGCTTCCACGACTAATATATCCACCCGTAAGGGTTATAGAACTCATTAAGAGATTAATTCTCAACAGGTTTTCGTCATAGGATCACATGCATGCTTATGCTATAGGAATGGATTTATAGAATTGATCACTAAGTGCATGCTTTTCTCCCAAATCATTCTATGATTCATTTTTCTCCAAAATTAATTCTTGGAATCTCCAATCCTTAGGTAGAATTATCCTCATAGATGGTTCCAATTTAATATATTGTAGGCACAATTCCCATTCCCCTCAATGTACCTCATATCTTTGACTCAACTTTGAGATTTTATACTTTCATAAATTATTATCACAAAGATATGAGATTTGACATTCAAGTTAAATAACTTCAGTAAGTCTCAAAATAATGTATATAGTCACACTAAATCATATTTTGGTCAGTAAATATCTCACACAATTATTACCATCAAATAGATGTATATATGTTCACATTAAGTGAAATCACATTTTTTTAATATTATATAGGCTTACTATTAGAAATAATCAATTTAGACGACCATTAGTCCACTAGTAGGAGCTTTTATATTTTTTCCCTGAGACATATCACAATCACTTCTCAATGGTCAGTAGTCTATTGATCTACTAAAAACCATTTAAATATATTCTTATATATTTTCTTTTTCAATACAATATAATGATTTTTTTAAAGGGATATCACATAAGTAATTTTTTTCAAGGGATATCACATAAGTAATTTAAGTATCTTCACCATTTTCTTTTGCAAACAATATCAAGAATCACATATAATTGCTTTCACAATTTTATTATCTCAACAATTGATCCAAAATATTGGAATCTGCTACACTGGTTTGCGACTATCGATCTGCATATACTCAAACAAGGATTAATAAAATCCAAAATATAATAATATAATGTCATTCATACTCATAAATTGAGCAAATAGCATAATACCACATAAATTTTTTTTCTGCTGGTAATGTCAAAAACTTTAAATATCTCAACAATAATTCAACTTTTATAAGATTACTACCCCCACTATTTTCAATATTATAACATTGAATTGCATAAATATTACAACCGTTTGGATTTTAGGTTCTTCCAATCCAAACATATCTAACTTTATAGGATTATACAGGTATTCAATAAGAAACTAAGATCACTTTAGTTTTATAGATGTGCGGCACAATTCAAAGAAAAATATTTATTTTTTACTGGTAAATTCAAGTCATAATACGTGACCAACACTTGAAGACATGTATGTCAGCAAGGCATATAATCTTCAATCCTATCCAGTCTTGCTATAGGATTGCATTTCAAATTAAATTTCAGCTTACCTGCTCAAGTGCCACTCAAAAAGAAATCAATAATAGCACAATTAATAAGGCGTTAAATCGCTTTGATGACAGGCTTAAAATGTAATATGGGAATTATTAAATTAAAAACCGCAGCATTGACAATAATGCATCAGGAATGATGCAGAGTTCTATGCAAAACAAAAGATTGTTAAACGTTTTCCATATAAGAACCTTCAAACCATATGATGCTAACTGGAGTTAACAAGAATGCAACAGTCAAAATAATTTCTTGTAAACAGTCAATGTCAGCCTCAAATTCCCACAATCCAAGCAAGACTCGTTAATAATAACGGACCAATTTCAATCTTCACAAGTCAAAATATTATGAATACACATAATTCTTTTGGCAACACAACAGTTGAACAACCATCATAATATTTTATGACCATTCTCATGAAAAATGTACAAGTTAAATCAAATGCATATAGCAATGAGGGCCAACTAGTCATAAAGAATATAAACCCCCACTAGTTATAATATTCTTATGATATGTAATTTGATTATACTCTTTAATTTGCCAAATTTTCTTTATTTTCTTTCACAAATAGCCATTAGCCATCACTATTTTTCAAAATCTTGAAACTTTATAAAGCAATTTTTTTTAAGCATAATTAAGAGACAGCAAAAGAAAAACTACTGTCAAAGTTTTGGGCTTAACACATACCCGAACACTATGCAAGTAAGCACTTTAAGAAACTAGTAAATATGAAATTGCACCCAAATCTGCCACTAACTCAGTTTAGGAGCCAAACATGTAGAGTGTATGCATGTCCATATTTTTAATTTGTCATTGAGTCCTAAACACTTGAATTTGAATAATTAACATAAGGATGCCAAAATTGCCAAATTAAATGTAATTAGAGTGGTGGCATAGAATTCATGATTTGTTGCACAAAACTGAAAGAATATCTAGAATTCTCATTGACTCGAAACAATCCACAACTCCAAATATAACCATTGCACATACTATCAAAGCCTTTCTTGCGTTCACTCTTAGAAGGAAAAATAAGCTAACTTTTTCAATACCGAACCATAAGAGTAATATACAATTCAAACAGAACAGACATTTACCAAATAAGAATTATTTGATATATATCCAAAGTTTTGTCATGCCGGACCATCAAACTATGAACATGATTTTGCCAACATTTATCTCTTATAAACATCTTGGTTGTACAAGTATCAATATAATCCCCAGTTTGTTATTTGTGCTCGTCTATTAAAAAAAAAAAAAAAAAAAAAACCATTTTGATACTTGTACAACTTGCAAGCAACTACCAGCAGTAAAGTAACCATAGAGAAAGTAATTCAGCAAAATTAGTAGTTAGGCTAGCAACTATTCTGATTTTAACACAAAGGAAAGAGTATAAATTTTTTTATCCTTCTCAAAACAAAATCCAATTAAACCTGGAAGTTTTAAACATTTCTCATAGATTAATGCCACTTTCAATAATTTGTAGTAAAATAAAATTGTTAGGATCTAACAAGAAGGCGATATCATCAAAATTAATCAAATTTGTGTATCAAAGCTCCAAGAATAATAAAAAGCAACTGAACTGGATAAACAAACCATCATAACTCATAATGGGACAAATCGTCTTAAAATTTTTGGTTCGTCACCACAAAATTATGTTAATCACAATAAACATCACAAATAATTTAAACAAAAAAATTAACAATGTAAATATTATTTCATTTCTCACAATAAAAGGAAAAAAAAATCTTTACCATTTTGCACGAACAACTTAGATGTGAACTGCTATCAGAAGTACGATAGGATCTGAGGCGCGTATTCGCTCTCTTTAAGACGATTCGTACCCTTACGGATTTCTCATTCCGATGTATTAGGTTGCAGCACGTCATCTCCAGGATGCAACAGCCCAACTCAAGATTGTTACTCCCCTTTGATATGCACAATCAAGGAAAATAGAAATTTTTCCACATACTTTACTTTGTCCATAACATTATAGTTATATACTACATTGTATTTTTTCCACCCATATAGAACTATAGAGAGTTGGAAAATATATATATAAAGAATATATGTTTCTTTTATCTTATAATCCTATATTATAGGCCAAAATAATAGGAGAGTTATAATAGTAGAGTTGAGAAATTACTACATAATTATTTCATTTATAAATCACATTGTCTATATATAATGTACAATGATTAAATACGTTAATATGGTCATTATAACCAATTTATGCAAAACCGTTGCATTTGTTTTGGTATTTATGTAGTAGAATAGCGATTAAAGGTCTTATGATTTAAAATAATTATAACTCCCACAATTTAAATTCAAATTAACTCATAATAGTTATAGTCACTTTAATTTTATTAAAATACTCCAACAAGTTGCCCACAAATTCAAGGCCCCATTTTCTGTAGAAGACATCCTGCAAATCACAAAAAAAAAAATACAAACTAATAGTATGAGAGACGTAAACTGAAGCAACTTTTAAAATGACAAGTAGCGTGAATGGTCCTGTATACCTTTTCAGCATTTGGGATATAATGGAGGGCAGTTTGATAATTGTACCTGTTAGTGGAGGAGGGAAGGTGGGTCTCAAGTTTATAGAGTTCTCTACCATATCATCTCCCTAGCCTTTCCCGTTTCTCAGTCTAGACTGTTCATTCCCTTCTGCTTTCCTCCTCATTCTTTCTCTTCTCATATGGTGGTCTTAATTTTCCTTATAAACTCCACAGATCACACACAACCCATATGTATATTCACATAAAATCGCACAAAAACACACACTCACAAACATTAGATGGCCTTGAAGCCCTGATGCCGGTGAAATATTGTTCCCTCTCTGTTTTATGATTTTGAGTCGGCATATTTCTATTAAGTTAGGTTCCTCTCTCTGTTTTATGATTTTAGTTATTTCCGAAAATCTGACTATTGAATGCATTCTATCTACAACTTATTTTTAATTATGTGAAATTGAATTATCTTGATGATGAAACTGACAGAAGAAGTTAATTGAATTATATATTCAATGAGATACATTTCTAAGTACAATAATTGAGCCTATATATAGTTTGAAAATTAAGTATAAAATAAGTATAAGTACAACAGATAACTACTACATATAGAATAAATGCACAAAAAGATAAACATCATTTAACACCTCCTCTCAAACTCAAGGTGAAAAAATTGACAACAACTTGAGTTTACTCACAAGTGCATGAAAACGGGCAGCTGAATGTGTCTTCGTAAAAAGATCAGTAACTTGATGCTTAGAAGAAATAGAGATGAGAGAAAGGGTCTAACTGTATGAAGTGATGACGTACAAAGTGACAATCAATCCTAATGTGCTTTGTACGTTTATGAGAAACGTCATTGTGAGTGATTTGGATGACACTTTTCTTATACACAAATAGATGTGATTTAAGAGAAAAACACACATATCATGAAGAAGCCATTGCAACCAAAGAATTTCAGATGTAGTATCAGTAAGAGCATGGTTCTCAGATTTTGAACTAGTGTGAGAAACACAGACTATTTCTTACTGCACTAGAAAATAAGAGAATCACAAAAAAAAAAAATAATATCCAGTAGTAGAACGACGATCACTAGGATCTCCAACCCAATCAGCATCAGAATATGCCCGTAATTCTAATGAGGATGAAAATGGAAAATGTAATCCATGAAAGATTGTACATTTCATATATCTCAAAATTCGAAGGATAGTAGCAAAATGGGTAAAGCGCAGAGCAGACATAAACTGACTCACTATATGTACAACATAAGCTATATCGAGTCGAGTAACAGTTAGAGCTAATAGACAATACTACCAATCAATTGCCGATATCGTATTAGATCTATGAGAAGTTCCCCATCATTAAGATGCAACTTGACATTTGTTTCAAGCGAACATCCATGATCCCCGCACGGGAAATCGGAGATATATTTGGTTTGGGACAAATGATAGCTTGTGGAAGATTTAGAAACTTCCAAACCAAGAAAATAGCTAAGTGATCTCAAATCCTTCATTGCGAACTGTGTACTAAGGAACTCTTTCAATTGTTGAACCCCTGAGATATCGTTACCTTGTGATGATCATGTCATTTACATAAAGAAGAAGAAGAAGAATACTTGACGAAGATTTTTTAAGGAATAAAGCAAAATCATATGCACTAATAGAGAAGCCCATCTTTTCCAAGGTAGTACTAAATTTTGAATACCAAGCTCGAGGAGCTTGCTTGAGCCCATAAAGTACTTTTCGTAGATGACAAACTTTATTGGGTGGATGATCATACCCAGGAGAAGGCTCCATGTACACCTCTCTCAACATGATCGCCATTGATAAAAGCATTTTTGACATCCATTTGGAAGAGATCCTAACACCGAGCAGAAAGAACTGTGAGTAAGTATTGCACGGATGTTATACGAGTCACAGGAGCAAAGGTCTCTTCATAATCAATTCCATATTCTTGAGTAAATCCCTTAGCAACTAGTCGGGCTTTGTAGCGCTCAATTGAACCATCAGATTGTGTTTTGATCTCATAGATCCATTTGCCCCCAATTGTGGGTTTACTTGATGGTAAATCAATCAGATCCCAGGTATGAGTTTTTGTAAAAGTAAACCCATTCCTCTGTCATTGCTTGCCAAAGAGGATTAGAACAAGTCTCTCGAAAAGTTTGAGGCTCATATAGGGTAGCAAGAGATAAATAAAAATGATAGTCATTAAGATGATTGGGAGGAACTCTTAACCTAGTTGAACGATGAGGAGAAGGAAGAGAAGGTTCTGAATGATCCACAGACCGACCAGTAGGTTCGGAAGAGGCCATTGTTAGAAGGTCGCTAGGAAGGTTGACAGAACCTACATCAGAAGAAGTTTCATCTTGAAAAAGATTTATGAGTTCATTAGTAAAGAAATCGCAAAGGACTAGAAGATGAGACATGAAATGTGGACATGATGGAAAATGGCTTATGCTCCCAAAAGAGTACATGACGAGATACTCGTAAATGTTTCGCTATGGGATCATAACAGCGATAGCCTTTGTGCTGTATGCCATAGCCAAGAAAACAACATAGTCTAGAGCGAGGCTCTAATTTAGTTCGCTCATGAGGAGGAAGTAAGACAAAACAAGCACATCCAAAGATTTTGAGAATTTGATAATATGGAAGTGTACCGTAAAGATGCTGATAAGGAGATTTGTTTTCAATAATAGGAGAATGAACTTGATTGATTGTGAAAACTACTGTAAGAACAATTTCTCCCCAAAAGGATTCAGGAGTATTTGAGAAGAGCAATAAAGCTCAAGTAGTGTCTAGGAGTATTTGAGAAGAGCAATAAAGCTCAAGTAGTGTCTAGTGACACGGTCCGCCCATTTAAACGAAGAGGTTTGATCCAAAATAAAAGTAAGCCCAAATGATTGGCCCAGAGGATAAAGGAATATTCTAGACTTCTCTAGAATGATGTAGATTTGGAATATCCTCTAGAAGGAATATTCTTTGTATAGAATTCTCTAGAATCTTGTAGATTTGTATTTACTTTGGTAGGTTCTAGAATTCTCTCTTACAAGTATAAAAAGGGGCCAACCCCCTCATTTGTAACACACCTCAGAAGTTGAGCAATTGAATATACAGAGTTATATTTTCTCTCAATTCTCTCTCTTCTATTGTTGTGAGTGTGAGAAAGGCTGACTTAGGGTGAAAACCTAAGTGCCGCACGGGTTTGGGAGCACTAAAAATAGTGAGCCTGTGACAAGTGGTATCACAGGGAGTTTTGTAGCAAGTACTTGTCAAGAACACATATGGCTGTGTACTTCATCCGACATGACCTGTGAAGAGATTGTCCTGACAAATCAATTCTGTCAGGAAGGGGCGAGAACCATCAAGAGATGTGCTGACAGTTGCCATTGCTCGTGTGGATGGCCTCAATCTCGTCTTTGATGGATACCAATTCCGCCTCCAGACTTTCGGACATTGACGGGTCGAGTCCAGGGACGAAGACCTTAGGGAGAAATGCAGGTGCCTTGAATGCTGCGGTAGATGGTTTGGCCCAGAGGTCCGAAAGTCTGGAGGCAGAATTGGTATCCATCAAAGATGAGATTGAGGCCATACGTACGGAGCAAGACCAAGTTGCTACTCGTCGGAAGGAGTTTGAGGCATTCAAGACAGAATTCTCTTGCCTTGAGAGGAGCGGTTGCTGGAGGGACGGTGATGCTACACCTACACCCCGATCGACGCTCCTCTCAAGGAGTTCAATGGACATAGGGAGGCCAAGGTAGATGGCAAACTTCCTGTGGTCCATGGAACAGTATTTCTGAAATGCAGGAATTCGGATCGATGAGCAAAAGGTAAATCTTGTTGCCTCATCATACTTATGCTTTACTATGGTAGCGGTGCAGGAGTGACAATCGTAGTGGCACTGCCATTACTACTTGGGATCAATTTGTGGACGAGTTTCGCAGCTACTTCTATCCTCAATATGCAGAGAGGGACACTAGTGCAAAACTTCGCCGACTAGAGATGAAGGTGAAGTCAGGGAGTACGTGAAAGAGTTCTCCCAATTGATGCTGCAAATTCAAAGTATGAGCGAGGAGGATGCCTTTTTTCCCCTGCAAAAGCAAAATTAGCAGCCATGGCCATGGAAGAAGAGATAGCAGAGGAAAAACAATTGGGTTCGCTGCGGATCCTAAATACCATCAAAGTGAAGAAGTCGCAAAAGAAGAGGGGCTTGATGTTCGCCGATGTGGAAATAGCAGACACAGTTCTAAGCGCTCTAGTGGACACATCTACCGACTTCTTCATCTCGATCGAGGTTGCTTGCCAAGAAACTCAACCTTCAGGTGGGGAAAGGCATGGGCACCTTGAAGACCGTCAACACCAAGGAGGTTCCTGTCCATGGATTGGCAAGCAACGTGGATGTAGCCATGGCGCAATGGAAGGGAAAGACTTCACTTGAGGTAATCCCCCTTGATGAATATGACATAGATGTGAAGAGACCTACACATCTAGCTGTCGTATTAGTGCACATCTGCTACTTCCCTTCGCCGATAGCCTATGTTTATAAGTTTATTGTATAAGAGACAGATTCTATACAAAGAATATTCCTTCTAGAGGATATTCCAAATCTACATCATTCTAGAGAAGTCTAGAATGTTCCTTTATCCTCTGGGCCAATCATTTGGACTTAGCTAAGAAAATAGTTGAAGAATTTGCTGGATGCGGGGTATATCAGACCCTCGAAGTCTCCATTTGGTGCCCCGATACTGTTCCAGAAGAAACACGACGGGTCCCTGAGGATGTCCGTAGACTACAGGGCCTTGAACAAACTAACGGTGAAGAACAAATACCCCATACCATTGATTATCGACTTGTTCGACCAGCTTGGCAACAGGCGCACGATGGTTTTCCAAGTTGGACCTAAGGTCGGGGTACTGGCAGGTACGCATTGCAGAAGGCGACGAACACAAAACAGCTTGTGTGACGCGGTGCCTATGAGTTCCTCGTCATGCCTTTCGGCTTGACCAATGCCCCAACGACCTTAGTGCTCCCAGTACGAACATCACGTACTTCGAGAGTTTCTCGATAAATTTGTGGTAGTATACCTTGATGATATTGTGATTTATAGTCGTACCTTGGAAGAGCACATCCAACACTTGAGAAAGGTGTTTAGTGTGCTTAAGGAGAACCAACTCTTCGTGAAAAAGGAGAAATGCGCGTTCGCAGAGCAAGAGGTGCCGTTCCTTGGACACATTGTGGGGGAAGGCCAGATTCGGATGGATGTGTCAAAAATCCAAGCTATTGTGGAGTGGAAACCCCCTACCAAGGTGACAGAATGCGATCATTCCTTGGATTGACGAACTACTACCGAAAGTTCATGCGGCTTACTCCAACATCACCACAAAAGCTCACGGAGTTGCTAAAGAAAGGAAAGGCATGGGAATGGGATGAGGAGTGCCAAGGAGCTTTTGAAAAACTAAAAGAAGCCATGACCCAAGAGACAGTTTGCCTTGCCGATTTCTCAAAGGCCTTCGAGGTAGAAACAGACGCATCGGACTTTGCCATTGGCGGGTATTAATGCAAGAAGGACATCCAGGTGGCCTACGAGTCGAAAGCTTAGCGAGGCGAAAGGAGATATACAGGCAAGACAAAGAAATGACACGGTTGTCTTGTGCCTAAGAACATGGAGGCACTATATATTGGGGTCCCATTTTACGGTGCGGACGGACAACGTTGCCACAAGCTACTTCCAGTCTCAAAAGAAACTCTCTCCCAAACAAGCGAGTAGAAAATAGTGTGAGGAAGAGAAATAACTAATGTTGAAACTACAAGCTGGAGGGTCAACTCTGCCGACGCCTTGAGCCGAAAGACGATGCTTGCGGCCACTAGCAAACTTGAGAGTCTCGTTGCCCCATAATCTTTCAAGTACTGATGAAACACGATGCAGCTGCTAGGCCCCTGCTCAAATATGCCCAGGAGGGGAAAACTCAGAAGGTTTTGGGTTGAAGTCTCTTATACACTCTACACGAAAGGGCGACGCCTCTACGTGCCGCAATACTGTTCTTATGGACCACAGGAAAGAGAGACTCTACCACTGACATTGCGTTCACACATAAGATGCACCGTAAGAGACAGCATTCGAAACTCACTCTATTGGCCTCGAATGAGAGACGACGTGGAGACTTATGTTTCGAACCTGCTTAGTATACCAACAAGACAAGATCGAACAGTCTAAAACAGCAGGATTGCTGGAACCGTTGCCCAGTCCAGAGAGACCATGGGAAAGCGTCTCAATGGATTTTATAGTTGGCTTCCCAAAATCTGAGGGATGCCAAACTATCATGGTGGTAGTCGACAGGTTCTCGAAGTATGGAACTTTTATAGCCGCTTCCAAGGACTGTTCATCCGAGGAAGTAACAGCTCGACTATTCATGAAGCATATCATAAAGTATTGGGGAGTGCCCCGAACAATTGTGAGCGATCGGGATCCCGATTCACTGGTAAAAGTTCTGGACAGAGTTGTTTGAACTACTGGGTTCGGAGCTCAACATGTGATACTAGCTCACATCTCAAACGGATGGGCAGACAGAACGGGCGAATGCGCTACTGGAGCTATACCTAGGCATTATGTTTTCAACCCAACAAAATTGGGCAAAGAATTTGATGTTCCACTCATTTAACTTGCAGTGAACGAGTCTACAGGAAAAGTCTTTTGAAATAGTGATGGGACAACAACCACTCACTCCTAGCACCGTCGTGACGAGACAAAAGGTGGTAACCTTACAAAGATACGAATTGGCCAAGACATGGCAAGAGGAGGCAGATTTGGCAGGCATCCCTACAAAAAGCTGCTAGGAAGATTTGGCTGTGGGCTGAACATCAAACCCCTGTCTCTTGAGTTTGAGGAAGGCGACCTTGTGTTAGTCAAGATGCACTCCATACTTAGATATCGGAAGGTGCATAAGGGACTACTTCGAAGGCATTCTCTTATCAATCTAGAAAGTATAAGACGAGTACTCATAGGTGGCGTACAAGGTGGAACTACCTTCGAAACTAAAACTTCATCCGGTGTTCCATGTGAGCTTGTTGAAGCCATACCACGGGGACGAGGAAGACCCCAACCGCGGATTGTCACAACGTGCACCTATGGGAGCAAAGATCTCGTATGACCATGAGGTGGATTGCATACTAAAGGTACGAGAGGTACACAAACGGTATTGCAAACCCAGGATCGAATACAAGGTATGATGGAAAGGTTGGTCCAAAAGCAAGGATAGTTGGGAGCCGGCCGAAGCCCTTTGGCAGTTCAAGAAGCAGATTGACGCATTCAATACCGCCAAAGCCAACGAGGACGTTGCAGAATAAGTGGGAGAGAATGACACGATCCGCCCATTTAAACGAAGAGATTTGGCCCAAAATAAAAGTAAGTCCAAAGAATATTCTAGAAATGATTGGCCCAGAGGATAAAGGAACATTCTAGACTTCTCTAGAATGATGTAGATTTGGAATATCCTCTAGAAGGAATATTCTTTGTATAGAATTCTCTAGAATCTTGTAGATTTGTATTTACTTTGGTAGGTTCTAGAATTCTCTCTTACAAGTATAAAAAGGGGCCAACCCCCTCATTTGTAACACACCTCAGAAGTTGAGCAATTGAATATACAGAGTTATATTTTCTCTCAATTCTCTCTCTTCTATTGTTGTGAGTGTGAGAAAGGCTGACTTAGGGTAAAAACCTAAGTGCCGCACGGGTTTGGGAGCACTAAAAATAGTGAGCCCGTGACACTAGGATATGACGATATTTTCATTCAGCTCGACCACTTTGTTGAGATGTTCCTGGATAAGATCTTGGAGAAATGGTTCCATCCTCATGAAGAATGGATATAAAAGAAGAGTCTGACTATTTTGCAACTTTATCGGAGCGAAAGATTTTAATATTGTTAGAAATTTAGAGTTTTAATCATGCTACGAAATTCATGATAAATTTGCAAAAATTCAGACCTACGTTCCATTAAGTAAATCCAAGTAAAATGAGAATAATCATCTATAAATATAACAAAATATCGGGATCCTCCCATAATAGAGACTCGGAATATCAGAATGAACAATATCAAAAGGACTGGATGAAATAGATTCACTTAAATTAAATGGTAAAGCATGTTGTTTTCCTAGCTGACAGGAAATACAATCAAATGATTCATCTTGAACAGGACCTAAACAACCACTAAACATTAACTGACGAATTCGAGATAATGAAGTATTACTGAGACAAGAATGCCGTAACTGTAATGAAGAATAGTTTTTATTTTGAGCAACAACACTGGTATAAAGAGGAAGACATAGGGATGTCAACTCAAACAAGCGACCAACTTTACGACCTGTCCCAACTTGCATACACATGTCTGATCCTTGTGCCTAGTACAACCATGTTTAGAAACATGCAAATCAAGATCAAGATCAGGCGTTAGATCATATAGTTGTCCAACTAGAAAGTAAAATAAAAGGCAAGTCAGGGACATAGTAAGTATCTAAAATGCTAAACTCAGAATTAACAACAGTACCAATATGACTAATGTGTAAGGATGAGTCACTAGCAGTGTGCACAATTGAAGGATTAGATTCTGGTGTTTTATTGGTGAATAATGTTGAATTTGATGACATATGATTAAAACATCCAGAATCTATATGCCATGAAGAACTACTTGGTGTGGCCGAAAAAACAGAAGAAGAAGTAGAGTCCCTACGAGATAGGACTCGATTGATTAACATCTCTAAGTCTGATGTTGACATTGAAGAATGTAGATTACCATGACTAATGTCTGTACCAAAATCTGCTTGCACAAATGCAACAGGTTTGTAACCTTCTCGGCGTTGAGTAGCAATACGTTTGCGACATTCTACAAAATTATGTCCCCAATGTCCACAATAATCACACTTCTTTCTAGATTGCTATCCCTTTTGCTGAGATGGTTGGAGTTTTTGAAGTAGAGGCCATGACTGTTTTAGTAGTTTTGGGATGTAAACTCTATAAGTGAGTTTCTTCAGAGATTAATTCTGATAAAATTGAGCGGAGTGTAGGCAAAGGGCAGCGATGTAGAAGACTATCTCTAGTAGGTTCAAATCATTTCTCAAAGCCATAAGAAACTGAATCAATCGAAAATTATCTCTGTGAGTAGTATAAAGTGCAGCATCTTCGGCATGAGGGAATACTGGCTTAGACAATGCCAATTGATCCCAAAGACTGTTCATTTTAGAGTGAAACTAATCAATAGATTTGTCCAGATTCTTGGCAAAAAATGTTGCAGGTTGCTTAAAATCTGGTACTGATGAGCAAGATCAGCTGTGGTGTATCGTTCTTCTCGGAATTCATAAGCTTCTTTAGTAGTCTCTTATCCATCTGATCTCTTATCCGACACAGGAGATGTGTATAAGATAAAGGCAAGAAACTAAATAGTGATTGATGCTTCCCAATCCCCCAAGACTAATTTGAGAATTGAATTTGATAATTACTGGAATCTGTCTCTTATACACATCTAGATGTGTCTAAGAGACATATCGCCAAAACTTACAACCTTTGAGGAAACTTCGCATGACTTGTATCCAAATTCCATAGTTACTTCCATCAAGAGTGATATTTGTTGGATGGGTGACATTGGAAGTAGGATTAGAAGCCATAATGATGAAGAAAACTTATAGACAATAGATAAAAGTATAAAAGAATCAATTTTGAGCCAAATTTACACAAACAGAGGAAGAAAATAAATTTAGAACACTGAAAAACCTTAAGAACTAATCTAACCATTGAAAGACCGGTCAAAATGTGGCCGAACCGGTAGAAATATTAATCTTTCGATTGAACCAGCCAAGCTGGTCAAGACTAGGAACAAGGCAGTGGAGCTGATGTGGCAATTACGTGGAGATGATGTGGCGATGACTTGGTGCTGATGTGGTAGTGACGGGTCGATGGCGTGGCGCTGACGTGTCGGAAATGAGTCAGCGTGTTGATCTGCAAAAGTATCTGACGTGCTATTATGGCGTGTGTACAGGCACGTACGGCTGAGATGGTGATTAAACGCGTGTATTGCACGGGTAGCACGTTTGGACTAGCAAAAGCTTCTGGTGGAGCGTGGGGACTCGTGCGTGCTTCTTTCCGAATGATTTTTACATTGTTGTGATCGTCTTGTCTTCTTCTTTTGGATTCTGGTGTTAGTTTTTGTTTGGAACTAACACATAAATAATATTTTAACATATTAGAGTGAATCTGCCAAATCTGCTATGGCATAAGCGTTTTGTCATGGAGCCTGATGGAGGTGAGGCTTTGATACAATGATAGAAGAAATGAATTGAATTATATATTCAATGAGATACATTTTCAAATACAATAGTTGAGCCTATATATAGGTTGAAAATTAAGTATAAGATAAGTATAAGTACAACAGATAACTAATATTCATTAGAGGTGTAGAAAAGCCATTATTTTTTACAACTATTTACCAATACTCTTCTTCCACCAAAAAGTGAACCTACATTCTTCTAATGTTGTTCATTCTTATATTCTGTTGTACTTATACTTATTGTATTCATAATTTTCAAGTCTATATCCTGGCTCTATGCAATTTATGTTAATAATTTTCAGATTGGAGAATTTTCTTGGCATTTTTTTTTACATTTGTAACTATTCAAGATGCTAATGATCTGATTTTTCATGTTGGTTTCATGTCATGTTTGTCTTTAGGATGATTTTGACGAAGGTTTTGCGTATTTTTGTTGGTATTTTGGAGATTTAAAAAAATCAGGAAAAAAAATAAAAGAAAGGATATAATAATCATTGTAGCCATGGATGTTTCAATGGAGAAGAAAGTAAACTTCTATTTTTTGCACATTGATCCCCCATGTTTCCCTAGTATTCAATTTGACCCCAAAAGTTTGTAAGTTCTTCAAATTGACCCCAAAATGTGTAGGTTTTTGTTATTTATCAATCAAGTCCATGTATATAATTTTGCTAGACTTCATAACTTAGTAGGTTTTGCATCTTGACCCTACAAAGTTTCGTAAAAATTATAGTTTTACCCCTGTTAGTTTTTTTTGGCTTTAAACTTAGCCCCTTAAATTTTTAAATGAGCATTTTTAGGACTAGTAGATGCTTTAAATTTAGGATTTTTAGTTTGAGCTTTGTTGTAAATCTTGATCTAAACCCTTAAAGTCTCTAAGTTTTACAATCTATATTGCTCTCAAGATGTCAGGCCCCCAAACGGGAACAATGACACACGCAGTACCTCTGGATCACTCCAAACATGCAAGGCAGGTACAAGAGCAATAAACATCCATAAACCTGTCATTAGACCTCAAGATCAACCAATACAAGACCACAAAAGTATATTCAACAACCATATTCATAACAATCTACGAAAACCAAATCACAACCATATACAAACATCAAACCACAATCCAACAACAGTCAGAAGTTCAATCACAAGGTAAATCTAACAAGTCCATAGGCACACAGGCCTGAATACAAGAACAAACTCACTCGACTCGGGACCTGCTAATGTCTCATGTTGGTCCTCGACTGCAAACAAAGAGAAAAATAATAACGGAGTAAACACATCGTGTTTAGTAAATAATGTTTAAACCCATTATAGATAACATGTATACAATCAGTACATGGAACAATATACGAGACATTATCATTATTTAAACTACAAATATCAATCAATGAGCTCATGTTTCACAAAAGTCTTCCCAGCACTGGATCTAGGTCTACCTATTATCCGCCCGAGTAGATAAGGCATAACGGAGTGTCTATCACTTGTCTTCCCAATAGACTGGGTATAACATTTACAAAGCAGAGTACTGTAGTGTATCTTCATTCACTCTACTCGTAGCCAAGTCCACTAAAGTGACCCATTGAGCTCTTCACAGTAATCATTCATTAACACAAACTACAATAATGAACAATTGAGGATACATTACATAACAAACATATAATTTATAAACGTATTTACCTTATGAATATTAATCGAAATAAAAATACTTACCTTAATATCAATTATTCTATGATTACAATACCAATCATATACGGGGTATCAATAAAAATGTATAAACGTTACTTACCTCAAAAATAGATTTCGTAGACGTATCCTAATTTCGACGGTCTAAATCATTAATTTTGAATCACCTAAACCGGGAGAGTATTATACCATTAGGATAAAAATCGAGATAGGGATTCACTTATGGGCATTACTCAAATTCTCAAATTAGTCATTAATTGAACACAAATAAGTAAGGATTGACTTAAATTTGTGAAAATAAAATAAAAATCTAAGAATTAGGGTTCATAATTTCAAATATCTCACTAGATTAAGAATTGTCAAAACTTTAATTCAAATCTCACAAAAACAATAGTTAAAAAGTCATTTCAAACCATAAATTCAGTCCCAATATCTCATAAACATATTTGGTAATCCAAATCAATTCATAAACAACAAAATGAAACAAATTAATTTCTTGAGAAACTTGGAATTTGGAGTTTTCTCTTATACAGAATAACTACTTACTTTTAAATTTGGATATAAAGGTCTACGAAAATTCCTAGATCACCAATTTAATTTGGAAGCTAAATTTCCTAAACTAGTATTAGGATTTGAAATTTGGAATTTGAAAGATATTGAAGATATGTTCTCTGCAATTCCTCTACTAACTTGGAGATGATAAAGGATATATACGACCGAGTTAGAAACTTCGTGATGAGGTTTGAATAAACATTCAAGATTTGCACTTTAGTCCCTCAAGTTTTATAAAATTATACGTTTGCTCAAAAATTTTAGAAAAAAAAGATATATATATTTATTTATTTATTTTTATTTATTTTTTTATTTTTTATAAAATGATTATTTAATATTTGAATGGAATATTAATGAGTATTTAAAAGTATAAAATCAAATACGAAAGTGTGTGAAATGATTAAGAAAAGTCGGGTATTACACTAGAAGTTTAAGTTGGTTCTAATTGAGTTTCTTTTTCTTATTAATTGCTATCATAGCATTATGATTTTATTGTTTCTTGTGTTTTTACCCTTTTAATTGTTTAGAAAGCTTGCAATTTGGTTCCTAAATTTTAGATTTTGTTTCAATTAAATCCATTTCCTTTCAATCATTATCATTTATACTATTTTTTATTAATTGGCATGATGTTAGTTATTTAATTTGCTTTTGTTATGTGATAATATTATTTTGGTTGTTTGAGTGTTGCTTATGTTTTCATTATTTTGTATTAGTACCGTGATTCGTTTGTTCATGTCTCGAACCAAAAATAGGATAAGGAATTCGTGATTTCCGTGTGGAAAGGGATTAGTTTGAAGATAAGTTATCTAAATTTACAGTTTGAAGAGTACAATGATTATTTAGAATACAAATTATTTTTATGTATTAAGGGTTCTTGGTTCTTTTAAACCTGTGTAATTATTTTAGATGACTTGATATGCTACTGGAAAGAGTTACCTTCTGTCTTGAATTATCTTTTAATGATCTTATATTTATTTATTTTTTTGACTTTTTTTTTTATGTTTTCCGGTTAGTGCATACTGTATTGTTTCTTCCTATGTTAAATCAATATAAGAAATTTTAATAATTGTTATTTTTATGAATAAAAGTAATTAAAAAAGATGTATGTTCATATTTCATTTAAGTATTGTTTCTAGTAGTTGGTATACTATGTAGATATTTCATTCTCATCTCAACTAAAGAAAGGGAGTTGATAGTTCGGAGTCCTTAGACAACCACCATTAGATTTATAGTACTAAATTTCCTATGCTCTCTATTTTTTTATTATCCGATTTAGTTTAAGTTCCAATTTAGGTTAAGTTTTATTACCCCAATTAATGCAGTTCCTGTTTGTTGTGTTTATGGCATTAGTTCTTTGTTTATCTAAGGTGTAGTTCCCATTTGTTTCATATATGAGACATCTTGTTAATAAATGTAGCAGTATAAATTTGTAACATAATTAGGATTTAAGATTGTGATTAGGACCAATTCTTTGGTGGTTTTACAGGTTTGCATGTGATATTTGAGAGAGTTTTACTACGAATTGAATTATCTACTATAACCTTCCCAAAAAAAAGAGTGATGGTTGAGTTATATAATACTCTTACTTTATTTTTTAGATTATTTTTCTTTCATCAAACATCTACAAGTTTGATTTTCTTTTTGTATTATCTTGCTTATTCCTTTTCTATTGTACTTTATGGCTTAAGATTTTTTTGTGGGTTGCATTATTAGTCTCTTATGTATAATTTTCTTCCTTTCATTGATTGTTATTAGACTTCTAGCTTCTTGTATAGTTCCCGTCCTTGCGTGATTATAGTTAATTTTTGCCTTTTACTCAATACTTTTT
Source organism: Cinchona pubescens (assembly GCA_025175665.1). NCBI lineage: Eukaryota > Viridiplantae > Streptophyta > Magnoliopsida > Gentianales > Rubiaceae > Cinchona > Cinchona pubescens. The sequence continues at coordinate 154,256 of JANKKI010000394.1, forward strand.
GGAATTCTCTTTTAGTTATTCCATATGAAAATTGGTTATGTTATACGTGTAGCGATTGTTTATTTTTTTTACTTGTCTGGTTTTCTAATTTTATCCTTTTCTTAAACTCTATGATTAAAACAGAAAATTAGTTTGAATTTTTCATCTAGATGAGCTCTAAATGGAGTGCATTGATATGATAGAGTATGATGTGGAATTTGAATCCTCCTTTAGGTTCTGGTCTTTTCTGAATAATTTTTGTGTCTTCATTTGCATCAATACTACTTTTTAGTACCGGTTGTAGAATAAGGGAGGCTCATAATTTTTATTTTAAATTCTACAATTCTGCAGAATTGAATTCATTGCAGACTAGAGAATTCTGCAGAATTGAATTCTATAATTATGCAGAATTGTTTTATGCAATTATGCATTTCGTAAGTGTCATTTCCCCCAATTAGTTCCTTTAATATCGATTTTTGACTTATTATATTTGTTGCTATTGAGTAGTATCTGAATTGACACATTAATAGAATTTGTGCTATATAATTGTGTATTTCATATTTGTTACTATTGAGTATACTTGTTTCTATTGTTCCTAAGTAGCTTAGACCTGCACGTTCCAACCATTAGTAGGATTTGTGATATGGTGATAAAAGACTAAGTTTTTCCAAAGTATTAGTTTTATTTTTACTCATGCACAATTCCTTTCAATAGTTAAAGTATCATTTTCCGTTATTGTTAGATGGAATTTCAATGATAAATATTTTACTATACCTTGACCCAAATGTTTGTAAGTACAGGAATGGAAAATTTTTGGAATTGTCAAAATACAAGGGAGACTCTGTCGAAATTTTTTAAAAATTGTCGTGTTACTAAAAATTAACTAAATATTAACAATTAAAGATAATTATTGGCTAAATAGGGAAATTTAAACCTGGTCATTTTATTATATTTTTGCATTGGAATAGACTCATTTGCATGGCACTACTAGTATGGGTGGCTCGACTAGCACGAGTCATATTTCAATTGCCGGTTCATCTGAAACCCAGCATCTACCACAATCTCAATAGGGGCAGTCCACTGATGCTACGGTCATGCCGCCAACATTTGTTAGAGCAGCACATTACCCTTGACACTGACGTGTGAGTAATATATTTGTTGTCTTAAGTCTATTTTATATATTATTATTTTATTATCTATTTTTTCTAACTACAAATCATTGTAGGTTTTTGGATTCCGGTATGGTGGTCCATACTCTCAATAGTATCATCAGGTCTCGTTGGTATGATAAACTTATACACACTAGACTGCTGTACCACAGAATGTACGTGCGCATGGTGGAATGAGTTCAAGGTAAAAATGAATAAATTATTTTTTCCAATTTATCTCTATTAGCTGTATTGTTGTTTATTAATTTTTTCCTAAACTTTGTAGTGCCGCTTCTCATGGGACGACATGAATAATTGTGAGATCTTTAGGATCTTCAAAAAAAAAAAAAGTTGGAGATTGTTTGCACACCACCATGGAAAAGGCGAAGAAGGATATGAAGAATCCCGATTTCATGGCTGAGGAGGTTTGGCTCCAGATTGTAACTGGTTGGAACAATCCAAAGGTTCGAAAAAGGGCGTGCAATCAATAATTAAAATAGGATTTCAGATGCTGCCCAAGATGGATTACATGGACAGTGGATCCTCAACATCCGAGATTCAAACGAATGATGGATATGTTAAGTAAAGATTTATAATTCATCATTTTCTGTTATAAGTTTAGGATTAATTTTTATAAGGTCATTGGGTGCTAACTTTTTTATTTTATATTATTTTATTTATTTATTTTTATTTTTGTACAAACATACGAATGAGACATTCTCCCCAATTTTGATAAACTCTTCACAAGGTGTTTAAAAAAAATATATAAAACTTGGAGTGGACAACGTACTGAATCCGTTTACAATGAGTACCAGAACCTTCGAGCGACTTGTATGGAGCGAATAGACTCTCCAATCATCAACGAGTTCTCCCAACCATCTATTGATGGCACAAATATGTGGGTAGAGACCGCTCGTGGAGTTAAGTTTGGGAGAGTGTTTGGTATGGATCCACTTGCCAGATAGCATACATCTTTTGTTCGATGCCAACACTGGATGTTCATCTGCTCCGCCTCTACCACCTGCACCTCCACTTCCACCTCCACCTCCTCCTATTAACCAGACCGAGTTAGAACAATTCAAGGAACAGTTTGATCATATGCAGAACACACTTCAAAAAAAAAAAAAAAAAAGACGAGATGGAGAATACGCACAAGAGAATGGATGAAATGATAGGGGTCTTCATGCAACTACAGGGTAAGGGTTTGGATACTAATCAGGCCAACAGTTTGAGCGGACCCTCTATCAATTACAATCCAACTGGACAGTCTACTACCTAGCTCTGTCTATTACCAAACTTTTTCTTTTTTCGTTTGATATAAATAGAACTTTTATGTATGAATATTTGTATTTTCGTTATTAAACATTGTATATATTTTGTTAATTATATTGCATATTTGTTATATTTCTATATAGTTTTGGATTCATAAGTTATACAACTAAAAGTAAAAAATGGGTCAACAATAATTAAAAATATATAATATTTTGAAGTACATTTTTTTATAAAAAATTTGTTGGTAAATTCGTTGCTAATATCGGAATACTGGAATAAAATATTTAAATTTGAAAGATTGATTTCGTTGCTAATTTTTCACGAAAAAATTAGTTGCAAAATATGTTGCTATATTTTTATGCTAATTTCGTGGCTAAATACGTTACAAAACTTCCGTCCGTTGAAAAATTCGATCGTAATGAACGTTGGGAAATATGTCAAAAATTTCATTGCTAAATTCGTGGCTATTTCTAACGAAAATACCATTGAATTTTTTTCATTGCTACTTAATTGCATTTCGTTGCTATTTCGGTTTCCCACGAACATAATTACCACAAATTTGTTTTCGTTGCTAAATTTGAATAATTGACTTTTTTAGCAACGAATTTTCATTAATTTTAATCGACATATATATATATATTATATATTTGTAGTGAGTAAAGTGCAAGTTAACTTTTTTAATGAGAAAAAGATTTTAAAAAAAGTTTGAAAAAAGTTTAAAAAGGAAATGTAGCTTAATTACCCTTGTCGGAAAAGATCGTCTACTAATAAAAGAACAGGAGCTACGAGAATCAAAGCTGTCAAACCTTGTCGGATTTGGGCCTTGAGATTATTTGTATAACGTTAAAATTTTTATACAAAAATTTCAATTTCACATTTTCTATAGATTTTGATTTAGCTCACACGTCATGTGCATATAGAATTTTTGTGTTATATATTGGAGAATAAGGAATATTGATATATAAAGAGAGTAAATATTATTATCTATATATCTGTCTCTTATACACATATGATGTCTATAAATATCTGTAACAAAAAAGTTAATAATTGATAATATCTATTAATTTCAATTAATAATATCTACTAATTTGTTAATTTTTAAGACGAAAAAAATTCCTTTTCCATTTCCATTTTCATTTTCTACTCAAAATACACAAAGCAAACAAAAAAATCACTTTCTTTTTCTTACTACTTTCCTCAACAACCAAACAAAGTAAGGAATTAATATTCCTAAGGAATTTAATTTCCCTTTCCTCCGTGTACTTTTCCTTAGTACTAAAACCAAACAGGGCCTAAGTGGATCAATTGGTCGAGTCAGCAGAGGCCTCGGTTCTTTTTATTATTTGTTTAGTTTTCTATTAAAGAAAGCAATAAAAATATGAAATCATATAACATACAAGAAAAATGTTAAAATTAAGAATACATGATAAAGCTGATGGAATAAAAAGTTGTTAATACATTAACTAAACATAATAAAAAGTGTATCATAATTATTAAAAAATGAAAATGTTTTCACTCGACGAAAGATATTCACTCTCAACTTTGTCAAATACTTTAATTCTTCAAGCAATGAATTGTAGGGAAGTTGTTAAGTAGATCAATCGGATCCATGTAATAGTGCATAGAACTCTTAGTTTTTAATCAATTACATCACCTAACTGGGTAATGTGATTGATTGAAAATGAAAGGATCCATAATACAGTATTATATACCGGATTCATCTAATAATTTCTTCTCTTATATGCCAATTGCATATGCCTCATTTGGCAACAAGGTTGTACTGAAGTTATTCAATAATGGAATTGAACTCAGTTCGTTAAGAGATTGTTTAACCTTGGTTCGTCAATAGTTAAGTTAAACTTGAACAAAATTTAATATTTGTTAATTTTCTGTGTTCGATTCGAATACAACTCAATAAGTTAAAAATATTAAATTTACATATAAAAATTTTAAATTACTCAAGTTCCACTCGATAAAAACTCATTTGAGTTCATCCCGACAAATAAACAAACTAAATTTAAATAAAATTTTAAACTCATTATAATAATCAAACAAATTTAAATACTAGAATATCCGATTTATTTATATTTATTTACACCCTTATTTGCCAGAGTCCAAAAGCTTCTTCAAGACTGAAAGTCCATGTAATCTGTTTAACTATTTATCAAAAAACTCAAGTAGTACTAAAATTCTTGTTCAACCGTTTAGATCCTCGTCACTTCCAAGTCTTCACGCGGTAGTACATATCAAGTGGATCCTAAATCCGCGACCTTCAGGACTCAGAAAGTCCATCTGGAATTTGCAAAAGAGTTTCACATACCAAATAGTTGACTCAGGTATTCTTAGAATTTACTAAAATAATTATGAGGGAGAGGGACAGACTTTGCAGCGTAATTATTTCAAATGCTTTAACAAAAACAATTTTCCAAAAGAGAAACTATAAGATCATCTTTAATTGTTATTAAATCCTTGATTTATTTAAAAAAGAATTAAAATTATCAGAATCGTCATCTTTTTTTCTTACTCATGATTCATGCTGTCATTTAATGATATAGTAGTATATAATTCTCTAATTAAGAACTAAAACTAAAAAGATTTCTTTGGGCGAAAACTATAAGCAGAAAATAAACTTCTTCATTTACTACAAAAAATTAATTTCCTCAAAAGGTTTTGGGATCCCCAATTGCAGTAAAACCAAAATCCATATTTATTCGGTTCTTGTGATAACTATTAATCAGTTTTCAGAATTTTGGAAAATGTTCATCCAATTTCGCAGGAAGCTTATTTCCATGCACTTCCTACAGCATTTCGCAGCATATGTATTTTCACTACCAACCACTTTGTTGAAGGTTTTTTTGCTTTGAAATTTCAGTGGAATTGTTTAAGTTCTAATTTGTATAGTGGCGTTGACTTAGAATCTAGGCCACATTACTCCTTATCCGTACCGTAAGGTACACAAGTGCTCCACATTTTAGTTGTTTTTTACTGGGTTTAATTACCATTTGCTCCGATAAAAACTTGATTCTTGTCTCAGCTTGCCTCCAAGAAAAATTATGTACATTAAAATTTTGACGTAAAATTATTGAAGTGCCATATATAATTTCGGAATTAATAAATTTTAATATTAATGACAAAAAATTATACTAGGATGTGTATAAGAGACAGATTACAGATATTATTTTTTTTTGTAATTAATGGGATAAAATTTTGGCAGAATTATACCTTTAGCAACAAATTTGCCGAAAATGACTGAAGAGTTACAAAATAGAAGAAACCCATAACATGCTCTCTCTTTATATATGCTTAGCACGTATATAAATCTTAAACAAAATTTCATTAATATGATTTCCCTTGGATTATATAACAAAATAAAGTAACAACCTCCTCAATAAAATAAAAGAACATAAGCAAATCAGAACAAGTTTACCCACTCTAGATCCTTAATTACGTTAATTTTTATTCCTAAAATTATTAAACAATATGTCAAAAAACATCATAAGGATAAACACAAATAAACATTAGATGTTAATAATTAGTAAAACAATAAAGGCCCATCAACGTAAAAAAATTCCCCATCCCAGTATTTTATTTAACTTTGTATAGGGTAAAATGGAACGTTATTAAGACTTTATAAGGAGGCAATATAAATTTATACTTTTACATGAGTAAACTGAAACTAATCCTAAAATTTATGAGGATAATTTTGTAATATTTCTACCACTAAAATTTATGCGGCAATGTAAGTTAACCTTATAACTGAGCAAAAAATTTAAAAAAAAAAAGTTTGAAAAAAGTTTTAAAATGAAATTAGCTTAATTACCCTTGTCATAGAAGATCGTCCACTAATAAAAGAACAGGAGCTACGAGAATCAAAGCTGTCAAACCTTGTCGGATTTAGGCCTTGAGATTATTTGTATAACGTTAACATTTTTATATAAAAATTTCAATTTCACATTTTCTATAGATTTTGATTTAGCTCACAGGTCATGTGCATATAGAATTTTCATGTAATATATTGGAGAATAAGGTATATTAATAGTTTATATATATACATATATATATATATATATATATATATATGTGTGTGTGTGTGTGTGTACACACACACTAGAAAAAGACAAGTGCTTCACATGTATAATACTCTTGATTTATTGAATATTTTTATTTTTTATTTTTTAAAATAATCAGTAAATATGATAACATATAGTACAGAGAGTAAACATTTTATTTGTTGATTTTTTTTTATACAAAAGGTATATATTTTAAAATATATATTTAATATCTTTATTCTTGTTTTTGTAATTATTTTCACCTTTTTTTATTTTTATTTTTTTCACTATTGTTTGTTATTTGTTTAATGTCATTCATCTTTACAACATATGACATTATTTGCATCTTATTTCTATTTGTCTTCTATACACTTAGATAATGATTCTTATAACAGTACCACGAATTCATTGATCAGTTAAAAATAAAAATATTTTCTATAGTATTAAACATTTTAAATATATTTATATATGCTTTGACATTACTAAAAGACAAAATCACTATCAAGTATCAAATATTATTTTATAGATGAAGTATTGATATTATTTGATTACCGAAAAATATTTACATGAAATTTAATAATATATGGATAGTAATTAGAAAAATTAATTATAATTAAAAAATGAAAGATAAATCTAATTAAAATATAAAGATATGAATACATTGAGAAAATTATTATAAAAATTTAAAATCTAATTAAACTAATATATTCTGCATCTTATTGATAGGTTCACATAGTATATTAAAATCATTATAAAAAATTAAAATGATAATTTTTCCTTTTATCTTGCTATGAAATGCATCAAATGTTAATAAAAACAATCCTTTATCACACTATAAAATACACGCAGATGCTATATGAAAAAATATATAGTTCTAAAAATATTCAAAATTAACATTACTTTAATTAGAATTTATATAAATTTCTATTACAACTAATTATAAATGAGAACATATTATGTAAATTCTTTGTTACACATACAGTGAATATATTGGTATTTTTTCTATTTTTGAAACTTATGATAACATCGGTTTTAGTATTCTATTGAAATATTGAAGTTTGATCTCTTCATTTATATTGATGACACAAAATGTGGTTAATTTTCATCCAAAATAATTTCGATTTCCTGTTTAGGTTCTCAAATTATAATGACACCACCAATGAGTTTGATCATCTAAAAATAAAGATTTTTCCATAATATTAAACTTTTTAGATGTGTGTGTATATATATATATATTCTTTATCATTACTAAAAAATAAAATCATTATTAAGTAGCAAACATCAATTTATAAATCATGCGTGTTAAAATTCTTTTATTAGGAAAAATATTTACATGAGATCAAATAATATATGGTAATACCTACAAAATGATTAATTAAAATTTCAAAAAATAAGAAAAAAATGAACTTAAGTAAAATGTAAGTAAAAAAGATATGAAACTAAATAGATTAAATTAAAATATTCTCCATAATATGGGTAGGTACCACGTCATATATTAAGATCATTATTAGAAGATAAAAATAAAAGGTTGTTCTTTTATCTTGCTTTAAATGTAGAAAACATTAATGAAAAAAAAAATTCCTTTTCTTACTCTAAAATACTCAAAACTATACTGCAAAACATGTAGTTCTAAATATATCTAAAATAACTCATAGTTTTTATATAATCGTTCTACTGCAATTAATTTTTCAATATATTGTGCAAATATGTATCAAAATAGAAAATACATTGGTATTGTTCAATGTTGCTTAACCTTACGATAACATTCATTTCAGGACTTAATCGGTATTCTAAACTCTTCCCTTTATCCTGAATGGTATCGAATGTGGTTAGCTCTGAAATTATATTTTGATACAGTATTTTACTATAAAATTAAAATTTGTATTTATGAAGTATATAAAAAATTAAAGCTAACAAAAGTGTGTGATTTTTTATTTTTTACTTTTTGCATACTTTTCTAATTAATTTCTTGTATTGTTTACTAAGACATTCAATCTACATTTTTATTGTTTTGTTAAATACTATAAAAATTGCATATTACTTTCCAAAGTTGATTGTAATGCAATGTACATCTTTAATTTTTTTAGAATATTTAATATTATAATTTTATTTGCATAATTTATGTTGTCTTTTACATTACTTACCTATTTATTTTTATATATATATGATTCCAGTAACTATATTTAAACTCAATATATATACCAATAAATACTTAGAATACTTAATACTATGATTTATTTGCATAATATGTGTTGTTTCTCTATTAGCATTATAAATTATGAGTAGAATTCTTGTATGTGTTACAATGATCATTTTAAAATATTTTAGGCATTACATCGTATCACAGATTGAATTTATTTTCCATCTCATCAGTAGTTACTTAAATCAAAATTTTAAAAAATGATGTTCCTAAAGATAAGGATTTTGTAATCAAATATTACTATTAAATATAAATAAAATTAACAAATACTTTTATTTTAATTAAAATTGTCAATTTTCTATTTCGAACTGAGCTTTACATTTCATTGCTCGGTTAATTTTTTTCTTCATGTAGGAAACGGAAAAACAAATCTAAATTAACTGTAACAAAAAAAATTAAATGAAATAAGAAAATAGTGTTATATACTCAAATTATTTTTTCACTTTTATAAATACTATATTTTTATAGGGTAATTATTATAGAATAAATATTTAAAATCTATAAAAACTTTGATATTAAAAGATTATGTAAATTTATAGTGAAAAAATTTATAAACACTAATAAATATGAAAGTCGATCCAATTAATTTAACTCGTGTATTTTACGATGAACAACAAATTAGTTATTATTTATTGATCCTAAACCACAATAATTTCATGTTGTAACAAAAATAAAAACATGATTAATCACATTATAATAGAGTCAAAATTTTTATATTTTTACTCAAAATAGTTATAGATGTTATTGATATATTGACATATATAAATTAAGTCTAATTAACTAACATAAAATAGCGTACTTGAATAAACGGTTCGGGAAAAGAACATAATTATTTGTGAATAAATAATATATATATATATATAATAGTTATAAAAGACTATTTTTATTATGAATAAAAAAATTAAATATTTTGAATATATAACAGTTATAAAATAATATTTTTATTTATTTTTTCTCATGTATAAATAATTTTTCTACTCTTAAACATTTATACCTACTTACTATTATTTATGCCAAAATTTCGTACTAATGTAAAGAATAAAAATTTTGAATATACATAATAGCTATAAAAACTACTTTTATTTTTTTTGATTAAATATAATTTTGTTATACATATAAAAGTTTTACCATCTTAATGCATTTATGCCCAAAGTCTCATATAAATCTAAAGAATTATGTTATTGTAGTTTAAAATATATATAATAAATAATAGTAGTATTATAAAAGATAGATAATTTTATTATAAAATAAATGGAGAGTATTTTAGATAGGCTAATTATAATTCATGAAGGGCATATTAGACATAACTATTTAATTAAGGGTCTTATATTAGGCGGGACAAAAAATAAAAGATTATATATCTCGAGTAGGATTTTATGACTAAAAATAGATGGTGATTTCCTAAAAAATAGGTAGTTAGATTAGAAGATGAGTAATTTAGTTTTGTTTTTCTATGAATCATATTTCTTATTAAGGGGAATTTTAGACATTACAAAAAAAGAGGAAAACACTCTAGAGGAGAAACAAAGAAAGGGGAGAAACAACTCGCATATATTTATCTTATATATAATATAATATATGTATATATGAAAGAGAAATATCTATTAGCTAAAAAAGTTAACTAATTGATAATATCAATTAATTTCAATTAATAATATCTACTAATTTGTTAATTTTTAAGAGGAAAAAAATCCTTTTCCATTTCCATTTTCTACTCAAAATCCACAAACCAAACAAAAAAATCACTTTCTTTTTCTTACTACTTTCTTCAACAACCAAATAAAGTAAGAAATTAGTATTTCTAAGGAATTTAATTTCCCTTTCCTCCGTTCTTACTTTTCTTTAGTAACTAAAACCAAACGGGACCTAATTCAATCAATTGGTCGAGTGAACACAGGCCTGTGTTCTTTTTATTATTATTTTTAGATTTCTATTAAAGAAAGCAATAACAATATGAAATCATATAACATACAAGAAAAAATGTTAAAATTTAGAACACATGACAAAGATGATGGAATAAAAAGTTGTTAATACATTAACTAAACATAATAAAAAGTGTATCATAATTCTTAAAAAATGAAAATGTTTACACTCGAGTAAAGATTGATGTCACTCTTAACTTTGTCAAATACTTCAATTCTTCAAGCACGCAATTGTAGGGAGATTGTTAAGTAGATCAATCTGGTCTATATAATAGTACATGAAACTCTTAACCTTCAATCAATCACATCAATTGAGAATCAAGGGATTCATAGTATAGTATTATATATTGAATTCATTTAAGAATTTCTCCTCAATTGCGTATACCTCATTGGGCAACAAGGCTGTACTCAAGTTCATCTATTCAATAATGGAATCGAACTCAGCTCGTTAAGAGCTTGTTTAATCTTGGTTTGTCAATAGTTAAATTGTACTTGAACAAAATTTAATATTTGTTAATTTTCTATGTTTGACTCGAATACAACTCGATAAATTAAAAATATTAAATTTACATATAAAAATTCTAAATTACTTGAGTTCTACTCGATAAAAATTCATTTGAGTTCGTCTCAAAAAATAAACAAACCAAATTTAAATAAAATTTCAAACTCGTTAAAATAATCAAATAAATTTAAATACTAAAATATCCTATTTGTTTATATTCATTTACCCTTATTTGCCAAAGTCCAAAAGCTTCTTCGAGTCTGAAAGTCCATGTAATCTGTTTAACTATTTATCAAAAAACTCAAATAGTACTAAAATTCTTGTTCAGCCGTTTAGATCCTCGTCACTTCCAAGTCTTCATGCAGTAGTATATATCCTAAATCCGCGACCTTCAGGACTCAGAAAGTCCATCTGGAATTTAAGAGAAAACGAGTTTCACATACCAAATAGTTGACTCGGGTCTTCTTAGAATTTACTAAAATAATTATGAGGGAGAGGCACAGACTTTGCAGCGTGATTATTTCAAATGCTTTAACTTATACAAGTTTCCAAAAGAGAAAAAGTGAAAAAACTTTTTTTCTCATGGAACTTCTAAGAACTTGATTTTCTTTTTCTTGTTCAATCATTCGCAACTTTTAACTCAAGCTTGTCTCCTGACTCGGTAAAAATCAAGGGAACTTGAATAGTGGTCAATCTGAATCTGTAGATGAACTTATTGAGGTCAATTCCACGCCCATAGATTGATTTATATTCTCGAAATTTCCTTCTTGAATTTCATTTATAAAAGTAACTCTTTCGATTAAATGATTTGGACATTGCAAAGACTGGACTCATAGATTTTCAATATGTGTAAAAATTTACTAGGTAAAAGTTTTATGCATTTAATCTTTAGTAAAGTAAATAACACATTTAAAAAAAAAAAAAAAAAAAAAAATAAATAAGATTAACAATGAGTAGAAGTTCATTCATCATAATGAATGACATTTGAAATAGATTAAAAATGTTGACCAATATTTCCTATAATTTCAAAATCATCCTTGAATATTTTTTCCCAAATAACAAATTGAAAGTAATTATGAGTTTTAATCTATCTCAAATTTTTCGAAAGCAAAGTTCACCAAATGTTTTGGCACTTTACAATGACATTATAGTATTTCCTAAACATATGTCCTTGATCCCTATACACTATATTACCTACGTTCTGTTTTGTCTGTACCTTCAAATAATTGATTAATTTATTTCAAATATCTGTCGCTTTAAAATTTTCAAAAAGTATTAAATGATTTTTTGGCAAATTTAACCTCAGTGTTATATATATTAATGAGGAAGAATTATGTAATTGAGAAATGTTCATCTAAAAAAGTAATTTTGTTATTTTGAATTATCTTTTTATAAAATTAATATAATTTTATTAATTCTTGATACGAACTCAAACAACAGTTAAATCTCTTATACATGAAATGGAAGGAGGAAGGAAAATGATTTACAAAGTCATAAATTTAGGAACACTTGTCAAACTCACTTCACGTAGTAAAATTATAGTAAATCACCAACTTTTAATTTTAGATATTCGGTTAAATTTTTTTTTTTTTTCCGAATGTAGTTACTCATAAATAATTTTACCACTTTATCATTTCATATAAATACACTGAAAAAGTAATACATTATTATATTTACATAAAACAGATGAAGAATTTATGAGAGCTCTATTAGATCAAGAGCCAAATGTTTATACAAGTACGCAAAATGTAACTCTAGATGTTTACTACTTAGTCCATAGTGTGGATAAGCTAATTAGTCCTTACCAGCTCCAATTCGGATCCTCTGTCCATTATTCCAATCTTATCCCTCTGTCCAACGTAAAACCACGTCATCCTCGTTAAGCTAATGACGTGGCTTTGTACACATCTTTAAGTTGGGCCCACCCCTCGAAAGGCAAACAAGGGAAAATTTACAAACCAAGAAAGACGCAACATGCGGAGGCAGTAGGTATATAAATGACTATATCTAGTTACGAGAATTTTTTTCGTAAATTAATTATATTATATGAGAAAAATTAATCGACTAAGGTCTGTGTGGTTGACCTAAAAGTATTTTTTGGAAAATATTTTGCAAAAAAATTGGAATTATGTAATCGAGAAATGCTGTGACATTATCATTGCCTATTTGCCAAGTATCATCTCAGAAATTCTTAATCTTCCACGTCGTCAATGATACTTTTAGCCAAGGAGGTAAGGAACTTCTCAGTTCTCACTCATTCCCGCCGCCATGTCCAAATTTGAGATTACACGAACACTTAACCATTCTTGCATTGTCCAGTAAAACGGAATTTGATGATGTGGATTAGTAACACATAGTATCTTATCCAAATTGTTCTGAAGTACTACGTGGCAGCCTAATTAAGGCAATTATGTAATTCAACTTCAATGGACTACCATAGAGATAGCCTTATATGCCTTATGCGACTGTCTCTAAATAACACATCTAGATGTGTACTAAAAAACAGGATTTACACTCAGATAATCAAATACACTCTTACTATTCAGTCTCTTATACACATCTAGATGTGTATAAGAGACAGGTGATGGAAATCTGTCGATAGGCGCCGTCAGGAATCAACAGATTTCCATCTCTATTTCAATCAATTCGCAATCACTTGAATTGTCTGTTTTTGCTTTGAGGAGGATGAAGAACCGTGCAACACGTAGAACTGCTAGCAAGGATGCCGAAACGAGCAATCAGCACCTCGTGGTGCATACCGACGAACCAGAAAACGTCGGTACACCAACTGAGGCTCAACAAAAGCATGACGATGTCCTGAAGTACATTGCTGACCATTTCGAGTCTTTCCGAGCATTCGTGAAACAGCTCTTATACACATCCGTCGAGTGCTCTTGTGGAGTGGCTCCACAAGCGAAACGAAGCGTGACACCGGCCGACAACCTGGAAAAGAGTCGGTTGATGCCATGAGCCCAACCGACCTACGTCACAAATTGACAAAGTCGAGCTCGAACGAACAATCTGATGAGTCACACTCATCGACAAGCGAGAAATTACCGATGCGTGAGAGACTCGGTGCACACTCCTCGAAAAAATCTGGTTCAAGAGGACCCTCTTCTGTCTCTTTTACAAACAGCATCTAGGATTGGATCGAAAATAAGATCCAAGAGATTTGAGGAAAAACAATCTACTTCTAAATACTCCTGCTACGGCGGAGATTGATAGAGATCCATTCACAATCTCTATCAAAATTGAACCTCTTCTAATGCAATTCAAGCTGCCGGACCTAGACCGCTATAAGGGAGAATATGATCCGTCAGATCACCTGCAGCACGTGGTGGCAATCATTTTTCCTTTTGCAATATTGATTTACTCCTGAAGTGACCAAGGAAAGTTGTTTGCCACTCTTCGAGGTCCGGCACAAAAATGGTTCGCCGGAGCTGCCGACGAACTCAGTTGCCACTTTTCACGACCTGGCAAAGTCTTTCCTTGGTCACTTCAGGAGTATGCCGAGCTCCTATTATGAACTTCTTGAAAGAGCATCGGAGTTCATACGGGGCGAAGAGTCAAACAGGACAAAAAAGAAACTTTACAATACACAAAGAAAAAAAGTTCTCAAGACTCCGAATCCCTCATCGTCAAAAAAGATAAGATAGTAGCTGATAGGTTGAGCTATTCCAGACCTGTCACCTTATACACATCTAGATGTGTATAAGAGACAGGTTTGAGTCCCCGACCCCCACGCCCAAGGAGCCATTCTCGATGCTGACTTTACACCACTCAGATGTATCGAGGAGGGAATTTTTATTCCAAGTGTTCCTATTTACGTCATTAGCTTAACGGGCAAAGTACTGCACTTTTCATGGTCAACACGGCCATGATACCGAGGCATGCAACCACCTGAAGGTTGAAATCGATAAGGACTAATTAGCTTAGGTACCTTTACAGCAATCACGCCCCTGTTTAATGCACTGCGGTAGAGTTCCTG
This sequence comes from Cinchona pubescens, assembly GCA_025175665.1. Lineage (NCBI taxonomy): Eukaryota > Viridiplantae > Streptophyta > Magnoliopsida > Gentianales > Rubiaceae > Cinchona > Cinchona pubescens. The sequence goes on from JANKKI010000394.1 coordinate 169,316, forward strand.
AGGAACACTGCCAACCAAAGAAATCCGGCGCAACCTCGTCCGCCGCCTCGTCAACAGAACCGAGGCGGCTAAAATAGGAACAATTCCCCGGCGAATCCAGACGAATAGATCTGTGTGTCCGGGGTGATAAACACAATTGCCGGAGGGCAGATGACCGGGGACTCAAACAATCTCCTGACAAACTAAAACGAACAGATCCGTGTGGCCAGGGTGATAAACACAATTGCCGGAGGCCCGGTGACCGGGGACTCAAATAATGCCCGAAAAAAATATGCCCAGAACATTCTTTCGGACGAGGATCGGGAGAAGCGACTAGGAAGCCATTTATGAGTCTCGGATACACCTTCGAGGACCCCGTTCCCAGCCGAATGCCACACAATGATCCCGTGGTAATTCACATAAATGTGGCCGGATATGAAATGCACCGTGTGTTCGTCGACACTGGAAGCTCGACGGAGATAATCTTTTGGAATGCTTGGGTCAAAATGCATATGGACGATTCTTTGATAAAACCTTTCAAGACTCCACTGGTTGGCTTCAAGGACACTTGGTCGGCCAAGTAGGTTTTTTTATGTCCCATTGTGTACACATCTAGATGTGTAAATTGAGATGACCAACTTCGTCGTCGTCACAAATGGACAGCTCCACAATATGATCTTGGGCCGACGTGGGTCCTGTCTCTCTTATACACATCTAGATGTGTATAAGAGATTGGGATAAAATCTGTATGTTGATGAATGGATCTGAAAGAACAGTCATTGGCAACCAGTAGGAGTCCTGAGCCTGCTATATGATGTCCTTACGGTCCCAATCGCAGGCACGTAGCCGAATACAATGACGTGTTCGCCTGGACCGTCGAAGACATGCCATGCGTCTCTCAGAAAATTATTGAGCACAAACTCAAAGTGGACCCGGCATACAATCCAGTGAAGGAAAAGAAGCGCCTCTTGGGTCAGTAGCGTAATTTAATAATCGAAGCTGAGGTGGATAAACTCTTAGTGGCCAGATTGATTAGAGAAGTATTGTATCCCACCTGGTGCCCTTAGACTGTCAAAAATGCTGGAGCCACGTATCAACGTAACGTCAATAAAACCTTCAAGTCCCAAACCTTTTTGAAACATGGGGTATATATTGATGTCATGGTGGTCAAGAGCCGATGTGTATAAGGAAACATTGGAAGATCTTAGGGAGACATTCGAGACATTAAAATCCATCCAAATGAGGTTGAACCCCAAAAAATATACATTTGGGGTCCCCTCAGGAAAATTCTTGGGATTCATTGTCTCCACAAATTTACTAAGTGACTCATCAGACCCTGTCTCTTCTTCCGGCTCATAAATAAGACTGAGGGCTTTCAATAGACCGAAGAAGCTTATAAAGCCTTTGAAGAGCTTAAAGAATACTTGGGCAACTTACCGAAACTCGCATCTCCACAAAAAGGAGAACCGCTATACCTGTATGTCTCGATCGCCGAACCGGCAATCAGCACGATTCTTTTGAGGCAGGATGATGAACAAGGTAACCAATGTCGTGTATACTTTGTAAGCAAAGTGTTTTAAGACATCAGAAAGAACTACACCCCTATTGAGAAGGCAGCCTTCTCGTTGGTGGTGTCGGCTCGAAAGCTAAAACCCTATTTTCATGGTCACAAGATAATAATTTTGACCAACCTTTCTTGAAAAATATCTTGAGCAATCCAAATGCTATCAGCAGAATGCTAAAGTGGTCTATAGAGCTGTTTGAATTTGACATAGAGTTCAGGTCTCGGATCGCAATCAAAGCTCAGGCTTTAGCAAATTTCATTGCATAAAGTTGTGGCATTGAGAAGATTGATCTCATCACGGTAACTGATCCATCAAAAGAACAAAAAATGAGGGAAGACCTCCCATGGGAGCTTCATGTCGACGGAGCTTCATGTGAATCCGAGCCGAGGCAGGGATAATAATCTAGATCTCCAGAAGGGAACTATCTCACTTACGCCCTTAGGTTCGGATTCAAGGCAAGAAATAACGAAACTGAGTATGAGGCCCTCATTTGTGGGATGGAAATGGCCCACCAGATGGGTGCCCGAACCTGAAAGATACATTCAAATTCTCAACTAGTTGTAAATCAAAACCAGGGAAATGTACGAGGCTCGGGGCCATTTAAAAAGGTACCTAACCGAAGTCAAAAGTTGGATTGGATCCTGTAGGCATGCGCCGGGCAAAAAAGTGGACATCATTAAGATTGTCCCAACCAGAAATACGCATGCCTATACTCTGTCAAAACTAGCCTCGGCAATATACTCGCATTTAACGAAAGAGATTTGAGTAGAATTGCGAGAACGCAGGTCTGTTGACTTCTCTGAAAGAACCTCTTGTGTCCAACCAGACCTCGGTTGGATGGGACTCATAATAAATTATTTGAATAATGAGAAGTTTCCCGAGGATTCGGCCGAAGCTAGTAAGATCAAGTAAAGAGACGCGAAGTATACCCTTAGTCGATAATCTTATATAAAGAAACATACTTGTGCCCCCTGTTGAGATGCCTCACACCATCTGAAGCTAACTATGTTTTACGAGAGGTGCACGAGGGCATAAGCGGAAGTCACGTCGGTCCCCGGAGTTTAGGTCGCAAAGTCTTGCTGACTGGGTACTACTGGCCGACCTTACACTCTGACGCAGACACGTTGGTGCGGGGGTGTCATCAGTGTCAAATACATGCGTCAATACTCCCCGAAAACCCAACTCGGATATGGTTCCTATTTAGAGCCCATAGCCATTTGCTCAGTGGGGAATTGACATCTTGGGCCTACTTCCCAGAGGGATTGGCAAGTTTGAATTCTTAATAGTTACGGTAGACTACTTCATCAAGTGGATCGAGGCCGAGCCTCTTCCAACAATCTCGGGAAAAATAATAGAAAAATTCTTTTGAAAAAGTATTGTTTGCCGATTCGGTATCCCTGCTGTACTCATTTCTGATAATAGGAAGCAATTTGATTGAGAACTTTTCAAGAGCTTCTGCGCTAACCTTGGCATCAAACAGTACTTCACCTCGGTCGCTCATCGGCAAGCAAATGGACAGACTGAAGTGTGCAATTGAACCCTGCTGACAGGACTCGAGACTTGACTTGAAAGAGCCAAGGGTGCTTGGGTTAGGAATTGCCTAGTGTCCTATACACATCTAGATGTGTATAAGAGACAGTAACAGCCTCGAACCCGTAGGCCAAGCTGAACATTGGGACCGTAAGTACAAGCAAGTCATGGCTAAACACTACAACGCCATCAAGCATGTGTATAAGTGGCCCGGAGACTTGGTACTTGGAAGAATGAAGCGAGCCGTGTATAGGACTAAGAAGTTAGATCCAAATTGGGAAGGACCCTATCGTGTAATAGAAGCTCACACCTCGGATTATTACAAATTGGTTGATATGAGAGGAGATCCTGTTCCCAGAATGTGGAATATTGTAAATTTGTAGAAATATTATCAACGAATATAATGAAAGTCCCTTTTCAAATGTCAGATGTTCGAGCTGCTCCAACTCTCAGAGTTTTAGATCTAGTTCAACAAAAAAATAAATGATTGAGGGCCGAGGCTTAGCAGTCCCCCATGTCTGTTCAAGGGCAGAGGCTTAGTAGCCCCCCAAGCAAAAATAAAGTCGCGCCAACCCTCAGAGGTTCAGACAAGGCACAGTCAGATGTTCGAGCTACTCCAACACTAAGAGGTTCGGATCCAGTTCAACAAAAAAGCAAATGATTGAGGGCCGAACCTTAGCAATACCCCTCCAAGGGCAAAGGCTTAGTAGCTCCCAAGCAAAAACAAAGCCGCGCCAACGCTCGAGGTTCGGACAAGGCACGCGATGTTCAAGTTGCTCCAACCCGTCGAGGGTTCGGATCCAGTTCAACAAAAGCAAATGATTGAGGCGAGGCTTGCAGTCCCCTCAAGGGCAGAGGCTTAGTAGCCCCCCAAGCAAAAACAAAGCCGCACCAACCCTTAGAGGTTCGGATAAGGCACGGTCGGATGTTTGAGCTGCTCCAACCCTCGAGGTTCGGATCACGTTCAACAAAAAAGCAAATGATTGAGGGCCAAGATTTAGCAGTCCCTCCTCAAGGGCAGAGGCTTAGATCAAGCCTCTTTGAGGATCGGATACTCTTCTGGATCCATGTTCGGCTTGTCTCAGATCCTCAAAGAGGCTGTATTGCCTTGCTTAAGCAAAACATTATCCTTTGGACTTTGGAAAGTCTGACTCAAATTGAATGGCTAAGGCAAACATAAGGAGCCAAGCTTAATCCTTTTGCCTCAGTTCGGAAGGGTCTAAACAAAGCCTAAGTTCAGAATGAAAGGGAGTCTTAGACAATCTTTTATGATTGAAATGCTAAGTGTGGAAAGTTTGTTACCTGTTTATATCATAAAACTTCCGTTTTAAATGTAGGAAATAAAGAAATTGAAAAGCAGGAAAAAGGCCAGAAGCAAAGAAAGCCGAGGCTCTAACTTATCAAGGGGACAAAGTTATCAAAACTTAGGAATTTCATTAAAAGATCCTAACTATTACAAAAGGAGTTCCTAACTATTACAACAAAATTACATCAGCCTGAGCACCGGAAGTGGAAGGCTCGGCAGTGGAGGTGGAAGCTTGGTTCGTAGGCTCGGACTTGACTTTGGGATTTGGGCCCTGGATCAGCAGAATCATTTTGGAAGTCCCGGGAATTGGAGCGAGAGCTTTGAATTGAGCTTGTAGGCCATTGATGACTTTCTCGGTGACGGAAGCATCGTATGGCAGCCCCTCGTACAAATCAGGGTTCTGCGACCAAGTTGTCCGGGAGGCCAATGTGAACCCCATGGAGAAGACCTTTTTTGTAAACTCTTTCAACATATCGTCCGCTTCAACCGAGACCACGAATTGGTTCCTGCCTTCGATCTGCAGGCTCTGTCTCCCGAGCTGGAGATCTTTGACTCGCCACTGTGAGCTTCTACTTGAAGTTGAAAAACCCTTTGTTCCATATCTGCGACCTTCTTGTCTCGGCGCCAACATCCACTTCAAGGGTCTTCTTCTCCATTTCGGATTGTCGAAGATTGTCCCTCACCTTCGTAGCTCCGCCTTCCACTCGTCATATTTTATTGCCGAGGCTAGTTTTGACAGAGTATAGGCACTGTCTCTTATACACATCTAGATGCTGTATAAGAGACAGGTCTACCTTTGGGCTAACTCTTGCTTCATAGAGTTAAAAGCAGAGTTGAGGGAGGCCTCCCGATCCGTCATTGCGGGTAAAATTGTAATGGCCTGCAAAAAAGGCAAAATGATTAGTTGAAGCTCAGATGCAAAAAAATTGAAATTTCACAAAGGATTAGATAGACTTACGAAGGCTTTGTGAAGTTCGTCCAGTCTCTGTTGAGGGGTGAGCCTTTTGACATAGGCTACATCCTGAGGCAATGCCACCATTTTTGCCTCGCTCTTCGAGCCATTCTTGAGAATTGAGCCCGATCGTTGAGATCAATCGGTGGTGGGTCAAATCACCAGAGCTCCCCGAGGTGGAAGGCACTGGAAGAGGGTCGACAGACAACCATTCCCAGGGCACATCCTGTGACCCTGCTGATTTTCTCTCCTCCTCGGGAGTGTATTTTTTATTACCTAAAAATAAAATAAAAAGTGTTAGCTCTGGACAGTGAAGAAGGAATAAGGAGTGGGAACGAAGGGTCTCGGCTGTCTCTTATACCATACAAAGTGATAAGTTGTTTAGATAGAGGGATGTTTCCAGAGCTTGTCCCTGGGGTCCGAACCCTCGCTACTGGAACGATGGACCTCGGGGGCGATGACGTGGAGGAGAGGGCCATGGCCGAGAAGGACCTTCCACGAGGCCACCTGCCTCCCTAGTCCTTTTCTCTCATAACCCGAGTCAACTCGAGGTTCGGTGAGTCGAAGAGCCAGTTACCTCCGCGGTGGTCTCTCCGGGGACTGATCGCCTGGTTTGATCTCGAGTGCGGAGGTTGGGTGTAGCCTCTGTAGTCCCCGAGGGCTGTCTCTTATGACACATCTAGATGATCCGCTTGTTGACGAGCGGGCTGGCGGTTTGAAGTGCCTGCATCGACGGACGGGTGTAGTGGACACCAATCCCCTGAGGAATGCTCCGAGCTCTGTATAAGATGACAAGTGAGAAATGATGATGATGACCTTGTTCAGGGTCGTAGCTCGGGAGGACGTCGTGGGTAGGAAACAGTCCTGCCCAGGCAAGAATGTTGTTTGATAGGATGGCTGGTTGGTTATTGAAGTTTATTCGGAGGTTAGATTCAACGAGCCTCCGAGTGTGGACGAGTCCGAGAGTGAGCTCTATTACAAGATAGGGTCTCTTCCCAATGACGGATCCCCTGTCTTGACTGCCGGGTTTGACCCGAAGTGCGTTTGGGGTCAGCTGGGATATGCTGATATCCCAGTGATTGGATAGGTTGACGAGGAGAGGCGCTATTGGGAGCCTCAGTCCTACCTCCAGTTGTTCCTGGTAGACTGTTAAGTAATCAGGTGGTGGCAAGTGGCCTCGGTCCTCAGGGGTAGGGAGTTTGATGTGCACGTTCTTGGGAAAACGGAATCTATCCCTATGGATTTTGATATCCTCGGGGTTAAGGGAGTTTGATACATTTTGTGTTTGGAGGTTAGGGTGGTCGTTTTGTGGAGGTTCGGTAAAGAGATGATCGGGAGGAAAAATTAATGGCACTGCTGCCAGAAGGGCTTCGTCGAAAGGATTTAACATCCTCTCAACGGAGTTTACAGGGGATAGGGGAAACCGGCTTGCTACTAAGAGAAGTGGGAGTGAACGTACCGGCCATGATCTTTTGTTTTGAGGGCGTGTGGGAATTTTCTTTTCATTACTCACTTTACCCCATTAGTGTGTAAGTGTCTGGGGGAGTAATGGGGTAAAGTGAGTAAGGAAAAGAAAAGTGATTTGGAAATGGAGTAAAGTGAGACAGGGAAGAAAGATATATTTGTGGGCGAATAGGGGTTTAAATAGGAGGGTTTTCTTCCAAAATGTTCAATGGTTCTGGGTGGAAAAAATTGACGGTTTCGAGATGAAAAAAGGCGTTTAGGCGGGAAGAGCGGGGTGTTATGGCGTGAAAAGTGAGGCGTTATGGCATGATAAACGAGATATGGCGTGAAAAAAATGAGACGTGGTGCGGGCGTTGGTACGTAAAGCGAGGCATTTTGGCGAAGAAATCGGCGAATAATGCGGTGCAATTTTCGCTGAGTCCCCATGCACTGAATTCGCATTTATTGCACCTGTCTCTTAATGTCTGCGCAATAATACCGCGCGAGGATCCCAAGGGTCGCATTACGACCTCGGGTGCAAGCAAGTGGGGAGTACAAGTACTCAAGTTCGCACCTCGGTTTGGTATATAAAGTCTTGGTTGTCATCGCTGGGGAGGCTGAGTCGATTTCGGCTCGGCCCTATCCGTGAGACTCGGCATTAAGCCGAGGGGACTATAAGATGATGTGGATTAGTAACACATATCATCTTATCTAGATTGTTCTATAAGTGCCTACGTGGCAGCCTCATAAGAGGCAATTATGTAATTCAACTTCAGCTGGACTAGCATAGAGATAGCCTTATGTCTCCTTATGCAATTATATAAATAACATGTGTGGGTGTGTATAATAAATTTGAGGGTTCGGACCCCAGGGACAAGCTCTGGAAACATCCCTCTATCTAAACAACTTATCACTTTGTATGGTAAGGACAGCCGAATAAGATAGAAAGTTTTGGTCTCGAAATTATTAAACTCTACCATTATATTCTTTTGTTACGCTAAATATATATATCGATATTATTGTCTTATAATTTTCGTACTTCATTTATCTTAAATCTCTCAATTTCAATTTTGATTTTCACTCTTTTAAAAAGCAGAACATTCTTTTTCTTTGCAAATATCTTTGATTTGGGAAGATAGATATGTCTTCACTAATCCATGCAAACATGTCATGCATGAGCATTATTCCATGCATCCGAGTACACTCAACAAAAACAAAAAGTGATGGCATCCGCATTTGCAACCATATATTGCTCGAGGGCCTTCGAAAATTCTTCATAATTCAAAAAAAAAAAAAAGCAAAGATTTTACCAATATCATCAAATAGAGTGATTATCGATATTGGCAAAGATGCATCCCTTCTTCTACAACGTTAATCAGTCGAGCATAACAAAAATTGTCATGGAAAAAATCCTTGAAGGAAACACTTTCACACACACAGCTTCACACATTGTCACACACATACTTACACTTTTACATATTTTTACACACACACACTTTCACATATACATTTTTACACACACACTTTCACACATACAATTTTACACACACACTTACACATATTTTCACACACACACACTTAAATATATTTCCATACAATTTCACACACTTACACATACAGACACACACAAACACTTTCACATATTTTCACACACACAGACACTTCCACACATTTTTACATACTTACACACTTACAAACACACATACGTACACTTACACATATTTTCACATACTTACACATATTTTCGCACACATGCTTACACACATTTTCATATACTTACACACATTTTCACATATTTGCACACATTTTCATACACTTTTTCACACACACACACACACTGTCACATATTTTAACGATGTATAAACACACCTTTTCACACATACTTGCACACACATAGACAATCTTTCACACATTTTCACCCACACACACTCACATACATTTTCACACACTCACACATACTTTTTACACACACACAAAGTGTCACACATTTACACCCTAAGTGGTGTAAATGTGTGCATGAAAGTGCCAAGCACAATCACTTCCACACATTTTTACATACTTATACACTTACAAACACACACTTATGTACACTCACATAAATTTTCATAGGGTTACACAGATATTTTCACACACACGCTTACACATATTTTCACATACTTGAACGTGTTTTCACACACTTTCACATATTTTCACACACATGCACACATTTTCACACACTCACACTTTTACACATTTTCACACACACATATTTTCACACACATATAGACAAAATTTCACACACAAACTTTCACACGTTTTCACACACAAACTTTCACACATTTTCACACACTCACACATTCACACACTTAAACACATTTTCACACTTCACACTTTCAGACATACACACACTTATACATATTTTCACACATACACGCATATTTTTAAACACAAACACATTTTTACACACACACACACTTTTACATATTTTTACACAAACGCATTTAGATAAATTTTCACACACACCCACACACTTTCATATATTTTCACACACACTCACACTTACACATTTTAACACGCACACATACACACACTCTTACATATTTTTACACACACTTACACTTTTATACATTTTCACACACACACTTTCATACATTTTTACACATACTTACGCACATTTTCACACACTTACACACATATTTCCACACACACACACACTTACATATATTTTTCCACAATTTCACATACTTAAACACATGGACACAGACAAACACTTTCACATATTTTCACAAACAGACACACACAAATAGTTTTAGCATATTTTCACAATTACATACACATTTTACATACTTATACACAAACAATGTAGTATGTGTGTGTGAAATAGTACAATCTTTTTAAAAAGTATTAAATAATTTTTGTCAAATTTATCCTCGTTTATATATATTAATAAGGAGTAAGAATTATGTAATTAGAAAATGTTAATTTAAAAGAATAATTTAGCTATTTTGAATTATCTTTTATAAAATTAATGTAATTTAATAGTTTTTAATTCTTGAGACCAACCCAAACAAGCTGTTAAAATGAAATGGAAGATGTAAGGAAAATAATTTATAAAATTATAAATTTAAAATTACTTGTCAAAGTCACTCCACGTGACGAAATTATAGCAAATCACCAATCTCTGAATTTAGATACTAAGTCTACCGAACTTAGTTACACATTAATGATTTTACCATTTTGTCACTTTATATAGATATATTGAAAAAATAATACATTATCATATTTACATAAAACAGATGAAGAATTTATGAGAGCTCTACTAGATCAAGAGCCAAATGTTTATACAAGTTTGCACTATGTAACTCTAGATGTTTACTACTTTACTCCATAGTGTGGGAAAGCTAATTAGAACTATACCAGCTAGATGTGTATAACTTAAAATATTGAAGAGCTAAATTATATTCCAAACAAATTTCTTTTTTTTTTTTCTTTTTACTTTTCCGTGTTGACATGTTTACACTAAAACTTGCAAAAATGTTGGCCCCTGGGTGACCCAAGTTAAAATAATCGACGGAATTAATTTTATGTATATCTAGGGGCAAAATTACAATGGGCTTGAACGAGTTATTGAATATTTAAACCACAACTAATGTTATTTGGAAAGTAAATTTTTGTATATATTAAGATTTATGGATGTATCAAGATACAATTGTATTGTGACTTCCACAATACGATCCACACACTTTGTATTTTGGTATACTATACGCCTTAGAGCATAAAAAATTTGTTGGGGTTTGGGTGTTTTGGCTTACAGCCATACCAGATTTACTAAATAAATTTGGAAATAGTACATTATATAGGAAAGCTATTGTCATATTCATAAATTAAAGTTCTATAAAATGCAAGGAAACTGTGAATTATTTATTCAAACTATGACATCTAGAAAATGTTGGAAAGTTATTGGAGAAGTCGGTATAGATGAACAACTATTATGAGAAAGGGAAAAAAAGAGTTGGCAAACTTCTCCTTATACTAAATTGAATTTATTATTTTAATTTTTTTGAATAGCATGAGGCAGTTTATAGTTGATCAATTTAAATTTATTTAAAATATAATCTGTTTATATCTCAAAGTATCATACTTACTCAAATAATTAGATTTTTTAAATACAAAGTGATAAATTAATTATTAATGATAGAGAAAATAAAGTAAAATTATAAAACTCAAAATAATGTGATTAATTAAATAAAATAATTTATTCTATATACAAAAATAATAATGACAAACAAGCATGTGATGACATGCTAAAAATGAATGCGAATAAGAAAAAATAAAATAGCAAACTAAAAAATTTTCAATAATATTGGAGGAAAAAACTTTATTATTTTTGAATAACAAATTGTTTATAAGTAGGGCCCAATAAGATCTGTCTCTTATACACATCTAGATGTGTATAAGTGACAAAGCTAATGGCAAGCGAGAAGGACGAGAACGCAAAACTTTAAGGAGGGGTGATTGGGACGCCCCGTCTCACATTGAAAATGGGAGTTGGATTAAATATTTTAAACTTGTTGTTTCGCTTCGTTCAAAGTTGTTGGCACAATTCCAAGATCGGTGATGTTACAACTATGATGATTTAAATTTTAACTTCATTAAATATTTTATAAAAATTTATAGATGAAATAAATATAGAGAAAAATGTATAATTATGTGTAAAAACAGTGCAAGTGTTAATTAAGCAAAAAAAAAAAAAAATAAAATAATGTGTGAACAGTTTGGTTTACGAAGAAAAACTTAAAACCACATTTTAGCGAGTAAAACAGAGGCACATGACTTAATGAATTATTGCAACGTGTTAGCATTTATGCGAAGGGATACGGAGGTGAAGGGGATAGCAAAAATTCTTTGTTATTTAATTTTTATTGTAGGATGCATATTACATATAGTTAAATAATTAAAAATTATATATTTTTTATTTTTAATTATCCCAATAATTATCGTATGATACAAAAATTTGAAGCGACTAAGGCTTAGCAGCTTTTTAATGTTGTACACATTATCGAATAGGTGTGTGTGTATACAGCTGTCACAGTATGTCGATAAGTACTAGCATATGTATACTGAGACTGTTTGCACTAATGATTGATTTCTTTTCCAAGTACTTCTAAAAGAAATTAAAGGTAGATATTTTACAAAATTATATTTTAAATTTTTTTTAAATTAATTTATTTGTGTATAATTTTATTAAATGTTTAATTCTGTAATTTTACATTTTTAATGTGTATTAATACATTATTGTAAACACATTAATAATTTTTATTTATTATTTTATATTTACCACTAAATATAAATACTGAAATTAAATTTGTTTGAATGCAAGTCTGTTAAAATATTAATGTCGTATAAATTAAGTAATTTTCTTCTATTAATTTGTTGGTGCATTATATATATCACTTGTACAGTGCTATTATAACTTCTAGATAAATTTTAACAATTAAATTAATATTAATCTCATACTACGATTTCGTGCCTTTAACAGACTGGGAACGAACCAAGAAAGCAATTGTTGAGAGCCAAAAAGCTGGTAATTCATATTAGATATATTTGAACTAAAGAAAAGTCACATTTGGAATAAATGGCAAACAAAGAGAAATATCTCTACTAGTGAAACACAATGGCAGATTTTTTTTTTCATTGGGAATTATGAGATCTAATCCACTATAAATTACTTTTTAGCGACTTTTATTAATTTTACTAACATTACATTTTAATTGTATACTCAGACAATTAGAGATTGCATATAATCAATATAATTTAAGTGATTTAACGCTCTTTTTTAATTAGTTGATTATGGATTCGAGCTTACTTAAAAATAAAAAGAGAGGTGATTTTTTTTTACTTATGCTATATGGCGTTAGATACCTAATTAATATAAATCTGGATCTGTCTCTTATACACATCTAGATGTGTATAAGAGACAGTTATCTAAGCAATGTTCCTAGGGTTAATAGCACTAAACCCCTTTGAGTTAGACATTCAATGAGTTTTTTTTAAAAGTCTCCCAAGTTTTTTTTTACATTAAAAGAGAAATAAATTCAAAACTATTTAAATGTAAAACTTTACTTGGGAGACTTTTAAAAAAAACTCATTGAATAATCAACTCTGAAATTCTTGTGTATAAGGAACATTTTATCCACAATATTTTTTTTGCCTGATAGTGGCAATTGCTCACAACTTAGCCTTAAGAATCTCCTAATTATCCAACACTTGGAAGAAAAGAGGTATCATCACAGAAACTTCACTACAGCGTTGGTAGGCGCGTACAGCACAACCTTTGACTAGTCAATGAACCTTTAGCTAAGGAACTTTTCGCTCATTTCCACCGCCACGTCCCAAAAGTCGTTTGAACTTTGAACCCTCTTAACGTATAAATATAAGACAAAAGATTTAGCGTGGATTTGTTTTTGTTTTATTCATCAGAATTTTATATTCTGGGTAAATTTTAAAAATTTATAATATCAACTAATATAAATTAAATTTTAAATTTAATTTGAATTACAGAATTTATAAATAGGATCAAAAATCAAATCTATATTAAATATTTTCCTAAATATAAATTTGGACAGAGGATCTGAGACTCATTCCTGCATTGTCCAGAAAAAACGAAATTCATTACCTATTATATACAATTAAGGACTTTCATTTTTCCTTTTCTTGTACGAGGAAAAAATTTATCAACTACGAAAATAAGATATTAAGTTTTTGGTCTAGTTACATTTTTTGTGTTACATTATATATATTAATATTCTTGTCTTTAAGTTTCTCAATTTTAGTTCTAATTTTCACTCTATCTTAAAAAGCAGACCATTCTTTTTCTTAGCAAATATCTTTGATTTGGGAAGATAGATATGTCTTCACTAATCCATGCAAACATGTCATGCATGAGCATTATTCTCATGCATCCGAGTACACTCAACAAAAACAAAAAGAGATGGCAGTCTGCTTTTGCAACCATATATTGCTAGAGGGCCTTCGGAAAAAAAATTTAGTAATCCAAAGAAAAGTAGCAACATTTTACCGTAAACTCTAAAAACCTTTATATTAAGCATTCTTAATATTTTCTAATTATATTTTTGCCGATATTGTATATAAATAAAAGATTGTACACGTTTTTTTCGTCTATAATTTTATTTGTATATTAAAATAAAAATTTTAATTTCCTCTATCTCAAAAATTTTATTTTTTATTTGTTAATCTTATTATTAATAGCTAATCACAAACTTTATATTACGAGAAGATATATTTATTGTATTAAAGCACGATTTATCTATAAATTAAAGGATTAATAGCACTAAACCCCCTTAAACTATGCCTTTAGTTTCACTTTACCCCTTTTAACTTATTTTATAAGCACTTAACCCTCATATTTGTATGAATGGACAAAAATATCCTTGCTACGTAATTGTTTTTCTTTTTCTTTTTCCAACTATTCTTTTTCCCCTTCTTCTCTTTTCTTCCTTTATTTTTCTTTTTGTCCTTGAGCTTGCCATTAGCTACTTCCTTTGTTCTGATATAAATATTTACACAGTTAAATAAATTTTTTAATTTTCTTTAACTAATTATTTGTTTTCTTACCTTTTTTTCTATTTTTTAATTCTTATTTTAACAATATATATTTGATATATTAATAAAGTATTTTTTATCTAAAATTAAATTATAAAAACATATATAAACAATTTAGATTTATAATCAGTCAACTATAGTAAAAACAAAAAGCAAATTAATCAACTAGTAATATTTTTATTTTTTGTTTTTTTGCATTGATAAATTATTAACCTTTATTTTTATTCTATCTATTTATTTGAATTTTTAAACTAATATTTTATTTATTGAGACTCAAAATTTTGAATTATTGAAACTCTAATTTCTTTGTATGTATTTAAATATTTTAATTAACATTTTAAACACTTTGATGCAACTAATATATATCCTATTGTAAAGATGTAGAATAATGAATTTACAATAATAAAATCTAAGAAACAAATGAATTACAAAAAACTTAAAAATTAAAAATTAAAAATATTACTAGTTGATTAATATTTATTTTAAGTGTATAAATATTTACTAGTGCCTATAAAATGAGTTGGAGTCTTGAGACAAAGTACAACTAATGGTGTAGTTCAAGGGGGTTTAGTGCTATTAACCCTAAATTAAATTGTTTAGACACATGTGAAAGTTAAAACTTTAATTAATTAATTATTAAAAGTAATGCAATTGTTTAGTAATAGCAAGAGAGAATAGTGAAAAATGAAAAAGAAAAACAACATAGAGAAAACAAATAAAAAGGAAAAAGAAAAAAAAAAGAGAAAAACAATAATAATTAAAATAATAAGGGTAATTTTATCCCAAAATATAAAAGAGGAAGAAAGTACTTATTAAAGAAGTTGAGGGCGACAACCTGCAATTAAGGGGTAAGTTAGGGAGGACTTTTGGCATTTAAGCCTAAATTTTACATAGAAGTTCAACATATCTCGGAAAAAAAATTAAAAAGAATAATTTACTCATTAGAGCAAGCCGTGTCAAAAGATTTCTACTACTTTTTTGCACTCTGTAAAAATAGAGGGATTAATAACTTTTTGTTCCTTAAAGTGTGGAGGTAATTACATTTTACCTCTAAACTATAAAAAGTACAATTTATCCTATTATACTATTCATCTATTAGTAATTCTAACATTTCAAAAAAATGAATTATATGATTGAAATACCCTTATCACCATTTTTTGATTTGTCAAGTATTTTTATTTTTAATAGTGGTTTGATAATTATTGAAAGTTAAGAAAATAAACTATAAATAAATGGATGAAAATTATGACAAGATCTTCATTTAGATTATATCTGATGTTGTAATTCGCACATGTTTAATCCAAAATTAAAAAAGAATACTAAGGTACAACGAAAAAGTTATAAAACTTTTACAAACAAATCTACTGCCACATAACACCATTAAAAAAATATTCAATAGAAAATTTTACCAAAAATCTTCTATGAGAAGCATCAAGCATGCTACTACTATGACAAACACTATAATTGAAAACAATATCAAATGAACTCCAGAAATTGCATAAAATAAAACTCCAGAAATTACGAGAATTTTACTCAAAAATATATTGATTCGCATTATATTGCCTGTCTCTTATACACATTAGATGTTAATAAGAGACAGGATATCAAAAGTTGAAAATATGAAAAACAAAAAATAATGTAAGGGTATTTTAGTCATTCAATTGACTTTTCTTGACGGTATTAGAATTGCTAATTGATGAATAGTGTAAATAGGGGCAAAGTATAATTTTTTTAATTGAAAGGGATAAAGTGCAATTACCCCTTATTAACCCAAAATGTAGAAAATATGTTTCTCACATGTCCACTTATTTAAGGGGTGAGCCGTGAGCATAAAAGTTCAACATATATCCTCACACAAAAAAGTTAAAAAAAAAATCAAAGAGAGAGACAGAGAATATTGAGTCCTTGTTTCTTATTAAAAGTTACGATGAGATACTATTTGCAATCAAGTTGCATTTTAAGAGGATATATTACAACCAACCCTAATTTTTTATTTGATTTATCATCGCCTATTCTTTGAACTTTGGTCAAAATAATTTGTGGTTAACATTAACTAAAATTTCTAGAGCAAACAAAACAAGGACGATGAATAGCATTACTGAATACTGATTGATTCAACTTTTCTTCTGTTTTGGCCTCTTGATCAACTAATTTCTAGTTTAGCTTGCATTATGTTTGATAATCATAATCATCCAAGTTTGACATATACTACAAAGGCGTGAATAAATGGAAACTAAAGGCGTGAAATAGGAGAAGTGTAGGAGGCTCAAGGCGTGGAATTAATAAAGCTAAAGGAGTGTGCTTGTTGGAAAAACATAGGATGAAAGATTGTTGCTGGTATCTTTGTACATTTTTTCTATCATTCGACTGTAACTATGGTTAGATAAAGCATTGATAGTAGTTAGCTAGACTATTGTATGGTTAAGAGTGTTGTTAATTACTTGTCCAATTCTGTCACAGTTAGTTATAGAGAGAGAATATTCTTTTTAGTAGCTTTATATTCAAGCAAGAGAGAGAATGATCATAACTGTGTAATTAGTTAGTTGAAAATTCATTAGTAATGTAATCACTAATTTTCTCTCTCTGTCTCAATGATACACTTTCTCTATTTTCCTCGAATTATTTCTCCATAATTTTCTTACTATTAATGTAATTTAATAGTTTTATTAATTCTTGATACCAACCCAAACAACCGTTAAAATGATGTACGAAACTAGTAAGCAATTACATTAATCTGTCTCTTATACACATCTACGTTCTCTCTATATTAAGATTCGTGCCTTTAGTAAATTGCAATGAAAAAAGATAGAATACGTAGAAAAAGTGAGCCGAGTTGTTGTCTTTTGTGATAGCCGAATGCTTTCCCAATTTGCCTTCTAAAGAGTGGGCCCGAACAAGAAAGCCACATTGTTAGCTAGATGTTAATAAGGAAAACTACGTTTTATCTTAGACCACGGATTCAATTTTTATGTATATTTCTGTGGGCCAAATTACAATGCTTTTGAACGAAAATTGAATATCGATTGTTTACAATGGGCTTGAACGGGTTATTGAATATCGATTGTTTTAGTTTATAGTACTTTATAAGTATAATACCAAAAAATATAATAAAGTATCCATTGCAAGTCATTGTGGGTGATGTCATTTATTTATTTTAATTTTCTTCTTTTATTTTGCTGGTGGAAAGAAAAACTTTAAGGATATATTTAATTAAGAAGTAAATACTACGATTTAGTGTTTGCCAAGAGCTGCCACAGCATTTAAAGCACATAATTAATGAAATGCCAAATTTTGATGAGGAAATTTTGGGGAATGTGTCATCAAATCTCGTTGCCCATTTGCCGAGTATCGTCTCAGAAATTCTTACTCTTCCGCCGCGTAGTCAATGATACTTTTAGCTAAGGAGGTATGGAAGTTACTCAGTAATCTTCACTCATTCCCACCGCCATGTCCAAATTTGAGATAACACCAACACTTTCAAATATAAATATAAACCGTTCTTCCGTTGTCCAGATGTTTATAATTCATTACCTATTATATACAATTAAGAACCGTGTTCCTCGACAAATTCTTCTTACAATTTGTTGTATATGAACTTTTTCTTTTTTCTTTTTCCTTTTCTTGTAGTGTCATTTTAATTCTGATTTTCACCCTATTAAATTCTTCCATTATATTCTTTGTATTACACTATATATATCGATATTATTATCTTATAGTTCTCATACATCATTTGTCTTAAATTTCTTAATTTCAGTTCTGATTATCACTCTGTTGAATTCTTCCGTTACATTCTTTGTGTTACACTATATATATCGATATTATTTGCTTATAGTTCTCCTACATCATTTGTCTTAAATTTCTCAATTTTAATTCTGATTTTTACTCTATTAAATTCTTCCGTTACATCCTTTGTGTTACACAATATATATCGATATTATTGTCCTATAATTTTCATATAAGATTTGTCTTCCACTTCAGATAAGTGAATTTTGATTTCTCAACATTCTTTTACTTAGCAAATATCTTTGAATTCGGAAAAGATGTCTTCACTAGTCCATGCAAACTTGTCATGCACGAGCATTCTCATGCATCCTAGTACACTCAACAAAAATGAAAAGAGATGGCACTCTGACTTTTGCAACCATATATTGCTCGAAGGCCTTCGAAAAAGTTCTTAATAATCCAAAGAAAAGCAGCAAGATTTCACCAATATCATCAAATAGAGTGATTATCGATATTGTCAAAGATCATCCCTTCTTCTACAACGTTAATCAGTCGAGCCTAACAAAAATTGTCAAGGAAAAAGCCTTGATCAGCTCAATGAACTCGGAGGTGTTCAAGGTGTTGCAACTTCTCTGTATACTGCTGTTCATCATGGAATCAATGGTGAAGATGATGAAGATATTTTACGTCGAATCGAAGCCTTTGGAAATAACACCTATCATAAGCCTCCTAAAAAGGGATTCTTCCATTTTGTTTGGGAAGCTTTTAAGGATCCTACGATTGCCATCCTCTTGGTTTGTGCTGCACTTTCTCTTGGCTTTGGCATAAAAGAGAATGGACCTAAAGAGGGATGGTATGATGGTGGGAGCATATTTGTAGCTGTCTTTCTTGTCATTTCTGTTTCAGCTATACCAAGTAATTTTAGGCAGAATCGACAATTCGAAAAACTTTCCAAAGTTAGTAGTAATATTCAAGTTGAAGTTGTGAGAAATGGAAGGAGACAGAAAATTTCAGTCTTTGAAATTGTTGTTGGAGATGTTGTTTGCTTGAAGATTGGTGAGTTGGAACAAAGAGTACAACGGAAGTAAGACAAAGGCTGATGATGTGATCAACTCTATGGTGGAAATTATTGCTGCAGCAGTAACAATTGTAGTTGTTGCAATTCCAGAAGGTCTGCCTTTAGCTGTTACTCTTACACTTGCTTATTCAATGAAGAGAATGATGGCTGATCAAGCAATGGTCATCAGAAAGCTTTCTGCTATACACAGACAATGGTATCTGCTACAACCATTTGTACAGACAAAACAGGTACTCTTACTCTAAATAGGATGACAGTAACAAAGTTTTGGTTGGGAAAAGATTCAGTAGAAAAAGATGGGTACATTTCTATTGCATCCATTGTTCTTAAGTTGCTGCATCAGGCAGTGAGTTTGAATACCACAGGTAGTGTCTATAGATCCACGAGTTGTGGAAGTGAGGGCCTCGAATTCTCTGGAAGTCCTACAGAGAAAGCAATTCTTTCTTGGGCTGTGGAGGGATTGAATATGGATATGGAAAGAGTAAAACAGATCCAATTCACTAGATGTGTATAAGTAGAGGCATTGCCAGAGAAGAACACATCTAGTATGTGAAGAAGAATGCCGTTAATTTGTATACAAAATCTACTGGAATTAGGGGCTGCTGAAATGATACTTATATGTGCTCACATTACTATGATCTTGAAGGGGAAGTGATAGTTCTTGATCATTCTGAGAGGAGGAGATTTGATGAAATAATTCAGGGCATGGCTGCCAGCAGTCTGAGATGCATTGCATTTGCACACAATCAAATATCAGAAACCAATAATGACAATGGAGAAATTCAGGAAACATTACAAGAGAAGAACTTGATTCTTTTGGGGATTGTAGGCCTTAAAGATCCATGTCGCCCCGGTGTGAAGAAAGCTATCGAAGATTGTCAATATGCTGGTGTGAGAATCAGAATGATCACTGGTGACAATGTCTTCACTGCAAGAGCAATAGCCACTGAATGTGGAATACTTCGGCCTAATCACGATGAGGCTAACGATGGACTTAGTCGTAGAAGGTGTGGAATTTCGCAACTACACAGACGAGGAACGGATGGAGAAAGTTGATAAAATTGTTGTGATGGCAAGGTCATCACCTTTTGACAAGCATCTCATGGTGAAGTGCTTGAAAGAGAAAGGCCATGTTGTAGCAGTGACTGGAGATGGAACTAATGATGCACCAGCATTAAAAGAAGCTGATATAGGACTTTCTATGGGGATTCAGGGCACAGAAGTTGCAAAAGAGAGTTCAGACATTGTAATCTTGGATGACAATTTTGCCTCTGTTGCCACAGTTCTCAGTTGGGGAAGATGTGTATACAACAACATTCAAAAGTTCATTCAGTTTCAGCTCACAGTGAATGTTGCAGCTCTTGTGATCAATTTCGTAGCAGCAATTTCAGCTGGAGAAGTACCATTAACGGCAGTACAACTACTTTGGGTAAACCTCATTATGGACACACTTGGTGCCTTAGCTCTTGCTACCGAAAGGCCAACAAAAGATCTCATTGATGGACAAGCCTCCGGTAGGGCGTACCGAGCCGCTTATCACCAATATCATGTGGAGGAACTTATTATCTCAAGCCTTGTATCAGATATCAGTTCTGTTAACGTTACAGTTCAGAGGTGAATCCATTTTCAATGTCAGCGAGAAGGTAAACGACACGTTGATCTTCAATACATTTGTTCTTTGCCAAGTGTTCAATGAGTTCAATGCAAGGAAACTCGAGAGGAAAAATGTGTTTGAGGGGATACACAGGAATAAATTGTTCTTGGGAATCATTGGGATGACAGTTATTCTTCAGGTGGTTATGGTGGAGTTTCTGAAAAGGTTTGCAAATACAGAGAGGTTGAATTGGGGGCAGTGGGGAGCATGTATAGGAATTGCAGCTGCATCTTGGCCTATTGGTTGGATTGTGAAATGCATTCCTGTTCCAAACAAACCAGTCTTCACTTATCTGAAGTGGAAGAACATCAAAGTTATATGTAAATAGATCAGTAGTGTGCGCAGTATATAAAATAAAGACTTTAAATAATCTATATCAGAAGTGTACTAAACTCAACCGTTTTTTGCATGAAATTTCTACCTTAAACTAGATGATTACTTGTGTAGTTGCCCGGATTTTTATTGTTTTCATAAATTGTTTGGAAGAGATAATTGAAAGAATAACATATAATTGAATTTTAAAAGTTAGTAAAAATATAATTATTTTTTATATAAAATATGTTTTATCTAAAAAATACAATAATATAGTAAATTTTTAAATATTCACAAGAAAATATGATATAGTTATAAACGAGTGCATAAACCCAGCAAAATTCAACTTTATTGACTCAAATTTTCCTCAATTGTCTATGCCATGCAGGAAAAAGAAAAAATTTGATTGAATTTATTGTCTAACCTTGGTTAAATATCATTTAGTATACCAATTCTAATATTTACTAATCAAGTTATTTTACACGGTAAAAATTATTTGTAAACTAAATCATCACTCATTTTTTCTTTGTAAGGATCAATATACAATTACAATAAATGTCCTCTATTTTTTTTTTTTTTTTAAAAAAAACTAAATAAGTGTCCGTGCAATAGTACATGGGTTCAAATTGTTATTTCTCAAATAACATAGTAAATTTTTTAAAAATCAACTTAAAAATTAGTATAATTATAAACCGGTACAAAATCCCAATAAAATTCAAATGATATATCTAAATATGACAAAAATTAGCATGAGCTTTATATGTTTTTACCGAAACTAAGTAGTACTATATCATATTGGGGATGATTTAGGTAGATCCGATCAAATAAATTAGGTGATAAAAAAAATGTGAATCCTATGTCCTTTGTGGGACCCATATTGTTGTGTCTAGATTGGATCTATAAAGTACACATCTAGATGTGTATAAGAGACATGCACTATATATTCCAAGCAGAAATTAATGTCCAATTGAATTACACAGTATTCTTGGTACACAAAATCAACACAGTGGTGTTTTAAATAATTATGATGTTATAATTGATCCAATTGATAATTGGAGATAATCTAAGACCCATTCATAATCCGAGGGACAAATTAATACTGCCTTAAACTAAGTAAAATGAAAACAAATTAAGAAGATGAATACTAATAATATACACTAATAATTCCAAAAGCAATGAGCACCACCAAACGGGCGCAGAGTAAAACACACCTAAAATGTACAAGATATTGCTTCTTTTTGCTATCTAAAATTAGGCATGACCAAGGTTCCGGTTCCATGAAGAGCTCTGAAGTATTCTTGAGAAGGGGAGGAGTCGGTTTGTTCGGTTCTAGAATCGGCGATTCGATCGATTTTTCGATTCCGTTTGATTTGATTACGGTTCCGATTTTAAATCTTTTAAAATAAATATTCATTTTGGATAATACTAAAAAATTCAATAAAAGCTAAGATAAGAAACAATTGAAAAATTACATTTTATTTATATTTCAATTATAGACTTTATTTTGGAAAAAAAGTATACTATTACATCATTTATCGAACCTTTAAAAATTAAAGTAAAGATACATTCACATGTATATTCATACTAAAAGATAATCTAAATAAAAATTAAATGCATCAATTATTATATATATATATATATATATATATATATATATATATATAATTAATAAAAAGTAAGATGAAAAACAAAAATTTACATTTTATTTATATTTCAATTATAGACTTTGTTATTGGAAAAAAAAAAAAGTACAATATTACATCATTTTTTGAACCATTAAAAATTAAAGTGAAGATATATTTTAGATAATCCATACTAAAGGATAATTTAAAGAAAAATTAAATGCATTAAATATATTGGCCTATATATATATCATATATATATTTATTAATTATCAAAACCGTCAATCACGGTTCCAAAATCACCGATTTTTGGCAATTCGGTTCCGAAACCGGAACCGGTTTCACCCCTGGTGAAATGTGGTCTGGATTAAGGTCTACCAGTTCTCCTGACTACACATGGCCTTAGATCCAATTCAACCTGTCTCTTATACACATCTAGATGTGTATAAGAGACAGTTGGACTTTGGCAAATAAACTCAATTTGATAAGTTAAAATGTTAAATTTATATGTAAAAATTTTAAATTATTTGGGTTCGATTTGAGTTCCGCTCAATAAAAGTTCTTTTGAGTTTGAGTCAAAAAATAAATATCTCAATTTTAAACAAAATTTTAAAATATTAAAATAATTAAATAAATTTAAATATTTACACCTCTATTTGCCAAAGTCCAAATTTTTACAAGAATTATCTACATTTTGTAATTTCTATAATTTTGATAGTCACAAATACAATTACTTTGTGACACGACAAATCACAAAAATTAGTAATTATACACATCTAGAAATTTTATATAATCTTCTAATTATAGTAATGTGTCACAAATGGTTTTGTGACTTTGTAGACGGTGACCATCATTTGAGAGTCCCAAACTAAAATTTTGTGACTCTCAAATGATTGTCACCGACTATAAGGTCACAAAAAATATTTGTGACTTTCAAATGAATATCACACTATTATTTGTGAGTTAAAATTATTAATTTTTATAATTTTTAATATCACAAAATGGTCTAGTGAAATGCTTGGTTAGGAAAGTATCCTTATACCAACAAACTCAGAGAGTTTCTTGCATTTGAGGTTGTTAATAACTTTTTCAGTAGACTTTTCTCTGAAAATCCCTGGGTTACCTATGAAGGTTTTGGCAATTGTAAAGATGAGTGTAGAAACAGCATCTGAAAAGGTTTGACCATTCATATCTCTAATGACATTACCCTCAGGGTCAATTCTAATGGCATCAAAGATATTTTCTCTATCATTTTGGGATAGATTTCGTCCCACCATCCTTTAAGTTGTCCAGTAAATTCGATTGGGATTCTCTGATTTTGCTGAGGTCGATGCCATAACAGTTCCAATATGATAATATGTTATAGTGTTTATCTATATGTCAGATCAAATGGTACATTTACTGTTACTTATACACATCTTACAAAGTATCCTAGACATTAGATTTGGGATTAAGTCTCTTCACAGGTCACTGTAGCAACAGTAGTTTTCTCCTATAAATAGGATGTTTCAGCATTATGAAACGATCCGAAAAGCATTTTCTAAGTTTTAGAATTCTTCTCTCTTCCTCCCCTTCTCAAGAATACTTCAGAGTGTGACTTGTAAGAAGCCCTTCACCTGAGGTATTCCTCAAGATTGTAATTAATTTTATTTTGTTTTAATAAAAGTTTAATTTAAGTTTTACTTTTGTTTTGTTTGATGGTTGGCTAAGCCACCTGAATTATTTGTTTAATTCTGTTGTTAAATTGGCTCTCTTGTCCCTTACCCTTATTCCTCTAGGTTTTTAGGGGTCCCCGGTTCTCCTCTTGGTCCGATGTTAAGGTTTGAATAGATCTATTAGATTATGTTAGATCTGACATATGGTGATGATATATAGGGCGTCCGCCTATACCTCGGTATAGCAATGACGCTTGAGTTTACTCGCAGAAGCCCACGTACCTAACCAGTTGATTATTTGTATTAAATATTTAAGTACTTCATAGATCTGTTAGATCTTTATTTAATTTTAACATTCATGTAAGGTCTTGTTGGTCCTATGGGATATGATCTGTGGCTTGATAGATCCGCTACCTATAGAGTGTAAGGACTTGTTCTTGCAAAGATCTAGACTGAATGTTAAAGTTTGCATAAAGATCTATTGATCTGGATAGTTCTTTCACATTTGTAATAAATAATTTATGTCAGCTTAAACATAATCGTATAGAACTAAACTGAACATTAACATGGAAGGTTGATAATTTTCATCCTAATGTTCAGTTTAGATATCGTGTGTATACACACTAGAAAAAGACACGTGCTTCACATGTGTTATACTCTTGATTTATTGAATATTTTTATTTTTTATTTTAAAAATAATCAAGTAAATGGTAACGTATAGTACTGAGTAAACTCTTATACACATCTAGATGTGTATAATATCAAAGTTTGTCCTCGGAATCTTTATTTAACGTGTTTTTTAAAAATTATACACATAAAGATCACCTTTTTTTATTTTTATTTTTTTCACTATTGTTTGTTATTTGTTTAATGAAAATCATTCATCTTTACAACATATGCATTATTTGCATCTTATTTCTATTTGTCTTCTATACACTTAGATAATGATTCTTATAACAGTACCACGAATTCATGATTAGTTAAAAATAAAGATATTTTCTACAGTATTAAGCATTTTAAATATATTTATATATGTTTTGGCATTACTAAAAGATAAAATCACTATCAAGTTTCAAACATTATTTTATAGATGAAGTATTGATATTATTTGATTAGCGAAAAATATTTACATGAAACACAATAAGATGTGGATAATAATTACAAAAATTAATTATAATTAAAAAATGAAAGATGAATCTAATTAAAATATAAAGAATGAATACATTGAGAAAATTATTATAAAAATTTAAAATCTAATTAAACTAATATATTCGGCATATTATTGATAGGTTCACATAGTATATTAAAATCATTATAAAAAATTTAAATGATAATTCGTTCCTTTTATCTTGCTCTGAAATGATTTAGTGATTAATATATAATAACTAATTTATTGTTCATATAGTAGATAAGTTAAATTGTTGGAAAATTTTGTTTAAAATTACACATTACTTTAATTAGAATGTTATATAAATCTCTATCACAACTAATTATTAACAACAAATTATGTAAATGTTTACACATATAGTGAATATATTGGTATTTTTTTCTATTTTTAAAACTTATGATAACATCTGTTTTAGTATTCTATTGAAATATTGAAGTTTGATCACTTCATTTATATTGATGACACAAAATGTGGTTAATTTTGATCCAAAATAATTTCGATTTCTTGTTTAGGTTCTCAAATTATAATGACACCACCAATGACTTGATCATCTAAAAATAAAATTTTTTCCAAAATAATAAAATTTTTTAGGAAAAATATTTACATGAGATCAAATAATATATGGTAACACCTACAAAATGATTAATTAAAATTTCAAAAAATAAGAAAAAATGAGCTTAAGTAAAATGTAAGTAAAAAAGATATCAAACTAAATAGATTAAATTAATATTCTCCATAATATGGATAGGTACTACGTCATATATTAAGATCATTATTAAAAGATAAAAATAAAAGATTGTTCTTTTATCTTGCTTTAAATGTAGAAAACATTAATGAAAAAAAAAATTACTTTTCTTACTCTAAAATACTCAGAACTATACTGCAAAACATGTAGTTCTAAATATATCTAAAATAACTCATAGTTTTTATATAATCTCTACTGCAATTAATTTTTTAATATATTGTGTAAATATGTTTGAAAATAGAAAATACATTGGTATTGTTCAATGTTGCTTAACCTTACAATAACATTCATTTCAGGACTTAATCGGTATTCTAAACTCTTCCCTTTATCCTGAATGGTATCGAATGTTATACACATGGTTAGCTCTGAAATTATATTTTGATATAGTATTTTACTATAAAATTAAAATTTGTACTTATGAAATATATAAAAAAATTAAAGCTAACAAAAGTGTGATTTTTTTTTTTTTTTACTTTTTGCATACTTTTCTAATTAATTTCTTGTATTGCTTACTAAGATATTCAATCTACTTTTTTATTGTTTTGTTAAATACTATAAAAATTGCATATTACTTTCCAAAGTTGATGTGTAATGCAATGTATATCTGTAATTATTTTAGAGTATTTAATATTATAATTTTATTTGCATAATTTATGTTGTTTTTTACATTACTTATCTACTTATTTTTATATATATATGATTCCAAGAATTTATGTTTAATATTCTTATAGGTCTTACAATAATTATTCTAGATTATTTTGGTAATGCATCGTACTATTGATTGAACTTTTCTTTTACCTCACCAATAGTTAATCTAAACCAATATTATTTTATCAAATACTATAACAGTTAGTATTGTTGTTTCGAAATTAATATTTAAACTCAATATATATACCAATAAATACTTAGAATACTTAATACTATGATTTATTTGCATAATATGTGTTAAGATATGATCTATTAGCATTATAAATTATGTGTAGAATTCTTGTATGGGTTACAATGATTATTTTAAAATATTTTAGGCATTACATACATATCACATATTGAATTTATTTTCCATCTCATCAGTAGTTACTTAAATCAAAATTTTAAAAAATGATGTTCCTAAAGATAAGGATTTTGTAATCAAATATTACTATTAAATATAAATAAAATTAACAAATACTTTTATTTTAATTAAAAATTGTGAATTTTCTATTTCGAACTGAGCTTTAATTTCATTGCTCGGTTAATTTTTTTTTTTTCATGTAGGAAAGGGAAAAACAAATCTAAATTAACTATAACAAAAAAATTTAAATGAAATAAGAAAATAGTGTTATATAATCCATTATTTTTTCACTTTTATAAATACTAAATTTTTATTTGTATGATTAAATTAATTTTGAAATTTTTAAAGTGGAGGAAAACTTTGATATTAAAAATATACGACTGTCTCTTATACACATCTAGATGTCTATTAACACTAATAAATTTGAAAGTCGATCCAACAATTTAACTTATCTACTACGATGAACAATAAATTAGTTATTATATATTGATCCTAAATCACAATAATTTCATGTTGTAACAAAAATAAAAACATGATTAATCGCATTATAATAGAGTCAAAAAATTTATATTTTTACTCAAAATAGTTATAGATGTTATTGATATATTGAAATATATAAATTAAGCCTAATTAACTAACATAAAATAGCTTACTTGAATAAACGGTTCGGGAAAAGAACATAATTATTTGTGAATAAATAATATATATAAAATAGTTATAAAAAACTATTTTTATTATGAATAAAAAATTTAAATAGTCTGAATATATAACAGTTATAAAATAATATTTTTGTTTATATTTTCTCATGTATAAATAATTTTTCTACTCTTAAAATTATATTTATAATACTTATTATGTATTTATGCTAAAATTTTGTACTAATGTAAGGAAGAAAAAATTTGAATATACATAATAGAGGATAGATAAAAACTACTTTTATTTAATTTTGATTAAATATAATTTTACTAGAAAATTCTGTTTTTTGGGATTTTTTTATTCATAATAAAAATAGTTTCATATAAATCTAAATTCTTATGTTATAGTATTTAAATGTATATAATAAACAATAGTAGTATTATAAAAGATAGATAATTTTATTATATAAAATAAATGGAGAGTATTTTAGATAGGCTAATTATAATTCATGAAGGGCATAGTAGACATAACTATTTAATTAAGGGTATATTAGGTGAGATTTGGTTTTAAACGTATTAAGGATTATATATCTCAATAGATTTTATGTGTATAGAGACAGGATTTGTACTTATCTAGTTAGCCACATTTATGAGTTAAAATTTGAAATAGTGTCTATTAATTTCAATTTTTATAATATCTACTAATAATCATTGTTAATTTTTAAGAGCAAAAAAATCCTTTTCCATTTCCATTTTCTACTCAAAATCCACAAACCAAACAAAAAAATCACTTTCTTTTTCTTACTACTTTCTTCAGCAACCAAACAAAGTAAGAAATTAGTATTTCTAAGGAATTTAATTTCCCTTTCCTCCGTTCACTTTTCTTTAGTAACTAAAACCAAACGGGACCTAATTCAATCAATTGGTCGAGTTGGCACAGGCCTCGGTTCTTTTTATTATTATTTTTAGATTTCTATTAAAGAAAGCAATAACAATATGAAATCATATAACATACAAGAAAAAATGTTAAAATTTAGAACACATGACAAAGATGATGGAATAAAAAGTTGTTAATACATTAACTAAACATAATAAAAAAGTGTATCATAATTCTTAAAAAATGAAAATGTTTACACTCGACTAAAGATTATTCACTCTTAACTTTGTCAAATACTTCAATTCTTCAAGCACGCAATTGTAGGGATATTGTTAAGCTAGATCAATCAGGTCTATTAATAGTACATATGTCTATTAGTTCTCAATTAATCATATCAATTGAGAATCAAGAGATCCATAGTATAATATTATATATTGAATCTATTTAAGAATTTCTCTTCAATTGCGTATACCTCATTGGGCAACAAGGCTGTACTCAAGTTATTCAATAATGGAATCGAACACAGCTCGTTAACAGATTGTTTAATCTTGATTTGTCAATAGTTAAATTAAACTTGAACAAAATTTAATGTTTGTTAATTTTCTGTGTTCTTAACAAAATAAAATGTAACTAATATTAAAGACTAGTAAATTTACAGATAATACATCTAAATTACTCGAGTTCTACTCGATAAAAATTCGTTGAGTTCGTCTCGAAAAATAATTTAACCAATATTTAAATAAAATTTCAACTGTCTTTTAAATAATCAAACAAATTTAAATACAAAACTATCCTATTTGTTTATATTCATTTACACCCTTATTTGCCAAAGTCCAAAAGCTTCTCTCGAGTCTGAAAGTCCATGTAATCTGTTTAACTATTTATCAAAAAACTCAAATAGTACTAAAATTCTTGTTCAGCCGTTTAGATCCTCGTCACTTCCAAGTCTTCATGCAGTAGTATCCTAAATCCGCGACCTTCAGGACTCAGAAAGTCCATCTGGAATTTGCAAAAGAGTTTCAAATACCAAATTGTTGACTCAGGTCTTCTTGGAATTTTACTAAAATAATTATGAGGAAGAGGAACTGACTTTGCAGCGTAATTATTTCCAAATGCTTTAACAAAAACAATTTTCCAAAAGAGAAAAAGTTGAAACTTTTTTCTCATGGAACTTCTTAGAACTTGATTTTATTTTTCTTGTGAAAATCGTTCGCAACTTTTAACTCAAGCTCGTCTCCTGACTCAGTAAAAATCAAGTTCTAAAACTTGAATGTGTCAATCTGAAGAGACAGGTGATATATATAAGAGACAGATATAATGTATAACTCATGTATGACTCATTGTGTCTTCCTTTTTTAATAGAGAACTGTTATACATTTATTAAAATATGTCATTAGCATTTACTAGGTAAAGTTTTATGACATTTTGATCTTTAGTAAAGTAAATAACACATTTAAAAAAAAAAAATTAACAATGAGTAGAAGTTCATTCATCATAATAAATGACATTTGAAATAGATTAAAAATGTTGACCAATATTACCTATAATTTCAAAATTATCCTTGAATATTTTTTCCCAAATAACAAATTGAAAGTAATTATAAGTTTTAAACTATCTCAAATATTTCGAAAGCGAAGTTCACCAAATGTTTTAAACTTTACAGTGGCATTATAGTATTTCATGAATTTATGTCCGTAGATCCCTATACACTATATTACTGCGTTTTTGTGTACCTTCAGATAATTGATTAATTTATTTTAAATATCTATCGCTTTAAAATTTTTTAAAATTATTGAGAAACACTTGATCAAAGAAAATATTAATTAGGAAGAAGATTTATGTAATTGAAAAATATTAATCTTTCTGAGTAATTTAAGAATGATTGACATATTTTTTATAAAATTAATGTAGGATCAATAATAAAATTATCTACATTTATACCAACCCAAACATAATCTGTTCTTATGAAATGAAAGGAGTAAGGAAAATGATTTATAAAGTCATAAATTTAGAAACACTTGTCAAATTCACTCCACGTTACAAAATCATAATGAACACCAATCTCTAATTTTAGATACTCAATCAAATTTCGTTCTTTTTGTTCCGAATTTAGTTACACATCAATGATTTTACCACTTTATCCCTTTGTATAAATATATTGAAAAAGTAATACATTATTATATTTATAAAATAGATGAAGAATTTGTGAGATCAAGAGCCAAGTGTTTATACAAGTTTGCCAAATGTAACTCAAGATGTTTACTACTTTAGTTCATAGTGCAGGTAAGCTAATTAGTGAAAATTTTTATTTTGATTAAGAATAATTATTAAATATATTTAATAGTTCAGAATTTGTCATTTAAAATATATGACTTATTTTTTAAAATAAAATGATTTTTTTATTTTTCATAAATATGGCCTCCACTCCCAATAAAACAGAATGCTCTAATAAAATTTCTCGCTAATTAGTCCTTGCCAGCACCAGATCGGATCCTCCGTCCATTATTCCTATCTTATCCTCTGTCCAACGTTAGACCACGTCATCCTCGTTAAAAGCTAATGACGTGGTTTTGTTGTTCTCTTTAAGTTGGGCCCACCCCTTCAAAGCCAAACAAAGGAAAATTCACCAACCAAGCCAGCAAGATACGCGGAAGCAAAAATTATATTTTGATTGGATATGATTTAATAATTATATAATTATTAAGATTAATTTATATTTTTGTAACAAATTTAAAGAAATAAAATATAAATTAATAAGGGTATAAATTAAAATTTTTAAAAATAAAATTTATATTTTTTAGAATTTTGGAGGGCGGTGCCCCAGCCCGCCCCTGAAGCAAGATACAACGTGCAGAATCCTTTATTTTAAGGCAAACGATTAGGCAGTAGGCATATAAATCTCTGCATCTAGTTACGAGAAATTTTTTATAAGTTAATTATATCATGAGAAAAATTAATCCACAAAGACCTGTTTGGTTGGCCTAGTGTTTTGGGTCAAGAAAATTTTTGAAAAAATATTTCTTATGACAATTTTAATGACAAGAATAAAATTCAGGATGAAAAATATTAAAACGCGTTTATTTTAAAATATTTTCATTTTGTCAACGAAATAACGAAAAATTGTATGAAAAATAGTTTTTTCGGTCCGTTTGGTTGGATGTAAAATGTTTTTGATGACAATATTTTAAATGAAAAAGTCCACGTTTCATACAATTTTTCGGTGTTTGGTTGACAAAATAAAAATATTTTAAAATATAACTTTTAAGGTTTTTGATCCTTAATTTTATGAGTATGAGTTAAAAGACTTGTAACAATTACAATAAATACTTACAAGTGATTGTGGTCAATAAAAAATTAATTTTCTTCAAAATTAAGTCATAATACAATGTAGTGGTAAAATAAGCATATTATTGTGGGACCTACAATGAAGGAAAAAGAATGGACAACAATTAAAAATAAAAATAAATTTAGTAAATGAAGTTATAAAAGTAAGTACTTGAGATGTAATGTCATTCTTATACCATTAAAATAACTTATTTTCACCAAGGAGAAAAATTAAAAAATATTTTCCAATCCAGTGTTTAGCGCCAAGAAAATTGCTGAAAAATATTTTTCGAAAATATTTTCAACCCAATCAAAACAGATCTGAGGATAACATTTTACATCCAATCAACCAATCCCTAAGAGCAAGCAAACGTTTTTTTTTTTTTAATATATATATCACTGGACCAGTTCATTTGGTAAGGGTTTCGTTGATTGAAACTTCTCTTGTACGAAACTACTAAGCAACTCCCAGAATCCAGATGTGCGGACTTGGAGGATTAATTGAGAGAGGAGCAAATTCTTATATGTATCAATGTGTATAGTGCGTCAAGACACATATGAGTAATACATGAGTTATACATTATATATTTTGACATATGAAAGAATTTGTCGGATAATTTAGGTGTTACAGTGATATCAGATTTACTAAATAAATTTGGAAATAGTACATTATACACAGAAAGCTATTGTCATATTCATAATTTCAGAGCTCTCTACAAAATGCAAGAGCACTGTGAATTATTATTTATTCAAACTATTTGTTAGGAGAAAAGTTGGAAATGTTCAATTTAAGAGACTGGTACAGATGAACAGATGTACCCACTTTTTTTCACCTTTGAAGACAATTCCTCACACCAAAACTTTGTTACTGTCAGTATGACAATAGCTTTCTCACATTATCGACATTATAAAATTCGCATCTAATTAATGATTTTTTTCTCTAATTAATGATTGATTTCTTTTCTAAATACTTCAACGAGAAATTAAATTGCTTCGAACGTATGGTTTTTATTTTGTTGGTGGACAGGAAAACTTGCGGGATATATTTAATTAAGCAGTAAATACTACAATATCGTGTTTGCCAAGGGTGGTGATATTGCCACGGATTTTTTTAATACCACATCACATATTAAGGAAATGCCAAATTTGCCCATCACTTCCTCTGATCTATTATTTCTCCCAACCATTTCTCTCAGTTCCGCAACTTTGTAGTTTGCGCTCTCGTTTGGTTCTCGTTGCGTGCTTAATTCAGACAAAACAACTCATCTAAAAGTCAAATTATTAAAAGTGCAGTGGCAATATCAGTGGCCATTTGCCAAAGTATCATATCTTCTCAGAAACTCCCCCTCTTCCGCGTAGGAGCCTACAATCAAACATTTGTAAATGATACACAAGTTCTCAGTTCTCACACATTCCCCCCGCCAGATAACACGAACACTTTCAAGCATAAATATAAACCATCCTTGCATTGTCCAGAATAACGGAATGCATTACATATTATATACAATTAAGAACCATTTTCCTAGAAAATTTCTTCTTACAATTTGTTGAGCGAGTGAACTTTTTTCTTTTTCATTTTTTCTTTTCTTGTACGAGAAAAAATTTTATCAGCTACAAAAATAAGGTACGAAGTGTTTGGTTTCGAAATTGTTAAACTCTACGGTTATATTCTTTGTGTTATACTATATATATCGATAGTATTGTTTTATAGTTTTCGTATTTCATTTGTCTTAAATTTCTCAATTTCAATTCTGATTTTCACTCTATTAAATTTTTCAATACATTCTTTGTGTTACACTATATATATCCATCAATATTATTGTATTATAGTTCTCATACATCATTTGTTTTAAATTTCTCAATTTCAATTTTGATTTTCACTCTATTAAATTCTTTCATTACATTCTTTGTATTATACTATATATATCTATCGATATTATTGTCTTATAGTTCTCATACATCATTTGTCTTAAATTTCTCAATTTCAATTCGGATTTCTCAACATTCTTTTACTTAGCAAATATCATTGAATTCGGAAAATATGTCTTCACTAATCCATGCAAACTTGTCATGCACGAGCATCCTCATGCATCCTAGTACACTAAACAAAAACAAAAAGAGATGGCACTCTGCTTTTTCAACCATATATTGCTCGAGGGCCTTCGAAAAAAATTTTAATAATCCAAAGAAAAGTAGCAAGATTTCACCAATATCATCAAATAGACAAAGTGCTTATCGATATTGTCAAACTTCATTCCTTCTTTTACAACGTTTATCAGTCGAGCCTAACAAAAATTGTCAAGGTTCATTTCGGTGATCACGGCTCAATTCCTTGAGGTGTTCAAGGTTTGCAACTTCTCTGATATACTGATGTCTCTTATGGAATCTAATGGTATAAAGACAGATGAAGATATCTTTACGACTGAATCGAAGCCTTTGGAAATAACACCTATCATAAGCCTATCGAAAAGGGATTCTTCCATTTTGTTTGTGAAGCCCTGATCTACGATTGCCATTCTCTTGGTTTGTGCTGCACTTTCTCTTGTCTTTGGCATAAAATAGAATGGACCTAAAGAGAGACTGTATGATGGTGGGAGCATATTTGTAACATCTTTCTTGACATTTCTGTTTCAGCTATAAGTAATGCTGGCAGAATCATACGACAATTCTTTTAACATCCTGTCTCTAGTACACATCAACAATGTATAATTGAATTGTGAGAATCCTTTAAGGAGACACAGGAATTGATCAGTCTTTGAAATTGTTGTTGGAGATGTTGTTTGCTTGAAGATTGGTGATCAAGTTATACAATGATGGATTGTTCTTGGAGGGAAATTCTTTACGTGTAGATGAGTCGAGTATGACAGGGGAATTTTATAATCTTGAAGTCAATCTGTCTCTTAACCATTCTAGATTTCAAATACAACATGTAAGCTGATGAATATGGTCACAATAAGAACTACTTCAGTTGGAATGAACACTACTTGGGGTGAAATGATGAGCTCAGTTAGCCGCGATTCGAACGAAAAAACGCCTCTCCAATCTCGCCTCAACAAGCTAACTTCAGCAATTGGTAAAGTTGGTTTAGCTGTTGCTTTCCTAGTTCTTGTTGTGCTATTGGTTCGGTATTTTACAGGGCATACAAAAGATGCAAATGGGAACAAAGAGTACAACGGAAGTAAGACAAAGGCTGATGATGTGATCAATTCTATGGTGGAAATTATTGCTGCAGCAGTAACAATTGTACCTGTTTTGACTGTACAGATGAGTTGTTTTGTCTGAAACAAGCACTCTTACTCTAAATAGGATGACAGTAACAAAGTTTTGGTTGGGAAAAGATTCCTTAGAAAAAGATGGGTACATTTCTATTACATCCAATGTTCTTAAGTTGCTGCATCAGGCAATGAGTTTAAATACAACAGGTAGTGTCTATAGATCCACTAATTGTGGAAGTGAGGGCCTCGAATTCTCTGGAAGTCCTACAGAGAAAGCAATTCTTTCTTGGGCTGTGGAGGGATTGAATATGGATATGGAAAGGGTAAAACAGAATCACTCTATTCTTCATGTAGAGGCATTCAATTCAGAGAAGAAAAGAAGTGGAGTCTTGATGAAGAAGAATGCCGATAACTCGATCCACGCGATCATTCTTTTCTGGAAAGGGGCTGCTGAAATGATACTGGCTATGTGCTCACATTACTATGATCTATAAGGTGAAGTGATAGTTCTTGATCATTCTGAGAGGAGGAGATTTGATGAAATAATTCAGGGCATGGCTGCCAGCAGTCTGAGATGCATTGCATTTGCACACGATCAAATATCAGAAACCAATAATGACAATGGAGAAATTCAGGAAACATTACAAGAGAAGAACTTGATTCTTTTGGGGATTGTAGGCCTTAAAGATCCATGTCGCCCCGGTGTGAAGAAAGCTGTCGAAGATTGTCAATATGCTGGTGTGAGAATCAGAATGATCACTGGTGACAATGTCTTCACTGCAAGAGCAATAGCCACTGAATGTGGAATACTTCGGCCTAATCACGATGAGGCTAACGATGGATTAGTCGTAGAAGGTGTGGAATTTCGCAACTACACAGACGAGGAACGGATGGAGAAAGTTGATAAAATTGTTGTGATGGCAAGGTCATCACCTTTTGACAAGCATCTCATGGTGAAGTGCTTGAAAGAGAAAGGCCATGTTGTAGCAGTGACTGGAGATGGAACTAATGATGCACCAGCATTAAAAGAAGCTGATATAGGACTTTCTATGGGGATTCAGGGCACAGAAGTTGCAAAAGAGAGTTCAGACATTGTAATCTTGGATGACAATTTTGCCTCTGTTGCCACAGTTCTCAGTTGGGGAAGATGCGTATACAACAACATTCAAAAGTTCATTCAGTTTCAGCTCACAGTGAATGTTGCAGCTCTTGTGATCAATTTCGTAGCAGCAATTTCAGCTGGAGAAGTACCATTAACGGCAGTACAACTACTTTGGGTAAACCTCATTATGGACACACTTGGTGCCTTAGCTCTGGCCACAGAAAGGCCAACAAAGGATCTCATGGACAAGCCTCCGGTAGGGCGTACCGAGCCACTCATCACCAATATCATGTGGAGGAACTTATTATCTCAAGCCTTGTATCAGATATCAAAGTTCTGTTAACATTACAGTTCAGAGGTGAATCCATTTTCAATGTCAGCGAGAAGGTAAACGACACGTTGATCTTCAATACATTTGTTCTTTGCCAAGTGTTCAATGAGTTCAATGCAAGGAAACTTGAGAGGAAAAATGTGTTTGAGGGGATACAGAGGAATAAATTGTTCTTGGGAATCATTGGGATGACAGTTATTCTTCAGGTGGTTATGGTGGAGTTTCTGAAAAGGTTTGCAAATACAGAGAGGTTGAATTGGGGGCAGTGGGGAGCATGTATCGGAATTGCAGCTGCATCTTGGCCTATTGGTTGGATTGTGAAATGCATTCCTGTTCCAAACAAACCAATCTTCACTTATCTGAAGTGGAAGAACATCAAAGTTATATGTAAATAGATCAGTAGTGTGCGCAGTGTTTATTTGAAAATATTCTTATGTAGATTGTTGTTATAGTAATGTAATTTTGATATTATAATTTGCTTTTTTATAGAAAATTACATAAAAAGCTTTAACGTGTTAAAAATAAACACTTTATTTAATCTATATAAGAAGTGTACTAAACTCAACCGTGTTTTGCATGAAATTTCTACCTTAAATGTCCTTGCACTAAAAACAAAAAAAATAAAAGTGAAAATGATAAATCTGTGATATGAAACTTTGACATCAATCTGGACTATATAGTTGGTAGAAATTTACAGTTGTAGGATTCACTACCCGTTAGACTTGTCAACCTTGTCGATCCAAATCCAATTTACAGTTGCAATCCAAAGGATTTATTCAAAAAAAAAATGAGAAGTTACCAGGGAGAGGTTTAATCTCTTCCTTGCAATAAAATCGGAGAAACAAGTAAGAAAAACATTTTGCGTCAAACGGTCAAAGTACACAACACACTTGTTTGGGATCTTATTCACCGGCAGGGCTGATCATTCCATGTTGATGGTATTGGTATGGCGCTACATTTAAAATTGTCCATTGGGCTTATTGTTTTAGTATACGATTTCAAATGTTTAAATGTATCATATGCAATTTAATTTTAGACACATCATTTAAATTATACACATATCTGAAAATTTTATCAAAATGTGTATCATACATCAGATAATTTATATATTATTTTCATTTTTCAACTTAATCATTCAATTATAATAAAATTTTCTAGCTTGTTTTGTTTAAATGATGTAAATAATATGTGATTGTATATAGAAAATAGTGTACATACAAAAAATGGATATTTTTATTTTTTCATTTTTCTTTATTATAGCTTATAAAATTACGAGAATTTGCTTAATTGATAAATAAATAATATGAAATTAGTATAAAATGTACAAAAACATAATTGAGTTTAGAATAGCCGGAACTTGGCCCGAAACAATTTACTTAAGTGAGCAAGGTTGGGCTAATCTTTGTAAGCTGATTAGGCCTAAATATCTAAATTTTAAATGGGCTGAGTTTAGCTTATCAAAACGCTTCACAAAATCCAATTAACTGTCTCTAATTGCACAATAAGATGTGTGGTAATCATTCAGTTAACTAGATGTCATCCTAATAGTACTCTTTGTTCACAGAGAATCTCTATTTGTATTTGGTAGCCCACTTTACTAAAAATAAGGATCTATATTTCTATCAAATGGAAACCTCATATTGATCCTTGAGTAACTATTAGCATGTTTAGTAATTGTTTTAACGACGAAAATAAATTTTACCTTAGCTACATTGCTAAGATGTAAGGTCCGGTGATAATCATCAATTTATCTTTATTGTTATATATATACGAGTTGTTTTTCCTAATTAATGTTTATATATATGTAAGATAAAGAATTTTTTTCATTAATGTTTTGTACATTTAAAGCAAGATAAAAGAACAACATTTTACTTTTATCTTTTGATAATAATCTTAATATATTATGTGGTACTTATTCATATTATAGAGAATATATTAGTTTAATTTGTTTAGTTTGATGTTTTGTTATTTATATTTTACTTAGGTTCATTTTTTTCTTATTTTTTTAAATTTTAATCAATCATTTTATAGTTATTACCACATATTATTTGATCTCATATAAATATTTTATCTTATAAAATAATTTTAACATGCTTTATTTATAAAAATGATGTTTGACGCCTGATAATAATTTTATCTTTTAGTAATAATAAAGAATATATAGATACGTCTAAAAGTTATATGTTCTTACACATCTGTATCTTTTAAATGATCAAGTCATTGGTGGTGTCATTCTAACAAATTGTAATTTGGGAACTTAAATGAGAAATATAATTTTTTTGGACCGAAATTAACCATATTTTGTATCATCAATATGAATAAAGAAATCAAACTTCAAATTTTCAATAGAATACTAAAACAGATATTATCATAAATGTAAGAAATATAAAAAATACCAATATATTCACTATTTGTATACACATTTACATAATATGTTAATGATAATTAATTGTAATAGAGATTTATATAACATCCAAATTAAAGTAATACGTAATTTTGGACATCTTTAGAAATATATGTTTTTCATTAGCATTACGTGTATTTTATAGTAAGATAAAAGATTATTTTATTAACATTCAATGCATTTCAGGGAAACATAAAAGAATGAGTTATCAATTTAATTTTTTATAATTATTTTAATATACTATGTGAACCTCTCAATAATATGCAGAATATATTAGTTAAATTAGATTTTAAATTTTTATAATATTTTTTTTGATGTATTCGTTCTTTACTTTTTAATAAGATTTATTTTTTTTATGAAATTATAATTAATTTTTGTAATTATTATCCGTATATCATTTGATTTCATGTATATATGTTTCAATAATCATAGAATATCAATAATTCATCTATAAAATAATGTTTGGTACTTGATAGTGATTCTATTTTTTAGTAATGACAAAGCATATCAAGTAATTGGAGGTGTCGCTATAAGAAATCATTATATAAGTGTATAGAAGAGAAATAGAAATAAGATGCAAATAATGTCATAGGTCGAAAAAATGCATGACATTAGACAAATAACATACAATAGTAAAAATAAAAATAAAAATAAAGATGAAAATAATTATGAAAAAATAAGAGCAAAGATATTAAATGCATATTTTAAATTATTTACCTTTTTTATAAAAAAATTCAATACTACTAAAATATTTTCACTTAGTATGTTATGTTATCATTCACTAATTATTTATTTATTTTTAAAATG
This sequence comes from Cinchona pubescens, assembly GCA_025175665.1. Classification (NCBI taxonomy): domain Eukaryota; kingdom Viridiplantae; phylum Streptophyta; class Magnoliopsida; order Gentianales; family Rubiaceae; genus Cinchona; species Cinchona pubescens. Next base: position 209,396 of record JANKKI010000394.1, read on the forward strand.
AAAATGTCTCTTATACACAACTAGATGTGTATAAGAGTGCGCAAATACGTACTTTTTCTAGTACTATTATATATTATGCGAATTGTTTCTCTCGGTTGTTGTTTCTTCCCTTTTTTGTGATACTTAAAATACCCACTCTTAGTAAATTATAATTTTTAATTTCCAAAAGGCAACATATTTAAGTATTTCTCCTTCTTTCTTGTAGATGTCTATAAGAGACAGATATCGTAGGTTGAAGTTTTTTTACTTCATCAATTGTTACTCTAAACCAATATTTTTTTGTTGCATTATCAAATATTGTAACAACCCTTCCGAATGAAATACAATTTTACACTTCTCAATAAGAAGTCTCTTATACACATCTAGATGTGTATAAGAGACAGATAAGCGGTAGTATCCCAAAATTTTTTATTTTTTACAATCCTATCCTATAAACTACTACTTTTTTCTCTTTTTTGTCACGCCTAATCGCTTAAGCCCAATGGACAATTTTAAATGTAGCGCCTTCATTAAGCCCAATGGACAATTTTAGGGGTGTATAGCGTTTCTGTCTAAGAATATAATCAAATAAAATATTTTAGATTAATGATAGTATAATTACCAATTCCCAATAGGAGACATAATTATGAATTATTCATCAACTTTTTAATATTAAAGTTTTACTCTAATTTAAAATTCACAAAATTAATTTTCATATGCAAATTAAAAATTAAAAATTAACACATCTTTTTAATATCAAAATATTACTCTAACTTTGGATATAGTTTAAGTTGTTACAATATTTGATAATGCAACAAAAAAATATTGGTTTAGAGTAACAATTGATGAAGTAAAAAAACTTCAACCTACGATCACATGATGCATATCCAAAATATTCTAAAGTATTCACTGCAAGACCTACAAAATACTAATTGTAAATTATAGGAATGACAATACAAAAAAATAAGTAGGTAAGTAGTTTAAAATACAATATAAATTATGCAAATAAATCATACTATTAAAAACTCTAAAATAATTACAGATATAGATTAATTTTACATTAAACTTTGAAAAATATAATACAATTGTTACACACATTTGAAGAAATATGCTAAGAGTAGACTCAAGGACTTCTCTTATACACATCTAGATATATAATCGAAAAAAGAATGCAAAAAAATATTAAAGAATAAAATTCATGCATTTTTACTATCTTTAATTTAGTTTATATATTTAATACATTTAAATTTAATTTCATAGTAAAATAATATATCAAAATATAATTTTGGAGTTAACCACATTCGATCCCATTTCGGATGAATGTAAAAGTTAAAAACGTTAATGGAGTCGCAAAGTAAATGTTGTCATAAACTTAAGAAATATGAATCGAAAAAATATATTAATATATTCTCTATATGTGTGTGTATACAGTTAACTTTTTTTAACAAATCAAAGTTAATCATTATAGATATTTTTAGTTCTAAAGGCATGTTTAAAATAACATGTAAGTATATAGTTTTAAACACATTAGAGTGTATACACTTGATTTCAGTATAAGTAAACAATGCAACTTCATCTATAAGTTATGTTTGATAGTTGATAGTAATTTTATCTTTTAGTAATAATAAAGAACTAGTTTGTAAACCGGTGCGTAAGCACGGGTATATTTTTTAGAAGTGAAGAAAAAAAATATTAATTTTATCTAAAATCGAGTCTATTTTATAAGTGTGTCTTGAATAACATTGCATTAGCAATATAATTGCTCAAATTGAAGAAATTCTAGTATAAATGATTATTTTTATTGATTTTCACGAATAAAATAGTGATTCCTAGCAATTTCTCAAAAAAATAAAAATAAAATACAACTTTGATTATACACAAAAGGCACATATTATATCTTATTATTAAATAATTGAAAAGGTATTAAAAAAATAATAAATTCCTGAAGAATAATATTTTTTATTCATATATTTAATTGCTCTTTCTTATAGTGTTTACTTGAAATTACACACATATTAACATTCAAATATTCATAAAACTAAAAGGGAAGACATCTAGAATGTGTATAATAGATGGACAAAATAAACATAAAAATATAACAAAAAAGATATTTATTATATATCAACGTTCTTTTATATGTTAATTGTTACAAAAAAGAATTCTGTGAAGGATGAAATATCAAAGGAAACCAATCAAATAAACTACATAAATATCAAACAAATAAATACATAGAGATATGAATACAAACCTATTTTAATATGCACGAATATCTTTTCTTAGAGTTGATATCAGGGTTCCTTCAATTTTTTTTTTTTTTTTTCAGAATTTAGATTTGGGTGCTCTAAATGTGTGTGTATATACACACACATACACACACACTTTGCCACCTCTAAAAGTCATGACTATTCAGAAATGTATAAAGATAGCTCCCCACTATTGGTCGGCAAATCGGTGGGAGCATTTGGCAGCTACACATTATTTAGTCATAATAAAAGCCGTAATAACTATTGTAACAAAGTAATTTAATTTGCATAAGACATGACTGTTCAAATAAAAAGTCATATGTCATTGCATTAAAATTTAACAACATGCATGGAAGGCTCTAGTAATGCCACATGGCAATTTCTAAACATTAGAGGTCTTAGTTATAGTCTATTATATAGATATATATAAATATATTTAAAAAGTTAAATATATGGAAAAGTCTTTATCTTTAATAATCAACATAATCTAAAAATCTAAAAGAGAAGTATAAACTATCTTAAATCGGAATTAACCACATTTTATATCAATTAAAACGTGTGGATAGTGGAGAGTGTTAATTGAGTATTAAAGTAAATATTATCATAAGTGTGGATAATGGAGAGTGTTAATTGAGTATTAAAGTAAATATGAAGTACCATCATATTCTCTATATGCATACACATTTTAGACAAGATGTTAAACTCAAATTAATTGTGATAGAAATTTATGTGAAATATCACTTAAAGCAATAACGTGTAATTTTGTATATCTTGAGAACTACAAGTTTTTTCATTAACATTGCGCGCATTTTAAAATAAGATAAAGGATTGTTTTTCTTAACGTTCGGTGTATTTTAGAGAGAGAAAAAAAAACTTATTATTTCAATTTTTTATAATGATTTTAATACATGTGTCACCTATCTATAATTTTGAGAATATATTAGATAATCTATTTAGTTTCCTATACATAAAACATAATTTTTATTTGATGTATTTCTTTTTCTATTTTAATTGGATTCATTTGATTGCTATTTTTTGAAATTTTAATTAATTATTTTTGTAATGGTTATCCGTACATCATTTGATTTTCTACAAACATTTTTTTCTAATAAAATAATTTCAAAACATCATATATAAAATAATGTTTGATACTTGATAGTGATTTTATCTTTTAGTAAGCGAGTATGAAAAAAAAAGGTAAAAATAATTACAAAGAAAATAGCAAAGATATTACATATTTAAAATATATAACTTTTGCATAAAAAAACTCAACATATAGAATTTCTATGCTTAGTAGATTTATGTTATCAGTCATTGAAAATTTATTTATTTATTCAATTTTAAAATGGAGAATCATCAAGGCATAGTCGAGCATTGAATCATGTATTTTTTTCTAAAGGTTGATAATATATCAATCTCATTTGGCCATCAAATGATATTTCTCCATTTTAGTTTTGACCGTCCAAAATTTAGTAGCAATGCTCGACTATGCCTTGATGATAGAGAACGGTTCAAAATCGAGACTCCCTTTTTCTCTCTTCTGTAGGGCAGTAGGGAAAAAATAAAATAAAATTGGCAGTGCAAAAAATCATGCAGAGGTAGGATCCATCTTTCACCAAGAATTTTGTGCATGGTACAAATTAAATTTCCCAAGATTTCTTTTCTACAATAGCAAGTTCCTAGAAAATGAAAAGTAACTTCTGTTTATAGTTGGGCATGAAAGCAGCAATTGATGCTGTGGCAATCCATGCTTGCAAGCATTGTACTGCATGCACCTACTATTTTGTACCTCTAAGCCAACTTGCACACATCAGAAACTATCTTACCTAACGAGCCTAAGCAATGAGCATATGAGTCCAAGATTAACAAGTCAAAATGGACCATACGAATTTCATCCCCAATTTGCTAAATTGGGATGAAATTACTGTACCATCTATTAGTACCTACACTAGCTTTCTAACCTTTCAGCTGCAGCTTAGGTATAATGTCCAGATTGTAACAAAAATGGAAACTTAGGAAACTTCCTTGTTGTTTCTTTCAATCTTCCATCTAATACAATTAAATTAACCACTTATAAATTAAGATGCAACTTCACTTCATTCTTGATTGAGACTTGAGAGAGATCCAATTCTCAGGTGCTATTAATCTTCATAAAACTATTACACTATTACATAAGTGTCCAGTTCTTGGATGCATCTGGCACTCAGATAGAATTCAAAATCAATTATGAGCGATACTTCGAGCTAGTTTCGAGCTGCCAAAACCTCCCACCGATGCCGCCCAAGGTGGGGAGTTAACATTGGCCCGGATGAGGTGGCGTTCTGCTTGTACAAAACTCCGTAGTATCAGGGCTTTCTCCCAAGCTGCTAAGAATCAAAGTGATCATGAGCTGTTAACACCCTTTCTTTCGCCATCTCCACCGGATCATATAGTTCTTGATGTTATACCAGAATGCCCAAGTGAGCTTGCTGGCCTAAAAGATATTGATCAGCTTTATAAGCTTGGAGGCGTGGAAGGTGTTACCTCGCTTCTCAAAACCAGTGCTGAAAATGGTATCCAAGATGATGACATTGACCGTAGACGCCAAGAATACGGTTCAAACAGAATTCAGAAGCCAGCTCCAAAGACCTTGCATGTTTTGCTTGAAAATTTAAGGGATCCCATCATTTTTATCCTGCTAGTGTGTGCAATACTTTCTCTCGGTTTTGGGATAAAACGTCATGGGCTGAGAGGTTTGTCTGATGGTATAAGCATATTATCTTGCCGACTATATTGTCATCACTGTGAATACTTTGAGTAACATCTGGCCTAGAAGACAATTCTATAGGGTATCCGAAGCTAGTGACAATTTCTCCGTTTCTGTCATAAGAAACGGGCAAAGCACGTGCATTTCAGTATTTGTAGTAGTTGTTGGAGATCTAATATGCTTGAAGGCTGGAGATCAAGTTCCTGCTGATGGTTTTTATGTAGAAGGGAACTTTTTACCCATTTTGGATGAGTCGAACTTGATAGCAGGAATGGAATCAGTGGAAGTTGATGAGAGCAATAATCCATTCCTTCTGCTCTGGAACAAAGGTAATTAATGGATATTGTCTAAGAGACAATTTAAAATATATATATATACTCACCTCCCCATAGTAATTGAACCCATGACCAATAAATCATTAACGAAACATCTTACTACTTATTTACTTTAATACTCAATTAACACTCTCCATTATCCACACTCTGTCTCTTATACACATCTCATCTTCCCCCATCTCTTATACACATCTGAGCTTTAAGTGATACTGAGGAAAGAAAAACTCCACTGCAAAAGAAGTTGCATGATCTAACATTATGTATAACTAAGGTCGGTTTGTCGGTTGCTTCTTTAGTCCTGGTAGTACTGCTTATTCGTTACTTTACTGGGAATATGCATGATGATAATGGAAAATCTGACTTCACAGAAGGGAAGACAAGAATTCATCAAGTCTGGAAAGCTTTAATCATGACAACAAGAAGCAAGTCAGGGATTGAAGTCTGTCAATGTTAATGAATCTAATGTGGTTCCGTGACTGTTATCTGTACAGATGAAAGAGGAAAGCTTACCTTGGATCATTTGAAAGTAAGTGAATTTTGCTTTGGTACTGTCAAGCATACGGAAGGATCTTGTATGTGTATAAATGTTCTTGAACTGTTGTTTGAAGGAATTTTTCTGAGAAATAATGAGGTCTCACCAGGAAATTCCATTGAACTCACTGAGAGTCAAATTTCACAGTGCCATTCCACATCTGGATGGTCCGAGATATGAACACAAGTGTTGAACAGGTGAGAGCAAATTGTACCGTTCACAGTCCTGAGATCTTCAATTCAGACAAAACCCAAAGCATCATATGGATAAAGAAGAAGAACAATAACACGATATTCATGTGCACCAGAAAGGAGAACCAGAAGAGTTATTGACCATGTGTTCTCATTATTATGATGAAGATGGATTGATCAAAGGTCTGCCTAACAATGCAAAAGAAAACTGGGAGCAAATATTTCAGGAGATGAAGTCTAGAGGTCTCAGATGCATTGCATTTGCACATAAAGACGTACGAGAAGAATATGGTGATGAAACTGGAAATTTCAACCCCAACCTGAAAGAAGAAAACTTTACGTTCTTAGGTTATGTTGGCTTGAAATACCAATGTAGACCGGAGGTGGAAAAGGCTGTGAAGGAGTGCGTGCAGGCAGGAACGAACATCAAATTGGTGACCAGAAATGATCTTATCACTGCAAGAGCCATAGCGATTGAATGTGGAATTATTGAGCAGAATCACCACATGACTACAGGAGACATAGTTGACATGCAATGCTTGCAAAATAATGCAAAAAATGAGATATTTGAAAACTGTGACAAAATCCGTGTGATGGCACTATCTAAGAGCCTCCACTTTGGATAAAATTCGTATGGTCCAAGGCTTGGAACAAATAGATCATGTGGTTGCATTCACTGGACACAGCATTGGGGATGCAGCTGTACTTAGCAAAGCTAGTGTAGGTCTCTCTCTGGGAATTCAAGGGAACTCAGATATTATCATCTTAGATGATAACTTTGATTCTGTAACTAGAGTATTGAGATGGGGTAGAAGCATGTATCATAAAATCCAGATATATGCACAGTTCCAGCTTACTGTCAGCATTTCTTCTCTTGTGATAGACTTTGTAACAGCAGTTTCTGCTAGTGAACCTCCCAACATCAACGTTGTTGCAGCCATTTCAGCAGGTCAAGTACCATATGCAGCATTTCAAGTACTATGGGTGAAGTTGATAGTTGGTACATTGGCAGCATTAGCCATTACTATTGAGGAACCTGCAGATGAGCTCAGGCAACTGCCCCAAATCAGCAAGGGGCAACCAGTTATAACCAGTATCATGTGGAAGAAATATAATATAGTGGGACAAGCTCTGTATCCTATCGTTGCTATACTGACCATACAGTTCAAAGGTGAATCAACCTTAAACCTGGATGCCAGAGTAATAGATACCATGGTCTTCAACATCTTTGTTCTCTGTCAACTTTTCATCATATTCAATGCAAAAAAAGTTAAAAAAAACATCTTCAAAGGGATGCAGAGAAGGATAATGTTTTGGGGTGTAATTGTAATAATAGTTCTTCTTCAGGTATTGATTGTGGAAATGTTAAAGGAGTTTGCAGATACGGAGAAACTAACTTGGGAGCAATGGACTATATGCATTGGAATTGCAATTCCAGCTTGGCCAATTGGGTGGCTTGTTGAAAAAATAAACTGTTCGTCAGAAGTCTTTCATCATCTTTATAAGCAGCTAATGGGGTGGTTTGCAAATCTAAAAGAATTAGTGTGATGCCCGTCCCACATTCCAAAGGAGGATATTGTTATTGTTTATAACAATTTAGATTATGAATTACTTACAATTTGATTTAAACGTTTTAAATTGTCATTTTCGCTAAAAAAATATTGCACCATCCCAATAACTGGGTGTTACAATTACTCTCCAACAACTAATTTATTAAGAGGCCTGGACTTCATTATAAATGCAATGAATTCTATTCTTAGCATTTCAAAAAATGATCTATGATTTCATGACCTTGATTAAACCAAGTATCGAGAAAGAGCTAACATTGCAAGAAAGTAAAACATAGGTCCAACACTACACAATATCCAAAAAGAGACACAAATCTCCTAAACAAGATGAAATTATGTGTTTGGGAGAGAAAATTAAAAATAAAAAGTACTTGTCTTGGAACATATGCCACAAAAGAAAACCAAAATGAATTTTATTATATTAACGAGCTAATGAATTTGATATGCAACTTACGTGCAAAGAATGAAGGTTTTTCTTTCCTCAGTATCATACCCTTTTGCTTGCACGCTTAGAATATTCTGTTTCAACGCCAACTGACTAATTATTTTATCTTTTAACCATTGATTAATTTATAGTATGTGCAAAACTGCATATTCCCAGTAAAGTAACGAATAAGCAGTACTACTTTTAGTTTCTTTTACAATCTTGGTCCTGTAAACAAAGTCAACAAAGGAATAGCAATGCATTATATTAGCAGCACAAAACATCTCATAAAAAAATGCAATGAATACAAGCAATACCAATTTCACAACAAATATGTAGTACAGTACTACTTTAAAATATCATTACTGTAACATTACAATGTCAAAAAGACATAGATATATATATATATATATATATATATATATATAAAGTCTCTTATACACACTAGATGTGTATAAGAGACAGATTCATAATAACCTATTTTTATGCTTAAGTAGATCTTTAGAGCTGATGCTAATCGCTTGACCTCTGCTTTCTGTGTCGGCATCTCCATTTCTGGTTTTTGCAAGTAACTGACGTTACTATGTCACATTAAGGGGATAGACTTCAGTTCCGTTGACTGGTGGAATTAAAGTCTTTGCGTAGACATAAACAAAAGTTCGAAAAATTCTAAATGGTAAATATTTAGATAGATCTGATCTTTTAACTTTATTTATAAATCTTGTGATATAAATTAAATTTTAGAAAATCTATAACATCGGAATGTTTATATCCATCTTCATCACAATAATATGAGAACACATAGGTAGACATTTGAAATCAAAAATCGGATCTACCTAAATATTTTTCATTCTAAAATAGACCCTGCAGATGACTAGGAGCCCCGTTTGGAAGATTTAGAATGGGGAACCAAACTTTAAAAAAAAAAAAAAAAAAACAGTTACACTTGTTTTCCAAATTAAGGGGCTCTTACGGGTTCTTTTCTGAAGAAAATACTTAATCTTATAAGAAAAGATGTGTTAAGAGTAATAATGATATCTATACATGTTATTCGATTGAGTATTATGAAAATTATTTTATAAAAATAAAAATGTTAGAAAATATCTACTTGTATTTAGTATTTATAATTTGAGTTTCAAATTGATTAACCTATTAACATAATAGAATTTATTTTTATTCATACGCTGTTACAATTTCTATTTCAATTTTAATTTCTGAATATTAAACATCTACTTAGGTAGGCTTGATTTTATGATTTATACTTGTTGACCCCATATTTATTAGATAAGCCACAGAATCAATGTAAAAATTGGCTAAAACCAACATACACATGAGTGATTTTAAATTATCACATTATTTACATGATTTTTTTAATAAATACTAAATTTACAAGTGAAACAGTAAACCAACCCTACTTAAATATTTCTCACGCACATAAAACTCATATAGTTTATTTAGCAAGTAACATGCTTAATAGTTGTTGGTCTAGTGACCAAAACAAAATTTACCCCAAAGTGAAATTTTTCGTCAAAATAATTATACATTTCCTATATGTTCATCAATTTCAGGGAGACTATTTCTAGAGTTCATTTTGATAAGATTTATGATAGTTATCAAGTAATTAGTGACATTTTAATTATTGGTCAATAATTAATCCAAATAAATTTCTCTGGATTAATTGGCCCACTTTCCAAAAAAATAATAATAATAATAAGACAGGCATATTCTCTCCACATTTTTTTCCTATTGGTTCGTGAGAAATTATTAAAATGTCTCTCAATTGCATAATAACTAAAACAAATTTTGAACTTTTTTGCAGAAAATTCCCTTAAACTTACACCACAGTTGTAATTTTGCCCACTAGTAATTTTATCCCAAAACATGAAAAATAAAAGGACAAGGGGGTAAAGTGTTTATTAAATAAGTTGAGAGATGTGTATAAGATACAGTAATAACACTTTATCCCCTATCGACTTAAAAATTCAATAATTATCAAACCATTTCTATTTATCTTCTCATCTATTTTTTTTGCTACCGTTAATTAAATTATTATGCTACTAGTAATTGGTTAGTTAAATGCTCTAATTTTTTTTCATGTGTATAAATAATTTATAGAATAAATAAGTTTTTTTAATACAAGCAACATGTATTTTAATATTATTAATATGGACTTTGTGAGTTTTGCACATACTATAATTAACAAATAAACAAACTATAAAAGATAAAATAATTAGTCAAAAAAAATTAAAATATATATTCTCGTGCAAGCAAAATTTTTTTTTTTGTTTTTTTTTTGTGCTATACATCCATGTGTTATATTCAAAAAAATTTACCATAAATCTAAAAACCTTTATATTAGGCAGCCTTAATTTTTTCTTACAATATTTTTGCTGATATTGCATAAGAGACAGGTATTCAATAATGCTATTTCCATCTATAATTTTATTTGTATATTAAAATAAATTTTTAATTAAAACATGATTTATCTACAAATTAAAGGGTTAATAGCACTAAACCCCTTTGAACTATGGCTTTAGTTGCACTTTATCTCTTTTAACTCATTTTATAGATACTTAACCCTCATTTTTTATTGAAGACAAAAATATGTATCGCTAAGTAATTGTTTTTATTTTTCTTTTACCAACTATTCTTTTTCCCTTTCTTCCTTTTTCTATCTTTTTATTTTTCTTTAACTAATTTGTTTATTTTTTTAAATTCTTATTATAAGAATATATATTTGGTATATTAATAAAGTATTTTTGTCTTCATTAAATTATAAAAAGATAGTATAAACAATTTTACACATCTAGATGTGTATAAATTTTTTAATTTTAAATAAAATCAATTAATTTCAACTAGTAATATTTTTATTTTTTTTTGTTTTTTTTACATTGATAAATTATTAAACTTTATTTTTATTGTATCTATTTATTTGAATTTTTAAACTAATATTTTATTTATTGAGACTCAAAATTTTGAATTGTTGAAACTCTAATTCCTTTGTATGTATTTAAATATTTTAATTAACATTTTAACACACTTTGACACAACTAATATATATCCTATTGTAAAGGAAATTGTAATGCATTTACAATAATAAAATTTAAGAAACAATTGAATTCCAAAAAAAAAAAAATAGTTGAATTTTCTCCATTTTTCTCATACCAATAGCTAGTTTGTTTTCTATCATTATTGGTATAATTAGGACATATAATTTTTTAATTTGATTTAAATAATTATTTTTTTATAACTTTTTTGTTCATAAATTTTATCATTGTCAATTCATTACAATTTCCTTTATAATAGAATACATGTTAGTTATATCAAAGTGTAATTAAACTAATAACTAAATTATTTTAATACATATAAGGAAATTAGAGTTTCAATAAATCAAAAATTTGAGTCTCAATAAATGAAATATTAGTTTAAAATTCCAAATAAATAGATAAAAATAAAAATAAGGGTTAATAATTTATCAATGTAAAAAACAACAAATAAAAATACTACTAGTTGATTTATTTGCCTTTTGTTTTCAATATAGTTGACTAATTATAAATCCAACTTGTTTATATATGTTTTGTTATAATTTATAATATCATTTAGATAAAAAAATACTTTATCAATATATAATAACAAATATATATCCTCTTATAGTAAGACTTAAAAATAAAAAAAGACACCAAAATAAATAGGGTATTAGTTAAAGAAAATAATTTTTTTTTTGGTGTATAAATATTTATAGCAGAATGAAGGAAGTAGCTAATCGCAAGCGAGAAGTGAGAAAAGGAAAATAAAAAAAAATGAAGAAAAATGAAGAAAGGGAAAAGGAAAAAAAAAATAATAGGAAAGAACAGTTGGAAAAAGAAAAAGAAAAATAATTACTTAGCAATATTTTTGTCCAATCATATAAAAAGGAGAGTTAAGTGCCTATAAATTTAGTTGGAGGAGCAAAGTGCAACTAATGCTGTAGTTCAAGAGGGTTCAGTGCTATTAACCCTAAATTAAATTGTTTAGACACATGTGAAAAGTTAAACTTTAATTAATTAATTATTAAAAGTAATGTAATTGTTTAGTAATAGCAAGAAAGAATAGTGAAAAAATGAAAAAGAAAAATGACATGGAGAAAATAAATAAAAAGGAAAAAGATAAAAGATAAAAATAATAATTAAAATAATAAGGATAATTTTATCCTAAAATATAAAATTGAGGAGGAAAGTACTTATTAAAAAAATTAAGGAAGGCAAACGGCAACTAAGGTGTGAGTCTAGGGAGGTTTTCTACATTTAACCCTAAATTTTACAAAAAAGTTCAACATATATTTTTAAAAATTAAAAAGAATAATTTACTCATTTCCATTCCCAATAAATATATATTCTACTACTCCTTTTTGCACCAAACTAACCTTTCCCGTTAAAATGGAGGGATTAACAACATTTTATCCCTTAAAGTCTGGAGGTAATTACATTTTACCTATAAATACAATTTACCCTATTTATACTATTCATTATTAGTAATTATAACATTTCAAAAAAAAATCAAATATATGATTGAAATACCCTTATCACTATTTTTTTATTTATCAAATATTTTTATTTTAAATAATGGTTTGATAATTATTGAAAGTTAAGAAAATAAACTATAAATAAATGGATATCTTTGTCTTCAAGAGTGAAAATTATGAAAAGATCTTGATTAGATTATATATGATGCAATTGTAATTCACACTTGTTTAATCCAAAATTAAAAATGAATACTAAGGTATAACGAAAAAATTATAAAACTTTTACAAACAAATCTACTGCTACACAACACCATTAAAAAAATATTCAATAGAAAATTTTACCAAGAAACCTACTAAGAGATGCATAAAGCATGCCACTAGTTTGAAAAACACTATAATTGGAAATAATATCAAAATGAACTCTAGAAATTGAATAAAATAAAACTCCCTAAATTACGAGAATTTACTCAAAAATATATTGATGTGCATTATATTGAGATATTTTTATGGTTAATTTTAATTATCACACTATTATCAAAAGTTGAAAATATGAAAAATAAAAAATAAATGTTAAGGGTATTTTAGTCATTTAATTGACTTTTCTTGACGATGTTATAATTGCTAATTGATGAATAGTGAAATAGGAGCAAAGTGTACTTTTTTAAGTCGAAGGGGATAAAGTGTTATTACCCCTTAATAACCCAAAATGTAGAAAATATATTTCTCACATGTCCACTTATTTAAGGGGCGAGCTGTATAAGCGTAAAAGTAATAACAATAACCTCACAGAAAAAGTTAAAAAAAAAAAAAAAAAAATCAAAGGGGAAAGAGAGAATATTGAGTCCTCGTTTCTCATTACAAGTTACTTGAGATACTATTTTTGTCAAGTTCAATTAATAGGATAAATTGCAACCAACCCTAATTTTTATTTGGTTTTTCGCCTATTCTCTGAACTTTGGTCAAAATAATTTGTAGTTAACATCAAAATTCCCAGAGCAAATAAAATAGTTGGACGATGAATAGCATTATTGAATACTGATTGATTCAACTTTTCTTCTGTTTTGACCTCTGGATCAACTAATTTCTAGTTTAGCTTGCATTACGTATTATAGTCATAATCATCCAAGTTTGATATATATTACTATAAAAGCGTGAATAAATGGAAACTAAAGGCGTGAAATAGGAGAAGTGTAGGAAGCTGAAGGAAATTTGGAATTAACAAAGCTAAAGGAGTGTACTTGTTGGAAAAACGTAGGATGAAGATTGTTGCTGGTATCTTTGTACATTTTTTCTATCATCGAGAATAACTATGGTTAGATAAAGCATTGATAGTAGTTAGCTAGACTATTGTATGGTTAAGAGTGTTGTTAACTACTTGTCCAGTTCAAACTATAGTTAGTTATAAAGAGAAAATATTCCTGTTGGTAGCTTTATATTCAAGCAAGAGAGAGAATGATCATAACTGTGTAATTAGTTAGCTGAAAAGTTCACTGTAATCACTAACTTTCTCTCTCTGTCTCAATGATACATTCTTCCTATTTCCCTCGAATTGTTTCTCCATAGTTTTCTTACGATTCCTGGAAATAGGATTGGGATTTCTCTACTCTTAGCATCAGTAGTATTATAGCTTCATTCTTCACGCTCAAGATGGCTAAGAGTACTAGATCCCAAGACATCAACAATTTAGAACATCTAATGAAGGAGTAGTCATTAAAAGGTTTGAGAAGAAAATGGTTGGTTTGAAGGCTTTGTATCTTGACATACTTGCCCACAATCAACAGAATCAACAAAATGGAGAGAATCAACAAGTTTCAAGTTTTGGAAATCATTAGGAACAACACAGTTATCATACTTCTGCTTCTCGTTTTTCTAAAGTAGAATTTCCTAAATTTTTTGGAGAAGATTTTAGGGGTTGGCTATAACAACTTCAGGCTGTCTCTTATACACATCTACTTGTGTATAAGAAACAACGGGTTCAAAATTCTTAAGCCAAGTTGTTAGTAGTCCATAACTCAAGGTGTTATAAATAATACAATATCCCCTCTCACTTCTAATGTGAGACGGAGCGTCACAATCACCCCTCCTTAAAGTCTTGCGTCCTCGCAAGGCTCATACCAGACCATACTTAGTTATGCAGGATTCAAGAGATAGCTCGTATGGGTTCTAGAGGTGGCTCCCGCCCTTAGGTCGACGTAACACTTAGTCCCGCACAGCACTCAGTTCAGCCCTGAACTCCCTTGCATAGTTGTGGCCCAATACCACTGGCTCATTCTCACCCCGTACAGAGACCACACAAGTTTCGCTCTAATACCAACTGTAACAGCCCAGATCCTGGGCTGGCCAATAACTTTTGAGCGAAAATAATGGGTTCAAAATGCTTAAGTCAAGTTGATAGTAGTGGGACGCGGCGTCACAATCACCCCTCCTTAAGACCTTACGTCCTCGCAAGGCTCATACCGGACCATACTTGGTTATGCAGGATTCTAGAGGTGGCTCGTACGGGTTCTAGAGGTAGCTCCCACCCTTAGATCGACGTAGCACTTAGTCTCGCACAGAACTTAGTTCCTGGACTCCCTTAATTAGTTTCCGAACAATTTCAGTTGTGCAGAGACTTATACACATCGGTGTTCAGTCTGATACACAGATGTGACACGTTGGGCCCTGGACTAGCCTAACAACTTTTGAGTGGAAATAACGGGTTCAAAATGCTTAATCCAAGTTGTTAGTAGCCCATAATCCAAGGTGTTATAAACAGGGTATACAATATCCCCACTTCCAATGTGGGACGGGGTGTCACATTGGCTGTCCAAGTGTGGTCAATTCTTTGAAGTTGACGATACTCCTAAGCAAGTTAAGGTTAATGGCATCAAATCTTTATGAGATCCAGGCTAACCCGAGAAATTTCCACTTGGGAGGAGTATATCAAAGAAATGTCTGCAATTTTTGGAGATTTCTTGTTCCCATGAGTAAGTAGATGAGTTTAAGACAAAAGTGAACAGTTCAAGAATACCAAGATCAATTTGAGAAGCACCCTGTCAAGGTTGATTTCCAGAAGATTATGCCATTAGTTGTTTCTTGAGTAAGATTAAGGTCAGATATCTAACTCCAGTCAGAATGTTCATGCCTAAAACTTTGCAGCATGCCAGGGCATTGGCCAGGATGGAGAAAGCCAAAACTGTCACTACTAAACCCAAACTTTTCTTGTAAAATCCCTCTTATCCTTCATATCATTCATAACCAATTTACTTCTGAACCTAACCAGATTCTATTCCCCACTGAATAGAACAAATAAAAGCCTGTCCCAAACAAGCTAGCACCTATTCTTGCATTACTTGATAAACTAGTTCTAAAGAAACCTTTCAGGAAACTCACCGTAGCATAAATGGACGAAAAAATGGCAAAAGGCCTATGTTTCTAGTGTGATGAAAGATATAGAATTGGTCACCAATTCAGGAAGAAACAATTGTTCAGGTTGGAAGTGGTTGCAAACGTAGAAAAAATGGAGGCAGAAGAAGAAACTGAGCCTGAGAAAGAAAACGGGAAGACGTAAGAAGAAGGCAATTTGGCTCACATATCTGTTAATGCCATTTGACTTCAACTATTGCTCCAAAATTCAGAACTATAGAGGTAACTAGACATGTCGACAAGAAATTTGTAAGCATTTTTATTGACTGTGAAAAGTTCTTGCAATTTCATTCATCCTGAAACTGTAAAGAAGTTGGCCTTGAAAACTCAGAAAACAACTCCTATGATTGTTGAAGTACAAGGCTAACGGTAGCAAATTACATACTTTTGAATTATGTCCCAACTTTACTTGGAGATTGCAAGGGCAATAATTTACTACTGATTTGTTAGTATTACCTGTGGGGAGCTGTGAGGTAGTATTGGGGATCCAATTGCTATCAACTTTAGAGGATATCAAATGGAATTTCTATAACTTAAAAATAGAGTTCGGGGGGAAAGGAAATAAGGTATCTCTTAGAGGAATGAAATAAAAGGCAATTCAGACGATAAATAAGAAGGAAATGCAAAAATTGTTGTATAGTCCTAATCAGATTGCATCTGCTCAACTTTGCATTATTAGTTATGTTCAAGGAATAAATGAAGAAAAGTTATATACAACCCATGTGGCTAATCAACCTATTCTTGAGGAGGGTAAGGAATCAATATCTGACTAAATGAACTGCTGAATAGTTTTGATGAATTGTTCCAAGAACCCACTGAATTGCCACCCTCAAGAATGCATGATCATAGATAATTTTGAAGGTAAAGGAACTCAACCTGTCAATGTGAGACCATATAGGTATCCTGACTTTCAAAAGAGTGAAATCGAAAAGGTGGCGGCTAAAATGCTTGCCGGTGGAATTATCAAATCTAGTAATAGTCCTTTTTCGTCACCAATGGTGTTGGTTAAAAAAGGGATGGGACCTAGAGGATGTGTGTAAATTAAAGACAACTTAATGCAACAACTGTGAAGGATAAATTTGTCATTCCTTTGATTGCGGAGCTACTGGTTGAATTGTTTTGGGCAAGATATTTCACCAAACATAAGATCTGGCTATCATCATATCAGGATGAGAGAGGAGAGTACTCATAAAACAATATTTAGAGCTCATGATGGCCACTATGAGTTCTTAGTAATGCATTTTGGCCTTATAAATGCTCAAAGCCTGATGAATGACGTTTTCAGACCATTTTGAGGAAAATTATTTTGGTTTTCTTTGATGATATCTTGGTGTACGGTCTATCATGGGAGCAACATCTAAATCACATATCCAAGGATAGTATTCCAATTGCTAAGAAATCATAAATTGAAGGTCAAGAGAAGTAAATGCTCTTTTGCTAAGATAAGGGTGGATTATTTAGGCCATATCATAACTGGAGAAGAAGTACAATCTGACTCTCAAAAGGTAGCAGCTATTCAAGAGTGGGGAAGGCCTAAAACATTAAAAATTTAAGAGGTTTACTTGGACTCAATGACTCCTACAGAAGATTTATCAAGGATTATGCTAAGATTATCAAACCTCTTACTAATCTTCGTAAAAAGAATGGGTTGTCATGGACTACGGAAGCAACCAAGGCCTTTGAAACACTCAAGCAGGCTATAACTAGTCCACCCATCCTGGCACTACCAAATTTTAATAAAGAATTCGTAGTGGAGACTGATGCTTCTGGGAATGGCATTGGAGCAGCCTTAGTGCAAAACAACAAACACTTGGCATATTTCAGCAAAGCTTTGGGAACTAAGAACCAAGCCTTATCTATTTATGAGATAAGAAATGATGGCTTTTGTGACAATTGTGCAAAAATGGAGACCTTACTTGCTTGGCAGATATTTTGTAATCAAAACTAATCATCAAAGTTTAAAGTACTTGATCGAGCAACGAATATCTACTCCCATGCAGTAGAAGTGGGCAGCAAAACTGTTAGGTTATGACCATGAAGTTCAGTACAAAGACTCATTGTCAATCTGTAACTTATACTCTTTCAAGAAGGGCACATGAACAGCAAATATCCATGCCATTTTAGTAATTAGAAGCCACATTTTGACTGAAATCTAGCAAAGTTGGAAAGAAGACCCCCAAATTCAACAACTTATTCAAGATTTACAAGATTCTAAATTTACTGGTAAAACCCACTGTTGTTGGAAGGACCAACGGCTAAAGAGGAAGGACAACTTAGTGGTGGGAAACAATCCAACTCTTAGGAACAAGTTGATTGCCATGTGACATGACAGTGCAGTGGGTGGCCATTCTGGAGTGCAAGTCACTTATGAAAGAAGCTCAAGTTTTTGCTATATTGGAAATATATGTTGAAAGATGTAGACAACTATGTGTCTGCTTGTGATATTTGTGCAAGACATAAATATGATAATGCAACTTTCCTAGGCTTCTACAACCACTTCCAATACCCCAAAAAGTCTGGGTTGACATTTCTATGGATTTTATGAAAGGACTCTCCCCAAATCCAATAGCAAATATGTCATTATGGTGGTAGTATATAGGTTGAGTAAGTACGCTCATTTTCTTGCATTAAGTCATCCTTACTCAACTTTAACAATAGCTCAACTTTTCATGGACAATATCTATACATTTCATTGATGATTAGGGATATCACATGTAAATCTTATGTAGTTTAGGCAACATTATTCAAGTAACTCAAAAGTTGACACTGCACTTATCTTCTTCTTATCATATTGTCTAAACAGATGGTTGGACAGAAGTGGTTAATAGATGTTTATAAGATTATCTCAGGTGCATGACAGTTAAGCATTCAAGGCAGTGGAGGAACAGTCTTAGTTATCTTTGGCAGAATATTAGTACAACACCAACTTCCATTCTGCAACTAAACTCACTCTATATGAAGTCGTCTAAGTCCCTCACTTGTACATTCCTTATCTACCAAGCTCAGCTTTCGTGGAAACAATAGATAGAAGCCTCCATGCAAGAGAGCAGACTCTTCATTTGCTAAAACATAACTTGATCAAAGCTTAAAATAGAATGATGCAATTGGCTGATAAACATAGGATTGAAAGGCAATTTGAAAAAGGTGATTGGTGTATATGTCAAGCTGCAACCTTACAAACAAATTTCTCTAAAAGATCATAGCTGTCAAAAACTTGCTCCAAGATACTTTGGCCCTCATCAAATTTTGCAAAACATTGGCAAGGTTGCCAACAAATTGCAACTTTTCAGTCAAGATTTATTCAACATTCCATGTGTCTTTGCTTAAGAAAAAGTGAGAAATCATCCAATTCGTTCCCTTCCTTCTGGAATCACTCCACGAGGTCATCTTGATGATAGAACCCGTTACCATTTTGGATACAAGATTGGTGAAAAAAACAAATACTGCTGCAACTCAATCATTGTTCCAATAGAGTAATGGCTTTGTGGAAGATGCCAGTTGGAATTAATAATGGTAAATTACCATAAACTCCTATGTGGTATGGCCCTTTGACTCATGACCTTCATGTATTTTGAAAATATATCTTAAACTACCGTGTGGTCTAGACTAAATGATAAAGTGGACGGAAATCATCCAAACTAACGATTATTAATGAAATTACGTTCTTACCTTATATTTAAATTAGATTAAATTATTGTGTAGTATTACTATCGAACTCATAACCTCCATATGATTTCCGTCCACTTTATCATTTAGTCTAGACCACACGGTTGTTTAAGAATATTTTCAAAATACATCAAAAGTCAATGATGCAAAAATTATACACATTACCCAATATATAATTTAATATCAAAATTTCTGAATAATTCATTTCTCCCTATTTTCAGAAATTACGTAGTTTTCAATTTGCATGATAAAAAATGAAGAAAATGATATTAGTTTATTGTTACAATTAAAAATCTGTAAATTAATGCATAAAAAAAAAATACGGGAGCAATACTTTATGCATCCTTGTAGTTGTACATTTTGGTTGTAAAAGTATAGATAAGTGCAGCAAATTTGATAATAAGTTTATATAAATAACAATAAGTGTGGGTTGGGCATACAATTTTATTATTTTTTGGGAGGAAAAACGAATTTTCAAGCAAAACTAGCAATAGGGGCATATGTATAGTAAATATGATTAGTTTCAATGATTTAGATCTACTTTATGATTTAGTCCAGACCACATGGGGGTTTAGGATATATTTACAAAAACATATGGGGGTTATGAGTCTAAAATGTATACCACATGGGGGTTTTACAGTAATTTATCCTAAACTTTTGAGAGAAAATTATATTTTTTAATGGGTAAATTATCTTAAACTCCCATGTGATATGGCTATTTGACCTATAACCTCCATGTGTTTGATTTTGAAAATATACCTTAAACCCCATGTGGTCTACAGTAAATGGTAGAGTGAACGAAAATCATCCAAACTAACGATTTTCATTGAATCACGTTCTTACCCTATATTTAAATTGGATTAAATTACTATAAATCTTCATGTGGTATTACTCTAACAGCACATAACCCCATATATTTTGAAAAAAATACCCTAAACCCACATGTACTAATAATAAAATAGACAAAAATATCCAAAATTACGATTTTCGAAATTATATTTTTACCCGATATATAATTTAATATCAAAATTTTCAAATGTATAATTTCTCCCTATTTTTAGAAATTTTAACTTTCAATTTACATGACTAAAAAAGAAGAAAGTGATATTAATTTATTATTACAATTAAAAATCTGTAAATTAATGCATGAAAAAAAAAATTACGAAAAAATACCTTATATATCCTTGTAGTTGTGCTTTTTGGTTATTAAAGTATAGTTAAGTGTAGCAAATTTGAAAATAAGTTTACATACCTGTCATAACAATATGTGTGAGTTGGGCATACAATTTTAAATTTTTTGGGAGGAAAAACTGATTTTCGAGTAACAACTCGCAATAAGGCGCGTGCATAGTAAATATGATTAGTATACACATCTAGATGTGTATAAGAGACAGAGACTAGACCACATGAGGGTTTACCGTAATTTATCCTAAAGTTTTGAGAAAAATTTATATTTTTATTAAATACTCGATAATGAAATGTACTTGTCATGAACATAGTTAATTTAAATGATTTCCGTCTATTTTATCATTTAGTTTAGACAATATGAAAATTTAAGATATATTTCTAAAACACATGGGAGTTATCGATCGAATGGCCATACTACATAGAGATTTACACTAATTTACCCAATTTTCATTGAACACTCGCTTTAGAGTGCGTGCTTTTTAAACATCGTTAATTTCAATGATTTCTGTTCACTTTATCATTTAGTCCAAGTCACATGAGCAGTTTAAGATATATTTCTAAAATACACGAAAATTGTTATAGATCGAATAATCATATCATATGAGAATTTACAATAATTTATCCAATTAACAAAGTTAAAGAAGTGTGCATGCTAGACAAAACGTAGGATGAAGATTGTTGCTGCTATCTTCGTACTACATTTTTTCTACCATTCGATTCTAACTATAGTTAGACAAAGCATTAATAGTAGTTAGCTAGGCAATTTTATGGTTAGGAATATTGTTAACTACGCAATAGTTAGTTATGAAGATAAAATATTAGTTAGTTATAGAGATAGAATATTCCTGTTAGTAGCTTTATATTCGAGCAAGAGAGAAAATGATCATAACTGTGTAATCATTTCCTTGCAGTTCATTGTAATCACCAACTCTCTCTCTGTCTCAATGATATCACAGCTTCTATTTTTCTAGAATTGTTTCTCCATTGTTTTCTTACAATTCCTGGAAATAGGATTGGGATTTCTCTACTCTTAGCATCAAAGTTCTTATCAAAGCTAATAACAGTAATAATCATCTTTTAAAAAAGAAAAGGGATTCTACAAGCAGTTCATGATTCATAATCCCTTTTCTTTTTTAACAGAGAATGTTTAATACAGCACACAAAGCCAAGTGCACAAGTTCAGGACGGCATACATTTACAGACTTGAGGCCAAGAGCCTCAGCATGATTTATTCTTGAGTTTGAGCAGAATCCAACCACACATTGGAGTTTTCAGGTTTGTCCCACATCATATGGTAACAATACAATATTTTCACAGCTCAACTAATCAAGCTGGTACACGTACTTTGCCATTCTCAGAAAGAGCCAGACTATCGTAGTAATCGACCAAGACTTGCCATCCACCAGGGCACATGAATCCATCTGGAGGGTTCTCCCTGTTCTTCGCAAGCGTTCGCATCTGATAAATGCAAGTATATTTTTAGAAATGGATTCATATAAAAGGGCCAGAAGCACAAGTAGTAGAGCTGAAAGCCCCTATAATTCGGTTACTCTGTTGCCAAAGCAGGATCTCATGTCTGGATTCTCCTCCCGGAGACACCTTTGCAGCATACCTGCTTCAGCAGGCTTGTGCTGCTGCTTTGACAACAGTAGTAACCATTTGTTTGCCAGCTTCTTTCTCCGTCCACTTACTAGGTAGGAAATGAGAAAATCCAACAAATAAAAATGGAAAGGTATTACAATAAGATACAGAAAGAAGAGATACAAATTTGTCGAAGGGATGATACCTTGGTGCCTGATATGAAAAGAAAATCTTGTGGCCTCGATGGATCAAAGAATGCCATTTTCGTCTGAGTTTTATCATATGCAGCCACCTGCAGTAAAAGCCAACTGATTGGTTTCCAAATGTCTACTTTGATTCCCTTTCTGTTACAATTTGAAAATTAGCTTCAGAAAATTAATCAGGACAAGATTGTTTGTGTACCTTGAAAGGCAGAATGTTGAGCCGTTCCAGTCCAGGAGCCATGCTTAGTACTTTCTTCCCATGATCTGCATCATATAAATCTCTTTTCTCTAGTGGATGGCCCATGCCAGCTGAAAGGTCTCGACCCACAATGTAAAAGTTAGCACCTGCATTAATGCGAGCCTTTGCATGCCACTGTACCTCAGTTGGGCCGGCGTAATGCATTGGAGATGGGAATATAGATTCACAGTAGTCTAATGGATCAAGAACACCATCTTCGAGCACCTTAAAGAACAAAAAGTAACAAATCAGCATTCAAACAAGGTTGGATTTCAAATGAGCACAGGGAAAGGACGAAACAGAAATTCTTCATTACAAGTCACACGGTCCAATAAAAAAGAATTTTATAAAACAACAATACTAGGTCAGTAAGGTAAAAGTATACAAACCTTCTCATGTTGCTTCATTCGCCAACTAAGTGGAACATCATCAGCCTTGGTGTAACCTCCAAGCGGATGAAGCAAAAGAACAGGATTTTTATATCCCATCTCCAGCAGTCGACGACGAGTGTCAGTCATCAGTAAAGCATGACCATTATGCACCGGATTTCTAAGTTGAAAAGCAAACACAGCATCTGCTATTGCGCTTAGTGAATTCATCACGGAGTTCTGATGGAGAGAGACGGAACCGGTCAAGACCATCATGATACTTCACTGGTTCAATAACCTCTAAATCACCACCAATCAACCATGTTTCCAGCATTGGTTATAGCTTCCTCAACATATGGTAGGCCAGGGGCAGTGGTTCCCCAAGTTCTTGCAATTCGTTCTTCTTTATTGTGTTTATAAATTTCAATACTGCAATGGCATTATATAATAAATGAGATATTGAATATGCTAGGAAAGTTCTAAACTTGATCAGAAAACCAGTCAGAAATTGCTAACCCAAATAAAGAATTGTAGATATCAGTTCAGAAAATTATGAAGGGTAAAAACAAAACTTAACAAGAATAAAGGGGCTCTCAAGAGACTGTCAAAACAAAGCACCATATCATTCACAAAGAAGCCACTTTGAAAAAGTTGTTCCGAAACAGAATAGATCGTGCATAAGAGACAGATAATTAGTTCAATTCCAAGATACATCTTTCAAGAAGACACTGGTGAGATCTATTATCGATTTACATAATTGGTAAAAATTAAAGAAATAGAAAAAAGAGAAATAAGCAAACCAGAGGAGCCATGCTAAAAAGTAGAAATCACCACAAGGGAAAGATATGGAAGAAACATAACAAAGAACTCATAGTACAAATCAAACTGAAAACTAGAATCACCATATGAAACAGGAATGGGCCCTCACAATATTGATTATCGTGCCAACTAATAGATATACTTTGGGACAGACATCGCATATTTAAAAGATCAAGAGAATATGGACAGATAGATATTGGACTAGACATCCATGTTAAGGTTTTATGAGCACCCAACTAGATGTGTCCTACCTTTGTCTATTGAGTAACATGCTACAGTTTATGTAAGGATTTATTACCAACATAGAGGCACTTATGCAAACAACTTAAACATTTGGAAACATCAAAGTTATTGGTTGCAGTCAGCAGGACTCATGCACATCCCTCTAATATGAGCAAATAATGGCTTCCATCCAATTATGACCTTAATTATGCAAATCTCTTCTACCATTGCATCAAAATATTTTCCACTTAATTGGTTTTCCATAAAACTGGTTCAAAGGATTCTACCAAAAAAGGCCATTAGTGTCAGGAAAATTTTATGCACATTTCATGTGTGGTAAGAGACAAAGAAGGAAGTATAAGAGGATTGATGAAGTGTTTTAAATTAAAGTTAACACATCTTAAAGGACTGTACCAACAAACAGGTTGGGCATTCTTTTTTAAATGGCAAAACCTGTAGTTCGGAAATCCGGCTTGTCACTTTTTCTGTTCCTTATCTTATTACCGAAGAATATGACATAATGATTTCTTAGAGAATCTTAACTAAAACACAAATGGTGGATAAACGAAAACTCACACACATACTGATGAATTTATAGATCATCCTAGGAGATGGCAACATTTTTAACAGACTTTGACATTTTCAATTGATGGAAAAGGCATCCACAAGAAAGGACCGCAACAATACATACGAATATCATGTTTTATCCACATGTCAATTAATGATGCATTGGTGAATTACTTGAACACATGAGTTTTAGTCCATCGACTACTATAGCTTATGATTCATGGGGCAACACACATGAAAACAGAGAGTGGGTCTTTTTAAAGAGGAAGGAAATGTCTACACAATCACTAAACTCCATTACAACTTATGCACTGGTTTTCATGCATATCATGGAATTATTCTGCATCTACTTCTATTTAAGACTTATTTGAAACATATATCTCCTTTCATTACTTGAGTATATGAAAACACGCTCTGATGTACCCGATAAATAAAATAAGATGACATTATGCTCCATGCGCGCGCATCGTAATGACCAGTCAATTCATTTTTCCTATCCCCATTTGAGAAAATTTGATTCGTAGCTCATATATATATATCACATATAATTTCCACGTAACGCCAACTAAAGATCACAATCAACAAAGAAACTGTCAGATAACTGACCCTATAACAGTACCACCACAATCCAGCAATTAACTGACTATAGGATTATAGTAATATAGAAGCTGGAATAATATTTCATTCCCACAAAACCACCTAGCTTGCTGAACCAAACAACAAATTAAGAAAATTATTGCCACCTGCATGGTTTCACATGTTAAGTGCTAATGTTACAGTACTTAAAAATAAATAAATAAACCAATCTTTTGCTTGTATTCTATGCCAGCTAACTTCAATTAAATAAAAAGAACTAGATTTATATAAAGAGACAGAAAATCTTTCAATTACTAACCGAATTTCTTTTTATACTTAACAACTAGATTCCATTAGTTACCATAAAGATTACAATTTTATCACCCCTTAAGCGCCACCCACCCCCACCCAAAAAAAAAAAAAACAAAACCTCAAGTAATTCAATGGATTTCAACGAGATTAGCTAAAATCAACACAAACCCATTAACATTAACACAACACTAATCATTAAAAACATAAAATTTTCCGAAAATTTGTGAAGATTATTAAATGACAAAAATCAAGCCCTTACTCTTTCAAAATGGCAATTGGATTGTTCTGATCATCCAAAAGAGCCACAGAGCTCTCCCTTCCGATCCTCTCCTTCTGAGAATCGTCGATGGCGAGCACGATCGGCACCGACATGTTGACGACTGAGCCGTCTCCTAGTCGGAGAGAGTTAAAATGAAGAGTTTGGAGGAACTCAGGCTCTCTCATAAACAGGGCTCAATGGGCTAGCCCAGCCTTCGCTGAGCACATGAACCCATTGAAGGTCAATATTCGAGAGCCTAATAGAAGGCTTTTTCTAGATGTGTATTTTTTAGCATCTTTTGAGAGTCTTTTACAAAGAGCTCAACCAGTTTCCCGCCATCCGGGTCGATTAACCCGCATGAAATCCGGGCTTTTAATCTGGTTTTCGAGGTGGGGTGGCTAGGAACAGTGAGATTGAGAGATGGAATGAAAAGGGATTTCTGGGTTTTGGGTAAAGATGACGATAGAGTTGAGGTTTGGAGGAAAAGAGAGGCCATTGTCGCCATTGAAATGCAGACAACATTCATCACTAACAGCTCTCTCCCCCTCTGATTTTTGGGAGTTTTGGGGGGTTATAATATTGGAGGGAGACTGGGAGAGGGAAAGAATGGAGGGTATTTTGGGAATTTAAAAATTGGGGGAGACAGGGTAAGTTTGTAATTTTTTAGGGAAGAGGGGTAATTTGGGAAATCAATTTAGCTTGGTGGTCTAATGTTAGGGGTATTTTGGGAAATAAAAAATTGGTTATGTGATTTTGGGATGATAATTGGAGGGTGTGATGAATGATGATGGTATGTTAGTGATGAATGCTGATACTAATAAAGAAAGGAAAGGGATATTTGGATATTTATCAAAAGAATGAGTGCTATATTGTATTAAACTGATTGTTACCATCAAATTGAAAAAGATTTGTATTCGTAAGAGGAAGACCAATACTGACTAGGAAGTTTGGAGGGATTATGGTTGGATTTATAGGAAAGGTTTTGGGAGGTTAAAGAATTTTGGGAAGATTCTAAGAGGATGAACCTAGACACTGTTCTTTTGTTTGAATGGTCTCCTCGGGCTGGCATATAGCACATCATTGTCAATTAGTACTTATGTAATTGTAGACGTCACCATTAACTTACCAAAAATGAATAGGGAGAAAATATTGCAACCGGTAAGTGGAGAATTTCTTTTTATTTTTGCTCTCATGATTTTATTAGTGGGAGTTGCATATTGTGAATTACAAATCTTTCATGATTTTAGTATTGTGAGTTAAGAATCTGTGCTTCTTTGTTTGCAATTTAGTGTGTTTGAAATTATGTTTAAGTTTGTCATGATCTCACAATTGCTAAGACTGCTTTTCTAATTTCAATTTTATAGAGACGTTAACGTTTAGATCAAATTTATTTTAGTTATTAAATTTTTTAATAATTATTTAATAATTAATAAAAAAAATTATTTGAACAAAATATAGCTCTTATTTATAATAAAAACGGACAACTCAATCCAAATCATAAACTTCTCACTAACATTTAAAGCGATATAGAAAATTTGAACTATCGACGGATCCAATCATGCAGATACTCAAGACAAGTAAAAATTGAATAATTTCACGGAATTGATATTCAAAATCATTTTCTAAAAGTTTCAACAAAGAAAATTACCTTTTCAAGCAGCCTATCAAATCTTCTTGTAACTAAAATGTGGATATCATACTTTTGGAGATTCTTGATTAGAACCCAAGATTGATTGGAGTTGACAAGCTCTAGCAAAAAACTAAAAAGAGAATGAAATAGATCAAGACTAGGAAAGATGAAAACAGTACATTTATACATATTAGAAGGAGACCAAAGAACAAAATTATAAATATATCATTAAATATGCAATAAAAAATAAATTTAACTAAATTTTTAAAATTAAAAATTAATAATTTATTATGAATTTTTTATTTCAATTAAATTTGACAAATAATTTTGAATACGTCACTTTATAAATATTTTTTAAATACTAATATCAATAATTTATTTATAAATATTAGCTGTTGTTACTTAAAAACTAGTAGTCACACATCTTGTCCATTTTAGAGTAAAATTTTGTCCACGGGGCCAATTAAGGATAGATTTGAGTGCGTGGCTTTTTGTTTGTCCTATTGTTGTTTCCCATTTCCGCGAGTCTTCTTTGGTCGTGGAAAAAGTAATAATCTATGTTAAAAAAGTCACTAATTCTTTTCCACTATGAATCTTGCCCGAATCCCATCCATATTCAAGAGCGGCACCAAAGTTGAATGAAAGACAAATTTTTCTTCTTCATTATGCGTGCACACGACTGCGTATCCATTAACAGTAATATTATCCACAGTCATCGTACAAGACGAGTTATTAAGAAACCAAAACAACCTTAATTTCTTCCTTATTTGGCCGAACTGGTGTAGTCAAAGGTTGTTTTATAATAACATCGTAATATATTTGTTATATTTAATTTTTTAATCAATGAATTAAGTTTTTAAGATTTAATTTTTTATAAATTTTATGTTATATAACACTTTATATAAATTTCACTTTTATTAAAAAAATTTCATAAAAAATCAAATAAATTCATATAAACTATTGATTACAAAATCGATCGATTATTAGAAAAATTAAATTATGATAAAATAAATGAGACGGAGAGAGTAATATTTAGAGCAAAATATATATACACACAGGGAAAAAGATGCTAATTATATTGTTCTTTTTTCTCTTGATTTTTTTAATCCATCTTACGAAGTGTCAAAATTTCTACTATATGTATAGATCGACAAAAAATAAAAAATTTGACTAAAAATTTAGAATCAGGCATCTAACAATTTAATACGATTTTATCACATGAAGGAAATTTAACAATTAATATTAAATTTATGCCTTTATAAATTATTTTTATAACCTATAAGGTACAAAGAGAATGTTGCACTTAAAATAATTTTTTTATAATTATTTTTTATAACCTGTATTTTATAAGGAATACTCAAATGAATTGTTAGTCACGTGGAAAAAAAAAATGTTAGTCAACGGTATTTTTTGTATTTCTCCAGTTGAACAAGGCAAGCAATATATATAAAAACAATGAATCAATAAGTAGTCTAAATTAAGTCCAAAAAAAAAAAAAAGTTTTTTTCTTTCTTAAGAAACTGAAAATTAATAAAAAAAATAAATCAATGTTGTTCCCCACCACGTAAGAAAACTTCCCAAACTTCGTAGGGATCTGAACCAATAATCCTCTTATCAATTTTGACGTCTCAATTACACTTTCTAAATCTTAATTACATTAATCTGCCGTTAGGTTTATTCTATTTGCGGAACGCACTTGTTTTAGCATTTCATGTCAACAAAAAGTGATTTGTATTAAAAAAAAAATTTTCTTATTTATTATTATTTTTTTAACAACAGTCAACAGAAAGTGATTTATTTTTTCTTATTTATTAGCTTTTGCAAATTCTCTCTATAATTACTATTCCATTATTACTACTTTATATAATGTATCAGACTTTTTGGTGTAATTTATCTTTTACGCTCTTGTTTTTAAATTTGTGAAACTTCTCTCACTTCTCACTATCAAATAACTTTGCATCGGACCACAAAATTGCATACACAAATCCCTACATTGTATTTGGATGGAGGGATTTACATAGATTTGATTTGAAATCTTAATTTATAATAAATTATCTAAACAAATTAATTGATTTAGTAGTGTATTTGAAATCCAGCAATAAGTGGAGAGTGTGATTCTAATAGTTAAGTGAGTGGATTTGAAATTCACTCAAATTTCATGTCATTTCATATACATCAAATTCAAATTCATTCGTTTTAAATCCTTCATTCAATTCAAATCCATCCATCCAAACACAATGCCAAGTTAATTTGTATTTTAATTTTTGTCTTTTTTAAAAATTTTTATATAATTTTGCACACACATCAAATGTGTCGATAGAACTAGTTATTATTATTATTATTGCAATGACTAAGAGAAAATTTTTGTAATTACGACAAAATTCAAAGGAAATACTGCAATGACCCCATTACTGTTGATTGAAAGTTTAAGCCGTGGATCATTTATTGGCAAGATATTATTGGGCTCTAAATGGGGAGATAACTTAATCCGGGAGAAGTGAAGTTGTTATTGGTAAGAAATTGGGCCGCGTCCCATTTGATTGAGCCTCCGCCAGCAAGTTTGGGCTTGGCTTAAGCGAGACATGGCACCGAACACAAATAGATTTATAGTTGTGGAGAATTCCACAATTCTATAATAAATTATCTCTTATACACATCTAGATGTGTATAAGAGAATACTAAGATCTTTAAAAGATTATATTATATACAAATTCTTAAACCTAATGGGATGGTTCTCTCAACGGGATTATAAAAATTCTTTTATGTTTGGATCGATGAATTTGGAGAAGAATTTAAAATCCACTTATTTGTTGGAGAGATTTGTAAGGTTAAAATGGATGAATTTCAAATCCACTTCAATTAGAAAATTATTTGAAATCTTTTATTTCACATTTTTTTAATTTAGGTAGATTTAAAATTCATTCATTTCAGTCGTACAATTTCTTCTAAGAAATAAGTGAATTTCAAATTTTTCTCTAAATCTATCTATTCAAACACAACTTGTAAGTTGTGACATTATTTACTTAAGAATTTGAAAGAATAATCCTTGCATATTAAGATCAAAGATTGAACTAAGTGGTTGATTCCAATTCTTCCCGAGTAATTCTTAGAAATTTATTTTTGAGAAAGCAGTTCTAATTTCCTTGTCTAAGAATGTGATTATGATCATGTACCACAAGGATAAAGTATATTAAACATTTAGTTATGTGATACCTGTCCTACATTGAAAGTAAAAAGAAATATTATTTTTTTATAATACATTAAATTGTGAACTATTAGTAACTTAATTAAATGCGTTATTCTTATTCAAAAATTATTACGTCAATTCAGTTCGGAGTAATACAAGTTGATTCATATAGCAAGAGAAATTAATAGTAAAATCATTATTTAGAAAGCACGCAAAAAGTGATGGAGCATAATCATTTTATGCTTGGAGAGGAAAAATTTACAACTGGAAGCTACTCTTTTTCCTCATGATCATGATGGCCTAGATTCATTATATTCATGGTACGAAATCGGCTCCACCTCCCTTCAAGAATTCAAATAAAAGACAAGTACTTCTTCCTTTCATATTAATGAAAAGCTATCAAAGCTCTTCATGAAGAGGTTTAATCAACTTTCCAAACATCGGTTGAGATTGTCTAATCGAAAGCTTTTAGATCGAATGGCTTTAACATGGGCTGCTGAGACAAGTAGAATGATTAATGTAAATCATGATGAGTTCATGATTTTGGTTCTCTCCATTTAGTGCTACTCCCATGAACTTTATAATTTTGTACCTCTTTGCTTTTTTCGAATTGGAATCTAGCCCAAACTACAGATTAATCAACTTATATCTTGTGTAATGACGTATTGGATATATAATAAATATAGTTCATTATTTTTTGATACATTAGCTCTAAATGCTAGGGGGGAAAAAGCAGTTTACGAGGATTAAAATCCTTTGCATGCTTAATTAATGACCTTAAAAAATTCATCTATGTGATTACGGAACCCCATATTCAAGAACCAAATCTAGGATGTAATTAAATATAAACAAGTCAAATACTATAATGTTCAAACTTGTTTGATTATTTTAAAACATTGTAATTTTATTCAAACTTTGCTTGTTTATTTGTAGAATAGAACCAAATTTTAATGAGATTTTATTGAATCCAACTAAAATCGAGTTTGAATAGTTTAGATATTTTACATATAAATTTAATATTTTTTAATTTATTGAATCGAACTCGAACTAAATATAAAAAATTAACAAAAGTTAAATCTTATTCAATTTTAACTAGATTATTAACAAACTAAACCTAAATGGATTCGAGTATCAAACAACTTTGTTCGCTTTACAGCCCTAATTAAATCCCTTTAGTTAAATTGATATCTCTTTAATGAGAAAGTAGGACCAATAAAAACTAAACGAGCAAGTTCTAAGAAATAGATGTAATGTCTTGTCGGGCTCTGTCTCTTTTACCAGTCAAAAAAGAAAAGGATTGCATTGATTCTGTACATCCAGCTCTCCATGGTCCCAACAAAACACCCTTTCGTCATCTCCAATAAAAATGTAAAAAGTGAAAAAGCAAAGACCTTTTAAGCTTGAGTGAAGCACTTTTGACGAGAATAATGCGACAATTTTCCCTACTAGGATTATGATTGAATTTTGATTTGGAACCAAGCAAAGCATTTTTCACAACAAAAATTAAAGTTTTAAAGCTCGATTTAATATATGATACATCGTTATCAATAAGGTACTCTTTAAATCATGCATCATTCGTTTCATTTGTATAGAAAAATGTCCTAATAATTATGTGAATCTAGTAGCAACTTTAATCATGCATGCATGCCTCGGTAAATTTGTCATCGTGCGGGCTGCATGGAAAATTCTCGAGGCCAATTTAGTAAAATAATTTTTCTGTGAGATGCTTAAAAATTCTCTAGAAATCTTGGCAAACCGAGACAAAATTAACTCTCAAGCCAAGTTATATTATGATATGTGTGATATGAAAAATGGAAATTTGGACATTAAATCTAATCGAACCAATATAAAAAAATATAATTTTTGGATAGAAATTTCGCATTATAAAATTTATTGTATTAACACTAAATTATAGTAATAATATGGGTGATTTTTGCTTTTAAATGATCACCTCGCATTGTAATACGAACAATAAAGAAGTACTGCTCATAGACAAGATAATGCACTAAAAGATGACATATTGTTTGATGCACGATTAGACTGCCTCACAAAAGAAAAGATTGATGATAAAAAAACATGCATAGAAGATGTGATCATAATTTACAAACTTCTTGTACAAGTGGGGCTAATGAGAACTACACGATATCTTGTAAAATTTTTGAGAAGGGCCCCAATTGGACACTTATTGAGGTGAGCCAAGACATCTCAAGGCAAGGTTCATTTTAGTGATTCGCCAAATAATGTTTGAGGGGCCAGTAAATTAGACAATGGTTGTGCTTTTCACGAAAAAGTGTAGGGTTGGTGATTAAAGTGAGTTGTTGGCTTCAAAGAACATAATAAGTCTCCTGGAGTTGGAAGTTTAAGGATGAAATTCTAGCACTTACAGTCGAAAGAAGTTAGCAACAGCCAACAAGGAAGAAGTCTGAATAGAACGGAGAAAAAGAAGCATTCAGACAGTAAATAAATAGTAGATTGGGAAGGAATTTTAACGGAGAGAAAGAAACACTCAAATAGTAAGCAAATAGTAGAGTAAGGGTAAAATAAGTAATATAAATTTATAATTTCACTATAGTGAATTTAGTTCTAGCGAAATGTTAGTATAAATCCCACCATGTGTGGATCTTGGTGTTTCGGTTGTATTCAATCTCATAATTATGGATATATGTATAATCATTAAAATAAATAAATAAAAAGAGGATTTAAAAGTAACAGGGACTTGGGAGGTTTTTTTCTTCGAGCTATGGCGAGTTTGGATTTACCGACGACGTGCGAGTCATTTGAGTTTTTGGTGTCTTTTGAAATAGACATTTGTGTGTTGCTTCAGGGTAGGAAAGGGATTTTTCAAAAGACCCCAAGACCAACCAGAGAGGATTATCAGTGACAACAGCTAACAGGATTTTATGTTAGTCCGTGCGACATCAGTTGGGATAGACAAATGAGATAGATATATATATATATATATATATATATATATATATATATAAAGAAGCCACATTAGATCATGAAGATTATAATTTGGTTTATCGCATCCGTAAATTACGAAGTCGAAGCTGAAATCTGGATTTAGTCATTTTTTATGACAGAAAATTTTTGTGAAAATATTCTTACCAAGACAAGTCTAAACTCGAGTCCAGACTTGCAAAGCTATGGTTATTTTTATCTAAATAACTAAAATTAAATACACTTTCAATGTAAAATAAAAACTCCAGATTTGTGGATTTCCAGTATAAGGACAAATTTCCATTTCTTATCCGACAGAATCTTTGTACATAAAGATGTGCAATGAAAGCAATAATCAATCTAGTTATAAGCAATATGCACAGTTGCACGCTTTACTGATTAATCTATGTGAACTTTATAAAAGCAGAAAATCGAGTGCATTTACAAGTTGCCATTTGGTTGCAAGTACACAAGATACATGTGCATATATTTTCCAATTATTTTCTTCTTTGCTTACAAATTTAGGAAGGGTTTAGTTTGCATTCGAAAATTAAAATCGGAATTAGCATAGATTTGGATGTTGGTATAAATTTATATTATTTCTCTAACTACTTATTTGATTTAAATAAAGAATAGATTTAAGATATTGATAAATTTCTAAATTTGAAATTATTGTCACAAATAAAGAATGAAAATGTTAGATATTTTTTAACATTTTCATTTCCACAAAATAATTTTCCTAATAATTAATCAAATAACATCTATAAATATCATTAATTTTAATTTATATTCTCTTCTCTCGTACCCATAAATCAAACACTTTCTCAATTTCAATAGAAGTATAATTTTAAATTTTTTGTGGGTGTGCTACTTGATTTCAACATTCAAATCAAAATTTCCTAATAGTAGAGATGACACTTCTCTGGCATAAATTCTGTGCTTATGAAATCAACTTAGATTGACCTATGTTTTTGCCTATGAAGTTAAGTATATCACATGAAGGGTGATATGTCTCTTCCTAAACTTGATCCGTGTCTCTTGTTTCCATTTAGGGAAGACCACAGAAGAGACATAGGCCAAAGATTTTCGCTTTTCACTCCCGGAATTGGAAAAAGATTATGATCTTTGGCAGCTTGTTATTTATAACTACTCCCTCAGAATGCATTATTAAAAGGGTTAATTGCAGTTTACACCCTTAAACTATGATATTTTTGCACTTTATACCTTAAAGTATCAATTTTAGCAATTTATCACCCTCAACTTTTAATTTTTAGCACATTACACCAGTAAACACTAGTAATGACACATGTTTTTATTATTTTATCGAAATTCCGAAAGTACTCTTATTAAAATTGCACAAAAATTAAGTCACATAATGACACAAACCTAAATATGCAAGGCAATACTTTGTGTATGCACTTATATGCGTTTAGACAGGTGTCACCTTTTTGTTATAATGTTGATACATAATGGAATGTTTAAAATATTTCGTCATCTAATAAAAAAGATCTTTTCGATAAATAATAAAAACATGTCTTCATGTACTTAAGAAGTTAGGTAAAATAATGAGAATATATAAAGCTAAAAGTGGTCACTAGTGCAATGTGCTAAAGGTTAAAAATTAGAGGTGGTTAATTGCTAAAATTAATACTTTAGGGTACAAAGTGCAAAAATATTATAGTTTTGGGGTACAAACTACAATTAACCTTTATTAAAATGTATAGTTATTGAACCCTGTCCGACTAGAAACCCGGTGATATATGTTATTTAACGGGTTACTGGTTCAATCGATGGGTCACTGAAATATATTTTTATTAATATAATAAATTCAAAATAGTGAATGAAAGAGATATGCTAAAAACATTGATAAAAAAAAAATGTAATATCAAACTTTTAAATATTATAAATGAATTCTAAAATAATTAATTTCTTTAAAAACTATAACAAAAAGATTGAAATAGTACAGATGAAACAAATTAGAAATTTTGTAGATGTATTACAGATATTTTATATTCTTATACAGATGTAGTTTTAAAATTAATTATAATAAGATAAAAATAATGTATATCCAATGTATAAGAAATTATTTTCTAAGACAAAATGCACCCATAATATTTACCATTTTTTTTCTTATACATTTACTATTGTTAAATATATTTATCATTAAAAAGTAACTATGTAAGAAATAATAGTAATAAATGTATTTGGCAATTCATTTATAGTAAAACAAAATATAAATTATTTTGAATTTATAAAATGATTCTCAAAATTTTATATTTTACAAAAGTAGAGGAAAGGTGAAAGAATTTACAGGATTAAGGTTGAAAACATAAATACTAATAAATAGACTTGAATATGCAATATTACTAAACATGTTGTGACTAGGGTGTAGTCGTAGTTGTACCGTCTAAAGAGGACATGGAATTGATTCCTTCGAGGGATCCAAAACATTAAGGAGATTGTCTAATTACTTGAAGGGTTTAATCGATCGAATTCTCAATTTATTCGGTGAAACGTTAAATTTTCAAAAAATTAACGAATGTCATGTCTTTCTGGTTAGATGTGCAATCCAACTCATGCATATTAAACAATAAGTCTCAAATAATGGCAAAAAGGCATTATAGATCTCAAATACCAGTATATTTCGGTATATAGATTTAGAACAAAAGAGTCTCACAATAGCCCTCAAGTTATTTATTTATTTTGGTTTATTAGAAGGAAATAAAGGTTGAATTATCCCTAGAGTAGTCTCTATCAAGAATTGAAAATTGCTAGCTTTAAGAGCATGCCCAAATAAACGCAAAAAGGCATTATAGATCTCAAGTACCGATCGCATTATATATAAACATTAACTACTCATTTAATTTTATTGAAAACTCGAGCATGCCACATTGCAAATTCTAAAAATCATTAGGTCAGAAAAAAAAAATAAACAAACAAATTCTCAGCAGCTTCGAAGGTCCATTAATGCTAAGCATATGTTAGGCGTTGCAATCATGATAGTTCGCTGGTGTTTCTTGGTGGGGAGAATTCCATATTATTCTTTTTAATTAATTACTTTAACCATGCCCCTATATGAATCCCATAGCCATCATACTTTATACGGTGCCCTTTTTCGTCCAACTTTCTAATTATTAAACTAGCATGGAGCATGGATGAACTAATATAAATAGACTCTGTTATAGATTAGAAATACCTTTTTAATTTTCAAAAAATAATAATAATAATAATCACCAATTGAACTTTACAAGAATAATAATAGTAGTAATAATAATGAAATGGTGATCGAGAGCAGCTTTTCGCCGCCTCTCATGCATGCACTACAAAAGAAAAAGAAAAGAAAAGTACTGTATTTGGTTTGGGTTGAAGTTTACGTTTTATTTTATTTTTTTAAATTTTTATTTTTAATGTTACCCAAGTTTCGTCATGTAAAACGAAAGGTAAATGTTACACAAGTTTCATTTAACCAAACCGGTTATAATTTTTTTTGGCCAATTACATAACTCAGTTTGAAGTAAATCACGATGAATTTGACAACAATTTTGTTTAGATAAACAATCAAAATTTGTCATAAAATCATTTTAATCCCATCTCTTATAAAGAATATTTCAACTCAACTAAACTCTTGTAAAAATCTATAACTATTTTACACAATTAGATGTGTATATTTCTATCATTCTTTATTTGTGACATGAGTTTCAAATTTATTAATTTATCAATACGTGTAACACATCTAATAATATCCAAATAAAAGTTTTATCAGACTTAATTTGACAAACAATTTTTCTATATATAACTTCCTAAGAGCTTAGAAGTTATCTTGTTCCCCAAATAATTCATCAAAAAATAAAATAAAATAAAAAATTGTTTTCCCATTTTAAATAGTTGAGACAGCACGAACGCACTTCACAAATTTCCAAAAGGAGGTCAAACATAAATTGCTTTCTGCTCTTCCAATTCATTGAAGCACGCACGATCTCCCCCAACAAAAAAGCACCTAACGTTGAAATGGGTGGAATTATGGCAGCAACCGAGCTGCACAAACTACAATTAAACCACAATACTTGTGCATTTCCTCGATCTCTCTCGAGTCTCACCACACACATGCACAAATACAAACACAAACAAACCCACTAAGGATTCTGTATTTTTTTAAGAAGGAAAACATTATGGTAATTTTTAAAATTATAGATACTATTAGTTATAAATCTGTAGAAAGAACTATTATTTGAAAAAATAGAAGATTCATAAGTTATAATGTCACAAATGTTTCTCAATATTTATTTATTATTTTTTAAATTTTAGATTGACCTAATTTTTAATTTTTGGACATTCATCCGTTTGTAATTTTGGAAATCACATTTCTGTGATATAACTATTTCTCTTTTTCTTTTTTTTTAAACGCTCGAGTGTCTAAAAACTAAAAGTTATGAATCATTTCCTTGTATTTTAAATGCCTCTATAGTACAACACTATATGTTTTAAAAACTTGTATTATACAAGTTTTTAAAACCAAGATAATGATTCCTTTTAGAATTCCCCCCTTTAGTAGCTGTAATTTGTTAGAAGTTTATAGTATGTAATCTTCCTATCAATTTCAGTTGGATTTAATTCAGATTTCATACACCACTAGTAAAAAAAAATTTTATTAAGTATAGATATATACTATGTGTGAGTTGTTTAAATTTTAAATATTATTTATATAACTAACTACGTATAAAATTAACTCTCTAATTAAACAACTAGAAGTATAAGATAATTTTGCAATCCTGTTTAAATAACATACTATTATTTTACTTAAAAAAAGCAATACCATTTATTTATTAATTTGTACATCAATTAAGCAAATCTATAAACCAAACAGCACAGCACAGCACCTTAAGGATATTCCATGCAACTTAATTTAAAAAGGTCGAATTAATTAGAACTCATCTCTAACATCTTCTACTCCAAATTGTGTGTGTATAAAATTGCAAATTTCCATGGCAATGTTCGAGTAAATTACTTGTGTCGAGGAAATTTTTAGATGAATCTGATTCATAATATAATACATGGACTTTTGAGTTTATGGTATATTGTTATAAAAAAATATTGTATGAATCGAATTTATGATATAATAATATTACAAATATCTTAATTTATAAATTTCATATCACTTTACTAGAGTGAGTTAGATAATATGAAATAATATAAAAATTTGTGAATCAAAAAAATTATAATACTACATAATAAATCAAATCTATATAAATTTTTTTTATCATTCACGGATCTGTCTATCTTAAAATTGTTTCGATGTGGTTGATGATGGGACCACCACACGCACCATATTCACTTAGGAAGACGTAAAATAGTAGGATAAAACTTCACGAGGTTGCCAAACCCATGCACCACTTCTTCTGATTCGATCAGTTCTCACAAAAATATACCTTTTCTTTGTCCAGATTCCAGAACATCGATTTTTCCCATTCTCCTTCTGCTATTCGACACTTGTGAATTAAAAATAATAATCAATCCCAAAACAAAACAAAACAAAGGCAACCCATATGTCTTCACGTTATATATTTATTTAATTAATCAACCTTCTCAATTTCCCACTCTACACCTTCCAAATTTCTACTAGTGCTGCTACCATTATTCATAATGAGTACAAAGGAAAAAATCCAAAATTTGTTGGGCCAACAACAAATTTTGCCCATAACTATTTTTTTTTTTTTGATTTTCCTACATATTTGAGATGCCATAGTACTATTATTACCTACTAAATCTTATTGGCGAAAGTGCTTTTAGTGTGTTCATTTATTATGTTAGGCCACCCTATAAGAGACTAATTAAAAAAATTATAAAAAATTTTAAAAAAATGATAATTAGTTAATTTTTTCTGTCTCTTATAGTTAGTGAAAATGTTAAAAATAATTATTTATTTTAATTAAAATATAATATCTTAGTGGAGGGTGGGAGGAAGTTATGGCGAGTTATCCGAAATTTTTATTTTGGTCAGAAATAACTATTAGGCATGTTTGGACTGGAGAGTCCATTTTTCTAAATAAGATGGCTCTCCTATTTTTCACAAATATGGACCCCACTTTAAATGGGAAGCTGAAAACATCCAATAATTGCTCCTGACCAATATAAAATTTCTCATGAGTTACCTAATAAAGATAGAGGTATAATTGGTAAAATAAATAATAACATCATACCAAATTTCTCCTCATGTTTTATATATAGTAGTATAGATAGATACTGGATTACCTAAAAAAAATTGTGCTGGGCTTAAAGTCTCAAAGATCCAAGGCCTCGTTTGGAATTGTGGTACTTTTGCTAAAAAGGTACTTGTAGATGGTAAAAGTACTTTTTAAAATGTTTGGTAAGTATTATCCTTTAATTTAGGAGTAAAGTTTTCGATCTCAAAAATATGAGATCTTTTAACACAAGTTAAAAATTAATACTTTTGAATGATTTTTCTTTTTTAAAATATTAAATACAAAATTTGAACATTTTATCATAAATTGCACATATTAAATGTAGATAAAATACTTTTTAAAATTCAAAATTATATAGTACCAAATATAAAAAGTACTTGTGCAATCTTGCATCTAAACAAAAAAATTTAAAAACTTACTAAGTACTTCTTCCAAAATTCTGCTAAATAAAGCATTTTGGAATAAGCCATTACAATCCCAAACGGGACCCAATTCTATTTCACATAATCGAATTATATTTTGAACTATTTATATTTAAAATGTTAATTTGTATTCTAAAAATTTTGGCCATAAGATTACCATCTCCTTTTAATTTTTGAACTTCTAAAAAAAAAAAAAAATTGGACTATGTGGCTTAACAAGAACCACAAAATATATAATATGACTATACACCTTGATCTACATAAAAATTTACCCAGCTTGGTGGACAAAAGAATTTTCCAAGCCCCACCCCCCACAAACCCTAGTGTCCTCCTATAGAAGGTACATCCTTTTAGTAATTAAGATTGTTTGGTATGGCATGGTCCGCACATGAAGAGAAGTCTTCTCCATAATGATTTTGATCTACTCACTGTGGCATGGTTTTCCTTCCACTTGTGGCTAGTCTCCTCTCCTCCTCCTCCTCCTCGTCGGTTTCCTTGACTAATTAAATGTGGTCCTGTTCCAGAATCTGGATATATCACAGAGGATTTCATGCATTATATTATTCTATATGTATTTTTTCCTCTGTGATGCCTCTTTGCTTCATGCAAAGTCGTCATCAAGATAAAGACTTCACCTCCATCTGCATTCGAGTTTTAGAAGCCTCTTGTGAATATTCACCAGAAGTCCCATACCCACCTTCCGCCCCCCCGCCCAAAAAAAAATGTATATATTCTGTAGAAGGATCGATGTAAAGGAATCATTAATTATGTGATCCGTTTGGATAGCAAATAATAATCATTATTTGGTAAAGTAAATTATTATTTGGGTTTTGGCTTTAACAGTTTTTAAAAATAATGTTGACTTTTTGAAATAATGAAAAAATTGTTTGGATACGAAATAATATTTCG
Organism: Cinchona pubescens; assembly: GCA_025175665.1. Taxonomy (NCBI): domain Eukaryota; kingdom Viridiplantae; phylum Streptophyta; class Magnoliopsida; order Gentianales; family Rubiaceae; genus Cinchona; species Cinchona pubescens. Next base: position 250,607 of record JANKKI010000394.1, read on the forward strand.
AAATAATCATTTGAATTGCAAATAATTAATGTCTATTATTTGCTCTTCATTTTTTAACTATTATTTGCTTTAGGCATTCTAGTCCAATTATTTTGATTGTAGATTACACATTAATATATTTACATTTGTAGATGAGGGATGATGAGTTCAGAGGGACGAACGACTAACTCACTATCCAAACCATACTTACTATACACATTGAAATCTTTATTGCCAATAATTTGGTGACTCATATTCGATAATTGAATTTAGGTAACTAACTACCTATAAATAAGTGTTAAAACACATTTAATCTTTTTAGAAAATTAAACCATAAATACAAATTAAGAACAAGCCAATTTCCTTAGTTATCATATATAAGTTATATTTATTCAATTATTGCCATTAAATACCAAAATTTTTCACAATCATTGTAATCTTTAATGTAATGCTAACAACAAACTTACCACACATCTAAGAAATTGAGTTAAAAAGTATCCTCCTAAATAAAACACAAAAAATAGACAATGGACAACATTCCAATCAATGAAAAATACGAGTTCATCATTGAAAATTGAAAAATTTTTGTCGTTCAAATTTCAAGAAATTAACAAAACTCATAATAATTGTGAGTTAAATTGCATAACCCTAACCACAATGTGTGAAAATGGAGAGAAATGCACAGCTAATCGGATCAAATCAACCACCAAATCTCACGAATTGGCAAAAAAACCCAAAGAATTAAAGAATTTGAGCAATGACGTATAAATATAGTGAATACAACAATTTCCATTATTGAAAGGGATTTAAACTCAAAGAGAAAGATAAAGAGGGAAGATGTGGTACTTTGTTAATGCAAAATTTCACAGCTTCTTATACATTCTAGATGTGTATAAGAGACTATAAAATATATAGGAAGATGAATTTCTTTTGGCCAAAATAGATGAGGATTACTCTGTACTGATAAGTTCTCCATAGTTTAGCTTGTGAATATTTGAAATTGCAAGTCAAGTTTTAGAAGTGAAAGAAAAGCGTTAATGCAGAGATTTTGTCAGTCGTTCGAAAGATGATTTCGGATTGTTTATAAGATCAGATATTCGATCTCCATGTTTCACATTTATAATGGTTAACCAATAATTTATATTAATCAGTTCATTTCACTTCATTTCAAAATTGCTTCAGAAGATGTGTTTTTTCGACTAGTTGAACTCATACCAAAAAAACTGAATGCTATCGTATAATTTTTAAATTTGTTTAATTTCTATTACGCGATTACTTATTTATTACGAAATAGAGTATGATGAATAGTACGTAATTTTCCAAAATAATGGATAGAATGAGTAATAGATAGGATAAAACATGAACAGTGCTAAATATTATTTATAAAATAATGGCCAAATAATATTTACAAATCAAACAACAATTATTTTAACCAAATAATAACTATTATTTGTTACTAAAATGAGGCCGACATTTTTTGAGTATGTTATTATTTCATTTATGGAATCTTTGAAAAAGAGGCAAAAAAAAAAAAGAAAAAGAAAAAAAGAGGTCGCCCTTTGGATGTAGTTCTTGTCTATTTGCATTCTTAATTTTTCTATAATTAAAAAAAATAAAATTACTTAGTCACTAAAGTCGACTTGAATTCAATTGTATCATGTTGTTATCTTATTAATCATTATTTAGATTAGAATTGGAAAGTAATCAACACGATAAAGATTGTCTAACCGCATCTTCAACAACATTTAGACCATATATGGGACAGTATCACCTGTCCATCATTTAAGAATATAATTAATACGAGTGGGTTCGTTTATGAAGATGATACTGTAAGTAATAAACACAAAAAACTTCCCAATTATCAAGAGTATCCTGATAGGTCCCCACGAGTTGACAAGTCCAAGATGTCATCATAGACAATCACTACTCTGATTCTGTCTCTTCCCCTTGCTAATCATAGCCCCAAGTCCTTGCTCCATAGAGGAATCATCATGTACTTCGCAATCTTCCAAATCAAAAATGTTCCCAAATTTCAACACTTGATCTTTGACGCCATGCTGTCCCACCTCATTACTATCATCTTGATCAACCACCTCTGCAGTTTGTGGAGCCATGCACCATAAGTGAGATTCATTAAAGATTCAGAATCATAACGTAATTTAGTTAGCCCCAGAAATTTTATAATGAGGCCTGCAGTACTGAATCAAAATGCATGAGTACACATTAAGCCTGGTATTATTTAGGCTATGTTTGTATATATATATTTTTTATTATTGTTCTCTAAATCCTATTTGTAATTATTATTTAGATATATTTTTCAATCACTTTTTATTTTATATATATCACATTTCAAAAATAATTATAATATTATTTTAAATAATACTCATAATAGTACTCATACAATTAAACTTATAACAATTCTTAAGAATTTAATACAACTCAATAGTTAAAACGTATTTTGTTTTACGCATGGCTCAAACTATTCTGTTGTTAAATTATGAAAACAAATTGATTGGCGTAAAAAAAAAAAATCCAATGTTATAGTGTAAAATTTTTGCCACAAATGTAAATTTTATGATAAGCAATGTAAATTTTTTTCTGTTGTAAATTTTAGAATGTAAAATATGAATTTTACAAAAAGTGGTACAAAATTTCAATATATATTGTATAATTTATGTCGTGCGTGCTGTATTTAGCACAACAGTAGATTTTTTTTTTCACTTTTTTTTAAAAAAAAAAAATTAAAGGTTGGATTCTCATTCTTTCAATTGCATTCCCGTTCGCCCTTCCAATTTCTTCCTTCCCATGGAGAAATTATTACACGAAGTTGATCAATAGTCCACCGTGTAACTTATGCATACTGATATAACAAAAAACGATTGTCTTATTCTTGTATCAACCACATAATCTATAAATAGAGTCATGATAGAACGGTTTTATATAAAAAAATTTTGTCCTCATTTCTCACTTTTTTGACTTCAAATTCTTTATTATTCACATATTGTATAAATATTATACATCATTAAACAATAAAAAAATAATTAAATTTTATTTCTTTTCAATTATTTTAACCATTATATACTCGTTCTAAATGACTGGCTGAGTAGATAAAAAGATCCCAAAAAAGAAAATCTATATAGTTGAGCAATCCTTAATCTGTGTGACTAAATGCAGTCCCAAACTGGTCCAAAAAGCTAATAATAATTCTCATTAAAACCAAAAAAGCAGATAAGGCCACACGAAGTACACAACACAGATGTAACACTGGACCCATCCAAAACAAAAAAAGTGGACCCCACAAGAAAAAGTGGACCCATCTTAGTTTGAGATGTATTGAACCGACCGTTACGGCTTACCAAAGCAGGCTTGACTGCTTTCAGTACATAAAAAGATTTTGGGACATTACATAGGATACATACATAGGTCACTCATAGGACATGCTGAGAAAGAAGCCAACTAAGTATAACAAAGAATTGAAACTCTTTCTTCCCCCTTTCTTTCTGTCTCTCTCTTCACAACCAAACAAAACTCAAACAGATCTGATCAAGAACAAAATGCATGAATATGGAAACTGGAAAGATAAGAAGTACTACTACTCTGTGTGTGTGTGTGTGATAACTGAAAACTGAGCAAGTGAATTAAGTGAAAATAGAAAAGAGAAGAGAAGAGAAAGAAGTTAGTACACTGCAACATATTTTTAATCTTGTGTTTCTTTGCTTTTTTATGGACTCAAAAACATTATAGTAGCTTAAATGGTGTGTGTGTGTGTGTGTGTGTGGCTATGTGCATAGGAGGAAGAGATGAGAGGAGGTTATTAGCAGCAATAGGAGGGAGAGGAGGGATGGAAGAGTATAGTCTAAAAAAGCAAAAGGGATGGAAGGGACTTTGAAAGCTAGCCTTTTGTGTACACGTGATAAAGAAAAACATCAAAAGCATTTGCATGCGTGTTGTATAAAAGATTCATTTTCACCACACCATCATCATATTCATCCCTCTCTCTTTTTCACTTCATCAAAATGGATTTCAGTTTTTTTTCTCTCTCTCCCTGATGTAATCTTTCAAACACCCCACCCAAACAAAACAAAAAAAACTCATCTTTTTATCTCCACTTTCTCTACCTCTTCCCTTCTTTTGGCAGTCCCATCTTTTCCTTCTTTCAAGATCAAAGAAGCTCAGTTCAGCTTAGCTCAGTTAACTTCAAAGTCTGAATCTTTTTAAAGGGTTATCTTTAATTGCAGAGTTTTTGCATTCATTTTTCTTGGGAGGTGTCATTTTCTATGAAGCAGTGAAATAGGAGATAGGACCATCAATTTCATCCATCTTCAGATAGTGCTTTTCTTTTTAATTTTTTTTTTTTTCCAAGTGAGTTTTTCAATGTTTATTCCTTTTATCTGTTCCAGTTATACACATACTGCTATTACCTCTTGTGACTTTTGTTTCTTTCTAGGCGTTTTTATTCTCTTCTTGAGCAGTCACATTTTGCATTCACATTTATTAAAAGCTTCTTGTGCTTGTATGTTTATCTGATCTGTCTTGTTTTCCTTTGGATTTTACTCATCCATTTTTGTAGTTTTATGATTCAAAGTTTTGATTTTGGTAAGAAGACAAGGTGAGAGAATGGTTTTTTGTCTCCTGAGCATTTCCCGTATTTGATTAATTTATTTTTTTTAAATGCATACATATTTGTACATAGATACTTATCTTGATGAATCTGTCTCTTATACAAATCCAGAATAATTAAGATGTTGGGCTTCCAACAGAAGCATCTAATAGGATTTGGGATCTTAGTTGCTGTCTTTTTTTGGTCTCCACATGTAAGTCTTTTCTCAGCCCCAAGCCTATTTGTGCTGCAATCTTTTGTCATTTTTGAATATTCAAGACTTATTCTTGAGGGTCATTGGGATTTTTAGAATTTACCAAGTAGATATGACAGAAGAAAAAGGGGTGTTTAATACAGGAGCACATTTTATGTTGGTACCCTCTTTCTTGAATAAGGTTCTGCAATTAGTAAACTCAAAAAAAAAAAAGAAAAAAAAAAAAGAGGAGTTTAATTGGGGACTTTTGTTTTTGCAAGAGAATGGTAATGTGTGTAGAGTTCAATAAAGACTTGAATTTTAATGCCTGACCATTTACTATTGCGTGTGAAAATTGTTCCAACACCAGCATTGTTTCCATATTGGTTGTTTTCCCAGTTGGGTTAATTTACTGACATGCCTTCTATTCTCTGTTTATGGATTGCAGTACGGATAGCCTTAAATCTTTGAAGAGTAATGAGAGAAGATTGAATAGTGAATTGCAGAAGGGAAGTTTGTCTTGCACAGTTGTCATCTGTGGGGGAAGGATTTTTGTTTTATAAACAGTTTTTATAAGCAACCTATCATAATCATCACTGTCAATCACCATGCCTATTAGGCAGATGAAAGAGAGCTCAGAACAACATTTTGTGATGGATTATACACTCTATGAATCCACTGCAAAAGAACCCAAAAACAGCTCAAACACATAAAGGGCCACCAGCTCAAGAAGCTCAGAATGAGACCAAACTTCATAATCAATCCTCACCTCCATCGAAAAATAGAGGAAGGAGAAGGGGAAGAGTTGGCCGGAAATCCGATCAAGGCGACACCTTGATGAGACCGAGCTCGAGGCCTTGCACCGTGGCAAATAAACCGGTTTTGGCTGAGCCTGCTGGAGCTGTTGTAGCAGCTGCAATAAATAGTTGTGTTGACAATGGGAGCAGCAGCTTGTGTGAAGTGAATATGGGTTTTCCATCTTCAAGCAAGTCATTGAGTTTTGCTCCTAGGCCTGGGTTTGGGCAACTTGGAACAAAATGTATAGTTAAGGCCAACCATTTCTTTGCAGAGTTACCAGACAAGGACTTAAACCAGTATGATGTAAGTTGTTTTCCTTCATAGGTTTACATTGAGCTTTACCTGTTGAGTATATTGCTGTAGAATTATTAATTGACGTATATTGCTTTCTGGCATTACCGTTGGGACCCTTAGGCTGAAATTCATTGTTGATTTTTCTTTTGTATACTACTGTTACTTTGCAGGTATAATTGAGTAGGCTTATTTCTCATCGTCGTCCTTTGTTTCAAGTTGCATTAATGAATCTTTAGACTTGGTAATTGGCATTGTTCTTATTGTTTTGCAGACTGCATTCTGTTTTTAATTTTTCCTGTCCTTGTTTGCAGGTTACTATAACTCCTGAAGTGGCATCAAGAAATATGAACAGGGCTATCATGGCAGAGCTGGTGAAATTGTACAAAGATTCTGACTTGGGGATGAGATTGCCTGCTTATGATGGTAGAAAGAGTCTGTACACTGCTGGTGAACTTCCTTTTGCTTGGAAGGAGTTCACAATTAAGCTTATAGATGAAGAAGATGGAGTCAATGGTCCAAAGTAAGAATTTATTGCTGTCCAGCCACTAGTTTAAAATTTTAAAATTTCATTTCCACATCTGGAGATTAGTACCAAAAAGAGTTTCCAATGGAAGAATCGGGATAAGAATTAAATAAATGATTGGTCCATTTATTGATTGCACTACTTGGCATCCAAACCATATAAAAGTTTGTTGAGCGATTACCGGTTTAGTTTTATTGTGATTGTTAGTGGAACAATTGTGCGTTTCAGGAGAGAGAGAGTGTACAAAGTTGTGATCAAGTTTGTTGCACGGGCAAATTTGCACCATTTAGGACAATTTCTTGCTGGTAAGCGGGCAGATGGTCCCCAAGAAGCTCTTCAAATTCTTGACATTGTGTTAAGAGAGCTCTCTGTGAAAAGGTGTGACTATGATCTGCTTGGTATATAAAACTTTCTTGGACCAATTTGTGCATTTTTTAATAACAGTCACTACATTTGTCTTTTTTCCATACTGCACACTTCAATAGGTACTGCCCTGTTGGGAGATCATTCTTCTCTCCTGCTATCCGGAAGCCTCAACGTCTAGGTGACGGCCTGGAGGCATGGTGTGGATTCTACCAAAGTATAAGACCTACCCAGATGGGCTTGTCCCTCAATATTGGTAATTGTCTGGTAGTGTGGAACCCTATTTAACTCGCAATAGATGTTCTTCTGTGGTTAATCAATTTTATGTTGTCTATTTCCTGAATAACAGATATGGCTTCAGCTGCATTTATTGAAGCCCTTCCAGTGATCGAGTTTGTTGCCCAACTTCTAGGAAAAGATGCAATATCAAGACCACTGTCCGATTCTGACCGTGTTAAGGTACACTGTCTTCATCTGGTGCAATATAAGCTTGAAAAATTTATTGCCAAGTATCTATAGCGGAGTTCTTATTTCAAATGCCATTCAGATTAAAAAGGCTCTCAGAGGAGTGAAAGTTGAAGTAACACACAGGGGAACTGTACGAAGAAAGTATCGTGTTTCTGGGATAACATCTCAACCAACAAGAGAATTAGCGTAAGATATTTATTGTCTGCACAAGATTTCATGTTCATTTTTCTAATTTATTGTTCCCTCATCATCAAAACAACTATAGAAGTGAAGAGAAAAACTTTCACAAATGCAATGTACTGCGGCAACTCCAACACATCTACACCACCCTCCACAACCACTTAGGCATTCCAAACCAAATTTCTGTGATTTGAGTTCATTATTCTCTAGCTCCCAGTTATGAAATCAGTTATGGATTCATAAACATGAAATTTTGACCATTCCAGTTAACACATTGATTTTCGAACATAACTTGAATAAATTGTTTGAACAAGAGAATGTAATAAATGCTTTTGTTTGTTGTCAGTTTTCCAGTGGACGACAATTCAACCATGAAGTCAGTGCTTGAATACTTCCAAGAAATGTATGACTTCATAATTCAGTATACTCATCTTCCTTGCCTTCAAGTCGGGAACCAAAAGAAGGCTAACTATTTACCTATGGAGGTAAAAAGATATTAATAGTTGTGTTTTTCCTTATGGAATTGCTTGGTTTTAGCCATCTTTATACTTTTTTGTGTGATTTATGCTATCAAAATTTCAGGCATGTAAAATTGTTGAGGGCCAACGATATACAAAAAGGTTGAGTGAGAAGCAAATTACTGCAAGTGTCTTTTGAAGGTCACATGCCAGAGACCCCGGGACCGTGAAAAAGACATTTTGCAGGTAGTTCCCCTTATTAGTCTCACCTCATTTTGACCTTTAAATCTCTGGTTATCTGAGGAAATTTCACTTTATAATCCAAAACACACCATTTTTAAGAACGCAAAAAAGAATCACTGTTGAATGTGTGGTGGTAGAGAAATCAATCTAGAAAAACTGTTAAAATCCACACTTTTCTTCTAATAATAGCTTCTGCCTTTTGCAGTCAATCTTGACATAATTATCATACTCTGGACTATTTGTGACAATGTGGTAGAGTAAGAATTTAGCTTGATACTGAAGCCCCTAATTAATTTGTTCGGATAAGAATTATATTCCAAAAAAAATATTAATTATTTGAGCCCAAGTAGGAGACTTGTTTTTCTCCCCTGCTCGTCGGCAAGTTGAAGTTGCAGTCATTGATTTTCCTTTTGCTGATTCTTCCTACATAAGCTTCTCTACCCTTTTGACCAAGGGTGCTTAACATCAAGTATGTTTTGTCTAATTCACACTGTTTCAGTGAAGTTGACTGAGCCTGGGGAAATGATATTGTATCATTTATTTCCTCTCTTGTGCAGACAGTTCATCATAATGCATATGATCAAGATCCATATGCAAATGAATTTGGGATCAAAATTAGTGAAAATCTAGCTTCAGTGGAGGCAAGAGTTCTTCCAGCACCTTGGGTATGAATTCTCCTTAATTTATTTTTCATATCCCCAAAGAGCATCTGATCCCATCCTTAACTAGCCCCCATTGTACATTTATTTGTAGCTGAAATATCATGAAACTGGAAAAGAGAAGGATTGTTTGCCTCAAGTTGGACAGTGGAACATGATGAATAAGGTATATGTTCTTTTTCTTGTTCTAATGATGCTTTCTCTATATTTCTTTTTTTAGTGAAAAATTCCATTGAAATTAATTCTTTTACCTTCTCCGGCTTCAGTTTATCTCTTTGCAAGTCACTGATTGACCACTAGCCTTTCTCTTACAAGGACAATGTTAATTGAATGAAGAAGTTGCATGTCAAGGCATATGCCTGAAACTGGAAATAGAAAAGGATATTTATATATTGCGCAGCATATACTTCAAGGCTAAAAATAAGTATTCTTGGTGTCTTGGCCTTGTTTATCTTCTAAAACTGAGTACTTGTTTCTCCTCCTGCTCACAGAAAATGATTAATGGAATGAATGTTAGCCGATGGGCATGCATAAACTTCTCTAGGAGTGTCCAAGACAGTGTTGCTCGTGGATTCTGTAATGAACTGGCACAAATGTGTCAAGTATCTGGCATGGTGGAATTCCGTTCTTTTCTTCTTTCTTTCCTAAAGCACGCGCTAGGATTATGTATTATTATTCTTAATTACTGTTGATAATGGCTTTTCTTTTACAGGAATTCAATACCGAACCTGTAATTCCGATCTACAGTGCTAGGCCTGATCAAGTAGAGAGAGCTTTGAAGCATGTTTATCATTCATGTATGACGTGTAACAAACTAAGAGGAAAAGAACTGGAACTTCTGCTAGCCATTTTACCTGACAACAATGGCTCATTGTATGGTATGTTGGATAAATGTGACAAATTTTCAATTGTGATGAGCTGAAGGTTTTCATGATGTTTTTTTATATACGATCTTATTCCACTTTGTAGGTGATCTTAAGAGAATATGTGAAACTGAACTTGGTTTGATATCTCAATGCTGTCTGACAAAACATGTCTTCAAGATCAGCAAGCAATACTTGGCTAATGTGTCCTTGAAGATTAATGTTAAGGTGAGAATGATGCAACAATTCTTTGGATACTTCAAAGTTGTTTATGTTCATCACTTTATTTCAATCAGCCTCATTTGTTATGCATTGCCTGTGTTATTCACTTCTGCTACAACTCCGACTACTTGGGTTCCATAGGTTTTGGTTCTTTTGTGATTATTAGTTGCTTGTTTAGAACGATTGCCCGATTAGTTCAATGTTTGTTTTTTAGTTCTAATTCTAAGATCTTATTCTTCAAGCAGATGGGTGGAAGAAATACTGTTCTGTTGGATGCTATAAGCTGTAGAATACCATTGGTTAGTGACATTCCTACCATCATATTTGGAGCAGATGTAACCCATCCAGAGAATGGAGAAGACTCTAGTCCCTCAATAGCTGCAGTATGCTTCATTAACTTGACTTGGCTTCATTGATCTTGGGTGTATTAGGTTGCTCAAACTCTCACCACCCTTATTGTAGGTTGTAGCTTCTCAGGATTGGCCTGAAGTCACTAAGTATGCAGGACTAGTTTGTGCACAAGCTCATAGACAGGAACTTATACAGGATTTGTACAAGACATGGCATGACCCTGCCCGTGGAACTGTTAGTGGTGGCATGATTAGGTGTGTGAGGTCTTTTGTTTTGCTATTTTATACTTTTCGTTCTCTCTGTTTGCTGCGCAATTTCCTTTTCATTGTCTTGCTATTTTGATTATAGTTTGCTCTGGGATTTTCATTTGACATATGAGACGGATTTTATTTTGATTCTTTTATCCCAGAGATCTTTTGGTTTCCTTCAGAAAGGCAACTGGGCAAAAGCCCCAAAGGATCATCTTTTATAGGTCAGTAGTTTGCTACTTTTTATGTTTTTTTGTCCTTCTGATGCTATATTTATCTGTACAGTCTCAAGGTCGTGGGTGAAAAGGTAGTATTAAAACGAGAAGTTAAGTCCTATCCGCACTAAGAGTGTACTTGTGAAGATGCAGACGAGCTAATATATCTTTGTACAATGATAGTCGATATGGTGCCAAATAAAAGTATCTGTTATGAGACAAATGCCACATATGCATTGTACAATGTCACGAACTATGCATGTATTTGTATAATTATGCCATGTCTGATATGAGGATTATTGAAGCAGGGATGGAGTGAGCGAAGGCCAATTTTATCAAGTCCTACTTTTTGAGTTAGATGCAATTCGGAAGGTATGCGCCCCTGGGATTTGTATTATTCTTTCTCTTATTGATGTTTCTTATTTCTTTTAAGTTCCTTGCAACAAATAATCAAGTTGTGTTCCAGCTCTGATCAAGGATGATTACATGCAGGCATGTGCTTCTTTAGAACCGAATTACCAGCCACCAGTAACTTTTATTGTGGTACAAAAAAGGCATCACACCAGACTATTTGCAAACAATCATAGGGACCGGAGTAGCACAGACAAGAGTGGAAATATATTACCAGGTAGACTGTTACTGGTTACCAAGTACAGCTGTCTTTCTGGACATGCTTGTAGTCCTTTTTGGATTTAACTAATGTTTTTCTATCTTGTTCTCTTAGGCACTGTGGTTGATTCTAAAATCTGTCACCCAGCAGAATTTGATTTTTACCTTTGCAGCCATGCTGGTATTCAGGTAAACAATTGTCTTTTGCTTATATTACCCAAACATCACCAGTCATGAGTCCAATAGATTTTGTAACTGAGGAATTGATAAATGGAAACTTGTGCTATTAACAGAGATAGGAATTCTAGCTAAGGTTTTGCATAAAGAAAAGAGGGTCATCCAATTTTGCTTTTTAACTGAACTCATGAACACATACAGAAATGTAAATGAGAAATTTTATTGATGCTTATCCACAAGACTAGGAGTTCTTGTCCTGGGTGTTAGTCACACATTTTGTGTTACTGATGTATGAATGATACTATTGGACCAAGAAGTTAAAGATCGTCTTAGTTTAGTTTTTGTTGCTTTGTAGTCTAAGGAAAGCGGTTCTTTGCTGGTAAAAGACTTCATATGATCTGTGTTGGAAAAAAAAACATTTGCACACTGGTACTAAAAATTTGTTAATACCTCTTGGGGTAATTTTCAGATCCAAAGTCATTTTGTCGCTTAGTGGTCCCGAAATTCAGTAATTGATACTGATAAACTAGTAAATGCATTTAATCCAGGTAAGATGAGAAGATTGGGTTTTATGCCAATCTCACTATTAAAATTTGAAATACAGTGCCACTCACTTCTGTAAATTTACATTAACTTCACTTCATATCACCACTTGTTTAGGATGAGATGGGAACGGACCAACCTATTGTTGAAGATTGGCAATATAAGATAACCGGTGTTGCGTATTTTTTTTAAAAATAAAGATTATTTGCACTTCCAATATATTATCGAGGATGTGATTGTAACGTATAGATCTCCTGTGACATGGCAGGGTACAAGTCGGCCAGCACATTACCATGTTCTATGGGATGAGAACAATTTTACTGCAGATGGTATTCAGTCATTGACAAACAATCTGTGCTACACATATGCAAGGTGCACACGTTCCGTTTCTGTTGGTGAGTCAAAAGTCCTTCCACTAATAAAGGGTTAAATTTAAGGTGTGCGTGTTCTATTTTTGTTGGCGGGTCAAAAGTCCCTCAACTCATAAACGGTTAATTTAATTGCGATGACTCCTTGCTTCATTCAGCATAGTCAATCCACCCTCCCACCCTAGCCCACAGAAATGAAAACAAAAGAAAAGGAATGACTATAATGGAAGGTGGAGTTTGTGGAAACTCAAGGGAAAAGATAAAGACAAGATTGAATTGAAACATCATAACGAAAGACTTGATGAGCATTATCCTAATTTGTTATGAGCTGACCGAAGTCAAGCAGATTCTATGATGGCAAAGTCATTTTCTTGGAGTTAATATAATATCAGTTGAACTGATGAAGGATTGCATCTGAATAGTAATCTATCAGCTGCTATTATTAGTTACAAAAATGACTCACTTTCAAACGCTTGGTGCCTCTGCCGTCTAGAGTGAACAGAAGCGTCCCCTTCTTTGAGTTTAATCGCCTTTTGTGCTCATAAGCAGTGATGTCATAGAACCATTGCTCCCATCAGTGTCTGCAAACTCAATGAGATGAAATATTTTATCCTCCTCCACCCCTTTTCAGATATTGTTTTAGTTCTTGATCTTGTAAATGTTTTCTGATAAGTGCTGCTTTTATGCAGTTCCTCCTGCTTATTATGCACATTTAGCTGCATTTCGAGCTAGATTCTACAATGGAACCAGACATGCAGGAGAATGGTTGTGCTGCTGGACGAAAAGGTACCCGAGCTGCTGGAGATTCAGGTGTACGTCCATTGCCAGCGCTAAAAGAAAATGTGAAAAGGGTAATGTTTTATTGTTAATTCCTAAATAGTTAGGCAAGTGGCAGAGGTAGCTTATAGGTCGGGAAAAGGTTATTTAAATGCAGTGTTAGAGCCTCTTTGTATATGAACTGCTTGTCATGCAACGTTCCATTGTCCCAAATTAGATAAATGATGTAAAAAAGTAGCTCTACTTTCTGTTAAGTATGTGCTTAGTTTTGCTCAGCTGTTAATTACTGGTTTCTTTGCTCTCCTGTTGCTTTTCAGTTTAATTTTAAAAGTTGAGCACTGTATAGAAGTGCTGAAACTTAAACCAAGAGGTATTCCACAAATATGGATAGTGCTGATGATCAATGTTAGCAAATTGAAAAGTTTCATTCGGCAAATATTTGTATTTAGGATCATCACAGGTTCGTACTTGAGGTCGTGAGAATTGTGCGAATGTTCGCATTTTAGGATTTGACAAGAAGCAATTGTTTAAAGTTGGATAGATAGTAAATTCTTATATGGATCGAAATCCAAACACAAATATTGGGCGAGGCTCGTGCTATGTGGTTTTGTGCCTTGATCCATGTGTGAATTTACCAATTAGATATGGTGTGCCTTCACATTTTCAATTAGATATGATTCAATAGTTTTAACAAATTCGTGTAGAGAATATGCAAATAGGCTTCCCATTCGACAAGGGATGAGTACATTCAACATGACTTCCTACAATTTGTTGCATTCCATGGATATTAGCCCATTTATGTTTGCCAGTCTTTTCAAGTTTCAACGAGAAAGAAACATCTAATGAATGAAACATATACGACAAGCACTACGAGGATATTAAAAAATTCACTAGGAGAATCAAACTTGGAACAATCCAATTGTCGTTGAACTAGGGCAAAAATGCCAAGTATTTGTAATATATCTGTCTCACATTTCACTTTGCTCCTTGCTGTGTTTTGCAATGTAACTAGCATTTGTGTTTTGCAATGCCAAGCATTTATGTTTTGCAATGTAACTAACTAGATATTAAAACAAATGCCAGGCATTTGTGTTTTGCAATGTAACTAGCTTAGTCTTAAATTTCCTTCCATTCTTGTTTTTCTTCAGGTCCATTTCTTTGAGAGGAAGGCTCACAGCATTATAGTTAGTACATACCTCTAAAAAGAGCTAGTCTTCTGATAATATGACTAGATAGATATTCACAAATTAATCCCTTGGAAAATATTTTAAGAGAACAAGATACAACAACTGTAATTATCTGGCATGATTCCATAGAAAAGCATCTCTATCTTGCCAAAAATACAAGAACATGAAAATTCTGACATCTTAAATACCAAAAAAAAAAAAAAAAAAAAAAAAGACCATGGCATGATAATAATCTCTAATGTATACAATCTCTAGTGATAATACCCGACAGATCACAAATTTGCAGTTACCCATCATTTTGAATTTTATACTAACACAAGACAAACAACAAAAGCATACATGCATGATTGAACTTGGATATGCGTACAAAGAGTGCTTGTTGGAGAAAATGCTATGGTATCTTTAATTAATAGTAGTAGTATCTTATAATACAAAACTTTATTTTTCTGTTGATGAAACTTGCTTAGAGGTATTAGCTTCTTTAAGCGAATGCGAATTCAATGGTGATTAGGTATGGATGCACTTAGAAAAAGACCAATTTTGGAAAAGAAGTGACTTTCCTAGTACTAAAGAAACAATGAATAAAACACAGAATCCTACACTTAGTTTGCAGCCAAATAATCATGAGAATCATGTTAAACTGTTCTTGGAGGTCCCTTTTTAGGCTATGGGAACGGGGCAAGTTCATATTATTGCTGGGTAAATATAACTAGGCCCTCTAGTGCTCAGACCCCATTTCTTAATTTACATTTTGGCTAGAAATCACTAATACATTGACTGTATCACCTATATGCCCATTCTACACACTTGCTAACCTTAATCAAGAATGTCCAGTTCTTCCAAAGAATGACAAAGTTGTTGAATGTCCAGCTGTATGTCACTTCAGGGGACCATTCCATTCCCTTAAGGGAATGTAACAAACCCTAGCTAGAAACAAATCTCTTCTCCATACTTCCATTACTAATATGATCATTTAAAAAAATGGTCCCTAAGAATAGTTGGGAGAATCAATCAATGAGGTTTCACATGACTAATGTACTGACGGATATGAAAGGTCCATGGAATCTTTGCTAAAAATAAACGTTTCCCAACTACAAAAACAAGCCAAAGCTGGATGTTCTCACCAACCAGACTATTGAAAACTACCTGTAAACAAAAGAGACAGAGGAGAAAGAGAAAGGGGTAAAACTTCATGAGCTATGGAGAGCCAAAGAAAGAGGTGGTAATAATAAATTGTAAGTCACCACAAGTTTTACTGTTTGACGTAAACTTATAAAGTATAAACTTCTTTGTTAGTCACTCCGACAATTTGGAGTGACTAATAATAGTCATCAGATCATCTATAAAATAAGGAATCTCTATATTTTAGATGAGTCCTTACTATAGACAATCGGACGACTGTGCTAGTCACTTCACATTTTGCAAAATGAGCAAAAAAAAAAAACTATTCAGTAAATATATATATCAATACTTGCATGCCACTGTTCATAAGCTAGAATGATGCTGCATTACTATCTTTTAAGACTTTTAAGTCAGATTTTACACTACTTTTAACAAAAACTAATTTAGTCAAATAATATTAAGTCAGAAAATATCCTAAGAAGCTTAGAAGAAGGGGTGCAAAGCCAACTGAGATTTTTCAACTAGTGAAATGGCTATTAACATGTCTGCTATTAGGCTATCAGAATGAGTTGTAGAAGCAGATATATACATAAAACTTGAAGTATGCTCTAGTGAAATAATCATTTATTTCTGCTGATCTACCGTTCAAAAGGAAACACATTATTACAAGTAGAGAAATCAAAACAGTAAGGCAATATGATTTCCTACTCAATCATGAGACATTGAGAATAGCAAATGTAAAGTATACTAATATAATTTCTGGAAATGACAGAATATATTGAGAGTGTAACCAAAATATATCAGGACACAAACGGTCTCATAAATGTGTGGGGCAGTTGTGTTTTCATTCCTCACGTCAAGTCAAAAGAAAAGATACATATTTTAGTGCACAATCAGATGATTCAGATCTTATAGTTGCTCAAGATATTAGCATCTTCCAAAAAGGAAAACTTTGCTGTTTCATTATTATATCCCTTTACACCCACCCTAGTGAAGTTATACATCCTTTCTGTTTTTTTTTCTTACAATATCCATGACTCAAGTTAAAGAACCAAAATGCAAAGACAATGTTTTAATGTCTAAGACTAAGATAACACACTTTCTTCTCCATCGTATACACTCGGGATTTTCTATCACTCCATCTATACTAATCTCTTTATTACTCTTTGGATCATTGCCTAGTGTACTCGACTATAGTTAATTTGCAAGTAGTTATAAACTTAAAGCACATGTGACGAGTATTCAGAGGATGAAACAAGAATATAGTACAAAGAATGTGATACAAGATCCATGGCCATGAACATCCTATCCATGGCCATCAGCATCCTATATCCGTCTTACAGTCTTTCTTTCTTTATTCATTTGATTGCCACCACCAAGTTATAATGGTAGAGTAACTGCAAAACAAGAAATGACACATTCTAGATATCCAGAGAAGTATATTACAGATTTACAGGTATTACATACCCAACTGAAAAGTACTTCAGGAAGAACATAAAAATTGTTCCATGAACAATGGTGAAAACATCTTCCTGCCACATACCCTTGCCTTCGCAGTGATTAATCAAAAATTTAAGATAACTGGGAACAACTGCAAAATTTCCGGAAAATGTTTCAGTATTCGATTCTTTCTTCAAGATCTTACCGGCTTCAGGAAACCCTAATGCTATCCATTAACATATAGGCCAGGATTAGTCTTCCATTTGCAAATTAAAAAGAGGAGGAAATGGAAGCTGAAATAGATAAACTCAAAAGATCTTGAAAATTCTTTGTAGAATTTTGAGGCAGCAAGGAAAGAAAGATTTAAACTAGCCAGCATGTAGGAAACCTAACCAACTAAGGTAAAAATAGGGAAATAACAGGACTAATTTCATATTCTGATTTCCATGAAGAAAGAGGAATCTCAAGAACGATTTAATTTGGATTAAAAAAAAAATCAAATTTCTTGTCTTTTGAGTATTCATCACTCATCAATGGTACATATAGGATGCATGAAAGATATTAATATGTTCTTGCCTAACAAAAATAAGAAGGAAAACCTTACAGATTATCAAACAAAGTAGGGTAAACTTAAGCATCTGAAAGCTCAAACTTCAAAGCACAAGAAAGGGTCTTGGAATCAAACAATTCCCATATGACTCAGAATTCCTGTCACACATTATAAAAATTAACAATCCATCAAAATTTACACAAAAAATAGACCCCCACCAAACAGATCAGAACACCAAACATCCTAAATCATACATATTTTTGTGTGTAATGATACAAGAAAATATTTTCACACGACATACCTTTTATACCAAGAAAAGGGTTCATGAGAAAATTGAGTAAAGAGGCAATCAGGGTTCATTGTATAAGAAATTAGGATTATATATATTCGTGCCATCAACAACAGGTGAAGCTACCACATGATCTGATCTTTCCTCAACAAAGGAGAAAGGTTTAGATCATGCTGGCAGCTTCAACTGATATTGATGCACGCCAAGAAAACGGGCCACAGTCCCTCGTGACCATGCTAGATTAATTAGGTCAAGGAAGAAAAAAAAAAAGGAAAGACTAAAGAGCTAGAGACCTATTTGGCTATGGGGGGGTTTCTCTTCATCTTGTGCAAAAGGCTCACCTAGAGAAGGGAGAGCAAATTGGCTATAAATAGAGGTGAGATGGGAAGCAGTAGAATGAGAGAGATGATTAAATTAAAGGGGTGGATTTATTTATCAACTTGCTATATAATGGAAACAAATTTTTATTAGATGTACAGTGGTCCCTGATAATGCAAATTGAATATTGTCACGCCAACACCATCACCACCATCACCATGTAGTTTGCAGACAGCTTTGTGAGAGTTTCTATATATTGTAAAGAGCATTTATTAACTTTTAGGGTTGAGACGGTGGGGACCCTTTCATGCACCTCTCTGCCTCTTCTTCCTCTTTACATACATACACACATATGTAACTTTCTGTATGCGTTTTCCAAATTTGAGATGAGAAGTCATCAAGCTAGCTAGTCATTAGTTAAAGTATAAGTTTTGAACGAATCAAACGGGCAAATATATTGTTTCCATTTCTAACTTTTGGTTTAAAAACATATATAATTTTTTAAAATTTAAATAATGCACATATGACTTGCATCTGTTATAAAAAATTTTGTACGAGAGTACATGAAAATATACTCTTTTTTATATGATTATAAATATTCATAATGGCTTGATTAAATACAATCCAACAAGTACTAAAACCTACCCATAGTAAGATAACTACTAATATAATATTTTTCTTTTTCTATTAGAGCGAGATTGTATTACGTACACTACTCAGTACTCACCCGATTCCTATTCTAATACTACCTACTACTTGTTTGCTGCTTAATTGCTTCTTTTCTCCCATTGAACCTCCTCCTTTAATTGTCAATGATGTTGACTGCTGCACGTGTTAGGGTTTCATCCCTTGACTTCGAGGAGTAATGTTCACAATAAATCATCAAAGAACAAAAAAAAAAAAAAAAAAAATCGATTTGTGAATCGTTTGATGTTTTACTATGTGTACTATGGCCATCCACGGGTTTCTACGATCTTCAGGAACAAATCGATAGTGAATACGTTTCTTTTTTATTTATACCTACTTGGAAAATTTAAAACTCATCGCTAATTAACTTCTGCTGAGGAAAAAAAATATTTTTCATCACCGACCATCCTACTAACCTAGACATTAATAAAAGGCAAATGCCTAATGGATATGTATAAGGGTCTAAAAATTGTAGGGGGTTTTGTAGTTTGCTTGCATTGCTTCATAGGTGTTGCATAATAAATGAGGCAAGGAAATACAGCATCTCAAAGCAAAAAAGATTAGGGTGGTTTGGTGAATGTACATATTATTCTTGTGATATTAAAATATATATTTAATTCTCTGTAGTTTGGATTAAAATAAAATCGTTAGTCATTCCATCTAATCTAACGTTTAAAGATTAAAAAGGTTTTAACTTAAACTATGATTGTCTTTTAATATTTATTTTTATCTTATTATTACTGAATTAACTTTAATTTCAATATCATTTTTTAGTTAAAATTTTTTTAAAAATAAATATTAAAAGATAATCACACCCTTAAAATAGAACTTTTTTAATCTTTGATTGTTAGATTAGATGAAATGACTAACGGTTTCATTTAGTCTAACTATAGAAAGTTAAATGTATATTTCAATATCACAGGAGAATAATATGTAGGTAGGACAAACTACAGGGGATTCATATTTGAATTTACCCAAAAGTTTGTCATGTGAATCTCTCTTTTTCACATACTAATAAAAAAAGAAAAAGGTGATGATCATTTAAAAGAAACCAATCCTAATAAGCATCTCTTCTTTGTTCAGTATCATTGGCATTTTCTTCTAAAATTGCCATTTGTTGGATTCTTGCCATTCATTCATCTGATTGGTGCCAGCTGGGATATAACATGGTTAGCCTAACTAGTTATTTGGAAAATGACTTGCATAAAATTGTTTTCATCTTCTTTTTTTTTCATCTAAATTGTTTTTAATATATATGTTTTGTACCACATAAATCCATAGGATAGGTATCAAATGACAAACAGGACATATGCTATTGTCACTTAATCTCAGCAGAATATATGTAATCAATAGAGAATATGGAGGGAGGGGGAGGGAGATCTTGCAAAGAAGACTAGTTACTTAAGTATTCTTGAAATATGATTAATGGGATCTGCTTGAACTTTTAAGATTTTATCTCTGTTGAAAATCCGAAAAAGAGAACAATCTTTTTTAGCAACCATTTCTTTTGTTTTGTCCTCTCTATATCTCTCTCTCACACTCCAGTTCTTTTCTGCCTTTTTGCTACATATTCGGTTGGCTGAAATTATATTCCTCATGAATGCATTTTGTTCATCATTATAGAGAGAGATTTTAGTGTGTATCGAATTATAGTTGTCCAATGTTGAATTAACACTTTGGAATTCCTTTGTCATAAAATGTTGATATATAAAAGGTTGGTTCTGTCATATGTATACTTGTGAATATTCGCACTCTAATCAAGCAAATGAAATGTATCAGTGACGCCTTAATCTATCTAGTTGTAAAAATTTGGAACTAACTCTCTTAAAAGAAAAATTCTTTATCACTCACCAGCAATACAAAGTAAGTATTACAGGTCATTAGATAATTAAAAAGTAATGAGACCTCCTTTCTTTTCAATTATATTAACGACTGTCATATTCATTGTATATTATAAAGTGAGTAGTTAAGACTTACTCTTATATACAAAACATATATCCAAAAACTGTAATTAGCAACAGTCAGGCAAGTTATTAAGGAATGTTGAGGTAAATGTCTTCAAAGGATAAGTGTACCCTTCAAAAGAGCATAATAATATTGACTTAAAAATCAACAAAAAAGAATTTATTCCAGGGAGAAATCAGAGATATTTTATTTCATTACAAAAAATTATTTGATTATTTACTTTCAAAAAAATATCCATGACACGTAACAATCTTTTATAGGATTTAATATCACTATTAACTGTTAGCAGTAAGTGATGCTGTATCATATTTATTACATATGTAAAATTATAAATCACACATGAAATTTGAAAGAAGTACACAAGAAAATAAAAACAAAAATTAGCCAACCTTAAAGTGAACCGTGGCCTAGGAAGATGTTATTCTTGAACTTTTGTTCATTCAGATAATATGCGTTAAGTACCTACTTTGTTCCACCAATTCTACTTTAAATCCACAGTTTGTAGTTGAGATATGCTTAGAAGATGTGTAAATTGTGCTGAAACTGTACTATTACATATTTTACAGTGGAAGAAATCATGTAATTCTAGAGGATTCAAAAAAGAAAGATTGATTTCTAAAGCATAAAATAGCCAAGAGAAGAAGAAAACGAGAAAAAAAAAATACAATGAACATATCATTTCTTCAAGAAATTAAAATCCTGCAAAAAGAGAAAACATACTTTTCCCGGAAGCTATTTCAGGAATAAATATAATGCATTGCCGTATTCATGATCACAGTGATCATCTTACCTGACAGTAATCTCTTATGCATAATCATTTTGTCTTGTACAACATATTTTAATATTTTGTGATTTTTTCCAAGGGTATAAACAGTAGTGATGATTGACTTATGAATTATTTGTTTTTTCTCGTGATGAAATATGGTACAAATATTTGTCCCTATGGTTAAGTTGACTATAAATAAATTCAAGTAATTTTGGTACCTCACGTAAACTCGACTCAAAACAAATTTATTTAAGTTTGTTCATTGAATATTACATCAATTTAACCTATACAATATTTGAGATTAAATCTTTTTAAATAATCAAGCACGATTTTTATGCTGTCTAACTTGATAAATTCATGAATATAAAATAAAAATTAGAAGTAGGCAATTTAATTGTACGGAATATCTTCTATTTTCCTATTTATTAGTTATTTCCTTTATTCAATCTCTCTTTCCTTATTTTTTTGTATATATTTTGAATCACAAGTTACAAATCAAGTCAAACCAAACTTTTCTCAAACAAATTACCAAACATTCAAGTCAAACTTGATTATCACTCCTTAAGATTGACGTGAGTTCGAGATGAATATAAACAATTTTCTTTATTTAATGAATTAAGTTTGAACACACTCTTATTTGACTTGTTGAGACTTGGTTACAACCTAATTCTACGTACCAAATTTAAGTCATCAAAGGAATTTTATATTTGAAGATGACTGGAATTTAAATGATTATTTTGTAATTTAACGGAAATAGTAAAAAAAAAAAAAAAAAATTCTGTAAAAACTCTGAATTGCAAAATAAAATTTCCATCTCAAAGAGTATTGAGCTAGCTAGAATTTTTTACTAGTGGTAGTAATTTTTTCCCTTGATATATATAGAGACGTAAAAAACAAATGATTTAGCACCCAAAAAAAAAAACAAATGATTCATAGACAACCTAGAACAGAAACTAAAACATAAACCTTGACAAAAACCGATATAATGTATATTGTACCTAATATTCTTATCTTTCTGTTTTCTTGCATGCTAGTACATGGTTATCCTTTTTTTCATAGTAGTATTAATTTTATGTACTACATATAATATATTTTTTTCTATTTGACAGAAAAAGACTATTTCCATTACGGTTTTCTTTTCAAAAATGACATTTTAGGAGGTTAATTCAATGAAAAGCTAGGACAGAAAGCATGTCCATTCACTATTTTTTTTTTTTTTTTTTTTTTGAGTAGAAAATCCGATTGATTAATTTGGATTATTCTGAGATTTAATAAATGCAATTGCTTCAAGAAAAAAAAAATTCCAAAAGTTGCTTCTCACATGATCATAAATTTCCATTAACCACCAACAACAACATACCAAACCAAAATATTTTAGTATTTTAGGGAATCGATTTCCCTTATTGCTTAAGAATCTAAACAAGAGAAAGCATATTCATCATTGAATATAATCGATTTTTCGAAATAAAATACTTAACTCCACTTACATTTCTTCTGGCAAAACTATTGTCATAATTATTATGCACATAAATAACACTTAAACAATCAGTTCAGAATCATAGCATGTAGCTTCAATTGACAGCTGGGAGAAATCAATATGTTTTGAAGGTTATTCATTTCAACTTCCAAGGCAAGTGAAATAAAAAATAAAAAAAAAGTCTCACTTTCAGCTGATATTGAAGTTGTTTAATTCGGGTTTCGATGCTCATTTGCTTTGCTGAATAGGACTACGTTATACAAAAAGATGATGTAGCTTTACAATTTATAACAAGACAAGCGTACGTCATATAGAGAGCGAAACAAACTTAAGATCCAAAAATATAACACTTGAACATCTCAGGTTTAATTAGGAGTAAGTTTTTACTACGCATTCCGTAAAATAATGTAGAATAAATATTATAATTGTTAGTATATTTGAAAAATATGAAGTTTCGGACAAGAATTCTCTCCATTTAGTAGGTAAATAGAAGATCCTCTATTTATCCCTATAGATAAGTGGCACATCATCTAAATACATAATCAAATGTGGGATATTTGTCAAATCATCAATTCTATAATTTTTTATGACAAAACTAAGTAGTTTCAATTTTCTTCTCCTTAATAATTAATTAAAATTTAAAAATTATTGTCATTTAGAAAATTAATCAAATTATTTTGTTAAGATTCATACTATTTAATTAAAAATATATACTTAGTTAATTTCTTGCAATAAATAAAAATTTATAACACAAATTTAAGTAGGTCATTAAATTGGAGTAAATACTATTATAATTTCATAACATTTTTTTAAGTATTTATTTTTTTTCCAGTATACTTAAACTTAAATTTGTTGTATAAATAAAACAATAATTGAAACTACATAGTTTTGAGTGATAGAAATAGTAAAATAGTAATGTGGATAAAATCTAGCTCTTAATTTAACTAAATAGTGAGATGTCATTCATTTAGATGGATAAATGAAAATCCTCCATTTACTCCCTAAATGGGGAGGATCCTTGTCCTGAAGTTTCTATTATTTTACAATTTTCGAACCATATAAGATACCCATTCTGCATGTCATTATGGAGTAATAAATACTTTTTTCATTAGATGCCAACTCAAACGTGTCTTCACTTTGGCTTCATATGCAGATAAATAAATAAAAAATGACAAAATCACTAAGCTTTTCTATCGGTAAACAAACAGTCTAACAAAATGGTGAACTTCAACTTGATCCCACATATATGTATTCTAACCTATTGAGGATAAATAATTGAAGTGTGGATTTCTAGTGATTTTATGTAAAGTGTGATACAAATATCTGGTGCAAGCTCAAGAGTTAATGGCTTCAAGTCATGATGAAAACATGAATACATTAAGATTCATCTATTAAAGTACTTTTGTGCAATATTACAAAAGCTCCAGTGTTGAAATAACTGATCATCAAAGCCCTTGAAGTCGGTAGGTGCACAGAAAAGTAAGAGCAACGTACACAAAATGCATGAAATCCTACATTTCAAATAGGTTGAAGGTACGTACGTTAATTGTTCCTGTCAGTATCTTGCAATAGATTCCCAACTGCCCGTAATGCAGTTTTCAACTCTTTTATTTCCGATAAACAAACAAAAAAAAAAAAAAAATGTGGAAGAAAAAGAAAGTGAAAGAGTACCATCTTTGTTTCTTAACACAACCCCCCTCTTCTATCTTTTTTTTTTCCTTCTAACAAGCTCTTATTTCTTGGGGTTAGCAAATAAAATTAGAAAGAAACTAGATTGCTTTAACAACAGATTAATTAATGTTGTTAGGGAAAATGTGTTTAAGATCACAAAACAACAATACTTTATTTGATAAATTGAAAATCCCCCCCTCCTCCACGCAATCTTAAAAAAGAATATGCCATTCTAACTTCTTCCTTGTAATTATCGTACTAATAATATTTTCAATCATTCAATGAATAACTAAGGGCTTAAAATCACATAAAAAAATGTTCAAGTTAATAAAAAAAAAAAAATGCATATGAACCATACTGAATTTCTATATTGTTTTGTTCATGTTGGTATGCATGTGACCCTATGAATCATCTGCAACTAGCTAAATAAAAAAAAAAAAAAAAGATCAGTTCATTAGAAGACACTGTAATTAATCACTGCATCCTCCAGCAACCTAACAATTAGCACACATAGCCACAGACATGCATTATCTTCCCTTAAGAGAAGCTAGCTTTTCACACATTCACACAACAAACATAGAGAGAGATAGTAGTTGTGTTTTGTGTCCCCTAAAAGGCCTGTTTTTTTTTTTGAGAGAGACTGTAATAGGGGTGTAAGTGGTCCTAATATGCACATATAAAACAGGCCTATGATATACATACAGAAGAGGGTTGATGAAGATATAGAGTGGTAGTAGACTAGAGTGGTCCTATGAAGCAATACATAGCTGTGAAGCATGCAGGTGAGACTCATATATAAATGTATGTATCCTTTATGAGGACAGAACAAGGTTTACAGGATATTGTTATTGAAAAAGGGTCAAAGCAAATTGCATTAAGGGAGGAGGGGTGGGGTTGGGGTGTTTTTTTTTTTTTTTGGGGGGGGGGGGGGGTGGGTTTGGAAGAGGGAGGGGACATCTAGATGCTGTTTCTGCTACTGAAACACCATTTATTAGTCATGTAACTATGTAAGGTATATAGGATGGAGAGTGCATTAGTGACAAGGATATGTATAGTTCGGATGATGTCCAATTAAATCTCAGCTGTTGCTCTCTTGTACTACTAATACTACCATTTATCATCTCTAGGGATCAAGGGCAGCTGCAATAACTCTATCCTTAGGGTTCTTTTCTGTGTTTGTGATCAGCCTTTTAAATACTATGATAATTGCTCTATCGTTAAAATTTATAAATTTTTTTTTTTTTGTTGTGTAGTGATTTAAATGTTAAACTATTTATTATAAATATTTCAGAGTTGGTGTAAACAACAACCAATTACAAAAATCCCCACACCATAAGGTGCATTGCAGTAATCCTGATATCATCTTTAGGTAAACTTTTTCTTCTTGGATCGGGAGCCATTGCAACGGTCCACAAATGATGTTAGAGATTTGGCCAACAAGGCATTTGAACATTCTAAGGGTAAAGAATTGTTATGACAAAATTTTCACTAATCCAATCTATAGTCCTACTTGTAAATCGTGTGGTATATATTAAGTGCAATCTATACTATGTCCTCACAGGGAGAGCCGCAAATAGGTCGTGCAAGTATTTTTTGATGGATGGAAAAAAAAAATTAATTTGGCATTTATCTTTGGGTATCAATCGATCTAGTTATCTATCGCAATAGGTTAATTTGGTCTTTCATCTTAAAAAAATTTACTAATCTAAGCTTATGACGAAAATTTTGAACAAATTAACAAAACAAATCATGTGATAATCACATGGTTGCTAACCTAGATCTAGAGTATATGTATTGTTAGCGGTTTCGTTAGTTCGTACACAATTTCTATTACAAGTTTTAAATTAGTTAATTTTTTTTTGAAGGATAAAGGACCAATTTAGTCTTTGTGATAGTTAAGAATTAAGAAATCAGATTGATCGATACCTTAAAGATTAAAAATAAATTAATTAATCTTTTCCCTTAGTGGATTATACATTTGAAAAAAGGAATACTGGATAGGAATCAATCTGGGACATGCAATGTTTGATGAGCATAGTAGCCAAATCTAAGTTAAAGACGGTCTAGCAATGTATGTCCTCAATAGTAAAAACTTGTATGATGTGTAGTTTTATTGGTAAGATTACACTTTTTCCATAACTTAAATCATGAATTTGAGTCACAAAGAAATAAGTGAAAATAAAAAAATAAAAAAAAAACAAAATAAAACAATCCTTGTATATACAGACTTTCTTCTTTGTTTATCATCTTAGGTACACAAGAATGCTCGACCGTTGGTAGTCGTCCGACTAACAGTGTACTTAACGTTTTAGTAATAAGGATTGATTGTAGATATAGAAAGAAGAAAAAAAAAATCCATCCCAAGGGGTTTTTTTTTTTTTTTAAATGAATTCAGGTGCTTGTGCATTGCAAAAATTGTGAATTCTATGTGAATCTTGGGATTCACGTGGGACTCACAATTTTTGTATTTTTATACACAAATACCTTGATTTATATTCAAAATTTAGTGTGCATTAGTGTCCAAGTCCAGGCCATCAAGAATAAATAACTATATGGACCTCGACCGTTGAGCATAGGTATTAGATAATTCTCTTCTCTTCCTATTTTTATATTGGATCGTAAGATTGCCAACTTTTCTTTTCGGCCAACTTCTCTTTTCGGTATAAGGGAAAAAGGTAGAGGGGGTTATAATTGAGGCACCTGGGGTTGGTGGTAAAACATGAATTCTGATGCTAGTGCATGGTGTTAATTTTATAGCTAGTTAGGGTCAAAGGGTTTTGAAATAGGTGAATAATGAACAAGTTCTAAATAAAGAGACCAATATTTCATTTCTTTTATTTTTTTAGTTAATTGGATCCATTCCTGAGGAACAAGGTTGTATTGAAATAACAATGTAGCAGTGAACCCCAAAAGGCAATTTCTTGTTAATATAAAAGTGTATGGTATATCAAGTGACAGAGTATAAGCCCTAAGTTTCACCGAGTCCCACAATAAGACTCCCATACTTTATATCTTGGTGCACTATACAACTTAATATGAAAGAATTTGCCATGTACTGGTGGATAGTATTCAGTTGAAACGTAATAGATTCGATGCATCAGAAATGGGCACTTCAACCATGAATCTATTCGAAAAATTCTTACATGGATTCCTTGGTCCATAAACTTTCACATCACTCTACATTACTCCATTTCACTCTAGTAGAGTGATCTGCAAGCTTGTAAAGCAAGGGATCCATAGCTGTTACAGTCCATACAAGAATTTTCCGAATCTATTGCATGTGGTGTGTTTTTTTTTTTTTTTTTTTTTTTTTTTTTTGACTCAACCAAAGTTTTTACCTTCAATCGAGTTCAAGTTACGTCACAAAAAGACAATTGAGTTTAGCACTGCGAACCAGTTTCAAGCTTTCAATCACTAAATCAATGAATTTAGTTTGCCAAGTTATGCAAAGAGATCAGCTTAACAATGTAGATGGCATATACAGAATATGGCAAGTTGGCAACTGAAAATTCTTGAAAACTTCAAAAATTACTTCAGATTGTAACTACAATGAGAATGATTACAACAATTCTTAGCTTACACAATCAGAGTGGGAAGTACAAAGACAGTCTAACCTGATGAAATACAATCAGCCTAATTTGCCGGATCCAATTTCAGTACTCTGTTAATTAAAAGACCACTAAATTCAGTCTCACCAGAATAATTGCCGTTACCCTTCCCAAGAGGTAACCCCTGCGTGTGGTTCCAGACGACTAACATGACTATAATCTTATGTTGTCCTACAACCTAGTTGCTACAAAAATCTGAGATCAAGAATAAATTAATAATACCTGATCAACAACTATCTTTGCTCTAAACTTCTCGAACCAGCATTTGAGCATGCGTGTGCAAGAAGCTTGTGAACTTTCTTTGCAGTTGGACGGTCTTTTGCATTACTCTTTGTACACCAATGGTACAACACAACAAGAAGTTTTAATATTTGGGATTCATTCTCTGATCCCTTGAGCTCTGTGTTAAACTGAGTCATCATTAGATCCTCCAACTCACGGCCAGAATCAGTAAATTCCTCCAGCTCCACAGTCAGTTGCGGCCGTTTTCCCATCTGCACAAGTCAAAAGAAATTTACTTATTTCTCAACCTACAGCTTTGAGGACATCAGGCAAACAACAGTTGTTTTGTAATGTCGGTCAGTTTTAAAAGCTATACTAATAGGTCTTGATGCCAAAGCTCGTTTTTTAGTGCCAAAGAGTTTCTCTTATACCTTCAAGTGGGAGAGAAACTATTAAGGTTTGAATATATCAACTCCTATACAACTCTTTTCTACTAAAATCGAATCAAAAGCTGCAAAAGTATACTTTTATCATGGTCACACCCCAGGCATCCTTATAATATCAGCATCAATAAACACCTTCCTGATCTCTCCTTTTCTAATCTTTATCTACATTCTAGAATATGCTAGAAGCACAGGATAATATCTGAGCACAGTATGAAAACAGATTGTACTTTAGGTCCTCATTATTAACCTAGCTCTGATGTCATCATTGTCACCTTTTCAGCACACGTCATTTAGTCATCCTCTTCGTCATTTAGTCATCCTCTTCATGCCAATAATACAACATTATTCTTGTTTCACTTTTCTCTGATAGTTCAAAAATACAGAATACACACTTATGAGTCATTGGAGAAGCAGTCATACCTCCAGAAAATTGTGAATGTCTGTTTCAGGTAAATCTGAGTAAGGGACTTGTAAAGTTAATAAGTTCCAAAAGTAGGCACCCAAATGACCAAATATCCACCTCCTGCATAAAAACAAGGAGGAAAAATGAGCGAGCCAAACAACCTTAAGGACTAAATACCAAGACGAGTTCTACACTTAAGGACAAAATCCAACTATAAATGATCAAAAAAGTTAATACAGACGTAGGATAGAAGGGGGTGGGGGGCAGATTCAAAGATAACATACACAATCAAATAACAGCAAGAGAACTGTTTAAGTAGGCTAATGAAAATTGATGGTAGAAACTACTTACCAGCCCGTACATGTCACGTCTATCCATTGTTCGGAACACTTCAGGAGCCATCCAACGAGGGGTGCCAACACAAACATCAGGTGGAGGGATTCCTCTATGAGCAATACAACACGAATGCAAGCTAGATCGAAGAGGAATTGCCCTATCAAAGTCACAAAGCTTCACAATAGGCGAGCCATCATCCCTCTTCTCCTCCAGATCAATCAAAATGTTTTCACTTTTTATGTCACGATCTATCGAATAATGTGTCTGGAATGCAGCTCTGCCAAAGCACACGCAACATCTCTTGCGATAAATAAGGCCAGCATCACTGGAACACGCTTCTCACCAGCTCTTGCCAGTTTCTCCAGATACAGCTGTTGCATCATCCATGGAACAAGAATTGCAATAAGCCCATATCAATGCAATAAGCAACCAAGAAGTGGTTCAAATAAAACAAATAATAGAAGGTTACAAATTACCTTTACAGAACCCCCTTTAATGTATTCCATCAATATGGCCGATTGCAAGATGCGTATATCTGACTTCCCGTCAGATGATGAAGCCCACTTAGACGATATTTGGTGGCCATAAAATTCAACAATACACGAATGCTTCAAAGAACCCAACATTCTGGCCTCCCCTAAACAATTGAACTCAAAACTCCTAATTTCAGCTGCAGAAATCCCACATACTTCTAATTTACGCACCTGCAGCATTAAACAAGTTAGAGACACAATTTTCCTCTTTAAATAAAATTCAAGGTATAATGCTGATGCTCAAAGTATAACCAGAATGCATCCATAGTATGCTTCCTTAACTCATATAAATAAGAATCATGCATCAATAGAAGGATAAGATACTCAGGAAATGGGAAACCAAATCTGAACAAATTTAAATGACTATACTTGCAAATAATTTTCAAGCAACTTATAGGATTAAATAGAAACAGGGGACCTAACACAAACAGAATGCGGGCTATAAAGTAAGACAAGAGGAAATAACTTTAAACAGAAACAAACCTTTGCTGCAGCCAACAGTGAACCAATTTTGCACTCCAGGAGGGTGGTCGATGCTGCTTTTCTTATTTGGTCGCATGCAGATAGAGAAGGGAAGGAACAGCAAGGACTAGGATTACCATCTCTTGCAACAGATACAGTCATCCGACTTAAAGGAACATACCTGAAAACAGATAGTCATTGGTATTAAAGATATCCCTTATTATGAAAGGTAATTAGATGTTCTTGGCAACCAGAAGTTCTTTCAGGTCAGATCAGAAATAAATAAATAAAGGTTAGTCCGCAGAACAACAATGAACATTTTATGAACATTGGAGGACGAATGTTCCATTCATATTCGACCAAAACATTCTCAACATGAACGAATGTAAGGATATTCTCAGAAACAATCACACAGCAAGAAAACTAGAAACTGTCCAGTAGAGACAGATTCACTTTCCACAGCCACATTACAAATCTTTAGGCAGTAGAAACTAATATTCTAATGAATTATAAGTAGTAACATAGGCTAGCGTAAGCACAACTCAAGTCCATATTAGTAGATTGTATCCTTCAAAAGAAGGAAGGAAAAGCACGGAATCAAAGATATACCTACAAAAGTACTCAGGGTCTATTTCTTCTCTTATATCGTGTGGGTGGCAGGCATCGACAATCATGCGAACCCAAGACTGACCCCTCTTTACGGCAATTACATTCCAAGCATGCGGTGAAAAATCCAAGAAACCACGAACAAGCTCACAAGGTATTGGAGGTTTGTATGTCCACCCTGCCACAGAGATACTAGAGTGGGCAAAGAGGAAGTTTTGTCAGTTGAGCAATAACTTCATTCACCTAAGCCTATATTAATTGGAAAGAAAACATCCATTTGCAAAAGTACCTTCATAAGCAGCGCTCTATGTCTGCATACACCAAACTGGAGGCTACCAATAGGAACGACAATTGAATTTTGTCTTGCCTTTATAGATTGAAGAGCTCTCTCACAAAGATCAAGGAAAACAATGTCTTCCACACCATCCCGACCCTCTTTTGTAGTTCTTTTATTTCTGTCATCATTCCCAGTAGGGCAGGTGCAGACAAAAGGCTTCCTATAATTTGAACCAGATACTTCTTTCCTTGTCTTCTGAATAACTGCACTTTTATCACTACCACCAAAATGGTCGGACACAAAAATGGCAAGCAAGGATGCAATCTGCAAGGTATCAGTAGCAACATGTCCCCTTTCTTTCATTGAATTATTGATCTGCCTAAACCGAGACACGACAGTGCTTGAGCGCACAGAGCAACAACATCAAGTTTCTCATCTCTCTCCCTGAGCAAAAATAGTGAACCACCAAAAACAGTCCATTAAGGAGATCTACAAATCATGTATATCCATGAGGCAAGTATTAAGAATTACCTATCAACAAGAATGACTTCTCGTGAGTCGAGCTGCAGATTTTTCTCGTAAATACTTAGTGGCATGAAAGGTCGATCTCGTCCTGCATCATAAAAGCCATCAGATAAATAGTCATCAGTGCCACAGAAAGATATCCTACTATATTGGGATGACATGTCTGACTCATTGTCAGTTGGTCTCCTGTGTTTCCTCCGTTTGGGGTTGTCAAGCTCCGCATCAGAATGCCGTTTAGAATTTGGTATACTGCTAGATACTTCAGAGTACGAGCATTCATCCTGTAAACTACTAGCATTTGGTAGAGGACTTGAGGCTGTGGCATGCTTGGAACAAGCACTTTCGATATCTTCTTGATGCTGACAATCTTCAGAGTGCATCACATGGGCATTTCTTTTCATAACAATCGTTCTTCAAAGTAATATCATTGTCTTCAACGCACGTAACTGAATTTTGAGAGTCAACACCTACAGAAAATAATTCTTTGTGATCGACCTCAGGAACTAGATTGGCAGAAGAACTTTCAGCAAATAAGCCATCCGCAATGCTGCAGTCTCTGCATGTCAAACATTTTTCAGTGGCTTTCTGAATTGCAGCATGATTTTGACCTTTCCACTTACGACTGCTATTCAATCTTTCTTGGCGAGCTCTTTGTTGCAAAGAATACCGTCTTTTCCATCCCTTTGATTTTCGTGCAGCAAAACATTTACCACTAGGTGATGACCCACTTGAATGGTTTAATGATGTCAAATAATGGCCTGTAGAAGTACAAAGTGCAATCTACATCAATAGGAAAACCGTAAAATACAGCGTGAATTTCCAATAACTCATCTGCATATGTGTGTGTGAGACTGACAGGGAGAGTGCTCTATTGCAAGTCAAGTCACCTCTTGGGTTAATCTCACAGGATTCCTCAACTACGCATTCTACAACATCCATTTCTGCAGAAGAACTGATGAATTCATCATTTGACAATTCTTTGTCGTTTCCCTCCACGTTACAGCATATCCATGAAGGTACTTGACAAAAACTAAGAAGCTTATTGTGCTTGAATAATATGAAGTGGCAGAAAAAAACCAAGTGTTAGAATAATGATCAAACATAGGTTTGCAAGAAACACATAATTAAACAGATCATGCACACATCCCATCCCACATGGAGTGACAATCTTATAATTTTGCTGCCCAAAATGAAAAGCCACCTTCCAAGAGTGGAAACCACTGATTTTCTTCTTTAAGAAATAACTGTTCAATTTGAATAACAATAACACATGCACTGCCCACTTTAACCTAATCTAGTAAAAAATTCGACCAAACCATCTCAACATATGAATTCCACTTAATCAAAAATCAATGATGAATGTGCATCCAAAACAACTATACTTGAGTACATTGCACCATTTTAATTAGGTACCAACAGCACCGATTTCAGTGTCTTCTGCATTTGCTATAATACAGATGGAGATAATAGTGACACACCCTAATACTCAATACTTCCTTTGCCCCTGGGCACCAAGAGAGACACTCAATGTGGGATGGGATGAGGTACAATCAAGGAATATGGTGCAAAATGCTCTTGAAACTCAATAAAAATGTTAGAGAAATGCATGTGGTATCAGATAGCATTTATTGAGGTTATTACACACCTGAAGATTTAGTCTCTGAAGATTATGCATTGATTCAAGCTGTAGACACCCAAAAGATGTCAACCTATTGTTTGAAAGGTCCAAGTTCTCCAGTCTTTGCAAAGAGGACAGGCCAGAAGGCAACTCAACCAATTTATTGTTGGCAACTTTCAAATAGATTAAGGAGTTTAAGAGTGTTATCTCGGTTGGTAAATTCTTCATTTTATTGAATGAGAGGTCCAAGTACTCCAAATTATTATAAGTCGACCAATCTCTGGAGGGAGGTATCTGCAGCGAAAGTAAAGATTCTAGGCATTACAACTCTCACTAGCAGAAAATCAAAAGGAATAGCTAAACAAAGAAGGCAGCTTGAATTCTAGGCACCTAATGTTATGTGCCCCGTTTTGAGTACTTAATGTAGTATCCATAATAAATTTTCTGATTTCCTAAAAATCTTTCAAACAAAATGAAAGTCCTAATGCTAACTTAAACAAATTGTTACTAATCCCCTCACTGGAAGAAAATGAAATAGCTTCTATGCTTAATCTCCCAATGTGATCTAACCAAGAAGGCTTTTGTATGGTAACAACGAAAGTAACCAAACATGTGCCTCTTACATCTCAGTTAGTGAGTTATACACACACTTCGCTGACATATATCAAGTTTTAAATGGATTGGTCGACTTAGTTCATGCTCTTACACGCTCGGGATGACAAGTCTTTAGTGCCAGTTTTTTATCATTAAGTGGTCATCTGAAAATATGAAAATTGATCCAAAAGCAGGGTATGACATTTGATTAGAAGGCCATGCAAGAGAAGAGTCTCACAAGATAGGACCACTGGTAATTGACCAAATATATGCATCCAAACAGAGCCAAAGGATTAAATATTTGCATATTATTCAATTGACTGCGGAAAAACAGAAAAAAAAAATTTATCAGCAAGAAGCCAAGACCAAACTCTTCATATTCTTATTCAGGTAAGGATTAGATTAGATTAGATGTGGTTGAATAAATGAATGATCCTGGATGTGACTATGTGACTTCTAGAATTTATTTTCCCTGGAGGCAAGGAGTAAGCATCAACTATTTGGAGCGGTCCTTTAACTTTGAAAATGTTAAATATCCCCTTCTTCATTCCCTGTTAACTCCAATACAACATCTCTGTAAGACGAACTTCAATACAACATCTCTGTTAACTCCAATACAATAGTTAACTTTGAAAATGTTAACTATCCGCTTCTTCATTCCCTGTTAACTCCAATACAATCATCCCTGTAAGACCAACTCCAATCTAGCAACCAATAAGAATCACGGGAATCAAAAGAAACTACATTTTGCAGTTTGTGAGGGATCCTCTTGTCCCCAAATACATACTAAAACTATAGTAGCTTCATTTTTTTTTAAAACAAAAAACATAAGATGCTTTAAAATTTTGAGCTTTTGAATCACCATTACAGTTAAGCAACAACAAATTATCGTAACACCCAGAAATTCAAATACAATCTAATTCCAGAAACACCAAACAACTCTTCAACAGACTGTCACAATACTCCAAAATTTTAATAAATAAATCAACCAACATAAAGAATCTGATTGAATTGCCATCTTTCAATAGTTTCTTAAAACCATTACAGGGTAAATAAACTTAAGAAAGCACTGACCTGATGGAAAAATGACAAACAGAAAGCTTAGTCAAGCACTTAAGTCTAGCAATTGCACTCAAAATGGGAAACGCAGATGCCCTTGAAGGCACTCTACTCAGCTCCAATTCCTGTCAAAGCTTTGAGTTGGGCAAAATCCAATCCACTCAACCCCGGCGCCGCAGCCACCTTCACTTGCAAACACTCCAATCCTCCCAAATCATTAAATTCCCCAGGAAACAAATTCAACTCATTCGCGAAAAACTTCAAAGTCTTCAAATACTTTAGCTTCCCCACCCCTCCGGGTATCAAATTAAAGACATTCTTGTACAGATACAAAGCTTCTACAGACTTATCCACCCCTTCCAACACAGGAAAATCGAAACTTTTCGCCGAAACATCAAGAATCGAGTCAAAATCGTCCCTTTTTTCAGCTGATTTCACCTCCGAAGCCTCCGTTTCTTCGGGTTTTTCCAAATTTTCACCTGGGTTTTCCTCAGAATTCTCAGTTTCTTTCAGTTCTTTGACCTGCATTGCTCTCACTACCAAGAAAAACCCAACAAAATCCTCTATAAAAAACAAGAAAAAAAAATATCTTATCAAGAAAAAAAAAGGGTTTTAGGGAAAAGGGATTAGCTCGAGGTGCTAATGAGGATTAGGGTTAGGGTTAAAAGAGTGAGGGAAATTTGAGAAATAAGTTTAATGAATATGAAATTACGAATTATTCAAATAATACATAAAGTAGTGTGTGCTGTGTGTGTTCTTTGGGGTGGATGATGGAGGGAGTTTAGAGTGTGAAGAGAAGAAGGTGGCGGAGGAGGATGGAGCAGAAACCCTAGAATGTGACGGAAGAAAAAAGTAGAGAGGGTTAGGCGGAAAGCTAATTTATAATGGTGGGGGTTTGATTTATAATTTCTGCGAAGTTGGTGGGGTAATTTACAAGAAGTTTTCAAAAGAAGTTGGTCAATTATGATTTTGACAGATTACGCTCCTCCTTGAACCTAATAGTAGTAACTAGTGATCCACGCACACTCTGTGTATCATTTAAAATTAATAATTTTTAACATCATTATAAACAAAGAAACTCAATGATAAAAATAAATAGAAACTCAATGATAAAAATAAATAAATGAGATAAAATTATAATAGAGAGAACAGAATTTATTTTATAGCGATTGAATTCTCTGAAATATTAGTATGATTGTGAAAGAAGAAAAAATGCATTGATAATTATTTTATATGAAATTTGTGACAGATTTGAGTTGATGAGTATTATTAATACGAGCGAGGCTGAAATATGAGTCAAGTAACTGTTTGTCATAATTTTTGTATTTGAGAAAAAAAAAAAAAATTGCTAGTGATTGTTAGTGTGTGAACGTTAGAGTTATATTTTTTTAAAAAATAAAATAAAATATTTAAAAAGAGTGAGAGAGACCACCAAACTAATTGGGGCTCTCTCGTTATAAATAGAAAAAAGAAAGATAACACTAATGCAAACTAGCATACTTAGATCTAAATTCATATTTGGGTCATATTCAAATCCTTCGAATCTTGTCGGATTCGATTTATTTTTGTAATTTTATAGTTTTATATACAAATTTTATGGTTTTAATAGAAGAAATTTTCTCTTCTTCTTTTTTTTTAGATTATAAAAAATATTTTAATTCGTAATTCATATTTATGCATATATTATATAATCTATTTATATTATATATAAAGGACGAGAAGAGGTTTAGTGTGACATCATTATTTGTTTTGCCTGTTATACCCTTATCTTCGTAAGGTAACTCTCTATAACTTCTTTCCACCCTCTACTCTCCACTACCTATATTATCTTTTAATTTTTTAAATTATTCTTTTAATATTTCCACTAACTTTTTTTTTTTTTTTTGTAACTATTGTTTTTGAGATTTTTTGTAATTTTTTTTTTTAAATTACACACCCATTTAATGTGCCTTTCATACTAGAACAATATAAATTACATCGACAATGTGTATAAAATATGTACATGTATAGACAAATGAACTACATAATATACTACTATTTTGTATAAAATAAAACTATGATTTATTATTTATAAATATTTTAATAGAATTTAATTCTTTATTGGATCAAAACAACATGATTCATAACCAATCAATTTATTATAATAGTTAAACGAATAGGCTTTTTTTTTATAATGTCAAATGTCATTAATTAAAAAAATAGTAATTACAACTGATTAAAATGCAATCTGATAAATGAATCTGTATAATCTACGTATTATAAACATATGTAACAAGATATCACAACAAATTTAAAAATCTAAATTTACATAAATCTAAAAAATCTAAACCTAACTTCACATATTTGGATAAGTTTCATACTAAATCTAACCAGTCTTGAACATGGTAGTAAAGTTCTTGATTGAATCTTCCATCTGTACCAACCACAAAAGATGAAAAGAAAAACTCTCACGTATTTAAGAGGAGATTGAAACTCCCACTTAATTAAGGGAGACAAAATTCCTAATGAGTAAATCTCAGGAGAAGAGAGAAAAAAAAAAGTGTTGCAGATGAAGGTTTATATTGAAAAATTAATAAAATCACAACCTGTTGTTGTGACGAATAATATTGAAGAGTTTTTTGAGAATAAGAGAAAAAAATAGAAAGATTAAGGAGGCGTTTGGTTTATGGGTATGAGAGGAGGGACTATGCGAATCAAAATTAATGATACTCAAAGATGTTGTTTGGTTGAGTACTATGGGAATCATTCTATGGGAATGAAAGTGTTAGAAAATGGATACTTTCATTCCCTACTTGTGACATGGGTTTCAAATTAAGTAACTCATTAATATAATGAAACCCATTCTTATTTTAAACAAAACAAATAAGTGAGAATGATATAAATTCATACTGATGATGCCAAAATATTATACCCAATGATAATATTACACATGGGTCCGAGCCTGAGTCTACTAAGGATATTTTAGTAATTATACCCATGTGGCTCAAATAGGCTCGAATGGATCAGGTATTATATATTCGACCCACAGATCGATCCAACCCATTAGTTTCGGGTATAAATATCAAAGTGACAGGTCAGATTCAAAAATTGACTTTCCTAATTATTAAAGTTCTGAATTCTTATTGAATTTTACTCTTTAGTCTAAATACTGACTTGAGCGTCGGAGCCTATCCGGAGAACAAAGCCCCGCCCTTTTTACGCTTTTCAAGTGATCCGGACGTGAGTACTACGCGCGGTGTCCAACTTTCACTTTGGACGATAATGCACACGGGCTAATCCTAGACCAAAATTTTTGTATCAACATTTGGCGGCGTCTGTGGGAAGTTTGAACTAATAGTCAATACTAGGACATGGCACCTAGTACGCGTAACGCTCATAGGAACAATGCCGACAAAGGCAAAGAAATTTTAACTCAACGTTACTCCGGTGGATCCCACAGCGAGATGGATCGGCAGGGGGAACACGAAGGGGATTCCGGTCCCCGGGTTGTGGACAAAGATGAAGAGATTTACACGTTGAGGCAGCAAAATGCTCAGTTAAAAGAAATGCTCATCAGGCAGCAATTGGAACAACACCTCTCTTAAGGCAAACAACACTTTCGCCATTCGGGTAGCAATCCCCTGATTGTCCATCCCCAACTTCATGCTGGCGAGCGAGAAAAGAGAACTCAAGGAGAGGGGAACAGAGAGGAATAGAGAACCAGGGAACTAACTCCGGTGGGTGTCCGCCCAGCAGGAGCACCTTCATCAGTCTGTCAGACAAGAACGAACGGGCCAAAATGCCAGGCTAGAATTCAGAAAGAACGGCCTCATCAAGGCCGGGTGGTACTAGGGAAAGGAGCCCAAGTGAAGCAGTATATGTAGCTCACGAGAGAAGAAGACACCAAGAGAGGGACCATACTATGTTGGTAGTCCCCGAAAGGGAAGAGGACCTAAGGAAGATGTTGGAAGAGTTGCAAGTTAGGGTGGACAGAATGGACGATAGAGAGGGAATGAGTGCTAGATACAAGTATTCACTTACCTTCACTGATGATATCATGCAAGAACCTCTTCCTAGAAGATGGCAGACTCCCCACTTTGACTCTTATGATGGGAGCACTGATCCATGGGAGCACCTGGATGCTTACCGCTCTAAAATGTACCTCCAAGAAGCGTCTGATGCTATCCTCTGTAGAGGGTTTCTCATAACCCTCAAGGGCGCTGCCTCAGACTGGTTTCAAGGGTATAAGAAGAGCGACATACAAAAAATTTGATCAACCAGTAGACTTGTTTTTAAATAAATTTGGGAATCAAAAGAGAATTCCAAATACGAGAACACACTTGCTTACACTTAAGCAAAAACTCGATGAATCCCTCATGGATTATATGAATAGGTTCAAAAATGAGACTATTGGAATCCAAAGAGCTACAGAAGACATGCAAATCATGGCCTTCCAAATTGGAGTGGGACCAAAAAAATTATCCTTCGACCTCAATTTCAAACCTCCGACTACTCTCAGTGATCTTTTTCGTAGGGTTGAAAAGTTTGTCCAAGCAGATGAAGGTGAGAAGAAAAAAAGAAAGACTGGAGCAGGTGGAGCCGAAGGTAAGAAAAAGAAGGCTAATGGTGTGGCTAATGCAGTAGGGCCTTTAAAGAAGAGTAATGTGAGGGACCGACTATCTATAGTAGTGCTCCATAGGAGGAATCCCGAACCTCCTAAGGCCTACACTTCACTTAATACCAAGCCTACACGAATTCTAGCAATGATTAATCCTCGAGAATGAGCCCTACGTGAAGTGGCCAGGAGTAATGAGGAGCGACCCAGAGCGTCGCAACAAAAATAAGTGGTGTTACTTCCACAAAGACCACGGCCATGATACTAATGATTGAATCTCCTTAAAAAATGTAATCGAGGACTTGATCCGAAGAGATTACTTGAAACAGTTTATCCATGATTAAGAACGAAGTAGGTAGTCCCAGCTAAGCCTTAAAGAATAGTACATCTAATATCTTGTACAACTTTTCATGTACTTTCTTAGGCCTTGCTACCCCCTGTTCGAGGTGAAATTTGCTTGTACACCTTGCAAACATCTTATTTTCAATAAATGAAAGTTTTCTAAGTCTTTTTATCCTTTGAATATTGTAATTAACCCTCTACAATAAATAGTTTAATACAAAAGAGGTTGAGCAAGAAGGATCCCACATACTCAAGTTTTTCGAAGGCATTTGTTCATCAAGACTCAAGTACCTTCCAGGGTCACATCACACCTCTAGAAGCACACAAGCTAAGTCTCACTCCAAGAGTGAAATCACCCTTCCGAGGGTCAAATACTCATTTTTCGGGATCTCCTCAACCTTCCGAGGGCAAGTCTAAATCTTCCCAACTGAAAGCTCCTACAAGGTAAGTCTCACCCCAAGAATGAGACTCACCCTTCCGAGAGTCAAATATCTCACCCTCCGGGATACCTTACTCCTCCGAGGGCAATTCCATAGATTTTCAAAGTGAAGAACCTATTACATACCTACTCTCTGGAGTAGAACTTATCCTTCCGGGGACAATTTCATAGACTTCCAAAGTGAAATACCTATATCATACCTACTTTTCGGAGTAAAACTGACCCCTCTGGGGCAATTTCATGGACTTCCAAAATGAAGAACCTATTACATACCTACTCTCCAGAGTATGACTTATCTCTCCAGGGGCAATTTCATAGACTTCCAAAGTGAAGTACCAATGCCATACCTACTCTCTGGAGTATAAATTACCCATCTGGGGGCAATTTTATGGACTTTCAAAGAAAGTGAAGTACGTATGTCATATCTAATCTCCGGAGTAGGATTTACCTCTCTAGGGGCAATTCAATGATTTTCAATGTGACATACCTAGGTTGTACCCACTTATCATAGTAGAACTTACCCCTCCGGAAGTAATGTCAATATCTTTTAAAAGTGAAATACCAACGTCATACCTACTTCAACGAGGAGGACTTACTTTTCCAAGTGTCATCAATGCAACCTTCTGAGGACCGGAAGCTTGGGGTAAATATCATTAAGGTCCTTGGCTCACCCCAAATCCTTTGTAATTTTTTCCTGGTAAGACGGAGAAGTCTCACCCCTACTTGATTCACCCCTGCACTACTTCGCTCTCAAGTATGTGTTGAAATTACGGCGTGCCTATTCCCTACCTTGGCTAGGGTATGGGGCCAAAGGAGGCATACCAGCACATGAGGTAGTGGTATTGGACAAGTTCACTCTAAGTCTACGCAGTGAAAAATTACACTATTTGGATGTATACGGGAGAAAACTCACGTCTCCTGTATCTATATGGTGGAAGACCTCAGACATCACTAAGTATGGGTTGCTGAGTTCAGTCTGACTCAGGGACACCTCCTGCATCAACTATATCTTTATCGCTATCCCAACCGATTTTGTCGTTGTAGTAAAAAAAAAAAAATCTAAACTATCGATAGTTTTCAGAGCAAGATTATTGTTAATATCCTGGTCATCATCAAAGTTTTAGTCGTCAACAATTTTTGCATGGTCGTCCTTAACGACATTATTGGAACAACGGTTGATTGGGAAAACTGAGGTACCCATGTCTGAGGGAAAACTATGGTCGGCCGATGAGAAGGGTGCAACATTGTCACAAGAAAATTTATGATTTACTTTGGATGTTATGGAGTTGGGACTTGCTATTCTAAAATTTTTCACGGTGTTGTTCTTTTCCGTCGTGAATTTTAAGCCTAAGGGTTAAATCTGTGGAGTGAAATTCTATCTGGCTGTGGATTAATTATTTGAAATTCAGTCCCGGGTTCCAGATATTATTGTTAGCCATGGGATTAAGTGCATTAAAAGATTTGATAATTAAAATACATATATTTGATGGTTTTGGGATAGTCACATCGACCGCTGCAATATGATTAAGAAGAAATTGATCCTAAGGCATGTTTGATTAAGAACACACGGCAATGACTCAAAAATAAAAAAAAATAATAATAATAAATAAAAAAAGAGTTTGGAGACTTACTTTGAAGTCACGTAGGTGACTTGGGAATAGTCCTAATGGTACTATAGTACTTTGTCATAAAGAAATAGTAATAGTACTGCGACGTGGAATTGTCGTACTACTGATGTAATCCAAAATTCTAAAATTATGGGATATTCAAGTAAGGAGTTCTACAGTATTAGAGAGTTTCACAGCAATAAGGAGTTCCACACCAGTAGGGAGTTCTACAGCAGTAAGGAACTCCACAGCAGTAGGGAGTTCCACAGCAGTAAAGAACTCCACAGCACTAATCCACAACGGTAAGAAACTCCACAATAGTAGAAAATTCCATCACATTTGGCACTATTCCTTAGCAGTAAGGAAGTCTACAGCATGGTACCTATGACAGAGAAATTCTAAGAATATTTACTGTAAGAAAAATTATATACAACAATCTAAGTCATGACTCAGAAAAATAATTTTTTAATTCATAAAATTGACTCCAGTCAATACTACGGCTTCGGTCAGGGTATGAATATGACATCAAGTATTTGGCACTCTCAACTTGAAACTGGGGGACAAATGATGATGCCAAAATATTATACCCAATGACAATATTACAAGTGACTCCGAGGCCGGGTCTACTAAGGGTATTTTAGTAATTATACCCATGTGGCTCAAATAGGCTCGAATGGATCAGATATTATATATTCGACTCACAGATCGATCCAACCCATTGATTTCGGGTATAAATATCAAAGTGATTGGTCAGATTCAAAAATTGACTTTCCTAATTATTAAACCTCTGAATTCTTATTGAATTTTACTCACTAGTCTAAGTACTGACTTGAACATCGGAACCTACCCGGGGGACAAAAGGTCAGCCCGGCCCTTTTTATTTCAGGTGATCTGGACGTAAGTACTACGCGCGGTGTCCAACTTTCACTTTGGACGATAATGCACACGGGCTAACCCTAGCCCAAAATTTTTGTATCAACACATACCAATAGTGGG
The DNA here is from genome assembly GCA_025175665.1 of Cinchona pubescens. NCBI lineage: Eukaryota > Viridiplantae > Streptophyta > Magnoliopsida > Gentianales > Rubiaceae > Cinchona > Cinchona pubescens. The sequence goes on from JANKKI010000394.1 coordinate 293,877, forward strand.
ATTTATGATTCCGATTCCGATTTTCGATTATGAATCAAATGCCTCCTAAATAAATAGATGATAATCGAATCGGAATAATAATTAATTTAGTATAATAATTAAATGAATTTAAATCAAATCCTATGATGGATACTAGGCATAAATCTATACCGTTGGTTGCAGATCCAGATCCGGATATAGGCTCCGGAACGGAAATAATTCTACAGTTTTTTTTATTCGGGTAATTCTATAGTCGTGTAACAGTTAAGTCGTTATCTACAACACGCTTTTAACATTCCCAAAACCAGGAACATAAGAAACCGCTTATATGTCTCGTCGACGTCGAGCCTCCCCACTCACCATTCTTCTTAATTTCCCCGAAAAATATTAGGTTTGCGTGCCAACAAATTTCTCTGAAAAATCTCCGGAAATCAGTCACTCGCTCATGGCTGACAACGCTAATTGCGCGGTTTACGTCGGTAAGCTTCTTTTCCTCTGCTATCTTTTTCCTTATCTTTTGTTTTTTTATATGAAATTATGAACATTTTTCAATTAATCTTCTGTTCTTACTCGATTTAACTGCTTGCATAATTATGATAATTTTTTTTTTTTAGAAAAGTACTTTGTAGTAGATGATGGGATAATTATGGTAACCGACCTCTGTTTTTTGTGGAAATATGTTAATTATAGGTTAAATTTCCAGCTGGGCACATTTTTATGTAATCTCTGTTTTTTTTTTTTTACTGGTTTTTATTCATTAAACAATTGGTGAAAATGAATGGTTACAAAATATGCAGCTGGTAATTAAAACTAGTCTTAGAGGATTTTTATTTCCCGTGAATGGATGCTGCTCAAGTAATATATTAGAACTTGATATTACTTATAGAAGTAGTGGTTATATACGAGTGGATAATTAAGGTTGGTTACTTTCGTTCGTAGTGGTTAACCATTTTTACACAGAATTTTCGATACTTGAATGTCTAATGCCAAATTAGGGTTGCAGGCAATCTAACAAGCTTGGTACTTAACTTCATACTCACTCTGCTTGGCTTTGTTGAGCTCGAGAATTGAATCCAATTAAGTCCGACCTCATCCATACTCCAGCTGCATACTTGTAAGGTCAAATGCACACTTCCTAGTTCCGTTGTACTACTTCAGTATACCTGACTACATGTTTCTAGCACCCCCCCAATTATAATAGTGTCTCGACACAGTTTTCCCATCCCATATTAGACACATCCTTTCCTCTGAATGTATATCCTTTTCGTTTTCTTCTGCTTCTTTCTAATACAATGATTGCCTACCATGTTGCTTTTGCTTTCCATGATAGTGGTGGTTTCTTCGATCCAGCTGCTTATTCAAGTAATCTTTTGGCCACTGGAACAAGCAGCTTTTGTGCCCCTTTCTGCAATTACATGGTACATTCTGCCTCAACCAAAAACTTCACAGTTTGTTAGCATGATAACCAATTTTCACACATGTAAGCACTTGTTTAGGACTAGGAGGAAAGTATAATAATGCCAGAACCCATTGGCAAATTAATATTCCTAGAAGCCCACCCATTATTGCTGCAACAGTTTCAAAGGTATGTATCTTTGGATGTAGGCGTACTCTGTTAGACTTTGGTTGTGTCAACATTTAGACCCTCTGCATCTTCGCAGATGGAACTGGCATTGCACCAATATGACTTGCTGCTTCCTCTTTTCCTTTTCTCTCTTTCCTTTTCCTCTCTACTTGCATCTAATACTTATCTGGCTAATTATTTCTACCTCTCCTCAGGATCCACTGTTCCTTTAATTAGTGAAGACAGTATGGATCTTTCATTCTACCTGATAGCCTTTCTAGTTTTAACATTATATATGTTACTTATTGTACCACACAGCTCAGCTGTTGCTTTGTATTATCTTTGATGCTGGGTTCCATTCTTGAAGGCTTCATCTCGTGGCCTCATCAGGCTGCAAATTTCAGATCATGTTTCTTTTTTTCCGTTTATCTGTCTGGATGTTGGATTTTCGATAAAGCGGTAATTTAGTATTTATATTTATGTTAACTATTCTGTGCCAGTTAATCTAGAAACAGTGGATGGTTTGAAAGTGGAGGCAAACCAAGATGTCACACCTGTTCCTCCTCCCTCACAAGCTCAGCCTGAAGAAGCTGGTAAGATACTTGTAGGTTTTTCAGGTCATTGCATTATTCTTTATTAACCAATCTTCTGCTGGAATCCCCTTTTATTCCTTGCCTCCTTTTCTCTTTTTCTTCCCCTTGTTCTCCTTTGATGGGGCCAAGGATACGCTTTCGATTGCATCTGATGCAAAATGTGCAAATGTGTTTGCATAGTAGAAAGGAAAGCTCGGGTAGATGCCGTCTGGCAGCAGATGAATAAAGGAGTTTCCGTGAAATCTCTGAAATCCACCGCAAAAACCCAGAGTTCTGTATAACATTCAAGCAAAAACAAACCTTCTCTGAAGCCTTCTTCACAGGTCTTATCCTCAGTAAGGATTCTGTATTGTTTCAAAAAATTACACATAACATAAGCGCTCAGAGTTCGATAGCAATTTTCTCCATGATATATTCCAGAATTGGATGGCGGTTCTTGGTTTGGCACCAAAGAAGACATCATCAACTGGGGAAGGCGCACTGAAGAAGCGTCCCGGTATAACTGAAAATGGTATCAGTGACGATGCGAAAAAAATTGCTGCTGCTGCTCTTTCAGCAGTTAAAGATGCTTCTGCTGCAGTTTCTGGCCAAGGGAAAGTGGAGGTACACTTGTTATTTTGCTCGTACCGCTTTTCCGGGTGGATTTTTTCTGTCTTTGTGGTTCTTGCTATTTGTACAGGAAACACATCATTCCTAATGTTTGCTAGTACTTTTTGCAACTAATTTAACTAATCTCTCAACCTTTTGAAAATCAAGCATCTTTGCTAAGATTATGATATATTCCTGATGAGTTACCACAAAGTGTAATCTTAATCTGGTTACCAGTTTTTGGCTAAGTTTTCAAAGAAGATTAACTTTACTGCTTTGATTAAGTGGTGAACTTAAACAGTTTTGTCAAACAAGTATGAGATTGCAAAAGAGGCTAAAGAGCATCAGCTGATACAAATCTCTCCAGTTGCCTTGCACATATCTGAGCTTTAGTTTTTGTGAATTTTAGTGGACTCAAATATGCTCCTTTTCAGAATTCAGAGTAGCTGTATTGTAGAGTTACGGTTCCTTCTTTGGAACTCTTAGGTTATGTACCGGTATACTTTTTAAAGTCTATGTCAGATCTGCAGGTCACTGAAGTTCGAGACTTTGCTGGTGAAGAGATTGAAGTGAAGAAGCTTGTTGATGCTAGCTCAAAAGAAGCATTTGATAAAGGCAAAGCCTCTGCTGGCCCTGTTTCCGCTGTTGATGCTGTTCTTGAACAAATAAAAAAGAAGCCGAAGCTCAGTGTGCTTGACAAAACACAAGAAAGATTGGGGAGAGTTCAAGGATGAAAATAAAGGTTTGGAAGAAGAGCTTGAAACTTACAAAAAGAGTGCAAATCAGTATTTGGATAAGGTATCTTTCTTGCAACGTACTGATTACCGGGAATTTGAGCGGGAGAGAGATGCTCGGCTTGCCATTCAGGCCAAGAGGAAGGCAGATATGCAAGAGGACTTTTGATAGCCTGAAATTCCTTCCCTTGGGTTAGTTTCAAGCAGAGTTGACGAAGCAGGAGAAGGCTTTTTCAGTTTGGAAGAGCTGAGCCTGGATGTCCTTCGGCGATTGATGGAGTTTGGTGGGATTGATTGATTGATTATTGGCATTATCAGAGAGTTCTGTGTTTTTTCCCTAACTGATGGACTCTCTTTACCATGCCTTCAGATAAAAGGGAAATAGGTTTCTAGTCTATGATCCTCCGAACAACAGTTTTCTTGATATTTTATGTCATAGATTTCCTGAGAATTTGTGGTTCTTGGACTTTTTATTGTCTTGTGGCCTCACTCTTTATGATGTACTATCGTATTGTATTTTATTTTATTTTTAAAAAATGATACTGTAGTATTTTAATTGGAGTGGGAGGTTCTACAAGTTTGCCTGTTGTACTGTAATAAAATCAATTTGTTTCCCATAAAAGGCAGATGCCAAGTATGAGGTCTATGATGCTGGGTATAAGTGCCTTGCAATATTTTGTTGTTGGACTCTTGATATTTGGATTGTGTTTATATTCTTCTCCCCTATTTCCATTGGTTTGTGGAAACATCCTCAATCAAGTGAGATGCAAAAGGAAACTAGGAAATATGGGAATGGTATTGATTTTTCATCCTCGAACTTGTTTGTCATACAAATAAATTGTTTTTTGTTTTTTTGTTTTTTTTCTGGAATTTTGCTTCTGTTTGCTAATTATAAAAAATTGCATATACTTTGTTGTTTAGCATAGGGAATTGCAAAACCAATTGGTGTTTAGAAATTTTATGATTTGAGTTTAAATATAAAATATAAAACCAAAATGTAAAAATAAAAATAAAAACAGTAAAACAATATCTGAATTCCAATGGCCAACAGAAATTAAATTACTCAAAAGTGAAGAATTTATACCACTATTTAATGAGCCTTAGTTATATGCGGATTTCATGAGAATTTTTTGCAGAAAATTACATTGGGCTCCTTATCATCGACAAATGCTAACCACAACAAATAATAGTTTGTAAAAAATAGTAGTATTCTTCACTTTAGCACTAGTAGGAATATTAGTTTGAAAACTTAATTGTAAAAAGAAGATGAAAATAAAACATCAAAAAAATAAAAGACAATAAAAGAAAGAAAACAATTTGGTTTTTGAGAAGCAGATATTTCTTGCTAGCAGTTTTCATGAGATATTATGAAATCATCCACGGGCAATGAGCTTTGCGTAAAGTAATAGTATAAATCTTTCAAGGCTTCAAATATTTTCTTAGAAATTTTTTTTCGGGGAAAGCTTTTTCTTCCAAAAAATATTTTATAGTCACTGTACCGAAGAGACTTTAAATATGAGTTTCATTCTAATTGTGTGAAAGAGACTCTGTGAATATTCGAATTGGATGATTGTATCCATCTCACGGTACATGATTTTCTATCTCACTTTCTGTGTTATTTTTTATTATACCACTCAATGAATTATCAAGATTAAGTGATGTGATTTTTGTGAAATAATCTTGATTAAGTGGTATGACAGAAAATGACATAAAACGTGTGACAAAAAATCCTTAGCACAATCCCACTATGTGTGAGATGGACAATTTAGCCAATTATCTTTCTTAGTTTTTAATGGAGCTCTAGGACTTAAAACCATGAATCAACCATACATACTATATATAGCACTGAATAAAAACACAAATCCGAAAAAAACGAGTTTCCATCCCCTCCATTTAATTTTCTCCTATTTATTATTCATTTACTTATATCTAAATAATTAAAATTTAAAAAAAATTAATCTAAATATACTATTAATTTTATCATATCAAATAAATCATACCATAACATATTCACAAGTCAATCCATTCGAAAAAAATTTCATCTTTAAATTTTATATCACATTTGAAAAGTGTAAAAAAATTTAAATTTTGATGAAATATATAGTAATTTAATCAAATGGTAAAATGTCAATTTTTTTTTGCAAGGTATTTATATAAACATGATTTAAATTATGGATAAATTTGATTTTTAAAAATTTATTTTTTCAAGATAAATGAAGGCCCCTAAATTCACTACTTATTTTACAATGCATAACGAGTATTACAGTATTGAGACAGTGAAAAGTATGAGTGTCTTATTATTTTTCAATCATCCAATAATATATAATATTCACTCCGCAATTGCAGGGTAAATAACAAAGAATTTTAATGCTTGTCCGAAATTAAATCATATTGTATTAATATTGTGTTTAGATGAAGGAATTTGGATAAATTGGATTTGAAATCCTAACTTATAATAAATTATTTAAATAAAATAATTTGAAATCCACTAATAAATGTGAATGTAATTTTAGTATAGTTAAATGAGTAAATTTAAAATTTATCTAAATTTTATATTATTTAAAATCCAATAACTCAAATGAACTCATTTCAAAACTTTCCTTATCCAAACACAATGAAAATGTATTTCATAATTTCATCGATCGCTATATAAAACCCCCTGCTCTCCAGTATTCAAATCACGTCTTCACAAAACCGCGCTGTCCCTCACTTTTCTCTCTCTAAAAAAAACGTAGAATTCGAACAATAGCGATGCTAGCCTTCAAGTAATCTTCAATCTCTCTATTAAACTTATCAAATTTCAGTTATTTTAAACATCTATTCACTCAAGCTTCGAATTATTATTTGAATATTATTTTTACATACAATTTTCAGTACTAAACTTTCGATCTCAGGTCCGAAGAACAGAGCCAGTTGCAGCTAGTTGAAAGAGAAGAGATCGATGATGAAGAAGACTTGTTCGAAGCCATTGATAAATGTAATTTTTCAAAGCTTTCTTTATTTAGCTTAATTCTACGATTCGGATTAGAATTTAGTTATTTCCGTAATTTATAGTTTATTTATTTATTTATTTATTTTTCTGTTTCGAAATGGTAGACGTCTCTTCATTTCCATTTTGTTCTTAAATTTCAGTTAATTAGGTCAAATTGTTTCACATAGTTTATTATATTCTGCTCTTTTTTTTTTCCCTCTATTTAGCTCAAAGTTCGTAGAATTTAGCTTAGTTCTCCGTAGAATTTTGTTTTTCCGTAGATTCTGCTGTTTTTTATTTATTAGCTAAACGTTCGTAGAATTTAGCTTTTTCTCCTTGATCTGTGTTTCACAATGTTTTCAATTAGCTTTGAATATGTTACGGAATGGTAAGCGACTCTTCATTTTTTGAATTTGCTCTTAAGTTTCGATTGATTAGGTCAAATTATTTAGTTTCTGGTTCATGTATTCATTCTCTTCGTATTCTCTTCTTTTTTTAGCTTAATTTCGAGTAATTTGTGAATAATTGGTGTGCCTTGTAGTTTTAAGGAGTGAGTTTCTTAAACAGAGGTTTTATTTGTTCTCTCAATTTTCTAGCTTATTATGAAAATGCTGTAGATCAATGCAGGATCACATTGTTTGGAAGTGAGTATCTAATTTTCTTACTAAAATTGTGCTTTATTTAGCTAGTTCCTGAAAATTTCGACTTGCTAGATTTACTAATAATTTTCATGTATGTATTAGTTGTCAACATCCTACTTTGTTTGTCCTGCATACTGGAATTATACACTATCTACAGTGATCTACCAAAAAATTTTATTGATGAGCTTAATTGGTGTTTTTGCCTTGGTCGTCAGTTTTAGATTTTTCTTCAAAATTCTGTTTGCTTCAGTTCCTGAGCTGACTTCAATTCCTTATGTTGAAGATGTAAAGTTTGTAGTTAGTTCTCTATTATGATTTTGATAATTCTAAAATTCCAATACCTATTAGTTCTCTATTATGATTTTGATAATTCTAAAATTCCAATACCTATCAGACAATGGTTGAATATGTGAATTCAGTATTTCCTGGCCTCGAATGTCAGTTTTTTTTTTGCCATTTAATCTGTTCTTTAGTTGTGCATATTTACTTTGTAGATCATAAAATATCTATTTTGTTTGGTTAAAAGCCAACAATTTCTATATAAGAATCCAACCTCAGAACTTCATCTCCATGTTTACAGGGTTTTGGTGTGTGGTATTCTTCTTATCTGTCCTTCTCACACATGGTGACTATCTATTCACTAAAATGTTTTGCTCAAAGACTGCTTCTGTTTCTACAGTACAAATTCTGGTTGCCATATGTATTTCAGAAATTTAGAACAATAAAGTTTTATCAGAAATTGTTGCATCATTTCACTTTTTGGATGATACAAAATTTTACAATTTTTCTTCTGGCAGTGATATCTCATGGAATCAATGCTGGAGATGTCAAGAAGCTTCAAGATGCTGGCATCTACAGCTGCAATGGCTTGATGATGCAAACAAAGAAGGTTTAAATTATTGGATTAAAATTTTCTAAAGATTAAAATGTTAGATTGAACTGCTTTATAGATAAAGCTTACTTTTACGTGTACAGAGCTTGACTGGAATAAAGGGATTATCTGAGGCAAAAGTTGATAAGATTTGTGAAGCAGCTGAAAAGATTGTGGTTCGAACTTTAGTTTTCCATGAAACTTAGGACCTGTAATACTGTAACTTGAAAGTCAGTTTTTGTTGAATATAATGTGGTTCTCTGTTATTTTTCTCAGAATTTTGGTTACATCACTGGAAGTGATGTGCTTCTTAGAGTAAGCACTTAATTCTTGTTGGCTTTTAATTTTTTAGTATACAGGCTATCAAATTATCCTGAAGATCCATGCTCATCTCCAGTCTTACTCCTTTTTTTTAAAAATTATTATCAGAGGAAATCAGTGGTTCGTATTACAACCGGAAGCCAGGCTCTAGATGAACTCTTAGGGGGTAATTACGAACTCTAATGTTGCTTTTAATGAAGTAATACAAGCTGCTGCTCATTTTAAGCTGCTGCTCATTTTAACTGCAATTGTATTGTGCTCTGACTTGTCTAGGTGGAATTGAAACATTAGCGATCACAGAAGCTTTTGGGGAATTCCGGTAAGAAATAACAGTCTCTCAGTTATGTTGTTGGTTTGTGCTGGTAAACTTTTATTTTAACTTCATGGTCTATAAATACTGATTCAGATCAGGAAAGACACAGCTTGCTCACACACTCTGTGTTTCCACACAGGTATGTTTTTAATCCTTACTCATGATCCATATAACTAGTTTAGCTTTGACAAGAATATAAAATTTTCACAGAATTCCAGTAAGTGTGTGATCAACACATAATGCTAGGCTCTTAAAACTTCTATTGCAGTAATATAGGATGTCTTCTAGGCACATATTGTGTGATTTCTATACATTGACTAATTTCCCTGTTGTTCCTGATTTGGATCAACAAATCCACTGTTGGAGTTTGGTTTGAATTTATATTTGCGATATTGCAGCTTCCTACTAATATGAGAGGTGGCAACGGAAAGGTTGCAATTACATTGATACAGAGGGGACATTGTATCTTTGCTAATTGTAGTTCCTCCTTTTTCTGAAATCATCTAAAACGGCATTTATCAGTCTCTTTTATAATTATGAGCATTACCTGGAAACCTCAAGTGAAGCTATTTCCTTCTACTTTTTACTTTCCGTTGGTTTTCCATAACCAATCACGCGAAGTCGACCTGATCGCATTGTGCCAATTGCTGAAAGATTTGGCATGGATCCAGGAGCTGTTCTGGACAATGTAAAGCTCGGTTACTCTATAACTTAAACCTCTTTATTCTGTTTTCTGAGAACTAATTGCTTTACCATCAGTTAAGTTCTGTACATAGGCTAACTGATTGCCTTTTCGTCCTTCTGACTATGAAGATCATTTATGCTCGTGCATACACATATGAGCATCAGTACAATCTGCTCGTGGGTCTTGCTGCCAAAATGGCTGAAGAGCCTTTCCGACTTCTGGTGAGTCACTGTTAGTAGCTTTATTTTAATCAAAATAAAGGTACAACCATATAGCTTTTTGGTTGATCTGTGTGAAATGTTGTTGTCAGATTGTTGATTCAGTGATTGCTCTATTTCGAGTTGATTTTACTGGGAGAGGAGAACTGGCTGACCGACAGGTTTACTACAGAACTCCTTTATGATGCTCAAGATATTTACTCAGGTTTTCTGTCAGTTTAATCGGTTATGTTATTTCTAATAATGACCATTAGTTTTCTGTGATTTGCAGCAAAAGTTGGCTCAAATGCTCTCCAGATTAACAAAGATTGCTGAGGAGTTCAATGTTGCAGTGTACATGACCAACCAAGGTATTCAATCAACAGGGAAAAGACAAGATAACCAGTATTTAGTCCCTTTCTCAATTGTCCAATAATTAACCTTTTCAGTATTGTTTAAATATGAGATTCTGTTTCAATGTTTAACCTGTGCTTTTCATTTGCATTTGTCAATCAAAATGGTTACGCAATTACAGTATTCAGGTTGGGTCTTGCATAAATCAGACTAATCCTATATTTTCTTTTTACGACAATTGGTGCTAATGACGAAATGAATTGGTGAGAGTGCAGTTATAGCTGATCCAGGTGGAGGTGTTTTCATATCTGATCCAAAGAAACCAGCAGGAGGACATGTGCTAGCTCATGCAGCCACAATAAGGTTAATGTTACGGAAGGGTAAAGGTGAACAGCGTGTCTGCAAAGTCTTCGATGCACCAAATCTTCCTGAAGCCGAAGCCATATCCTTCCAACTTGTGTCAACATTTTCACTAATCATTACCAGTACTTCCAGCTAACTATAATGATTTGTGGCTTCATTTACTTGAGCAGAAGTTTTCCTAAAAACTGCATCCAATCTTCATCTAGTCTGAAAATGAGTGCTTCTGAATTGTCCCCTTGTTATTCTTAACTGCCAGCACATTTTTCAGATAACACCAGGAGGAATAGCAGATGCAAAGGACTGAAAATGCTCTTATTTGTTTACTACTGCTTAAAGAGGAATGTCCATTCTATAAATAGGTTTTTTCACGTTTTTATGACATAGTAAAGGCGTAATCTTCTGAGCTGTACAAAGTAGACTAGTACAATATTATGAAGCGGAGTGTATATTTGTTGCTCTTGCAAGGATACTACTTCTGTTGTCACAACTAATAGCAGCCCAAGTTAACAATTACTGTGATGAAATGAATTAGCTGCAATACAGTATTTAGGAAATGTTTGGTTCGCATTTAGAAATCGATCGGAATGAGAATTATAAATTTCATCATCTCATTACTTGTTTAATTTGAACAAAGAATGAATTCATTATATTAATAAATTAATCTATTTGAAATTCAAATCACAAGTAAGAAATAAAAATTAATATTTTTTTAACGCTTTTATTTTTATAAAATAATTTTCATAGTTATTTACTAAATAACATCTATGAGTATCATTAATCGCGATTCTTATTCATTCTTTTTATACCTATAAACCAAACAAGTCCAACATGAAGAATAAAAGAGGTAACTCAACTATAGTGAGCTGTCACAGCAGCAGAAAGACAAATCACGATATTCTTGACCACATAAATCCGTCAGCCTGCCATTACAGAAGCAAGATGAAGCACCAGAACACAGTGAACACCCAAAAAAAGACAATAATAAAAATTCAACCAAGAACGCAAACTATAATTTTTTAAAAACAAAATATCCATTATTTCATATATCTGGTACCCTTGAGGCATTAAAATGACCTCCCTTAGTGTAGCAAAGTGAAATGAAACAGTTAGGAAACCTCCTATAGCCACTTCAAATAGATCACTTCGCTCTTAAGTAGTACAATATATTTCCTAAGACCGTGAATAAGTAGCAATATAGTGAAATCATCAAGGTTTGATCACATTGGCCAATGGAAAAAGGATAAAATGGAAGGCAATAACAGAAGCCTTGCCACAGTAAAAAGCGGTCAGCTTAGTAGCTTTGGGACCAGTTTGCAGCACTTCCGACTCTGGGCATGCCAGTTCCTTCCTTCTTGGCCTCTAGAAGAATCCACCTTAAAGGTTGCACCACAAACTTCCCCAGAACTATCCACCCTTGGCACTGGCTTCAACTCATTAAGAGGGTGCTCGTAGCTCCTCAATCCTCCTGAAGATGTGAAGAAGCATCCTGAAGAAAGCAATACACAGACAAATAAATCAATGGTTTACTTTTGCCTCACCAATAGAGAGTAGGAAAGATCATGGGACACACTAAAGAGATCGTATCTGGCAGCAATAGTGGATAACAAGTAAGAAACAATAAAAAGTATCACCAAGCTGAATAAGAACGGAAAATAATTAGGGGGAGGGGGGGAGAGAACAGAAAAACAGGAAATCTAAGCCACCATACAACTTGCACAAAAGCAATAAGATACATGATTAGGATGTTTCAAGAGATTGTCTCCAAAAGGATAACTTAGGGAAGGTAAAAAAGAGCAAAGGATGAGCAGCACAGGGAGCACGTTCTAGAATGATATCAATTTTGAGTCACAAAACCTTGTCAATAAAAGAAGAACTCTTTACCCATTAAATACTTTACCCAATAAGTACATCCACAACAACTATTCTCTTTAGTACATTAATTGGCAACTAAAATTTAACAGGCATTTATTTATAAAATAGAAGAAATCAGCAGTTTTGAAATCGATGGCAACTTTGTTGGAAGAAGTATGTAAATGATACCTTTAGGAAATGGTCCAAAGGACTTGCCACAGCCTTGTTTCACAATATCTGGATCAGTTGAAAGGACAAGATGGCCTTCAGAATCAGTTGTGTACCTTGTCTCTTATTTTATACACTTCCATCAGCATCCTATATCCAGAGAACACTAAAATAAGCTATTCAAGCACTTGTAAAATTGTAGAAAAGAGTACAATCTACAGCATTAGGGAAGATATAATCCCAACAAATGAAAGATGACATGTAATATCCAAATTTTTTTGTATAGCAAAGTAAAAAAGAAGAGAAAAGGTAGACAACGTACAGCAGCTAGAAAAGTAGTTCTTGAAGTGCTGTCATAGAGAGGAGGACAAATGAATATTTCCCATGGATATCTCTAACAACTTGATCTGGAGGATAAGGACCTCTGTCCCTCAAGGTACGGTAAGCCTCAATAACAATTATCACTTCATTTGCTATCTTGTTTAACCCATATTGCTGCTTAAGATGTGCAACATTCTCAATGTGACCTTGGAACAGGCAGAATATGTCATCCACAACAGCAAACAATCTGCAACGGGTAAAGAATTATCACTAGATGCCGCATTGTGAACCAAAACTTTACTATGCACAGATGATAAGCAAACGTGTAACTTTCTTGAGAATAAACAACACGCAGACTAAACTTCAAAATTCAAGAAAAACAAAATGACCAGTTTTTATGTATGGTTAAATCTCTTTTATCATTTGCCACTTGATCATAACAATGCCAATACGAAAAACAGATAATCTGAGCACAGAATCGGAAAAACATCACAAATTTGTCTTCTAAGACTACTTTTAGGACTTCACTAATCCATAGAAATGAGCTTACGATAAACCAACAAATAGATTTTCCATTACCATACTAAATCACATACATACAGAACAAGAAGTGGGAAAATCCTGTAAGTATAAGAAGGGGAAAAAGTGAATGAAAAGAAGACAAAAAGTCAATGATCTTGACCAGTTAACAAACTGAATTTTTTTTTTTTTTTTTTTTTGTTACACATAAAGATTAAAAGGAAAACAACAAGATTTCGAGTTCCTGAAAATAGAGACTCAATCAGACAATATCTAGCATATAACACAATGGGACAACAAACAAAAGAACAAAAATCCTTAAAAAAAAAAAACCAAATCAAAAAAAGATCTATGGCCTTAAATCCTCTCCAACTTTAAATAAATCAACAAATAAGAACATCAATTATATATGATAAAAAAGATCAAGAAAAGAAAAGATCAAGAAAACCAATTAAGCCAAAGAATTAACAGATAAGAAAAAGATTTTGAGAATGAGAAATGGACCTAGGGAGAAAAGGGTTTTGCTTGTCACTCGAATGTAGGCCATGAATCCAGCAGAACCGAGGTTAATGGTGACAGAGGAAGAAGGGTGTAAAGATGAAAAATGCTGTGCCAAGAACCCATCTTTCAGAGCAGAAACTGCCTCAGAATTTGGTGTCTGCAAAGCCTCCGGGCTCTTTGCAACTGACTTGTCAAACACTGCCAACATTTTCTTCTTATTATTATTATTGGGTTTTTTTTTTTTGGGTTGAAATTGCAGAGGCAAACTGGAAAGAGCAGATCAAACAGAGTTGGGGAAGAGACAGAGTTAGGGAAGAATGAAGAATGGGACTGTGTGGAAAAAGGGTGATCAAGGTGATTAATTATACTATTTCTTGGGGGTGGTTTGATTGCCGGTTTTGCCCTTCCTTTGTCTTTTGCTGGTTTTGCCCTTCGTATTTTCATTGTTATAGATATATAGAGATTGATTTTTTATTTTTTTTATTTTAAGTTTGCCTTTTCTTTTTTGAACTAAGACTTTTTAAATTGGATTTTTTTTTTTTAGAAAACTCACCCTCCCTTTATCTTCTTGTGACGCAAAATCATGACCAATAGATCATAAGAGAAACATTTTATTATTTAAAGTATACTTCGCTCTCAATTGGAGGCTTTTATTTAAATTCTATACCCTAATAAAATTATTGTGATGTGATTTTACTATATTTGTTTCTCATTTTGAATTTGGTAAAAATAATGTGAAATTTAGGATTCATAATCTATAAGTCATTAGGTTTATACGTTTTAATTTTTTTGCACAACTATTACATTTTTAGTAGAGTTTTGATTTTTTTTAATATTTTATTTATATTATAGTGATCATACTGTACTATCTTTTTATCGTATACGAAAAATTCATTTTTTGTAGACATTTTAACCGAATAATGTACTTGAAACTTGATATATATATATATATTCATCATCTTCTTCTTTTTTACTATTTTTGCAAATTAAGTTTGTGAGAATTCTTATTTTATTTTTGAGGACAAGTGTAACAATATTTGAGTGATAGATGTTAGGCATGATAACATCTAAAATAAGTGTTATACTATTAAAAATACCTCAATCACATATCATATGAGACACTTTTGAACCATTTTTCTCGGTTTAAAACTAAATTTTCTTTTTCTCTAAAACTATAAATAATCTTGATTAATAGTCTCACAAAAATTGGAAATTTTATCTTTATATTCCTATTCTTTTTTCTAATCATTTGAAGATACGTGGGTTACCACCAAATGCACATGCAACTATACAAGTATTAGTATGTAAACTTTTGATTTTTAACCTTATTTATAAATTTAATAAAATTTAATTTACATTACAAAATTTATAAATATCGGAAACTAGTATAGCTATGCTCTTCCAGGTTATATACCCATACACATAGGTCCAAAGTTGACATTCTGAAACAAATTAAGCCACAAGCATGACAGGGGCATGAACGTAATTTCAAGTGCCCAACAGGTTTAGTACTCCCAACGTTGACGACGAAAAAAGTTAAGAGCTTATCTAATGACGTGTACGAATACTAAAAGGAAAACATTAATTAAGGGATTAATTAGATACAAAAAGAAAACACTAGATTATTAGTAGCTTTGGTCAGTAAACTGCTGATAATGACGCGTATGCTTTCTAATTGATACCTGTCAGAAATTTTTTTATATAGATCCGATTTATAAAAAATAAGATATATTTTTTAATATATACTTATTTATATCAATTTAAAAAAATTTATTTTTAATTAATTAAAATAATATAAATTAAATAATTCATCTCATCTATTATAAATCAGATTTATATAACAATATTCCGCCTCTCCCCCAATGTCCACGATTTTTCCGGAACTCAAAAGTCAGAACCTTGAATGTGGACGGTAAACTACACGACTCACACGAGGCATCTTACTTTAGTGGACCATTTGTCGAAAAAAACAAAATTAAGTCCAGAATTTAGGGGGACCTTTAGCCCAGGCCCATCCGTTTTGGTTTTTACGTAAGTCCATGGCCCATTGACACGTCCTCACACGCCAGCTCACTGTGCCATGCCATTTGTTTTTAATAAAAAATTCTATTCCTTCTTCTATTTCTTAGTAATTCGATCCATGACAATAATTATTAATTTATAAGAAAAACGTTTTATTATTGTCGAATTGAATTGTAGCTGCACTGTGCTATGCATCTTATAGGGCAAAATTGATGTTGTAGTTGATAGTAGCAAACATGATGAATAAACTAGCGAAAAAAAATAATTAAATATGATGAACAAAACTACTGTTTCACCAACAACATATGATAACTAGCAAAAACAGTGAAACTTTATCTTCACGTGATGAGGGGAGGGTAAGGACTGATACCAGGGCGCCAATAGTGCAACTTCATGATATAGCATTGGTGTGTTTATAATTTGATTTTATCAAATAAATTGATGAAATTAAATTAGTTTAATTTTAGTTTTTGAATAATCAATATTTAGATAAATTGAATAAAAAAATTAGTTATATGATTCAAATTTAGTTATAAATTTTAATAACAGAATTCTCTGAATTATTAAATTTTTAGTTTTTAATTTTTTTTAAGTAATCAAATTCAATTTTTTCATTCATTCAATACTTCCATATTGTTTTTCTTTATTATTGTTTAGTTTTTAATCTTACTTTTAGTAATTGTAGGTTTTTATTTATTAATTTTATCCTTAATTTTTAAATTAACTATTAAACTTCGGTTAATCGAATAAACCAAAAAATAAATTTAGTTAACCAATCAACCAAAGAAAAATTTGGTTCAGAATTGGTTTTGATATTCTTGCACTAAAAACAGAAAAAACCAAAATTTTCAATCAAATTTCCGAAAAACTGGCGGATGAACACCCTATATAGCATTATAAGGGACGATGCCTTTTTATCAAGTCCACCATGACTTGAGCATCTCATTTCTCTTGATGGAGTGCCAAACATGGCGGTGTGGGTAATGTACCCGGGGAGGAGCAAGTAGTAAGTGCCTCCCCGCATAACCCACCAATGAGAGGAGTAACTAGAGTTCGAATTGCAACTTGCAAGTCAAAGAAATCATCTCAGTTAATGTAAATTCACGATGCATCAATAGTTGCACAGAGATTGGACAAAAGTATTCGCCAGTATAATGTTTGTGACATTAAAAATGCGCCTGTCATATTGTCAAACGTACATTGCTACAGTTCCTTTAAGAGGGGAAAAAAAAGAACAGAAAAATGCAAAAAGAAATTAAATTAGAAAACAAAACACGAGACCTAGCCTGGGAGCCTCCTGGGGATGATTCATCAGACACGATTGTAAGCAACTGATTTGCTGAATAATTTTCTTATGTATACGACTTGAAAAGTACTTGCAACAGCCAGCAAAACGTATTCTCCAACAGTGTAAAATATAACACGCTTGCGTGTGCTCTCGTTAGCTGCAGTAGAAATGGCACACAACATATAAGTACATTAATTTTAATCGCTCAAAATTTCACATGCACCACAGAGCACCAACATTGAAACTTAAAATTCTTCACTAATTACAATAAGGTATAAAGTAATGTTTATCCTATATCCATAGTTTAAAACATAAAAATTATGCGTAAAAACCAGCAAATGTGGGAACGCACAGGGACAGACTCCAGTTTTACTAGGTTCTAACATGGGAAGTGTTTTTCAGTATATTTTTGGTCCCAATATATAATTCCTGGGAAAGGGCTCTACTTCAGGAAAAGGAAGAAAGGGGCTTACTATGACGATGACGAGTATCACGGGCTTTCAAATACTTCTGTTCTGCTGTAACAGATTCCAATGCCTCCCTCAATTCAGCAATTTTGACATTTATGGGATCCAAATGCTCTGTAAGAAAAAGATATAGATTACGTTTAGAAACCCACAATTAACCATAGAGAGCCATTCTCCATGTTTGCCAATGTTAAATACCTAGAAGGAAGGAACAATTTCTCACCAAAACTTCAATATGAAATTAATAAAACCAGGTTATATTTCAATCCAAAGATAATTTGCAAAAGAGCAGGACAAACCATCTTTGGCCAAGTCATGTTCAGTTGGAATGTGGCCGACATGTATGTAGAAAGAAACTGTTTCAGGTGTCGAGTAAGGATTGTGAAAACAGAACTTGTACATCCCACTTCTTGGGGCCTTGAACTCAAACTTATCCCCAGATGTTCCCTTTGATGTGTGAACTACATTATCCCCGGGAGCTGACACCTGCAAATGGAAAGAAAATAAAAGAACTATTACAACTTACCATCTTTTATGTTTTCTTTCATAAATAGGTCTTTGACATCTATTACTTCCTTGTCCCAAACAAATACCACAAAGAATTCTGAGTTCATGTAGTCATATTTACATCTCATTTCAGAACCAGAGGACTAAACAAACAAACCAAGTCTTATTCCCACTAAGTAGGGTTGGCTACATGAATCTTGCTGTGCCATTGTGCTCTGTCATGGACTATATCCTCAATTCCTAGATGGGCTATATCTTTTTTACAAGTTACCTACCAAGTCTTTTTCGGTCTTCCCCTACCCTTCTTACATTATGTTGACTACCCTCTCTAAAATCTACTCGCTTGGCAGGCGCATCTACTGATCGTCTTAGCATATGACCTAAAACTTTGTCAATCTTATGAGATGAAACCAGAGGACTAATATGCAAATTTTACATTCTCCAAGGCATCATAACAATTCAAACCTGAAACCCTAACCTTTCCAAACGAGCCTGTATTTTTTGGGTGATGGCATTTAATCTAACAGAGATTGATGCAGTACAAAAGTTTTATTGTAATCTATGTTAAGTTAACCAATGAAAACCTCATAATCCTTTAAAACTAAAACACATACTATGTGCTGTAATTTTCAATGCTCAATTTTATTAATAGGTTCCAAGATTTTGGAAGGCAACAATTTACTAAACAAGGAATGAATTAACACAAAGCATCATGGCTCATAAGAATTCTTTCTGGTTAGCCACCTAGATTATTGTTTCATCTTTGGCAACTGATCGAATCATAAGTTGATATCGTATAAATAATACAGAACCTCTACATATTCATAGCAGTAAAATTGACATGTGGAGTGTTTGCATAAAACATCTGCTTTCACAAGTTCCATGAAATTTAACCTTCACCAAAACATTGATTACAACAAACCATGAGCGCATAAGTAAAGGTCGAATTCATTAAATATACAAAACTCTCAACCTATTCCAAAAATAACATGGGGCAATTACATATATTCTTTAGCAAATAACAGTTTTTTTTTTTTCTTGCTTTCAGGATCTAAAACATTATTCCTTAAATATCTCTCCTTTTTTTTTTCATTAAAATCAAATATGTAAGTTTTTCATTTTTCAGTTTACACGCATTTCCCATGTGTCTGTTTTGTCCAAAATAATTGTCGCACCTCCAGCAGATGATTCAACTTTTTAAGCGGAAAAAACAAATTCCATTGAATTTTTTACCCCATATCTTCAATTATCTTGATCATTTCAACAGTCAAAAATGGTCCTCAACAAGTAGCAGGGGAATTATCCAATGTCTCGTGATTCAACAGATTATTTGCAAGACCATTGCCCCCAAGCCACAGTTCTCTTATATAACATAATCAATGCCAACAGATGTGGGAGAATAACACAGCATTGCTGATCAAAGATGGTATCACTTAAGGATAATGTAATGCCAGAAGCTTTTTAACTTGCAAAGGTATCGAAAGACATCCTCAGGATGTAAAACAGGAACTACGAATAATGTTTGTCAAACACGAGGCATGCTGCTAATTTTGTTCCACAAAATGCAAGATCTAAATGTGATAAAGTACTCGGTCATCTGCCTGGAAAATGAAGCAGTAAACAGAGACATAAAAGGGATTAAACATCAGTCCGGAACCCTAACCTGCTTTGATTTTTACACGCTTACGCCCAATTTTTGTGACAAATTCATAACATCAATACAAACAGTTAGCTAGCCCTCTTTATGTCGATCTTTTTGCATAATTCAGATTCAACACAACCATAACTATGAATAAAAAACAAAGTCAGAGTCCTCGTATCATTTTCCTCACAATATTTGAATCCAAATTTTAATCCTGCTTATATACGTAAATAACATCTCGATCACTCTCTACTTATTTTCTGTTACAGTCTAGCTGCAAAAGAAAACATCAACCAACAAAAGGCAATAAATAAATAAATAAGATAAAATAAAATCAATCAAGACTTCGCCTTTTATCACATTTAAGCTTAAAAAATCACTCAGAAAAACAAATCCCATGTTAAAAAGTTAACAACTTCACAGATATTACAGCAAATATACAATCTCCAGCATAGCCATCGCCTATCAGTTCCCATCATTAATATGCCACAAAAAATATTAGCAAAAAACAAAAAACCCATTAAAATTTCACCCTTTTTAAAAAAAAAAATCCAATAAATCCAATAAAAATTAAATCTTTTTCCAAACCCATTAAAATTTCACCCTTTTTTTAAAAAAAAATCCAATAAATCCAATAAAAATTAAATCTTTTTCCAAACCCATTAACCAAAAGTCAAATTAACACGAACCCAGATCATAAAAACAAAAATATAAATCTTTTACAAAAAAAAAAAAGAAAAAGAAAGGAAGAAATAAAAAAGGGGTAAGCAAAGAGAGAGTACAGTTAAGTCGATGCCGGGGTGATCGGAG
Source organism: Cinchona pubescens (assembly GCA_025175665.1). NCBI lineage: Eukaryota > Viridiplantae > Streptophyta > Magnoliopsida > Gentianales > Rubiaceae > Cinchona > Cinchona pubescens. The sequence continues at coordinate 314,147 of JANKKI010000394.1, forward strand.
CTCCAGAAGATGTCGTGGTCAACGACAACAAAGTTGCCCGAAACGGTGTCGCCTTCGTAGAGAACGTACTCGTAGACGCATTCGACGTCGTTTACCGTTACAGACAACGCCGATACGACAGAGAGATTTTGAAGAAAGCTGAATAGGAGAAGTAGCACAATAGTCCCATAGACTTTCACGCACCCGATCCAATCTCTCCTTCTCTCCATGCTTTTTCCTCTTCGATGAAGTAAAGTTGGTAGTGATTTTCTTGAATTTAATTTTTGTAAAATGAAAATCCTTATTAATTCGTCCAAAGAAGATAATGAGAGGTGTGAGCGGGACGATGTCGTGTCGTGCTTGATGACATGGCGGCTAGTGATTGGCTCTTGTTATGTGGCTTTTTTTACTAATAGTATTTATTTATGGGAGAAACTATTCTATTAGTCCTTCACATTATCTATTTATATTTATTTAGTCTCTTATTTTTAAAATGATGATTTTTAGTCCCTTACATTACCCATTTGTATTTATTTAGTCCCTCACTTTTAAAATGATAATTTTTAATCTCTCATAAATGTAAAATGTCGAATTTCGGTACCTAAACTAAATCCCGAGTACTTTTGATTTGAATTAATCGTGTGTTGTTCACATGACATATTTTTTGAGTAAAATTTAGGAACTTGTTTTTCCTTTCCAACACAAAACTCAAGCATCGGATTGAATTATAAATTTTGGAAAAAAAATACCATAAGTCAGATATTGAAATAATTTTAAATACAAACAAATTGCTAATCAATTACTTACTTCATATCCTTCACACTCATAAAATATTCTACTCACATGAATTTATAAATTTGTTCTCGAAAAATATGTCATGTGAACAATATATGACAAATTTAGGCAAAAAAATACTCTAAATTTGATTCAGGGACCAAAATTGTCAACGTTTTATATATGTGAGGGACATGACAAATTTATGCCAAAATGCTTGGGATTTGATTCAATGACCAAAATTCAACATTTTACATTTGTTATCAAACTAAAAATCATCATTTTAAAAGTGAAGGACTAAATAAATACAAATGTGTAATGTAAGGGACTAAAAAATATCATTTTAAAAGTGAGGGACTAAATAAATACAAATGCGTAATGTGAGGGACTAATATAGTGGTTTTCCCTTTATTTATTTGTTTATTTCTTGAAAATTTTGTTGTGTGGCTTTGTCTTATGAACTTAAAAGAAGGATTAATTGTGTTTTTGTTATGAATTATATAAAAGTGGATGTCCATTCATCTTTCTAAACTGTTTTATTTTATTTTCTTCTCCCGCCCCCCTCTTATTTTTCAGGCCTTGATGAGTCAATTTCAATAGCGTAAAAATCCTCGATGTCTCCAGAACTCTTACATTTTAGTGGCTAATGTTGGTGGATGGATGGTTAAATTTATCAATATCATCATTTTCATCATCAAAAAAATGTAAATTTATCCACACTCTATACTTAAAATAAAAGATATAAATGTTTAAGCACAAAATACAACTCAATAAAAATTTACATAATTTTTCTCTCCTCCCTCTCTTTCCTTCGCCACTACCATTGTCATTGCCTCTGCCTCGCCTGTCCCCTTGCAATAATATAAATTCATACATCCAAAACCCGAAGTTAATTACCTCACGTTTTTTAATTACATTTGTTGAGGCAATACGATTGCCCATTTCTTTCACCATGTATTCCTCATTATAGTATTTCCCAATGTAGTGAAAAGGGTTCGGAGGGGAGTGCCAGATCCAGGAGTTGAATTTTGGAAGGTACAAACTATATATATATACTTTTAGAGAGACAGTTTTAGATTTTTGCAAAATATTAGGTATAAAGTCTAATTTTTTAATCGTGTTATTAATTTTTTTAAAAAAAAAATCAAGAAAAATAATACATTTACAAAACTCTTAGAGAAATAGAATGTGTTATAGGAATACATGAATAGGTAACAATTTTTACGTTATCCAAAATTTTTAGAGAAGGACAAAATTTAATTTTTATAATAATATAATTATTATTTTAAGTCCCCTCCATAAAAATATATAATTTTAAACATTTTAGATATGGCTGCCCATGGAGGGGACTCCCAATTTTCTCTGCCATTGTTGGACAACTGGGCCGACGTTTGATTCCCTGGCATGATATGTCTCATGGATTGGGGCAATAAAAACTCAAATGCTCATACTTACGATTTTAGGCCCACTTATAAATTATACAGGCCCGTGACATCTTGAGGAACTTCAGGTCCGCTTGTAAATATTCAGTACCATCACAACTGGTCCATCAGATCAGAAATCTTCATGGGCCCTCAAATAAACTTCTGTTTGTTTTCGAATATAAACTATTTCTCTTTTGTGAAAATTTTGCATGGAACGCGTTGTTGACAGGTTGTACATTTTAGTAGCAAACTTACAAAACTATTTTAATGCAAATATCTACTAGAAGTATACTCGATCTGGTTTGTGTGATGAAATGTGGGAAAAATATATGATGGATAAAATGATAAACTCCTGATGCAAAAGTTTTGCTCATGCCAAAATAATGTGTCCACTAAAATATATATACATGAATCTGATTTCGTGTTTGTTAGGAACATTTTGATAATTTTATATTCATATATAAAGTATGCTTAAATGGGTCAAAATTAAAACCTACAAAATCAACTAGATCCATTAGTCACAAGCAAGGGTGGAGCCAAGATGCTGAGATGAAGAGTGCAGTCATTTTGGAATGTACGAGTCAACAACGATACAAATTTGTCTTATTGTATTTAACTTTCAATTTTTCGAATTCTCCTTATTCCTTTTTCAACTTTTTTATAGAATTGTAGTAAAATTTTAATCTCTAGGCAATGCCGCAATAATGTAAAGGATAAATGCTGAGTTGAATATCATCAGAGTTTACATCACATACATAGCCCTGTATCCTTTCTTCTCGATTAGCGAACCCAACATGACTATTACACACGAAATTCTTATCTAAATATTAAATTGAATTACATTTAAATTTAGCGCTCAACAAATTCCAGCATCAACAATTTTGATTATTCGAAATATTTGCTTTCTATTTTCTTAAGCACTGAAGTTTTTGTCTACTTGAGAAAGTAATAGTGAAAAATGTTATAACTCATACTGGTCTCGCATATGTCAATGTTAATACGTTACATTGACAAGTTTATGTTTGATTGCTTAAAAGAATGTTATATCCTCATGCAGCTCAGATGTGTGGTGTGGTGATAAAATTGATGCAATGGAAGAATTTAGATAATGGATTCCTGGCAAGGCAGTTGAAGAACTCAAGTGCCAGTTCGTCTCACTCACATGAGTACAAAGCTGCCAATGCCCCATCGGGTAAGGTCGTTGACAGACCTCACTGGCAGTGGCAACCTTGTTTTGTTTGCAGTGCAGTAATAGGCTATATTGGCGAGACAATAGCCCGCAACTTATTCTTCATAAGCCCATACCATGCAAAATTGTGCGATGGGACCTACCACCACACAATTAAGCGACCATTACCTTTAATTAGATTAGATGGAATAAATATTTTAGTATTCATCCAAGGAAAATATTTATATAAATCTAATTTTTAAATGTAGTCGATTTTAAATGTGATTAACTAAATTCAATTTGAATTAGTTGGACTCTTAACATTCAGTTAAAATCCTATACAAAAATCTATTTTTTAAACAAATTTTTTCTAATTTTATTTTATTTTTGCCACATAATTTGATATGTGATTTGTTTTAATGTATACATGATTGGAAAAAATAAGTAAAAACTATATTATGTAACTTAATTGAATAATAATAATATAATTATGTACAATATTATAATATTATGTAATTTAATTGAATAATAATCAATATAATATATGACAGTACGAAGACTCAAAGAGTTCGTAGAAAGAATTCAACTGAAGGTTGTAACATTAGGGGAGGTGACTTTTGACTTTGAACCTTTCAAACACCATAATGAAATACTATCGAATTTACTCGACTAATATGATGTGATGAAGTATTCAGTCTTTTGTGTTAACTAATACAATAATACTCACATAATTTTCTTCCCAAACATTTTAACCCTGAACAATTCCTGGTTTCACGGATGCTTTAGAGAATCGAGTCTTTTTTTTTGAAATTTTCAAAGAAATGGCCATATTTTTCATTCATATGGATAATCTCTAATTAAAAGTATACTGCGTATAGCCCACTTAGAAATCAAATTATGAGAATTATTAAGAATTCAGCTCACTTTTATCTCACTACTGCTAACACTCCTGTCATCATAGGAATAGGTAGGAAATAAAATTTTTCGAGTGCTACTAAGAGTGCAATATAATTTAATTGTCCTTTTAAACCTAAATCTTGGGATTTCCAGTTAACTAGGTAGGGTTACTATTCTAATACTCTTTTGTCTTTTAGAGGTTTTAATCTCATTCCTCTCGATGATTTATGCACAAATTTTCTCGTTGATAGACCTTTGATTAACAGATTTGTAGTATTTTTTTTTGATTTTACATAGTCAATGAAATTAATTCTATTCAAGAGTAAGTATTTGATGGTATTATGCTTATGATGTATATGTATAAACTTACCATTATATATGCTACTTTGTGCACTTTTAATTGTTGATTGACTATCACAACAGACACAAATAGCTAGTATTGGCTTTGGCCAACATAAAATATCCTCTAGAAAATTCCAAAATCACTCAACTTCTTCTCCTACTTTATCAAAAGCAGTAAAGTCTGATTCCATTATGGATATTGCAATACACATTTGCTTAGAGGATTTACAAGACACGGCTGCACCACCTAACTTAAAGATATATCCATTTGTGAATTTTAAATTTTTAGTATCAGATATCCAATTTGCATCACTATAACTCTCTAATATTGTTGGATATCCAATATAATGATGGCCATAATTTAAGGAATATTTCAAATACTTGAGTATCCTTTTAATAACTTTCCAATATATAAATCCTAACTAGAATTATTAGTAGACCTACTTAGTTTACTAACATGGTATGCTATATCCGATTTTGTGTAGTTCATAACATATATGAAGCTATGAATAATTCAAAAATACTCTAATTCGTGTATCAATTTTCTTTGTTTTTGGACAAATGTACACTCAATATTATTGTCACTGTTAGAAAATTTGTTAAGAACTTTTTACATAATGAGATTAGGACAATATCAATCTTTCAAATGATCTAAAAATTTCAGTTTCGAGTATGACATCTAAAACACCCAAGTCTTTCATGTCAAAACTTTTAGTTAACGTGATTTTTGTAAATTTGATCATGCACTTGTTGCTACCAAAAATTAATATATCATCTATATATAGACATACAATTGCATAACCCTTATTAGTATTATTTACATAGACAAACTTATCAATCTCATTGCTTTTGAATTTATTTGACACCCTAACTTCACCAAATTTCTCATGTCATTATTTAAGAACTTGTTGCAAACTACTGTATAATGATTTTTGACAAGTTTACGCAAACCCCTTTAACAACAAACCCCTCAAGTTGTTGTATGTAAAGCTTTTCATTAAGGTCATCATTTAGGAAAGTTAACTTTATATCTATTGATGCATTTCTAGCTTGTTAATAGTAGTAATTGTTATTAATGTTCGTATGTATGTTATTCTTGATACATGCTAGTATGTATAAAAGTAATTCACACCTTCTTGCTATTTGTATCATTTAACAACAAATCTAACTTTGTATTTGCTAATAGTTCTATCAGTTTTTTCTCTCTTGAAAATCCATTTGTAACTTAATGGTTTACTTCTAAGTTGAAGATCTATTATTTCTCATGTATGATTTTGCATAATGGACTCTATTTTACTATTGACTACTTCCTTCCAATAAGAAGTTTAAAAGTAAGATATAATTTCGGTAGAAGTTCGAAATTCATTTTCTAACAAGTTAAAAAATTAGAACCAAACATTTTCGTAGTTTTAACTCTCTTGCTCATCTAGATATCATTTTTGGTTCAAATTCATCAATTTTTAATTGTTGATTTTCACTTGAACTTGCCTCATGCATTCTTTTGAGTGAACAAATTTCTTGTGCCTCTTTAAAAAGAAACACATTCTCAAATAATTAGTGTTATTTAATTCTATTACGATATTAGGATGAATATCTTCAATACCATATTTATGCACAAGAAATCTATCGTGCACTACTATTATGTGCATATCCATTGAATACAGAATCCATAGTCCTAGGTCCTATCTTTACCTTTTGGGATCAAGGATTACCATTTTTGTAAGACACTCCTACACTTTGAAATATTTGAAGGATGGTCTTCTTTCCTTCTATAATTCAAATAGTACTTTTCTAATTTCTTGTGGGAGACTTTGTTCAATATATGGTTAGCGGTTAAATTGCCTCTTTCCACAAGTTCTGAAGCATTCCCAAATTAATTAACATCGTATTCATCATTTCATTTAGAGTTCGATCCTTACTCTCAACAATGTCATTTTTATTAAGGTAAATAAGGAGCAATAATTTGGTGAATATAATACCATATAGGAACAAAATTCACTAAATGATACCTCATATTCTCCACCTTTATCACTTGCAATCACCTTTATCTTTTTATAAAGTTGATTTTTAATTTCAGTCTTATAATGTTTAAACATTTCAAGAGGCTCATCTTTGCTTTTAAGCAAATAGATATAACAATATCTCGTACAATTATTTATAAAAGTAATATAATACTTTTTACCACCTCTAGTTTGCACAAATTTTAAATCACCAATATTTGAATAAATTAAACTAGAGGCTTACTATTTCTTTCAACAAAATGAATGAAAATTTTTGGTAATTTTGATTCTACATAAATTTCTCACTTATGATTTTTATCAAAAAAATATACTTTTTTATAAATCTTGATTTATTAACTTTTTTATAGAATAGTAATTCACATTTCCAAATCTGACATGCTACATATAACAAGATTTAAGTAAATAAGAATAAAATGCATTATCAATATATCATTATTCTCATCTCAGTTACAAAGGTCATTACATTTAATTTAAAGATGTCATCACAAACATACACCTTTCCTACAAACATACCATTTTTGGTAAATTTATCATTTTCAAATATCATTTTGAAACCAGATTTACTCAACAATGAGTCAAGCACTAAATTCTTTCTAATGTTAGCAACATCAAAACTATTATTGAGAATGGGAAGTTTTCCAAACGTTATCTTTAGAATGACCTTTTCAATGCTAAGTTCCTTGCAGGTAGATGTATTTTCCATATATAATGTTTCATCATCCACCTCCTTATAGGTGGAAAACATCTTCTTCTCAACACAATTATGTCTAGTGGCACTGGCATAAACTACTATTTTTCAAGGTTGCTAACCAAGTTGACCTCGAAGACAACTGCAACCACTTGGAAAGATTCACTTACAATCATTCCATATGCATGAATACCATGTGTAAGTTGAACTTATTTAACCTCATTTACTATAACTTTTATTCATCAACCATCTGACTATGAATTTCTTTAAGCCAGCATCCCCAATCTTGAACTTTTGATCAAAAAATTTGTATGGTGCCGTAACACTAGGAATGGACATATACACATCAACAAGTGAATTAATCAAACACGAATGAATTTTCATAATTCATGAATATACAAAATTAATGAACACATCATTAATTACCTATATATATAAATTCTCAGTTCATGAATGTATAAAATTAATGAACACCTCATTAAATACTTATGAATGTAAATTTACAATTCATGAACGTATATAATACATGAATATAACATTAATTATACATAGATGAATTATCATCCAATTAATGTTATGTATAATTCATGAACAGAAAAAAGTCCATTGAACAAAGTAATGTCATTCATATTTATCACATTTGAATTAAGGAAAAAAGACCAATTTGGTCCCTCATCTTAAAAAGTTAAATAATTTAAGGCTTGTAATGGAAATTGTGGACAAACTAACAAAGTCGTTGACAAGACATTCTACTGTATGTTAATGGTCACGTGATTATCACGTAGTTTGGTCGATTAATTTGTCCGTGATTCTATTACAGACCTTATTTTGGTTACTTTTTTAAAGATAAGGGACCAAATTAGTATGTTATGAGAGGTAAGGGATTAAATTTGTTAATACTCTAAAGATAAAGAACTAAATTAGTTATTTTTTCTTTGAATTAATGTCTTATTCATGTATTAGAAAATAACTTATCAGACTCTTAAACAAATTACCATTAAAAAATTCATTGAAAACAATTTCTTATTCACTAATTCCAGCATATAATTGTGTCGAAAGATCAAAATCGTAGATTTTGAATAGATATGAGAGATAAATGCATTAAATGTGAAGTAATAAAAAAAATACAAACGTAAAATGTGAGAGACGATTAAGGTAATTTTTCTTGAAACTTTATCATTCTTGGTATGGCATGTACTTCCTTTGTACAATTCTATTTTATTTACTTTTATCTTTTAATTATTTAAAATTCAACTTTTAGAACTTATTTTACTTTATTAGTCATTTTCTTTAATATGAACAATTGAGAAAATTATAAAAAGGATCATTTTTAATACAATACAAAAAATGAATTTTCAAGCACCAACACAAGGATGCAAACCATGAAAAATATCTTCTTCTTTTATGTTTTAAAACCTAGCACCAATGTCGAATCTAACTTAGGAATGCTTTTATTCTGCAATCATTCTTCTCCTTATTACATTTTTCCCTTTGAATTTTATGCTTTGAAGATACCAAAGAATATAAGTCTAATTTTTGAAAACTTGACAAGTACTGGGAAAACCAATTGTATAGTTGTTCGACTATAATAATGTCTTACTTCTACTTTACCGGGTTCCTCAAGAAATTTATCAGACTATACTTAAAAAATTATTTGTCATTTAAGCAATTATTCGATAATTGATTATGAACATAATCCTAATAAAAAGAAATAAACGGGACTTTAATTTAATTTAACACTTAAATATTAATAATAGAAACAAGAAAATGTTAGGGGTAACGAGAGGAGGGATAGAGTTTAGAGGAAAAGTTTGTTTCTTAGAAGGATGAGAGAGAATAATTGTAGAGAAAAAAAATTATCACTTATTGTATGTGATGTAAAAATGAATTGAGGGTTCTCTTAGACTTCTCTATAATGATGGGTGAATCCCATTTATAAAGGTTGGTCATGAGATGTAAGGATTCATAGTTTCATACTTGACGAAACAAAAATTGTTCCAGGTAGGAAAAAATGAATAACTTGTAAGAGTACATAGAGAAAAAAAAAATTTAGGAAGAAAAAGTGATGTATTTTTATTATTTGGGACTAAATCGTCAATACCGAACTGACCTCAACAAAGTCAAACCTGCATGAGATCCGAACTATTATATACAAATTATATATTTACGCTTAACGAATTACATTGAATTAGTCACAAGTTATATATTTACGCTTAACGAATTACATTGAATTAGTCACAAATTAATAAGTGTATAAATTTACTGTATCATCAATAGACACTGCCATTGATAAAACAAGAAAGGTTGGGAATAGAGAGAGGGGCAGAGTTTAGGGAGAGAGTTGAGAGAGAATAATTGTAGAGATAAAAAATGATACTTATTGTTTGTGATGTAAAAATGAATTGGGGGCTCTCTTGAACTTGTCTATAATGGTTGTTTCGGGGTGCAAAGTGCAATTAACCGTTAATCCTATTAACCAAACTCTGGACAATTTCAAGGAAGAACTTTGTATATTCTGTCAAAACTAGGGCAAAGTTCTAAGCAGAGATTGTGAAGCAATGGAATTAACTTAAAAACAATAGGATCAAATAAATTGCAAAAGTAGTAAATTTTACTTATAGAACAGAGAACACAGCCAAGAATTCTCCCATCGCAAACATTGAAGAACAACACCAGCCAATCCCAAAGCACAAAAACTACAAAATACTATATTTAACAAGCCAAAGTGCAAATGGCTTGAACACCAAACATATATGTAGAAAAAACCCAGCCTTCAACAGAGGAGCAGAAGCAGTTAGAAGCCACCACGGAGACGCAGGACAAGGTGAAGGGTGGACTCTTTCTGGATGTTATAATCAGCCAAAGTCCTTCCATCTTCCAATTGTTTACCAGCAAAGATCAACCTCTGCTGGTCTGGTGGGATGCCTTCCTTATCCTGAATCTTGGCCTTCACATTATCGATAGTATCCGAGCTCTCCACCTCCAAAGTGATGGTCTTTCCAGTCAGTGTCTTAACAAAGATTTGCATTCCTCCCCTCAACCTAAGCACCAAGTGAAGGGTCGACTCCTTCTGGATGTTGTAATCTGCTAGAGTACGGCCATCCTCAAGCTGCTTACCAGCAAAGATCAGTCTTTGCTGGTCAGGTGGGATGCCTTCCTTGTCTTGAATTTTCGCCTTAACATTATCAATGGTATCTGAACTCTCCACCTCCAAAGTAATAGTCTTTCCGGTGAGAGTCTTCACAAAAATTTGCATTCCTCCCCTCAACCTAAGCACCAAGTGGAGGGTCGACTCCTTCTGAATGTTATAATCAGCAAGAGTACGTCCATCTTCGAGCTGTTTGCCAGCGAAAATCAACCTCTGCTGATCCGGGGGAATTCCCTCCTTGTCCTGTATCTTAGCCTTAACATTATCAATCGTATCAGAGCTTTCGACTTCGAGGGTAATTGTTTTTCCGGTAAGGGTCTTAACGAAGATTTGCATCCCTCCCCTCAATCGCAAAACCAAATGAAGGGTAGATTCCTTCTGAATGTTGTAGTCAGCAAGTGTACGACCATCTTCGAGTTGTTTTCCTGCAAAGATCAGCCTTTGCTGGTCTGGAGGGATTCCCTCCTTGTCTTGGATCTTAGCCTTAACATTATCAATTGTATCGGAGCTTTCAACCTCCAAGGTGATCGTCTTTCCAGTAAGAGTCTTTACAAAAATCTGCATCTGTAAAATTCAAACAAATCCAAATCCCCAAACATCAAAACCTGGATTTCGCAAAAAAAAAAATACAAACTTTCCTTAAAAAAAAAAAAAAGCTGGAAAATTAATCAAAGAATATGTAAACAACTAGACAAAAATACAACCAAAAAGCCTGCAAGAAAATCAAATGTTTACTTATTATTTCCACCCCATCAAATCTCAAATAGATTAATTATTGCAAGCAACAATTCAACAGAACAAGAAATTCACTGGAAAATTAAATCGAAAGATATTCAATTAAGCAGCCCACAATAGAAAAAGTTGGGAATCAAGAAACCATCCAAAACCCGTGAGCAAAATTAGATCTTTTTTTCTTTAATTAATCAATTTCCAATTAATTCACAAGATTATCTGAAAAAAAAAAACACTAAATTTAATTATAACAAAAGAAACAGAAAATTGATAAATAACATAATCTTGACAAAAAAGAAACAAAGTATAATTACTTTGATAAAGGGGAGAGGACTAGAAGGGTTATTTCTAACAAGTATAATTACCTTGATAAAGGGGAGAAGACTAGAAGGGTTATTTTTTATACGTCGAACGTAGAAGAATTTGAAAGAAAGAGAGAATATTGGAGATAACTTTTCCTTTTCGAGGATATTGATGAATGAATTGGGTCGACGACGAGGCTATTATATAGGACTGAAGATATGAACCACTACACTACTTTAACGCCAAAATTGGCTTCCTTTTAGGTATACCAGTTGTTATTGGTCATGAATGACGACGTCCCAACTCACCAGAACCTTCCGGATGCCACTACCAATTTCGTCCTTTTGTTGGAAGACTCCTATTTGAGGGAAAAAAAAGAAAGTTTGCAAATTTATAACTTTTGTATATTTATTATTTTTGAAATATTATTTGTAAAAATATTATATTTAATTTATTTTGAAAAGATATATATAAAAGGTGATTAAAATATATATATGTAATAATTATAAAATATTATTTAAAAAATAATGAATATTTTTTTCCGTCTAAAAGAGCTCATTGTCTTTTGAAACTTTGAATTCAGAGAAAATAAAAAATTTAAAGAATTTAAAGTAAAAAATATCTTCAAACCTAAGGGAAAGAATTAGGTAGACCTAATTTTTGATCCCATTTGTAAACCTTGTGGTGTGGATTAAATGTTATAGAATTTATGACATAAGTTGATGTAAGTAACATTTTATAAAATTTAATTTTGATCGCAAAATCTACATGTAAGACAAAAAATCAAATTTATTAAGTATTTTCCCAAGCCTAATACCCCTCTAATGTCCAAAAATCACACCGACAGAAGAAAATAGTTGTATATATATAGTAAAGTAAAGTGGTAGTTTGTGAGAACTCACATAAATGTGACAAGTGGCAACCTTATTCAAAATTATTTGTAATATTTACTATGATAAAAGTTAGTTATAAATAATAGTTAAAATATATTTTTGAAAAATTATTATTAGTAAGTATACATAACACTTATTTAATACCAAAGTTATTTGTAATTTTACCAAATGGAATAGACTATTACCTATGTGATTTATACTTTTATCATGATAAAATAGTTAATTATAACTAGGGGTGTTCATCATGATCTGCTGATTCGAAAAATTTGTTGAACGGATCCGACCCAAATAGAAAAAGAGGGTACCCGAACCGCATTCTGAAAGCGAGTTGGGTCACTCAAGTTGAGGGTCGAGTAGAGAGTCACATTTCTGTGACCTGCCAAGTACTCTACCCGATTCATTTCAGGGGTAATTTTGTAAATTTGATTCATAATATTTCATTAGAAGTAAATATTTAACAGGTTTATTGGTGGCTTCTTTATCTCTTCTTTTTTAATTCCTTGTCTTTCCTTCCTTTTCCGTCTCAATCATTTCTTCCCTTCCTCTCTCGCATCCTCATTTCTTATATTCGCGTTTGTTGAAATATATTTTGCGATTTAATTTGTGATTTAATTATTGTTGCTATTGGCCTGTTGCTACTTTTTTGTTTGTTGCTATTGGGATGTAATATTGGGCTGTATTTTGTAATTTAGATTTAGTTGTTGTTGACTTAATTGTGGAATTAACTTGCTGCCCTTAATTATGATTATTTAAATTTTTATAATTTGTTACTAGTGAGGGTCGGGTACCCGAGTCAACCCGACCCTTTTTTGAGGGTACCCGGTAGGTCGGGCACCCGCTTTGTATGGACCGGGTAGAAAATCGAAATTTTCTTGACTCGGTCTGTGAAGGTCGGGTATTTTTTTAGCTCATAGACCGAGTACCCGATCCATGAACACCCCTAATTATAACCAATAATTAAATATATTTCTGAAAAATTATTATTGGTAAATAGGGGCGTTCAAATTTAATTCAACCCGAAAATTAGACTCAACCCAAATGAATTTGGTGTTAAATGGATTGAGCTATTAGGTTGAGTTAACTGAACTTAGTTGACCCGACCCAACCCAACCCAATAACCCAAATATAATTTACTTATTTTTTTATTATTTTCTTTTTAATATCATCTAATTTATAATATTTTTTTCTTTTCATTATTGACATAACATTCATCAAATATATTATATAATTTTTTCTTCTCATTCTTGATCTAACCATTTCACTTTTTGACAAAAATATATTTTGTAATAGATACTATTACAATAATAGTTTAAAACCCGAGTAACCAGTTCGAGTATACTTGGGTTGAGTTTACTTGGATTTTTATATCAATTGGGTTGGGTTGGGTTTTAAATTCTCAAGCCAAAAACACAATAATTCAAACTCCAAAACTTGCCAATCTAATAACCCAATATATGAACACCTCTATTTGTAAATATTCACACCACTATTTTCATCTAAAATAGATATATTTATTAAATATTTATTGATATATATTTACCAGCATTCAAAAACCTTGGTAGACATCCATACATATATATAGTAAAGTAAAGTGGTAATTTGTGAGAACTAATATAAATGTGATAAGTGGCAATCTTAATCAAAATTATTTGTAATATTTACTATGATAAAAGTTAGTTATAACTAATAGCTAAAATATATTTTTGAAAAATTACTATTGGTAAGTATTCATAACACTTATTTAATACCAAAGTTATTTGTAATTTTACCAAATAGGATATTCTCTAGACTATTACCAATGTAATTTATAGTTTTAACATGATAAAATAGTTAATTATAACCAATAGTTAAATATATTTCTGAAAAATTATTATTGGTAAATAGGGGTGTTCAAATCCAACTCAATCTGAAAACTGGACTCAACCCAAATAAATTTGATGTTAAATAGGTTGGGCTATTTGGTTGAGTTAACTGAACTTAGTTGATCCAACCCAATCTAATAACCCGATAACCCAAATTTATTTACTTATATTTTTTTATTATTTTCTTTTTAATATCATCTAATTTATAATATATTTTTCTTTTCGTTCTTGACATAACATTCATTTAATATATTATATAATTTTTTCTTCTCATTCTTGATCTAACCATTTCACTTTTTGACAAAAATATATTTTGTAATAGATGCTATTACAATAATAGTTTTTTTTATTACATTTTTTAAATTTTTACCCAAATAAATTTGAAAACCTGAGTAACCCGTCCGAGAACAGTTGGGTTGGGTTTACTTGGAGTTTTTATATCAGTTGGGTTGGGTTGGATTTTAAATTTTCAACCCAAAAACACAATAATTCAAACCCCAAAACCTGCCAACCCAATAACCCCACCTATGAACACCCCTATTAGTAAATATTCACACCACTATTTCCATCTAAAATAGATATATTAAATATTTATTGATATATATTTACTAGTATTCAAAAACCTTGCTATACATAGTATAGTAAAACATTCTCAAAACTCATGTTTTAAATAATTATTTTTGAACTATTGCAAAATTATTTTTAAGAAAAAATTTTGAACGAGACTACGAGAACATGATTTCGATAGGAGAAAAAACCCATAAAAAGACAAAATAGAATAACTTTCAAGAACATATAGATCAACTTATGTACACAACAATATATATATCTGCAATCATATCTATACATATCTATAGATAAACTACTTTTGTGAAAATTTTTGAATTATTGACATGTGAAATGTCAAATATATAGTAATTTTATATAGTAAATAACTCGGTTCAGGATAGTGAAAATAATCGATTACATAATTAATAGTAAAATTGAAATTAATTATGTAAATATTACCTTTAATTATTTTTATTTGTTCAGAATTATCACTTTATGCACACATACCTCTTACGATTGAATTTTCCCAAAAGAAATATAAATTAAAAGTGTTATATAAATAATCATATATATCAATTACTAATAATAATATAGGAAAATAAATACATATTAGTTTGGAAAAAAAGGTTAGACATATAATATTAAAGGGTTACTCATAATAACCGTCATAAGTAGGAAGATATTTTGCCTGAATATATCTGATTAATATTATTTTTCAATCTAATTACATATAGTATAGATTATTAAAAGTTTCTCAAAAAAATTGATTTTTCTATAATATAGTATAGATTTTATCAAATAATAAAATAATAATAATACTATATCACAAAAGATTTATATTACTAAGTAAATTTATTCTTTGCATCTTCTTCGAACTTTATGTTTATTGATAACTAATATGAATATATTTAAATATCGGTAGATGTTACTCTTAACTGTGTAAATTTTCTAAAAAAAATATCAATTTTTTCTTTTGACTTCTTTTCCCTGTATGGACCCACTTCAGTAATCTTTCTATAGTATATAATATTGTTTGTGAGAAGTTCTACTATCTCGACAAGTGATATATATTAATAAATCTATATATTAATTTTAATAGTAAAAATAAAAAATAAAATACTTAATTAATAATTTCAATTCAAATTAATTACCTAGATCATGTCTTAACTATTTTTATTTGTTTAAGACCCTTACATTATGTATTCTAACTCTTATCATTTACTTTTCTCCGAAGAGTTGCAATACTAAATATTATGGATCATTATATAAATATCAATTCTTTATGATACATGACAAATATAAAATGATGTTATTTATAATAAATTAGAATTAAAAATACTTTACCTATATAATGTTATATGGATTATTCTTAATAAATTTGAAAAATGTGTAACATAATTGCACACGAGTATATATATTTCATTTTTTTAAAACCAAATTATAATACTTTTATCAATAAGAAAAATTATAAATTTAATCGCTAAACTATTTTTAATATCTCATGGAGATTTCTCAATTTTTTTTTTCGCCTTCAACTATTTTTTAATCGCACAGAAGTCCCTCAACTTTTTTTAAAACTTTTTTGTCCTTGACGTACTTTTGTGATCCACATATATACCCTTTGTTTTTATTTAAATCTTTTGTCCCTCGAGTTTTTTGTTTTTGTTATCACAGATAGATGACTACTTTGATTGAAAGAAAAAAAAAAAAAAAAAAACACTTGAGGGACCTTTATGAAATTTCGAAAATAGTCGAGGATGAAAAAGTTTAAATAAAACTTGGGAGCCTTCTTGAGGGACTAAATTTACAATTAATGCAATTGATAATCGTGTACTGTATCAGAAGGAAGAAACAAAGTTCTAAAATTATTGTTTTTTCTTTGTATCTCTTTCCAACATTATGTTCGTTAACAATTAGCTAATGATTAGATGAATGAGGATGTAAAAGTATTTGCTAAAACTTAACTTTGATATTATATCTTTTCTATTTTTTAATAATTTTTTCATATCTTTACATTTACAATATGCTTTATATAATTATATGTTCATGTGTAAATCGATTGTTGTAAGTGTTTCTTCTTCTTTTTTTTCTTCCTTTTTAGGTAGAAAATAATAATTACACTTTCTTTTATTTATTTATTATTATTATTATTTTTTAAATCCACCCTCCCCCTACCCTGTAATGACTCGAACTTATTGTCAATAGGTCATAGATGAAATATCTTACTGCCTAAACTGCATTTCATTGTTATTACTCTTTCTTTTATATGCTATAAAAATATGACATTTTCAATTTTAGTCATTTTGATAAATTCTTTACTTATTACAATTTTGATCTCATAGTCTTATCTAGAATTTTATTTTCTTGAAAACTAATATGTAATCTTTCAAAATTTATCTTTTAAACAAATAGTACAATTTTTTTAAAGATTTCAGTGGTATGTGATGCATACTAATATTTGTGATTAAATGAGGATAATTATGTACAAATGTTCAATAACAATTTTTTGTAAGACAACATAATAGTTTAAATTGCACATTCAACAATCATGTTATTTAATTGTCTTTTTTTTTTTTATGTAGTTTATAGTGATGTAGAACTTATTATATATAATTACTCAATTAATAATAAAAGTTTTTCAAGCAATAATCGATATACTAATATTATTTTATTATATAAGTTGTGTATATTTATCTTTCTTACATAGTGTGATTTATCAACTAACTAATGTAAGTATAAGTTAAGAGGTTTTGAATTTATGGTAAGTATTGGAGTTCTATCCTTATGCAGATTTTAATGTTTTACCTTTTTACTCTTGCTATAGGCAGAATAAATAGATTATATGCATAAACTAAAGATTCAATGATACTTTTCAAATAAATAATATTTTAGTCCGTGACAAACATATGATAAAAATATAGGACTGATTTCATTTTATACCTTCAACGTATACTCAATTTTCATTTGTACCCCTAATTTTAGTTCTGAATACTTTGCTCTTAACTTTGAAATCTGTCATATCTCAATCTATTTTTAGCATCGTCACTAAACTTAATAGAATTTTTGTTTATGCATCCAAAATATTGTGGCTACATTATTGTATATCCCCCTCAATTTGTTGTACACACAAAAAGATTATGTTAATTTTGGTGACTATGAAAAATTAGACCGAAATTAGATAAATTTGAAAATTGGGGTGCAAAATATCTTAAATTGAAATTGGGTGTGCAAAATAATTTTTTTTTAAATATCCATATTTTAGTTTTTTTTTTTAAGTTCATTGGCAATAAAAATTTCTGTACATTCGGAAAAATATACACATATTAAAGTTAAATATGTAAGCTACTATCATACATAAGTCTCATATAGTTAATACTTATTTCTTATAATTAACTTTCAATTATTTTTTGTATAACTAAAGTTTGAAGATTTTTAAGAGTGCATTCGAGAATTGTGTTATTTTTATCTATTCTTTTAGTTTATGATGTTATAGAACCTAATAGTATTAAGGTTATGTTCGAATAGTGTAAATTACTCACTATTTTTTAAATAATATTTTATAATTATTTATTGTTCGCTTTCCAACTATTTTTTAATCTCACCATATATCAAATTTAATATTTAGTTACAAGCTTATTTTAAATAATGTTACGAAAAATAGCTATACAAATGGAGCCAAATTTTTATTTAATTATTAAAAAATTTATACCTTAATTTATATATTTGACATTTACATTGCATAATATTTCTTTTCCGTTCATAGCACGGGTTTTTAGGCTAGTACGTATATATATATATATATGTATGTATGTAAATCGAGGATAATAAAAGGAGAGGATCCAAATTATATTTTATTTTATAAATTACGTATGTATTTATCTTTCCGTGCATAGCACGAGTTATCAGCTAGTTTAATTAAATTACATAACTAACACTGATTAGAGATTTTAAATAATTGCAAAATTACCCTTAAAATCAGAATTTTTCAGCCTCAAATATGTGCCATCAAATTATCTTACCATCAATACCAAACCTTTTGACACTCTGATATACGAATTTCCATAAACTATACACTCATGAAAAAATGGAATAAAAAGGGTTCAAGTTAGGAGTAAGTTTTGACTACTCACTCTATCATGTAGAGTGGGTATGATAACTGTTGAGATGACTGAAAAAAACAGTGGGATCCTTTATTTTTCAATTATCCAATGACTTATAATACTCACACTGCAATGCTGAGTGGATATTATAGAATTTTTCTAAAATTAGACTGTCTTTTTAGCTACATGTCTTCTATTTAGAGAAGGAACTGTATACTTCATCTTTGGAAATTAGAGGCAATTTCAGATCTCATCTTTTATAAGTAGTTCTTTGCATGTAAGTTGATGAGGAGGGATTACCAATAAATGTAGGTCTGTATTTGGACATCATTAGTTGTTAATTACATAAACTTTAAGGTTGAAATGTTGGCACTTTATACAAGGAAGAATGAAACAACATTGATCAACTAAGGCTAAAAACACCTTCAAGTACGTGCCAACATTGTAAACATGATGTCCCATTTTCGTTGTCTATTCATTGGGAGGCCGGCTGGAGGAGGCCATAACCACAAAGATCTTTTAGCATAATTTCCACATTGTAACAATCAGTACAATATTCATCGATAACTAATACTATTACTAGTATGCTTTCTTAAAGATTCCCTATGTCGCTGTTAAAGTTTAACTTGTTTTGTCATTTGAAGGAAGAAACAATTATAAATCTTAGCAACATCATAGAAAGAAGGGAATTAAAGAGGTGGTCTCATCCCAGTTTCTTACTTTCTACTGGACTCAGGCTCTGTATCTTGAGAAAGAGTGGAAGCAAAGAAGCAAATCCAAATCCCAATAGTGAAACTGGGCTCAAGGATTGGAGGTAAAAGATATAACCACTCCCTTTAGACCCTTTTCAATAAAGTCAACTTCTCGAAATTAGTCCCACTTCTAATTTTCAAGGTATTTATCTTTGTGAAGTTGGATTTCATATCAACTAGACTGTTGTGCTATCATGTATCAATATTGTAACGAAGCCCAATTGGTTAAATGGTTCACCTGTGACCTATAAATATAAGTCTTGAGTCACTATTCCAAGTTACTAAATTAAAGTGTTAATTCTTTTCTAAAGAAATGAAAAAGAGGAAAAAAAATAATTATTTGCTTCTAAGATAGGTGTAACTGAACATGTGTGTTCTTATCAACCAAAATTGGGCCTTGGTTTTTCTAATTTGCTGAACTTTTGATCCTCATTGATTGGATTGTGAACTTTTTAACAGTCTAGGTCCAGCATAAGTTGATGTGGGGATCCAGACGGTTGTAAAACGTGGTTTTGTTGTAAATTGCAATATGTTGGAGGGTGTTGATGATTGGTGTTATAGACTGCATATTAGATGTTTGTTTAGTCGTCACGAAGTTAGATGAAGTGACTGTCCTCACTTTCTCCTGATAGGCCATAGATTCATTGTCAAACAATTTACAGTGTAGATATCTTTAAGTTACTTATCTGCAATCCCTTTATTCACAGAAGCCATATAAGGAATCAAAGAACTAATCTTCTATAGACACAAATTCTAGTCTAATGAATTTTCTTTATTATTGTATACAGAAATTTATATATTTTGTCCAATTTCGCGCTAATGTTTTTCCTTCATATTCTGCAGGTATCAAGGCTGGGATTTGGATGTGAGTGACTTTCTGGATGTTATAATGCCCCTCTACCCCATGAAGAAGGATGTTTTATAATCAATGAAGCATTTGATAGGGGTGTTACTTTCTTTGACACATCAGACATCTATGGGCTAAATGACAATGAGATCGTGATCGGAAAGGCTAGGCTTCTACTTCCAGTTTTAAGCTTAGGATGCTCATAAGATAACTTCATTGAATGTACAATTCTTAATAGCCATTGACAAAGCAGTTTCATGACTATTTCTGAAAATAAGAAGACTAGATCTCCCTGTAACAATAGTTAGTGGGCTATAGCAATCCTATAGACCTTCGATGTTTAATTTATGGTGCTTTCAGGCTTTAAAGCAGCTTCCATGCTCAAAAGTTCAAATAGACTAAATTTGGCTTTACTTTGGAGGAGGATGTTGTTGGTATCAAGGGTACCCATGAATATGTTTGGAAATGCACATATGTTTAATGCTTATAGTCTTCAGCGGCTTGATGTGGTTTACATTGACCTATACTATCAGCATCGTGTGGATGTTTCAGTGCCAATAGAGGATACTGTAAGCATCAAGGACTAAAAACCAGTTTCTTTGTTATTTTTGACTGATTTTTCTGCCTTATTTTACATATTGAAACTACTAAAATAGATTGGACTTTCTGAAGCTAACGTAGACACAATAAGGAGAGCACATGCTATTCATCCTGTTACTCCCATTCAAATGGAGTATTCTTCGTTGACTTGCGAAGTTGAAGATGAAATTATACCATTTTGCCCGTTTCTCAAGTTCAATCCCAAGAAGTACTAATACGAAGTCTTCATCTTGCATAGACAAATTAAAGAAACATTGTAAGACAGTGCCATATGGTTTATTTTATCCTGCATGAGCTTGTTCCCTCTTCTGCAGGGAGCTTGGAATTGAAATTGTCCCTTACAGCCCTCTTGGTCGTGGTTTCTTGGGGGGAAAGGCAATTTCAGAGAGTATTCCTTCAAATAGCCACATGGTATGCAAGTATATATAAAACAGACTGGGGTTCAACTATTCTTGCCAGTCAGCTTTTCCTCTCCCTGGAAAAGCAAAGGCCTCCTGGTTTGATGGATGGATACCCCGGGTTTGGACTGGTCTGATAATTTTTAAACGAAAATAACGAATTCAAAATGTTTAAACCAAATTATTAATAGTCTAGAATTCAATCTGTTATAAATAATATAATATTAAAAGTGGGACTAGGCATCATAGTGACCGAGTTTTAATTTTATCAAATCAAAACTTCGACAGTTTTAATTCTTAATGCAGCCTTATTTATAGTGACCGAGTTACTTTCTAAAGGGCATAAGCAGGCTTTCTTAATGGATGTCAATTTCTTGCATTACATGAACATCCTATTGGATTCGTGAACTTGAAGCTTACACTGGACGATTTGAAAATAATTTCTGAAGCAGTGCCCGGTGACTGGTGGAAGAGAGCCAGATAATTCTCTAAATACTCCTGGAAATTTGCAACTATACCACCCAAAAATAAAAAATTAGTTCATCAAATACATAATATATATATCATGTTGAGTCCTGGTTGGATTCTTTCACGTGTTTTCAGAAGTAATAATGTAATTAAGATGTGTTTATGGTGAAAATACTTCAGCTTGTTTTGTTAGGTATCTTGTAAAGATACATTTGGGTTTTTTGCAGTCTGGAAATCTTCGGCCTACATCGCCGTTAAAGTATAAATAGTTTGTAAGCTTATTTCTTCCTTCAATTTCATCCTTCGTAAGACCGCCCTTATGATTTTAATTTCCTCCACATGCATGGACCACATGGACACAAATTTTTGTTCTGTGCACAGTGACAGGAAACTCTCTCCATCCTTACAAACTGTGTTCTCATTAATGCATCTTGAAATGCGATTTATTTATCTATCAAAATATGACGATTTACGTTTTAAAACATAAAAAATAGTGAATCTTTATTAAGATAAGGGTGTTAAGTGTCGTCTTTTTTTGGTAGAAAACACTCTTCAAATGTACCTAATTATAACTAATTACTGTTAGATTTTGTTTTTCAATTATTATTAAGGAGGATGATGGCTCTTGAAACTCAGGCATTCCTTTTCTCTATTTATTAAAAATTCAACATTTACTAAAAATTTAATACTATCTAACTAACAATTACTATTTTATCCCTATAATTTAGTCAATTTTTTTATAAATAAAAATTATACTGCCTAATACGCATGCTTTCTATGGAATTCATAAGTATTTAATTTTTTTTTTTTGTTGTTTAAAAACGTTTAATTCATAATTACATATATTTATATGTTAAATATGATCATGAATATATATAATTATATTACGACTATAAATCAAACATATCGCGACGTATTAATTAAACTTATTTTTACGTATAGAATATTTTAAAAAATAATAAATTATATTTTCATATCCATCTCATGTTTTAATCCCGTTCCTGATAACTATAGTTGTGTGTGCAAGACGTAAAAATTTGTCGCATGCATCTCAGTTCTTAGAAGTCTATTAAGTCTCTTATAAATATTTAAATAGATTTAATTTTTAATTTTACTTGTAAATTTTATAATGTAAATTAAATTTTAAAAAATTTATGACATCAGTTGATATAAATAAAAAAATTTAAAATTTAATTTTGATCACAAAATCTACAAGACCAAAAATTAAATTTGCTTAAAATATTTTCCAACTCCAAAAATGTCCAACTTTTCTAGCATGCTCAACTTTGAACATTCATATTCACCGGAATGATTATCAAGAAATGGTAATGTGTCAGGTAGTTGTTGGGATGCCTTGCACTCCAACAACTAAACGTAAAAAAGAAGTCTTTAGGTAGGTGCACTTATTACAAGAAATGATAATGTGTCATGTAGTTGTTGAGATGTCTTGCATCAAACAATTAAATGTAAAAAGTAAATATTTAAATAGATTTAATTTTTAATTTTATTTATAAATTTTATAATATGAATTAAAGTTTAAAGAAATTATGACATCATTTAATATAAATAAAAATTTTTAAAATTTAATTTTAATCACAAAATCTATAAATAAAACTAAAAATTGAGTCCGTATAAATATTTATCAAAACCAAATATGTACTTCTTGACAATCTTTGCAGATATGGATGGATTTGGATGTATTAGAAAAACGTTGTGTAGTGATTTCAATTTCAATTTTAGTGAGTGCAAAAGAAAATAAAGGCCTATAAATTGAGTCCTTCTAGAAGTGTTCAGTCCCCACCAAAATATAACACCTCCTCCGGTCAATAACAGATCTTTAAACTCTTTGTTGTTTTAGTGCAAGATGGCTCAAAAATTGATATTAGTAATATTTCGTTTAATCGAATTGATCTCGAATCACTAAAGTTTTATAATTTTTTTATTTATATTTTTTTAATATATTTCATTATTATTTTTTGTTATCTTCGTTAAAACATTCGCCGAAAAAAATAATAATAATAACTTTAAACAAATATCCTATATCCTAACATAATGCTAAAGAATTAAGCGAGCGAGATTTATTTAGCTGTCAAAGGAGTGCACATCACAGATTACCTTCTTGGCATTTCCTATGGCAATGAAGATTTTCCTCGTTTTCCTGGCAGGTTGGAACAGGATAATCCATCTTGAGTGCACTTTAACTCTTGAACTATATTAACATGGTAGGCATGGACAGAAGATTAAGACATTTAGGGGGTGTTTGGTTCACAATCGGAAATCGGAATCGGAATCATAAATCCCACCCTTACTTGTTTGGTTTAACATAGGAATGTATTCTATTAATAAGTTACTCAATTTTAAACACATCTAGATGTATAAGTAGGAATGAAAGTGGGTATTTTCTAACACTTTCATTCCCATAGAATGATTCTCATAGTGTTCAACCAAACACCATTTATGGATATCATTAATTTTGATTCCCATTCCCCCTTCTCATACCCATAAACCAAACACCTCCTTATTTTGCTTTGTGTTTTGGTTGAATAGTAAATGTTACCATCAACACATGGCTGCAAATGGTCAAAATAAATGAAGCCGGACTATCTTTTTTTAGCAATATCCTCATCGCCACAGCGACTTGTGTGTGAAATGTCAAACTTACCCTCGTTGCAACTGAATGAAAAGCATTTTCTGCGCATCTCAATCACTCTCTCCAAATCCACCATTTCATTAAACATACTTTCCTAGTTTTCCTGCCATAAAGGCGAGCTTGTCTTTCTCGAATTCTCCATCCCCTGATCTTTGCCGATGTAATTTCTAATCCAATCAACTGCTTTCAACTCAAACACAACAGGACGTTTCTTCTTATACGCAAAACTGATATATTTTTTGTTGTCGAGCGAGCCGAGAATATCTCGTTACAAGATCCCTTTTCTGTGATCAATTTCTGAAAAATTTTAAATCTGAATAATACTCCAAAAACTGTAATAGATAATATAATATCAATCAATTCACAACCCTCATCTCACTTTAGGCTGAAGGCTTAATGAAGAACAAGAATAGTTATAATTAAGTTAATGATTAGTATTAAAAATGTGGAGTGGGTCCCACATGGATGGTAGGGAGATGTTAGAATCGACTTGAAAGTGAGTAATGTTTTGTTCGTTTGGATATTTTTTACAAATTTTTTTTGTGTCAAACACGGAAAAATATTTTTCGGCGTAAAATATTTTCTAATTTTTCTTTCTCTGGCTGAAAATAACTTACAAATTTTTTTAATGTATGTTATTTTTCGGATAATTCAAGAGTGACATTAAACCTCAAAATACTTACTTTTATAATTTCGTTTGCTAAACTTATTTTCGTTTTTAATTCTTTTTCATTCGTTTTTCTCTCAATTATGGGTTCTACATTAATATAACTATCATTATACATATTTTACTCATATATTGTACTATCATTTAATTTTGAACAAAATCAATTTTTTTATTAATTACAATTACTTGTAATGTATTTATTACCATTGTTATAAGTTTTTTTAGCTTGTATCCATAAAATTAAAGATAAAAAAGTTAAAAAATTTTATTTTAAAATATTTTTATTTTGTCAACCGAACACCGAAAAATTGTATGAAAAATAGACTATTTTATGTAAAATATTTTCTAAAAAAAATATTTTCCTCAAGAAAATATTTTCAATCCAAACAAACACACCTAAATGAAAAACAGCTGTGACATTAAGATTTTTGCTGTGACAATATCATTCCCTACATCATATAACACTGCTTTGGATTGGGAGCTTTACTGCTGGCCCAAATAGTCCTTAACTTGTTAAGAATTGGAATCTTGAACCGAGCTTTGGTTTCTTAAAGAAGAAGATGGAAGAAGGCAATCAAATCCATTACAATTCCAAGAGTGAAACTGGGTTCTCAAGGTCTAGAGGTAAATGATTCTCTTCACTCATCCAAATTTTTATTTCCAGTTTTAAGTCATTTGGAAACTCAGTTTAATTTTCTGGTTTTAATTCCATGAATTGTATGCTTTAGTTCTTATCTTGTTCTACGCCTCCTGTCTTCCTAACGTTTAGTAGTTCATTAATTTGTTTACACTGATTAGAAGTAATTGAGAATCAACAGATGATCATGCTGATTTTGAGAGAGAGTAGGTCTGTTTGTTGATGCGTGTCTCTTATACACCAAAGATGTGATATAAAATTCAAGAGCCGTTATAGTCTACATTATACATCAAAATTTTCCTGTGCTATGGCAAATTGTGCGATGGCAAATTGCGCGTATAGCCACGTTTTAGGAAACCTGCAACCAAATACAAGACCGGTGGGGTTATGTCCGGAGAAGCTCCGACGCTCAAGTAAGAATTGGTGACAGGCAGAGAATTGAGAGTGAGATGAGAGCCAGAATTCGTCACACAAGTGTGGAGTTGAGAAAAATGAAGTACCTCATTTATTTTACCTTCCAAGTTACTATTTATACTTCTTTTAGGATGGGCTTGATTAATCCATGGGCTTAGGAATAATTATTGGGCCCATGAAGGTCTTGACAGTTTTGACAGACTGGGCATGTGTCTGTGAGCTATTGGACAGTATTTAGGCATCATCACTGTTAATTTCATAAGTAAACAAATTTTCAAGTTTCTCTTGATTTCCAGGTATCAAAACTGGCCTATGGATCTGCAGGACTCTCTGGTTATTACAGTGGACCTGTCTCATATGAGGAGGGATGTTTAATGATAAAGGAAGTATTCGAAAGAGGTATCACTTTCTTGGACACAGCAGAAATCTATGGTGGAGATCATCATAATGAGATCATGGTCGGAAAGGTAATTTTTTTTTTTTTTTTTTTAATTTCAATATTGAGCTTTGATGCTTATCAGAATTCTTTTTACCCACAATCCACACTTGACCGCAGAACATTAGTTGTATAAGTTGCCTCAGAAAATCAAGATCAGAATTGGTTATTGTTATTTGGCTGGCTGTGCCTCATTATGTGAGGCAACATTAGGCAGTCTTTACTATCTTATTCTGAGTATTAGTTAGTTTTGATTCTTGACTTGTGTGAACTCAAAATGACTTTCGAGTATGCTTAATCATGACAATTTTATCAAATGAAATTTGCATTTTTGGAACCACATTTTCTGATTGAACTCTTGTTAATTAGTACTTTTGTTGCTTTTTCAGGCTTTAAAGAACCTTCCTCGAGAAAAGGTTCAATTAGCAACAAAATTTGGCATTTCAGAGAGGGATGGTCAATTGATGGTCAACGGTAATCCTGAATATGTTCGGAAGAGTTGTGAAGCTAGCCTTAAGAGGCTTGATGTGGACTACATTGATCTGTACTATCAGCACCGGATAGATGTTTCAGTGCCAATAGAAGAGACTGTAAGCATCTGGTGTTTGCTCTACTTGATGTTATGACAACTTTAGCCTACTAAACTGTCTATGACAAGGCAATTTTGAATTCCTTTGCCAAGGTAGATGGAGGAGCTCAAAAAACTTGTTGAGGAGGGAAAGATAAAGTACATTGGATTGTCTGAAGCAAGCATCGATACAATAAGAAGAGCGCATGCTGTTCATCCTATTACTGCTATACAGATGGAGTATTCTTTGTTGACTCGTGAAATTGAGTCTGAGATTATTCCACTTTGCCGGTTTGTTGACATATAATTCACGTCTCTTGGACTTGTGCTTGCACTGAAAAGTGAAAATGTTTCTGAACTTCTTTTTCAACAATGTCAGACTTCAGTCTTTATTTTAGTTCGTCAAGACTCTCCCTTGTTCTTTATGCACAGAGAGCTCGGTATTGGAATTGTGGCATACAGCCCTCTTGGTCATGGCTTCTTTGGAGGGAAGGCAACGGAGGAGAATGTGCCTTCAGAGAGTATATTGGTATGTAAATATGAATCAAACTTCTAGTTTTTATGTTTTTGAGTATCAGATTTCTCTTGACCATTCCTTTGAAGGCAATGTCTTGTAATCTCATCTTCTATTGAATTTACAAGATTGGATGATTTCAATTGTGTCTGATGTAACAAAGAAATCCATGACTAAAATCTGTTTGCCATTGAATTTTTAAGCTTGTATGGTTTGTTCCAACGACAGAATTCAATTCCTCGGTTTAATGGAGAGAATTTAGAGAGGAACAAACTTCATTATGCTCGTGTAGCAGATTTGGCGGCAAGGCATGCCTGTGCACCTTCTCAATTAGCTTTGGCATGGCTGCTTCATCAGGGAGATGATATTATACCACTTTTTGGTAAGTTTTTCTTCAATGGGATTTTTCAGTACCATATTCTGAGATCAGACAAGGTAAATAATGTTGTTGCATTCTGCCTTCAATCTTCAGATTGTAGGCATTGTTCTTCAGTGAAATTAATGAAGAAAAATGTCTTCTTGGAGCATATTAACTACAGTCTCATTAAATAGTTCAGTTCATCAGCAGGAAAATAAGTATCTTACTTTTCACCATAATTCTTTGTAGGGACAACAAAGGTTAAGAACCTTGAGAATAACATAAGATCCTTGACTGTGAAGCTTACAGAAGAGGATTTGAAAGCGATTTCTGAAGCAGTGCCAGCTGATGAAGTAGCTGGTGAGAGGGAAGGGCCTATCTTGTACAAACACAGTTGGAAATTCGCAACTACACCTCCCAAAAATAAGAATCCACCAGCTACATAAACAAAATCCGGACTCTTGGAATCGAAAAGGAGTTCGGATTTTAGTGATTTGTTTCATAAATAATGGTAAATTGGGATATGCTATCACATATGGTGCTGATGATGAGTCAAAAAATTCGTACTGTAGACTAAATATTAGCTTATGTTAAAAATGATCAGAGAATGCACTCTCTGAATAAACATGTATCTACGTACTCCAGTAGTTGTATCTTGCACTGATTTTCCTCTTTGTTTGATCAAGAATGCTGAATCAAAGAAGGATGTGCATTAAGCAATTCTGACCTGCCATGGCCTAATGCCTGAGCTAGGGTGGAACTTGATAGTTGGGTGGAACTTGATAGTAGTTTTAAAGTGCATTCTGAAGTTGCATTCACCCACAATTTCTCTTGAAAAATGACAAATGAAATCTGATTTAAAAAAAAATAAAAAAAGTTTGATGAACTTCTCAAGCAAATGTAAAGTTTTACCTTTGGGTGTCTTCATAGTTCCTAATAGAACATTTAGTCAAGTATGGGATTCTTACCAGATTTTTGGCTCTCAAGAGTAGAGCTAGCTGCATGTTTAATTAAGGTGAATTTGTCTAGTTGTATTTTGTGACAAACAGAATTGGTGGTGAAATCCTTCCTACTTTGAAATATTGGAATTTCATTTTGTTTTCTCTCGTACGAAAAAATAAAGGCATCTAGGAATACCCCATAATACAGGTTTGGTGCCTTAACGAGAGATTGGTTCTTTCCATGAGAAAATGAAACAACTAGTTGTGATGATTCAGGCAATTGGTTCAATGCAGTAACCCTCTTATTTTTACTCTTAGGTTAAATGGTTAAAGCTACTCAAAGGGATCAATTGACATTGCCAGTCTAAGAAGAGACCAATCAAATTTTGATTTGCTTATGTATGATGCAGAATTGCAGATAGAATTGCACATGAAAAAGTTATGCACACTCGGTCATCCCTTTGCTCATGAAAATTCCTTATACAAGTTTTGTGTGATTTTAGGCTCTAGACTAAACCAAGTTGTTCCATTTAGTTGTAGGCTTAATCAACCTAAGACAGCTAACATGAGAGTAGTGATATTTCACTTTCGCTTTTCGGTTCCACTTATCCTACACCTCTCAAGTCATTTCACAAAATCGGACTAGAGTCAAACTCAACAGGCTCTTCTTTCGCGGCCGATTCTGCAGGAGCATGGCTGAAGCAAGTCTCAGATAAATGATGGTGGTCTAATATGGTTCATTGGAACCAGCAATGTGCTTTCTATGGCTTCCTTAATACCCTTGTTTAAAAGTCATTGTGTTTCAGCTGAAACAGAAACTAGGGTTGATGAATTCTAATGCTGAGTTGTGGAATGGTAGATTTGACTAAAAAATAACGTTAAAAATTAAAATGATAATAAACCTAAATATTAAGAGGGTAAAGTGAAATTAACCCAATTATTTAACACTTAATAACTTCTTTACATAATGATTGACTCATGAGCAATGGAAGGTGGTCTAACAGTACAAATCTTTCTTGCTGCAACTAATAAAAGTTCATCTTCGATGGACGTTGAAGTAAACAAAACCTAATGCTAAAGAGAATACTTACAACATGATTATAGCAATCCGAAACTCGAGAAAAGAACCATATCTGATTAATAGAATATGCAATCAAGTTTGAGCCATAACTCTTATTCATTACAATGGGGGTCTGTCACCAAAAGAAAGCAAGGAGAAATGAAAGGCGGCAATCAAGGCAAGGCTTTCTATACTCTTGGTTGTATGAACAAAAATGATTCACAAGATTATATTAATACGGATTCTATATCAAGTGTATTTGTTTACATAGACAACAGACATGGCTATCTTTCTATCGATAGCATCTGTCAGACTGATGTCACCACTTGTCCATTGAACTCACCATTTTGAAGCTTTTCAACCTCCTCTCCCATATAGCTATCCTGTTTCTGGCCAAACAAAGTGACCATTTGTTAACAAACTTGAAACCAGAAATACTCAACAGTCTGGCAAATATATCCTAATCTGAAAATTAAGCAGATAAAAAGAGAGAGCATCTCATACATGAATGCAAACTGGAAATCATTTCCAGTGCAAAATTCATGTGCTAAATTTACTTTCAATGTGTAAAAGCCAAAATGAAATCTCAAATACTCACTTCCGAAGGTAGGTCTAACGGGAACAAACTTATGCTGCTGGGATTGAAACTGTAACTGCTGCATCATAAGTAAACAAAACGAATCAGTTGACCGGGAACTTTTATACTTATACAGGTTTTCTGAATACCTAAAAGGACAGATAATAATACACTACAAGACTGTTAGTCAAATCAACTGGAAGACTTGATTATAAACATTCAATATACAGCAAACCATTGACAGATAAACACAATAAGCCAGACTTTGTGCCAGAATGGAGCATGAAGACACTTAGTAGATTGAAACAATTATAACTCAAAAAACAGGACATCATGTCACTCCTATCCTTCTTTTTAATTTCCTTTCTTTTTTTTTTTTGGTTTTGGGGGGGAGGAGCTTAGGAGGATTTGAAGATGATGCTACTTCAACAAGTGCTTCAGTGTATTACATATTCCACTTAGGAGTTATCCAAAGAAAAGCAAAAGCAAGAAGCAAATGGTACCTGCAGGACAAAACTAGCTGCCACACATATGGAATGAAGAACTCCTCAGGATGACTCTCTTGTTCATACGTAAAATGTAATTGTGTAAACATCTATTCAAGAAAAATAGTTCCATGTTGTGTTATTATGCATACCAGAAAAAGAAATCACACATAATCTATGTGAAGGTATTCAATTAAACTAGTCGAAGTGGAAAACATTCTTACAATCCATTAACTAGTAAAATAAATATATGTTTCAAACCTTCATGCCTTCGCCTCTCCAGGATCGGCAGTTGATGATTATAACTTCAAGTACTTTCTCCACTGACCATTCACCATCCATTTTTTGAGCATCCATTCGGCTATTGAAAAAGTCCAAAACCTACAAAATCAAATGGGCATTACAAGAATATAAATGTGCACTTCATTGAGCACGTATACAACATTCAAAGACTGAAGACGATCCAAAGCATCTATTCTCCAAGTATTTCAATTAGATCCTGCCAAAAACACTATGAGCTAAGAATATTTCAATATCTAAAACACATACTGTAAATATGTTTTCAAGCAGCTCATTAAATCGGGGATGATTCCTGAAAGGTTGAAATACCTCCTGCCTGTGCATGATTGCATATATAACCTGCCAGATGCAAGCAGGCAATCATAAATACAACAATCCACAAGTCTATTATATATAGACTAGTAACCATGTGAATATGAATAGTAAGAAGCAATCCTATGAATAACATCAAAGCTAAATGATAATACCTCAGGATTCCGAGGCACAGTGTAAGTTAGGATTGCATTCAATATTTCCAGAACAATTCTCAAGAAGTCAGTATAAATATGTAATTCTGCTGACTGCAATAGTTCAAGAAGTAAGACGAAATTTAGTTGTAAAGAACACACATCAGGAACATGCACACGTGTCGCACAGAGATTAGCGTAAGCATGAAGGTAGCAAACTGTAGTACCGTATCTTCCGGAAGGTTGTCTTCTTCTCTTGATTCACCATTAGGAATATGCATCTTGTCATTAGTTATTTCTGCTAATTTATTGTACCTATAAATTGTTTCAAATTCGGAATGACAAATATGAGACTTGACTGCAATTGTGAAGTTAGAGAGAATAATAATAATTAAAAAAACAGGATCAAGAACATTACTTGCGTGCAAGCATATAAAAAAGGCTAACCATTGAACGCTGTGATGCATAAGCACTCAGCCGATGTACATGAGGTGCCATATTTGCCAGAGTTGCGAGGCAATTTGTGTGGAGATAAACATCCTGCTCACCATATACAGAATCAAGGTCATGCTCATCTTTATCGAGGGATTGGTTAGATGTTCATCATGGGTAAAATGGTAAGCGCAAATTGCTTAGAGGTTACATTAATGTAAAATTGTTTATGAACATTTAATTCTTCTAATATATAAATTGTTGCTCTATGACGTCTCTTTGACAATCCATTATCTATGAATGATAACCAATTTCTCCGCAGACAAGCACAAAGAGAAAGAGGAGGAAGATGAGAAGTATAGGAGAATGTGTCCATGCAAGATGCTTCAAATCATACCCGGAGCTTAGATAGGTTATATTTCACAGTCCTGATCAGAATTATGACCATAAGAGAGCCAAGAGATGTTTGATGGAGAAGATGTTCTTGATACCATGGAACACTAGGCAGCATCTACAGGGGAAAAAAACAGTAAATTTAATATTCTTATCTTCATGCTAATTGAAAGCTTATAGAGGCCATAC
Organism: Cinchona pubescens; assembly: GCA_025175665.1. Taxonomy (NCBI): domain Eukaryota; kingdom Viridiplantae; phylum Streptophyta; class Magnoliopsida; order Gentianales; family Rubiaceae; genus Cinchona; species Cinchona pubescens. The sequence continues at coordinate 347,159 of JANKKI010000394.1, forward strand.
TTACAAGTTTGTGAATACTGGCACTGAAAGAGGAATCCTGACTGAGTATAAGAAGGATAATCAGCACCATGTAAATTTGATTTGATGTCCTCCTTGATGCGTTATATAGTGTTTCCAGCATGGGCATCAACTGTTGATTCATTAAACAAACGAAAGCCACAGTAAAGCTTTTTGACAATATAGTATGCGATACTTTTAGTAAGTTAGATTGTTTCAGAATTGGTATTTCTTCAGTGAATTGCTGTATTACTTCATAACTGTATATTCATTCATTTACATGGTTATAACTTCCCTTCAGAGAAGGATATTTTCTTAAATATCATCTTAACTTCAGTACAGAGAGAAGAAAAAACAATGGATGCAACTTCATACCAAAGTATCAAGGTCTGTTCGCACCAAAACGTACTCCAGAAAAGCTGAGTTCCCCTGAACCATCGAGTAACAGTAGGAGTACAGACCTCTCATCAGCCAAACACCTGAGCATATAATCTATTTCAAGTTTCTGCAAGTAACAAACTATTTCACGAATACAGTGTAATTGCTACTTAAGAAACATTTATCTACACATGCATGAGAAAAAGAGAATTTGTGCTTTATCAAACTTCATAATAGAGGTTCACCACCGTAGTGATGATATTAATGAAGCTCCAGACTATGTGCAAGACATCTCTCACAGTTGTTTGAGCATCACAGAGTTCAATTTTATTTTTCATAAGCTTCTAATTATGATAGTAATACAAGACAACTTTGATCTAATGGTGCAGCTTTCCGTTCTGAGCTGAAGTTTTTGACACTTACATGCCAAAAGTATCAAAGAGAGAAGCAAAAGGTAATCTCACAAGAGGAGCATTGTGCACATTTCCCTTAATTTCTAGGCGATCAACTGCAGGCAGAAGAAGTGAAACTCAGAATCATACAAAAATAACAGCGCACTAAAAGGAATATTGCAAAAGATAGATATCTTACACTCAATATCCCGAGCATTTTCTAAGGCCTTGCAATATGGGTTTTCAGAAAAATATAATTCTTCCTTTGGGAGAGAATCTGAGGTTTTGTCACCTCTATCTTTCACATAGTCCATCACCATACATTTCCGATAATGGATAAGAATAAGTAGAACATTAAGACTACTTTCTGCCAATGGACTTTGTGTAGCCTCTCTAGTTGAACCAACAAAGAGATTAAACGGCAACAGCACAAAATTTGCTGCAAGCAGCAAAAAAAAAATAAAAAATTGTCTTTTAGCGAGTACTAAGAAAAACATTTAAATACAAAATTATAATATACAAAACAATAAAACATGAACTAAAATCAGAAACAAGAATTCTTTACTTTACAAATCAAAGTTTGTGATTCAAAATATTTTCTTGAGCATCCACAAGTATATGAAAGTAATTGCTTAAACATGTAATATTTCATAAAATGCTAATGTGCATATGAAAGGAAAATCAGCCACAAGTACAACTGACTTATTCATATACAACGCCTTTGAGGAAACGTCCTGATAAATATTAAAACAGTGTGCATAAGTTCCAAATTTTGCATAAAAAGAAAGAAACATCACAAGTTTTTTTCTGTTCAACCTCAGATGAAGAGAAAAAATGCATTATCGACTTGGTTGGACAACTAAATTCATATATTCGTCTATGCCATTTATTTACAGAAGATCAGCACCTAGAGAAGCATGTTTGAAATACTACCAGTATAGGGTAAAATTCCAAATCATATGAGATTATTCTCAACCAAGTGTTCAGATTCAAATGAGGAGTTAACCATTCAATTTATTTTCCATTACGAAAGTAAAGAGAGATCAAGTCACATTGAAGAAAGTGAAGATAATTGATGATTTTGTAAGAGAAGTAAGAGATTTCCATATACCAGCTGCAGAGCCAACTCTCTGTAGGACACCAGGCTGATTTACTTCTGAGAATATGATGTAAGATGAACTATTAATCTATGGGAAGTTAGGTCGTCTAATGTAATTTATAAGTAGCTTAGAGACGACCAAGCTAACTAAAGAATGTTCCTGCATGGTACAGAAAAAAAGATAACAAGTTGAAAACAAATGTTACATCCAACAAAATTTAGATGGTAACGTTGTCTTAGTTACCTGAACCATCAAAGCATCAATAAAAGGGTGGATATCATCTGGACCTGGTGATGGTCCCCTAAGAAGCTGAGTTGAAGTGACGATGAGCATGAAGTTAAGAAGTTCATGATGTAAAAGATATGTATTGTTGCTGGGGGAATACGTGGCACGAAATCAGGACTTCATTATTATAATCTCAGGACAAGATAAACTAAAGAACAATTGACAACACACCTTACATCTACTTTCCCAAGAAAGATAAGCACACTATGCATGACCAGCTGTTCAATATTTTGATCTATTCCAAAAGGAAAAGAAATAAGGACCAGATATCAGAAATATTTTAGCAGGGGAAATATATGATTATATAATTTGAAAAGAACGTTGAAGTAGCTGCATGTGAAATTCAAATTGTTTGATCTCCAATCTGACCCTTCTCCTTTAGAAAAGGGTTGACGCATGCATGTGTGTGTAGTGAGTGAGTGAGAGAGAGAGGTTCAAAGAGAGGAGAGGACAACTGAAAGGGACAAAATAGATATAATAGGCATGCACTGGGAAAAATAGAAATAGCAGAAAGTTATTGAATCTACAACCAGAAATGAGCTCGTAAAGGAGAAAATGTAAATTATGGCCAAGTGGATCACCTGTTGAGAAAGTGCTTGGTATTGCCTCACTTGCATCCAGAGATAGGTGTAATTCTTCAAAGTCGTCACTTTTTACTTTCTCAATTAAGTACCTCAGAAAAACAGAGGAGATATATAAAGCATTAAGAGCTTTCACAAGGGCTACAGAGGGCACACCAGAACTAGACACGCATTCTTGCAGACACAATGCCAGGTGGATTAAGATCTTTGCAAGGTGCCTTGTATTACAGTTGAGAAAGTTCTGAGCTGCAGAAATCAACAGAACCTCATATGCAGATTGCCAATCAGCAAAATTATCATGGCAAAGAAAACGTTAAAACGATATTTGACACATGCAACATAGATTCTAGTTAGATATACAATTTAAATATTCTCTTCCCCTGTTCAATTAAATATTTATCAGCCTTCAGTATTTTTCCTTTTACATGAACCAGTTTTACCAATTTCAGTTTTTCTGTTAAATACCATTTAGCAATAGGACACTTCCATAGTTCTAGCTTTGCAACTCACAATTTATTGTGTGTAGGGATTATAGAGCCCTCATCACCATTATTCTTCCTTTCTTTCTTTTGGTGGGGAAAGAAGAGAGAGAGAGAGAGAGAGAGAGAGAGAGAGAGAGAGAGAAATATATAAAGTGCTATGATATTGACTTAGGTCAGTCCATTAACAAACTAACCTTTTCAGTTAGATTTGTTATTCCATTTCCCACAAGCTTGGAGAATGAAGACACACTCTAGTTGACAAAGGCAGGCAAACAACAAAATCGATTTACACATAACAGCTTGCACTATTTCCAAAACTGACATCATGTTAATCAATATAATATCTGCAGCATTAAATGAGATTAGCTTTGCTGTATAGTAGAACCCTCGATCATGGAAAAGACAGAAGATAATATCAATCAGATTTATGAGTATCAATAAATGCCATTCATAAATTACTATCCTGTTCGTTGTACGAAAATTGCATTTCCATAAAGCTACTCAATATGGAACCGAGCTAGAAACAAACAACACTCATCTCCTCAATACTTCTGAGAAAAGGCCAATTCAAGTAGCTATTTAACTTCAGGAAACATAAAAAAAAAACAATGTAAATAGAAGCATAACTAAACAAGAACAAACATTGGTACAAATTTTTATATATGTTGTACCATCACATAAAACCATCAGCAAGCATTTATCGCATTTAAAATAAGCATGATGAACATGGAGTCACACAAGGCTCTCAAAGCAGATAGCTATTTTTAAAACTCTCTTCAACTAGAAACCAACCTCACACAAGCTTGCCCTCAACAGCCGCTGCACCAATCAGTTCTCCAATCATTTCCCGCCACCACGTGTATCTCATGATAGCCCTATTCATTAATCAAGAATGTGTCCCACCTCCACTTGTTTCCGCAACAACACAATTAATTATAGAATACCATCTATCATAGCTGTTTTTAGAACCCAGAAAATTAAACCTATCCAAAATGCCTCCACATGCAAACGTGTCAACAGACCATTTATAAACCTAAAATTATGATGCATTTAAGCATATCCCCAATTAACACAACCTCACAAATAATAGCTAAATTAACAGCGCATTAGCAATTTTTGTTGTAATTCTTTCGGACAAAATCACCTACATTGCCTAAAATAAACTAACATTCTAAAACAATTAACAGGAACTTCATATTACAAATTAAGCACATATATTCAAGCCAAATTACAGCTTTAACATTTCCGAACTCAATTGCACAACATGCAACTATGAAACGAAACGAATCAGAATCAAATAAATCCGCCAACAAAATAAAAAAATATAATAAAAAAATGAGGAGGAGGAAAAGTTTAAACTAACCGAAGAGTTGAGAAGCTTGAAGAACACGATCAGGAGGCAAACGAAGATCGAAAGGTAACTCGAGAAGCTTCTGCCAGTAATCGGAGGCAAGCGGATAGGACTTCTCCCCAACCAATTCTCCGATGAGGTTCTCCGCCGTTTCTGCCGGCCTCATCCCTGCACTGCCCCACCGCGGCGTTGACGGAACTCCCCCCATTCCTCTTTCTCTTCCTCTTTTTCTCTATCTCACACACAACACGCACAACACACACAAGTGTGTATATATTTACAGATAGCTGTATGTATATGCGGGAATGGATATTTATTAGTAATTACGGAGTAGTACTATTTTTGGGATTAAAATGTGAATCGGAATTGGGGAAAATTGGGAATTGTTTGGATTTGATGAAAATCATGAATTGGAGATATGGATCCCAATTAGAGAGAAAATAAAGAACTCAAGAAGAAGGTTTAGAAGAGAGTTTGGAGAATGACTTTTCAGTTTTTGTGAGAAATTTTGTGAAATTAATTAGTATTTAATTTATTATTTATCAAAATTTTGTGAAATATCTTTAGATTTTAGTTATGGGGAATTTTATAATTTTTTTTTAAAAAAATTATTTTTTTAATTTTAAAAATTTATACAATATAAATATTTAAAATATATAAATTTTTAAAATATAATTTTCTAAAAAATACTTTAGAATTTTCCTTTACTTTTTATTATGATGTGATGAGAAAATTAAGGATGTTGTAATTTGATGAGGGTGCTTGATGTACAGGGAGGACTGATATTGAGCTGGTTTTTAATTGACAAAATCATCCTTCATCTTCTTCTCTTCTATTTCTTTTTTTTTTTTAATTGTACTTGTTGGTTTGATTTTAGTTGTTTGAAAATATAAATGGTAGAAAAGTTTGTGAATTTTGGAACCATGAATTCTTGTTATTTTGGTTGATTTAAAAAAAAAAAAAAAACGATAATAAATTGAGAGGAAAGGAGATGCGAAAGAAGCATTTTGTAGAATGTTTTTACTTGTTTTATTCTTTAAAAAAAAATTTCTATTCGACATTAAAAATAAAAAGTTAATCACAATTATCATATATTCTTGTAATAATCTAGCCAAATTTGTTTAGCGAGGTGTTATTGAAAAAGATAATGTGTTTTAATATTCCAGAGAAAATTTTAACATTCTTAAATTGAATTAATGCGAAAAAACACTTATAACAAAAATATATCTTATATATAAATTATAAAAATAAAATAAAAATTTGCTCGACATGGAAATAGGTGAGAAAGAAGCAACTATATTCTTATTTTTTTTAAGAAAGTATAGAAATAGATTAATTGATATTGTTAGCAACTATATTCAGTAAAGGGATTATTATGTTGTAAAACAAATTCTACTTTTATTTTTGATATTTAGTATTATCATTAGCAGATTGAGTATGTTTTGTAGATGTCTCTTAAAACAGGGCAATTTCGTAAGTTGAACTTTTGGAGTGCCACTACAGCGGTTTTTATAATATTGCGCCTTTTGTTTTCGTCGGCAACAATCTTACGTGGCAATGGATTCATACTTCTCCTACGTCATCATCAATGAAGGATGGATGACCCCACGCTCTTTATGAAAGGTGCACCCCACCGTTCTGAAATCAACGTTGAATTTTGTGGTTATCTCCTCGAATTGTAATTTTTGTTTACAATAAAGAGAAAGAAAGAAAGAAATAAATAAAATAAAATAAAATAGCAAAATTTTTTGAGGACCATCAAATTTGTAGTTTTGACGAATAAATATTACAAAAAAGTCTGTCAAATAATTAATTAGTTTATTTAAATCACTATTTTTTAATGGATTAATTCCAAACAATCCATAGTTAGAACTTAGAAGCCTCAAGTTTGTGTTTCCTATTTAAGATATTAATTGTATTTTTCTCTAATATTTAAGTTCTATTTGAATTCATTTCCCAAATTATTCATGATGATTTAATCAATATGAAAAGAAATTCTTTACAACATAAAATTTTACTTATTTTATTAAAACTGCTTTGGAATTCTTTAAATTTAATTATAAAAAAAATTAAAACTTGTTGGTGACATGTTCCAAAACTGAAGAATCTATAGTGCTCAACTTCAACATATCTAGTCTAGTGCTTGACGACTACGAAATTAATTTGTGCCTAAATTCAACGCCGTTGACTTAGTAATTAATTAGTAAAATAAATACGCTTGACTTGTAATCCCATGCTAGTCTTTGAGACTTAGCTTTAATTTTCTAAAAGCATTTAGGTTGAAAAAGTCGCCAGTGAATATATTGGACTTGGAAGTAGGGGTAGCAATGGGTCGTGTTGGGTCCTTATCGAGTTCGTGTCAAAAAATTTTAACTTTAACACGACCTATTAAACATTCGTGTCGTGTCGACCCGTTTATTAACGGATTGACCCTACACGACCCGTTAACCAGTTATATTTTTTACAATAATACAAAAGATGATCATGAGTTATTTAACGGGTTGACCCGACATGACCCGTTAACTTTTTTACACTAATACAAAAGTTACTTAATTTATCTAGTAACACGATAACCCACAATTAATCCATTCACCCGAATGACATGATATGTCATTGAAGAGTGTATTATTGTGTCAAATTTTCGTAAATACCCCAATTAATTAACGGGTCATTCGGGTTACCCGATATTTTAATGGGTTAAATGGGTCGTGTTGGGTTACGTGTTAAGATAACGGGTTATCGGGTCAACTTGTGGATTGACACGACACGACCCGTTTAAATTTGGGTCATTAACGGGTCGACCCGTTAATAACCCAATTAAATTCGGGTCGTATTTAAATCTGTTAATTTCGTGTCATGTTATCGTATAGTGTCCGAAATTGCCACCCCTACTTGGAAGAAAGGATTTGCTTAGTTCAGTTTATTTATATACAGTGACGAAGTCATTAGTGTGTTATTAAATCTGTCAAAAAAATGATATTCGACTAACTATCTAAAATCATTCTGATTGATAATTGTATATAATTTCACTACCTAAATTAATTTTGACAAATAATCATAAATTTATAGTTTTGTAAATTGTTTTCGTTACATGTTATCAAGGTTTCTAAAGGTCAAGACTCAAAATTGGCCTGTAAAATTAATTAGCTTGGCTCCATGTTATCTATTGACATAATACTTGAAACATTAAAATTCATTTTTTTCATTATTTGTACTATTTGTCATTATTTACATTATTTATTCCTATAATTATTCACTTGTTCTATGATATTATTTGTATTATTCATTTTTATTAGTTGTGTACCCTCTTTATGTGTCTATCGAGACAATTTTTTATTCTTGCATAGTGTAACTTCATTGCTTAAAAGTTGATAACAAGTCACGCGCATGAAGTAAGAAAAGAAAATGCATATACTATGCACAAAATCAATAGAATTCTTGGTGGATCGATCCACGAATAATGATTTAATTTCGATTCGACCACATCACCCAATTTGATGATGTGACTCTAATTGAGAACTTAACAGATCCATGACATACTATCATGGACAGGGTCCATCCAAGAATTTTCCCAAAATCAAGCATACAAGCTACATATACTAATATTATTTGATCGCCAATATGATGACTTTGGTTCGAGAATATTTGAATTATAATACCAAAGTGACTTGCTTTCGACGTTAATTTGGACTAAAAATTTTTAACATTCTTCATGGGCAACCTTTGAGGCCCATATATCTTTTAAATCAAGGAAAAGATAATGAAGTGATCCATTACAATTATTAATGAATCTATGTATCAAAGGTAGGCTTAAAGCCTTTTCAACATGTCCACGTACCCAAATTTAATTGTATATAATTTTTAAACGATACATGATCTTTTGTTTTATTTTTTTAAAATCGAGAATTCGTAATATTTGTAAACTAGAATCCGATGCTTAGTCCACAAATACCTTGAATTATATGACAAATATCTCTCACGTACCTTTAAGTCTCCTATTTTTCTTTCCATTTTTATGGTCATGAATATGAAAGAACCCAAAAATCTCATACTGACTATATTGCTTGCAGTCATACATGCACCAGAGAGACCTTTGAATCTGCTTTGTTGTACATTTTATTGCCAAGTGCCAATAATTGTTTTTGAAGAAAAAATAGTGAGAGCAGCTCCCCAAAAAATAACAATAATATTATTCCAAATATTGCAAAAAGAAAATTATTTCCAAAACTACTTGCCAATATCAATTTACATTATTACAAAATTATATTAAATCATCAAACTCTTTTTTTAATATTTAGTCAAATTTTATTTATTCTTTCATAAATCTTGAATTACGTCAATAGTGTTGTGAAGTAATTTATGATATTATGTAAAGGAAATACGGTAAGTATGTAAATGGGACAAGTTTGAGTAATGAAAATAACGAAATACAGTTTATGTGATAAAACGTTTTTCTTACTATCTATTAGTTATGGATTCGAGTCATTGAAGAGTAAAAAAGATAAGTGAGTTTTTTTTTTTTTTTTTTTTTAAAAAGTTTAAAGAGTAATGAATTAATTGCATTGTCAATTGTGCCCTTGTTCGTTCATGCACCACATGTGCAATCCCATCGAACGTCCAGACGGACATGTATCGTATATGGCAAGATCTTCTGTTTGTGAACCAAATTAATTAACAGACACAGTACTAGTCTATGGAAAATACTTATATAGACCCGATCTTTGACCCTATCTATAAATCTTGTAGTTATGATTAAATTTTAAAAAATCTTGTTTACGTCAACTGATGTCATAGATTATCTAAAATTTAATTTATGCCACATGATTTACAAATAAGATCAAAAACTGAATTTACCTAAATATTTATCTTACTCCAGTGCATCATTAAAACTTGTGTTAGATAGAAAGCAAAGGAAGTGATTTCCCAGCTTTCCATAAAAGGGAATGTGATCATACACACCAACATTTATAGACCCATATTTTGTTACATGGAAAATACTTTACAAATTCACTTTTAAAAATCTGTTAAATATTTTGTTTAATGTCTAATCTTTTAATTTTAGATTTTTGATCGAATTTTTTTTATTTTTTTCGAATTTGATGATACATCAGTGATTTTTGTTTATCACTTTATATTTATCATTTTTTATAAATGCTCTCTGATGTGTAAAGGAAAATTATTCTACACTCGTAATTTGTAATTGAAACACAAATTCTAGCAGGTAATTGCGCTATATTTCCTGTTGGGATATTTTAGATTACAAATTGATCTTTCCCTTTTGACAAAAGAATATCAATAATACCAAAGAATATCCTTAACCATTTACAACACGACCAACAATCATATACCCGAACACATTATTCATAATAATGTTGAGGAACATTTTGCCCTCCCATCATTTCAATGCTAGCTGTATTAATCCACTACATGATTAGAACTCAAATTGATCTACCGGATTATCTATATTATATACAAAAGAAAATACTTAGGTAGATTTGATTTTTAATCCTACCTGTAGACCTTGTGGTCAGGATTAAAGGTTGACATTTTAAAAAATCTTGCTGAAACTTGCTTACATCAGCTGATGTCATAGATTCTCTAAAATTTAATACACACCACAGAGTCTATAAATGGAGCAAAAAACCAGGTCTACCTAAGTATTTGCCATACATAAAAGTTTCAACTAACGTATTATTTTTGATATTTTTCATTCTTAGAATGTCTTTTGATTTAATACTTCAAACATCATAAAATGAGGGATATTTAGAGAATTTTGAAAAAGTAACAATTAACTGCAAAATGAATTCAATTAACTACAAAATGAAGGCCAATTAAATAATTCTCTAATTAATGAACACTAAGAAAATGAACAGTCACCTAAAAAAATAAAAATGAGTCACCAAAAAATTAACTAAGAAAATGAACAATCACCGAAAAAATCAGCCACCAAAAAATTATTTCTTTTAAAGTCCTAACATGCCTTTTGATTTAGTACTTCAAGTTTCATAAAATAAGGGGGTATTTAGAAAATTTTGAAAAAATAACAAGTAACTGCAAAAGTGAAAACAATTAACTACAAAATGAAGACTAATTAAATAATTCTCAAATTAATGAACGCTACGAAACTTAATAGTGACCTAAACAAAAAAAAGAAAAAAGAAAATGAGCCGTCAAAAAACTAATTAAAAAAATGAACAGTCACTTAAAAAAAAAAGTCGTCAAAAACTATTTCTTTTAAAGTAAAAGTGCCTCATAATTCCTAAAACAAAATAAAAATTAACTTCAAAATTAATACAATTAATTGCAAGATGAAGACTAATTAAATAATTCTCAAATTAATGAACACTAATAAAATGAATAGTCACCTAAAAAAAAAGAAAATGAATCACCAAAAAATTATTTCTTTTAAAGTAAAAATGACTCTAAATTCCTAAAACAAATTAACAATTAACTTCAAAATGAATACAATTAACTACAAAATGAATTTTAATTAAATAATTCTCTAATTAATGAACACTAAAAAAATAAATAATTCGCCTAAAAAAAAGGGAAAATAAACTGCCGAAAAACTACTTATGTTCTTTTAGATAAAAATGCCCCTTAATTTCTAAAACAAAATAACAATTAACTGCGCAATGAATACAAATAACTGTGAGATGAATTTAAATAATTTTCTAATTAATAAACACTAAGAAAATGAATAGTCACCTAAAAAAAATGAACTGTCAAAAAACTATTTCTTTTAGGTAAAAACACCCCTTAATTCCTACAATGCACATTAGTTCATTACCCCAAACATCACAAAATGAGGGGTATTTAAGGAATTTTGAAAAAATAATAATTAAGTGAAAAATGAACTATAATAAAATCATCCTCTAATTAATGAATACTAATTCCTGACTATGTCTAGGGAATGAGATTATTATTTTTGATATTTTGAAATCATAAAATACCCTTTAATTTAGTTTTTCAAGCATCTAAAACAAGGTTAATTAGGAAAATTTGAAAAGTTAACAATTAAATGGGAAATGAATACAAATTAAATAATTCCCTAATTAATGAACGCTAAAAAACTAAACAGTAACTACATTTTATTTCATTTTTTTAAAGCAAAAACGACATTCCATCATTCTCTAAATTAATGAATACTAACTTCTTCCTTCTATTGCAATATTGAAATTAGATATAAGTAAATCATTACATTACTTAATGACAGTGTATACTAATAGAAACCACCACAATACATCATAACAATCATAATACTTGAGAATGAGGATAATATCCAACTACCACAAAACTATAAAGAACTCATCACTGTTTTCAATAAACAATTACTTTTACGTCTGCCTTATAAGTAACCCACCATGAGGTTGGAACTAATACATTGTTTATCCAATTCCACAATTTATAATATATATCACAAGTCTCATTGGCAAAGGAGGAAGAGCAAACATGTATATAATGTTCCTTTTGTTGCAACATTTCAATTATTATTTTTTTTTAAATTTGCAAATTCACTACCAATTCTTAAAACTAAATTTATCTTTCCTTCAATTTCAAATCAAGTTAGTTAACCTCATTATCAACATTAAAAAATTTTGTAATTTAGGAATTATTCTTTGATTTCTAATATAATTCTATAAATTTGGCCCAACTTCTATAACTACTACGATTATACGTATATTTTGGGAAAAAGACAAATATTACTCAAATGCAATAATAATAAATTTGAAAGTTATTACTACCTCCATCTTATTTATTTTGTCATAATTTTGATTTTTAAGATCAATGCATCAAGTTTTCAAAGTTCAAGTTTGTATAGATTTTTATATGTTTATAATTTCTCATGAATATAAAGTTTGTTAAACACTAAAATAGAGAAATAAAAATATATGTAATTCAAATAATTTTTAATGTACTCTTATTAATCACGTACAGAGAACGTGTGCAATTTTTAGTTACTACAAAAGTGTTAGAATTATGAAGTTTAAATTTGAGTGTATGGTAGGTTTTCATGAAATGTTTCACAAAACCAAATCAAGTGCTCATTCCTACAACATTGTAAAGAAATAATTAATAATGTAAGAAAGATTAATTCATTTTGCCATAAAAAAAGCACAACATTTCAGAATATACAAAAAATTAATTGCATTTAAACGTACATCATTCTCAAAGGGTCATGAACGTATAAATATGGCTGTCTTTACGCCAATCATTGAAAAATCTAACACATGTTGATTATGGTGAGACAAGATCCCATTGTAGGACCATCCCTTCACAATCATCTATTAAACCTTTCACGGGAATACCCAAATCTAATCAACAATTTTTAAGACAAGTTTTGGAAGACTAATTTTTACCTGGACTCAACAGTGCAGTTGCATTCTATTTTCCCAGCTTAATTTACTCCCAAATGAACATGAAAAGAAATTGTCAAATTAATGTTTGGAAAAGCTTATTACAGAATTTCACTTTGTTCAATATGGAAATATTCACCTAAAATCCTTCGTACGTATACCAAGGACACATATGTTAGTTATTTCCCTGGAGGAGAACAGTCTGAGGGGAACTGAAACAGGTAAAATCATAGAATCACAAAGAATTACTTGAACTTCCTGGACAGCCAGATTTGTCAAGAAATTGTCACTGTTAGTTAAACAACTTCACAATCTGTCAGGTTCAAACTTCCCAGGTCAAAATATAGTACCTTAATTCATCCACCACAAGAATTGAAATATCATTTTCCCCCGAAAGAATTGCATCTCAAATCTCAGTAATGATGATCAGAAAACAACTACACAACAAATAGAATTGGAAAGATATTTTATGGTGGATTAGAACCCAAAAAATCAAACTGCTCAGTTAGGAAATCCAAATCTTTAACATTTTCTCCTACACCACCAAGAAAACCTACACGATCATCTTCAATGCTTTCTTGAATCAAGCCATCCCAAAATCCTTCATCAAATGATTTATCATCATCATTACCTACATATCCTTCCTCCAACTGCATTGGAGGTGGAAATGGTCCTTGCATGTTCATTATCTCCAAGTCATTAAATCCAATGATTCACAACCATAATCTTGAGATTCTTGTTTGACATGAGTGTCAACTTTCACCACCAATGCTGCCAAAGCTAGGACCTTGATCAATTGGCCTCCTCCTTTTCTTGCCAATTGCTTCCTCAAGTTCTTTTCTCTTTTCCTTTTGTTGGACTATCTGCTCAAGAATTCTAGTATTTTGTATTGCTCTTGCCAAGAAAGTCATCATCTGCTGCTGTTTAGTCTCAGTCCCTTGTAACCTTTGTTCCATTGCTTTAAGGTAAGCTTTAGTATTCTGTTGTTGCTGTCTTAGCTTCACTAATTCCACCATTAGGACTTGCTTGTCGCACTTCAGTCGATCAATTTCAGCATCTAATCCAAATCTTCCCACTTCAACACAAGAGTCTAAACCTTGGTTTGAACCTTGAAGATGTGGAGGTGTCTTTCTTCTCCTAATATTTCTCAAAAGATGTCTTTGTCCCCTTAAAAACCCTTCATTAGCAAACTCCCATTTGTCTGCATCAACTTTTCTAAAACCCTGCACAGTTTAGAAGTACTACTAGTCTTTCATATAAACTACAAAACCATAGGAAAATATATACATGAACCTAGCTGCCATTTATTGCGCTATATTGTGAACCATATCAAATATCAAACTCGTGATCTCTAGCTAGTTAATTTGATGCATTGTTTTGAGAATTACATAAAATTTGGAGCCCATTTTAGACAAGATGGAAATGGCACACATCAATAGAATGATAAGTAGGACTTCATTAATTTCCAAATTCCAAAAGAAAAGACATAAATAGGAATTTCACATATGTATAGTTATACTAACCACTCTCTCTTCCCTTATCAAGTTACTCAGCAAACAAAAGGAACACAATAAGGAGAAATCTAAGGTTGCGTTTGGATGGATGGATTTGAATTGAAGGAAGGATTTGAAATAAATATATTTGAATTAGGTGGAATTGGAATCACATAAAATTTAAAATGCACCCATTTAACCATTAAAATCATACTCTCACTTGTTAGTGGATTTCAAATACACAACTAAATCAATTACCTTGTTTGATTAATGATTATTATAAATTTAGATTTCAAATCAAATCGATCCACTCAAATCCTTCTATCCAAACACAATGTAAAAAATTTATATATGATATTAGAGGTGTATATTTTACTACAAATCTTTAACTAAAACATAGAGTCCATTGAATTAATATGCAACAATTAATTTCAACTATATAATACAAAGAATGAAATGAATTTATAGTGGAATAAGTGTAATTAATACACATGCATCCAGAAGAAATCTATGCTTCATGCTTCTTGAACATAAATTGATTAGTGTAACAAAGTGAAAATCTAGAGCAAATCTATACTTGAGTATTTAAGAAAATTAAAGATATATATCCCAGTGAAAAATAAAAAAAGAGAATTGATTAATTAATATTTGCATTAATAATGAATGAATCAAGAATTAAAAGACTCACATAAGTGTTGAGCTGCCTCACAAAGCTTGAGAAATTGTTATGCTTGAAGTACCTAGGAAGAAGCTTCATTGCAAAAGCCTGGGGATCCGTTTCCAGACAATAAAACTATTGTTACCTTTACTCCAAGAAACAACATGATTAGTGTTTGGATCATCTACAAGGTCATAAGTCTTGGTGAGAAATGGTGGAGGTCCAGCCTCATTTAGCCCTTCTATTGGCTGTGGAGTTGTCACAAAAGTCTCACCTAAATACAATGAACTGGATCCAAAAAACTCCTCCTTCACTGCCCTCAAAGGATTCATACCTGGATTTTACTTATCAAATGACAAAAAAAAAATTTCTGGGGTTTGCAAATAAAGCCTAAACTTACCAGTTTTAGCCTTGTTTTTGGCTGGAGATGGATGGTTCAATAGATTTGAGTGGACTAGTGGAAAAAAGTGAGTCACAAATAAATGCTAAGTAAATATAGATAACGCGGCTTCCTTTTGATATTGAAGCTGTCTTTTCCTCAAGGAAGGAGAAGGAACAAAAATGGAGGACAAGCTTTGGAGGAAATATGAAAATGGAAGCCAAGAAAACTGGAGAAGAAAATAGGGCAAGATATTATGAAGTTGAGTTGAAAGTTTTATTACTCATATAGGTTCAAAGATTTTGGTAATAATAATAATAAAGAAAGCACATAGTTTATGAGTATTACTTAGCACTTTTGGCAACTTGGACAGGGGGGAAGTTTATGATGTAAACAAAAGAATAAAATGGGGCTTGAGATATTTTCAAGCCCCCACACCTCACAAAACCCTTTCTTCTTTTGGGAGGGCCTTTTGGTAGTAAAAGTATATATTTTATTTTGTTTTTTAAAAATAAAAGTAAAAAAGAAAAGTGTTTTTTTTATTTTATTGGTATTGTTTACCCGTGTTGATGTCTAAACAAACACCTACCAATTTGATGATATAACCAATAGAGGGCGGACACGAATATAGGTTTGAGCTACTCAAACTTTGATAATGTAGAATATGAGAAATTCGATCAAATAAATGTTCTATTCAAAACTATAGTTAAAATCGAAATGGAATTCCAAAGAGTCCAGAACCAACAGTTGAAAACGAATGGAGGTGATATATTTTTTGTTCTATCCCCTCATGCATTTTATCTTTCGAACGGGACCAGAAGGGATTTTAAGAAACTTCTATAATATTTTTAGAAAAGCACCTTCTGAATGCTTATTCAATCACTATTTAATACATTAAAAACTTATATATATATATATATATATATAAATATTATATCTATAACAGATTAATTCCTGATAAAACCGTAAAATTTCTTTAGATTTTATAGTTGTGTCATATTCTTGAAAAATCTTTTGATTTTATATGCAGCACGATTTCCCTGGCTCAATGCAAACAAAACAAATAATTTGAAATTAATTGAACTATTATTTTATGTACCTTCTCTAAGGGTGCTCTCTACAATCTCACACGTAGCAAACTTTAGGCCCAAAAAAAAAATAAAAATGTGAACAGATTATTCAAACTTCTTTGACTCAAAAATAATGATAAAGAGGCCCTTCCAAATGTCTGAATTGCTTGATACCACCGGACTTGAGTTGAAGGGACATTATTTTATATGCTGAAAGCACAGGGTCGGTGTAGGATTAACGCTAGTTTGCCCATTTCCAAAAAGTTTTCTGCAATGGAAATATCTTGATGTCGTAGACAAGAAATATCTGATTACCCTTATATTATTTTAATCCTTAATCAAGAATATAGTAGGAATTGGACATTGTGACGCACAACATATGCTTACTATATTATCCACTATCTAGACGCATAAAATATTTTAGTGGGAGCATCTAGATCTCTTATTAGTAAATGAATTAATAATAGGGTAAAACAACTATAAAAACCAATCAAATTATGCTTGAAGGGGAAAAAAAGATCAAACATCATCATTCAAACCATGCTTTAGAAAATACATAATAGTAGTTTGGTTAATCTTGCAACCTTTATAAAAGCAAAAGCCATAGTGGTCAAAAAATAGATTCTTGTTTTAAAAAAAAAATATCTGAAAAAAAAAAACATAAATTACAAGAAATTTCTTTGTGATTTGATTAATATTTCGATACAACCACCCTATAGTTTACAAACATACAATTCGCCCCTTTGTGGTTTGAGTTTTCTTATAAAATAAATAAAAAGTTAAAAATCTAACGAATTTTTGTAAAATGTTAAAAATATTTCTAAATCTAGTACCTCTCTATAACCTAAAAACCCGTATCTTATATGGGAGAAATTGTTTTTTGTATTAAAAAACATAATAAACAATGATTAAAATAATTCTTAAAATAGAAAATTCTTAACCTTGCAATAGTCACTCAACAAAGAATTTAATGATTTTAATTTAATCAAACCACAAGAGAACGAATTGTAAATTTACAAATTATAAAAAAGCAACGTAAATATTAGACAATCTACAGAAGGTTTCCTTATAATTTACCTCAAAAAAATGGATAGAGCCCATCTAATTTAGGGGATGGCGAGGAAACATATTATATGACCCTCCACCACTAGCAGTTAACCCGTGACACAAGTAGCAATCAAATGATTCATACACCATCATTAACCTAATATCGAAGTCTTGCTTAACATAAACATCGCTATGAAATCTGTGTTATTATAATAATCTACTTTTACCCAAAAAAATATTATATAATCCAAAAGCACGACCAAAAATAGTTGTTACAAATCAGAAAGTATCATAAATCAGATGCACCAACATCACCATATCAATACGCGTGTTAGCGTATCACAAGCATAGAAACAAAATTCGGATTAATAAAAGGAGCCGGTGTCATTAGTTTAATTGAAACAGTAAAAAAGGAGTAAATATCTTGCTTTAATTGAGTTCCGGATGAATGTAGAACCAAAGATTCCAGACAAAACAAAATCCAGCATCAATTCAAAAGTTGCATAGAGCTGAAAAGGACAAACGTGCATCTTCACAGGTCAACTTAACAACATCAAGGTCTAGAAACCAGCCTTAAAAGCTCCCAAAACACACAGTACAATGTGCATTGAACAAATATAGCAAGCAAGAATTTCCAGGATTTCATAATAAGTGCAGGAGTTGAACAGTTTTGTAACCAGTAACCACATCGGGAAATATATATTCGGTAAAGAAACGCGCCTTGGCGTCTTCTTATACAATACCTTGTACTATTACAGATAATTTAATAACCAAAAACAAGCCAAGAGAACACGCGTACCATCTGGTTATTCGTATTACATATAAACTTCGGTTTTCAGATTTTTTTTATATATATGTTTTTAAGCTGCAGCATCAACTGCCTGACCTGCAGTTTCCTTCTGCCCAAATGTTTCGAGATATCCTTTCCTGCATATAAAGGACCCTCCTCAGAAATCAGGTTTAGGACTTTCCACTTATTTTTCGGTTTATAGTTTAGTTTTTAGATGTCATTTTGACATGGCAAACAATATGTGGAGAAACAAAGAGCTTCAAGTTAAAATGTCGAAGACATACCTTGCAGGGAGATGGTCATGTGGACGATTGAAGGGGGTCCAAAGTGGATCGCCAACAAAAAGTCGCATTGCCTACAAAGTGATGTAATTAATTAAGAAACATATAATTTCCACGTAAGGAACATTTTCTAGAACAACTACTCCAACAACACACAAATGCCTGTTATGTTGATTAATTTCAGCAATAGCTAAGCAGATGAAACCAAAACACATCCGTATCCATGTACTTTCAAGCACAAAGTTGAAGTGGAGAAGGTTATAGACTCGGCAATACTACCCAATATGGCATCTTGGGCAAAAAAGTACTATAAGAGCCAAAACACAACTAGGTAGTAAATCTGCATTCCTTCTCTCTTCTCCCCACCTCCTCCTCTTCAGTTTCCCTCTCAAGGTAGTATACCTTAAAATGTTAGATGGAATGGGGCCAGTATTCAACTGCTTGCTGAGAACACAAAATTTGTTTTAAATCCAACTGCTTGAGAAAAAACATAATTTTGACTTCTCTTCAATTTGACTCGGGAATAAATCGTCAAAATGCAACTAATAATGTGGTTTCTTCTCCAGGAAATTAAACAAAAACATAAACATTGAGCGTCCAATCCATTCACACACACACAACACATCAGACTTCGTGAGCGCTTATGGACAAAATTGTTTTCTTCATCACTATGTACCTTGATGTAGTTATCAGAATCAAGTGTAAAGCGATGATAAATCCCAGCTGGAAGGACAATCATGGCCCCTTTCTTTACCCAGATACGGATCCAGCCATCATTATGATCCCGCACATCAAAGTAACCTTCACCAGAAAAACGTTATTTATGACCATTAACTAGTTCAAGAAAGTGATACAGTACAATCAAATTACATTCATTAACCTATTACTTAAAATTACAGTTCATTAACCTACCACTCCCTGCAACGCAATAACGGATCTCCTCATCAGTGTGAAGATGTTCTTCAAAGAAGTTCTTGATCTTTTCCTCATAATTGGGTAACTTTTCAGGACAAACCTCACAAAAATCCTGAAATTTTTTGGATCACATTATACACAGCTTACTAGTCAACGGTAAAATCACCTTTCGCAGTGACTTAACTAATTTATCCCTTAATTTCAGAAAAATCTCACATACGATGTACGAGTATCCACGCTCTTCACGGATCTTCTTCAACTCTTCATCAGTTTCATACTTATCAGCATCCAATCGCCAGCTAAGCACTCCAAGCTCTGAGAAATTCATAATAATGGCTAAGAACTAAAGCACTAAAGACGAGAAGCTCGATGTGCATTTATATCACTTAGAGGTTAGAGAAATAGAAAAGCAAAAGAGAGGGTCTTGCATAGAAATTGATGTTTTGCAGGCAAAATATCTCTGTCTTAAATAAAAGTTATCAGTGGAGTGGTGACTGTGATATTCTATACAATAGGATGTGGGAGGGGGAATAGCTAGCTTTGTTCAAGACGGAAGCTGTCAATAGCTAGTGATTTTATCGTGGATAGTATCAAGTATATACCTGCAAGTTTATCCAGGGAGACAAGTTCCTTTGGCTCACGGTGATGGGGAAGTCTCTGGTCCTCATCACTGTCATCCATGTACCATGCCTGTATGACTTCTTCCCTAGCATCCTGCAAGACAAAAAATCGATGTGAAGGATCTAACCACAATGTTCCCTTCTCTTCAATTATCAAGTTAAAAATATTTCCCAATCTTCGGTTTCATATTAAAAATCTTTCCCAAGGTAAAACAGGAAGTATCCAAAGATTAACAGTCAATTACAACAGTGAAGCAAGCATAAAAGGAAGTCCTCTCCTTTAAATATTCACATGAAGTAAGAAGTCATGAAACGTTAATTAACTACTGAGAGGATTTAAAAGATCAGATAAGATATTAATCCATCATTTCCATACAACAATCAATTTCTGTAGCCTTATTTGATCAGATGGTACAACATCAGAAGAAAAATATATGCAAGGTTCTGCCAAGTCAAGACATCTCTTAAAATAAAATTTGTCAAATAAATGTGCTCATGGAGCAGTTACAAAAACATGATGAATCCAAATAAACTGAAAATCTCAGAATACAATTAACACAAATGTCAACATCCATTTGTGAAACTTGCCATCCCATCCTTCTGGTTTCACATATGTATGGTAACAGAGGCCAAAAAGAACAGACAGACAATAATTTCTACCTTACTTCCAGACCAGTTTGAATGCACATGAAAACTACACTAATTCTATTATCTAAGCTGGTTAGTATCTTCATACTAAGAGTATGCAAAACAGAAAACAAGCAGCAAGCAGCACACACCAAAGTACTCCTTTTTATTTCTATTCTGCAATAGAAATTTGACCTACAATCTCATACAGTCATACCAATGGAATTAACTGCAATACACAACTTGAAACAAAATCCGGATATGGCAAAATGGAACTTAGGTTGACAAAGCCTAAACAGCAAACTTCTGGCTCCGGTTAACCTCTATATATTTAACTAAAAAGGGCTTTCTTGGTTTGTCTAAGAGCAAGTAAAAATTCAGCTCAAGTATAACAAATTTCAAAAAGTGAGCATAATTTTTCCAACCCACACCTTCAAAACCAAAAAAAAAAACAACCATATCCTACAGCCTTTAATGTGTACCTAGACTACTACTGGCTACTGCCATTCAATCTTCACAAAATCCTTTAAAAAATAAACTTTTCTTGTATCCTTTTCTTTTATACTAATTCATAAACTCCAAAAGTAAATTATAAACAAAACGCAAATTTCACCCGAAATGAATGATAATCATACCATCATTAAACAACCAATTAATTCCAGCTCTTCAAAGAATACTAAACTAACAATAAAAATACCATATTTTTCACACTCTCTTGCCCGCGCGCACACACTCTCTCTGAGATTAATCTAAATCCATGTATTTCTTTTCATACCAAACTTTCCTACACATTAAATTTAGCTGATTCTGCAATCAGTCAAAAAACACACATTTACACACACAGATGAACAAAGCGCATATAATTCTAGAAATTTTTACATGAATGATAATTTAAAGTTCAAATAAACCGATGAAAAAAAAAAATAGCAGAGATAATAATTGGAAAAATTCAGACAAAAACATTAAGGAATTAAACCAAATTTCAGAATATCTCATCTAAACACAAATTAGTAAATTAAAATCCTCCATGAAAAATTAACAAAAATAATTAAAATAGAAATTAAAAAAATAAAATAAAATCCATGGAATTTCATACCTTGGAAAGAGACCCCATTGTTTTTGCCCTTATTTAAGTTTCTCTCTCTAGAATTCGTCTGAATGGAATTTTTAGCTTCTGAACAGAGAGCTTCCAAACCACGCCGATATATAAAATAAAGGTCTTGAATTGTGAAATTACGAAACTATCCTCTAACCGGGAACGGTACTTGTCCAGGTTAATTGAACATGCCCATGTGGCGAGGACGGAGACGGGGTTATTTTGGTACTTGTACGTGGGAACGGTAAGTGGAGGAATTTTATTTGTTTGATTTGGCTAGCTGGCTGCGATTAGTTGTACCTTCACTTACGAAATTGACTATTTTGGGTTTGACTTCAAAATTAAGATTAGTGGTGTACAAGTGTTAAAGCAGCATGAAAAGATCATGTTTTAGTCTTCTAGCTAATCAAGTACAAGTACTATATTAAGGATAAGGATCTAAGCACATGGATTACGCTAATCCGTGGTTATAAAAGAAAAAAATCTATGGTTCAATTAGAATTGCATACCCACTGTTCCCGTGTCGTTTTAATATTTATACAATATAATATAATATTATGAAAATCATTCTCTTGTATTTTAAATGTTTATACAGTACAACATTATATGCTTAAAAAGCTTGTACGTATACGCTTTTAAAGTCAAGAAAATGATTCCCTAAAAGTAACTGTAAAAATATAAATTTTAAAACAGAATGACATGTTATTTTAACGGGACATAAATTCAAAAATTTTGAACATGGCAAAATTTAGAAGTCAGTGAATCACCCAGAAATAAGGATTTGAAATAAATAGAATTGAAATAGATAAATTTAAAATGATATGAAATTTAAGTGAATTTAAAATCTAATCATTTAATCATTAAAATCACACTCTTATTATTTGGTAGATTTCAAATTTTCAACTAAATCAATAAACTTGTTTAAGTTATTTTATAATTATGTTTGGATCGATACATTTGGAAAAAAATTTAAAATTCATTGAGTGATTTTGTAAGATCAAAAATGAATGATTTCAAATATACTCAAATTAAAAAATTATTTAAAATCCTGTTCTTTTACACTTTTTAATTTTGATAAATTTAAAATTTATTCATTTTAACCTTACAAATGACCTCAACAAATGACTAGATTTTAAATCATTTCCTTAATCTATCGATCCAAATACTATAATATAAAATTTAAAATCTAAAACTATCCAAATCCTTCAATCCAAACATAGGAAGGAAGATAAAAAAAGGGAAAGTTCTTAACGAGGAAGGCAGAAAAGGGAAATAAGGGAATGAAAGTTTCCTTTATATTATTTGGGGGTTTTGGAAAAAAAATTTATTAATATTAATATTTTACTAAAGTGTCCTTCCTTTTGGTATTTTTATATTATATTTAAAGGATAAATATGATATTTCATAATTAATTATAAAATAATTAAACTTTTCCTTTCATTTCTTCCATAAATGGAAGGAAAATTATTTTAAACTTCTATCCCTCCATTTCCTCTCTTTTATCTTCTTTTCCCTCCATTTAAAATTCTCAAATAAAATAAAAATTTTAACTTTTCATCATTTTCTCTTTTTTTCCTTCCATTTCCTTCCATCCAAGCTCACAGTAACTGTTTTCAAGTTTTCAAATATACACAGGAAGTTAGTGAACTAGTCTTTGTATATGATAAAAGCATAATCAATTTCACTAACTATTAAAAAAAAAAATTATTACTACTATCAAGACAAGAAAGTCTAAATTACTCATTTTCCAATGCATGAGTAAGTTTACCACACCACAAATAATGCCAAAAGAAAATTACAACGTTTTACCTTTTTACTTCTTCATCCAATTCCTTCAAATACTGCACATTGCCATATCCACCATATGCCTCTCAAATGCACAAAACAATGCCTCAATAATAAGACGCGTGAGACAGAAAGTGACACAAAATATGAGATAAAATATTTTGTACCCACACAGTAGTTACTACTTACCTGCTGCCCTGCCCAATGGTAGCCATAATGTGCTTATTTATAGAGCAGCTGTAAGTCGGTGGTAACATTCTAGAGGACCATATTTTTATATTGCTAATCTCTTTTTTGTAGGCAAAATTATTGCTGCTACGCCAGCAGATATTTTTAATTGCAATGCACTATGATAAAAATAAAATGAAATTTGAGAAAAGTTGTAGGAAATTATAGTTCTTGAAATTACTAGAGAATTCTGGTATGGTGGTCCTCCCTGCCTACCCACCTAGATTTTGGGTAAACAAAATCTCGGTTTTCAATGCTTTTCTTGTAGGTATATACTTGAGCCAATATGATATTTAACTATATTTATACATTCGGATATAAACAAAATTGCATAACATTAAATTTGGATGTTAAAATTTTCGAGTGAGAATAAATATCGAATTTATTTAAATATTTTTATTGCTTTTAAATCAAATTTTGCACCCCTAAATTAGGCCAAAAGACGAGACATATGCCCAATTGGACCCGGGTTTCTGTTGCGGAGCTAAGTGGGCGTAAAGGGCTTAAAGCTTGGTCAAGTTTTTGGAGATGTCCTCTTGAGTTAAAGAGAGAGATTTTAATTGGATTTGGGGGATGATACCTAAAAATATTATTCAATAACTCATGGGCATGTAATCAGTCAGTTAAATCTGTCAAACATACAGGAGAATATTTTGATGATTTTTATTTAAAATTAAACCCTGAAAATATTTAAAATTCAAGGGGTTCATGTGTCCAATAATTATTCTTAAACCCATAAACTACTCAAACTCATCCTGAAAGAGTATAAAAATAGTAATTTAAAAGGTAAAACGAAGGATTGGAAATTTTCATTCTCTCAACTCTACACTTTGTCAATTCAAACTCTCATTTTATTCTCAATTTTTTTCCTGTCACAAATTCTGACTTAAGCGTTCGAAACTTCCCCGGGATATATAACCCAACCGTTTTTGTTCTTGTTATAGGTTTCCTATAACGTGGGTACACGTGCGTCATTCACTATAATTTTGGAGTATTGAGATGACTAAAAACTTAAACTAGAATACTGCATTGTGATGCTATAATTTTTCATGCATTGTGATGCTATAATTTTTCACGCATCAACACTGGATTTCCCATACAGTCTTCTTTGAACAGCCTAGAAGGGTAATTCATTTTGCTGCCGAACATACCATGACCAAATTAGTTTTGTTGTGCAATCTACAATGGGTTTTCATCTTCTGAAGCTACTATCCACAATCTGAAAGAAAATTCAGCCCACAATCAGAATCTAATTGGACTCCGCACTAGCTTGCCCGATGCATAGCCCCTAATATTTAGCAACAGAGATAAAAGTCACTAGCAAGAAAAATGCATATGAATTTAAAACGTTTGGCTATATTATTGGAAAAATCTATTATCCCGTAACGGATTATTCCACTTGTACTCCACTATACTGTAAAAGTTTATACAATATAATATTATATGTTTTAAAATTTTATACTGTACAAACCTTTAAAACTAATAGAATGATTCTCTCAACGGACAATAGAATTTCCCTATATATTATTATAAAAAAGGTTTCAGTTACATGGTCATTTGGTTACATACAGAAAGTAGGTTACATATGTAGCATCATATATTACCAAGTATCACAGACAACAGTGGCAAATGTCCTTAGTCCCTCAGTGATACAATATTAAGTAACAAGTTATGCCTCAATGTGCTTCAAGTGGCACTCCAACCTTCTCTGTGAAGTTCTTCATATATTCCTTCCTAGCTGGATGATTCTCCTGTGGCCGATTAAAGGCTGTCCAAACTGGCTCTCCCACGAACAACCGCATAAGCTGTAGGCAAGGTCATAAAAAACACAGGACAAGAATCAATACAAACAGCATCCTAGAGTACATTGTCAATGAAGAATCTCGTAAAGGTAGGGATGTATAATGTGAGGGAGTAATCTATCTCATGTGTCGCAGTAAACTCGGGTCAATTGGGATTGATCATGTCAAATTCAGGTAGTGTGGACTGATCCTTTGGACAACTTAGTTAAAATCTTAAAATGACGACTATCTGATAAAAGAGATTGAGATCTCTGATTGCAAATATTTCCTCTAATATACATCTCTAGTAGAAAACTGATTCTAAATATTAACTGATTATGAAAGAAAGCTCTTATTTTACCTTCACATAGTTACTGGTGTCGAGGGTAAACCGATGGTAAATCCCTGCTGGTAACACAATAAGGTCACCGGCTTTGATCCAGATGCGAATCCAATGATCATTCTTGTCTCTGACATCAAAATACCCACTTCCCTCCAAGCAATAACGTATCTCCTCATCTCCATGTATGTGCTCAGTGTAGAAGTTCTTCAGTTTCTGATCATAGTTCTTCACTTTCTCAGGGCACAAGTCCAGCAAATCCTTCATAACAGGAATGCACAAGTTATTATTGTATATATGTGTGCATTAACTCATTAACATAATTGTTCTATGATACTATCATTCTAAAATAAGGCAATATGTAATACAACATTGTGGTTGGTGCTGTACGAAAGTTGTGTGTTAAACTCAAAGAGAGATTTCACAAACACTACCAAGATCATTCTGATACTAATTTTAAATGAATATACTAGAGTAACATCTTTTATGCATATACAAATAGTTAAGGTCGTGTTTGGATTGATGGATTTGGGGATGGATTTGAAATCTACCCATTTTTTGAAAGGATTTATAAGGCTAAAATGGATGGATTTTAAATCCACCCAAATTAAAAAGTGTGAAATGAAGGATTTCAAATAACTTTTAATTTAGATAGATTTAAAATTCATCCATTTTGACCTTACAAATCATTCCACCAAATAGGTAGATTCAAGTCCTTCTCTAGATCCAGATCCAAACACAACTGAATTTGATACTAGCGTAACTAGTTTTGTTCCTCGTTTACAAAATATCACTTCCAATCTGCTTGTGCAAAGTTGTTTCGTGTCTGTCAATGTAGAGAAGATGGACCTGATTAACTACCATTGAGATACAACTATCTGTGCCGACAAATAGGGAAAATATGTCATAATCATTAAACACTCTATTCATAACATAATGAACAGAATATGCATCTTTATCAATCATATGGTCAAAATTTCAGATAAATTACAGCATTAAATGGACAAAGAAGTTATTCTTGAAATCTCCACAACAGTCTTGAATGAAAAAGGCACACCTTTAAAATAAGAAACACCACAAACACAGTAAAGGCCCATGTTACATAAACATATTATTTTCACCAAATGCCAACAGAATATGGAAATTTACATAACAAGTAATGGTGATACAATACAATGAAGAGCTAACTAAGAACAAGATTGTGCAATCAAACAAATAAAATTTCACAAATGAATCTTGATAAACCATGGATTGCTAATTGTGATAATCCATTATTTAAACTAATTGTAGCCAATGAATTAAAAAAAAAAAAACCTCAAGAATTTTAGCCAAAAAAAAAAGAAAAAAGAAAAGGTGACAATTACCATATAGCTATATCCTCTGCTCTCTCTAATCTTTCTCAATTCCACATCATTCTCATAATTCTCTGGATTCAAATGCCAATAAAGAACTCCAAGATCAGCTAAATGCTCCAATGAAACAGACTCTGGAGGGTCCCTTTTATGTGGGAGCCTTTGATCCTCACCACTTTCATCCATAAACCATGCCTACAGACACACACACAATATTTCAAGAAACTTAAATTTTAGCGAAAATTTGATGAATTTAAGATGTGGGATTTCTTTGAAAAGCTTACCTCAATAGCCATGGGTTACAATTGCAGGCTGCTTAAGAAGTCAACTGTTGGTTAATATAAGATTCGATGGTTTTGAGGTTTTGCTGTTCAGTGGCTGCTTACATATATTGGCTTTGAGAGGATTAATGTTGTGAGAAATTTTTTGGTTTGCTATTGGCTTTGATCATTCTGACACGTTTATGGTTGGATTTTGATTTTGGTGTTTGTGGTGTGGTTTATTTTAACTGCTTCTCATGCTCTTGGAAATATCATGATTTTTCTTTTGTTGTTTTTATCATCTAAATTGATGACGAATAGGAAAAAAAATGTGAAATACAAATTTTGTGACAAATTATCTTAGATATTATTGTATGTCAAAATTTTACGGTCGAATCATTCTGTTATTTTAAATTTTGTTACAATATAATATTTGGTGTTTTAAAAATTTAGACTGTACAAATTTTACAATGTAATGAATTGTTTGTAACAAAAAGATACAATTTTCGTATTGTAAGTTTTGTGAATGTATAAATGTTGTTAAGCGTTGTCTACATAAAATTTGTAATCAATTCAATATTAATCAAAAAAATTTCGTAAATATACTTGGAGATCGATAAATTCATTATTATAATTTAAATTCATATCATTTCATCTTAAATGTTACATTGTATCAATGTTTTGAAAATCGGATCGGCTATTCCGGAATCGGTGGCATGTCCGATTTGCGATTCAACCGGTCTGACCGGTTGGTTCACTAATTTAGGTTTTTTTTTTTACCAAAATGTGATATAATTTAAAATAACTTAAAATATATTTATATTAAATCTAAAATAGAAGTGAAATACTATTTTTGGAGAATTATAATTCTAATACCAAAAAAATACTAATCAAATTTCTAATAAAAAAAAGTGAAATTTATACAAAAATAAGTCTAAAAAAGATGAAAAAAATAATAACTTAATACTTTAGGTTTTGGGGTGTTGAATGTTATGCTATTTTGGAGTTTATTTCACAATTTTTTAATTTTTCTCTTTTTTTAAATCATTTTTTATTCTGAAATTAAAAAAATGAATTTTTTTTCTTTTTTACCGATTCTCAATTTTTTACCGATTCTGTCCGATTTTTTGGACAGACCGAATATATAATTGAACTGGACCGGTGATTTTTTCGATTCGAGATCCGACCGATCGAATAGGCCAGTCCGATCCGGTTTTCAAAACACTGCATTGAATATACGTTTTAATTTTCTTTACGTTATGGATCCATTAAAAAATATATATATTTTTTAGCTATGAGTAAGTAAACTTGTTATTTTTGCTAGGGACCAAATAGAAAAAAAACAATAGCTATAGTGATGAAAAGGAAGAAGAAATATCAAAAATTCAAAATGACTGAAAAGCCCACCCTAATTCTGTGATGGATAGCGGAGATCACCAAAATGTCCATGCCATACCCAAACAATGAGAAGAACAAAAATCACAGAAAAATTATTGACATAGTACATAAGGAAATTTGTTTTTGCCTTGAGGGGTGGCAGGAGACAGCTCATTCTAGCAACTTTCTTAAACAGAATGGCCCCATAATGCAAATTTTAAATCTTGAATTTTCCAATTTTGGGGTATTAGCATATTCTTAATCCTGAGAATATAAATCTCAGGATTAAGATTAATTTGATAGGTATGACGAATCACATTTAATCAAAATTTTTCTACAGTATATAAAAAAATTACACCACAAATTGAGATAATAAATAATTAAAAGGAATCAAACAAATGTATCATGAATGAATTACATAAAATCATTGAGCAACAATATATTTTTTTTCTTAGTAGGCATAATAAATACTTGTGGTTTTTGTCATGATCAGACGGGTCAAGTAAGTATTCAACATTTTACTACAGAAATTCCATATTTAACTGAAGGAAAATATTAACAAAGATTCGGTTTTGAATTCTACATGTGAATTTTGTAGTCAAAATTAAATTTTATAAAATTTTACTTACATTAGCTCATATAATAACATTTAATCTACTTCACAAAATTTACAAGTAAAATAAAAAATTAAATTTATTTAAATATCTTTCTTATCTGAAAACCAATAGTAAAAAACAAGGAAGATTGAGATGTGGATAGCATTAATTATAACATGTTACTTTCAGTTTTGGTAGGTTACCTAACGTACTTTTTTCCCCTGATCCACTCCAATCCAGTGAACCACACATCACATCCCACTGATCTGGCCTATTATACATTTGAGTTGGATCATTAGCGGCTCAGATCGAGTTTGATTTTTTTATATTTTAAATTCATGGTTTTAATTAAATAACATAAGTTAATTTTGAATTAAAGGAATTATTTAGTTAATTTTAAAGATTTATCTTTATAATTTTAGGAAAATTTTACAATCTCAGGGAACCATTCCCTTGACTTTAAAGATTTGTATAGTATAAGTTTTTAAAGTACATAATATTGTAATGTACAAATTCTTAAAATACAAGAAAATAGTTCCCTAAAAGGGACTGGAGAATAAATTCTACAGTCCCGTTGAGAAACATTCTCTAGTCCCGTTGAGAAAATTATTTCTTTGACTTTAAAGATTTATACCGTATAAATTTTTAAAACATATAATATTATACTTATAAATTTTTAAAGTACAAAAAAAATTATAAAATTTTTCATAATTTTATTAAGAAAACGGTAGAATTTTAGTAAGTTTTGACTCAATTTAAACCGATTATAAAATTTTTCATAATTTTATTAAGAGCTGTCTAGAATAAACGGTAGAATTTTAGTAAGTTTTGACTCAATTTAAACCGCTAATAACTGTTGCCGATCGACTTCCAAATCTGAAATCCCACAAGGCCCATATTGCCAGTCCTTGCTCTCTCTCTCTCTCTCTCTCTGTCTCTCGCTCATAATCTGAGTCGGCCTTAAATGAATTCTGAATAATAACCTGACTAAACCCAGAAGTCCAGAAGACGCACTCTGGATTTCTCTCTTGAATCCAGAGCCGAATGACCAAAGCCCCCTCTTGTAGGCCCGCACTCTCAGGTCCATCATCACCTCTTCATTTAATGTAGTTGCATGTGTACAACCTCCCCTTACCTTGGTGTTTTATTTTTTACTTTAATTTTTTTTTTTTGAAATGAAACAGTTTTTTATGCAACAAGGAATGGAGAAAATTGAACAAAAAAAAGAAAATAGCAAGTTGTACTTGAAAACCCATATTTATTAACTGATATTGGGAACATTATTGATGATGATGCTAAAATAATATATTCATCAGGTCAAATATTACACGTGGTTATGGGTCCAGGCTTATTAGGAGTATTTTAAAAATTTTATGTTTGCAGTTTAAATAGGCCAAAATGGATTGAGTATTATATATTTAACTCACAAATTAATTTAATTCTCAACAATCACAGGTATAAATATAGAAATGGCAAATCAGGTTCATGAATTACTTTCTTATCTCTGAATTCTTATTGAATTATTATCTCTAATCGAAATACTGATTTGAGCGTTAGATCTTATTTCGGGTGACAAAACCCTATCCTTTCTTATCAGGTGATCCGAATGTGAATACTAAGCGCGATGCTCGACTTTTATTTTAGATGATATTATACTTGAGCTAACTCTAATTTAATTTTTTGTAACAACAATTGATTATATATGATATATCTGATTCCTATTTCTTTTGTAACTATAAATTAATATGGTTCTCGTACTACAATAAGGTCAAATTTGGTATATTGCCTGAAAAAAAAAAAGAAAAAGAACTTTGAACCAATCTTTTAGTCTTCGGTTTTAAGTTTGTAACTTGATGACCATGAAATGATTTGTGTTTTGCTAATTGGTTGAATGAAGAAAACATCTAGGAATCATGGTTAGAGTTGTTGGACTGAAAATGTTATTCATTATTTTTTGAATAATATTTTTTTATAATTTCTTATATATGTTTTTCAAACACTTTTTATTAAATATATCAAAATAATTTCACAAATAATAGCTACCTAAATGGTTTTGTAAGATTACCATAATATTCAGGTATACTAACCAACTCTGATTTATCTAAGTCTACCTGATAAAACAAATTTTCTTTCAACCGAGTTGTTCCAAGAGCACATTTATTTATATATTTTGGCAAAAACTTTTGTATTCTAAGCTTTTATTTTTTTGAATCTTCTAAGTTTTAAATTAGATTGACATGACACTCATGCACCACAATTAGAGGCAAAAAGTAGGGCACGTCAGTCACAAGAGGGTCAAATTTTTCTGTGACAAGTCCTCAATTCCTATGCACGCACACATGTTCTGCAACGTGAGAGATGAGAAAGTCCTGGTTCAACAGTCAATAATGGTGGTGGATATATATATATATATATATATATATATATATATAAAATTTTACTGTCATTTTTAAGAAATTATTATATTATACTTTAAATATTTATACAGTATAACACTATATATTTTAAAAGTTTATATTGTACAAATAAATTTTTAAAGCCAAGGAATTAGGAAATCATTCTCTTGTGTTTTGAATGCTTGTACAGTACAATATTTGTGCTTAAAAATTTGTACTGTACAAACTCTTAAAGTTAAGAGAATGATTCGCTAAAAAGGATTGTAGAATTCTCTTATATATATATATATATATATATAAATATAGAGGATTGTACAATTTTTTTAAGGAAACATTTTCTTAATTTTAAAAATTTGTACAATATAATATCATATATTTTAAATATTTATATTATACGATTTTTTAAAACTAAGAAAATATTGATATATATATATATATATATATATATATATATAAAAGAAAATTCTACATTTTCTTTTAAACACCAATTTTTTATATTTTAAATAACTATAAAGTATAATGGTATAAATTTTTAAAATAAAAAATAATAATTTTTTTAAAAAAAATTGTAAAATTCTCCGTAAAAACTAGGGTACAAATTAATAAATGTTGATATTTTTTGCTTTTCCTTCATTCAGATGTTGGTCCCGTACAAGACAGCCACCTCCCATACCCCTCACACGTACGCCACCACACGGGTGCTGTCCTTTGCCAGTTTCAACCCCTGTCCTTTCCAACCACCCCTAACCCCATATATATAGAGCTTGTACCTATACAAATCAAAATAAGTACCCATTAATTTCAATATTAGTCCTTGTATTTTTATAAAATGATATTTATCTTTTTAGAAATAATAATTATTTGTGTTATTTGTAATAAGTACTGTAATATTTTTTTTATATGATATATATATGACATAAAAATATAATTAAAAAATATGTTGAAAAAATGCAAACAAATGAAATTATTCGATGTCTTGGAGTCGAGCTACACATCATTTCAAGCAAGCAAAATAGTAGCTAGGTTCATACGTGGGATTTTCAAGGATTAAATATTAGTACTTCTTTTTTCCACAATTAGGATTAGCGGTTACTCCCTGGTATTTGATTTATATTTGGAATCGAAATTGGAATAAAAATAATAAATTTTATTATTGATATAAATTTATATAATTCTTCTCTTTACACATTTAGTTTAAACATGAAAATGAATTTCTCAATTTCAAATAATATTACAAATAAAAAATAAAAATAAGTATTTTCTATTATTTTCATTCTCATATAATAATTTTCATAATATTCAATCAAACAATATTTATAAATATCATTAATTTTGATTTTCATTCATTTGTCTTGTACATGTAATCCAAACACTTCTTTAATTTACGGCCTACGGAGTTGTTAATGTTTGTCTCTCCTTCTTGCCCCTACAAAAAAAAACCCACGAGGCTCCACTTCTTCCTTTTCTTCATTTTTTTTGTTTTCAAAAAATCTTTTTACACTTCACCCCTCTAATTTTACCACAATAAACATTCCTCTTATTCTATCTATTCTTCCATTCTCCTTCAATTTCTCATTCCTCTTCATGAAAATTGAAAATAGAGACATTAAACAATAGTGTGTGCACCAGCAAGGACAGTCCTATGCTCACAGAACAATCAATCAGTCCAATTCTTTTGGGACCCTCATTACACCTTTTTTTTCATCAGGAAAAATGGACCAAACAAAACCCCGTCCCTCTCATGTCATGCTCTATTGTAACATAAAAAAAAAAAAAACCCATCTATTTTGTTTTCTCTAGGTTACGGGCGAATTATATATAATACCGATAAAAATATGTGCCATATATATATATATATATATATAATGTAAAATTTTTTGAGCTTAATAACACAATGGCTTCTAAATTATATGAGTAATTATATTTTACGTATTTAAAATAAAAAATATATACATTTTAAATGTGTTAGTCCTTATTGTCATGATTAATTCTTTAATAAATTTAACACCATTAAAAAAATTTAACTAAATAACTAAAATATTTTTAATACTGTATTTTGATTTTTTATGATTTTCAAAAATAGACGGGCCCTGTTGATTGACTCTAGGTGAGGAGTAGATATTAGTCGCGACTCAATTACTCATCCATCACTTTAGGTGTATATTTGGATGCAGAAGCACATTACTTTCTCATGCAACACAAATACCATTTTTGATATTACAAATTTTTGACTTTAGTTCTGCCCCGTCTGCTTTATCCTAAGTAAAGCAAATAAGCCAAAAACAAAAAACCAAAACATATTTGCTTTGGAATTGCACATGCAAAGGCTATTGAAAAGGAGAAAGAAGAAGAAATATTAATAAACCACTTAAACAAGTTACTACACTTTCTAGTAACATGAACAAAAAAACATATATTGTTAACTCACAATTCTTTCTAGTTACACAACTTTCTCTCTTGAGAACTCATTCACTTTATTATTGATGGATGTATGCTTTCTAACAACAAACCATTTTTATCACATTAAATCTTCTTATATATGTACCAAAGAAGAAAACTATAAATGTGATCCGTCCCTTTTAAAATGACTACGTTATTTCATGAAATGGTAATGGTAACAACACCAACATGCAATGGACTTTAGTAAGGCAGTGTAATGAATTTATCAATATTTTAAGTCAAATAGTTATGATTTAAATTGAACATTTCGTGTTACACAAAAATAGTTATGTTTTATGTATAAAAATTAACTAGATAGGTCCTTCTTTTGAGCCACTTACTTTCAATCTTCTTAGAATTTCTCTCAACTAAATCTTAACACAAAATAACACATCCTTATCTAAACCTATTACTAGTGAAATTTCTATTTAAATTGTCTCTACATTCTCCTTCCCCAAGAATTCCTTAGAACATGAAATCTATTTTCCAAGTAATTAAATTATCCTTTTCTTAATTTACTTTCTTCATGTTAGAGTCAGATGACATTAGATAGACAATTCATAATAAAATGGTCTTTGATCAATCATATTTTTAGTAAGGAAAAGGTTTAAGAGGAAAAAAATATATGACCCCAATTTAACATGAAGGCAAGTCAACCCAATACAACTAAAAGCTTATACTAATAATTATTAGATATTACTTTAAAAAAATTATTAGATATCACCCAAAAATCATAATTCTAACTCCGTTGTCTCCTAAACTCTCCTCCCGACCACGCTTCTACCTTACCAAGAAAAAGTTTCACTTTCATACCTATTCATACTAAATCTCTTATAATGGATTATCTATCTCACCTTTTTTTTAATGTCAATTTCTTAGTTATTTTAATTTTTACATGTTAGTTCATCACTTATATTTTATCGTAATAAATACCGACAAATCAAAATGCACATTATGAACATTTTTAAAAAAGTGAGACAGAAATAAAAAGAGGGAGATACAAGTTTCGAAATAAGAGCAAGTCTTATTTATTTATTTTTTAAATATAAAATAAATATAATAATCGTTAAAATTATTAATTACAATAAAAAAATTTATTATTTTTCATCTATTTAACAATTAAAAACACTCAAATATAAAATATAAAATAAATAACAAAAAAAATTTCCCAAACAAATATCTCACACCCCCTCACCTATATCAAAACACAAAACACAAAACACTCTTCTCTCTCTCATCTTTTAATGTGAGTGCTAGTTTGTGTCCTTGACTTGGACTCAAAAAAACTGTGTGCTCTCCGTTCTCTCTCTCCCTTACTCTCTTTCTTTTTTCACACACGCAACCCCACTATCAAATTTAGCAATACAAGCAATTCACAACATTACACTTTCTAACACTTCTCCTCCAAAGCCAACACAACCATTTCCCTCAAAACCATAAAAGCCACTATACTTGGCATTTTCACACAGCATATATAAACCGGCCCCACCTCGGCGATGGCCGTAATACGCCGCCGCCGCCGCCACCAACGTTCCCTCTCATTCGCCACCATGTTATATTACAGCATTAGTTTTCCTCTTACTTTCTTCAGTTTCACCTCTCAGCTTCAACCCGGACCGGCAAGTCAGTAAGTACAACGTTAACAAAAGCTTAAAAAACCCGGTTCTTGAAGCTGAATTTCGGTTAATTAACTCGGTTTGTTCTTTTTTTTTTTTTTTTGGTATGTGTAGGGGGTGCTATACTAAGAGAGGAGAAAAGGGTTGGTGTTTTAACTCGAAGAAGACTGATTGGACCGGGATCATCACCACCTACATGTAGATCCAAGTGTGGGAGCTGTGCACCGTGTAAACCGGTTCATGTTCCGATTCAACCGGGTTTTAGTAGACCATTAGAGTACTACCCTGAAGCTTGGAGGTGCAAATGTGGGAACAAGCTCTTCATGCCTTAATTAGAATAATTTTATTTTTATTTTTTATTTATCTCTTTTTAACTTTTTTACTAATTTACTACTACTTGTATAATTTGGATGCATCCACTTTTTTATTTAATGAAGCAAAATACATTGTTAAAAGTAGACTAGTTGTACCATTACAAAACTGTTCAGAGATTATATGTATAATCTTATTCTCCTATGCAATTAGTAATATAATTAGTTTTGTTTTTATAGTTTTTATATTAGAGTCTGGTTACGAGATATTATTTTTTGAATAATATTTTGCTATATCGTTTTATAATATATTTTATTATTTTTAATTATCTTTTTATCTTCGTTATTATAATAATTATTTTAATAATAATCTAAATAATATTACGAACAATATGAGTCATTTTTGTTAACTGTATTTTGGTGCATGAGGAGGAGACACAGCGAACTTTGGGAATGTAATTTGAGGTGAGGATCTCAATATCTCTCTGTGTCTCTCTCCCACTTTCTCTCAGTCTGTGATCTCTGTAGTTTTTTTTTTTTTTTTTTTTTTTGGTGGGCTTCTGAACTTTGTTCATTAATGGTTAAGAACCTGGGACATATTGGATGTAAATTGTAATGTAGCAGGTCGAATGGTATTTTAGCTGACTACAAGTTTCTTGTTATAGTATTAGCTGACTTCGTTTAAATTGTGATATTTTGAGAATAATATTTTAAATAATGACTGATTAAATTAAATTATGAAATTTATAAAAAAAAAAAATTATGTATGTTACATAATTAAGTTGTATAATATGAGGAATGAGGCCGTCACTTTAATTTTTTTGTTTTCTTTTTTCTGATTTTGTCTCTGGATGTTGTGCTGTAATCCGAACTAGAAAAAAATCATAACTATATTATTGATAATTAGCACACATCTTCATCATGTAGAAATTAATTGTACACTAAAATAGCACATCATTTATGGCAATATATGGGCGCTTGTGGCCTATTTGGTTTCCTTTTGTTTTATCATTTCCTTTCTTGGCCAAGGACTTTTGAGTTTCTGAAATATTACTCTTTCTGATTTAAAATAATTGGTACTTTAGATAATTTATCTTGTGTTATATTATCTTTCGTTTTGAAAGTCAAGAAAGTATTAAATGTTATTGCTTTTTTAATTTTTATTTTTAGTATCACGGTAATGAGTGGATGATTATACAGTTGAGATATTATTGTAAAAAGATAATTTAGTTATTTTAAATTATTTTTTTATAAAATTAATGTAATTTAATAATTTCTTTAATCTGTATATACCAATCAAAAGTGACAAACGAAAGGTAATTCTTTCACCAGATTATCAAACAACATTGATAGATTTGAGACATGAACTTATTATTGGCGAAGACAGCAAAAGTCTAAAAACAATTCTCAGTTCTTGGGATGAAGAAAGTTTCACACCAGATGGTGAAGACTGAGTTCTTGGGATGAAGAAAGTTTCACACCAGATGGTGAAGCTTCTTCACCAATTTGGCTATTTGTTAAAGAGTATTAAACAGTCATGTCGTGCAAAAAAAATTGACCAGGAAGTCATTTAATTGATATTTCACTACACAATGCCGACATGAGAAATTATTACTTGATTGATATCATTGGTCAAGTTTGAGACTTTTCATCAAAATCGAATAAGTTTTAATTAGTCATTATCAATATATTATTCACTTATATACATGTATTGATCAAAAAATATATATTTATTCGGCGTTAATCAATTCGGATAATTTTTCCAATATAAAAACACACACACAAACACACATTGTACAATGGTCATGGTCATTTCTCTATCGATCCTCCTGTCTGTCTTACACGAATGTGGATTTTATTTGGGACATTTCCAGTATATTATATGTACATGTGTTTTCACTAAATAGTTTTTTGAGGGTGGCATGTGAAATAAAGATGGGTGCCCATTCCAATTTCTAATCAATTCTCAATAAGAAGACTAGTTGTTCAAAGGACCTTTGAATAATTAAAGATAAAAAATTATAAAGAATAATAATAGAATTTTATAAGGTTGGATTATCTCCTCTGCATTTTAAGCGTTGAGTTTGTTTTTTCTTTCAATTTTTATCTTTAATGTATACTAATTATGTCGCTTTCTCTGTAGCAAGATAGTGAGATAGTCTATGCATTCAATTCTATACGGACGCAACTGTGCACGGTTGGATCATCAATATTTGTATCACTAGTAAATTTTAACCACTTATTTTTTTAATGCGCAATAGATATGATAATAGTAAAAATGACTAAAAAATAAAAAAATTTATTATTCTTTAATTATTTAATAATTTATAATATTCATTTCCCATTTTTATAATTAGATTCATTTTTATTTGGTTCCGATCATTCAATTTTGTATATAAATGAGGTGACTCATTTAGAATTAATGGGTTGAAGGCATTATATATTGGGGCAAATATTTAGGTAAATTCGATTTTTGACTTCACTCGTAAATTTTGTGTTGTGGATTAAATCTTAAAAAATCTATGATATCAACTGATATAAGCAAGATTCTTTAAAGTTTAATCCTAACCACAAGAGTTACAAGTAGAATAAAAAATCAGATCTATCTAAATATTTTCCATATATAGGATATAGAGTCCATTTAAATTTTTTTTGCAACTGTACCTGATAGACAAAAGATTTTTCTTTAGTTTTTTTTTTTCCACTTTTGTCCCTCTTGAATCATTAATTTATGCAAAAACACATTTTATTTTGTCAGATTTTGTGAAGTCGGTAAAAGTCACGCTGTAAAAGATAAAATAAGATGCTACGGATTTTACTGCTCTCAAAAGTCAACTCTGCAGGCCATCTGTTGGCACCAACTTACCACTATATTTAATAGGGTATTTGGATAAGGGTTATACAATTAGTAAAAACTGAAATATGTGGCTCATAGAGTATATTGTTTTGTAACAATCTTGAGCTTCTACATTTATATATACTTGGTGGTTCTATCTGGTCCTGTAACCACTAACCAGTAAAGTTTTACAAATTAGAGTTTTTGACAGTTTATAAATACTTTGGCACACATGAAAAAAAGCAGATAATATGGTTTATCGATTGCGATGAATAATATTTTGTAATAATTCTTTAAATTTTTTCATTCATTTTTTATTTTCATATATTATGTTTCGAAAAGTTGGATATACACTACTTATTTCAAGTTAAAAGGCACAATTGAGCATTTGAATAATTAATGATAGGTTGAAGATGTTTTGAGGAAATAGTTTTGTGTAATTAAGTATATAAACATTAAGAAAAATTCTTTGTTATTTATTTCATATTTTGGAATGAATATTCTAGATTGACGGATGAATGAAAAGTAATGGATCCTTTGCCTTTCAGTTATACTCACTCCATATTGCAAAATGAGT
This sequence comes from Cinchona pubescens, assembly GCA_025175665.1. Taxonomy (NCBI): domain Eukaryota; kingdom Viridiplantae; phylum Streptophyta; class Magnoliopsida; order Gentianales; family Rubiaceae; genus Cinchona; species Cinchona pubescens. The sequence continues at coordinate 386,952 of JANKKI010000394.1, forward strand.
TACCAATACTTACTCAAACACTAAAACCATAAATCATAAATATTACTATACCTTAAATATTTTTTTTGAAGGATATTATAAAAAAAATATTTAGGTAGACATAATTTTTTGACCCTATTTATAAATTTTGTAATATAAATTAAATTTTATAATATCATATAAATAAATTTTATAAATTTTAATTTTAATCACGACGTATATAAGTTGAATCACAATACCAGAACTATCTAAATATTTTTGTATAGTATGATACTTGAAAGCATAGGGACACCTAAAAATCTGCATACATCAAACAATTCGAAGATTCCGTGAAAAAGAAAAGGTCTGGAAATATCAAAATGACTATTCCCCAGCTTTCACTCCTGCTATGCGTATGATTGTGAACAATTAGATTTTATGTAATAAAGATAAGAATGTTTCTAATTTCTTCAGATCCATAAGAGAAACAGAAAGAGCTAGGGATTATAGGTGTGGGCAGGGACTGTACAACCACAATAGCACTTAGATTGGGTTGCAAATTATGAGAAATTTTTTATATAAATTCAGTCGAACATCTCATCATAAATCATAAGATTTATGGGTGAGAGGTTATAGTTATTAGATTTATTTGATAATATCGTACAACATATTAATTTATGCGTATTGACATATAATATGTATTGATACATTTTATATATATATAAATGAAGCATCACGTTTTGATATTTTTATTGCGTGTCAAAAAAATCACGTATTTAATAATTATGTAAGTAATGCCTTAAACTAAATTTATACGAGAATTTGCATATGTAGTCGGGGGTAATCTGGTCGTGAATTGGCCTCTACATACTACAATCGCCCTGGTGCAACTGTAGAGTGGCCGGATCCACGAGTTAGGGGATATGACATTTTCAAGAAACAACTTGCACACGTACAATACAATTCAACTGTGTCCATTTAACCATTTTGTGAGATTGCACATTAACTTACTATATTACTATTTTTCAAGAAAGTAATTAAATAATTTATTTCCTGAATATGATCAGACAAAACGAGCCAGATAATAATGGCAGAAGAAAATGTGAAGTCTGTATAGAATCTATATTTTGAAATGAAACTCAGAAATCTAGTCAGTTTTGCCCATTTCAGCTTCAATAATCACAAAAACTTGCCATCATTTTTTTTTTGAGGGTGGGTGTAGTAGTAATATATTTTTCAATTGAGCAAATGGGAAGCTTTTGAAAAAGCTTAAAAGATTGATTAAAAAAAAAAAAGAGGGAAATGATATGAAGTGATATGTGATTTGACACTGTTTGCTCTGGAATGGCCGGTGACTTAAGGGAGTGTCTGGACAAATAATTGGTCCTTTTTTTACTCAGCAGGGGAATCATCCCTTCGTGCAACTCTTGTCAATCTTTCTGCAACCCCCCACGTTCTCTCCTGAATTTTCTTTTACCTTTATAATGTTGGTAAAAGTTCGACTTGAGTTCGAGGTCGACTAATTTGCTTGACAAGCATTTTAGTATTTGACCTAGAAGTATATCCAGCTTAAGGCTGAGTTTGAGAGTTTTATTATTGGAAAGAAAAGAAGGGAAAGGGAGAGAAAGTCTCTTTTTTCTTTCCTTTCAGAGTTTTTGAGTAAAAGAAATGAAAGGACAAGGAGGGGTTTGGGAGGAAATTTTTTTAATACATGGTGTCTAAATGCTAAATTTTTCCCTTTAAATTGGGATGATTTGAAAGGAAAGTTAGTAGAAATTTATTATTTTTTTCAAGAATGTCCACATTAACCTTAAAACATTGGAAGCCCAAATTTCAATGATCTGCTTATATCTAAATTCTTTTCAAAACTCCCAAACAAGGTTAGGATGCTTTCTCTTTCCTTTCCTTTCCTTTTTCTCTCTTCGCTCACATGACTTAAAAGTTTTCCTTCTTTTCTTTTCTCTCATAAACTCCCGAACTCAACCTAAACGAGCTTAAACATTTTTAAATATTAAAATCACATAAGTTATACTAAGAAACTCACATAAAAAAAGGAGTTCGAATTCAAGATCATGTGAGTTGAATTTAGGTGTTTATAGCTTAAATTTATATATTTTTTGTAACTTCAAACTTAAATATGTCGCTATTCGAATTCAATTTGGCTTGTTTGTATTCTTGTACACAATTGAAATCGTAAAATTTAATCGATTAACAATTTGATACTTGTGCTTGTCAAAATATTTGAAAAGACCAGTCTCGTGTTGTTAATGTGGATAATTTCATATCAATGTGGATAATTTCACATCAAGATTCCATCTACGAATTCCTGTTACAACCCTTAAGCCACTCCTCCTTGCAAAGTTCTTTCCCTTTACCCCCACTTGATACGATAAACGTCTCTGAAGCTGGAAGAAATTGGGGTTATTCAAAATTTTCATCGCGACATTCTTGCTTAGATCGAGTCTACAGCACAATTCCATGGTCCCGATCTATTTTAGAATTTCCCTATTCCACCCATGCATGGTTTTGATTTTCCTCTTTCATCAACTTGTATAGATATAGATTCAATATGAACAGAGACAAATCAAGACTAGCAAATTTCGCCTAAAGGGACTAAAAATCAACAATGACAATAACCACACAAAGGTTTTGCAGGAACATGCACAATAATCCAAATTTAACACATTCAACAAAAAACTGATTAATATGAATGGTTGCTCAAAGTACTGCATAAAGGATATCTGCTTTGATCAAGCTATATGACTTGCAGGACAAGGACATGGGGTTGGTAGCCAGTATGTTGACTACTCAGCAGAATATGGACACAAAATAGCCAAGAGTAATAAACATCACCTTACTTTACAAGCACTGCAGGATTATAGAGCAAACTTTTAGCCCAAGACTACCCTTAAGCCTGTTTTGGAAAGAAGCCGCGACGATAACCACATCAACACTTCCCTTGTCTAAATTTCCTAACAAAAGAAATTCAACCATCCTCGTATCTTGAAAAGGTTCCTATCAACCAATACGCAGACTATCTAGATAACCTTCTGGATTTTAATAAGTAGTTTTTATTGAGTAACCTCCATTTGGTGCTCATCTGAAGTTTGTTCTTTATCCACACCAATCCCCTCCTCAGATTCCAGTTGGGTTGGAGGAGGTGGCAACAGATCACTCACAGTCTCTACCAACAATTCTATTTTTTCTCCATAACGTGCGTCACATTCCTCAATAATCTGTGCCCAAAAAAAATGAACTTCAATCAAGGACTGAATTGAAAGGTCTAATTTTCAAGGAAAAAAGATAATAATAAGCATGGTGTAGAGTAAGGATTTTATACAAAGAAAGAAGATCAACATTCGTATATTGTACATGATTCCAGCCCTAACTGGCAGGGCACAGAACAAATGGTGTACAATTTGACCAGACTGGAGAAGCTATTTAACAGTTGCAATTGTTGTCTCTGTCCTTTCAAGAACTACATTCTGAAGTATCTAAATAAAACTAAAGCCTCAATGAAAGATATTGCTATCCCAGTGGTCAATGAATAAAGACAAATCTTTGACTTCAATGGAAAAAAGAATCCCAGGAATGCAATAATATCTAAATTACAGAAGAGCCTCTGTGAAAATGTGGAAAGAAAAAACGAGCCAAGTTGAAACACCTCTCGAGGGAATGCATATTCAAGAGTGAACGGTTCCTATCATGAAATAAGATCCAAGGAAGAAGAAACATGTTACTGAATACTGCAATTGTAATTCCTGTATCCAGAAAGTAGAAGAGAATGCACATCTCTGCCAAGCAAATTATGTCCAGGGAAACTGATTTCTAGATCTAGTTAAGAAAAACAACATAACTTAGAAAAGAGACCCTCATAAAGTGCTTCAACGGTATTTGAGAGCAATACTAAATTACATGATAGAAGATCAACTCTTCAAGCCTAAAACAAAAATAGAATGAGAAAAATATGTTGTTTAATTTATTCTCTTGGTATAATAAACTTAGGAGGAGAAAGGAGTGTAGGCCATGGACTTCCAACCAGTACACTAGTGTGACGTCATTGAGCTGAAGGATAAAGCATACAAGGCATTAGCAATAGTTGAATAAAAATTTAAAGTGCTTTGAGGAGGCACATAATCAGGACTTGCAACGTATTAAACCTTGAAGGAAACTGTTGAATACACTAATTCTAAAATGATTCTGAAAGCATATTAATAAAAGCATTTCGCTGGTTACCGGGTCGATTTCAGCAGCAGATGACGGCCGAATGTTGATGATATTGAGAATCTCAGCCTTTGCAAGGTCATAAATCTTACATTTTTCTATGAACTCATTGACTGTATCTCTAGTTTGTCTGGAAGCAGCTGTTTGTTAACTAGATAATCATACACCTGCAGCAGTACTCCATTACTTTCCTATGAGAGAACAAACTCACTAATGCATTTCAATGAAATAAAAATCCAACCTTGTACTCAGATGGTGCTATGGCAGCAATAAGCCGTGTTGGATCTTTCCCAGCACCTCTAGATCTTAGAAAGTCAAGGACTTCAAAATTTGTAAGTGCACCAGCATATTCTTTAAGTCTGCTCAAGCAAATGTGACCACCCAATAATATCTAGTAAAATTATTTTGAATTTCCGGTCCACAGAGATATACTAAGACCACAAAGGTGCACATCAACATTAAAAGACAGCAAGTAAAATTAGAATCATAACTAAATTTGATGCATAGGAACATACATCTTCATAGCCAGAGAAAGTGAAATACTGGACTTTCAATCCTTTCTGTCTCTGAAACTCAGATGATACTGTCTGCAAAATAATTCAGAAAATCAAAAATTTCCAGTATTGAAGTGCAGTAAAATACTAGTAATCAACAGAAAATCAGAAGAGTAACCATTTCAGTCAGATACCAACAGCTGAAGTAATCCTAAACACATCCCACATCGGATATTATCCCAAACATTTCCATTTGAACTATGTAACATTCAACTGCTGTAAACATTGTGACTTTAGAGACTTGGATAAATCATGAATGGTGAATAATAGCATACAATTGTAATTCCTCAATAAAGTCGAACTTTAAAATTCATATAATGTTCCAAACTACCGGACCACCAAAATTTAGTCCAATCAAGAAGCACAAACAGCAAAGACAAACACCAAGAACTGATACCTGCTATTTTTTTTTTTTTCTTTGTTCCATTATTGCCTGATTGAATCCCATTAAACCATTAACAAAATTAAAAGAAACTTACTATATTCTCAACTAAATCCCATCAAACACTAATCAAAATTCAAAAGGTAAAACACAAAAAGATGAAAGATGAATAGGAGGATAGCAAAGAAACACAGACAAAAACAACATGCCTATAACATTGGATAAGCAACAAAGCCATACCATAAATCAATCAAGAGCTAAAAACCCACAAAATATCAAGCCAAAAACAAGCCACAAAACTCAGAGCATAATAGATGAAGTGCAAAAAAGAATGCTAAAGTTCCTATCTATCAGTGAATTTGCCCCAATGGGCACACCCCAGTAAGCTAAAAAACAAGAGAATGATGACTAAAAAAATGTTTCAAGTTCTTATCTTTTCGTTGATTGAGCACAAATTAGGATACCCAATAAGCCAAATAACAAGAGAATGATGCTTAAAAATCAAAAGCCAAGAGAAAATTTTCATGCCAATTTTGAGGCAAAGGTGTTCTACATATGACTAAAAGCTCAAGGATTTTAGTCGGAGCAAAGATGAGGAAGGAGAGAGGAGAGAGGAGAGAGGAACATACCTCAGACTGAACACCGGAGAGAGAGCGCCGCCGGAGAGGTGATGAGGAGAAAAAAGAAGAGACGACAAAAGCAAACTCAAACAAGATGGTAGATAGTTGAGATGATGGTTAGCCCATTGGGCTCTTTGTTATAATGCCTAATGCCTAATACCAGCCAAATTTTTGTGAGCCCAAATTAGAATTGTGGGTCAAGGTGCATGAGTTCATTGGGCTCATATGATGTTGTGGTTAGCCCATTAGGCTCTTACAATGTTTCTGACCTCTTAAAATGTCTTTAATCTTCTACCAAGAAATTTGTCCATTTTAGGAGGTGTTAGGTTTAAGGGTATGAGGAGAAAAAATGGGAATCAAGGTTAATAGTACCTATAGATGATGTTTGTTTAACCACTATGAGAATTAGTCTATGAAAATAAAAGTATTAGAAAATACTCATTTTCATTCTCCACTTGTGATTTGTATTTCAAATTGATTAACTTATAGTATGATGAGATCCATTCCTTGTTCAAAACAAGCTAATGAGGAAAAATAATATAAATTCATACACATAATAGAGTTTATAATTCCTATTTTGATTCCGATTTCTAAATACAAACAAAGCATCTCTTTAGTGCACTTTTCCTTGATGCTGATCAAAATTGGCAAAAAAAAAATAGGTATCGTGATTAAAAGTTAAATAGAAAAAATATTTCCACAATGCACAAAAGCCATTATTTTACGTTAGCCTTGAATGGCATAAGTCACGTGCGGGGAGACCCGCACACACGATTTTTAAGGGATATGGTCGAAAGACCGACCGACACCCTTGCACTACCCTGAAGGGCAACTAACAGCTATCGAAGCTATGAGTCCCGGGTTTTGAAATATTATTTGAAATAAATATTGTAACGGCCTTTTGCAAGGTAATACATGTGACTTAGTTAAAAAAAAAAACCCTAATCAAAGAATTATTACAAAATAATATTTGAGAAATAATGTATCCAAATGGATTATTTTCACTGTGTTTGGATAACAGACTCATACATAATTCTGCAGTTTCTCCTTTTTTTTAGTAGATTTGAAGATATCACATATTAGGGGTGTGTTCGTTTGGATTGGAAAATATTTTACATGAAAAAATCTATTTTTCATAAAAAATTCAATTTTCTGGTGTTCGGTTGACAAAATGAAAATATTTTGAAATAAAAAAATTTAACGTTTTATCTTTAATTTTACAAATACAAGTTAAAAAAACTTATAACAATGGTAATAAATACCTTACAAGTAATTGTAATTAATAAAAAATTATTTTTTTTCAAAATTAAATGATAGTACAATATAGTAGTAAAATATGTATAATAATAGTTATATTAGTGTGGGACCCATAATTGAGAGAAAAATTAATGAAAAAGAATTAAAAACAAAATTAAGTTTAGCAAACGAAATTCAAAAATTAAGTTTTTGAAGTTTAATGTCACTCTTAAATTATCCGAAAAATAACTTACACTCAAAAATTTCGTAAATTATTTTCAGTCAGATGAAGGAAAATTGGAAAATATTTTCCACATGAAAATATTTTTCGGTGTTTGGCACCAAAAAATTTTATAAAAAATATTTTCTTAAAAATATTTTCAATCCAAACGAACACATATTTTTTCAATCCAAACGAAATCTGTCTCACACCCAGATGACTGACTCCTTGTATTGTATTTTGTTATATGGAGTTAACCCTGTTATATGGGCATCCTGAGCCTGTTTGTCTATTGCCCATGATATTTCTGAACATTTGGGCTTCCTTTAAGGTCCAAGATGGACATCTGGAGAATTCTACATTGATGGGCTCTGACTTCATTTTAACAGTAGCCCAGTTTTATGAATGGGATATATAATATTGAGAAATTATATCATCATTTTTAGGGAATCATTCCCGTAACTTTAAAAATTTGTACGACATAAGATTTTAAAACACATATGTTGTACTGTACAAGTATATAAAATATAGAGCAAAATTTCCTAAAAGGAATTGTAGAATTGGATATATAATATAACCATTAATTTAAGATTCAGTTTGAGAATTTAGGAGCAAAGAGGAAATAAGAAAAAGTATAAGTTAGAAAATAACAGAAGAGAAGAGGCTTCCATATTATTTGGGGGTTTGGTAGGAAAAAGAGTAGTAATATATGTAAGTTGTTACTTTTACAAATTTATCATTCTATTTAATAATTTTGATATGTATTTAGAGAGTAAAAGTGGCATTTATGAAAGTTGTGTAAAACACGACTCATTTTCCTTCCATTTCACTCTATATTTGGAATGAAAACTTTTAAAATTTTTAATCCTCCTATTACCATCCAAATTTTTGTTTTTCCTCCCATTCAAAACTCCCAAACAAAGAAAAATACTTCACTTTCCTTTCTTTCTTTTTTTTTTCCCTCCATCTCAACTCTCAAACGCACCCTAAGCTTAGTTTAGGAGTTTAGGATGGAAAAGAAAGGAAAGGAAAATTTTAATGAGGAGAGAAAGGAAGGGAAGAGAAGGGAAAAGTTCTCTCTATCTTGTTGGAAATTTTGAAAGAAAAATTTCATTAATGTTATGCACTTAATAAAATATCCATTTTTTTTATCATTTTGTATTATATTTTAAAGACAAATATAACATTTTATAATTAATTATAAGTTAGTCCAAGTTTTTCTTGCTCCATTTCACTCTACTTTTGAAAGGAAAGCTTTCTTAACTTTTTACACCTCCATCTCCCTCCCTTTCTTTTCATTTCCATCCACTCAAAACTTTCAAACAAAAAAAAGGTCTAATTTTTGCTTCTTTTCCCTTCTCGTCTTCCCTTTTCCTTCCACCCTTTTCCTTCCATCCAAATGGACTGCATTTGGATGACCGCATTTTTTTTAGGGATTTTGATGGATTTTGATTTCCTAAGTTAAATGGATTTTAGTTAGGATTTAAAAACCCACATTTCAAATCATTTCAATTTTACCGTATAATTCAAGTTCACCCAACAATTCAAATTCACCTGTACAAACAAAACTAAAAGAAAGTTCGAAATAATTTGTTGTTTGGAGGCTATTAATTAGAGAAAAAGTAATCGGAGGTGGTTATTAGAATCCCAACATTCCTCTTCCAGCTTGATCCCATTTCTTTTTCCTTTCATCCTTAAAAAGGGATTTTTAAATTTGAAACACATAATCTTAGCACCGTGTCATTTTATATATATATATATATATATATATATAAAAAGATATATATATATATATATTTATCTTAAATTATTTTAAATAGCCCAATACACTATTTTAAAAATATAACATTAAATTTATATTTTAACATTAATTATCATAAAAGTCATTTTAAAATTTAAAACTCTAAATTCAATTAATAAATTTTATATTTTATTTAAAAGACAATTAAAAAAAAAAACATATTCCCACTAATATGTCAAATACTAATTTTCTTAAATTATGTATAAATTTGATTTATATCAAATAAATTAAGACGAAAAGAGCATTCATTTTTTTTCCGCAAATCCCAGCAACCATTAAATATTAAAAGTTGGTATTTGCATATCAGACAAATCACGTTTCCAATACTAAAACGGAAAGCCTAATCCTTCCCCAATAGCGATTCAAGACAAGAAAGGTAAAATATTGAATTGAAAAAAGCACATTAGATGAAGCCTATGTCTTTATCTAATACTAATCCACATTATTATCCTCTAAATATGATTCTCTCCTCTTTTTGACCATACCAGTCCAAGACACTCCTTTTCCTTTCCAACAACAAAGAAAGAAACAAAGGTATGTTGTATCACATGGTTTCTTATCTATTCACTTTACTTTAAACAAATTTAAAGACATAAAACAAAAGCCCAAGATTTCTTTCCTCAAAACAAAGAGACCCCATTTGGACAATTTATACTTTTTTAACTTTTAATTTTTCTTCTCTTTTTACAATAGGAAGAAGAAAAAAGAACACAAATCCCACCACCAATTCCAAAATTACTCTACAAACAAACACTCTACTAAGTTACTGATCTGGCTAGATAACTAATGTGGTAAAGACAGACTCTTAAAGTATACGTCTATTCTTCTTTTCTGCAGCAATGGCTAGTAACCTTGAGACACCTTGAGTCCAGATATCATATTCTCTCTGATTCCGGCACTCGAATTCCACCACTCCTCGCAACACCGTCTTCAGCGCGAAGTATCTCAGAGGTGTTCTCACCGCCCTCGAGCAAGTGGCGCCCCGGCCAAGCCGGAATATCTTTTAACACTTCCAACACCACATCTATAAAATTCAAAAGAGAGCAAAAAATTAAAGATGACAACTTTTCAAACTTTTTTTCTGGCTCAGTTGCACACTACTTTCTCAAATCCCCAAATAGAAGGAAACCCCACCACCTCCAATTCCGTTGATATTACGAGAGAAAGACAAAAGCATTAACAACTTACTCTTTTTCTTTTTTGTAATGGTCCCAGCTACATGCCTACTCTTCATCTTCAGCATCACCTGCAAAAGAGAGAAAATTTTGGAATGAAACAAGAAAGCAGATATATTTTGTTCTATCTTGGAGAAGATCAACTTTTTCTGAAGGAATAATTGACAGGAAGTTTGATTTTGCCACTAAAATTTAAAGGGATAAACACAATCATCACAAAGTCCAAAACTTTATATCAATACCAACTTAGTAGACTAAAATTATCCAATCATAAGTGAAAATTCTTAAAAGTCCCCACCTGACCCATTCTGTTGATGTAAACAGATACTATTTTCCAGTGGAGATCTCCTGCATTTAACACAAGGAGTAAAAAATTGTCAAGACACTAGCACAATCACTAGGAACAATTTTTACAGGATTAATGAAATGCGTACAAGGTATATAAATGAGCCAACTACTCAAAGTACCTTTGCGAGTGCGCTTGAGAAGCTCACAACCTCTGGCAAGCAATTCCCTGCTACAGATTCCGAGGAAATTCTCTTCAGGGACAAGCTCATCACTGAAACTGCCATTTGAACTACCATTACTCCCACCATTGCCACCATTCTTCTCCATTGGAATTACAGATGCAATATTCCATACTTCCTTCAATGTCCTTGCCTTCAGTGTTGCAGCACCTCGGAGGGCTAGAAAAGCAACAATACATCAGCTAACATCCAAAAACAACAGTCGTTTCAATTTTTACGAGGAAATATAGAGACACCAAGAATTAATAAGAGATAAATGCATCAATCGAATACCAATTTCGTTAGGTACCACAAATGATACTATTTTTAAAAAAAAATCAGAATATTATACATACCAAAGACTGAATTTTTTGCATGACCACAAAATATTGAAAAATGGAACAATTAGGAATTCCAAGAATTTACATACCAGTTGCTGCTGCAGCAGTTAAGGTCATGATATCACCTGCAGAACGTACATTAACAGCGGAACTAACTACTGAAGCTAAGTGTTCGCGCTCAGCCCCCAATACTTCAGCAGCCTCTACACACTGAGCAGCCACCAACGTGGCTGCTGAGGCCACAGCCATGTCAGTTTTAGCCATATTCTCATCCTTTCCTTGAGCAGACGAGGCTGCAGTAGCAGCCGCAATAGCAGCAATAGCTGCAGCTACCCCGGCGACCGAAACAGCAGCATGGAGCTGTGCATTATGAGCCCTCGTCTCCTCTTTCTTTTTTTCTTTCCTGTCCTTTAACCACCTCCCCACTGTCTTTCCACCCCCACCTACAGCCAGCGCCACCAGTAGCCACCGCACATCCTCTATACTGGTTGTTAACTGCGTTGTTTAAGCGACAATACTGCACATTTAGATTTGTGTCAGCATTTACTAGTTACCTCACTAGACAGTAATAGATCAGATAATACTGCAACCACCTACCCAATTAGGCATATTGAAAACTGTGTAAGGTGCCCCATTAGCTAGATATGCAACCACACACTCCTCGTGAATTACATTAATGTGCCTATCGTTGTAATGGCAATCATCAAACAGGACCAATTCTTCTATAGGTGCATAATGTTTTTGGACCCATACACAGAAATCAAACACGGACCATTGACAGATTCTTGAATACTATCAGGGAATTCCCTATTTCAGCCATGCTTGCATAAACAAGAAAAAGGACGCTACTGTAATTTAAGGTCCCACACAAAAATTCTACTATATACAAACGTGTATGTGCTGCAAAATTCAGTAACTAATTTTTTTACATGAGAGCATCTCATCTTTTGAAGATCTCTTATTCATTCATTTACTGCATTAAAATCATTTACAACCAATAGTATAGCAAACAATTAAAATTGAGCTAATGTTAGCGCACTGGATCGTGCGCTGCCTTATCGTGTCATTACTAAGAGGTTCGATCCACACCCTCATACTCACTAGTCTATTGGAAAAAAAGAAAAGAAAAATAGTAAAAATGGCTGTAACAATAATTAATGCTATATTTCCAATAAAAATAGAAATTTACCTAAAATTGTCTGTCTTCTGATTTACGAAACAATGAAAAGGTGGGAAAAAAAAAAGAAAGAAAGAAAGAAAGAAAAGGTACTACAACTATTCTAGTGATTCGAGTTTTGTGTATGGAAGAAAGAAAAGCATCTACAAGGTACACTTTTTTGACACTAGTCTGTTTTGGTTAGAGAGAAAGCTGAGATATCCTATATTGTGCCTCTTTTAGAGGTTATTCTTCAACTTCAGAACTCGTGCTTTGCAATTTAATAAACACAATTTTAAAAAAATAAATAAATAAAAATTATGGGCCATAATTTACATAAAAAAGAAGCTGATCTGGGATTTATCATAAAAGTTTTCCATAGAAATAAACATGTTATAGTAGATGTAACATGAAGAGAGAGACTAGACCTTGTCTTCAATTTCAGAAGGAGAGACAGGAGGGCTGTCAGAAAGAGAGCCACCATTGAGAGGTCCACTGCTGTGAGAAAGCCTTCCAGAAGTGCGTGGTGATACCTCCTGCTGTAATATTTGTACTTTTCATTAATTAAACTGATCACACAAGGTATGTTGTTAGCACTGAGCACTATAACTCTGAAAAGGGCTAATAAAAACAAGAACTTGATGATTTGCAGATGATGATTCATACACTAAATAAATAAATAATCTTTAAAAAGGAAAGTACAAATTGAAAGGAATGATTAGTTGAGGGATTTTGGAATTAAAAAAAATAGTCCTACAATTTTTTTTTTAATTTTTTTTTATTTTTCAAGTCTCGGAGAATGAAGCAAGCAAAACAAGCCAAATCTTTGTTTAATTCTTGTGTGCACATTGAAAATGAATTTAAACTCCCCTTTGGAATTTCACGAAACTCTTGGTTTTCCCATAAACAGATATAAAACAGCTCAAAGAAACAAGCAAAAGAACAAAATGAAGAACCCCAAAAAGGAACAAGAATTTCAAAAGATTAACAAAATAGGTCTGAGAAGCAATAAGACAAAGACGAGGAATTTTTATGATCTGGGTCCAAGTCAAATTCTTGTCAAAATGCTAGCAAGATTGTCTTTTTCCATTTAAACACATAACACACAGTAACATACTAGTAATACACATTCACAATCACAACACTTACAGACTGAGGCATAATGCGTTCCATGACAAGCTGAGAAGTCTCAGACGAAGCAAATGAAAAAGGGTTCCCGGTAACAGTAGCAGACTCCTCTAACTCGCCGGTGATATCCTCCGGTATAGTCCCACCACCCCCATCACCTCCGTTAACCAGAGGAGGAGCACCACCACCACTCACCACCACCACCACCACCACCCCCATTAATAAGAGTCTTAGCTAAAACTTGAGATGGAGCAAGAGCTTTGGAGATTTGTAGAGCTGACACGCTCCATGAACGTGAGAGGAACTCCATCGGCTCTCTTGGTGTCTCCGGTGGCCTATACATTGCCTGAAGTCTGTCCATTTTTTTCTGGTAAATTGTTACTATTTGCGAGTGAAAGTGTAAAAGCGAGAGTGAAATGGAGAGAGTGTAGTGTGTGGAATGTGTGAGGTTTCTTGGGTTGTGTCGGGTTTGAGATTCTGAGAATGATTTTGATGCTTTATAGAGTGAGAGGTTGGAACAGTGTACAGTTAATGTGTGTTTCTAAGTGTGTGTGAGAGAATTTTTTCTATGAAAGATTCCCTTTAACACGGTTTATAATGTAGTAGTAATTTTTTTTGTCGAATTGAAATTAATCTGGTATTGTTTTAAAGAATGGTTTGATGTTTTATATATTATTGATGATTGTAAAAAAAAATACATATTTTATACTATCTAATATAAATATATACCATATATAAACAAAAAGAGTCGAGAAGTTTATTAGCGTTTGTTCCCACCAGAAAATTGCAAAGAAGATGTGGGGTCATGTATATTTATGAAAAGTTTTATAGAATCATTTTGTTACCTTCAAAATTTATATAATATAAAATTTTAATAAACATAAATTCAGAATGAACAGTGATTTCTTAAAAGAATTGTAAATTTTTTTATATATATATCTTTAAATTTTCTAGTGAATAAAAAGTGCATTATTTAAAAATTATATTTTAAACATTTTTTGACATTCCATACTCATTAAAAATATGAAAAAATTTAAGTAAACATGATATTTGATCTCACTTATAAATCATTTTAATCCATTTTAGGGTTGCAGATTTAGAGACCAAATATTAGCCAAAATAAGGGAAAGAATAAGCAATGAATCATTAGCCAATAGGGAATGGTTCAAATAGTGCACTTAGTAGTCTTCTTGGTGACCACTTTGTATATACCACAGTAACTCCTTAAAATGTTGGTAGCTTGCTACTTATACAAAAACTAGAAAGAAATAGTCGCTAAGTATCACGGTAATTCTTTAAATAGACATTAGTAGTCTGTCTTGACCCAAAAAATAAAATAAAAAACTTGTTAAAGTAACAAGAGGGAGAATCAATGCCCCTATTTGGCCATCGAGAGGGATTTAAGTTTATTTTGGGAAAGCAAATTTAGGGATCATATTTTGGTGCCTGCACTCAAATATCAATTAAAGCAGCCAACATTATGGAAAGAGAACAAGTATTAATGGAAGAGAAAAAAAGCATTGAAGCAACACCAATAAGCTGTAGATTAGAGGTATGGTAGTTGATGTGAAACACAGCATATGGCAGAATCCCAGACAAAGAAGGAACTTCAAATAGGAGAGAAATGAAATACCTTAAACTATATCTAATCCTCATTGTGAGTGTGTATAATTATAATATCAAAAAATTAAAAACAACTAAGGAAAGAATACTGTATGGACTTGAAAAGTATTTGAAGTATAGTAGGTGATTTATATTTAAGTATACATAAGCAAAGTTTATTATCCTCTTTTGAGCCTAGTGGCTCAGTATGGACTGACTCTGTTATGTTATGTCAAAAGATTTTCTCTCCATGTTTTTAACTTCTTCTTTTTTTTAATTTTTTATAAATTATATTTTAAAAAGTTACTACACTGTAATATTGAAAATTTTATCATTATTTTATAAATATATTTGTGTATCAGTTCATATTTTTTTTTTTCAACAACATTTCTAAACAGAACCCATCCAAACATTGTTTTCTTCACCGCATTAATGAAGATAGACACCAAATATAAGTTTGCACACCACACTATTCTCACCATTCTTAAGATGAAAAGTCATATTTGTCCTAAAGATGCTAAAAACTTGCTTACATTCATTATATACTTTTTGTCATTGATAGTATTAATAAGATGCTTAGGTATAATTTAGGTGGTAAAATGGTAATTTTAAGCTTTTTTGAGATAACATTAGGGTACAAATTGTATAATATAAAAATTTAAGATACAAAGTGATAATTAACGAAAAATGTTGACGGCAAAGTGGAGTGGTACTAATCCTTTAGTTTAAACATAAGTTTACGTCTAAATTTTGAAATTAAAAGTTTAACTTTCCCAAGTTTTACTGTACTTCAAGAATTCATGCAAACCATAGTCATTTTCCAGTTTTACAGACGATATCAATATATTATATGTGCAAGTCATCCTGTGTTGTTGATTTTTCCTCTTCCAGTTAATAGTGTCATATAAATTAAAGGGACCATTTGATACAAATAATTGGTACTTTCGAGATATTGATTTGTATATGATATATAAATACAAATCTTGCAAGTCGTTTTTGTTGATTTACCCTCTTCCAGTTGCTAGATGTCATATAAATTAAAGGGACCATTTGATACAAATAATTGGTACTTTCGAAATATTGATTATATATATATATATTGCAAGTCGTTTTCTTATCCTTATGTAGATTATTTATACTAGTTCATATATTACCTTATTGAACTTAATCATCGTCCACTTTATGAATTTGGGCATTCTCTGCTCATTTAAGGAAAGGACAGGAATTGACTTTTACAATGAGGTTTAATTTGAACTTAATTTTTTAATCGATATCAATATTATTATATTTATATTTATTTATTTTTAAGGAAGAAGGAAAAAGACCCAATTGTGTCAAAAGGGTTGAAAGAACTCTGACTCTAACATAAATGAATGCACTACTATACCAATTTATCCATTTCAATTTTGTTCTCATGAGTATTCTCAACTACTTCAATTGGTATAATGTTATTGCACATAGTATTATGCATAGTAAGGCATTAATCTCCGAGTGTCATTAATTAAACAACCCAAATTTGAGTGTCATTAACATATTGATCGAGTTTGATCACTAGTACTATGATTTATATAACTCGAGCAATAACAAAACGTGTATACTGTATATTGATTTAGATTTGATTTGATTGTCAATCAAATTAATATTTTTTGTATTTGTTCCATAGAATAAGACTCGATTAAAGTAATTTCTGAAATGATAGAAGCTAGCAATCGAAGCATTGAACTCCACGTGGATATAAAGCACAACCGATGAAGAGTAGCCATCTAAAAAATTAATTAAGGGGGCCTATTTTTTGATGGCAATGGATATGGCTGAAAGGCTACTGAGAAAGATGTAACATAACAACCCAACCAAATAAATATGAGAGAGAAAGAGATAGAGATAGAGGATCTAGATGTAGAATAATGATTCTTTCCATTTTATAATACGAATGTTTGGAATATGAATTTGGACTTGTGTAAGATGGAGACATGAGAGTAAATGTTGATTATTCAGATTGTGATATAAAATAAATATACTAATTATTAAAATAATTAAAAAATAAAAAATTTAATTAATTTTTAATTATATAACGATTTATAATATTTATTTTATAATATAAAATAAAAAATTAAAATTTTTTGAGATGTAGAATGATACGATATCATTCGTACCACACGGGACAACTATTTCTTTGTTGTTTTATGCAAATAATTTATAGTACTCGTACTATGATACAAGTAGTAGTATGATGCTACTGCTTTTAGGCTATATATGGAATAGTATTAGATGAAAAGTGTTTGTGTTAGTGATGCTATGAGTTTAGGTTTTAACTTGTGTAAGGATTCACTAAACAAAGATTCAAGTTCTATTATACTTCAACCTCTTACACTTGCATGAATTAGCCATTGTCTAAATGACTTAAAACTGAATTTAATTAAGCATTTTTGTTGGAAAAGAACTATAAATAAAAGTATAAGGAATTAACTAGTTAAAATAATTTTAAGCCCTATTATCATAATTAGACTGATATTTCTTCCAATTTTTTAACATATACTAACCCCTTTTTTCTTTTTTGGTAATTTACTAGTCGGTTGGATAATGAAAAAACTTTCTATCACTCAGTTTTAAGTTTGTAGTATTCTCAATATACAATGACCATTATAGAAAATCTTGAAACGATCATTTTTTTTCTTGTTTGATTTTCGAGATTAGATTTTTTTTATTTATTATTCTTCGTGCATTTGTTCGCAATTTGTTTTCTAACTGTAATGATCCAAATGAAGATTAGATTTTTACTATCTTTATTAATGTTAAAAAAATAATAATTATAATAAACCTAAATCTCCAAAGAACATCATAGAGTTATTGCATAAACTTTACCAAAGTTTTACAATGCCGTTATCAAATTATTTTGTTATATTTACTTATACAATATAAATTTTTAGTACATATAATATATACCATATAAATTTTAAGAATATAACAACGGTAGAATTTTTCTAAACTTTAATAGCTCAAGTTACATTCTTAACCAAATGTGCCTCCCCTTGGTTTGGTGCCTCATTCGACCCTTCCGGCAGTGGAGAAACAAAATTAAATGCTCCTAGCCACTACTGGTGTTGACAATCTCCTTACTCTTCTCTTCACCAGAAATGTGGAAAAAAAAATTAATCCAAGAAAATTTTCGGATAACAGCAACATTTTCCAATTAAAAGTAATGTTCATCAATACATTAAAAAAGGTACATAAATTACATCCCTCTACAATTATAAATTCTTATCTCAATCTCATTTATTGAATGTTCCAAATCAAGATTTATGCAAGTTGTTAATTCTTTCATAAGCCAATAAGCCTTGAAGGATAAAAGTATATGGCTCCAAATAATAAGAAAGCTGCAGCCATCCTCATGATTGTCATGATTTTCTTGTTTGCATCAATTGAGGTTGGAAATGCAGATACTTTGGAGTCATGTATTGATACCTTGATGAGCCTTGGTTGCGGAAATATTGAAGATGCCAGATCCATGTGCATGAACACTCCTGGTATGCATGATGATACAGGCAACACTTAGAAATTTTCTCTGCCTTTTCTTCCTTTTATCTCCTCCAATTTTTGAATGCCAGTGTACACATTTATTGTTGGAATATGTATATTGTATTGTACATTATGCAAGGTTTTTTATATTCGTATGCACATCTTTGTAACGTATTTTTGAAAAATTATATAATTTCTTTATAAATTATTCTGTTGTGTTTAAAAAATTATATAATACAATGCTTTTTACTTTCCAAAACTAGTAGTATTATATAACCCGTTAAAGCACAACAGAATCGTTCTTTAACGGGATTATAGAACAATATCCATATTTTTAACCTTGAATGGACAATATATACAGGGCATCAATATCTTGTCCTTTTAAGTATTGATTTTTGTAACCTTGCAAATACATAATTCATTTTGAGATCCAACCAAAAAAAAAAAAAGGAAAACGAATATCTACGTATTTAGCTTTTTATCATTTCTTTCAAGGAAAAATAGAAGAGCAATTTGTAATTTTCTTCTAGTCGGCAACTAAATTGTGATACCAATTAATGAGCAGACTCCATTCCGTTGAGCTGTTTTTGTTGTTCTTTTGGGGGAATTCAATACTCAACCTCCATTTTAGTATAGTTGTTAGACATTTTCATCTTATCCTCACAATTTTACGATATTACTATTTAAATTATAATTTCGATCGCAATTCTAGAGGTAGGATCGTTATTGTACATAAACACTAATTAAATTATTAGATTATTATAATTTGTGTCTATATTTACTAAGTTAAGTTAGTATTTTGAATTTTTTTATTCAAATACTATATTTCATGCGTTTAAATTATTCATATTATTTTTTTAGTTTTTAATTAAAACATAGTATTCAATTTATGATCACGTAGAGCTTTTTATATTATGAGTATATAATGTCAAATATTATAAATTTAAGTTAAAAAAATTTATTTTGTGATGAATAATGAAATTTTGCTTCTATTTTTATAAGTTTTTATTGAATATTAATTTTAAAAATAAATAAAAGTTATATTTTTGTATTTTTAATAGAATCTTACGATCCTACGATCTGATCCTGCAACTTTCAGAACGACCCTATGCAAGATCCCAATTGTACAAACCTTACATTTTAGTACCCTAAGGTGTTTAGATCATTTAGGCAGCGTTTGGGAGTTTCACTCCTACAGAAAAGAAAAGATATGGAAAGAAAGGATAAGAAGTCTTTCATTTGGGAGTTTTTGGAGGAATAGAAAAGAAGAGGATGTGCTGATTTGAAGAGAAAGTGAGAAAGCCTCACACTTTTTTAAAAAATTGTAAGGCTTTACCTCCAAAATATTGGAGAGAAAATTTCTAATGACCTTTATATCCAAAATCATTCTAATTCTTCCCAAAACTATCAAATAAGGTTGAGATCTTTTCTCTTTTCTTCTCTTTCCCTTTTTTTTTTTTCTTTATAACTTATATTTTCTCTTTTTTTCTCTTCTTTCCTAAACTCCTAAACTCAATGTTAGTCTTAGTAATGCTCCGTTGGTTTTACTCTTTTTTACAATTTTTCTGAAGGTTCTTTCAACAATAACCTATCATACATACATCATTTCTAATAAAGTGAAATACAGATATTTTTCTGGAAACTCTTTCAGAAAAGGGGAAAAAAAACACAATCCAGATGAATAATAATTTTACTGAAGTCTTGTAATGAAAGTTGTCATAGTGACTAACAGTCAGATTGGATGGAAAGAAACGAGATGAAAATGAAAGGATTTGGAAGGAATTTACACCCCTTCATCCCCACAAATCTTTTCCACCGCAAGTCGAATGAAATGGAAAGAAAACTTAATATACCTTTTAATTAATTATGAAATTTTATATTTGTCTTTCAAATATAATACAAATATATTAAATAGAAATACACTTTAATAAAATGATAACAATAATGAAATTTTCTTTTCAAAACTTCCAAATAAATGAAAGATAATTTATTTCTCTTCTCTTCTCTTCTTTTCTCTCCATATTAAAGTTTTTTGTTCTTTTCTCTCCCTTCTTGAACTCACAAACTAAGCTTAAACGACATCGAATAATTGGTAGGAAGTGATATGATATATCTTCCATAGAGACAGGGCAGACGCAAAATTCACGAATTGAAGGGGTAAGTCGATATTGTAAACATATATTGGAAGGAATTCTTTTAAAATTTTTAAAAAACTTAATATAAATCTTATAAGAATATAAATAAAATTTTTAAAAATTTAAAGATAAAAAAATATAATTTCTAAAATCTTGAGGAGGCCGTTCTCGCTCGTCCCTCCCTACATCGGCCATTGCATAGAGTTATATATAAGGTGATCAATTTCTATTTTACATGGAAAGGGTGCCCAAAGACTTGATTATAGACGAGTTAAGTTTGAATACGGTTCCAAAAATTGATAATTGGGGTTTAAGATTCATTTTGAATTGGCTCCACTAATTCTAGTTATCCGTTCTAACAAAAATTACAATTTTA
Source organism: Cinchona pubescens (assembly GCA_025175665.1). Taxonomy (NCBI): domain Eukaryota; kingdom Viridiplantae; phylum Streptophyta; class Magnoliopsida; order Gentianales; family Rubiaceae; genus Cinchona; species Cinchona pubescens. The sequence goes on from JANKKI010000394.1 coordinate 407,882, forward strand.
TGAAAATAAAGTATCAAAAAATGGGGTTTAGGAAAAATCAAACTAATGGTATTCGCATTTACCAAAATCAAATTGTAGAAAAACAAATTATTTTGAGGGGTAGTTTTCTTGCCAAAATTGGTGAGACTTACAATTTTAATAACCCTAGTAAATAACACAAAGATAATTCTGCTTGGATGACTATTATTTGAAATATTATTAAAATAATTATTGTAACAAATTTTGAAGTTTTATATAGGTGAATTATAAATGTAATTAAAAATCTTGTTAAAAAATAATGAATAACACTCTACTACAATTGCTACGTGAGGCTCAGGAGATGCATTACCACAAGAAATCCGCAAAAGCCATAATTGACCATATTCGTTATTCATTTCCTCATTTATCTCTCCATCATTAATTTTTTCTTTTTCCGAAACAATTTTGATTCACAAAATCTCAACTAACATAATTCATGCATTGTCAAAATACCAACATTTATTCTTCATCTCCATATAATTATCCCTCTTTTTACAAATTAATTTTCTCTTTTGTTCATCCAACACTCGTGTAATATCAAGATTTAAAGCACATAGGCTAACACCCCAACAATGCAATAAAAGAAATGATGAAAAAAAGGTGCACATTAATATGTGTAAAAGAGATGGCTTACAAGAAGGCCGTAGCCCTACAGTCTTGATCGCCATGATTTTGGTGTTTGGGATGGTTGTGGTTAAGGTTGACGATGACCAAAAAAAATTAAAACATTATGATCCGAAGCATGATATTGAGCTATGCAAGAATTTTGCAGTTGAATTGGGTGCCGAGGCTACAAATGCTGAAGAAGAATGCCGAAGTGTTGTCGAAATTATGTGACCGACAAACAAGATGATAGTTGATCAACAAGATCTTAATACTAATAATTATTCCTAAGATTAATTCTGTTGTGTATTATGCATTAGCTAGGTTGAATTGTAAATCCAACTTAGACAAAACTATGCATTGCAACTCTTTGGACGGTTATTATTTAACATATTATTTTGAGTATTATTTGAAATAATATTGTAAGTATTTTTTGTGATATATATAATGTATGTGATAAAAAAAAGTTAATTAAAAAATGTGTATAAATAATAATTGAAAATATTATTTAAAAAATAAACTATAAAAATAGAGTTAATTAGTCTTGCAACAATATCCGTTTATGGAGAATGGTAGAAAGTTTAATTAGTTGCATAATCTGACATGGTGTACTGGCTATGTAAAAACTTTCCTTCTTTGTGAACTTATTTGTTCAAATTTCAATATATATCAATTTATCTAAATATGAATCTTTTTTAATTACTAATATAACAATTCTTAAATTGTGCATATTAACTACTTCTGGAATTGTTACAATTTTTTATAACATGGAAGAAATATCACCATAAAAAATACATAGCAAAAGTCTTTAATTTGAAACTTTACGTAATGTTTGGTACGATAAAGAAATATAATTTAAATAATAAAATATTTTTTAAAAAATTTATTAGTTATAAATTTAAGTAAAATAAGTATAAGGACAGTTTTTTTTATTATTATTATTTTTTTACAAACATAGGTTTTGATAGACCTCAACTGTGAAAGTATCTGTGTACGCAATTCTTATAGGGATTACCAAAAGAATTGCTAAAATCTCCTGAATTTGTAAAAGTAATGAACTGATGTGTAGACCCTTTATAGTACTAGTAATTATCATTAAAAACTTAGTACTAATTTACTTGTAGATTTTGATTTTAGAGACAGAAATTCATTACTTAAAAAGAGGAACTTCTTGTCAAATGTCAACTAGCAAAAATGAAAGAGCAGCAGAGACCGGAGAGATCCATCACAACAAACAAACAGGACGAATATTGTGTGCTCTCACATTCTTAATTTTCTCGATCTTATCCATCCCTATGTCATAGCCTCATAGGCCAAAGTATTAGGAGGGTCCCAGAATCCTACTTACGTGGGGCCCATCCGTACATTCCAAACAGCTGCCATGTTGGTTTAATGGGTTGAATTTGAAAGAAAAAATTTTCATCATTCATTTTCTTGGTGACCAAATCGATGAATGTGGCTTCATGCTTTCATTGTCCCTTTGGGCACTTAGTTGCAGACCATGCCACTGATCTTGGCTACTTCTCTGCCCGACAATCGAATGAAGAAGTTGCTGACAATTTAATCTTACTTCATGCACTTCCCACAACGCTCTCAAAAACCAAATGGGGGGCTTAAATGAAATGGTAGAGTATTAAGCAACTAGATTAAATTATTAAAAGATTGTAAATTTGATTTACGAGTATTGTTTTTAATTTATTGAAATACGTACTTGTTACTTTATTATTATCAAATAAGATGGGTAAACAAACCTACTACCTCTACTAAACTCTTTCTTACCAAAAGTAAATAAATAAATAACCCACAAAAAAAAAAGAAGAGAGAGAAGATCTACAATTACTTGGACATGTTCATTATTATTTAGCCCATTAATTTTGTATTCTTTTGTCAGCTAAAGAAAATAATAATAAAGAAAACCCAAAGGGAAACAAGAGCACTATCAGCTAGATTCAGAGTTGCAGAGTTCAGAAAAGGGCAGAAATAATAATGGAACGAAGAGGACAATGAGGCAAATTGAGCGTGGGGGGCAAAGCCATGGAAATATTGGGTCCGAGTCTTACGGTTTCTGTGTCTTCTTTGCACCAGGCTTTAGTCTCTCTAACAGTTGATGTAGACCTGAACTGTTCTTCTGTCTCTTATAAACATCTAGCCTGTTGTGCATCAATGGATATCAGCTTTTTGCTTTTCAGCATGCTATTTGCTCTTTTAGGATTTTAATTAAGCTAGATTTTTTTCCTTTTTTTCTTTTTCCGGAATGAAGTAAAGGAAATTAAGACAAGTCGTTTTCTTTGTTCCCTTTTGATTTTTTTTCTTTTTTCTGCAAAAGCTTATGCAGAATGATTAGTTATTCATTGTTATTTAAATAATATTTTGTAATTATTTTATTTTGTAAATAATTTTTTATCTTAACGTATAACAATTCAAAAAATTCAATGATAGAGTAATAGAGGATTTTAAATAATATTTTGTATGATATATAGTTGTTTATACGGATTTTTTTTTTTGTGGTGCGCGTATAGATTCAGTGATAGAGTAATAGAGGATTTAGTTATTGGTGATTATCAAAAATATTTATATAGATTCGATTTTAAATATTTGCTGGTGACTATATGTACAATTTAAATACTTGCATTTGAGTAATAAAGCTATAATAGAAGTTCTGAAAAGTTTTGCAGGAACAAAATTTAATTGCATAAGAATTTGTAGAAAGATACATATCTACCAGCAACATCTTATTGTAGCAGCTATTGGAAAGTCAAATAATTAGGTGTATATCATTTTATTTATAATGCTTATAACGTGAATTAAATTATATAAAATATATAAATTAATTAATACAAATAAGATTATATAAAATTAAATTTTGATTATAAAATTTGCAAATAAAATAAAAATCGAGTTTACTTTTAACTATTTTCCCTATTGGAATGTCTTCCATGAAATTGATCACCATGATCAATATAAATTTTGAGTATCGGGCTAGTTATAGATTGTGAAAGTCGTCAATATTGACATTTCATGGACAAAATAACTCTGTCTTGTAATTATCCAAAATAGATCAACTAAATTTCTTTATTTGTTGTAACAATATCATATGTAAATCGAATAACAAAATTTGAGTGAATGAGTCTAGTGATCACAACTTGTCACTAAAATACTCTTAAAAGTAAAACGAAATTTCATTTAAAATTTGAATAGATTAAATTTAAAGGAATAAAACAAGTACTCCATAGAAAGAATATACATAGTACACAAAAGAAAGAATATGAAATGAAGAAAGGTCAAAGAATGAGGCTCCAATGTAAACAAATGTAGCGAGCGGACGAGATTGAATTCCGGGAGAATGATTGCTCTAAAACTGTTTAAGCACTACGTACATGCATTGCATTATCTTTTGCTTTCATTTGAGTCCCATCCATCGGATCGGATGTTTCTCAAATCTCTTAATTATATATATGCATGAAATTCTTAGTCGAATTTCACTGTCTTTTTGGTTTTCCTTGTCCCATGAGGATAAAACAATCAAGAAAATAAAATGTTCATTTATTTTTTATTCTTTGAGTTAAGTTGTTTTCATAAAATATAACACAAGTCTATGAAAATACATGAACTTGTTCTTTTTAGTAATTTAAGAATTCCATGTTCACACCATTTTTTTTTTTTTTTTTTTAAAAAAGAAAGAAAGAAAAACTCTATTAGGTGATGTTGTAAAGACAGCATATCATAGAATATTTGGAAAAAATAATTATAATTGGAGGGCTAAAACAAAATATAAATCTACATGTTTTTACAAAAGTCACAAAAGGAAACACTTAAATGTATTAATTCATAGAAAGATCGATGGTTCAAATGAAACATATCAAAGTTTAAATACTAGACTAAAATTATACGAAATTAATGTATAATCTCTAGCCTAATTTACCCTAAATTCAGAAAGAACAAAAAGAGAATGATTGCATCAATAACAAACGTAGAGAATGAAAACATCAATAAGATCTCCCAAGGAATCTTGGAAGCATCTATTTTAATTTAGACTAGGAAACTCTCCCATATAACTAACATCATGTGTTATAAAGAGAACCATCAAAAAAAAAAAATCTACACTAAACACAAAAAGAACATATATCACATGACGAGGTTGGGAGGGCTATAAATGAGAATGAATTTTTCTTTCTTATTCACTTCTAGATAAAGTAACCAACCATGGCATATTGGAATCGTCGTCTCTATTTGAATAATTATTATTTTATTTTTATTTGAATAATTATTATTTTTAAAATATTATTATTAAAAATATATTTTAATAATTTTTTAATATAATATATATGAGATAAAAAAAAATTAAAAAAATATATAAAATATTATTTGTAAAATAGTAAAAAAAAAATACCATCCAAATTATGAATAAAATGGGACTTAGCCGCTCAGAAGATGTCCTAAATCCTAATTGTAGTAATAAATAATTGAATTATCACGACCAAAAGGTGAACATAATGGAATAAAGAACAGATTAATTAAAGATGGAGCTAAATGGGATCAATAGAGGATATCAAAAGCAAGAATCTCATAATCATCATTAAGTTCGGATACTAGCTACGTGCACCTTTGAACACCCTATGGTCCTAGTCTTTGAAAATGAAGTACCCATATTGCTTTATCAAATTCTTCTCCAAGATAATCTCAACGAATTGCGGGATCTGTAAAACTAATTTGCACTAATTTGCCTATCGTGTGAACAATTATTATTTTTAAAATATTGTAATAATTTTTTTTAATGAGATATAAGTAAGTTAAAAGGATGCTCGAAAAACATGTACGAAATTATCATAAAATATTATTTAAAAATAATAAAAAAATCATCCGAACGAAAATATTTTTCAATAAAAAAATATATGTTGTACGTACAAAGACTTTGATTTGGTCTATTTTCGTGTACATTCATGTTTCAATATTCATTTAACAAAAGAGAATTTTGTATGTTCTGTTAATGCACACTGTTTGCACATAAATAATTCATTTGGCACTTGGTACGTATTATTAGCTAATAATAGTATAACATTGATTAGAGTTGACGGAGGAGAAAATAACAAATCCAGGAATAATTTTTTTTTTTTTTGACAATGAAATCCAAGAATAATTAAGGATAAGGACGTAACTATAATTATAAAGGGTAGGGTATGTAAGGTAGTAATGAGTTAATGGAGACACAAACCTTCCACCAACTTCCGAGGTCATGGAAAAGATGAAATGAACCACTGAATTTGCATCACATTTGGTTAGAATTTGTTGTCAGGACTTATGAAGAAGAAACTTTTTGGTGGAGGACAGAAAGTATTTTTAGCAATTTGAGGTGACCACAGAGGGATTATTTTTCTACCCTTCACTCCACTTGACCATGCATTTCATTAATTAATTTCCAATTCACTCTCATTGGAATCTTTGATCAACACCACTTGCAAACATTTTTTTTCCAATATATTCAATCACCATAATTGCGTATCTGGAATATATATGTAATAAATGTGACATTTTTATGTACATTTTTGAATGGTATAATTAAGCATTATGTACAAGGCTTGATCGCTTGATAATTTTTGTACCATTTTAGAAACATAGAATATTAAGACATTAATTCCGACAAGTTGAGCTAATCATAATGCCTACAATTGAGTCAATAGAAGAATTTCAATTCAAAATGACATTAGGGAAGAAACTCTAGTATTTTATTGAAACATTTTGGCTATTAAATGCCGTTATAATGATTTGTATGGTTTTAGTGACTAGATATTTTCAGAAATTATTTTAAGTGTTCCCTAAAAAATTCAATATTTCACAAAGTACGGTTAACAAAAAGTTCAATACAACGACTAATATAAATAGGGGTTAATTATATTTACTCCCATGAGATTTAGCCAAATTACTGAACAAACTCTGAATTTGGTCAAATTACAACTACCTCCTTGGAGTTTAAATATGTTAAATTCACCCAACGAAACACTTTAAAAGACCAAGTTACCCTTGCATCATTAATAGTTTGGCCAAAATACTCTCAAACCATCCCACAAGGGCCACAACCCAAACCCAACCCTGGACCAAAACCAAAACCCAACCCTATTCCCTTATCCTTTCTTGCTGCCATCTTATCAATACTGACGAACAGCCCCCGCCCTCCTTCTCCATGAACCTTGCAAACACCACCTCCACTCAACTATCTACAACTCACCCCAAACCCATTAGTCCTTATAACTACCCCCATCCCCTCTCATCTCCTCCGGCAAATACTCGACCTCTCACCCCTCGTGTCATCCTTTTACTGTCTCAAAATCAAGAAACAACCCCTTCCTCAATGCCACCGCAAACCACCACCATCCCATCAACCCCTGTAGCCAACCCCACCCCAACCCTATCCATAGTCAACACCCTATCAAAGAAAAAATATATTATTGTTTTGAGGGATTCACCATCCCAAAAATCTGGATTTTTAGATCAAAATGAATAGGAAAATATGTTTTGTTTTTGAGTAATCGATTTGATGTTCTATTAAACAAATTGCACCATTCGTTACAATTGCTGGGAAATCGGGGAACTGACTAATGTTTGGGAGGAAAATCTAATTGGACTTGAGGACCACTTGATTGTAGAGTTTTCAAATGAAACTTTGCTGGAAAATTTGACTGAGAGGGAAGTGGTTCTTATTGGAAAATGACTTGTTAATGAAGAAGTAGAATGTTGTAGAAGAGAACATAACATTTCTATGTAAGTAATTGTGTTTTTTGAATCAATAAAAGCAATTGGAGAATTGTTGGTGTTTCAGACTTTTTGAGCTGCGAAAAAATTTGATACATTGGTCCATCAAATTCGGTTTGTTTCTAGACTGTTTTGTTGTTGATGCAAGCTTTTTGGTTCTTATTTATAAAACTGAAGATTGCAAGTGTTTTATGAGATATAAAATGAAAGAGAATGTGAAGATTTTGTGGGCATTTTAGGACTTCAATGATACTTTTTGCTAGAATCACTTAGTGGCGTTAGGTCAATGTTAATTGACCTATGGCAAGGTGGTTTTTGTTAAGAAAATTTGAATTTGAGGGGGGTATTTGTAATTTAGTCAAACCTTAGCATTTATTTAGTAATTTGGCCAAACTCAAGAGAGGTAAATATAATCAACCCTATAAATGGAGCCTCTACCAGCAGTAATCTAATCAAAAAGTGCATTTTGGATCCAAGTGGAAAGTGCAGCCCGGGAAGCACTATAAGTTTATCCATGGAATTGCTGGATGCACAAATGATAGGACATTCAACCCATTAATTATTTTTAGCCCAAAATTTATAATAATGCTATAAAATAGCTTTTGGTTTCAAATGCCGATTTCAATTCAAGCAAAATTTGCTGCAGGTATTATGACTTAATTTCAAAAAAAAAAAAAAAAAATAGTAACTTGTGGTTATACCTCTAACAATTGTACCACTATATAACATCGTAAATAAAAGGTGATTAAAAACATATTTGAATAATGATCACAAAATAATAAATAATTTGTCATAAAAACAAATTATAGAATAATAAAATTAAAAAAAACAGTCCGAAAGGATGTATATCTAGGGAAAACAGAAAAAATAAAATTTTGATATACTTTCACATAAGCTAGATTTGCGATTGGGGTAATATGAAGGCTGACAAATTTTTTTTTTTTTTTCCAAAAAAATTCCTTAAGACCAACCAATTTGTTTATTAGTATTCCAAAAAAAAAAAAAAAAAAAGAAAAGAAAAAGAATTACTACTTCGTTTGTTGGATTTGAAGGATGGCATTGTAGTTGTCAAAAGTTAATTTGAAGGTACTGAACCTCCGCAAGTGTCATCACCTTGAAAAGCACAGCCTGCCCACCATATTTGATTTTTGGTGTGACAATTGAGATTGAGATTGAGATTGTTTAGTTACTGTAAATAAACTTCAATTTCCAAGGACCATATGTACTTTGATCCCACCAATCACTACTGCATTCACGACCCAAGACTCCAAAAGTCTCATTCATTATCGGGTTAATTTCACTTTACCTGGAGTGATTATTATTTCAATTTTTAAATTTATTTTTAAACACTTAAATCATTCCATTCAATTTAACTAATATTATTACTCATTTTTTACAAAAATAACTCTATAACTTTCTTTAAATAATCTATTATCTTTTTATAAATATCATTATCTCTTTTTAGCTTCATATTTTAACTTATTCTTATACCTTTTTCTTTTATTTATTTTAAATAATTTTTCATAAAAATATGAGGGTAAAAGGGTTATTTTAACTAAAACATCTAACACCGTTAATTTTGACTATTAATATCGAGACTTTAGTGCCTAAAAACTAACGTTAGCAATTAAAATAACAGTGACACTAACCGTTAAAAAAGTAAAGTAAAATTAACCCTTCACGTAAATTTGTAAATATTCATTCAGTTTGTTCATTTCGAACGAATGCATCTATATAAAGTTATAAATAAAAAAATCATTAATATGTCATAAAATTTTAAATAAAAAGAAAAAAATCCGATAAAAAATCTAAAATCACGAGATTAGATATTTAATAGAATTTTGACACGTAAACTAATTTTAAAATATAATTTTATAAAATATTTTCCTTTCATAAATTTGCATATTTTTCTCTCAAAAAATTAAAAAGAAATCCGTGGCTTTATTTAGACCGTCATTATTTTTAAAAGCAAGGGATACTAGAATAACTTTTTAAAAAATATATATGTGAAATAAAAAGATAATTATAAAATTATAAAATATTAATAAAAAATAAATCTATACAAAGCCACGCATATTTTCCTCAGTAGGCATTTATTAGAATTTATTTTTTTACAATTTTTATTTCTAATCTTATTTGTAAAAAATAAAATTAACGCCAGTTAGAATAAAAATCATAGACAAGGCAAGTGATTAGATTGGGGAGGGAAGGCTCCATTGTAGGGAAAAGCATAGTAACCATTAGGGGAAAAAGCTAGCAATAATTCAAACACGAATTTCAATAAATTGTCAAAAAAAAATGTGGTACAATATTTTTTTATTATTAAATTCCCAAGGCTAGGCTGTCAATTGTCAAAGAAGAATCGTCTCTTTTTACCAAGTCCTCTATGCTTATCCGTACGCCGCCGATTGGAGAGGGCCGCCGTAGTAGGAATTATAGAGAGAGGTCACGAGTTGAGACTTTGCAAATAGTCCTCAAACAATTCAGCAAATTGCTGTCCTCATGTAATTTCATCTAAATGATAATTTTTCAATTTGTTTTATTTTATTATGCGATTTAAATAATTTATTTTGTATCATTTTTTTTTTATTTTAAAAGTTTAAATATTTATATAAAAAAATTTATATGAATCGAATTTATAATATAATATTATAAATTTTTTGACTTATATTTTTTTTTCATCACGTATTTAAGTGATATGAAATAATACGAAAGAATATAAACGAAGATGTGTATAACACTATGTTGTGAAATCTATTCATATAAGAATTTCTTTATAAATAATAAATGAATTTTTTTTTAAAACTTTGTCTTTCGTATCATATTTGTAACATCTCGAATCTAATACTGACTTAATAATTTTTAAATAAAAATAACAAATTTAAATTAATAAAAACTCACATGTTTTAAAATATTATAAATTATAGAATATCTTTTATTTATTTGGGACAAGGCAGAACAATATTAGAGGTGAAAAGTAATTTAATTATTTTTAAAAATATTTTTATGCAATAATAATAATATATATTTTTTCGAAGACTTGATTGCTTAGAGCCATAACAATAGAGTAGGGTGAACAGCTTTAAGTCGTTCACAGTGTGACTTGTTATATATAGTGTAAGGAAGAGCTATGATGTGATGATTATGAGGCATTTATTGGTTTTTATTTACGGAGATTTTGATAGGCTGTCAACTTTGGAGTTGTGACTGAGTGACTTCCCCACGGGTGGGTGGGCGTTGGTCTGTGGTCTCAACAGTGATGGATTAATAAACCACTACCACTAAACGAATAATAAATGCCAAATAAATTTTGGATAATTTCCACCTGAGATAATAAACCAAAATGTTTAATCCATTCTATGATAAATTTTAATTATTATTTTTGTAATATGCATTTAGTAACTTTTTAGGTATATAAATTTCATGCCGAGAGTTTGAATTGGGTAACATCAGGATTGTAATCGTCAAATAAGATTGTATTACTTACTCTACATTTGACTTGTAATGAATTTTAAGAATCATTCAAATAAATAAACATAAGATATATTATTATTTTTTAATTATATAAAAGTTTACAATAGTTACTATACATTACAAAATGAGCAATAAATACATACCTCCTAATTAACAAGAGAGCGGAAGATATTCGGCAATTTTCCTTTCATTGTTACAGTAATGGGCTTACCTTTAAACGAGCCCTTTATCAAGTTTGAATCCAAGTTAATTAACTTTATTGTGCATGCATGGCACACTGATTTCACTTATACCTAAAATTGATAATTCGTCTAATATTTCTCAATTTTGCCCTATATCCCTTCGTAATGTCATTTTCAAAGTTATAACTAAGGTAATTGTGCAGCGTGTTCGTCCTCTGCTAGGGAATCTCATCTCCTATCTCTAGTGTAGTTGTATACCTGGTAGACAAACTACTGATAACATTATTATCTTGCAAGAGGTTATCCATTCTCTCTGTTTGAGAAAAGGCCGCAAATGAGGTATGGATTGTTAAATTAGATCAGGAAAAGGCCTATGATAGGATTAGATGGGATTTTCTACATGACACTCTTATGTATATGGGCTTTCCCCAGAATTAGATCAGATTGATTATGGATTGTGTGACCTCCTGCAGCATGCAAGTCCTTTTTAATGGTGCGAAACCTGAAAGTTTCAAGTTTAAAAGAGGTTTAAGACAAAGCGATCCACTCTCGCCTTATCTTTTTGTCCTTTGCATGGAAAGATTAGGTTTACTGATTTAACAAGAAGTGAATAATCGCGTGTGGAGGCCAATTAGTCTTACTCGTCGAGACCGGAGCTCTCACATCTTTTTTTCGCTGACGACTTAATTCTGTTTGGGAGAGCCTCATTAAAACAAGCGAAAGTCATGAAATCTATTGTGAGTAGGTTTTGTATTATCTCAGGGCATAAGGTAAACACACAGAAGTCCAGGCTATTCGTCTTAGCAAATGTTGATCCTAACAAGGTTCGTAGTATAAGCACCACCACATATAGCCTTCATTTAACCAAATATCTGGGAAAATATTTAGGGTTCCTGTTCTTCATGGCCGAGTAAATAAGGATATCTACAATTACTTGGTTGAGAAAGTTCGTACTAGATGTCAAACTGGAAGGCCGAATCTTTATCTCTTGCAGCCAGAGCAACGTTAGTTCAGTTTGTGACGTCTTCGCTGCCTTATTATACCATGCAATCAACTAGAATCCCTAGTGCTATTCTGAACAAAATAGAAAAATGCAACAGAAATTTCCTTTGGGATGAGACGGAAGAAAGACGTCGTGTGCATAATGTTGCATGGAACAAAGTTTGCCAACCAAAAGAGAAAGGGGGCTTAGGGATTAGAGATCTTAAAAATCTTAATAAGGCGGCACTTTTGAAGGTTGGTTGGAACATACTTTCTATGGATAATTCCCCTTGGAAGAGAGTTTTGCATGCTAAATACTGTCAAGATCCACTTATTTCACGAAGAAGACAATCACACATATGGAGAAGCATTAATGAAATAAATTTGTTTGAATTTCTCATGTCGGGTGTGAAGTGGTGTTTGGGCAACGGAATTCAAGTGGCGTTTTGGACAGACAGTTGGATTATTGATTAGCCTTTGTGTAAAATTCTTGATAATATTCCATCGGTGCATTTAACTCGAAGAGTTAACTACTACTGGAGGCATAGCAATTGGAATTGGCAAGTTTTGGAGGGACTATTGCTGCAACACTACCAGTTGCTCTTGAGAAGTTTTATCATTATTGAAGATAGCCAAAATGAAGACAAATTGGGTTGGAAATTCTCGAATTCGGGTAAGTTTTCAGTTAAATCAGCTTACGATAGGCTGATGGAAAATAAAGATCCCATTCCTATATCATCTACATGGAAGTATATATGGAAGGGAAAGGGTCCTAATAGAGCTAATTATCTAATCTGGCTTGTCAGATATGACAAATTAATGACTTCTAACCTTAAACTAAGGATGAAATTGGTTCAAGAGAATGCTTTCCCCATTTGTCAAGATACGGTCTGAAACGACAATTCACGCAATTAGAGATTGGCCTTAAGCACACCAGGTATGGAAATTACTAGTCAAACAAAAGTCATGGACTAATTTTTGCTCTCTTCCTTTGCAGGATTGGAAGATTGGGCCTTATAAAATGATTTAGGAAGAGCGGGACAACTAAAATGGAACCTAACATTCTGTACTGCAGTTCACTCAAACCAATACATGGCATTAGCTGACCATGTCCGACAAATAAAGAAGCAAGTTGTCGAAACACAAAACGCTATCACTCGAGTGCTGATACACAACAAAGAAGAAATGCTACTTGGATGGGAATTTCCTAGGTAAGGTTGGGTAAAGTTAAATATTGATGGGTTTGCAACAGGTTGTCCAGGTCCGGCAGGTGGGGGAGCCTTCTCCAAAATGATCAAGGACTTTGAATTTTTGGATTTGAAGTGAATATTGGTAAATCAACCAGCTTATTGGCAAGCTATAGGCCATCTGGAAGGGCCTAGAAATTTCATGGGATCTTAGGTCTCAAGCATCTTGAAATTGAATCCGACTCCCTAATAATCCAAGAAGTTACAGAAAACCACCAACATTATAACTTAATAAATCGTATCCGTGAGTTGTTAATTCGTAATTGGAAATGTCGACTCAGTCACTATTGACGAGAAGGAAAGTCTTGTGTCGATATGCTTGCCAATATGAGTCTAAGCCTGAGTTTGGGAGTTACTTTGCTTCCGAATCCTCCTAATATAGTGAAATTCGCCCTATCTGTTGATATGATAGGTGTCACGTGTAAGAGATGTGTCACGTTATCATAGGCTTTTAGCCTCATTTTTTGACCGAAAAAAAAATGCATGAAAAATTTATGGTTGCTGAATTAACATTAGATAATGAACACCAAAACCTCTTCAACTTTACTCTAACGAGTTAACGCACATAATTCAAACAAATTTTTAACAAGTTAAGAGTTCAAGTGAATATGGATAGGAGAGTGTTACATGCTGATGCAAGAAAATTCATATAGACATCATATTAGCGAGTAAATTTTGGTTACTCACCCTACAATACGATGTGAGTACGACACTTTAGATGACTAAAAAGTTTTGAGATATTATTAATTTTCAATCATCTAATAATCTGTAATACTTATTCCGCATTTGCAGGGCGAGTGATAACGAATTTTTCATTGTGTAAATCACAATCCATATTAGGCCGTGGATCAACTTCATATAAAATTTTTCAAGTATTGAATATCAAATAATTCTGGGTATGTTGAACACATGGAGGTTGTGTTTGTTTGAATTGAAAATAGTTTTTAAAATTTTTTTTAGTGTCAAACTTTGAAAAATATTTTTCAATTTTCCTTCTTCTAGTTAAAAATAACTTACGAAATTTTTTAACGTAAGTTATTTTTTAAATAATTCAAAAGTGACATTAAATCTAAAATACTTACTTTTATAATTTAATTTGCTAAACTTATTTTCGTTTTCAATTATTTTCCGTTCGTTTTTTTCTTAATTATGGGTCCCACACTAATATAATCCACTATCATTATGCATATTTTACTACTATATTGTACTATCATATAATTTTGAACAAAATCAATCTTTTATTAACCATAATTACTTGTAAAGTATTTATTACTATTGTTATAAGCTTTTCAAACTTGTATTAATAAAATTAAAGATGAAACTGTTAAAAATTTTTATTTTAAAATATTTGTATTTTGTCAAACACCAAAAAATTATATAAAAATATATTTTTTCATGTAAAATATTTTGTACGGAAAATATTTTTTTCCCTCTAAATGAACACACTGGAGTGGAAATTAGGTGTTTCTTTGGGCCATGATTATGCACTCATCTATGAAGTTGACCTCGCATGAAGGTATCTAGGCCTTTCAGGCCATGATAACATACAACAAAAGGTTTGTCCAAATCTCATTAAAATTTCTGGGCCTCTGTAGAAGTTTTTGCTGAAATCAAGTGATAATAAAACAATTCAGATTAAGACAAGAATTGAAGACCGGAGCGAACGCTAGAATAACATCATTTTGAGAAAGTAAAATTTAATAGATACATATTTATTAAAATTAATTTATATATTTTTAAAAAATTTAAAAAATAAAATATAAATTCAATTTTTAAAATAAAGTTTACCATCTAAAATCTTGGGGGTGGTTTTGCCCCTCACCCTTAAAACCGCCCCTGAGTTGGCCTTCATGCAGCATAAAATCAAATACTATAAAATTGTATTTGGATGGATAAATTTGAGTGAATTTGATTTAAAATTCAAATCCAACCTAAGTTGTCCAAAAAAATTAATTAATTTAATTATAAATTTAAAATTCACCAACTAATGAGAATATAATTTTATTGGCTAAATGAATAAATTTAAAATTCATCAGAATTTCATATCATATAAAATTTATCCAATTCAAATTCATTTATTTCAAATCCCCACATCCAAACACAATCTAAAAATGTTGTCCAAATCTTAAAACTGACTAACAAACTATGTAAAAATCTAATAACATACTAGTAACAGAATGTTATTTTTATTCATTAATGAACAAAACATTAACACAATCAGAAGGCAACAAGACAATGACATGAAGCTAACATATGCCCAAAATAATGAACAGCATGTAACAACCTAATAACAATCAACTACTACTCTCGTACGTAAACCCGAATGAATAATCTGAATATCAACTGTAGTGTAATTGATGTCTATTTCCACAAAACCAAAGCCAGGGATAACATCAAGAAAATCGATCCATTAAGATCACCAATTCGGATTGAAGCAGCTGCATGTACAAACCACAAAAGATCAAACAAGTGTAAGGATGTGCGAAAATGGTTTCTTTTTTTTAAAAAAAAAAATTTAATTAATTAAAAATCAAAACACTCTTAACACCTATACAGGTCAATTCACATCGTGACATATACTTTAATGTTATCTTAAGAATGAGATTATTATAAACTGATTCAAGTCAAATTTGTCTGCAGGTACTGAACACGTATATTTCCATTGTTAGTGACATGATTGCGATCAAATAACCTTACATTACTTCTGGATTTTAAAGCAAGCATATAGTTGGTGGTGCAAATTTCTGTAGGTAAGAAAAAGACTCAAGAATTTTATGCATAAGGTAAGATGGGCATAACGAAACTGTACAAGAAGTTCTGCATTAATTGTCTGAGATGAGAGGCGTGGATATCAACTAGAAGATGTTTTAAGTAATGACAAAGAAATTACAATAGGTTTCTAGTGTTCTTTGGCAAGAGAAGCTAGCAAAATTTTTAAAGCTTTAGTATCCAGTTATTGAACATTCAAACTTCAATAGAAGAAAGTAGAAGTCCATGTGAAAGTAACATACTTCTGAAAAGAAGAAGACATGGAACTAATTAAAACAAACTCACCTTCGTTTTGACTATCCACTGCCAGACTAGGAGGTGAGGAAGTTGATTTGTTCATTACGCCAATTCCAAGCCTTGCACAATCCATTCCAAGTTCACCTAATAACATAGATCAACATTCCATCAAAACTTTCCCGAAGAAGATAAGAGACCAAATTATTTAACTACTGCACACCAACGTAAGATACAAGATCAAATGCCTAGGAAGTTTCATAGAGTCTAGGGGTTGCATTTGTACATTCTCTGAAGCAGGGGAAAGCAGTGACATTCAGTATATTGTAGTAGCCTTCTTGACAGTCACATTTGTGTGTAAAAAGAGAGGTCTTGCTGCATGAGCCACCTCCACAATCAGACCAGTAGCAGGCTGAAAAAGAGCACAAAAAGAACAAAAAATTGGAGTTGTAATAACAGGAATATTGGTTTACAACTTCAGTATATTAAAACAAAAGGGAAGTGGAATTACGATCAAAGATCGACTCGTTAGCCCGTTTCTCTCTTGCTGCAGCAGGGGAGGGTGCTTTGGTGCAGGAGAAATTGAGGGTACCTAGCGAACAAATACTCTCAGTAAGTTCGGAAAAAATCAGAATTTTAGGATTTTATCAATCTTGAATAAAATACTGTTAACCACACGCTTGTCTGTCATGAACAAAAAGTAGTAAACACTCAGCAACAGATGGATAAGATGCATTACCAACTAAATCTAGCACCTACGACAAGTGAAACACAAATAAATTCAGTTTCCTGATAATGGTTTCATCACCAGTCTATGCTATGACTATTCTTTCTATTATTTCATTTCGCTGATGATTTCCAACGGGAAAAGAAAGATTAGGTATTAGATCACCTTTTGCCAAGTCAAATTTGTTTCTATGATTATGAGAAGATCATGTACTAGAGAAGTGCACTAACATTTCCTCTGATCCTCAACTTGCAATGTTGCAATATCTTTTCATTAAGATTGCTTTGAAGAATACACACCAATTCTTAATTTCTCTCTCCAATTGACCTTATCCTTTTTCACCAACACTAAAAAGATACATAAAAACTACATCTGCATTCAGCCTTTGTCAGAACTCGGAACCTTTCACCTATCCAGAAACCAACCAATAACCATGCTCATTTTTTACTTTTGTTTATTGTATATTTGTGGCATCTTGAAAAACTAATTTGTTAATCATCACATATACCTTATTATGAGCTAAAATAAAGTAAATAGCCATCATCTAAAACCCATATAACATGAAAATTTTCAGTTCCACAACTACACAGTGTAGATAATCTTGAAACTTAAGACACAAAATAGGTATATAAAACGCTTAACGCTATTTAATTTGAATACAAGTGTTACAGATCAAAGTAACATTAACAGGCAAGAAGGTGATACAAAATAAGATATAAAGCACACAAAATCCTAATTAATGTGTGAAACAAATAAATAATCTAACAGTTTAGAGTAATATTAGCAAAACAATAAAAGTCATTACAGAAGGAATACTCACAATTGGGGATCACACAAGGCAGAAACTTGAGGCCATCATCATTTTCAGGAATAGCTTGCTTCCACCCAGCCTCACATTCACAAACAAAACCAAAAGTGCTGTCATTTGAAGTCTTGCAGGTACCTTTTCCACATTCTCTGCTTTGGCACACATCACCTAACATCATATACAAATCCCAAAAAACACCAAAAAAAAAAAAAAAAAATCAATTCCTACTAAATTCCCACTTCAAGAATCCAAAAACACAATAAAAATATAGAAAACTGATGAAATTAGGCAATGAAATGAAAAGGGTAGTCCGTAAAAATACCAAAGATTGGAGAGAAGATTGAAGAAAGATTGTTGCTTGTGGCAGACCAAGGCATCATAGCAAGAATTATGATGAGGAAAGAAAAGGTATAAACAGAAGCCATATATGATGGTATATCTTCTTAGCTCCAAAAGATCAGTTCTATAAAATGAATCCAAGACTTTCAGTTCTAGAAAATGAATCCAAGACTTTTTTTTTCTGTTGTATTTACGATGATGTCTAACTACATAAATGACTTTGTAGATTTTCAATTGGGTAGTTTTAAGTACTGAAATTAATTTGATTTCCAGGAGTCCATTATATGGACTCGATCAGTCATTTTCTTGCGTGGAGTCTTGTGAGAGTGGAACTTTGAAAGTTGAAATCCCCGTGAAATGCCAACGTGGGAGTTGGGGACATGGCTGATATCTAACTCAGGTCAAAGGGTATAAGTGGGGAGTTGGCAGTTGGAAATGGGGCGTTCAGTTATGGCACTAGGTTGAGTTTTGGGAGTTAGGATGGAAAGGAAGGTAAGGGAAGATTGCAAGTGATAAGAGAAAATATGCGAAGGGTGGGGGAAAGAGTGATTTTTGATGTTATTTGGGAGTCTAGTAAATAAATGAAATGAATTGGGATACGAAGTAGGTCTGTTAGTGAGTCAGTTATCAAATTCAAACTCATTTATTCAGGTTTGAATTTATGAGAAATTTTAATTATTTGAATTCGATTCGGATTCATTTAATTATTATATAAATAAATCAGACATGAATCTTATTGTTTTGATCAAGCTAAAATCAAAATTTGATTAAAATATTTAACATATAATAAAATTATATGCAATATATGTTATTTTATATGTACATTATACATATATATTTCGTAAATTATCACTATATAGATTACATTTTATTGTAGAACCCACACGTAATATAAATTTTGAAATAAATATTTTTTTATAATTACAAAAAAAATAAAATTCTATAAATTATAAATTTTTTATATAAAAATTTTAAAAATTAAAAAGTATTATAAGACCCTGACAAGACCTCACGAAATCCAAACATAAATTTACTTTTGTAAATTTTACGGATATTCGGATTTGGATCAGTTCTGGGTCGAATCTACTAGTTTCGACTTAAATTCAATCCATTTATCGATTTAATATGAAGGTAAATAAAATTTTATTGTACTTTGTTTTGAGGATAAAGTTGATATTTTTTAAAATTTTAATAAACTTGGCGGTTGGAAATGGGGTGTTCAGTTACGGCAATTAGTATTTCTGTGCGTTAACTTCTAAATTTAGCATACCTCTTTGACCACTTAAATTCTTCCACCAAAACTTTATGAATCATCCTATAGTTTCGCTCACAAATCATTCATTGTGATATCTTTAAATATGATCTAAATATCAAGACACAGAACTATGATACTATTCGAAAATCATTCCATTGTATGCCGTATAAAAGTTGAAAACACGACATTAGAAATTTGTAAAAATCATTCTATTAGTCATCATTTATTTGTATTTATTTAGTTCTTTATTTTTAAAATAATAATTTTTAATTTCTCACAAATCTAAAATATTGTATTTCGATCTTTGGATCAGATCCCAACACTTTATTTGAATTAGTCATGTATTATTTACATAATATATTATTTCAGGTCAAATTCAAAAACTCAATCTTTCACTCCAATACAAAATACGAACATCAAATCGGCTAGTAAAATTTGAGAGAAAATATCATAAGTTAGTATTTTAAGTGATCTTAAATACAAACAAAATACAAATATATTACTAATCAATCACTTATTACATATCCTTCACACTAATAAATATTTTAGTAGGGTTATCATTAGTCCACGACATTTCCAATTTCGTTGGGTTGGCGCAACGACAGAAGAAAAGCCTTCGGATCTATATCAATTTGGGAATTTTATACTCTACAATTGATCCCTATCCTCTTCAGTTAAATTATGTTCATAAACTCTAAAATTTCCCTTAAATTTTACGACATGATCTTATGCTTGTGTTTTGTATTGAGAGGGAAAGGAAAATTTTCAAAATTTTCCTAAAAAAATATGTCATATGAATAACACATGATAAATTCAAATAAAAAAGTGTCTAAGATTTGATCCAAGGACCGAAATGTAATATTTTACATTTTTGAGAAATTAAAAATCTTTATTTTAAATGTAAGAGACTAAATAAAAAAAAAATGTAATGTGAATAACTAATAATGTGTTTTCACCTAAAAATTTTCCGACTTTTTAGTCTACTCTCGAGTTCATAAAAGGTAATTTGGCAAAAAAAAGAGTGTACTTGGTTATGCTATACTTATTTATTTTTTTCCCCTTATCTAGGGGAGGTCGAAGCGAAATTAGATCATTCAATAACGTTTATGATGTATTGGTTTTGTGCTTTACTTTATTGGCATAGATTAATTTAATTAAAAGCAAAATTCACACTCTAATATTTATATATTTAAGTTTTCATAACCTCAAAGAAAAGTTCGGAGAAAGGTACCAGTATATAAAAAGCCAAGAAGTTCATAGTTAAAAATTATTTAAGAATTTTGTATATTTTGTTGAACAAATTTGGTGTCACAAAATGGCCGAAACCGAAATCGAATCCATTTGTAAGAGTTAGAAATTTCAAATATAGGGACCAGTGTCCTTTTCAGCACTTGCTTTCACAGGATTTTAGAAAAATATGAAGTGCATAGCAAGCTAATTCAATTGAAAAAATAATAATGTCATTGCTGCTTTTGTGACAATTCACATAATTTTACTCGGCTTAAGGCAACATAATCAATTTCGTACTGGTAGAACAAATATTTAAAAAAAGACAAGATAGATAAGTTTGGGCTGAGTCTCGAATCAGTCACCATCGATCACCACAAATTAATAGGTGAATTAAATGTTGAAGAGAATGAGAAAGAATTACATAATTGGCACATTACAGACAAATTATCTATAAATTAAAATAATTATGTAGATATATAGGGAAAGTTTTGCCATATATGTGCCTTGATCAATTAATTTTTTCAGTGCATCTATACAAAGTGATAAAAATTACTGATGTATCACTAGATCCAATAAAAAAAAGAACAAAATCTAGTCAAATATTTAAAATTAAGAAATTGATGATTCGTTATGATTTTGTCACGTAAAGTGACTTTGACAAGTGGTATGAATTTATAATTTTATAAATCACTTTCAAACAATAATATTTTTTATAATGCAATGATGTAGTTTCATCTATACTTGATTTGCCAAAATTTTGCAAATTTGTTATTCCTACTTCCTTTATAACAAGTCTTATTCATATCTTATCACTTTCTCCTATGCTACCTAAATTTCTCGAGATGGAAAAAGGGTAGTGGGAAGTTGTTTGGAATCCACCTATAGAGAAAGAGATTGAAAGACTTGGTATGGCCTTTTTGTGGTAGAGATGGAACCATGCAATTAGCTTAGTAGTAGAGGTGGTAGTGGTGGAAAATTTTTACGTGGACCCAATTTACGATAAGTGAGATAGATTTTTTAATCTATATTCATTCATATTACTCTGAAAAAATTTATTTTTAATGAGTTAGAGTGATGTGAATGAATATGAATCAAG
Organism: Cinchona pubescens; assembly: GCA_025175665.1. NCBI lineage: Eukaryota > Viridiplantae > Streptophyta > Magnoliopsida > Gentianales > Rubiaceae > Cinchona > Cinchona pubescens. The sequence goes on from JANKKI010000394.1 coordinate 429,592, forward strand.
GGATCCATACAACCTATTATAGATCTAATCCATATAAGAATTTTCCATGGTAGTAGTGCGAGGGGACACATGCAATATTAATTTCGGAAGCTTAAAGAAGTCAATAATTTCACCAAAACCTCAATGCTTTTCTTCAAAAATTAAACCAATTTCAACACAACCTACAGAGATAATTTTTTTTTTTTTTAATGGTGAGCAAATGAACAAAATAAAAAATGAGCCAAAAAAACAAAATCTTCTTTTTTCATGTTAACGAATTTCGATCTTGGTTATATATATATATATATATATATATATGAAAAATTCTAAGATATCTTTCATCATAAAAATATATTGTACTTTAACAGTACGGTCAAAATTTATCTCCTGAATTTATACTCCAGTTGTACTTTGCCTCTCTCAACTTATTTAATAAGCACTTTACACCATCTTTTATATTTTGAGACCAAATTATCCCTATTATTTTAATTATTATTGTTTTTCTTTTTTTTCCTTCTATTTATTTTCTCTATCTTGTTTTCCTTTTTTCTTTTTTCTTTTTCATTATTCTCTCTTGGTACTACTAAATAATTACTTTACTTTTATAATAATTAATTAAAGTTTTAAATTTTCACATGTGTCTAAATAATTTAATTTATAGATTAACCATCCTTTAATGCAATAAATATAATACAATAAATATACCTTGTTGTAATATAAAGTTTGTGATTAACTATTAACAATAAGATTAAAAAATTAAAAAAAAATTGATTTAGAGGAAATTAAAAATTTATAGTATACAAATATAATTATAGAATAAAAAAATATATACAATATTTTATTTATGGTGTCATATCGAAAAAAAATATAGTAAGAAAATATTACGGTTGCCAAATATAAGGGATTTTCGAGATATGGTATATTCAACCAAAATATGACCCGTGAATGATATGGCACCAAAAAATTTTGTTTGCACACTTAGAATATATATTTTTAATTTTTTTTGAAAAATTATTTTATCTTTTTGTAGTTTGTTTATTTGTTAATTATAACATTTGTAAAACTCATAAAATATATATTATACTATTTAATATATGTTGCTTGTATTAAAAAAACTTATTTAATCTATAAATTATTTATAAATATGTAAAAAAATAAGAGTTTTTTAACTAACCAATTACTTTTATTATAATAATTTAACAGTAGCAAGAAATAATGGATAAAAAGATAAAAGGAAAAATATGAGAGAGAAAATAAATAAATTGGTAAGAACAGAAAAAAAAAGAAAGAAAAAATATTAAGATAGTAATGGCAATTTTGTCTCAAAAATAAAGAAGTAAGGGATAGGGGGTAAAGTGCTTATTAAATAAGTTGAGGAAGGCAAAGTTTGCAACTGAGGTATAAGTTCAGGAGGTTTTTTGAGAATTCTACAATCCCTTTTAGGGACCATGTGCAGTACAAGCTTTTAAAGCACATAGTGTTGTATTGTACAACCATTGTAGAATTCATATATATATATATATGAGAATTCTACAATCTCTTCTAAGGAATCATGTGCAGTACAAAATTTTAAAATAAATGATATTGTTCTGAAAGAGATTGTAGAATTTTAAATATATATATATATTGGAAAGGGCACCAGTTGGGCTCGTGAGAGTTCTGAACCTTCTGTTGTATAGAAAAAGATGAATATTCTTTTCATGGGCTCTAGAAACATACTAAGCCCATCCATCATGTGTTGGTGTGACTACCAAATGGGCCATGGTGGATTGACCGAGGAAAGTTAACCAATCCTTTAAGGAAAGACTTAGGTAGACGTGGTCTTTGACACCTTGTAGATCTTGTGGTGTGGATTAAATGTTATGAAATCTATGACATAAGATGATGTAAGCAAGATTTTATAAGATTTAATTTTTAGACTGCATGATCTATAGATGGGACCAGAAACCGAATTTATGTAAGTTTTTTCCATCCTTTTGTGGGCTAGTGTTAACTTTGTTCCGCTATCCTTACACATAGATTTTAGGGTTAATAATACTTTGCCCCCTAAACTATATGAGTAATTACACTTTACTCCCTTAAACTATAAAAATATACACTTTACCCTCATTCACATTATTCATCTTTTAAAAAATTTAAAATATCAAGAAAATTTAGTTAGATGGATACAATACCCTTCATATCATATTTTGATTTTTCATGTATTTAATTAATTTTTTGATAGTTATAAAAGAATGAGAAATATAATAATACATTGATATCTTGAACTTTAGCGAATGAAAATATAAGAAATTGTTAAATTATATTATATTTGATAATGCAATTTGCACAGATTAATTCAAATATTAAAATTGTAACAGACATCGAAAAAATTATAAAATTTTATAAAAATTATATTTTCGTACAATACCTTTACAGAATTTTTTTTTCATAGAAAACAAGCCCATTTGAAAATGTTCTATTACTGCAGTTAAACATTCAAATTCGAAATAATATAAAATGAAATATAAAAATTTTAAAAATTTGACCAAGAAATATATTAATATAGATTACATTGAAATATTATATATTTTATTTGTGCTTATTTTTAAATAATTATCACATTACTATCAAAATTTAAATACATAAAAATCAAAATATAGTACTAAGAGTATTTTAGTCATTTAATTATATTATCTTAATAATTTTAATATTGGTAATAAATAAATACCGTCAATACGAGGCAAAGTGTATATTTTTATAGTTTAAGAGGATAAAGTATTATTATTCAGATAGTTCAAGGGGACAAAGTGTTATTAACCCTAGATTTTCTCACTAATTCCGAAAGTGGATTATAAAATGTGACAAAGTGGACCAGAACTTTAATTTATTAGTGACAGTTTCTGATTTGTTTAACAGCCAATGCATATCCAGTCTTCAGTCGAACGTCTGTCAAATTTGCCTAACCCTGAATAATCTGGATCTTCTAATTGCAAATAAGTATTACATTACCTTTAATAAATTGGGGAGCCAGCCCATAATTACTTAAATGTAATTAAAATTTAAGAGGTGTTTGGTTTGCACTCAAGAATGAGAATCGAAATAGGAATCATAAATCCTACTATCGATATGGGTTTATATCATTCATCTTTATTTATTTGGTTTAAATAAGGAACGAGTTTCATTATGTTGATAAATTTGAAACTCATGTTATGAGTAAAAAATAAAAGTAAATATTTTCTAACACTTCATTCTCATATAACGATTCATATAGTGATTACCAAACAACACATGGATATTATTGACTGTAATTTCTATTATTTCCCCTCATTCTCATTTACCAAACACCTCTTTAAAGTTATTACATGAACAAAAAGAAAAAAGAAAAAAGAAAAAAGAAAAAAGAAAAAATAAAAAGTGAAGGAGAGCGCTTTGAATACTTTATGAAGAAGAGCTCGGGCAAATTTTATTGGACCTAAATACCCCTGCCCATATTATCTTCCTTCATAATATAGAAGGGTATTGTGATAATTTCGATATGATTTTGCTGTGGCAGGCAATAACATTTGACCCAAGAATGGGGATTTGTACTCCGTAGTACAAAACCACATGCTACTGAAGGCCATATTTAGTAGTCTATTTCTGTTGCACACCAAACAATCATAGCAATATAGCATTAGGTTTTCATTAATTCATCAAATTAATGAACCCTCCTCCATCTTCCCACCAGACTTGTACTACTACTATCTAGGCCCTAGGCCTTTAAATGTACTACTATAATTTTCTTTTCAAAAGAGAGAAAAGAACACTAACTTAAATGTAGTAGTATCATTTTCTTTTCTGCAAAAAGAGAAGTTCACTAACTTTAAATGTTGGAGTATCATTTTCTCTTCAAAAAAGAGAAAAGAGCAATAATTTAAGCAAAAGTGGTAATAAGGTCACTTGCATGAAGATGATCTCAGAGTTGCATGCACATGTATGATTTTGAATCTTTTGATTGTCGCACCGATGTGAAGTATATTAATAAGAAATGATTTTAATTTTAAACACGTTATTCAGTCGATTCTACGGTTTTCATTTTAATTTCAAATCAAACCTAAAAAACCTCTTGAAAGGCAAAAAAGAAATAGAATTAAGACCACGTCTTCAATCACCTCTTCTACCAATTTTTATTGAGTTTAATTGTTACATTGGCTCTTCTGATTTCATATCGTTATTTCTATCTAGCAATTTTCAACCTTTTGAAAGCATGGATTTGTGTTGAAATATTCATATTTCTGTTAAGCAAATGAAAATTAATTAGTCTCAAAGAAGCTAATTTAGTTGCAATGCGAAACTAGACAAATTAAATGTCGGATTGTCACCTATTTAGGAGGGACGACTCATCATGTTATGTTAACAGATATAGAGAAACCTAATTCCATGATCACACATAAGAAATGTCTGGATAATGTTCACTCGAAATCATATGAGAAAATCTACAAAAACTATTATTATAGTGAAACGTGAAAAAGAAAAAAAAAAGGTGGGTTTTGGGAAAGATATGAAAACTACAAATTGAAACTTTTTAATATGATAAATTAGATACAAAAATTCCCTATTTGGGGTGTCTTTTTTATGAAAATTGATGCAATGTAAAATCCTCCATATAATTAATTTGTGGGTGCTGATGAATTTTCAATTTTGTGAAGATATCATCATATTATAGCTATTATTGAATAGAAAATCCGACATGATCCAAAAGTTTCGCTGATGTACATACACATTTGTATGACATGTCATGTGTTTATTATTCTTATGAAAGAGATAATTCAATTCATCTTAATTTGAAGCCCATTGAAATGTACCCATTGCCTACAAAAATACGAGCATATATATGAAGGCATATTCCTGTGAGCATAATTAATTGTCGACCTACAAAGGAAAAACATTGTGGATTTTATGGATTTTAAAGCATTACTCTTTTTCATAAAAACAATGATAAAACTGCCATTTCCGAGGACATAAAGTTGCAAAATGGATTGTTCAATAATCAAACAAACTAGAAACCAAATTGTGGTTTCTCGTTCACGGAAATTCTACGGTTTCATTTAAAAAATTATCTTGTTATTTTTAAAATTTTATACGGTACAAATCTTTAAAACATATGATAATGTACTGTACATGCCTTTAAAAGATAAGAGAACGATTTTCCAGCTGAACTATAAATTTTTTTTCTAATTTAATATCAGATTAATAGACATTTAAAAAAAAAAATAGACATTATCTGAATTACGATTGGGCTATTATATGCAAGTATTACCTAATTAATTAGTACAATAATTCATCAAGAAAAATATTACCATAATGAGATAAAAATGGTATGGAAAACAAATTGGGGGGTCATTGGGGAATGTTTTTTTCTTTGGTTTTGAAGGCTGTTCAATACTCAATAAAGCTTTATCCAACTGTGTCTATCATTATGCAACACTTAATTAAGTAGAACAAGAGAACTAAGGAAGAGAGACAAAACGATCACTCTTATCAAAGGAAACAAGCCATGTGCACTTCACAAAATAAATTATGTCTACACAAGCAAACAAAAAGGAAGACAAAAAAAATATTATGCAATAATATCCAATTATGCAAAGCCCACATGGAGCTTTTAATTGTTTAATTCCATTAATTGGTTAGCACTTAAGGCAATGCAACTGTATCTTATGTATCTAGATTATTATGCACCAAAGCTAATATTTTTTCTCTATGATTGATAATTTGAGCTGCCAAAATTTTAAAACCAATAAGGCAATAATCACACAGATTATCTATAAACTGTCAAAATCAATATTTATTGTCTGATTACAGAATGTTTTGGAAGGGATGTGAACTGGAACCCACACATGATCTGACTCAAGAAGGAAATGGCACAAGAATGAAGATGTTTTGGCCCTACTTTTTGAGATCTTGGAATCTAAGGCCATAGGCATTTGTTAAAACTAGTTAGTATTGTTTTTGTATATAATTAATCTTTCTTATAACCACAATGTATAGTTTTTAGTTTTGTCATTAGAAGTAAATATATGTCACGTAATTATTTTTTTTGAATTTTATATGTTATTTTTGTACATGTGACACTCGTTTATATTTGTTGGTGTAAATAAATTTTCATATTAATAGTAGGGACGAACACAAGACTTGTAACTTGAGGGGACAATATATTATAAAAATATATTTGTGAAGAGATTTTTTTTTTTAAAAAAAAAATTATAGAGAGGCAACATATAAATTTTATAGAAAACGTTCCTCCTTGCATCCTTCACTGACCGGCAATGTAAAAAAGAATAACTCTACTACATAATTATGTTTAGTATTGGTTAATACTATCCATGAACGTCGATTAACTTTTTGACGTGAGAATACACATTTAAAGATTTCATTATTTTGTAGTATCATGCAGTACTGTTATGGTAGATAAGATTGATAATCTTTCCTACCAACTTTAATTTGTTCAACCAAAAAAAAAAAATGAATCATAAGCAATAATTATTTGGTGAGAAATGATTAATTGGTTACTACAGAACTATCATAAAAAGAAATGCATGGACTTGACGAAGATTAAGAACGTTAAAAACTTTTTTGCTAAAAGAGATACCGACATTGTTGGTTTGAGAAATTATTTCACCTAGGTATATTTATATGTTTGAATTAAGTTGATTTGTCCACTTTATCCATATATTATTTAAATTTTTTTTTGCTTTTTGTGACCTATATTATTTTAAAAGTCACCAATACAATCATCTATATTTCATATTTAAATACAAGTTACAAAAATTAATAATTCTAAATCATAAATGATGATATAACTTTTATTTCAAGATATATACAATTTTATGATTTTATAGATCACGATCCTCGACCACATGATAATTATTATGTTACATCAATAATGTTTGTCACTTTTATCACTGATTAAATAATTTTCCTTAGTTAGAGTACCAACTCAATGATCATAATGAATTTTCCCCTAAACAATCTGACAATCGCAACTATTATTGGGCCATGATGAAATAGTCATAGGATTTTTATCTCACTTCTTATTTCACTTTCTATATTATTACTAAATAAATTGTTAAGATTTCTTTTAAATATAAATAAAATTTTTAATTGATGAATCTTACCCTTTATTAAATAGTGATATAGGAGGTAGAATAAAAAAGTGAGATACAAGATTATTAGCGAACTAAATACATGCATGCATAGAATTTTTCACATTAAGCCACGCACTCAAGTCATTGATGCGATGCACCATTTTCATATTGAAAGTGAAAGGGGATATTGTATTATTTATAACACTTTAGATTTTGAGCTATTAACAATTTAACATAAGCATTTTGAACTCATTGTTTCAACTCAAAAGTTGTTGAGCTAACTCAGACCCCGGAATGTTACAATTGATATCAGAGCGAATCTTGTGGTCTTGGCACAAGCTAGACTGTGCCTGTAGTATTGAACTGTATTACACAGTGTATGTGACATATGATTGACCACAACTGGACAAATTAAACTTTGCGAGGATGCAAAATTTAAAAGAGAGTTGAATATGATGTCCCGTCTCACATTAAAAGTAGGAGAAAATATGATATTATTTATAACATTTTGAATTCTAGACTATTAACAATTGACTTTAAATACTTTAAATTCGTTATTCCACTTTAAAACTTATTACATCTGCCTAAATCCAAGATATTACAGTTGATGTGTTCGCTCAAATAATAAAAGAAGTGTTTATTCGATGGGGTTACATATCAGCAAGGCATGTGATTGCCAACCAACCTTGATTATCAACCAAATAATTAAAATACTTCGTAAGTAGACATTAATAGTTTATTCATGTTTGTTGGCCAAAATGGAGTCAAACAGTATTTACACCTTAGTATGTGTACAAACCAACCAGTACCATTAATGTGTTTACCTATTAATCAGAAAAAAAAGAAGAAGAGTATTTTAACGATAAATTTATTTATCATTTCATCAGAAAAAGTATCCTACAAATAGACTCATTTTACAAGTACCCATTTAGTTCTAACTTTAAAGAATAAGTGGTTAAAAAGTGAAAATATATAGAAAATGCTTTTTTTTTCTTTTTTTCCCTTTTTGAGTAACTTAACCAAGATTTTGATCTGTGTAGTTCAAGGATAGAGAATTATAATGAACTTATACCCCAAATAAAAGGAATTTTTACCACAAAATCATGCTTTGTCAAATAAATAATAGTTGTAAAAATTGCGACTTAGATTTTAAAGTAAAGCAAATAATTAATGAAACTTTTATTAGTCATAAATTCGAGAAACTAATGGGTAAGGAAAGAGACGATTTGCAAAAAAAAAGAAAGAAAGTGTATTTCTATTTTCTTCAAGTGTGTAAATGTGAATATTCTAATATCCATCTTAATTTGTAGCCATTATTTGTGTAGTTATTATGGGGGTCCTGATAATTTATATCCTCTCGAGATTGTAGTGCATTCTCAACAAGGCCAACGAGTTATCTTCACATTAAGTATTGTGTCTCTCTAGGGCCAACTGCTCTCCCATTTTCGCTTATCACTATCTACTGTGCTATTAAAGCCTGTGGGGCCTTATTTTTATTTGTAGTAATTTATGATACATACAAAAAGAAAATGATACATAGTACTTGTGAAACATCACATGTTGTATGTATGATATGACAATAACACATTGCACCCACAAAAAAAAAAAATAAAAAATAAGAAATAAATTTGGAGTCAATTTTACATACCTCATTGAATTTTAAGGAAATTTTATAATTTTATTGAGAAAATTATTTTGTTGACTAACATATAATATTATACTATACAAGTATCAAAAGTAAAATAAAATAATTTTCTTAACAAAATTATAAAATTTTCTTGAATTTTATTATACCAACAAAATTTTCTCCCTAGTCTTTTAGGTTATGTTCACCTCCATAAGTAGGTTAAAGTCGAGATGATAATATTTAATATTTCTTTTAATTTCTTACACACTCTTTTCGATATGCATTAGTATAATTAGGTTTTTATATAATAACCTTTCAATTAAAGATTTTGTAATGATGGTGTACAAGAAACTAAAAAACATATGTAAATATTATCACCTTTGAACATTCTTTATTCGGTAACGCCCTTAAAATTTAATTGCAGTAGCTGTTTATAATATTTATAATTGTTACCTTAAAATTTCGCAACTGGTTTTTAATTAACATAAGCTTAGAGAAGAGGTTTATACAATGCAATAAGAAATTGATATGAAGCAAAACTCTACACTAATTTAAAAAACTACTATCTCCCTTTTATTTTAAGTATCAATTTAATCTTTAGTATGGAGATTAAGATTGCTATTAAATAATCTAAATTTTAGACAAAATTGATCTTATAGGACTAAATTGTTCTTTTGACTAATAATAAATTAAAATAATTCCAACATTATTTACAAGTTGAGTAATTAATGGAATTAGAAAGAGATATGGGTAAAATTAGTAAAAAATAATTAGTGTTTCATTGAAATTCTAAAGTGATACTTAAAATAGATTATAAATTTTTTTTGCTAAAGTGTACTTAAAAACGAAGACGTAGTATATGTAAAACTTTAGTGAGGTTTATTTAATAGGAAAATACTTAAATGAGTCTTTGACCCTACTATAAACCTGTGGTCAGGATTAAACTTTAAAAAATCTTACTTATATCAACTGATGTCATAGATTTTCTAAGGTTTAATACACACTACAGGATCTACAAGTGGGATAAAAAATCGGGTCTACTTAAGTATTTGCCCATTTAATATACCCTAAAAAGAATTCAGAGATATGAAAAGGGTAAGATGAGATGGCTTAATTCGGCCCTTTCAGAGTCTTGGGATTGAGGTAAAGTTCCTTGGATCATGAAAGCTTGGAATTAAGAAGAGGCAAAGTTGTCAAGACTAGTCCATATTGTAGCAGTTGTGACCTGTGAGAGGATGACCATGTGCTTGATCCAATAGGGCACCCCTCCCAATAGGGTCATACCCTTATATTGTGGGACCCCAAACCCTGCAATGGGATTTTAATGTGAGGAAACAGCTAAACCCCATGACCAAAACACACCCCTAAAGACAAGTGGGAATAATCCTCTCACTCTTGCATGAGTATTTTACAAGGATTTTGCATGTTCCATGACCTATTTTCACATGGCTTCTGATCCTCAATTAATCCTCCAACAATAACACTGGATACAAAAATACAAAACTGCCCTAGTTCACCACATAAAAATGAGGGTATTCCCATGGTCAAAGTTGTCAATTGGCATTAAAAACTAAGACCACTATGCATGGGTAAGGTAAGGAATATATTCCATTCATATCTTAGAGGGGTTTCCTCACTGTTTCTTTTCTTGAATGATGAATGATGAATCATCAATCATCTGTTCTTTCTTAAAGAATAAACCAGAACTTATTAGAGGATACAGCAATGCACAGAAGGACAATAAAACTGTGAAAAACTAGTCTGTCAAAATGTTGCAGCAATAATAAAGGTCATAATTTTGTTGAAAGATACTGATCATACAGTACAAGCAGATAAGTAACTAAAAAGAAAAGAATAGAGAGTTAGATCCTTTGAAGTGTCAAGATATCATATCCCTTTCTTTGTTCCAATGGTCTAGCCAGTTTGAAGATTGTGAAAGAGATGGGAAAGACAGGCAAGTGGATAAGAAACTTCTTGACAGGAAAGAAGGATAAAGAGAAGGAGAAAGAGAAGAATGCAAGTAATCTTCAGCCAACTTCTATTTCAACTGAACATGCTCCAACAACACCAATAACAATCCCACCAACGACTCCGAAAGAAAAGAGGAGATGGAGTTTTCGAAGGTCATCTGCAACTGCACCAGGTCAAAGGGACTTGAACTCAACAGATATGATGATTGCCACAACACCACCAACACAACAAGCATTGCTGGAAACAGACAATGACCAGAAAAAACATGCCTTGGCAGTGGCAGCTGCCACGGCCGCAGCTGCTGATGCAGCAGCTGCGGCAGCCAAGGCTGCTGCTGCTGTCATTCAGTTAACTGCGGCAGCATCAGAGTTGTGGGAGAACCACTGCGATTGAAGACGCTGCAGCCACCAAGATTCAATCTGTTTTTCGTTCTTATTTGGTATATGCAAAATCTTGAAGATATTAAATGTTCCTGGCTGCAAATTTCTTTATTTGCTATTCTAGTTGTGGAATTAAAGATCTTGAACTATTTTATTGGTGCTCTTTCCAGGCAAGAAAGGCTTTGAATGCATTGAAAGGATTGGTGAAATTGCAAGCATTGGTAAGGGGACATTTGGTGAGAAAACAAGCAACAGCCACACTCAAGTGCATGCAAGCATTGGTTACAGCTCAGGCTAGAGCTCGAGCTCAAAGGATCCAAATGGCTCAAGAATCAAAAACCAACAATTTGAAGCAATTTAATCACAGAAAATCCACTCAGGAAAACAGTATTCAGGCAATCACATCAAGTAAGTCCCATCATTAATTTTGATCCACCAATTCTATTAATACGAAATTCAGTCAAAATTTTCTGCATTTACACATTCACTTGAATGGGACTGAAAAGGAAGTAAAATCAAGAAAACCATTCTAATTGAATAGATAAATAGATCTTGTTTCCATAAGAATACAATGGTAATGTAGAAGTGGGCATTATAAAATCTGGAATCAGAAGGTACTCAAGTCTGAATAGGACAGAGATCATATTCACCTTCTGAAAGTTTCTCGAGTAAATTTTTGGAATAATCTTCCCTTCTGTCAATGTATACGTAGGATTTTGATACAGGCATGGAAGAGAACATCAAAATTGTGGAGATGGATGTCGGTGACTTGAAAGGAAGCACTAAAAGTAGGAATAGTTATTCAAACAATGGACAGACAGAAAGAATGGATCATAGGATTTTGACAAACAGAGCATTTTCAAAGCAAGAACAGATCTCACCATCACCATCAGCTATAACTGATCTGAGTCCGATAGCATGCAGTGGTCATTTCGAAGAATACTCCTTTGACACAACGCAGAGCAGCCCTCCGTACTACTCTGCTATATCAAAACATAATGGTACAGATTCATCAAGAGGTGCATTTGCTTATGTACGTTCAGAATTCGGAGATTCACTGTATCATGAATATCCATTCTATCCAAGTTATATGGCCAATACAGAATCTTCAAGGGCTAAAGTCCGATCACACAGTGCACCCAAGCAACGGCCTGAATCATTTGAGAGACAACCAAGCAGGCGTAGGCCATCAATCGAAGGAAGAAATGTGCCGAGGGCTGTCAGAATGCAGAGATCATCTTCACATGTTGGTTCAGCTGCTCAGAATTATCAATATCCTTGGTCTATCAAGCTAGACAGATCATCAATTTCCCTCAAGGACAGCGAGTGTGGATCCAACAGTACTGTACTAACCAACACCAATTACTGCAGATCCCTTGTTGGATTTTATGTAAGTAGAACAATTACCTTTAGCAACGACATTGTGCTCTAGAAACTGAAATCAAAAGAAATTACGAGTCTTTGTCAGTATGGCAATTTCATTAGCCCTTAGTTACTAGATAACATGGTCTCTGTATCGCATGCTAATTCACATGCACCTGTATATCGTATTGGGTATGGATACACCATATACATATATATATATATATATATTTTAGAAGTGACGTACCACATTTCCATACCCATACCACGTACAAGAGAGTACCACATATTCGATAACTATGCGTTAGCCTAATACTATAATTTTTGTCTTCACTGAATGAATGCAGGTTCAAGGAAGTAGGTACTAACAACATGAGGGCAACTGGAGCAAAACAATTGAGCTAGAAAAGTGCTAATACCAATGCAAGTCATAGACTGAGAAGATATGCAATGTTGCTGAAAAATTTCCTTTACATTTCCATGTCATTACTTGTGAGTACAGTTTGATCTCTATGTAAAATTTTCTTTTATCTCCGAGTTCATTTTTTCCCAAGTTCATTTCTCTCTTAGAAATCAATCTGCTCAGAGTTTTAACTGTAAGGAAACCGAAAGTGTAAAATAGTTAGTTTGGTCATAGAAATTTATTGTGCTTATAGTGAAGTTTTCATGAAAATTTATATCTTCTACAAAGTGCTAGAAATTTGAAACTCTATAAAGCAGCACTCCTTACTCAACCCCATCCCCACAAGCCCCCCAAAGGTTTCTTAAGCATGTAAACACTGATAAGAAATCAAACTAACAGTCCATCAGTTGGATTGCTAACTTATAGTCTTTACTACCAAATTTGGAATCCATCCAAATCTACTAGCATATAAACAACTTCCCCTTATATCTAAACATGCACGAACAAACAATGCATCTAAACAAGCAAAATCACTTCTTTTCTGATTCAGAGCAGAGTGACACCAATCCTGATAGTGTCATCTTTGTGCAAGAGCATTAGAAGTATATATAACTACAGCTAGTCCTGAATTTAGTGAACCTTCATTAGCTTAGCTACTTCATTTCTCCACTTTAAGACAATAGTCCGATGTTCCCATACCATCTCATATAAATGCTTCTGCTTCCATATACATATATAAAGTATGAACTTCTGATGTATTTTGTGACCCAAGTCCTCACAATGTGTTTTCAATTCAGCTATCTTCTTCAAGAACTTGGCAAGATAAAGACTTTTGCGTGTATATGCTGCAATAATGGATGATTACTTCCTTACCGATGATATGAAGGAAAGGATTAGTTACAGTGAGAGAGCTAAAATAAACGAGAAAACTAGATTAGTCGAACCAAAAGAGGCCGAATAAACAAGTTAGAACGTAACTTGTCATTACAAAATCTTAAGCGGTTGGTTCTTCTGCATACAATTAAGTCTTAAATAGAGAACTTCACACTTCCTCACCTAGGTGGTGCAACAACAAACTACAGATGACCATATTATACTATGTGAGCACAAAAAAACAAAAAACTCCCATCCATGGATACAAGAAAAGTACAATGAGAGAATTGCTGTAACTGCTAGAAAAAAGCTACACCCTCTAGGAAGTCCCAAATTAGCTTGCATTCTTGGCACTCTGGTCATATTGATTAATCTTAGACTTGTCATGACTCTCAAATATTGCTATTCAAAGAACACTGCATACATCTAAGCATCCTTGAAATTCCCCCCATTTCATTCATTCCTAACGACATACACAGCAGCTCCTAATCTCAACTTCAGCTTAACATTCCCCCCATGAAAATGCATATTGATTTGTTGTGATATTCCCTGCTAGTGGTTGAAACAATGCACTTCTTTGACTGAGAATTTTCAGATTTTAAATGCAAATAGGCAACCAAATAAGAGTTGTTCAAAGTTTTGAACACTAATTTATGAAAAGAAACAGAAAAATGAAGAAAATGGTTCTTTTAACAAAAGTTAGTACCTTTTTTATGAGTATGCTAGCAACTCTTCCATACATGACCAAAAAATACTGTACCAAGAAAAATACAAAGAAAATTAGATTCTTCTTTTTCAGCCAACAATGATTTGAATGAAAAATTCTACGTCCTTTTTGAATCATTCTATTATATCTTACAAAATTCTGTACTATAATATCACGTATCTTAAAAACTTAGTATTGAATAAATAACAGTATAAGTCATAAAATACAATGAAATAGATTCTTCATATATTCTTTATGTATAATTTCTCAATTTCACATACTAGTTGATTGAGCGGTGGAAAAGAAGACCTTACTTCTTTACAAAGGATTCCACCACAAAAGCTCTATGTTCCCTTTAGCCCACCTGCTTGTTTCTTCAATTGTGATGGTTTATCAATCTCAGCATGTAATAGAGATATTGAAGAGAACCATCCAAGAAAAATACAAAGGAAAGAAAGATTTTGTTATACGGGTTTTCAGTACCTATTATCATATCTGTTTGCGATTAAGCTTGATTTTGGCTAAAGGAAATGAAAGAGCTCCATATCTCCGTTTCCTGGTTGGATGCGGGACATTCTTGCTGGGGTCTACCAGAAGAGGAATAAGCCTTAGGCTACTCAATTCAATTCGCAATGCGGAACAAGATAATCGTGGAGATAATTAAAAATTAAGTAAATCTCATAATTTTTAGCACAATCACTTAACAATTTATAATATACACTCTACACTGCAGAGTGAGTATCAAAGAATTTTTACCAGAAAAACCATAGACCCCTTAACCTACAAGAATGGACGTCACCCATGTAATGATGTGGCTAAGATATAACGTCACGAATCTTACACATTTTAGAATTTTTAACTTATTAATTCGACACCATCATCAATAATTATCAATAATAAATTAACGTATGGATATATTTTATATATGGGAAAAATTTTAGCATTGAGAATATGATTATTTCCCCTTTTAACGCTTGGGGTTCTATTAAATCAAAAAAACAACTAAAATTACTAAGTATACACAGATTTTCGTCTAAAGTTCGTTAAGTATGCATTCATATTTTATTGTTCACATCTATTACGGACACCGAAGTAACTGAATGTACACATCTTTACTAACGTAAAACACAATGTGAACAATGAACTGGCCAGGCACCCACTTGTTTAGCTTTCTTGTGCCTAGTTATTGTTGCATTGGCTACATGCGGTCACTTTCTTGGAATGTGAAGAAATTGAAAAAAGCTGTTAATTTAAGGAAGGAAAATGAAGGGGGAGGGAGGAAGGAGAAGTTTTTGGTTTGGTTGTATGTTGCATATACGACCAATATCGTATATACAATATACTACGGTCGTATATACAGTATACGACCAATTCCCTATAAATATCCCCTATACAATCTTTGCTATTCGTCCTCTTCGTCTCTTTCTCTCTTCACATCTAAACTCATTCTTCTCTTTCCCTCCACATCCGATTCCTCTTTGAATTTTTTTTTTAAATTTATCAAATAGATCCCTAATTAAAGAATTTATCGAATAAGTCCCCAGTTGAAGAACGAGGAATTGTCACTTTAGTCCACTAAGGTACTTTCTTTATACCATTTAAATTTTTAAATAATTTATTTTTTTATGTATAATATTTAATTCAATATTTTTATTTTTGTATAATAAGTTAATAATAAAATAGTTTAAGACATTTGTTTAGATGCAAAGATATGTTAGATATATTTCTTTAATAATAAAATGTTGTTGTTATTCAAATATAATTATAATTGCAATTATATTATTTTTATATAATGTTAGTTTATTGTTACATAATACGTTAACAAATATGTTAGTATAATTTTTTTTTTTAGTTTTACATTATGAGTTGCATTTGTAGTTATTATATTCTAAATAATTGAACTTTAATGAATAGTTTAATTATGTATATGTGAATGTTTAATTATTACACGTGAGGAAGACATAGTAAATGTGGGTGGTAATTAAAAGAAAAATATTTTATAGTAAAATACAGAACTACTGATCAAATATCAAAATACAGATTGACTGATCTGACTGGTTTACCAGTCGAACAAGTCGTTCAACTTTGCCAGTCAAATACCCTTCAAATAAGTCAAACACACATATACACATTCACACACAAACACACACATATATGTATTTATTTATTTATTTGTATGTGGATCTACAATTACAATAATATATTAGTATACTTGACCCTGTACATAGTATTTTAATCATAATATTCTTAATACTTAAATATATTTTCTTTGTATAATTGTTAGTGTTATGTACAATTTATGTATTTATACATTAATATAAGTGTTCAACTTATAAATATAACATTTTTATTTCAATAACTAATTAAATGAATTACAACTAATTTCTTTTTAACACATAGATAATAGAATTATGTAATTATATATAATTAAGTATTTAATGAAATATCTATATATAATATATCTTAACATACATGTTATTATATTCATATACTAAGATTTTTATAACTTATAATTGTAATAAAAATATATTTAAAAAACGTTTAATTTATATAATTATACAATTATATTATATAATTTATTAGTATAATATTTTTACTATGAACAAATATATGAAATATATTACACACTTATTATTCGTTTGGATAAAATTAGATAATAATATATATTCCTATATATTATAGAATATAATTTAACAAGGGTTGGTGATTCAATAAAAATTTTCTATACGAATTGGTTATAGTAAGTGGTTCTGAATTTGTGATTTTGTAAATCAATTTTAATATGTATGTATAATATATACACTAATACATATTTATATATTAAAATGTGTGAAGAATTGACCAATCACTACACATGGAACATACTATTGTTAAATGATGTTATTATAATTTTGTTATGTATGTTTTTATTATCTACAAACTTGTATTTTGAAATTGTGAAACTTGTATTATCTTGTATTTTTATTATGTGATATTTTGAATTTGTAGAACGATATGGAATTTGTGCATAATATATTAAATTTTTGTATTTGAATATGGAATGGAAAAGAATTAAATATTCGACTTGTTTGACTTCCTGTCAAACAAATTAAATTTAAACGACTCGACTCGACTCAACTTTAGTCGAAAACTTAAAATATATATATATATATATTCATATAAATATATATATATATATATATATATGTGTGTGTGTGTGTGTGTGTGTGTGTATAAATTAGGAGGGTAAGGGTTGACTAGAAACGTTTAGAAGTCATAAAATTGATTTAAAAAAACACTTTATATATAATAAAATAAGTTTAACATTTTGGGATATTCATAAAATGATCATAAATTATTCATCTAAAAATATAAATTAAAATTAAAAAAATAAATTTTTAGGAAAAATTAACCAAGCATTTCAAACAAATGTTAAACGTTATAAATCGATAATAGTTCTCTAAATAAAAACTAAGCATACATAATTGGAACACACTAAAATTGATAAAAAAAAAAACATAAAACTGTAAAAGTAACTTATAATTTTATCTATCTTTATCCGATATATTATCGTTGGATGTATAATAAGGATTAGTTAGTGACATTGAAATTTCAAATTTTGTCAATTGGTAGTTGATTACAGCCATTTGTTCTCGAACCAAATCTATAGAATGATATCGGCAAATGCGATTAAGCATGCGATTATTTTCTTTCCGTATGCGTTGAACTCCTGCCTCATATTGTTGATGATTTCTTAAGTACTTTGTTCTATTCAATAAGAGGTAGTAGTAACGTTTTGGTACAGGAGCACCAAAACTCTGTAAAGTCTTTTTTAGGCAATCAGATTCTTGGCGGCGGAATGCCCATTCCCGCCAAACATCACAATAATATTTTCTTGGGTCAGACTCACGACAATCACGATAATTATCATCTCGTTCTTGTAACAATCACATTTTATGTATAAAACAACTTGTTGTAAATGACATTGGTTTTGAGTTGATCGTATTCATAAACTGCTAAAATTGATGAATAAGATAGTTGGCTGTAGACGCGTGAATGTGATTTCAATTATTAATTTTTATAAGTTAGTTTTTTGTTTCTGTTACTTAGTTTATCTTTTTGTACAGCTTAGAGATATGGAGGCTTTTATGGATTATCCTAATACATATGTTGGGGCACCTTATGATGAGTTTTACATCTTCGTACCAGCATAAGTTTTTGAGTATATTAGTAGATGAGTGAATGACAAAACCAATCAGAATTAGATGGTATGAAGGCTTGATTGCTGGTCATATCATATGTAGTATGAGGGTGTCTTGCACTACATTAGATTAGTTGGATTCGAGAAATTATTTTGTATGATCATGCTTTGCTTACAACACTTGTTGAGAAATGGATACAGGAGACACATACATTCTATTTGTTGCCAGTTGGTGAGGCTACTGTTATGTTACAAGATGTAGAGGTCTTGTTTGGATTTCGTGTAGATGGTGATGTTGTCATTCCTGACCCAGAAAAATATTATGAATCGACATGAGCAAATGTCTGCCGTGCATTATTAGGTTTCACGCCACAGAGAGGGATATTAAGGGTAGTCGAATAAAAACTAGTAAATGTGAACATGAAATAACGATTATGGTTTCAACTGATACGACTCAAGAGAAATTATAGCAGCGGGCACGTATGTACTTCTTATTATTGATTGGTGGAATATTGTTTCTAAATCAATTTGGAAACTTGATTTCCTTCCATTGGTTATTGATACTACAAAATTTACAGCATGTTGGTCAGCTTAGTTGGGGTAGCACAGTTCTAACTGTACTATATCACACGCTGTGAAAGGGGTGTATGCGAGACACTCATTCTATTAAGAGCTCCTTGTTGTTGTTGCAGGTAAAATTATTGGTTAGTTTGTATATCATTGATTAGTATGATAATATTTGTTTATTTATTTAGCTAATAATTTGTTTGTGTCAGTTATAGGCGTGGGAGAGGTTCCCCACTATACGACCAGCACGTAGCAATGCTGATCCATGTGCAGCATTTGGACTTTCTTGATGTACATATTGGCGTGTGTCATTTAATTGTGAATGGATGTCATGACGTATTTTTGTTGTATGCAGAGATCAATTAGGGGCTTTCCATCATGATCAAGTTAATTATAAAATAATACATATATTTTCAAAAATTCTGATATTAATATCTCTTATTTTAAAATTTGTATATATTCTATATTTTTGTATAGTTTATTTGGATGCCATCCACGAACAAGATATTGGCGACATCACCCATATTTTACTGAATTGCTAGTCATCACATATGGATATCTCGATGTTCTCTCATATGTTGAGAGATTGTGGAGTTCCACATGTCCAATAAGGTGATGATGCAGTTCGAGATGCAACAGGCCATCCCTTATTTAATGCATATAAATGTTCACCTTCATGGGGAAGCACATGTTGATAATGTCGGTACTAATTAGTCTCAACGTCATATACAGTACGTTCTTATGTGGGCTAATCGTGTAACTACAATTGAAGAGGGCGTGGCAATTGAAGGCCCTTTAGTCCATACAGTGGATTATCTTTGATGGTATCGGACGTAGACATTACTACATATTTGTTGTTCTATAACAGTAGTACCTAGAGTTGATGGATACCAAGCCAAATCAGTGATGTCGAATATGTAGTTAGTCACATATGTGAATGGTAACTATTTAATAGTAAAAATATTTCTTCTAAAAGATTATTACATTGTTGTTACAACATAATATTGTCACGCATCTTGAGTATATATCGCTGTTACTGTCCAACTAGATCCTGGAGCGCGTCAACAAGATATTGGTCTAGTGACTAACATGAGAAATATAGCTTTTGGAGCATTACACCATATGGATAAACAGGTAAGAGTTGTCATAAGACCTGTAGAGGATCATTCTACGGAGCCTTTTGAATTCAACAACCGCATGCAAAAGAGGATTCTCTACAGGTCCTATGATAACTCTGACCTGTTGACCCATACAGTGTTCCAAAAGTTATGTTTCTCATGTTAGTCACTAGGTCAATATCTTACTGATGCACTCCAAGCTCTAGTTATAGCTACATATACCCAAAACGCGTGACAACATTAGCCTGTAACAACAATCTAATCTATTTAGTTTAGAAGAAATATTTTACTATTAAACATATACCTAATCGCATAAATAACTAATTAGATATTCAGACATCACTGATTCATCTTGCTATCTATTAATTTTGCTATCCATTAATTTCAGGTGCTGCTGTTATAGGACAACGAATATATAGCAATATCTGCACCGATATCCGATACCATGAAGATAATCCACTGTATGGACTAGAGGGCCTTCAATCGCCATGCTCTCCTCAATCATGATTGCACGATTAGCCCACATAAGAACGTATTGTATATGACGTTGGGACCAATTAGTACCGGTATTACCAACATATGCCTCCCTGTGAAAGATAACATCTGTACCAGTTGCATTTTGAATTGCATCATCAACCTATGGGGCATGTGAAACCCCATAATCTCCCAACATATGAGAGGATATCAAGACCTCCATATATGCCGACCGACAATACAGTAAGTAGATAATGTCGTTAATACCTCGTCCGTGTATGACATTCAAAAAGATTATTAAAAAATGTAGAATATATACAATTTTTAAAACAAGAGATATTAATATCATAATTTTTGAAAATGCATGTATTATTTTATAATCAACCTGGTCATGACGGAAAGTCCCTAATTGATCTCTATACACAACAAGAATACATTGTGACACCCGTTTACAATTAAATGACACAGGGCCAATATGCACCTCAGAAAGTCCAAATGCTACAAATGGATCAACATTACAACGTGCCAGTCGTATAGTAGGGAACCTCTTCCATGCTTATAACTGACACATAACCAAATTATTAACGAATAAATAAACAAATATTATCATATTAATCAACAGTACATAAACTAACCAATAATTTTACTTGCAACAACAACAAGGGGCCCCCAATGGAATGAGTGTCTTGCATACATCCCTTGCACAGTGTACAATATAATACAACTAGAATTGCGCTACCCAACTAAGCTGGTCAGCTTGCTATAAATTTTGTTGCATCAACAACCAACGCAAAGAAATCAAGTTTCCAAATTGATTGAAAAATAATATTCCACCAATCAATAATAAGATGTACATATGTGCCCGATGCTGTAATTTCTTATCACTCGCATCAGTCGAAACCTAATCCTTATCACATGCTCACATGTACTAACTTTGATTCGACTACCCTTAATATCCCCTTCCTGTGGTGTAATCGAACCTAATAATGCCTGACAGATATTTGCCCATTGCAATTCAGAATATTTTCTGAGTCAAAAATGACAACATCACCGTTTACTCGAAACCCAAACAAGACCTTTATATCCTGAAACGTAACAGTAGTATCACCAACTGACAAATAGAATGTATGTGTCTCCTGTCTCCACCTCTCAATAAGTGTTGTAAGTAAATAACGATCATACGGAATACTTCATATGCGGCATAATATCCTGAATTCAGCTAATCTAATATAGTGCAAGACACTTTCATGCTGCGTATAATATGACTAGGAATCGTATTCATCCTGCCTAATCCTAATTGGTTCCATCATTGGCTTACCTGCCAATATACTGGAAGATCTATGCTAGTACTGAAAATGTAACAACTCATTATACCATGACCCAGCATATGTATCAGGACAATCCACAAAAGCCTCAATATCTCTAAGTTGTGCAAGTAGATAACACTAAGTAAAGAAATAAAAAATTGACTTGTCAAAATAACAATAATTAAAATCACACTCATGCGTCTACAACCAACTATCTTATTTATCAATTTTATCAGTTTATAAATACGACCATCCCAAAACAATATCACTCACAACAAGCTGTTTTACATATAAAATGTAGTTGCTACAAGATAGAGATGATGATTATCGTGACTGTCATAAGTCTGATCCAAGAGAATATTATTGTGGTGTTCGATGAGAATGGACATTTTGCCGCCAAGAGTCTAATTTCTTAAGAGAGACTTTACAGAGTCTTGGTACTCCTGTATCAAAACGCTACTACCTCTTATTGAATAGAAGAAATCAGCAACAATACGATGTAGCAGTTCAACTCATAAGAAAAGAAAACAACTGCATGCTTAATTGCATTTGCCGATATTATTCTATAGAGTTGGTTCGAGACCAGATCGTTGTAATCAACAACCAGTTGACTAATTATGAAATTTCAATGTTACTAACTAATCTTTATTATGAATCAGACGATAATATGTCGGATACTATGAAAATATGTAAAATCATAAGTCACTTTTACGATTTTATATATATTTTTTATCAATTTTAGTGTGTTCTAATATCAAATCTTAGTTTTCTTTTAAAGGACTATTATCCATTTATAACGTTTAACATTTGTTTGAATGTAATGCTTGGTTAATTTTTCCTAAAAGTTTTATTTTTTTAAATTTAATTTTTATTTTCGGATGAATAATTTATGATCATTTTATGAATATCTCAAAATATTAAACTTATTTTATTATATATAAAGTTTTTTTTTTTTATCAATTTTATGACTTCTAAACGTTTCTAGTCAATCCTTTAATTATATATATATATATATATATATATATATATATATTTAAATTTAAATTTATATTTTCGGATGAATAACTTATGATCATTTTATGAATATCTCAAAATGTTAAACTTATTTATTATATATAAAGTATTTTTTTTACACAATTTTATGACTTAAGAACATTTCTTGTCAACCCTTTAATTAATTATATATATATATATATAATATATATATATCGATTTATACCGATATATATCAATTTTTAAGTTTTCAACTAAAGTCGAGTCGAGTCGTTTAAATTCAACTTGTTTGATCAGTAAGTCGAATAAGTCGAATAAATCGAATATTTAATTTTTATCATTCCACATTCAAATACAAAAATTTAATATATTATCCCCAAATTCCATATCATTCCCCAAATTCCATATCATTCCACAAATTCCATATCATTCCACAAATTTTAAATATCACATAATAAAAATACAAGATAATACAAGTTTCACAAATTTAAGATACAAGTTTATAAATAATAAAAAATACATAGCAAAATTATAATAACATCATTCAATAACAATACTTTCCATGAGTGGTGATTGGTCAATTCTTCATACATCTTAATATATAAAATGTGTATTAGTGTATATATTATATACACAAATTAAAATTGATTTACAAAGTCAGAAATTCAGAACCACTTACTAAAATCAATTTCTATAGAAAATTTTTCTTATTGAATTGAATCACCCAACTCCTGCTAAATTATATCCTATAATATATAGGAATATATATATATATATATTATTACATAATTTTATCTAAAGAAATAGTAAGTTAGTAATACATTTCATATATTTGTTCATAGTAAAAATATTATACTAATAAGTTACATAATATAATTGTATAATTATATAAATTAAATGTTATGCAGTGTTTTAAAACTCGAACTGGAGAATGAACCGAAAAGGGATCCGGTTTGAGGTTCAACCGGCTGGGTCGTACTGTTCTAGTTTATTAATAAAATAATAAATACCACTACATCAAAAAAAAAAAAAGTGTGGCCGAATGGTTTCTAGTCACGTGTTAATTTTTCTGTGGGCTTATGTTCAAATCCCCTTATAGCTCATTACTATACTTTTTTCCCTTCTTTCATTTTCGTCATTGTTTTAAGAGATAAAAACTAAAAATCCTAGAAACCTTAGCAACCTTATCCCTTCTCCTTCCTTTCTTGCCACCATCATCCTGTCTCTTCACGATTCCCCCTTCCTAATTCTCTCTGCCTCTCCACTCTCTGTAACCTCCTCTTCCCTTGAAACCTCACTTCCCTTTCCGATTTTGTCCCTTCCCTTTCCATCCTCTTCAACCACCACTATCTCCCTCTCATTCTTCTCCTCTTCCTCTCCATCTATCACCATTCCCTTCTCACTCTTCTCTCTTTCGCCGTTCCCGTTACCGCTGCCACCACCACCATCACTATGTCCATTTCCTTCTGTATCTCCCTTTCTACTCCCCTCCCTATCCAAACACGGATTGAGAAATTTTTGATAACTAGATCTTCATGAAACTAATGCTTGAAATGGTTTATGGAATCTGAATTGATAAGTTTATGATTTAGGATAAAATAAATTCATTTGATTTCTTGTCTTTCTTTTTTGAGTTGAGAAATCTATATATATTTTTTTAATGGATTGAAAAATCTGAGATCTCAATGAAATGGGATTGAAAAATCAAAACCTGGCTCTTCCTGTCCGAGTCACCGGTTCATCGGGTTTGACCGGGTGTCAACAATTTTTTGTTATGTCCGGGTATTACATTCAATCGGAACGAACTCTTGAAGATCCTAGGTTTAACCGATTGGATCGACCGGTCTGTTCCGAGTTTCAAAACACTGAAGTTATGTAAAATATATTTTTATTACAATTATAAGTTATAAAAATCTTCGTATTGAATATAATAACATGTATGTTCAAATATATTATATATAGATATTTTATTAAATACTTGATTATATATAATTACTTAATTTTATTATACAGATGTATTAAAAAAAATTAGTATTAATTCATTTAATTAGTTATTGAAACAAAAGTATTATATTAATCAGTTACACACTTATATTAATGTATAAATACAAAAATTGAACATAACACCAACAATTATACAAAGAAAATATATTTAAGTATTAAGAAAAAAATATTATCAGCTATTACCATATTTAATTATTAAGAATTAAGAATATTATGGATAAAATATTATTTGTACACAAGTATACTAATATATTATTATAATTGTAGATCCATATATAAATAAATAAATATGTGTGTGTGCATGTTTTTGTGTGTGTGTGTGTGTGTTTGACTTATTTGACCAATATTTGACCGATAAAGTCGAACTATTTGTTCGACTGGTAAACCAGTCAAATCAGTCAATCTGTATTTTAGTATTTGATCAGTAGTTTGGTATTTTACTATAAAATATTTTTTCTTTTAATTACCACCCACATTTACTATATCTTCCTCACTAGTAATAATTAAACACTCCTATATACATAATTAAACTATTCATTAAAGTTTAATTATTTAGAATGTAATAGCTACAAATGCAACTCATAATACAAAACTAAAAAAAAAATTATACTAACATATTAGTTAATAAATTATGTAACAATAACTACATTATATAAAAACAATATAATTACAATTATAATTACATTTAAATAACAACAATATTTTATTTCTAAAGAAATATATCTAACAGTATCCATCTATTAACAAATGTCTCAAACTATTTTATTATTTAACATATTATAAAAAATAAATCAAAATATTAAATTAAATATTATACATAAAATGATAAATTATTTAAAAATAAAAAAATAAAATATTTAAAAATTTAAATGGTATAAAGAAAGTACCATAGTGGACTAAAGTGGCAATTTCTTGTTCTTCAACTAGGGACTTATTTGATAAATTCTTCAATTAGGGATCTATTTGATAAATAAAAAAAGAATTCAGAGAGGTCTCAGGAGTGGAAGGAAAGAGAAGAGGGAGTTTAGATGTGAGGAGAGAAAGAGAAGAGAAGGATAGATAGAGAAAGATCGAATAGGGGATATTTTATAGGGAATTGGTCATATATACAGCATACGACCAAAAAGTCGTATGTTGCATATACGACTTTTTGGTCGTGTATGCAGCATACGACCAAACAAAAACTTTCTCTCAATTTTCCTTCCCAAAATTAGTAGCCTTTTCCAATTTCTTCACATTCCAAGAAACAATAGTGCCCGTCACTTTTGCTTAAGGATGTTCATGGATCAGGTACCCGGTCTATAAGCATATGGAGTGATCTGAACCAATCTTACTAGCTTGCCATTTTTTTGAACCGTACCCGGTCCATACATTTCGGGTAACCAGATGACCAGTTACCCGGTTAAAGTGGGTCAGGGTCCACGGATACTCGACCCTAACCCCTTAAAAAAAAAAAGCCTTTCTTTCAAATTTCAGTTCTCTTCTAGCAACAGCAACACACCTATGCAATTCTATTCCAGCAACAGCAACACAATTCCCATTCATTAACTCAACAACTACAAACTATTAACAACAGAGTACCTATGCAATTCACTAACTCAACAACTACAAACTATTAGGATTAAAATTTAAAGCACAAGTCCAGTAGTCCACAAGAATACAAGTCCATTGCATCTCACAAGAAGAAGTCTACAAGATCAACATGCAAATATAAGTCCATTGCAAGTCCATTACAGTTCACTGTCCCTTGCAAACCAAAAAAAGAGAAGAGAAATACAACCCAAATTTAAAGTTGGCAAATACATATTGTCATATTCCAACAACAAACCATACAAGAACATAAAATTACAAGTAGAGAGTAGATTCTTGTGTTCTTTAGTCTTAATGTTGACCACGGGATGCTTATCAGTTAAGCTTGATAGTTCTACAAGTTTTTCAAAAATATAATTAGGAATTACTAGTATCAATTAAAAATAAATCATAGATGTCAAATACAAAATATATAATAAGAATGGGAGTACCAAATTCTATTTCTTCAAATTCTTCTAGGAGTTCTTCCAAATAAAGAGGTTCATGGCTTATTTGAAACCAATCTTGAACACAAATAAGAGCTTCCACCATCCTAGGAGACAAAGAGATGCGAAAGGGATCAAGAACACGACCTCCTGCACTAAAAGCTGATTCCAAAGCTACAATAGAAACTAGAATGACAAGTACATCTCGTGCCATCAAAGAAAGCACCGAGTACCTTGGAGCATTTATGGGCTTTCCAGAAATTTAAAATGTTGAATGTTGGATCATTACGTTCCTTACGCCTTACCAACAAGTAAACATCCAATTCTATTTCATTCTCTAAATCATCACATTCATCTTCTTCATCAAAATGCATAGCATTCATGTAATCTACTGCCCTATCCAAGTTGCCAATTTCATTATTACTCACTTCAGTGGCTTGAGTAAGATTTACAACCTTTGGAGGTGATTTTGAATTATAAATGTTAAACATGTTTTTCAAGACCGTATTCACTTTTTCTTTCAAAAAATGAGCACTTTTAGCATTATATGTCTTCTTAATCACCCAATGAATATCTCGTAATTTAAAGCGTGGGTCAAGAACAACAGCAATAAACAACAACACATTGATTTTATCAATATTTGCCCAATATTTATCATGCTTCTTTTTCATTCTAGAGGCCAGGGCTGCTAAATTCTCATCATTGCCTTCCATTAATCTAGTAAGAAAAAAACCCAATAGCATAAATTTTCTCCATCTGTATTGATTTCCAGTAACATAAAGTGAACCTGATAGTCTCATTGTAGTATCATAGAAAATCTTAAGAAAAGGCAACAAATTGCGAGCATAATCCCAATCAAATTCACTAGGCAGTCCCTTAATTCTAGAATCTCGTTTATCTGTCACACTTTCAATATTTCCCCCTCCCAATTTCTAATAGCCCTTACATTAGGAGTTAACTCTTCTACATACTTGTTGTCTACTGTCTCTAGTAATTCAAATGCTTTTTGAAATTTGACAGCTGATTCCAACATCAATTAAGTGGAGTTCCACCTAGTTTCAACATCAAGACAAACACTGCTTTTACTATCAATTTTTTCTTTCTCAATACAAGATTTAAACCTTTGAGCTCTAGCTGGTGAAGATTTCACATATTTTACATCAGACCTGATTCTAACAATAGAATCATCCAAATCTTTTAATCCTTCCCTCGCAGTTAAACTTAAAATATGTGCAGCACATTTCATATGTAAGAATTCACCATTAATAATTAAGATAGTTTCTTTTCAACTATTAAGCCTTGTTTTTAAATATGACAGCCCCAAATCATTAGAACTAGTATTATCAACAGTCACAGTGAGTACTTTACCAATACCCCATTCTAGCAAATATTTTTTCACTGCCCTACCAATTACCTCACCTGTATGACTAGTAATAAGGCAAAAATTTATTATATTTTTGTGCAAAGTCCAATTATCATCAATAAAATGAGCAATGAGACATATATAATTCAGATTTTGAATTGAAGTCCATGTATTTGTAGCAAGACAAACACGGGATGACAATTTTTTAAAGAAATTCTTCAGATTTTTCTTCTCATCCAAAAACATAGCATAACAATATGTAGTGAGAGTTGGACGTGAAGGAAGTTTAAACCTTGGCTGTAATTATTGACAAAACTATTTAAATCCCTCTCTATCCACAAATTTAAAAGGAAACTCATCCAATATTATCATTCTAGCAAGTGCTTTCCTCTATTTCTTCAGATCAAAGATGATGTGTGGTGATGATTTTTCCATCTCCACTCTCTCGATCTTTGAACTTTAAGGTTTTTCTGCTTTTTATCTATTTGATTGAACAAAACCTTCTTGCACCTACCATAATGATTACTTAAAGCACTAGTACCACTTTTACTTGGACAACTAATAATAGCACCACAATAATTACATGTAGCCTTTTGATGATTTTTGTCTCACAAGGAATTTTTTCAAAATGCTCCCATACCCAAGATCTAACTTTACCACCAACAGTAGTAGTTATCTTAGAGTCCTTAGGAGGTAAAGAAGAAATAGCTGCTTTGCCTTTATCTACTTTACTTGATGATTGAGATGGTCCAGATGGATTAGATGAACTTGAAAGATCCGAACATGGACTATCTGCTGTGGTGTTTGTGTTGTATCCCATACTTGACATCTGAGTAAGAAGAAAAATTATAATCAATTAAGAGTCCATAGTCAAACTTGACTAATATAGTAATATTAGTCATGGTCATGATCAGCCAACATCTATCTTAAATCAAACGAAAATGATCATCTGGACATAGACTAAATCAAACGAAAATGTAACGTCATTCTTGTTTTACAGATTACAGCAACCGTAACCTTGACTGACATCGTGCCATCTACAAAGATTATTGCCAAGTTTTCAAATATTGATTACAATGCTAACAAGGTTACGCTTTGATATATTGGGTGAAGTTTTGCAGTATAATTTTACTTAACTTTTTCCTTGTGCAATTATAATCGTTCCCTTTTTTTCTCATTTGTAGATTGAGGTCCAGTATTTCCACAAGCATGCAACCCTAACTACAAAAAAAAAAAAAAAAAATCAACTTATGAACACAAAAAAAAAAAAATCTACATATGAACATATACATATATATAAACTCAATTACAAATAAATCAATAATATATAAACATATGAAATGAATAGAAAAATTTAGCCTTAAAAAAAAAAAAATTACTTTAAAGCAGAAGCAGCTCGCAAGCGAGATGCCGATAGAGAGCAAGTGCAGGAGACAGATCTCAGATCCAAAGGGCGAAGCGTGAGAATAAGAGCGAGAGTGACAGATCTGATGAGTGAGAGTGAGAGTGAGAATCAGAGCGAAAGAAAGAAAGAAAAGAATGGAAAAGACAGAGTAGAGACGAGTGCAAGAAAGAAAAGGAAAGAAAAGAATCAGACAATCTTTATTTACTCTTTAGTAGGGTTGCCTATTAGATGAAATTACTTAAATGTCCCTAATTATGGATCGGTTCGGATACCCGGCGGTTCACCAAAACTTTATTTACTCTTTAGTGGGCTATGGCTGTTGACAACACAACAGCACAAATCAAGACCCATACTTCTATGTTCTGTACTATAATTTCTACCCTTTTTGTGTGGCACATAAATTCTACCGTATCAAACTCATTAGTCATGAAGTATACTATAAATTGCTCTTCATTTTCTTGCATTCATAAAAGTTAACTATTTCTTCCTTATTCCCTGAGAAACAATTTTCCTTTTCTTAAAATGGCTCAATATTTCTCTTATTTGATTCATTAGTAAATCTTGATCCTGAGGCTTAAAGTGGATACGTGAAAAAGAAATATAATCACCATTTTCTTTGCAAACACAGCAAAAATTTATAAGAACATGTTATAATCAATTGGACAGAACGCAA
Source organism: Cinchona pubescens (assembly GCA_025175665.1). NCBI lineage: Eukaryota > Viridiplantae > Streptophyta > Magnoliopsida > Gentianales > Rubiaceae > Cinchona > Cinchona pubescens. Next base: position 460,098 of record JANKKI010000394.1, read on the forward strand.
AATACTCTCTGATTCATTTTTTTTTTCATAATTCAATAATTTCACAATCCTATTGCTACATTTCTCTTTTTTGTTGGTCTTATTGTTGAATAAAACGCAACGTCTACATGCAATTATTTGTGGAGGCAACGATGGGAGGAAAAAAAATAGTGCAACAGAATCTTTCATGTCCTTCACTCCTTCAGTTTTCTCGTGTTTGTTTCCGGCAGAAATGAAGTTTGTGCAGCACTAAAATTCTGTTGCTCGTTGACACTTGAGTATGACTTTCCTTGCATATGTATTTGCTGCAATTGTGCTAAGACCAGGAGATGTCACATTGATATATATGCTAGTTTACAAAATCTTCAACAACTAAGACACTTTTAGTGCACAAGTATGCTTGTAGAAATGCAAGATTTTCATGCATATCTTTACTAAACAGAATTAATTGGAACTTGGAATTGGAGATAGCTTCTTAATTTTACCGTTGTGATCGGAGCAAAAATATTTAGCATTCAAAAATTGCCTGAAATGGCTGGTGATAAGCCTTTTATTATCAGGGTAAAATGAATACTGCAAATCATGGATGATGATATACATATAGGATATATACCGGACATAATTCATTAAAGGTATTAATGTAATTTATCGCTTTAGATAAGCCGATTATGACAGTTGAAACTCTTTATTCGACACTTATAAATAAGAGGTTCATGTATTATTACTGTATTTTTATCATCACTTAATACAGAACATTCTCTTGACTTTCGATCTCTAACATTTTGTATTCATCAATGGACTCATTTGATCACCATCATTCTACTCAAGATCCTATAAACACCACAATTCTTACATCTTTAAAGCAAAGAAGCTAATTATTCTACCAACTTTATGTGGTTTTTGTTCAACCCTCAATCCTTTCATATGGTCCTCTCTGGTTATGAATTACATCACCAAATTATCATAACAATTTCATCTAAAACTTCTGACTAAAAATTAAAAGGGCCCCAGGAATCATCTGTTTTAGATTCCAACTATCTCACGGTGATGTATACAACAGTACTTCCCACATCTTAAAGGAGAATATGCATGGTTCACAACTTTCACATGGTCTGTCTTTATTTTTTCAACTTTCATAGATGTTTCGATCTCATATAATTATGTCGATCACTAACCTACAATTATTGATCATGGTGGTTTCTTACATTATTGCTGCTTTTTGCATAAGACCCTTTTGCAATTTGTTCTTGCTGGATAAAATGCACAGGAAAAAATATTTTTGCTTTATTAATTGATTAAAACCAGTTTGACATAATTAAAAAATAATTTGTTACACGTTTGATGTGTTTATTTCGTACATATTAAAAATAAATTATTATGGAAAGCCACTATCAGTAAAATGAAAATATAATTTGCTGAATTTAGTCAATTAACCCATAAAAAATTGCACGCATAAAACAAGTCAAATATTTCACAAAAGCAAGAAATGAAATGGAAGTAGGTATTTCTGGGGGAAATTTTTTATCTAATTATCTTGTCTTTCAGGTGCTAGACATTCATTTTGCTTTATTACCTACATCATTGTCATGTGGTATTGCCATCCAAACTTACATTAGGAATCTTGAAATGTCCTCATCATTTCTCTAATTTTCTTTACTTACTATCTGCATAAATTATTGACTACCGTTGATCAAATTTCATTAATTGTTATATCAATTTAATATGAGCTGGACATACGGATGCAAAATGAGTCAATCACAAAAAAATCTTTTTGTTACTCACATGGTATTATGAGTATTTTAAATTGTTGCATGATTGAAAAGTAATAAAAAAATTTATTTTTCAATTATTTCAAGTATATTATCGTAACCATTTTATATTATGGTATGAGTAAGTAAGACTTATTCCGATCACAACTCTCATGTGTATGGATTACTTTTTGTTATATAGGTTGTCATCCAAAGGTTTACATCATCATGTAGGCAAAGTGCATAAAACCACTATTAATTAATATGGTTAAACCGCGTTACACACATCGAGTTCCAATTACAAATCATTTATGCGCAAAGTTTGCTAGATTATTGCAGAGTTGTTTCCCAGAAAGTAGTGTGGAAAATGGCTATCACTATCATTCATCTTATTGTGTAAGGTAAGGATTAGAGAAAGATATACTAGTCCCTTCTTCAGTTCTTTCTTTATAAAAGTTACACTGAGTAATCATTGGATTAATCCTGCCACCACATTTAACCACAATTAGTGAACACATTAGATCACATCTCTTTTTCAATTTAAGACACCTCCAACTCGAGTATTGTGGATAAATATTTTAAGATAAATAATTAACTTCTCATTTATTAATCTAGATTAATTTGAATAATAACCATAAGTAAATCGAACACGAATATCGGAACCATAATATGTATTTAAAAAATATATATATCTCCTTTTATTTTTTAGTGACTGGAACTCATAATCAGTAAATTATAAATATATATTTTACCATCTAAACTGCATTTCATTATTAAAAGATTATATTGTTGCTTGGGAGATATGATTATGGTTTAATTCCTATCCATCTAATAAATTTCTCTAAATTTACAAAAGAATATGTAAGTTTACTTTCCTTAAAAAAAATGAAAGAAAGAAAGAAAATAAACAAAAATAATTTCAGTGTAGACATTGTTTGGTAATTCCACAAAATATCCAAGTTGTTAGGCTTCACTTGGTACATGTCGACTCTAAAAGACCAAAGAGCTGGATGGGAAAAGTTGTTAGAAAGTGCTCTTTTTGGCTTAAAAAGATCAACTGGGCATAAAATGCTAATTAAAAAAATGCTAAAGTTACAAAAAAGTTTCTAATCCTTTTATTTTACATTATCTTAACAAAACAAAACAAAAAAAACATCATATGTCCCTAGTCCTCCCTTCACCACGTGTCTGTTCCTACTTTTTTCCACTTACATCATTCCACGTGTTAACAAGAAAAAACACCCCACGTACGCTTGTTGCAGGACAGAAATCTCCAATTTCGGTGATTCAAAGCAATTCACTACATGCCTCTCCACCCAGAGAAAAAGTCATATATGACGTGTCAAAATACTATTTGCCCCCAATTATACCTGCATTCTAATTATATTTTATTCTCCTAACTGTCCTTTCTTTCATTGAAAAATCTTTGCTACTCGTTATGTGTCTGGAATATGGAGGGGTGTTACAAATTATTAAATTATTAAAAATTTATAAAATTTATTTATTTATAAATTATTTCAATAATTCTCATATTTATTCCGTATTAAAAAATAAATAATCAAAAATTACTCTTCTTTCATGAACTATTTGACCTTCCAAACTTCCTAATTTATTTACCGAAAAATCGTTGAAAGATAATTTTCTAGTTGTTTCTGGAAGCCTAGTTATTTATTATTCTTAAAATAATATTTTGTAATCATTATCATTATTTATATAATTTTTTTATTATTCTTTTATGTCATATAATTAATATATATGTACCAAATTATAATATTATTTGAAATAATATTCTAGACGATAAAATAAGACAATTAAATAGTTCTATGAGTATATGATAAGAAAAATATTTAGCTTGATCCGGTTTTTAGTCTTATCTGTATATCTTGTGGTCAGAATTAATTATTAAAAAATTTTACTTATATCAGTTGATGTCATAAATTATCTAAAATTTGGCTAAATTTATATCATAAAATTTATAAGTAAAATTAAAAATCGAATCTATCGAAATATTTACCGCGTGATAAAAGCGAGACTTCGAGGGCAATGTGAGACACGAGGTCTAATGCATTACTAACGCGTCCAAGTCACTGAAAAAATTTGAAAATGACCCCTTTTTTTCAATTAAAAACTTTAAAATAGATTTAGGAAATTAGAGTTTGTACCCTAATGATTCTGTCAACGTTCAATGACTTTGGTCTTCAATCATTTTTTTTTTCGTATGACACTTGTATAACAGTATTTATATAAATGATATATATTTTTCATTTAATATTTACTCATAAAAAGATAATATGTGTCACTCATCTAAATAATGTCATACAAATGTCATATCAAAATATGTAACAAACCCAAAACTACAATCAATATAGTTCTTTCTTACTTTGTACTTTAAATTTTAGTTTTGGAGCTCTCAAATTTATTCCACTTTAATCTCTTTTTTAACACCATCAAAAAAATAATATAAATCTTTATTTTTGTACCTAAAAATATGATTGTACGTCTTATTAATTTGTCGTACACATTGAAAACTTCAGTTAATTTTTAAGACAACATTAAAAAAAAACTAAAATATATGAGACTAATTTAAGAGTTCGGGTACAAAGTAATCAAAACTAAAATCTAAAATATAAAGTGAAAATCGATTATAAGTTAAGAGGTGTAAAATAAAATTAGTCCTATTTTTTGCTATCAGAAGAATTTTTTTTTTTTTTTTTTTGAAGGAGCTGTCAGACGACTCAGTAAGACCTTTTTTTTGTGGGGGGACCTACCGATGCCGTTGACCATGTGCCGCGTTTTCAGTCAAAATCAGGTCCCGCAATCCCACTAAGTATTATGGAAGAGACCAGCCAAATTCCTCTATATATACAGTAGCTCTTCAGGAGGGCAATTCCAGCAACCTCAAGAAATCCTAAATTCAAGATTCCCCCTCTTCTTCACTACTACATTTTTTACTAGAAACTAATTAACAAATTCACTATAAAGCCCACCTCTTTGCATTAGTATTGTTGCACTATCATTTCCTAGATTAATTAATTTACAAGTTCTTCACTTGAATTCTTGAAGCTATCTATTTCTTGAATTTGATTTTATCTTTAATAAAAAATAAAAAAAAAAAGAAAGAAATAAAATGGGAAGTGCTGATTTTGAATGGAAACATCGTGTAGAAGTGCCACCATCAAAACCTTTCTTGAAAAATCTAGCAAATTGTGTGAAAGAGACTCTTTTTCCTGATGATCCGTTTAGGCAATTCGAGGGTCAGCCATTTTCTAGGAAATGTGTATTAGGATTGCAATATTTCGTCCCAATTCTTGAATGGGCTCCTCGTTACACTTTCGAGTTCTTCAAGGCTGATTTGATAGCTGGAATTACAATTGCAAGTCTTGCTGTTCCTCAGGGAATAAGTTATGCAAGATTGGCTAATTTGCCTCCAATTATTGGGTTATGTAAGTGTTCATTTACTTCATACTCAAGGTATATCAATAGAGACATGCATGCAATTTTATTTATTTTTTTAAATTTGTTATATGAACATGTTAAAATTTATATCACATCCTATTTAAAATATAATTTATCAACGCACAGATATAAACTAATAGAGTGAATTTAGACAATAAATAATGCGACGCCTGAACCTTTCACTTTTATTAGCTATATATATAATAAAAATAAACAATTAGTACATATGTATTTTTCTTCGAGAGTAAAGAATGTTTGCTTATTTTGTGGTTGGTGATGCAGATTCGAGCTTTGTGCCGCCGATGATTTATGCAATGTTAGGAAGTTCCAGAGATTTGGCAGTCGGAACTATCGCCGTTCCATCACTTCTCATAGCTTCCATGATAGGAAACGAAGTTCATCCTGCTGAGAACCCTAAACTCTATGTGCAGTTAGTTCTGACTGCAACTTTCTTTGCTGGAGTTTTTCAAGCTTCTTTAGGCTTGTTAAGGTCAGTTTATAGAGCCTTTTCTCTGCACCATTCCACTTGCACGCCAAATTTGATAATGGCTGCCCTTTACGCAGCAACGTCGCCAAAGTTACATAAAATACTACGACGAAACAATAGACAAAAGTCAAAATAAGTATTATGCACGTGTTATAAGGTATATTCTTGCATGGATTAAGGTTTATACATTTACAAAATATAAATTCTGTAAATTTCATATACGGTGTAAGAGTTATAGACTTTATATTTTATAAGTTCATGTAAGAATTTTCTTTGTTATAAGTATGGATAATATGTCACTCTTGTCATGTTCAACTATACGTGTTTAATCCTCATTCTTTTGTTTACTTCCAAAAAAAAAGGAAAAATTTTGCATTTTCAAATGAAATTAAAAAGGCCATGAAGGCTGATTGAAGTATTTAATTGGTTGTATTTTTTTATTGTTTATTAAAGGCTTGGATTCATTGTGGACTTCCTATCACATGCAACAATAGTGGGGTTCATGGGGGGAGCAGCTACAGTTGTGTGTTTGCAACAGTTAAAGGGAATTCTTGGGATCTCGTCCATTTCACACATCAAACTGATATAGTTGATGTCATGCGATCCATTTTTAGCCAAACTCACCAGGTAATTGATTTAATTATTTCTTTTCTTTCTTTATTAGTAATATTAATATATCTCTACCTTTTGGAGACACTAAATTAACAATGTATTGCTAAAAAGTTTGTAGTTCTTTATACAGATTATTTAGTGAATTATTATAAGAATTTAACATCTTGTTTGTGGTGATTGTTTGTATAGTGGAAATGGGAAAGTGGAGTCTTAGGGTGCTGTTTCCTCCTTTTCCTATTCATCACGAAATACTTCGTAAGTTACTACTACAATTAATTAATTCCTTAAACTTATTTTCTATATTCCATATATACCATGAAATTAAGATTTGAGTCATTGGATTGATCATGTGATGTTGTTTTTTTTGTGATGAGGAGCAGAGCAAGAAAAAGGGAGCATTCTTTTGGATAAATGCTATGGCGCCTCTAACTTCAGTCATATTTGGAATTGTGTTCTTGTGTACCTCACCCACGCTGAAAAACATGGAGTTGAAGTGGTAATTAAGATCTCTATTTCATATAAAACCAACCCTTTATTTTATATAGATACAATTTATTGTAAAAATCACATTATATTAAGTAGTACTATACTTGTAAAATATTCTTTTATGACTAATGTTTCAGTTCAATAAATATTATACCATTTAAATTATATTTCGTTATACTTCGGTGAAAGTAAAATATAGCATTAATTAGTGGTTTGATTTGCTGGATGAATCTTGTAGATTGGGCACTTGAAGAAAGGGTTGAATCCACCATCTTTGTCAGAATTGTCATTTTCTTCTCCATATCTTATGACAGCCATCAAGACTGGAGTCATAACTGGTATCATCGCCCTAGCTGTAAGTATTTTAACGGGTGCAACATCTATTGCATCCACGTACGTCTCTCTTTTGACATTATGCCATATAAAGTTTATTTTTTCATTAAACTTTGTATTTGCAACTTTACATTTGGTCTACGTGACAAGACCAACATGGGAAAAGAAAAAAATGCTAAGCTAGGCCACTCTTGCAAGTTATTGCAAATCAACAAGTATATTTTATTTTTTTTTCTCAAAAATCCACTTCTTCTTTTATCTCTTAGTGACTCGAAACAATAACTAATAAATTACAAAAAAAAAAAAATCTTACAAACTAAATTATATTTCGTACTTTCATAGGCAAATTAACAAATTTATATATCATGAGTAAGTTGAAATGGCATAAGGGACATGTATTTGCATTAGAAAATAGGTAATAAATAAATATTTATCGGAATATTTACTTGGGGTTAAATTTTTACAATGGGAAATTAATTGGAAAATATTGGTGTGCAGGAAGGAATAGCAGTTGGAAGAAGCTTTGCCACATTCAAGAATTATCACATTGATGGAAACAAAGAGATGATTGCTTTTGGATTGATGAACATTGCTGGCTCTTGCACCTCTTGCTACCTCACCGCAGGTACTAATTAATCATGATAGTTCCACAACAAAATTAAGGCTCCCATTTCGGCTACAATTAAAAATATGCACTACGTGATTGTTAGGCTAATGAGGCCTTAGATTAGTGATTACAAAGGCTAAATGAAGTTCCAAGAGTTAAAAAATAGGAAAATGTGAAGATTGTTGTATGTAATCTTCCAACAAGCTTTATAAACTCCTATAAATGATTATTTCTACTCCCTAAATTTTAAGTATGTCCTTGTTCTAAGTGTTAAAACTAAAACTCCTCAAATAGGTTATAATTAGCATCTATGATTTTGAAAACTATAACGTAATATTCTAAAAAATAATAAGTTGTACAATTAAAGTGTAGTCCAAATTATATGGAAGTTTCACAATTCCGTTAGAAATTATTTTACTGTGATTAAATATTTATACAATACAAATTTTTAAACTACATAATATTATACTGTACAAATCTCGATATAATATTATACCGTTAAGTCTCTAAATTCCTATATGATAGTAGATTTTTTTCCATAAATAATTATATGTCAATTCACATCTCACAACTCACAATCATTGTCTAGATTTTGGATCGATTATTACTCTTTTTTAAAAATAAAAAATTGGATGCTAATTTATTTTTAACTCATGAAATAAACAATCTTGCAGGACCATTTTCCAGGACAGCAGTGAATTTCAATGCAGGATGTAAAACAGCAGTTTCCAACATAGTAATGGCAACGGCAGTGATGATAACATTGTTATTCCTAACCCCATTGTTCCATTACACACCTCTAGTAGTGCTTTCAGCCATAATAATTGCAGCCATGATCGGCCTTATAGACTACGAATCCGCCATTCACCTCTGGAAAATGGACAAATTCGACTTCACAGTCTGCCTCGCTGCATACATTGGTGTGGTCTTTGGCAGCGTCGAAATCGGCCTCGTGATTGCTGTACGTGACATAAATTTTTCCTCTAAAATACTATGCAAAAACAGTTTAATGTTTACCAGACTTATCCAAACTAAGTGTTTGTTTGTCGATGTGGTTAGATGTGTTCCACTTATCACTAATTTAATTTGGATAAAAAAATGAGAAAAAAATGTGAGATTACAAATTCCCGGAATAGTTGTAGATTTTCTCAAAACAGTTATAGATGAATTGTGGTATTTCTGATTATATGGGATGGGATTAAAATGATTTATATTAGTCATCCGAACAAGCTCTTTATCACATTCATCCTAATTTACTTTAAAATCTTATGCAAAAATCATACATTAGTTTCTCATTTTGGCTGAAAATTGTGTTTGATTATTTAGGTGGCATTGTCGTTGCTTCGGGTACTTTTGTTTGTTGCAAGGCCGAGGACTGTTGTTCTGGGAAACATTCCGAACTCTATGGCTTACAGAAGCACTGATCAATATCCTACAGCAATCAATGTTCCTGGGGTATTTATACTTCGTATAGATGCTCCTATATATTTCGCGAATGCGAGTTACTTGAGGGAAAGGTAACTTAAACTAAGAGATAATTAATTTAACTTACGCGAATTAAATGATGATAAATTAACATGAAAAAAGATACTTATTTTCGTGTTAATGCACGTAAATTAGGATCTCAAGATCGATCGACGCGGAAGAAGATAGGCTAAAACGATCAACAGATGTGGAATTACAGTATGTTATATTGGATATGAGTGGTAAGCAAGAATTCAGTGAACCAAACAAAAAGAGAAATTAATGAACTTGAAATATTTCGATTTAGTCTGCATATTAGTTCTAATGATGTGAATTATGTGAAAAATCAGCTGTTGGAACCATGGATACTAGTGGAATTAGTATGCTAGAAGAAGTCAAGAAAAGAATGGATAGAAGATGTTTGCAGGTACAAATACTTCATCATCTATTTTGTTTGCATCAAAAATTTCAATTCTCAATCAATGTTTCGTAAAATAATACTTATCATGATGGATAACTTTGTATTGTTCTTGATTAGCTTGTATTAGCCAATCCTGGAAGTGAAGTTATGAAGAAGCTGGATACTGGTCCAACCTTATCGAAATGGTTGGTCAGGAGTGGATCTTTCTAACAGTTGCAGAAGCAGTGTGTGCATGCACCTTCATGCTTCACTCTTACAAGCAGAAAGCCAAGGCAACTAAAAATGAAGCATCAGATAACAATGTTTAAAGAATGCTAGATTTTAGGCCTTTTAGTCTTGTTGTATCCCAGAAAGAAAAAAAAGGAAAACAAGAGCAGAGCTAGATTCCATCTGTAGAATGATTAGTATCCATAATTTTTCAAGCACAAGCATGATGGTATCTAACAAATCCAAAATCTTCTACTTAAATGAATTTTGAACAATTAAAGCTGTTAGATTTTCCGAGTTTTGACAAACTATCAAGTTCTTGAAGCATTCAGTTTTCTAAAGAGTCAGGAATAGAAAGGATGAATATCAGAACTGCATGCTTGCAAAAGTTGAAGCGATGAATGCAAATGAAGTTTAACCAAACCATGCTACGAGTTTGTGTATACAAACTTTGGCCATATTTAATATATCATATAACATTCCCAATCTAATAGCCAAAAAGATAAAAATAAATAAACAAGTCGAAATGTACAAAATTTCATCCCTAAATTTCCTATTGAAAGGAAAAATACACATCAGGCTGTTCAGATATAAAAAACCAAAAATAACTCCAAATAAAAATCTAAAAAGATTACCATGCCCTCACTTGTTGAACAGGAGATAGACTTGTACGTCCTCCCTCCATATCTGCAGTGTGCCCATGCAAGGATACGCATGACTGATCCATGTGATTTCCTGGCACAGATCTTTACTCTGCCTTGAAGTTATAGTCACGCTATTTGGGCAGTCAAGCAATTTTTCCTGAGATGTTGATCCAAAGAAATGAAATCACAACTGCACTAATTACACTTCCTTGAATAGACGAGGAAGAACCTCATGCACACTAATGTCCAAAGCCACCAGATCCCTGACGAGAAGAATTATCAATATTTTGAAGTGTTCAAGTAAGATGCAAGGTAAACTGCATCCATTTGAACTTCTAGACATAAAATGGAACCGTAGTTGTTATTAATGTTTGACACAAGCAATATGCATGAGTAAGTTCAAACTTGAAGTCAGACTACTTTTGAGCAGATGTTCATATCCACACATGAGCAGATGTTCATATCCACACGCGCGCACGCACACAGATATATAATACTAGAGAGAGAGAACCCGCAGAACATTTGTCCCTTCTCACTGGAACTGGAAACAAACCACAATTTGCGAAGGGGAGGAGTTTCAAATTGAACAAAGAACCCATCAGATTGTCCATGCTTCCATTTCCTAGATCCTTGTCCTTTCCAGACCTGCACCCATAGTATAGCATAAGGAAAGATGAAAACAAAAGTTTAAGAAATAAAATATATATGTATAATTAATATATATCTATACTATTATAAAAGTGTGAGTTGTGTTTTTCCCTTTATGTGTTTCTTCTTTTTTTAATCTACCTAAATTGTCCCTTAAGTAAAAGATTGTCACTTCATAACTGATGGACAATGGATATAAGTAACTGAATTTAGAGTTTATCCACTCACTAATAAGCAATCAATCTGCTAATGTACTAATCACTCAAGAGTCTTCCATTCACTGATATTTATCACTGAAGTGTCCATTATTGGTTGGAAATGAATCACTAAGAATCCATTATTAATTGATGTCTTGCAAATTGATATCTTAAAAAAAAAATATATTCCAATCTTCCATCTCCCGTATTCACAATTCACATTGCTACGCGTTAATTAAATCAGAACAAAGCTTTCAGAATGCTAGACAAATACAACACAAAAATAATCTACCGTCCTCTTTTAAACACTCTATGGATTTAAATTTGTCAGCAAGCCGAGAAACTAAGGCAAGAAAATACCACCCTTTAATTATTTTTTCTCTTTTTTATCTTACTATTGCCGACCCTAAGTTTGTTTGTTTATCTTACCATTGACGAAAGCAAGAGTAACTATTAAAAGCTCAATTTTGTCAATTATATTCCAGAATCCAGAAGTACCACTGTTTGTCATAGTATTCAATTACAATCATTTACTGAAGGGTTAGTAAACTATTTGATCAATTAAAAAAAAACTATTTGATCAGTTTCTATATTTTCTTCAATAAATTATAGACATAATCCTGTTATTTGGTGGAAATAATTGTTAATAATATGATTATTATTTTCTTTATATGATTGGTTGAGAGCTTTTTTGATTAATCTCTAGCAAAATATCTACATATATATACTATGATATGCATTTTTTACTCGAATCCCGTGATTCTGTCTTATAACTCTTTTGTGTCATGATGTATGATATGCATTTTTTACTATAATCTTATCTGTCAAAAGACCACTACTGTTCAACCAACTCTCTACAATACCAAGGCTAAGGCTAAGGCTAAGAAGGCTAAGAAGGCTAAGAAGGACCATGACAATAGCTCTCCCGATAGACCCAAACCAGATGAATAAAAGCAAGAAATGAGAAGGGCCCTACCTTATCTCCCAACTCTCCGGTTCAACCGTTAGACACGGTCCATTTTAACACCCTACTCTCTTCTAAGACGATCAACTAAGAATAACCAGACACACCCAAATAAAAAGTACTAATCATAGGCCCGATTTCTCAATCTAATTAAAATCGTATCTTCTTGATATGTTCATTCATGAGAAGATTGTTTGATTGAAGCATGTGATGGAATTGAAAGTCCAAACACTGAACAGGATGCACTTGCAGTGACCAATGACCTCAATCTTAGGTAAATATTGTTCTACAAAGACTTGTACGATCAAAAATACATAGTATGTGTCAGTTTAAAACTCATCATGAATCTCTTCCCAATAATTATGTATTATGATAAAAATTTGCTTCTATTCATATATGTATTCTATTTCTTGTCACTCTTGTTTAATAAATACTGATTCTACTCAATTGGCATTAGTGATTACCATTGTTCCCTTCTTATATATTCTATTTTTACCACTTTTAATTCATACAATACCCATTTTTAATTATTCATGCATTTGAGCCAAACGCATTTATACTAGACTATGATTATATGCACATTTTAGGTGTGTGCACTTCTAAAAAAAATAAGTCAAAAAATTATAGGATTAGTAATTTGCAAAGATAATAATCTTCGTTTATCTAGATAATGGTCCCATTGATATTGAAAATGAAAGTTGCTCAACGAAATTTAACTTATGAATTAACAATCAACTACTAATGTTGCAAGTGATAAAAATAGAAATTTAGATATTGTATTGCCCCAAGTAGAAGAATAGATAGATAATAATTATTTTGTTCCTAATACTTCAAGGTATATTAATTCTGTGATAAATTTTCAAGTATTATAACATCTAGAATTATAAGAGATAGGGAATAATCGCTGAAACTGTCTTTTTTAGTTCCAGAATGGTCAAATCAACTTTTTCAATTAGAGTAAAGATCCTGTCTCTTATACTATGACTAAAAGAAAGTTGAGGGACTATTCTGGCTAAAGTGCAAAAGTTGAGGGACTATTTTGGCGATTTTCCCTTAAGAGATATTGATGATTGATTTGACTTGTGGAACTAAACGTCCCTATTTAGTATAGTTAGTGGATTGATTATCGATTAAATCAGATACTAATACAACACAAATATACAAAACAGATAATAATCGAATATATAATCTTTTGTGTTAGATAACAATATTATTGAACACACTATTTTGCTTAAAATGGTTCTCCGTTGGGACATTATTTAACTAACTTACTATTTTATTTTGTAAAGAGATCCCATTTAGGGTGGGAAAAGACTTGTAAAAATATAAGTTTGAAACCAATGAATCCTCCAATTTAAAGTCGCACTAACATACGATGTACACAAACATACGATGAGTTGAGTAACCAAGGAACAAAGGGAAACGCAACAAGTATGAAAATGCAAATAGTTAATGTAGTTCCATCATTTACTTCAGTTCTCATAGCTATAAATTTTTAAAACACAATAGATTTGTAATTTCCTCGACTAAAAACAACTTAAATTTCAGCCTCTAAAGACAATTTACTATCTCACAAACAAACCACGCCTTTAGATGTTGGCATATAAACCAAGCTTAATTAGGATTTGGAAGGTTTAGTTATATTATATTTAGTAACTGAGTTTGTAAGGGATTTATTCCCTAGTTTGTTTGGTATTAGGAAATTGTGTTGGTTAAATCCTTTAAGGATTTAGATTAGTTTGTATCTATTTAAAGGCATTGTGCCTAGTTATTTCAGTTGAGGAATTTTGCATTGAAAAGTTAAATTAAATAATTTGTTTATCCTCCCACAAAATTCTGTTCACCCAATCCTTCATATAATTTCAGTCTTGTGCATGAAAGCCTTATGGCTTACTTCTAAAAGTTCTTGACCATCTTAATTGAGTAATTATTTTAACTCCTTTAAAGTAGTATCAGGTTTGTGTTCCGCTGCGTGATTTTTTTTGAGTCTATCAAATTGGTATCAGAGCTCTAGGTCAAAAGTTTGATCTTGGGGTATTTGTCAAAAAAAATTAGAGAAAAAGAAGAGTCCTAGGTTGCGGTCTTGGGCGTGAAGATTGTGTGGTAGAGTACTCGAATTTTGAAAATTAGACCACAAGAGAAACTGGTCTGAGAGTGCTCGTTTTGACAATTAGAAAAATTGACCATAATTGGGAATGATAAAAGAGATAAATTATTGTTGGTGTAAGACAACGATCATAAGAGACAGGTCGTGTCAAATCTACAATTCTAGGAGCAAGGTAGGTCAAGAAATTCAAGAACGAAAAAAATTTCAAGGTACGTAAATTTGTTATTTGAATTGTCATGATGGGTAGAGAATTTATTAATGGTGAAAAAATTGAAATTTTGCACATGTTTATGAGTAGTGAAGAAAGATTTGAATGGGCAAACATCATGGAAGAATATTTGAAAAGATGTGGTTTAGGTGATGTCATAGAATTGAGATTATCCCGAACCCTTTGCCAGAAGAAATTATGAAGACAAGGCTAATTTGTTTTTCAAAAGATGCGTAAATCAATGGTCAGAATAAATCTCTAATACATTCATTTTATAAATTTAAATCACTGTTTTTGGTTGGATTTATTTTATATTTTAATGGAATTTGATGATGATTATGATTGCAAATTTAAATTTAAGTTGGAATGGCAAGTTGATTTTGAAAAGGATATGTATGTCGACGATGGCATAAATTGTGAAAATTTTTATGAGGTTGAAAATTTTGATTTGCATTCATTATTTGGGTTGATTGAGGATGAAGAATTTGTCCATGAAAAAGAAAAAATTGCTGAATTGGATGAGGATGAGACGGAAATTTGTGATTTGGTTAGGAAAGAAGGAAACGAATTTGAAAAAGACACCATTAATGTTTTTGAAAATATTATTGAGAAAATCTTTGTGGTAGATGATGTTGATTTTCTTGGAGTTGATGAATTAGTTGGGGAAAATGGTGACCTTAAAATTCGTTGTCCAAGATTATGGTGGAGTGGACCAATTGATTGAAGATTGTGGTATTGAAAAATTTGGTGGTTCACATTATGAAAAAGAAAAATATGATTTCTTGTTTTTTGGAAATTATTTGGAGGATTATTATGTGAAACAAAATGTTGGTGTCTTCAATCGTGACTGGGTAAGTATGCATCAATTCTTTGATCGAGAAGAGGTAGCCATCAAAATATATGCAAAATACAAGATCCGTCCACTATCACGTGTGAAAATAAAGATGAAGACCAATTACAAGTTAGGGTTACACATCGAATTGATTTGTTTAGAGATTGTAGCTCGTGATGGCGTCGGACCGGATTTTATGAAGGCTTGGTTTAAGGGAGGCAATATTGGCATATAAACCAAGCTTAATTAGGATTTGGAAGGTTTAGTTATATTATATTTAGTAACTGAGTTTGTAAGGGATTTATTCCCTAGTTTGTTTGGTATTAGGAAATTGTGTTGGTTAAATCCTTTAAGGATTTAGATTAGTTTGTACCTGATCCTTTAATTTAAAGGCATTGTGCCTAGTTATTTCAGTTGAGGAATTTTGCATTGAAAAGTTAATTAAATAATTTGTTTATCCTCCCACAAAATTCTGTTCACCCAATCTTTCATATAATTTCAGTCTTGTGCGTGAAAGCCTTATGGCTTACTTCTAAAAGTTCTTGACCATCTTAATTGAGTAATTATTTTAACTCCTTTAAAGTAGTATTAGATTTGTGTTCCGCTGCATGATTTTTTGAGTCTATCATTAGATAAAAGCAGCATCAAAGAAAAATTTACAAGGAGCCGTTTCCATATTCGATTCGGAAAAGAAAAATTAATAAAAGGACAAAATTGTCATGTCCAATCAATTACCATATTTGTGAAGTTTCTAAATTTTTGCAACTTTAGTAATTAATTATCTTAGTAACTTTAAAATAATAAATAATCATTGTTATATTTTCTACACTTTATAAATTCTTATTCAAATACATTAGTATTTGCTCTGGCTTTTACATAAGATTAAATTGAAATGTCAACATACATAACATTAACATTTCATCTTATTAGGAACATATAATTTTATTAGTAATATGATAAGTAATGTTTACAAACTTTTCTAGAATATTATATATATATATATATCTATAATTACATCACGAAATATCATTATAATATTTTACTTATACTTGACTTATATATTTTAGTTATTAGTACCACTGAAAAAAGAGTAGACATTCCAATGGGTATACTCCTGTCGTTTCTAGGTAAAAATAAATTTTGGATGTAATTGTCTTGATATTTCAATCCATTCTACGTACCAAATATAAGGTAAAAGTACAAAAAGAATTATTTTCCCATCTTAACTCTACAAGCCCAAACTCAAAAAAAAAAAAAGTAAGATAAAGAAACAAACAATTACTTAAATTTATAAAATGAATGTATTAGAGATTTAGCACATATGTCAAACTAAAAAGAAGTAAGATAAAGAAACAAAAAATTACTTAAATTTATAAAATGAATGTATTAGAGATGGTTTAATTCAAATACTTATTATGTATGTATTTATACTCAATAGAAAAAATTAACCACAAAAAAGTAGAAATATAAGCACCTTGGTGGACAATCTCAGTACCAAAGTCATCTAGATATTCAGTGTACACATATTATGATGTGTTCCATATGGTTTATTTAGGCATTTTAGTTTTAGATTATCTTTAATCAATGTTTAGAGGTCTTAAAACAAAACATTAAAAGTTTCAATATAGAAAGAATAAAGTAAACTATACCCAAACTTAAGTTAAAATATGACGAACTCTTAAAAGAAAGGGTAAATGAGTCTAATAGTCTTTGAACTTTTGTCAATAATTTTATTTGGTCCCCAGTTTTTAAAAATATTTATTCGATCCTTAAACTTTTAAATTTGGTTCTAAATTGTCTCTTAATGTCAAATTCAAAAATAGCAATTTTTACTGTCCCTAAATGTTTGGTTTATCCTTAGTTTGAGCCTTCCAAGTTCAAAAATCAGGCAAAATTATTATATTTAATAGTGCTTGGAATAAATACTTAGCTATTGTCTAGATAACTAATAAAAAATGACAAAATTGATATTTTAACACATGTTATTCAATCATTTATTGTGTTCTAATATATTGTTAAGAATATTTATTTAATCATATATTGTTAAGAATATTATCTTTTTATTATGGGTTAATTAGGTTAGTTGAATTTCGATGACAAATTTAGTAAAATAGAAATAACTATATAGAACTTATGCATCTAATAAAACAAGAAAAAAATAAGGAAAAAATTTTTAAAAATTAAAATGCAAAAATTATTTAGTTATCTTATTGTTCATTTTTATTATCATTGTTTATCATAATATATAATGTTGACTATACTAAAATATTAGACTGATAAAGGAAAAAATATTTCTTAAAAATATTTTTCTTATATTTTTTAGCTTATACAAAATTGTTAGAAAGGAAGTGTTGTCATTTTCTTTTAGTGCCTTATTAAATATTTCTATACTTGAATTTAACATTGATGGACCATTTAAAATCAAATTTAAAAGTTTAGAGACTTAATAGACACTTTTAGAAGTTAAGAGACTAAATAAAATTATTGGCAAAGTTCAGGGACCATCGGAGTCATTTACCCTAAAAGAAAATATAACGAGTTGCAATTCTGGAAGAACAAGGTAAACTATCATTCAATAATTATGTTCTTAAATTAGATATTACTCTACTAAGTTTTCTATCAAAAGCATTATGAGCTATCAAATAGGTTGAAACTCATTTATTACAAAAGTATCTTACACTATATTTTGAATTTGATATATCTGTGTAATAGAAATATAAAATACATTAGGAAATTAAAAAAAAAAAAATGAAAACAGTAAGTGTAAAAGTAAACATAAAATCTACAATCAAGAAAAATTAAAAAGTAACTTTTGAAAAAAAAATAAAAAAATAAACACGTTATTTAAGTAATCGACATATATGCTATTTAGAAACATTTATAGATGTCAACGACTCAAAAATTAAAAAACTTACTAAGTTGGTCGAATACATGGAGTAGTGTTCTTTTTTTTTTTTTGATAAATTGAGTTGTTGAATATGAAATAGTCCAAATTAAAGTCAATTTGGATTTGCTACTTTTGCAAATGTTGTAAAACCTTTTGATCATGGAATACTTCGTAATGTTTGTAAATTCAACCATATATCAATGACAAATATGAGTATTTGAATAATTTTAGATAAAAAAATATCCATACCATATTTATTAACATATAACTATTTCAGTTAAATAAAATTCTTTGACATAAACGAAAATATTAGTTTTGATTTGTCGTACTTAATACACGTGCAGAGCACGTACATTTTACTAGAATATATATATATATATATATATATATATATATAAAATATTAATTGCATAAAGGTCAATCCATTACCTGTGGGTAAGAAATAATACTCTTAGGTGATACTAAGCATGCAGCTTGGGAGAAAGAATCTTCAGTATACTGTCTAAGAAATGAAAACAACTGCTGTGTGTATGGGGTGATTCAAATTTTGCCTGGCATCGTGGAGGAAATATGATTAAAGCAATGGATGTTCAAATAGTCAAAAGATATACAGGCAAAAATGAGCTTCTCAGTACTAGCATTCCTAGGTTGGAAAGAGGTTGAAAGAATGAGAATCAAGTGATAATGGTTTAATACCTTGTCAATGTTGACAACAGAAGCATACTTCTCAGTGTCTGTTTTATCCTTATCAAGAAGGAAATAAACTCTAGCATCCACCTTAGAAGTTTCATGCCATGATTTTACAGCCATCTCCATTGTTTCAACAAGGAAAGAGAAAATATCTTCTAAACTCTGTTCAGTTCCATATTTTCTGGACTGCAAAAAACGAGACTAATTTAATTTCCATTATAAATCCCTGAAAGAGTTCCTCCAGTTTAGCTGCTCACGATTATTAAACATAAGGCTGATAGTTTAAAGGCATAATAGTAGTAACATAGATTGAAAAATGAGAATACCAGAGCATGAAAGAAATATGCTAAACACGTGTAGAGTAATCCGAGCAATCCGAGCAACAAAATGAACAAAACAGCTAAACCAGACAGCAGTATGCAGAACAAATAGAGCAAACATATTTTCTGACAAATATAAATATACACATATGTGCTCAGAAACTTCGTCGTTTGCTAAAAACAGCTATACTGACCAGTTCAGATTTCAACATATCCAAATGCTTCACCAAATCAACATTCGATCTCATGGCTTCCACTTCTTGAGCTCTCCTTTTTTCTTTCTCCAACTGTGACAGCCTCTTGATTTTTTTTTGCAACTTCTGAACTCTGGGGATTGTACTTCAAGGCCGTTTCAAATGCAGCCAAGGCCTTCATGAATTAAATTGAAATAATCTGCACCTGATGGTTTGTCCCTGTCAAAAAAGCATCTGAGATGATAAGGAAGAAAGTGCACACATACATCATCATATCGTTCCATAGCCTATAAGATACATCCTTTCCTGAAGTAACCCTGCATTGGCAACGGAATGTCATTCCATTCCCAATATGTTTTAACATTTTGGAAAAAACTATACAAATAAAAAAGAAAACCTTTTCCCAATCAAATTTTAATGTTATAGTTGTCTCCGCATCAGCAAGTGCTTTGTTGAGCTTAACCAATTGCAAAAATGCGGCTGCATGGTTGCTGGCAAGAAGAAAACTTCGAGGATGATAAAGATGAAAAACATAGAATGATAAACTATTCGACTGACATATTAAAGAATACAAAAGAGGACCAAATTGAAAGAAGGCATGTTTAACCTGAAGTGCTCAATTAAAATGGGAGTATAGGCTTTTTCGGCAGATCAACTCCTAGTCTCAAATAAAGCATCACTAAACACACTTAACAAGAAAACTAATTTCCATATTTTCTGCCTTTTCAACCTAGCCAAAAACAGAACTCTACCCCGAGAAACTTGTAAACTAGGTCAGAGAAGAAGACATTATTAACTAAAGCAAGAGCAGAAGTATAAATAGTGTGCAGTAGCAGCTCTCTAAAGACACAAATAATTTACTGTTTGGGAAAATTAGGCACATCAAGTCATTTGATAATCACGACTTAAAGCAAAAAAGTAACTTATTTATGAAAGTAAATAATATTACCTAAAGCATATCTGTTTGCTACTTAACAACTTCTTAACTAAAATTTAACTGAGACTAAATTTATGGTCAATTGAAAATCATGGAATTTTACATCTGATTTAATAAATAATTTTGTAAAATGTATGCGTGAAGGATACAGCAATCTTTCGCTGACATGCAAGCTTTATTATGTCAAGCCATTCACACACTGATCTATTAGTTATACTGCCCAAGTGGGATAAACTTTTTATGACAAAAACCTGTTTAACTTGAACCGCCAACTCACAAATTACAGATCATGTATGCTCCGTGTTAACACTTCAGAGCCAAAACTTTCTACTTCTCCAATAGAAGCTGAATAAATGAAAGGCAACCTATAAATGCATTTCAGAGTTAACGTCTATGACCCACATTGTCAATTAACAAAAAGGCACAGTGGATTGTGCTAGATGTTAAACCATCATTCAACTTTCCATTCGCTATTTTGCCCAAACCATCAAAATACAGAAACCAAAGAAAACTCAACCCTCCATTAATGCGCATACAAATCATCCAACCACCAATGCTGTAGTTAACATCATCCTGAAGCTAAGATTTTCACAAACTACAATAAATAAAATTAGCTCCCAACATTTTCACATTAAAATAATTCCAGAAATGAAAATGCAGAATTCTTCTAATCCATCACATTCATATAAACCCCTCCAAAAACAACAAATTCCTTAAGCCACTTCCACCTAGATTCAATTCAAACCAACAAAAAGATTCCTCCTTTATCTGTCCCGACAACTTAACTACCAAGATATCTACAGATCTCAAATACAGAAGCAAAATCAAAACTTTCTTCGAAATACAGAATCAAAACCCAAAAGGGTTCCTCAGCATTCTCATTTCTCACTTAATTCCATATATATTTAAAAAAAAAATTGAAACCAATCAAAAAATAAAATAAATAAATCCCATTTTTCAGAACTCAAAATTTGACAAGAATCTACAGAATCCCAGAAAGAATCAAGCAAAAAAAAAAATGAAAAATACATTATTGGGGTCTTGCTTAATGGCCTGAGTGTAAAGAGCAGCAGCTTTAAGATAATTCCCAGGGTAGCCTCCATTTTTTTTTGCTTTTTTCTTCAGAATTCTTTGCTCTTTATTTTTTTTTTCCAGGGTTTATCTGAGGTTTTAAACTACTGTACAGGGCTTTTTTATTTTACTTTCTGGTAGTTTTGACTTGCTGCAATGCATCAGCATCTTGATTTTCTTTGGGGTTTAACCCGGTTTCGGGTTAACGGGTGGATTTTGTTGATGACCCACTTCATTCCTGTTTCTTTATTCATTATTAGGTTAGTTACGGTAAATTGCCTTGTGGATTAATTTCCGTAAACATGTCTAATGCACATGACTTTTTTCTGTTGTACAATTAAAGAAATTTTTAAATTTGTTTTAAATTGATGATGAATCAAAAAATTAAAAAATTTAAGAACTAAATATATTTTGTTTAAAATTTTAAGGATCAAAATATATAAGGACCCAACCTTTAGGGATTAAAATTACATTTTTCCCTTATTTTTAATCCTCTCACAACTTTATGATGTCGGGTGTGCAGGAATTTGGTTAATCGAATTTGCTACCAATTTCAATTTCAAATTGAAATTTCGAAATCGGTTAATCGAGATTCGGTCAGTTAATAGATCCGATCAAATTTTAGAATTCAAAAACAGGTGCAAAACTTGGCTTTTTCAGTTCAGAATTAACAGAATTTTGATTTTAGAATTCGATAAACAAAATTAGTTAACCAATTTACCGATTTTTTAATTGAATTCGCAATAATAGATAAGTAATTCATAGAATTCGCGACAATAAATAAGTAGAGTAAGCATTGAGTTCAATATATTAGTCATGTTTATATATAATCAATATTAGAAACACCTTGTATTATATTAATGTATATAGTTATCAATACATTGTAGTAATGACTCCAAATTGTGATTCTAGAAATATGCTAATTTTTTTGCATATTTTTTTTTAGTTTTATCCGCAAGAAATGAAATTATGGTTATTTTATTATTTGTTCGATTTGTTTTAATTTTTTTAAAAAATTTTTATAAAGGATTTCAATCTAATGTTAATGAGTTCAATTGGCGAATGTGGTTAATCGATTTTGGAATTTGAATTTAGTTAATCGAATTCTATCGAGTCTAATCTAAATTTAATTCGAAATTAAAGTGATTAATAATTTTAGAACTCATTTCTGAATTTCGATCTAAATAGTTGACCGACTAATCGATCGATTAACTGATACACACTCCTTGTCGTCAAAGGTGATGTATTGGATACATCATCGACCAATTAAGATCAAATAAATGGGGAATTGTACGGTCCTTCTAGGGAATTATTCATTTGGCTTTAAAAATTTGTACAGTATAAATTTTTAAAATACATAATATTATACTGTATAAATATTTAAAATATAAGAGAATGATTTCATAAAATGAGATCATAGATTTTTTCCAAATAATATCTTATGAAAATATTTTGCTGCCTTGCTTTCGTCTGGAATCAAGCCCAACCGTCGGGCACTTTGTGGAGAACCATGGTCCAACAGGTATGGTAGTTGCCTGAACAATATGCCAAATTGTCAGCGCCATGGATATTTTATCTTATATTTTATTTTATTTTTTGTCATATTATTTTATAAAAATTTAAATCTTATATTTATTTAATAATAAAATAAAATATAAAACAAAGTGTGACACAAAAAATTTTGTGACGATTGCGAGTCGAATGATCCAAGTTTATCAAAATTTGAAGATTTCTAAATTAGGAAAAAATTTATATAAATCCGATTTTTGACCTCACATGTAAATTTTGCGGTCAAAATTAAATATTATAAAATCTTGCTTATATCAGTTTATATCATAAATTTTATAATATTTAATCAACAAGGTCTACAAGTGAGGCAAAAAATCAGGTCTATAAAAATCTTTCCCTATAAATTATATATACATCACAAAATTTACAAGTGAGGCAAAATATCAGATTTAGCGAAGTCTTTCCCTCTAAATTATGCCTTAACGTTTTGCAACTGAAGTCAACAAACTAGCCAATCTATGCGTGTTGATTCAAGATTTTGACAACTGGCCAATGATATTGCCACAGCAAAATCCTTTTTGCCACAGCAACTTTTATGCAAAATGTCAAATTTACCCTTCGTTTAATTGTCATTTTTCGTCCCGACTTTTCTCCACTTTTCCTTCTCTTCCACTATTCCACAACCGAGAGCTTTCTCTCGTCTCCAGTACATCAGCTGATCAGCACCCTTTTGTTCTTCACCCGAGTATTTCCGATCCAATTAAAACCCTTGGAGCTAAGAATTCCTGCGATCAAACTACTCAAGCTCCGAATTTGTGGGTAATTCTTGCAAAGTTTGAAAAACTATGAAAAATATATACAATTTGAATAATAAATCAATAGTATTATTATTATCTTTCTGAGCAGCGGATGTTTCGCAAACACTTGACATAAATGGTTCAAAATCGTGGTATTGGTTACGGTCGCGGTAATAACTGTTCCACGTCAGTTGCAAAATGATATTGGACATAAATTTGTCCAAAATCCTAAAAACCAAGGTAAAAATATAAATAATTGTTTGTAAATTAGTTTTAAGGTATTAACTAACCAAAAATAAGTCTTATATTATAATTTTAAGGAAAATTTAAGATATGTATAGATAACGGAACGATGTATCCGATTGAAATCGAAAAGGACTGTTTCGATTATGACTCGGCCGAGTCTAAGTCTTTGAACCATCTTGACAACGACGTCGTCGTCATCGATTTTGGAACTAGCGATTTGTCGTTGCTATAAAAGATGATCTGTTGGTTTTTAAAATATTGCCAGTATTGAGAAACGTGACTCACTCGTCAATCTTTACATCGAGACGTGAAAGTGGAAATCAGAAGTGAAGAGCAAGAGAGAGATTGGAGAAGTGTGGTGGCTGAAAGAGAATTGGAGAGGAGTTGACAGAGTGGGAGTCGGTTAGATGGAAGGGTAAATTTGGAATCTAAATAAAAGTTGCTATGACAATAAGAATTTTGCTGTGGCAATATCATTGCCCCTGGAACCATACATAATCATTTGGAGATTTGATCCTGAATATTAAATAGTCTTCACCATCATTTTGCCAAAAAAAAAAAAAAAATCAGCCAACATTTAATGAGAAGTCAAAAAATGAATGTTGACTACAACAAGGAGCTCACTGTTATAAACAAGGCTTTAGTTTTTAATCATTCAAGTTCCAAATCCAATTCATAGTGAGAGTTTCAAGTTCAAGTTATAAGTTTTAAAGTTTATAACTAGTGTTTAAATTTTAGTATTCAATATAGGTTTAGTGTTAACTCAAATAAAAATTGTATTATTTATGATTGTTAAAATATATTTGAGAATATTAATTTTGGACCCAATATCCAACATTTTCATACTAATTGTTCTTCCATTTTTCCAGACTCTCAAAGTTAGCTAGAGCAAAATTGAAAGAAACAAGAAGAAAAGATATGATGGTTTCTCCAAGCTCTATTATTATTATCCTCTCATTATTACTCATTGACCTTCTATCTGCTTCGTGGGCTGCTTCAGATGATTCAATTCAAGATAGATTTTACCATTGTATAAACTTCAATACCAATCTTTCTATACCTTTTTCCGAAGCTTTTTTCACCCCAAATAATGCTTCATTTAGCTCCATTTTCTATACAGTCTATTGCTCAAAACCTCAGATCTTTGGATCAATCCAGGTCCAAACCTGAGCTTATTTTCACACCTTTAGCCGAATCCCATGTTCAGGCAGCTGTTATGTGTGCAAAAGATCTTGGCATTCAGCTCAGAACCCGAAGCGGAGGGCACGATTATGAAGGCATTTCTTCTAGCTCGGTCAAGAAATCGCAGTTCGTTATGATTGACATGTCCAAACTTCGATCCATCAATGTATGTATAGAAGATAATACCACATGGGTTCAGACAGGTGCAACAATTGGAGAGCTTTATTATAGGATTTCGGAGAAAAGCAAGATTCTTGGTTTTCCTGCCGGACTTTGTCCTACTGTAGGAATTGGTGGGCACATAACTGGAGGTGCATATGGTCCCATGATGAGAAAATTCGGGCTTGGCGCTGATAATGTGATCGATGCTCGAATAGTGGATGCTACCGGAAGGATTCTTGATCGGTCATCTATGGGAGAGGAGTTCTTTTGGGCTCTTAGACAAATTATCCGAGGAGGCGGTGGAGGGAGCTTTGGAATCCTTCTTGCTTGGAAATTAAGGTTGGTTCCTGTTCCCCCAATTGTCACTGTTTTTACTGTTTCAAGAACTTTGGAAAAAGGGGCAACTAAGTTGCTGTATAGATGGCAACAGGTTGCAGATAAGCTTGATGAAAATCTCTTCATCAGAGTCCTCATACAGCCAATAAACTCAACAGATCACGCCGCTACTAGAAAAACAGTATTTATCGGGGAATTTAGCAACGGATTTTTGAGAAATAGGACTATACAAACTTCCTATCAGGCTTTATTTCTAGGTAGAGCTGACAGGCTTCTACAAGAAATGAAGAAAAGGTTTCCTGAATTGGGATTAGTCCAAGAGGATTGTATCGAAATGAGCTGGATTGAATCAGTAATCTACATTGCTCGCTACCCAAGAAATACACGAATTGAATATTTGCTCCAAGGGGGAACTGTCTACAACAAAAGTAAATTCAAAGCCAAGTCAGACTGAATAATTAGATTGTGAAAGAGCCAATTCCAGAATATGCACTTGAAGGAATATGGAAAAGGTTTTTTGAGGAAGATACGCCATTGGCGATATGGAATCCATATGGTGGAATAATGAGTAAAATTTCGGATTCAGAAATCCCTTTTCCTCACAGAAAAGGCACCAGAATTATGATCCAATGGATTATAAAATGGCAAAATGGAGACGAGGAAACAACAGCTAAACATATTGATTGGATTAGGAGGTTGTACGATTTCATGACTCCTTATGTTTCCAAGTTACCAAGATTGGCTTATGTGAATTATAGGGATCTTGATTTGGGAATATTGGACGAGAAAAACAATGCTAATCACTCGAGCGTATTACAAGCAAATATATGGGGCCCCAAGTACTTCAAGCACAATTTCGAGAAACTCGTTTTAGTGAAGAGAAAAGTGGATCCAAATAACTTTTTTAGGCATGAACAAAGTATTCCAACCTCACGTCTTGTCCGATGGAAATGAGAAGAAAATGACTTAGACATTGCGATAGTACTAGGCACATTTGAAGGCTTGATTATGAAATAATAAGGAAAATGGATTTGATCATATGGTGTATGTAGATTATTTGATGTTCTTTTGCATATTGTAAAACAGCAATTATTATGTCATTGGTTAAAGCTACAATTTTAAGTCAGTATTTCTTTAAAAAGAAAAAGGGAAAAAAATAGGTGGGCTTGAAGGCCCTAGATTAAATGTATATGGATTAATTGATGTTGATTTTAGAGAAGAGTTTTGTTCAACGACCCTTTTCATTGGTTTACAGCTAGCTATGGCCTATTTGCAAAAAACCCTTTCGTCGTAAGTGATGTTGATCGAAGCTCAAACGGTTCTTCGATTTTATGAGTTTATTATGTAGGTTTATATACTTAATTTTTATGCAGTAATATGCGGGTAAAATTTATTTTAGTCATTGAGTAATTACTTCACATCTTAATAATTGTTTAAAAATAAATGAAAGGCTCACATTTGTACAAAATATGACTCCCCTGTCTATTTGTAGTGAAGTGGGTCGCCCAGTCCAAATGGGTTTCTCTCATTAATTATTGAATAACTATTAGGATACCATACTAATTACTCAATAACCACTATAAACCTTTTCACAGCATAGGAAGGTTCATTTTCTGTTAGAAAAATCACCGTATTAGTCCCTTGTATTATGCATTTGTACTTATTTAGTTACTCACTTTTAAAATGATAATTTGTAATCCCTCACAAATGTTTAAATTTTGATTTCTGAATCAAATCTCGGACATTTTTTGACTAAATTTATCATGTGTGTTCATATGTCATATTTTTCGAGGATAAATTTAGAAATTCATGTATGAATAGAATATTCTATGAGGTTGAAGGATATGAAGTAATTGATAGGTTAGCAATGAGTGTGTATTTGTTTGTATTTAATATCATTTCAAGAACTGGTTTGTGCTATGTTTCTCCAAATTTTACAACCAATCTAATGCTCGAACTTTGTATTGGGAAGGAAAAACGAATTTCTAATATAAATTTGCCCTCAAAAAATATGTCATGTGAATAACACATAACTAATTCAGGTCAAAAAGTTCTCGGGATTTGGTGTATGGATCGAAATGCGATGTTTTACATTTGTGATGAGTTAAAAATTATCATTTAAAAAATGAGGGACTAAATAAATATAAATGAGTAGTGTGAGAGACTAATAAAATAGTTTTTCCTTTTTTTGTTTTAGTAGTTTAAAATTATTTTGAAACAAGTGATATTACAAATATTTTTGTTGTAGTTAAAACTTTTCAAAAACCAAAGCTATGCTTAGAAAGTACATTTAAAATTACCTCAGAATTATCTTTTCTATTGGTTGAAAAAAATCTAAAAGCAAAACATAAAAGTAATTAAGGTTATCTTAATATAGTTGTTTAAGAAAATTTAAAATTAGCTTATTCTACGTATATAAGACTGACCACTCCCCAAATGACATCCGAAATTAAGCAGCCAGAAACTTGCAATCTTCACCAACCGAAAACTAAAGCCTAGGGTGCAAGAGTGAAGTTCAGCACCTAAAGTTGAATCCTAGTAATTGGTCTTCCTAAAGATAGTGGAATGAATTAAAGAAAAAACTGTTGGAATATCAATTATATATATGAAATATTTTTATTTTCTTGAAAGCTTTCCAGAAGAAGGGAGAGCATAAGTAGTATAAAACAGTAATTAATTGTCATTGGTTAAAGCTAGAATTTTAAGTCATTATTTCTTTAGAAAGAAAAGGAGAAAACAATAGGTGGGCTTGAAGGCCCTAGATAAAATGAATGGACTACAAAACTGACAAGGTTACTTGGGTTTGGGCTAACAGGCTCTAGATACTAGATCCTTGGTTTAGATTTGGGTCAGCCAGGCCCTAATGAAGAAATCAACAAAACGTCATATAACAGATTCGTTTAATCATCAGGCATAGGGATACGAAATTCTTACATGAATTTTGTGGGAATCTTTTAATCTATGTTGAGTCATTTTACCCACTTGAATGATGATGGGTAATAAATTTATAACATGAATCAAGAAATTTATAGTATTATGTCATAAATTAAATTCATATAAGAATTTTTTATTAGAAAACTATTAATTTTTTTTTTTTGGGCATGATTGAGAGCAAGACGGATATGTCATCTTCCTTTTTACACATTGGTTTGAGGTAGGAATTACTATAAAATCATATTAGCTGTAGAAAAGTTATTAATATTACAGAAAATTCTTATATGGATTAAATCTATGGTATAATATCATGAATCGCTGGATTTAGAAAAAATGCATCATCCAATTAGGTAATGTAACTTGATTTTGGGTGATGTAATTTTTTTGGACCAAAAGATCTATGACATTATGCCATAAATTCAGTCCATGTAAGAATTTTCTATAATATTAGTGTTGTTTGGACAACAAAAAATGTTTACTTTTTTTTTCAAATAATATTTTATAATCATTTTATACACGTTTTTCAACTATTTTTTTATTTTACATACATCTCATTAAAAAATTGTACACTATTTTTACAAAAAAAATACTTTTTTAAGTTCAAAAATAGTATCTATCCAAATAACACCATACTTCTACGTACTTTATAACGTCTCTCTTCTAAGATCTCTACCACATACTTTATATCTCTCTCTCCTAACATCTCTTACAACTACTACGTGCTTTATAATGTCCCTCTCTTCTAACATCTCTCACGTACGTGGTTTATCTCACTCTATTAAACGCAAAATGTATTCAATTCAACTATTTGCATGTATTTGAAAAGTGATCCATGCACTTTATGACAGTTCATAGTAGTAGTATTTTGATTTCTTATGGTGTAAACAAAATACATTACACAGCAGTCTACATTACATATATATATATGCCGGTCGCTTAGATCATTACATTGATGTTGATTAATTGATGTTGATTTTAGAGGTTGAGATTTGGGAAGGGTCTTGTTCAACGACCTTTTGCATTGGTTTACAGCTAGCCATAGCCTATTTCCAAGAAACCCTTTCGTCATAATTGCTGTTGATCAAAGTTCAAATGGTTCTATTGGTACGTAGGTTTATAAACTTAATTTTTACATGATGATTAATAACACCCTTCACGTATAATTTATTGATTATGATTCGAGTTAATAAGAGATAAGAGGAAAGATAAATTTAAAAAATACTTAATTTTTATGCAGCAGCATAGGAAGGTTCATTTTCTGTTTTAGTTGTTTAAAATCATTTTGAAACAAGTGATATTAGAAATATTTTTGTTATAGTTAAAACTTTTCAAAAACACATATTTACCTCATAATTATCTTTTTTATTGGTTGAAAAATAATCTTTAAGCAAAATGTAAATTAAAAAAAAAATTATTATCTTAATATAGTTGTTTAAGAAAATTTAAAGTTAACTTATTCTACATAAGATAGGGCACACCCCAATTGACAAGGGAATTAAAGCAGCCAGAAACTTGCAATCTTCACCAACCAAAAACTAAAGCCAAAAGAGTGAAGTTCAACACCTAAAGTTGAATCCTAGTAATTGGTCTTCCTAAAGGTAGTGGAATTTAAGTTGAATCAAAGAAAAAACTGTTAGAATGTCAATTATATGAAATATTTTTATTTTCTTGAAAGGTTTCCAGAAGAAGGGACAATTCCCCCAAGTATATATCTATCAAGAAATAAATCCAAATTAATAAATGATGATATGAATTTACCAAACAAAAAATCATTCGCGTCTTGAAGACGAAATCAATGCTTCTCGAGCATATTCTTTTTCCTAACAACTCTTAACAACAACATAATAATTAATGTGTAGCTAACCAAAAAATAATAATGGTTGCTGATTGGGCAGTTAATTAATGAAGCATGCAGAAAATTGCATTTTTATTGAAATTTTAGCTTCTCACTTTTCACCAACAGCTGAAAAAATTTACAAATTTATTCCAAGTCAGGTGTTGCTTGTTTCTACATGACCAGGTCTTCTGTGTTCGGTAATTGACTTTAAAATTTTCAACATATGAAACTCTAGCTTCAGTGCATCATTTCTCAAGTTGAAGATATATTATGTATATATGAGAATTAAAAACAAAAAAATTAAAGTACTGTATAGCTATATGAATATGCTTATGTTTAGATGGGTTTGCTCATGTACCATATTTTTTTCATAAAAGTAATTGAGAGCGACAAATAATCTAAATGCATTTTGTCATTCTCAATTCTTGCATATAATGCAATTTTGCACCTATTAATAATGTCTTAAAAGATTGATGCTTCAAATATATATAGAATATATAATTACATCGCTGAGATGAGCATATTTGCCCACAAAGTATGTTGCTAGCTAGTTGAGATTTGGCCATCTATGCACTATGGTTTATAGTATATAATGCACTAATTAATTATCTTGAACTGTATACATTAATGTCCAAGTCACACACAAAAAAAATATTAATAGTAGCATTCTCACAATAAATTAGAAGAAATGGTAGGTGCTTGAATGGCAGAAGAGCTCCTCCATCTTGCACAAATAATTACATGGAGTGTAAGAAAAACAAAATAGGAAATGCCAAAATTTAAAAGTTATTGTACGACTTAATTCGTACAACAATATGTCTTTATTGTGAAAATCTTTGTTATTTTTAAACCCTTTTTATTGTGAAAAAGTCTTTATTATTTTTAGACAGTTGAATCGACGAGTGAAAAGTAATAAAATTTTTTATTTTTAATTATGTCAACATGTGAGACGCACTCAATATTCTAATTTTTTTTTTTTTTAAAAAAAAAACCTCTTTCATATATTTGCAGAATGGCAGGTTCAATTTCTTGACCTTTTCAAATTGACGTAACCCAGCACTACCACTACAAATGAATGCATGTAACATTACAAGAATAGTGGTAAAGGAAAAGGAAATCCACTTGCAAATATATTCGTATCATTAATAAGTCAAGTAATAGGCCAAAGACTAAAACTTCATAGCATATTGTTGAAGACCTCCAAACTGAGGATTTTCGAAGGAATGACTTTGTCCCAAGTTAATTATCTTTTTATTTTTGGCTAAATTAAATTCCGACCAACTTTGTAGCTTGACCGTAACAAGTTTCCACTTTCCACTTGCAACTAGTAAGATTAAATAAAAACACATTTCACATCACAAACAATTAATTAATAACCCAAAAGAAAATAATCTTAGTAAAACCAAGTACGCTTCCTTGGAAAATATAATTCTTTTTTTTTTAAAAAAAATTACTCTTGCCGGTTAATAAGCATTACTGCTTCACCCTTATGAGTAGGTGTATTTATGGATCGGATTGTTTGGGTTAGCGGGTTTTCGGATTCGGATTTTTGAATTTTTGGATTAAAAAATTAAAATCCAACCCAACCCAACTAATATAACAACACAAGTAAACCCAACCCAAGTATTCTCAGAAATAATCGGTTAAAAATCTAAACTAATAAAAAAAAATTTAAAATTATGATTGTAATATCATCCATTAAAAATACATATTTAGTCAAAAATAAAATGGTTAAGTTAAGAATAAAAAGGAAAAAAATACACAATATGATAAATTAGATGTTATTTCAAAAATAAAAAGCAAAAATAATATTTATTAAATTTGATGAAATAATTAGGAAAAATGAAAATTAAATAAGTATAATTGAATATTTTGGATTACTCGAGTTATTCGGGTTGGGTTGAATTTTATTTTTAAAACTCAACTCAACCCTACCAAAGTCGGATAACCTAATCCAAGTAATTCAAAAAATAATTCATTTAATTCTAAATTCATTTAAATTGATTTGAGTTTGAACACCTCTACTTTTGAGTCTTCTACTTCAGCATCTTTTTCTATAGTTGAGTTCACTTTTCTCACGAGGTTAAGGTCATTAAAATTAGGCCCTGAACAGTTTATATATTCACACAATTTCAATCCCTTATAGTATGTTATATCAACAATATAACTCAACAATACAGTGGACTACAAATTAATGTATCTTAATTAGATAGAACAATGATCAACATGCATGTAGGAATGAATTAACACGATTAGAGCTACAGTGGCACTAATGTAATTTCATCATACTCTTTAGTTTTTTTTTTTTTTGAATAAATTACCCACAAGGAGCCTTGTGATTTGGTTAATGTTTAAGATTTTCCTCAATGGTTTATAAATCTATAGTTTGCTCTTTTGTGATTTGAGTTTAAAATAAAACCGTTAAAATTTTTTGATTTAAAAGATTATCTTAGTGATTTAAAAATTCTAATTAAGGTTAGTTATGTATTTTAATATAAGACACAACCCCTTCTTCCCAACAAAACAAGTTTCTAGGCAATAGAAAAGGACTAGATTTAGAGATATTTTTGACTTTTTGTATAAACCCGTTAAGCTTTTAACCTTCTATCCAAAAAAAAAAAAAAAAAATCACAAGAAGGCAGATTGTATATTTACAAGTTATATAGAGAAAATTTGAATATTAATCAAAGTGCCAAACCAGGTTCCTTCTAATTAGCTTTGTTTTTCTTTATTACCACTAAACTACGGTTTCATTATTTCCCAAAAAAAAAAAATACTTAGGTTTCCTTGCCTATAAACGAAAGAGTCTAACTTCTAAGCCTAATATTACATACTCGCCTACCAAATAAAAAATTCCGTACAGATTAGGTGTTGGGTCCAAAACTCCTTCCCTTGTGTCTATTAAAAATAATAATAAATAAATAAATAAAACCCTCCCTATCTCGTTTTGTTAATACGAATAAACAACAAGTTTTAATTTCATTGGCCATAGTTTGTTGTTATGAAGAATCAGAGGTCGATAAGTGTCCTTGTCAGACACGGATGGAGCTATGTATACTTGAGCTCGATAATTTTCCAACTTTGAAAAATTACAAAAGATGCAAAGAAAAATTTAAAAAAATTTAATTTTATATTATAAATACTTTCCTTAAAATTTGTTAGTTCTTTCTTTTTCCTTATATTACCCCTGAACATTTGAAATCCTTTAATTATACAATTAAAAATGATGACATATTCAAAATTTAAGAATAAGTTGTACTAAAAACATAAAAAAATTTCAAATAATTTTGAAGTTTAGCATATAAGATGAATATATAATTTTCATTTTCAAGACATACATATTGTATAAAGACTAAGTACTTTGTATATATTTTTTTTTAAATTCTTGTATATTTTTTTTTTACGTAAAAAGTTATACCAACTGTCAATATTTTTTTATAATTACACATAAAAATTATTTATTTTATACAAGTTATTTTTACTTTATTACTTGCTAAACAACCATTAAAGTTGTTGCCCCGTAACATTCAAGTCCCGAGTCTGCCCATATTGTCAGATGGATACTCCAAGATTTTGTCACCTGTAGACATAGTTTAGTGGAAGATTAAATCGCAATTAGCCAGCTGAACAATGGGCTTAGTCAGTAAAAACTTTTATTTTTAATCACTGAAATTAAAACTTATAACAGTCTTTTTACAAATTCCATGGGGTAACTGTTGAGCCCTTTTCTTTTTCCAAATTTCCAATTCAAGAGGGATTTTTTTTTTTTAGCCAATTAAAGAGGGATTATAGCTATAACTGTTGATAGTTCTCTCTCTCTAGGACCATGATTCGTGCAAGTTTAGAGGATAATCATCAAAATTTTGGACATTTTCCGCGGCTCTTGCAACCCAACAAGAAAGAATTTGATTTTGTGGTCATAATTAATTAATTAATCTGATCTTGTTAGTTACGTAATTCAAGTGTATTAAATTTAATATGACATCATTTGATTGATAAACTTCAGAATAGGTTCCAATAGTTGATTGACTTTAGCAATGCATGCAAGACATGCAATAAAAAATATATACTTAATATTTACATTCATATTACTAATTTCAAATAAACTGTGTACTTAATTAATATTCTGGCGACAGCCCACCTCAAATATCAACTTGTTTGTACGATTGCTTAACTAATGCTTAATTAATTAGAGAATACATTTTCATATTTTGTAATTAATCGAGTACTACAAGTTTAGCCAAAACCGTGTTTTTGGTGAGATCAGCAGCTAATCTTCATCCACTGTATTTGAAACTTGCTTTTCTTTTCTCAATGTATGAACGAATTAGGGGGCTCACCTTAAAATTAGCATCCTTAGCAATCTTTCTTGAATGAGATTATTTTACTTTTTAAGAAAAGTTTATACATTCCAAAACATTTAGAGACTTAGAGTACGTGGCAAAATAACCAAATTAAAATTTGAATAGAGTTATAAATGAAGTCGAACTAATTCGATATTCGAATCAAATTTGATTCATTAAGATTTTGTTTGAGATTAGTTCGTCAATAATCAAACTAAATTTGAATAAAATTTATTCTTTGTTATTTTATTTTATTTTTTTGTGGTCGGTTCAATATGTTAAAAATTTTAAATTTACATGTAAAAACTCTAAATTACTCGAATTTGATTCGATAAAAGTTCGTTTGAATTTGACTCAAAATTTAATAAATAAATCTTAAACAAAATTTCAACCTCATTAAAATAATTAAATAATCATGAACACTAAAATATTTGATTTATTTATATTCCTTTATACTGGGATACAATATATTTGTGTGGTGTTACGACTCTATATCGAAACTACAATCCATTGTGAATTGAAATCACTCTTTCTCACAGAGGTACAAGAAAACCACTACTCACCTAAGAGACATTAAATTGCAAAAGAAACTTCAATGGTTCGTTCCTATCAGGACATTCAATTAAGTCAAATTAGGATAAACCTTGCTTTCGACCAACAGCCATTTTAGAGATATTCTAATAAATAAACAGAAAAAAAAAAAAAAAAAAGAAGTATTCAAGTATGCTAAAGTCAAAACTTCAATATATTTAATTAAATGCAAAAAATATTATTATTCTTGGCATACCCAGAGACATTTAAATACATCAAACTCTTTCTTGCACTAAACATCACAAAACACCATAACACTTCATTCCCAGCACCCCCATAATTCAATGGCCTAATGATGATCAAAATCATGAAGATGAAGCCAAATCTCACTTTATCCATTTGGAGCTTACTTTCCCTTTTATTTTTCTTCTCAAAATCTTCTCATCAACAATCTAATTATAATTATACTTCTCCTCCACCACTCACAAATCATTTTTCCAAGGCTTCAAAATGCATTCATAGCATTGCAAGCATGGAAACATGCAATCACATCAGACCCTAAAGGGTTCACATCAAATTGGTATGGTCCAAATGTATGCAGCTACAATGGAGTCTACTGTGCACCAGCCCCAGATGATAATTATATCATTACAGTTGCTGGAATTGACCTAAACCATGCTGACATATCTGGTTCTTTACCAGAAGAGTTAGGCCTTCTCACTGATCTTTCCCTTTTCCATATAAACTCCAACAGATTCTGCGGTACAGTTCCGCAAAGTTTCAACAATCTTCACCTTCTTTATGAGCTAGATATAAGCAACAATCTCTTCTCTGGTGAGTTTCCTTCAGTTGTACTTTGCTTGCCTTCATTAAAATACCTTGATATAAGGTTCAATCAGTTCCAAGGAAGCATTCCTTCGGCCCTTTTCGACCTAAAACTCGATGCTTTATTCGTAAACAACAACAACTTCCAATCAAAATTGCCTGAAAACATTGGAGTCTAAGGAACTCAACAGTTTCAGTTCTCGTCTTGGCTAATAATAATCTTCAAAGTTGTTTGCCTTCTAGTATCGGGAAAATGGCAAAAACCCTTAATGAAATACTTCTCTTGAACGTTGGATTGGGAGGTTGTTTGCCACAAGAGTTAGGACTATTGAAAGAAGTGACTGTTTTTGATGTGGGATTTAACAATCTTGTTGGGACATTGCCTGATTCTATTGGGAATATGGTGAGTTTGGAGCAGCTGAATGTGGCACATAACAGACTTTCTGGGGAGATTCCGGCGAGTATTTGCTCGTTGCCTAAGCTGCAGAATTTCACATATTCATATAACTACTTTTGCTCTGAACCTTCTTTGTGCCTCAAGTTGCCTGATAAAGATGACAAGCAGAATTGTATTCCAGGCAGACCAGCACAAAGGTCTGCTCAAGAATGTCAAGCCTTTTATTCCTATCCTGTTGATTGTAGTGCTTTTGGTTGTTCACCAAGAAGTCCACCTCCGCCACCGCCACCGCCAACTCCGCCTCCACCTCCGCCACCGCCACCGCCACCTCCACCACCGCCTCCGCCACCGCCTCCGCCACCCCCTCCGCCACCGCCTCCGCCACCGCCACCACCTCCACCTCCACCGGCAGAGTGTCCTCCTCCGCCACCACCACCACCTGTTTATTAGTAGCATTATCCATAATGAATACTGTTGATCAGTCTCATTACACTTTTTTTTTTTTTATTATTATTAATTTAAATTATTTAGGTTTGGTCAATAATAATACAAGGTTATGGAGCCAAAAATCTACATATATCTTTTTTTTTTTTTAACCAATTGTATTGTGTTGTAGCCCACATAATTGACCTGACTTATCTTTTTTATTAATATAATTTTCAAGTTTCTTTTCGTGTTGGAAACAAGATGTTACATATGAATTTTTCTTTCTTCCATAGTACCTATCATGGTGTAAAATTTGAGGCGTAATGTTTGACGTTTATTTGTTTAATGATAGGGATATTGTGATTGCATGATTGCATGTTGTTATCTTTTACTTGTTAGAAAGTGGAAAAGAATTTTTTTTTTTTTTCTTGGTGAGAAAATTATTTATACAAATGTAATCCAAGAAACATAGAACTGGAAGAAATCATGAGAAAATTTTCTTGTAATCATGCAATGAATTAATTTGGACAAATTCGTATCAAAATGTATATTCCAAACTAACATACTTTCCAGACAAGATAATTCGATTGCTTATAGATTGAGGAGGTCCATGTTTTAGGTTGCTTTTTTGATTATGTGTACAAATTAATCACTCAATTTAGGATTAATTCTATTTTGTATCTCTCAATTTATACTCAATTCTCACTTTGTAATTTAAATTTCAGTTTTGGAGATTTCGTAAACCCCAACTTTCAAATTTATCCCACTAACCCCATCAAAAAAGCTAACGGAATCTTTAGCTTTGCAGTAAAAATATTATTGTACCTTCTGCTGAATTTGTCGTATACATGAAAAAATTCCGTTAATT
The DNA here is from genome assembly GCA_025175665.1 of Cinchona pubescens. NCBI lineage: Eukaryota > Viridiplantae > Streptophyta > Magnoliopsida > Gentianales > Rubiaceae > Cinchona > Cinchona pubescens. The sequence goes on from JANKKI010000394.1 coordinate 497,990, forward strand.
TTTTAACAGATGGTGCTAAAAAATGGCTGCAGTAGAACGAACATATTAGTTCAGGGACAATGTGTCTAAAACTAAAGTTTGAGATATGGTGCAAAGTGAGAATCGGATATTAGTTGAGGGGTGCAAAATGGAATTCAACAAATTTAAAAAAGGGGCTAATGGAGTTTGCATTCTGAACCAGACCTTAAGCTTATGATATATTTTGCACTGCAAATTCATTCAAAGAAAATTGGATGACTTCATAAACACCATGATTGCTTGAAAGAGAGAAATAAAGAAAATTCTATCGGTTCATTTGTTTAATCGATTATGGAATGAAGAAGAATAATGAACACTTAAAGTAGCACACTGTTCTCATTTTTTCAGTGAAAGTGCATGGACGAAAGACAACAAAAAGAAATTAAAATGGGATTCAGTGAAAATGCACTAAAGCCCAGTACCCTTTTTTTCCCTCACCTTTGTGACAATTAGTACTTTTTAATTAGAAAGATTGTAACATAATTTTTAGTAGTACCAAAATTTCTTTTGTCACCATATTGAAAGGGTTTTCATTTTTGTTCAATGCTGTGCTTTCTGAAAAGTGCCTTAAATGGGTACTTAGCCAAATCAAAAGAGATGACACTCATTTAAACAGCGCTTATAGTAGAATCAAAATACTGTTGGTGTTTTATGTTTCATAATTATTAGTCGAAAACAATTAAATCATATTGCTCCCTCGAACGACTTAGGTGCTTACACTTAATTTAAATATTTTTAATTTCTCTTATAAAATATTTTACATTTTTATCATCTCTATTTAAAGTATTAAAAAAAATAGTCAATCGTAGTTTATAAAATTTTCGGCCCAAAAAAACCCAAAATATTTGGGCCACATTAACCAAGACGTTAATAAAATGTTTTCCTAGTTAACGAACAACCCAAAAGATTGTCTAAATTTTAGCCCAAAAACCAATGAAATGAGTCAAAAGTAACAGAAAAGCCCAATTCATAAAAATCTCAAGACCTACATATTACTTCCATTCCAAACAAAGCCCAGGGTTTTATATATTAGGGTTTCTATCGGAGCCGTTGTTGAGCTCTCTCACTGCACTTGACTCTCTCCGCCGCAGCTCCGGAGCTCCACCATGGCCGTCGGGTACTCCTTTCTTCCTCATTCTTAACTTATTCATCCAATTATGGGGAAAAAAATCTTTATTCATATATTTATCGATTTATTTACTGATTTTTTCTCCATTTTCTGAATTTATTGCAGGAAGAACAAGAGGATTTCCAAGGGGAAGAAGGGAGGAAAGAAGAAAGCGTGAGTTTTTTTTTTTGTAGATTCATTTCCAATTTAGGAATTTTAATGGTAAAAAATTTATTTTTTTGGGATTTATTTTGTTTTTTTTTTTTAATTTTAATAGAGCGGATCCGTTTGCAAAGAAGGATTGGTATGATATCAAGGCTCCTTCACATCTAGATGGTATCAGAAACGTTGGCAAAACCCTTGTCAGCCGTACCCAGGGTACTAAGGTAATTTCATAAATTCACGCACCAGAAAGTACACACTTTCCTGCCTGCCTATGTGTGTCTATGCTTAAAGTGTTTTTTCTTTGAATTGTGTGAGTGTCTAACTGATGATTTAATTAAGAAATGACTGTTGTTGATTATGTGCTTCCGTTGGTTTTAGTGTTTTTTTAGTTGATTTAGATATGAAGTGGGTTTTTTATTTTGTTTATGGTGACAAAATCTCCATTTTGGTTTCGAATTTTTGGATAAAATGTTTTTTGATGTCTGTGTGGGAAAATGCTTAGATTAATGGGATTAATGGCAATGTAGTTCTCCGTAGTTCTCCATGAGATGTATTCTTGGGATTCTTATGGTCAAGCTGAGGTGATACAAAGTTCTTTTCAGGGTTGACTTTAGTTTATTGCAATGACGATTTTTTACGGCTTATTGCAGGTTATGAGTGTTGACGGAGATTTAGTGTTATGTATAACTGAACTATAGAGTTGAAAATGTTGATGGGCAGCTGATAAGTACTAGTTTGAGTTTTGCTTGTTTGTTAAAAACTTTTCTGGTAATTTAGTGTCTTAATAATGGTGTTTAGCTTGGGGAGGGAGTTTACTATTTTTATTACCCTTTGGATAATTACGCCTCCAATATCGTAATAACATGGTTGATAACTAGGTAAAGTAGATGTATTTGTAGGTGACAACTTGTTGAATGGGTTTTGAGTTTTCTCCTGTTGTTTTTGCTTCTCATGTTCATAAATATTTGCTATAAGTTATTAGTGAAATGGTGAAGAGCTTGTTTTTAATGGTTTTTTCTCTCTCAGATTGCTTCTGAGGGACTTAAGCATCGTGTTTTCGAGGTATCCCTAGCTGATCTTCAGGGTGATGAGGAACATGCCTACAGAAAGATTCGCTTGAGAGCTGAGGACGTTCAGGGGAAAAATGTTCTGACAAACTTCTGGGTATGAAGTGCAGTATCTATTTTGATATTATTCCTATTTTGCATGTGTAAATTCTTTTTCATATCTTTTCTTCTGGGATGCTGCAGGGAATGAATTTTCTACTACTGATAAGTTGAGGTCCCTCGTCCGGAAATGGCAATCTTTGATTGAGGCTCATGTCGATGTTAAGACAACTGATAACTACAGCTTGAGGATGTTCTGCATTGGCTTTACAAAAAAGCGTTTGAACCAGCAAAAGAGGACCTGTTATGCACAATCAAGCCAAATACGCCAGGTAAATTTGCTGTGTCATGTTCTGCCATTTACTTCTCTGTACTTTAAATGTTAATCATAATCAAAATTTAGGCATTTACATTCAGGTTTATGAATATTATGCAACCTTGTTTTAAAGGAGCAACACTAACAACACAATGCTTTTTTCTGATGCATTTAGAAAATTCTTTGTTACTATTTTAGGATTTATTTCTGTCATTTTCTCTAGTTGCTTACCTTGTTCTTTATGTGAAATTTCTTAGAAGTGGTTTTCTTTGCTTTTCCTCTTTTAGATTCGTCGCAAGATGCGTGAGATCATGGTAAACCAGGCACAGTCTTGTGATTTGAAGCAGACTTGGTCCTGAAGTTCATCCCTGAATCAATTGGAAGAGAGATTGAGAAAGCAACCTCCAGCATTTACCCTCTTCAGAATGTGTTTATTAGGAAAGTCAAGATCTTGAAAGCTCCTAAATTTGATCTTGGCAAGTTGATGGAGGTAGGTACCTTCTATATAGTTTGTGGCCTTCATATCATGTTTTTGTATCTAACTTGGGAAAATAACCTGCAAATATGGTGCTTGTCCTTTTGACATGAATCTTCACCCATTCACCATGATGAAATGAGCTGAAGTTTAAAATGAACAAATGTTGTATATTTGCAGTTGACTGAACAATTGACTATGAAGCTTTGTTTATTTTTATGTATGAAGCCTAACGGAGAACTGATTGTGTTCCTAAAATTTTGCTTGGTTGTGTAGGTACATGGGGACTATTCTGAAGATGTTGGTGTGAAGTTGGACAGGCATGCTGAGGAATCAGCAATAAAGGCAACTGAAGTTGTTGGATCTTGAAATAATCTTTTCATTTTTATCTGTTTTCGGCCCAATCAAGTTTTCTGTTCTTTTGTGGATGATGAATTACATGTTATTACCCCTCATTTGTTTGAAGAATTAGGAAACAATTTTGCCTTATAATACATGACATTGATGTTTTTGGCTTTGGATGAAGTTTTTAATGTTTTGATCGACTAGTTCTTTTGCAAAGGTTATCTAATATATTGGACATCTTGTTGCCCTCTATAGAGAAGTAAATTTAGCTTGCCACTATAGTTTATGTTTGTTCAAGACTTCTCTGGAAAGTGGATAAAAGTTCTTTGACTGCTTTATTGACTTGAGTGATACTGGATGATAAGCTCTGCATTCTGCCTAGGTACTGTTAGTGTTATGCACTTACAACTCACTTTCGGAATTTGTAGAAAAACTTCTGGGTATGTCATTACTCATAAAACATCCATGAAGATTTTAAGCCAAAAGCTGTTGATTTTATTATGAAACTAATAGAGAAACAGTAAGACTGAAAAATCAGGGATATGCTCTCCCATTTTAACTGTTTCGACAGTTGGTTGAATGGCTATTTGGAATCCCAAAGAGAGCCATGGCACATCCACAAGCACGTTGGAAGCCAACAATGCGTAGCCACTTGGAATGAACTCGAAAGTTGGGTAGATTTCATTTGGCGGAGCCATATCTCTGTAGATTCTTGGTCGTCTTCATTCAAACTGATTCTGATGAAGTAGCAATATCTTTTAACCTTGAACAAGGTTTTTTTTTTTTTTTTTTTAAATTAAATCTATCTCTCCTCCTACTTTACTAGTGACTCAAATCTCATGACTAACAAGTCATAGGAAATGTCTTGCAACCGAAACTGTATTTCGTCATCAAAAACAACTTATGGAACAAGGGTTAATATGGCATTTAAACTTTGCATCCCTCCTAACATTGTTTGGGCTTCTTCCAATTTGTTGGTTTTGTGGATTTACTAGCTTATGTTACTCGGGAGGGCGTTGCAGTTCATTTTCTTTTTGTATTTGAAGTCGATTGTGAGATGATTTATCTGTGAAAATTCAAGATGCTCTAATCCACATGCATTCTGGGTTGAGGAACTATAATCTTGGTTAATGTGCATTGATCAGATTTATACACCCATGGAACTTAAATGTCTTCAATGATTTAATGGCCAGAACCACTCTGTTTTCGATATTCAAGCTGATTACAAAGACATCAATTGAAATTCCCTTGCTTTAGCATAACCATTTTCCTCCTTTCTGTTGTTCTGCTTGATCTAATTTATTGAAGGAACTGTGATACAAGGCCATCTGATTCTTGATTACTTGCAGGAGTCCAAAATCAGCACATGGCAAAAGTGGACTAAAAATATGCATAGTGGTCTGAAAAGAAGCACATTGCAACTCAGAAAGTTATTCTAATGAATTTTACATAGAACTAATCAGACACTGATAATGGAAAGAGGGCTGTCATCTGCCAGCTTTATTTGAATTAGATCAAATCTAATTCTGCAGTTCCTCTAGTCTAAGTTGCAAGACAGATCAGTTCTCTAAGACTACTTACTAGAAATAGTCCCGACACATAATTTAAGGACCATTTCAGTGACTGATAATACAAAGCCAAACAGAGTTATTAGCATTACAAGCGAATCGAATTACACCTAGGAGTTGAACTTGAAGGCCTAAAACACCCACAAATCTGAGACTTCTTTCTTCTACCACTGTTCTTCCTCCCACTGTATATGAAGTCCCTAAGAACAATGGTTGTTTTGCTCCCCGAAAACCTGTTCTTCCCTTTGCTTTTCTTTTCATCTTCCAGTTTAAGCAACACATACTGAAGTTTCTGCAGCTCCAATTGCAACCGTCCAATCTTTTCAGATCCTTTGCGTGCTTGCTCAGAGACTTTCTTTCTCCTGACATCTTCATCCTCTTTCAACTCTGCTGAGGTCTTTGCATTATTTGAACAAGAGGGATTCTCATTCTCTACAATGTTTTTCATCAGTTGACCATTTAAATCCACCAACTGAATAACAGTTTCTTCATAACTGGATTTCTTGCAACTGTTCGTTGACTGTTTCCAAATCGACATCTTTAGCATTTCTGCTCTTTTTGTTTGTATCCAATTTCCTCCTCAGATTTTGAACTGTCAGATGAAGACTTGTCAACTTTTGTGCATCGGAAGCAAGTCGCTCGAGGATCTTTCTGTTGTGGGCTTCTTGATTTGACTCGGTAATATTCGTCGATGACTCTAGCTTATCAATGCCCAACTCCTTCTCCACATCAGGACCAGAAGATGGGTGGTCAGCCTTCTGCCTCGTACTTTCAAATTGATCACACACTATATCACCCCGAATTACTGCAAATGACGGGTCTGGGGATATACTTTTAGTACGATCCAGACTACGGCAGTCAGCAGTTTCCCATAGCTCAAGCATCTTATCGTCTGTTCTCTCTGCCCGGACGCTAGCTCTCTTGCGAAGTGCATGTTGTGAAGAATCAGATATATGATCTAGTGGAATATCTTTCATTAGAATCCCCTTCTTGACCTTCGGTGACTTCTGCATCATCTTCCTTCAACTTGAGATTCTCATTGAGACTTTTCCCAGATGCCTTCTTTTCCTTCTTCTTGACCTTTTCTTTGCTGAAGCTGCGTTGAGGTTTCAAGTCCTTTTTCTCATTCATAGCTAATTCTTCTTTGGCATTGGTTTTTAGGCTTTTTATTTCTTCCACCATGATCTTCTCAACTGCTTTTATCCTACTCTGCAGCTTCTGTAAATCTTGAATACCAACTGGCATGGGTGATTGATCAACCAATGGTTTATAATGGAAACCTTCATTTTGATCAACTCCAAATTCAGTACACTGCATTCAAGTGGTAGCAGCATTGGATTATGTTTCAGTAGAGCAATTTGCAAAATAATGAGAAGTTTATTGCTTGCAAAACAGAAAACAGTATTTTCTGAAAGAGAAGAGATCGTGAAAAATTATAATTAAACTCCATATTATTGTATCAGCTCATGAAAACAGCCAATGTTTTTTTAATCATTTTTTATGGAAATAGAAAGCCGAGAAAGATATTTACCAGAACTAGCAGACACAATAGTATATTGGAAGTACATGAATTATGTGACCAAATTGTGGGATAGAATGTAACTCGTACTAGATTCTTCAAATTAACTTTTTGTAGTAATCCCAGTTCAAAAGAAACATGTTACCAAAAGGAGGTAATTAGACTTCTGACAAAATCCAAGTCTCCCTTTTATTGCTAAGAAAACCAAAAGCATTTTTATCTACGTTTATTCAACTTTTGCAAAAACCACACAAGTTTCACTGGTCACAGATTGCCAAATCACCTTTTCTAACTTAAAAGGCAAAAAACTTTCAACTATTTCCCCACCTTCCCCGAAAATATTTTTAAAGCAAAAGCAATATGTTCAGAGTCATTACCTTTGGTTCCACAAAACTGGCACCAGCAAGCTTTGACTGACGGAGCACATTATACTCCAGAGATGCTACATCATCTCTCAGAGAAGCGATAATAGGACCATATTCTGTGGAGAAGATAACTGAGCTTTTAGTCCTCCAATTTCTTTCTCCATAAAGCTAATATTTTCTTTCATCTCTTCTATTGCCAGAGATTTTGAAGCAGAATCATCCTCAAAACTTTCACAAACCTCAGTGAGCTCGTGAACCTTGTTCTCATATAGAACTCCACGAATGGAGGAAATTTGAAGGTCAAAGTAAAATGCTGCCGCCTCAGCCTCCCAAAGTTCAAACTCGTCGTTTTTCACTTTCAGCTCTGAACTCAACTTCTCTTCTCTTATCCTTTGCTCTTCATATTCTTCATGTAATTTACACAGTTCAGACACCAAGTTCTCATTCACTTCACGAAGGCCATTGATTTCCTTATCCTGCATACTGTTATCTTCAGATAATTTAAGCAGTTGCATTTCCAGATTCTGTCTCACATGAGATGATTCTAGATTCTCAGCCTTCAGTACATCCACAGTTTTGCATAATTCCAAATTGAGGTTCTCTGCTGCTTTAAACTTGTGCTCAGCTTGCAGAAATATCAGCTTCTCTCTGAGTCAAGACATGCTGCACATTTACAATTTCCTGCTTTAAGTCATTATTTGATTGTCTCACTGCGTGCAGTTCCATCTCCAAACTCTGAACTGAATCTCTTAGGAACATATTTTCTGCTTCTTTCTTCTCCAGCTTCCCTCTCAATAAACTGACCTCCTTTTTAAGTTCATCCATATTCCCACTCAGATTTTCCACATCCTTAGACAGTAAGTTTAGTTCGAATGATTTCTCAGTTCCACAGCTCTCCAAAACTGTAGAAAAGCTTGAAAGAGCCAATGATTCCTGGAGAATAACATCACTTTCCTGCTCCAACATGCATTTCTCCTCCTTGAGTTCTGAAACTTTTCTCAATAGACATCTGTTTTCATCAAGCACTTGAGAATACTTTTCTTGTAAATCCGTGTAAGCCTTTTCCATTTCACTGTGCTTCACACAAAGATTCTGCAGTTCTTCCTGAAGCATGAAAACTTGTTTGTTCTCGATCACTGACCTGTGATTCAAACAGCCTGTTCATCTCAAAAAGCCCCTGCTTGTCATTTTGAGAGGTAACAAGCTTATCTTTGGTGGCATACAGCTCCTGCTCTAAGACTTCCTTCTTTGACTCGATTTCTGTGCCTTCTACATTCAAGTGCCTGAGTAGAGTGAGAATAACAGAGTTTTCAACCAATAACAACTGCTCATTGTCCTTGTGCTTCAAGATAGAATGCTTCATATCCTCAATATTTCCTAAAATGTTATTCACAAAAACTTGCTCATTGTCAACCTTATCCTCAAACAAACAATCTGAACTAGCTCCAAGTGCCTTGAACACACGGTATATCCCCAACCTCAGTTTTTCAATTTCATCAAGCAAAAGTTCTGCTTCCACCTGTTGCTCAAGATTTTCACTCTCCAGTTCTGAAATCAATTTCTCAGCCAATTTGGATGCTTCAACATGTTTCTGACAGTCGATCAGTAGAGAGTAATTTTTCTGCTCCATAGACCTGTCTCTTGTACAAAATTCTGCAAGATGAAAATCTCAAATTGAGCTCTTGCAGCTTTGTCAAGCTCATCTTCAAATTCTTTCTTCCTCCAGTTACTCTCTTCTTGCAAGAAATGTATGTAGTGTTCCAGACTAACTAATCGAGACTCACTTTGAAATGTGGAGCTTTTTCTTTCTTGCTTCTCAACACCTAGAGAGATCCTTAGTTCTTTTACTTCAGAGTGCATGGATTCTTTCTCCTTCTCCAGATGAGCACATTTTTCTTCCATTCCTGTGAATCTTTTCTCCAAGTATTCTAATCGGCGTTCAATATTTGCCAACTGAAGAACAAGAGTACCTCTTTCAGTTTGAAGATTGGACTTTTCATCCTTGAGTAATTGGCAGATCTCTACCAAGCCCTTTGATTTTTCCCTCAAGCCTTCAAGCTCAATCTTTGCACCAGAGAGGGAATTCTCAAGAACAGCATTTTTTTCGAGTAGCTTCTGCATATTCTCAGTCAAGCCTTGTGGAGAACTGATACAAAAGAGCAGCTTTTTCAGAAATAAGAACGGATTTTTCTCCACGGAGAAATTGACATGTCTCTTGCATTTCCCTGGCTTTTTCACGCGAAGCTTCCAGCTCTCCATTTAGCTCTGACAAGGAGCTCTCAAAAGTATGTTTCTCCTTTGAAAGTTCCTCCAAGTTCTCCAACTTCTTGGAAAGAGCACCTTTCTCGTTTTGCTCCATTTCATAGATCTGTCTCAGCCTCAAGTTTTCATCCTGCAAATTCCTTACCAAAGACTCGATGCAATCTGGATTTAAACCCATGGCCTCCAGTTGGTCCACCAAAGCTTGATATCGATTGTTCAGGCCCTTGATTTCCTCTTTCAGAGATGATATTTCTTTCTGAAGCGAATTACTTTGACCAATTTGTTGTGCAACATCCTCTTCAAGTCTCTCCTTCATCTTTCTCAAGCAAAGGATTTCATTTTGAAGATTCTCCATTGAAATGGTAGAGGACGATTTATATTGCCTAGAATGCTCAAGCTTTGGTTTTCATCCTTAACATGCCGAATTTCACCTTCCAAATCACGTTTGCATATCTCTAAATCATTCAACATCTGAAGGCTGGTTTTGAGTTCTTGAGCAAGAGCCCGATGCTCTTCTTGAGACTGAGAGTGAATAGCCTGCAAACTCTGGAGCATGTCTTCTATTTGAGCATAGCGCAAGTGCTCATCTTGCACACAAACCTGGAGCTTCTCCAACTCAGCTTGCTTCTCAGAAAGCTCTTGATCTTTCCTTGCAATCTTCTTTATTAAGTTTTCTGCCTCGAGTCGCAGTGACTGATTTGACATGTCTAACAGATTGCACTTCTCTTCAGAATGCTTGAGTTTCATAGCTCCTGTCAGCATCTCAGTATTGAGACGTTTAACATCCTCTTGGGCACAAGATAGTTCATTTTCAAGTTCAGATATTCTCTTTAGGCAATGTTGATACTGGAAAGCTGAAGATTCCTTTTCCTCATTTAGTTCAGCAAGAGACTTTTCTCAATCTCTCGACTTCAACATCAACTTGATCAGCCTGATCTTTAAACAACCTGGCATCCTCCTCTGCCAATGAGATTTTGTTCTCCAAATGAGAGATCTTTTCCAAACAGCCTTTGTATTTCTGAAAGCCAGCTTCTTTTTCAGTCTCTAATCTTGAAATTTCAAGATTCAGATACTCAGCTTCATTTTCTGCTTTTATTGCTCTATTGTTCAGTCCTTTAAGGTCCTCTTGAGCATGAGAAACCATTCCCTCCAGATTGGAAATCATCTCCACAAACTTCTTGTGCTTGATTAGCGCAGCCTCCTTTTCAACCTCTACTCTAGCAAGGGCTTCCTTCAATGTCTGAACTTCAGTTTCTGCCTGGATTGCTTGACCATTGAACCTCTCGGAATCCTTCTGAACTTGAAAGAGCTCTGCCTCAAGATTTGATAACTTTTCCAGACACAGTTGATACTGAAGGAAGACAGAATCCTTTTCAGTTTTCATAGCATCATCTTATGTGTAGGGCCCTCTTCAAATCTTGAACTTCACTTTCTGCCTTAATTGCACGTTCAGACTCAGAACAGGCCTTGGCTTTGAGATTATCGTTCTCATTTGATAATTGCAATACTTCATCAGGCGAATTTTGACCTTCAGCTTCATGGTTCAGAGTGTTTCTCAAACTTCCTTCAACGGCTACTCCCTCTGCCCCAAATATCTCATGTAGCTGTATCAATCCCCTTTTAGTAGTACCAGTGTCATATGCACCAGAATTTGGTCCATTCATCCCAGTAGGATTCACATCGGATGGAGAAAGAGTAGCTGCATTCCGACGCAAGTTGTCTTTTCCAGGCAACGCACGAAGGGGATGCAAGACATCTGGTGTGTGAGGGTCTGTCTCATGCTCTGAAGATCTCAAAGGTGAATCTTCATCCAGGACATATGGTATTTGGTTTGGAAAGACTTCTGCCATGGTTCGATGGGCATGCCGCAGCTCCCCAGTCAAATGATCATATCTTTCAGCTAAAGCACGGTAAGCTCGGTAGAACTCCTCAACCAATTTCATGAGCTCAGGCCTTTTCTTGTAATACATTTCAGCCCTTCTTGCAAATGAATCTGCATCTTCTTCAATAAGCTTGATTATTGCTTTAACTTTGGCATCCATGTCTGTTCAAATGAGAATTCATCCCCGTTAATACTGATGTTAAAAGTAAAAGAATCAGCAACCACGCTTTGGGGGGGGGAATCTGTTTGGTTCAAAATCCGAGTAATGGAAGTAAAACTTTAGCAGTTTCTTCATACTTTTTCCAAATAAAAGGAAAACAAAAGAAAGCTTCTGCAAACATATAGATTACAGTAAAAACTAGTTTATCATGCTACAGTACCATAGTTAATAACAATATGCAGGCAGATAAATTTCATCGCTAACTGATATTCCAGCATGAGGATCAATCAAGAGGTTTCCGCTAGTTGTGAAATATCATTACCGTTTTTGGGTGGGAACTGGAGTATAAAATGTTCTTTGCAATGCTACAATCAACTACTGGTGACAGTTCATTAGTATACTATTATTACCTTGTTACAACCCTGGTGAAACCCAGAACTGGAGCATGCCCTCAATGGCTTAACTTATCTAACTAAGCGCCGACTGATTTGACCACTTCATCCTCTTTCCACCAATTGGTCTCAAGTAACTACCGTGAGTGTGAATTCTGCGCCTTAGGATAATTAAAAATGTAGGATTCCTTGTGATATGACTTAAATGATCTTGATCAACTCACCATCAGTTATAAGTTGATTACATTAATCAAAATGTTCATTATTTTCTCAAAATAAAATCTGCCGCATTACCACACTCATTAGAGATTCAAATTCCACCATATTTAAGTAGGGATAGATACCATACCATGCATAGACATTGTAGAAACCTACAGATTGTGGACAATATTACGTGACTCAAAGATGAAAAGTTATGAATCTGGGATGCAACTGCAAAAGAAAATCACAAGTTAACTACTATTTTTTGTTGTTAAAGGATGTAAAGCTTTTACTATTTTCCACTACGTGACTCTTTGTTGATATGTGGTACGTAGGACATCGAGTACTTCTGTGGGGGGGTGGAAGAAGGAAATGCAGATCACAGCTAAATCTATCACCTAGAAATCAAGTTTTGCAACTCATTTAGAATATGTTAAGTACCCATGAATCTCGGATAAGGACATGGAATATTACCATTAGTAGAATACCTGAAATATTACCATGCATTATAACAGTCCTTATGCATTTTTATACGGCAAATAGATTGTTCATAATTGGTGGATTACTGATTCTGAATGGTAATAGAATATGGTAGATTGTAAACAATCTAATGCACAGAGTGACTGAATTTTTGTCAACTTTTGGACAAAGAAGGAATCAAAGACTCTTCCAGTCATCCCTAAGGCCAAGTACCATAGCTTCTGAATGAGCATTAGCCAAATAAGAGCAAAACTTGCTCAGAGAATCGTTCACCTGTGAGATTTTCTTGAAGCCACCACTTTGAGTTCTTTGGGCTGATGTGACTATCCCACCACCAAGAGTACAAGCGCCTAGACTCAGAGTGCAGCACTGTTGCCATAACCCCAGCAAATAACAGAAGTGCAATTGGTTTTGACCTAGCAAAAGACTGGTCCCTATACCAGGAAGCAAAATCCAGGTAATGGATTCAAGCCAGTACCAGGTTTTGATGCTCAGACCACTCAACCCTCAACCAAGTACTAAGAGGTTCGACCTTGGTCCAATATTGCACCCACCTAATCATCACAATTATTGGAAAACATGAAATTATATGACAGATCTTTTACATAAGTCTTGCATTTTACATGGGCGTTTAGCTATATAACAACAAAATAAAAATCCATACCTGCAATTTCAAACTGCAATCAGAAGTTAGAAACAACGATCCTTCACCTTGACATCCACACCAATTAAAAAAAAATCTGAACCATGAAATCAAAATAAGAATGAAATTAGATCTTGTATACATTACACAACAACGTATATAAGCAAAGAACACTTCGCAGCTAAGGACATCAATCTAATGAAAATTGCATAAATAAAGCATAAACACAAAAATAAATCTAATAATTCATTAAAGCAAAAATATAGACAAAGATAATACTAAGAACCATTGTAGGTATAAGATTAACCTTAGATAGTTCTCAAATTAAGATAAAAGAATCCTTAAACATGCATTCCCAGTTATCAGAACTAACAGAAAGAATCCACACAAACAACCAAGATCAGAAACATCCACAAATAGATCAACTTAGATGATGTACTACATTGCAAAATTAACATCAGTCCAGAACAATAACATGACCATAGAGTGCAAGAACTTGCAACTGGGGCTCAAACTGAAACAGTTGAATGAATCTTTTCAACCTTTACTATAACAAAAACTATCTAATAACAGTTAAATCTTGTTACACAAATCTAAAACAGCAAAATATACAGACACCACACTCCAGGCACAATAAAAAAGGGTCAAAATCAAATCATTGCCAAAAAACTTTCCAACTGAATGAGCATAAAAAGCAAGAAACTTGACCAAATGGCCATAAAAATCCATCCAGAAAAGATTGAATCTTTGAGCCAAAAAAAACAACATCAGAATCTTACCAAAAACAGCAAAAAAAATTAAAATCTAGTAACAGAATCTTGATCAGCAGCTGTGAATGTGAAAAACCCACAAGCTGCTTGTTTTTCTTCTCACCCCATTTCTCTCTAGCAATCATACATTCTTTTCCAACCTCTCTCTCTCTCTCTCCTCTTAAAGGGCCATCTTCATTTTATTCCCTGGTTTGGTTGTTGGTACTGTGTCAGTGTGACAAACTGTAAAAGTGTGAAATAAACCTTTTACATGTACTATCAAAACAACATTCAATACAACATTAAATAACTAATAAATCCCATATAAAATACAACATTAGTACACATACCATGTGATTATACATTCATATAGGAATGTATAAACACCAAGAAAATTATACTAAGAAATTTGAATGAATTGTTTAATACTAAAAAAAAATGTAACGGAAGATAGCAGTTATGATGTCATTAATTGGGATTTTGAAAACGACCATATTCTTTAAGATTTAGTTGTTACTTTGTCGTTACTTTACGGGGTAATGCAATGTGCTACTTGCTTATGACTAGGAGTGGAAAGAGAATTTACTAGTTTACCCTTGCTTAGGATTTCAACAACGTTATTTCTTGGATTCCTACAATATTTGACCGGATTTTTTTTTTTTTTTTTCCCTTATAAACAGAACCTCCTTCTCTTATCTGTCTTCATATTGCCTAGATTTGGTCCTCGTAATTTTCTTGGTTTGTTTTGCCAAATGGATTCTCTTGGCTTGAGAATATGGAAATAGCATATATTCAATTAATTCGGTTATGTAAGAGTTTGTTTAGGTACATAATAATCAATTCAAAATTGAACAAAATTGAACGTTTATTAATTTTTTTTATTTATTACATAAAAACTCGTTTGAGCTTAGCATAAAAAATAAACACTTATAAACTAATTTTGAATCATTTACAAACTCGTTAAAATAATTACATAAACTTGAATACGAAGTATTTAACTTATTTAGACTCGTTTATACATGTAGTAATTAATAGCAAAAATTACTTAAGTTATATATAATTATCATGCGTAATTGGCATGTTTGTCAACATTGCCAAGATTTATTTTTGATTTGGTTTATCCTCATTTTAAATGGTCTATTAGCTAAAAATGGTAGAATGTGTTAACAAACCCTCTTTATTTCTGAAAATATTTGGTTTTAGATGTCATGCTTGCCAACGATGCCATAGAAAGGGCCAAAGATTTAGTAATGATTTATATCTTTTACCATGACCAAAAAAATATCAAACTTTTACCCAAGAAAAAGAGAAGGAAAAAGCACATGGAATGAATAGTACATTATTGTCTATAAATTATTTGTCTATTTCTATCTTGTAGAATATACTTTTCTTTGGCTTTAAGGAGATGAATCAACTATCTTTTATGTTTAAGTCCACGCTTAATTGAAAAAAGCAACTTTTATTTTCTTTGTTAAAACGTTTGAAAAGCATTGCTGCCTTATTAAACTCTTCAATTTCAAGAAGCGTGGACATAGGCATCATCTTCCACTGGTTGTTTGAGATTGCCTCCACATCAAGGAGAAGTCATCAAAGAAAACTTTAGTGGCCTTAATTCTCAAGCAAAACTATGCCTACATGGTACAAATTTATTTAGTACCAAAGAGAAGCATTTTTTAGTGTATCAATTGTACCATATTACCTTACACCAACAGGGTAAAAAAAATCATTTCACGATTTGTACGTGTCATTCTTGTATAAGAGCCTTCCAATTTTATCGGATGTCCCGAATGGACAACCTTATCTTGTACCAACAGTTCATTCTAGTATTTGTTAGCACCATTAAGGCTAATTAAATAAAGGGATTGTATTAATTTAATTCTAATTTATCTTAGAATAATTAGATTGTCATGTAAGATGACATAGTACCAAGACTTGTCCCATTATATTTTCTTAAAGAGAGAAGGAACATTATCAAGAATTGGGATTTAAATTAAAAAGTGGTAAGAAAAATTCAGTTGGTGAGGTTAACATCTTAAAAGGAAAATTAATCAATCACCAAACTTTTTCTCCATCTTAACGTCATGAGCAATGGAAAAAATTGTACCTCCCTTAATAAACAGGAGGTGAAAGTAATAGCAGCATTTAGATATAGTGGTTGGTCATTGACTAGTTGCCAGTGGAAGTTCAGTTGTCAGCAATTATTGAGATATTTAAATTGAAGGATCATAAGAATATGAAACTCAGCATTGTTGCCCAAAAAGTAGTTGGATTGCAAAATTATCTCTACCAAGCTTCTTTGTGATTTAAACTATTTAATGATTTCCATTAATCTAAAGTACTGTATATTCATTGTTATGAGTTTGGATGATTAAAGATTTCTGCATGAGCAATCATGAAATGAGAATACTTGTACAATGACAATAGTGGAATCACTCGCAAAAATTATATAAGTTCGTAAGATCCTATTTATTAAAAGATATTTTTTTATGTTGTTTGTATAGAATTTTTTTTACACTAAACACATTTAGAGGCATGTTATATAATTATTGTTTAAATTCAAAAAACGTTATACTTATATTTTTTGGCTCCTGCTTATCTCTCAAAAATTTAGAGTTTGTATTATTTTACTCTTAAAAGTTTAAAATTTTTTATTTGTACTTATATAAAATTCGCATTTTACCCTCTTAAAAATTCAAAAAAAAAAAAAAATAAGTTAACCCTTATGATTTTATACTCATTAAATTTTACCCTTCAAGATGCTATTCCTGTTTCAGCTCTTGACCCGAGGCCAAAAATTTTCAAAAGGGAGAATTTGGGTTAGCTAGAGATACATACTCGAGCTCAAGGGGTGACCAATTCATTATTAAGATCAATAATGTGGATTCTGTTGATCAACTTTTGGCGATAATACACTATTATTAGTATCAATAGTCAAAAAGAATCCTTTAATTAAGAACAAATCTTCTAGACCCTAATATTCTTTAACAGTGACCAAATGTACTATTTTGACATATGACCTTATCTATCTAATATAGTAAAAGGGAAAAATTTTTCACAGAATTAAACTTAGGATTCATATTAAAAAGCCTTTAAAGTTGGATCTTGTGTGCATCTTAGACATATATATACTGGCATCGATTTCTTTTATGTCATCTTGTTTTAAGAAACTAATGATTCATACAGATCTGATATATATATATATATAGAATTGATGAAAACGTTTAACTTTTTCGATTGATATATATGAGATAAAAAAATAATTAAAATACATATAAATATTATTTAAAAAATAATAAAAGTTATCCACTATTCAAACAGAACTGTTATTTTTTATACTATACAGAATCTGCATGAATGAGAAACCAAAATAATTGTGTGCTGCCAAATTAAGTTTTGAATTGGCTCATCAATTGGTTTAAAAAGAGGTGGGGACTTTTGTGGGGTGCTAAAATTTGACTTTCTTCAATCGTAGCTCTTGCCATCTTAATTAATTATTAATTAATTTCATACAACAATTGATCGGGAATTTAAGTTTAAGAAGAAATTAAACATCCTACTTTCCCTGAAAATGTTTCGTGTGAGTAACCCATCTACCTAATATGCATGGCTCTCCTAAACAAAAAAGTTTTGAATTATTCAACCACTTTTGAATAGAGATTATTCAATAATAAGCTATATCTCACACACCATAAGATCGTACCAGTGCAAGATTACTGGAGTAATCAATCGATCGTGATCTTGATACGGAACTAAATTTATAATTATATGAAATAAATATCATTTTCTAGATATAAATTTTCAATTCGTTCATGGACGTTCTTGTACGGTCTGTACCATTTAAATTTAATTGTAGAATACTTTTTCTTTGATTAATTACAGTCCGTTTAAAATCGTTAAAAATCTTTCACTTTGTGTCATCTCTTATTACATTATCAAATAAACTATCAAGATTATTTTACTAAATCATTGTTAAGGATAAAAAATGAGATAAGATGTGGAACGAAAGATCTTATAATGTTTTGGATCCTGGGTTTGAAAGAAGAGAGAAAAGGAAAAAAATTTTGTAGGCAATAAAATTTTAAATAAATGGTTCATCTCTTTTGTATTTCTTGTATATGTAACATAACACAGACAGTTAATTTCTTAGAATTTTGTAATTTTTACCTAAACAAGAAAAGAAGGAAAATGACAGTACCCACTGTTAAGTTAAATAGTTATTTTCATTTCTGTTACGTTAATCATGTTTTAACTAATATAGATTAAGGTAGTCTTTTAATCAACTAAAACGATTAGGTAGCTGTCCTCTCAATATGGATCTAATTAATGCCTTCCATTTCATGAGATTATAGGACTAACGCTCACATCGCTGTTTTACAACAAACTAAGCTTATGAGACAATTTGTGAAAAAACAAAAGTTTTTAAATGATAAACAAAAATAAGTGGTTTTGAAACATTTTTATTCAAATCATTTTCTAAATCGAACTTTTCAGACATAAGAAACCCACACATAAAAAAACAAAATAAAACACATCTTTGTTACTTGTTTCTTAAATCTACATGTGCAGTGTTTTACATTCTTTTTCACATTTCAAATTAATGGCTCCCATAACATTTTAGTTCTTGTCCATGTTATCTCTTCTCTTTTTTTAAGAAACAATAATGCTAATTTTGACCATGTATTTATCACAATCTTGAAACCCTATTAATTTTTTTTTTTTTTTTTTTTTGGACACAAACAAAATACAAAAAATTCTTTGCTGACCCCAGCCTATAAGAAATTGATAATATATATAGTCTTGATCTATCATATCATGTATAGAAATGCAATGTGAACTCTACATCAAAGATTCAAAGCCATTTGTTTTGTCAACTTGTGCATGCATGGACATGGTGGATGAGGTTTTGGCTATTTCATTTCAAACACTTTCCAATGGTCCACTTAGCACATGGGGGAGCTGAATGATGAAAATTGTTTAAGGACTTCTTAAATTCTAATCTATATCTGTAAACCTTAGAGATAAAACTTTAAACAAAAATAAATAAATAAATAAAAACATCCACAAAATCACATTTTTATACAGTAACTAAGTGTGTATATTCTCTCATTTGCAAATCCTATATCATTATAGGCCAATTTTTAGTACAAAGGCTACCTAGCATTGCAATAATAATACCAAATTACCAATACATCATGATCATGCTATACATTATTGGAAATTATCTAGTAAAAAAAATCTCTGTCTTGAGCACTTATCACCAAACTCTTCACCAGTTGAATTTTTTTTTTTTTTACGAGTTATTCCACTTATTCTTTTCAAATAATTAAGAAAAGGGTCCAAGATGAGTGTATATATACAAAATAACAAAATGACAAAGTCATTGAGTTGTCTCTAAATTCGAAAAAGAAAGAACGAAGTTCAACCAAGTATCTAAATCAAGAGTTAGTGATTCAATAGTATCTAAGTTATTTTCTTACATTTTTATACTTATAATGATTTGTGTACGTAGGATTTAATTTTTGTATGTGGACTTTCATGTGCCAGATATTTCCAGCCAAATCTTTGGTAATTTTGGGACCATGTGGCCTTGAAGAGGGGGTCCAAAATAAGATTAATGTCTTTTAGGAATCCATGGACCGCAATATCATAAATTCAAGCTCTGCAAAATTAGATCAAAAAGAGGCATTGAAACTTATAAGACAACAACTTAGAATTTATGAGCATATAGGACCATGTTTCTCATATTTGCCCGTTTATTATGAAACTCCTCGACTCATCACATCACCTACTTTCTTCGTTGTATATGGAAAATAAATGATTTTATGTGTCCTTTTTTTTAAAAGGGCTCTAAGAGTATGATTAGTATCATGAGAAATGCTGGGGAGTGGGGACTAGGGATTTGAAAATGGTGCTTGTCCCTCCTAAATCTGATAAGAATTGGAATTAAATAGTACTAACATTGTTTTCAAAATGATATATTGGAAGGAAACGTTGTACTTTTAGGTTAATGCTGAGGTTACACTCATGTTTTATAATCTATAATTAAGCCCTTATCATTTGAATTTTTTCATATAATGGATGGAAAGTTAAAACTTAGCAACACATGTAAAAAAAGTCAAAAATACTTCTTACCTTAGTAACCTCCACAAGCCAAAAACTCTTCCACCAAAAGGAAGGGTTTGTGTTTTATGTTAAATGCACAACTAACCTTGTTTAGAGATTTTAAATGACTAAAATAACTCTTAAATCAAAATTTGCAATCTTCTAACGGTCAATTAACGGAATATTTATCTCTTATTTTACTTTAACTCAAACTACAAGTTAGTTGATTTAGTTTTACAAAATATAGATATATAACCTGAATATTAACCAAACTATCAGGGTTGGGGTTTCCTTGTAATTTATATACCCTTTTCAAAAATTAACTTCAAATGGTAACATTTTATGAAATTGATCCAAGAAAAAAAAAATGAAAATTGCATATGGTAAAACTTGTAATTTGAAAATGTATCTTCTAAAATTTTAAAATCACAGCCTCTAATTAACAATTTATCTTTGTTAAATTTGTTTAGAAGCTAATCAAAATGAACAATTTAAGTACCCATCTACCTAATTCCAAGGCACAATTTAAAGGACGTGTGAATGGAAATTAGAATTGTGCTCAATTTAATTAAAGGGATGTTTATGATGTTACATCAATTCCACCAAGGACACGGACAGTTTGGTTGAGCTAAATTTCCAAATTTTCTTCATTCCTCTAAAGTAATATTGATGTTGCTTGCCACCAATTTGTACCCAATGCTTTGAATTAACTCCTGCTGGCCAGCCCCTTCACCGACAAAACTTTGGCTAGTCCCTCTCTCTTTCTCTCTCCGAAATTATTGGGGTATGGAAAAAAGTAGATATGGGGCAATTGCAAAGCCTAAATTAGGCCCTAGAAATTAGAATCCATGCATCTTTATCATCCATGAATGCAAACTCAGCAAGCATCCTACAGCCAATAGGTTGGTACATGGAAAAAAAAAAAAAAAAAAAGGCATCCTACTACCAACCAATATGAACAGCTAGTCTACAAAATCTAAAAAGAAATTTAGAGTGAAAAAAGTAATGTAATGGGGCCTCACGAAAAAGAAAGAATACAAATGTTGTTTTTGTTTTCTAGTAGAATGGGCAGCAATAGAGCCCATGTTCCCCCACTAAAGATTCTGAAAAAAGTTGTAAATTAGTATGATAATTTTGCTGTCTTTTAGTTTTTGTCAATCAATTAAAAGGATGTAAGTTGAAAAGTCATGGTCCCCTAATCCGTTTCCATGTTCCACACTGTATAATATAGATAGCAAATANTAACGCAAAGTAAATACTATTCCATTTCCTCCTAAGCCATTTGTGCTTTCATGGATTGAATAGTTATAAAACATTATGCTTCAAACTCATCAATTACATCAGAAGGCAAAGTTTGGCTAATATGGTTAAAATGCATCATTTCCATATGTGGTTCCCTTGTAGCAAAAGACCAAACCTATGTAAATCTTGACCTTTGTCATAAGTTATTTTATTTTATGATTGTGCATATCTTGATGTAACAATTTATGTAGTTCACTAATATGTGATTTCTTGCTCTAGAATCTAGATTAATTATGCATATTTGATGAAAAATTTCAAGTATGTTTTGAACTATGCTAAAATCCATTATCCTTTTCCCATAAATGAAAATAATACTACTAATATCTTTTACATTGTAGTAGGATGCTGAACTTCATAGGATACAATCATATCAGTTTGATAGTGTCTGTTCCTCCAGCATATCACCGGTGGATAGGTCGGTAATCTACAGTAGTACCATAATAATCCCATATGAAGTTTTTTAAATTCGTATAGCAAAACTCAGAATTGGATATTAGTGTGTGAGGGCACAATTTTTATTGAATAATATGCCTAAAGTCCAAGTATACATACAGATATTGTCAATCCTATAATCCATTGCAAGTCCAATTGATATGGTACAGGAAGTTTAAATTTGCAAGCCCAGGGAATCCAAATTCTAACCCAAGTGAGCCCATAAATGGGGGTGTAGTTCTATTCTTTTCTCTAAAAAAAAAGTATAGTCCTGAACATAACTTGTGAAACAAAACTACTACAGGCACCTAATAAAACTTCAGATTTCTATCAAAACTGCAAAACGCTTTTATATATAAACATCACAGGTTCAAGTCTTCTTAAACAAGATGATTAAGGCTTTATGATACATAGTTGAAGATTATAGAAACAAGATAACTATTTTACAAGGACAAAGGGGCACTAAATATCAAAACTAGTAACTGCAGTAAACATTGATGAGTTCCTTCATTTGATTGCGAGGAGAGACAGAATATCTCAATGCTTAGGAGTGAGGGAAGGAAATGCGGGGATAGACTGCAGAATCAACTTCCTGCTGCTTCTTCGACCAGGGGACATCCCGAAGTTGCAATGTGGAGGAGAGATTCTCTTACTGTTAGGAGAAGCAGACTTTATGCCACCAATAGGAGATCCATCCCCTTGAAGAATCTCAGGCAGTTCTTCTTCCTGGACCGTTTGGAAGTGCTTATCAAACTTGGGTTGAGGTGGTAAAAAGTTTGGCTTCGCGAGCCCTTGGATAGCATATAAACCAGATGATGAGCCAATAGAAGGCAATGAAGATCGTGGCGGTTTCTTCTTCGAGGAAAAAGGAAGATGGACTGATGGTCTGAGGAATAAAGTTGAAGAACAATTAAGAATACTGAAAATTGTTAAAGCTGCCAATCCAAAATACTAGTTCCCTTCATACCTTATAATCCGTAACGGTGTTGCAGGTGGAGCAGATTCTGGGTTCTGCAGTTCTACAAATCATTCTGGATTGCAGTTTTATGTAAATTCCTATCCGTTGCACTCTTCTCCAGTGCATCTGTTTCATCTTCTTCCAATTCAACTTCTGTGCCCATGAACATAGAGCCTGAAACAGGAAAGCAGAAAATTTCACTCAGAATGAGGATGGCAAAACATGTGAAACAATCATATTGGGGTCAGAAAATCTACACCCCCCACCAAAAAAAAAAAAGAAAAAAAGGGGGGGGCTATGGGCTAGCTTAGTTGCATTGTAGTTGAAACTAAAATCAGAAGCATAAGACAACTCACCATCCTTTCTACCAAATGCATTCTTGCACCCTTCACATCTGCAGTTAATGGAGCATCCAACACCACCCTTCAAAGAAAACCACCACTTTTGTACCAGAAACGAAGTAAAAACATGTGGAAGACGGCAAGAGGAGAAAAGTACCTGATAGCATTCACAGTATTTCTTGAGGCAACCAGATTTCTTGCAGTTGCATCCTCTCTTATGTCGAGCTGAAGCTTACAGGGGTCTGGCTGGAGTCATCCTACAGTGAAAATTTTCACACATCATTCTCAGATCACACCACGGAAGGAAAATATTAATTCCAGATTCAGTTTTCAACCCCAACCTCAGTCAAAGAATCAGAACTCCTAATCACTTTGGGAGCAAAAGCAAGGGGATTTCGGGACTCAATCTGCTTGCGAGTTGCAAGCACAGTGTCCTCATGAATGGGTTTATTGAAGCATTCCTGACAGGAACATGGCTCCACACAATAGACGCCAGCAGCGAAACATTCACAATAACTGCATTCAGAAGTTAGGCAATATTTAAGGACCTAAAGGCAATTAGAAACAGAAAAGTCCATGTCGTGGGATTTCAGACATTAGTCTACAGGAAGTAATTAAGGCACATTTGTCACAGCAACTATATGAAGTAACAGTAAACAACTAACATACTAAATAAAAAGGCAATTACTTACAGTTTCAAGCATTTTGATTTCTTACAGTTGCATCGCTTACAGGCTCTCAGGTTCTCCAGCAGGTTCCAATCTGCGTCTGAAAATTTGGTTGCAGGTGTCAGCCAGAAGGATTAAATGCAGAAAAATAAATTTTCTCTTTGATGATTAATCCCAGAAAGTAAAATAACATGCCTCTTCTTTTTGGGACTATTTTGATTGAACTCTTCAATCACCATAAGGGCAGATGCCTGATTAGCATCTTCCATTAGCGGAACTCCATTTTCAACAGGATCCATGTCTGACTCCGTAGAAGTTAGTGCCAAAGATGGATCCGATGATTCTTGACCAACCATTACAGACTGGAAATTAGCAGCTGAACCAGGTGTGATTACCAGTCTGCCAGGAACTGACGCATCCTGCTTCACTACCTTTAAGTCCTTGGGAGCAGTTGCAAGAGCATTTAAATGCAAGCCAATTCCAGGTAAAATGCATCTTGATGAATCATTTCCAGTCCTAAAGGGAACTAATTGCTTATCAGCAGTGAGTGTGTTTCCATCAGACTGCAGTAAGATGGAAGAAACAGAACCCGAATTCTCATCTAAATGTGTTTACGAGCACCCGCCATCTCGAAAACAAGACAACGTCTTCTCATTCCACGATACAAATTTGAAGCAGGCTACAAGAGAAGAAAAACAAAAATCACACATTGAGGAAACCAAAAATAAAATAGATCCGCTCAGCCCATTAGAAAATTGGTTCTCAAAATTTAAAATAGTGAGCACCAGGCAGTGAATGGTTGATTAATAGAGAATTCATATTAGCCAAAAGTAAAATAAATCTGCCCAGCACATCACATAATTGGATCTCATCTTGAAATTTCTGCCAAACAAAATCAACTTGACAGTGGTTTCCAATCCATTACTTTGGCACTGGAAAGCATCAAGTTTTGACTCCTTTATTCGCCTTAAAACTTCAATGTATAGCCAGTAGTTTTTTCAAAAAAGAAAATCTTCTAAGCCATCAAGACAAAATCAATTTAAAGGTCCTTCGGCAATATTGTATGAGTAAGATAAATGTCCATGCCATCAAATCTAAACTCAAACAAACAATTAAATCATACAACTTTATGACAAGCAAGTTTAAAGTGAAATGAACTTAGCAGCAAGTACAGGGATGCATTTTTCTGACCTCACTATCCATTTTCTGACTGAGACTCCCTTCCATGCAATCATTGTTCAGAGAAGAACTCGCAACCATGTCTTGGGTCTCAACAAATTTTGTCAGACAATTTCCCTCTCCTGGTTGAGTGGAAGGATTTTCAGTGTCATTTCCCTCTCCTTGTTCAATACAACCCAAAAGTTGCATATTCTGCATATCGATGGCATTGTTAGTGTAGAAACCAGTTGCAGGACACAGTGATTTCTTGAAAGCGTCTGCATCCTTTGGTGAATCAAAATTTAGTAGATCAGCAGCATCAGAAATTAAACTCTCCCAATCACATCCCACAGCATCTCTACGATTACTTTGGCACATTCCCTCCATACTTGCCTCATTTGCAAATAAACAGAATCTTTTCCAGATCCAGCTTGAGAAAATGGGACTACTGGTCCAGTGTCGGCATCAAATTCAGAGCGACTTTTATTGCTAGCAGCACAGCTAGTCTTTGGGCTGGAGTTGGGACTGTGACAATCATAAGTTAGAGACTTCACAAACTCAACTTCCAGCTGCGAGCTCTCATAAGACGGCTCTACAGATACCTCACCAAGAGAATTCCCCGGATCAAAGTTTTCCTGCTGCTCAGAGGAGTTATGGGAAACCTGTGTGATCCCTTCACTCCCATCAGTTTTATTCTCACCATCAGAAGAAAACTCAGGTTTTGATGGATCTAAGAGTTGGTGCCTGAAAACGAAGGATAAATAATGATTAACTGTCTGAACGACTTATGAAAACTTGTGATGAAAAAGGAAATTGCAGAAACTGATCAAGAAAGTAAAATCTCTTACCTTCTAAGGAATCTGGAGTCCTTAAGGGAACTGACGTGAGGCGAAGTGAAAACAGATGGAAGCGATGCGGAAACTGAGTGCATTCAAAGTTTGGGTAATGTGAACAGACTTAACTGGTTTGATAGGAGAAAGATTGTTTAGAAAACTGAAGACAGGGGACTCCTGCATATTAGAAAAGGATTTTCAGCATGAAGGATGATAAAAACAAAGCACTAGAAGATTCATATGTCTATTGCAAAAACTTGAACCAATGGAACTATACACTATCTCCATGCATTACGCATATATCTATGACAAATAAAAGAGGGAATAAGCTAAATGAACATATATTTGCAAGCACACGAGCCAAAGATGAACATAAAAACGCACGAGGGAAGCACAATAAAATTGGGAATTTGCCAACATAAAAACAAAAGCCCGATTATAGATTGAGCAAGGGGATGAAATGAGAAGAAAAAGGACGGATTTCCATGATTTGTTGAACAATGGTAACAATGAAAGATTACTTAGAACCCTTAAATTAACATAATGCACAGAGTACTTTCTCAGCGAAACATCAAGTCATAGAGTAGTTATTCCAGTTAATACACCAAAAGACAGACTACTTCATTAACAGTCTTTGAGTGAGAAGACTATATTCTCTTACCAAATATTCAGTTTTGGCAATTCACCTAAAGAATAAAAAGCTATTATGTTTTAGAAAAGACTAGAGACTGATATACATCAATCCACTTAAAGCACCAAGACTGCAGACCATTTGTTTTACAAAAGAGAAGCAAAACAAAACCCAGATCACTCCTTTCCCAAATGAACAAAAGACTAATCAGTGAGCAGTAGCACAGAACACAGTTAACAACCAATTAGCACATGGGAGTTAGAAAGCAAATTGCATAATAACATGTAAACCCTGTTTGCAAAACATCCTGGTGAATGAAATTCAGTAAATTAGATGCACCCTAGGTAAAACCATGATGACTAAATAAAATTACAGACAGCAAAAATGAGATAGGAGAACTAAAAACCATACAATTGACATAACATATTCAGATGAAAAGACCGATAGGCAGCACAAGGTGAAAAAAACACATTTAAGAGGCAATGAAAAGGAAACCATACCAATCCAATTTACTAAGAAAATCAAAAGAAAGAACTCAAAAGGACAGCTTAGTCAACAATAGTCAAAACAACAGCTAAGTCAACAACTATCAAAACCCCTTGCTAGAAGGCTTTCCCAGAAGCCAAACCACACAAAGAATCAAAGATCCAGTGAAATAGTTGGCAAATACTAGATATTGCCTAAATGGAATTCTGAAAAATGAAAATATCAGGGAAACAATCAGCAATTTCCTTCAAATTACATAAATCTCATCATAAAAAGAAGCAAAATTTGGAAGAAAACAGAATTCAATACATCAAATCAACCAAAACCCATTTCTCTCCCATTCACAAACTGAAAAAACAAAACAATGCCATTGAAGATCAATCAGCAAAATAGGAAATCAAACAAAAAAGTACCTCAAAAGCCCACAATTCAAACTATCAAACAACCCAAGACCCATTTTTTAGAATTTCCCTAATTACTGACAAAACCCTGAAAAAGTACAGATCAATAACCAAAACCCACAACCCCAGCAAACCATAACCAAATTATCACACCAAAAATACAACAATTCATCAATTTAGCCAAAACCCATTTCTTAAAAACACTCCTCGAAAACATTTTCAGTGACAAAACCCAATTAACAAAATCCACATCTCAAATCCCAAACACTACCAACTTATTACACCCCCAAAAAACAGTAATTCACCAATTTAGTCAAAACCCATTTCTCAAAAACACTTCTAGTCCCCAAATCCAACCCCCAACTTCCAAAATCAACCAAAAAATTTGCAACTTTATTTTCCAAAAAAAAACCCACAAAGCAGATTGACCGGAAATGCAAATGGACTCAAAAAGCAAACCTCAAATTTAGAAATTGGAGTATTGATCTGATTTCTGGTCCTATCTGGCGTATCCATCACCACTACTTCTTTCCCTTTTCCCTCTTCTTCTTCTCCTCCTCCTCTCACTTCAGTCTCTGCTCTTTCTTTCTTTTCTCCTTCTTCCCCCATTTCTCTTTTCTCTTCTCCCTCTGTTTATATACAAAATTATCTCTTATCTGAAGCTTTTTTATCACAAATGCATGGACATCTTACCACAATTTGTCACTCTCAGTGAACAAAAAATACACACGCAGAGAGAGTGAAAAACACACAGTTTCCCTCTTGAAGCGAAGAAAGAGACGAATTTTAAGAAGAAGCGGGAGTAGACTATTGATTTTCTTGTGCTTACTGATAAAAGATGCCGTCCCTACCACCAGCCCCACACATTACACACAGTCACACACAGTAACAAATGTCACAGCTGTTGGGGGAAATAATAATGCAAAGGGAACCGCAGAGAGGGAAGAGAGGGAAAAGGGATTACAAAAATAACGTAAACTAGTAGCATAATTTAGAAATTGCCCCCCTTAAACTTGCGTATTTGTAAGGGTGACCCTGTTTTTTTGTTATTACCGACTACATTTGTTTTATTTTTTATTTTTATTGTTTCTTTTTTTGGTTTATATATACATCTTTTTTGTTACTACTTACTCCATTCGTTTTAAAATAACTATTAGTTTTGATTAGTGTAAACAAATTAATAAAATAACAAAATTGCATCAATTTTATAAAAAAAATAATTTAAAGTGACTAAATTATCTTTTTTATATGAATATCAAACTATATAATTATCTATTCGTTAATGTAGTATTAAGGGTTAAAGTTGAAAAAATATCATTTAATACTTTCTTGATTTTCTAAAATAATAGATAATATGACACGAGATAAATTGTCTGACATGATAGTTATTCTAAAACGGAAGAAGTACTACATTCTTACTCCATTAATTTCTCTAAATTGATTTGTTTTTTAAATTTCAGTTACAGTTGACCACATAATTATGAATATTTATTTGTATTGAATAAGTAAATCATTTTTATTAGTTAACAGTATTAATTTCTAATGCAAAAGTAATATCTTGTAATTTTACCTTTCTTGGAGGATAAAATTGAACCATACTCTATTAATTTCTACAAAGAAACTTGATTTCTGAAGCATATTTTTCTAGCAAGTATACCATATATATATTTTTTTTAAAAATTAAGAAAAGGTATAGAATATTAGAATGCATGTTATTGAATTTTATACTCTAAAGATTGACAAGTGAAAAACTCGTAAAGTTATAGTTTTATATTTCTTTGATATTTTACTTATTGGAATCAATTCCAATCCACAAGATTTGTCTGATTATATTAAGCTGGACAAAACACTCAGGATGAGTTTCGATCGATAGACTTAGGAAAAGATTTGAAATCTATTCATTTATTAGAGATATTTATAAAAATGAAATTGATGAATTTTAAACTCATCAAAATTAAAAAATGTGAAAAAAAAAAATTTCAAATAACTTTTTAATTTGGGTAGATTTAATATTCATCCATTCTATTCTTACAAATCCCTCAAACAAATGAGTGAATTTCAAATTTCTTCTTAGATTTATCTATCTAAACACAATATAAAATATTTACATCTACTTATGTTATAGATACTCTAAAGTAAATGTTTTCTCGTGTGCTATATAATTTTGTCAAAAATAATGAGAAACAACAATAATTTAGAATAAGGTTTTTACTTGCAAACTCTATTTCAGAGAAATTTTGATGATATCATTTTGTATGCGTACACATTACCATAGCCCAATGCATTTCATGTTTTAATAGTTAGGGGATATTCTTAAGTAGAGATTCTACCAATCCAAAGAATGTGATTGGTAAAATTTGACCTGTTTAATTTGGATTTGATGATCCTTAATTACTTATAACTTATGCCTTATAGCACAATTATCATATTTTTTTTATTAGAAAAATATGTTGTTATAGATATCTACATTGTAGGGAAATTTTATTTTGGACTGGAACAATTATTTGGCATGCGTAGTAGTTGTTCTTGAACCAATGATAGCCTTACATGTGGAGTGAAAAACTTACTTTCTACAAAATAGGTTGGCTATTATTTTTTGATGATTGAATGATTTACCCAGTCACATGGAGAGCCTTTATTGATCCAAGAGTAACTACACATGCCAAATATTTGTTCCAATTCAAAATAAAAATTTCTCTGTATTCTATTGACCTATATCTTAATTATTAGTTTTTTAAATACCATTAGTTTTATATTGATGAACTTATCATTATACTAAAAAAAAATCAACTATTTCAGAAATCATATTACTAGATGTTCGATGAATATGTAACATTTAGATGGTGGAAGCAATACAAATTGCCAAAAATAAAAATAAAAATAAAATAAAACTGCATAATCATATGGTGAAACGTTCTTGTTCATTTAATTTGAGTTCTTACATACAGCTTATACTAAGTAAATTATTAATGGTTTTGTTTTTTTTTTAATAGAATTTTATTATTAGTAGGTAAATAAAGGAAGCCATTTATCCCCAATATGAGAAGATCATGCTCACATGGTTGGGGCATATCTTGACTTTACACTTTTTATGTTAGGTAAAAGACAACATGAGCTAGCATCCCTTATTAGTCAAGCAAAGATGCAAGTTTTTTTTATTTTGTTGTAACTTTAGTCGAGATTATTTAAAAACTAAAATAAGAAAATATTAATATATACTCGGTTTTAGACCACACTTGTAGATTTTGTGGTTAAAATTAAATATTATAAAATCTTGATTACATCAGCTGATATCATAAATTTTATAATATTTTATCCACACCATAGGGTCTATAAGTGAAATTAAATATCAGACTTAACTAAATATTTTTCTTAAAATAATGGGTGAAAAATGACTGAGAATAAAGTTTAAATGACTTTAATCAAGATAAGAAAAACTGGTCAAATGCTTATACAAGTATTTACAAGACATCTATGTACTCATCTATTGTAATTATTGTAACTTTAAAACATGTATAAGAATATATTTATTAACTACTAGTTGCTAAAACTTTATTTTGTATATTTGTTTTGAAAGTATTGAGAAAATTTTAATTTGAAAATAATATATCTAATGATTTTTTTTTCTTATGTATGTAGCTCTTTTATGTAAAAACATGTTGATTGTATACCTCAAAAAACAAAAAACAGGTACCAAGAATGATGAGAAAACCCAATAATTAATGAGATATGACTATATTAATATGATTTTAAACCATAATTTTGCAAAGAAAATTCAAATTATTCTGTGCAAGATGTCTACGAGTCATTCTAATCCAACTTTTTTAAGAAAATGCAGAAAAATTAAAAACTCTGTAAGTAAAATAAAAATTTCCAGCTTAATTTTTTTAAAAGAGTCATGAATGTATATTGTTCATTTAATTTATTTCTTAGACAGTGCCAAGTTTTAATTTCTTGGGTTGAACATTTGATGTATCCAAGATATTTTCCCTTTTTTTTTTTTTTTTTTTGAGGGAATTTATGACTCGTGAATTGCATTAAATATTTATACCAGAAAAATAAAAGAACTGCATTAAATATTGATAGTAACAGAGTGATGAACACGACATCGTTTAATAAATGTATCAAAGTGACCAATGGGGCACTGACGCAATCACACAATTGTCTTGGCGCGGCAGGATTTTGAAAGGTGGGTTGCTCCGTGCATCGAGAGTCCGTGACTTGCAATGCTCGCCCAACCCCAACAACTATAGTATTAGTGACAAACGCACATTCAATAGTAATGCGAATATTAAATTTCTTAGAAATTATTTTGACAATAATTTGAAGTTATTTTGTAAAAAACAAATAAATTTTTAGATTATTTTCAAAATCAAATTATTATTGTATGGGTAGTTATTTAGGTGGTTATCTCTATTACATAAAACAAATTTAAAAAAAATTAAGCAAAAAAATAACTTTAACACTGGTAGTTACAAAAAAAAAAAAAACAATATATATAAATTTAAAAAGAGTTTAAAAGAGGAGACCACTATACTAAAACTCCCCTTTTATATATAGTAAAATAAAATAAGATTATGGGTTTCTCATTTCCGGCATTGGTCTAGATTGTACTAGTTCGGATATTTAATCGGATTTTGTTTCTCCCCTCTTGAATTTTACATATATTGATTCGATTTCATTCATTCTTATTTGAATTTAGTGACATATCAATAATTTTATCATTTTATATACATGAACTGTAAAAATAAAAGTATAGTTGTAATTAACTTTCCTATCATTGAAGTAACCCAAATTATGCTGTTCGGGGGGTTAAAAAAGGTCAAGCCATCGATTTATGTATTCTTGTTTTGCTTATTTGTTCACGTATTCATGCTATATTTTCTAGATTACAAGGTAATAGTAAATATTTCGAATTTCATTTTATGACATATTTTTGTTAAACTCAACCCAAAAAACCCCCCTCAAATTTATTGGGGTCGAAATGAGAGGTGGCCACCTACATCAATTCTCCTAGCTATCGGGCACATGTCCTATGTTTCTTCTATTATTCTTTCTGATTTCTTCTACATGTTCCATACGCAGAAGATAAAACCTCAATAATTGAATAGAATATTGTTTGGCTTTTTCAGCTGCTTCCATCTAACTTTTAGATCCAATCCAAAATTTATTTCACACTTGACACTACATTATTAGATAATTATTTTCACATCTACCACTTACTTAGCACAAACAATGTAAACCTTTATTTGCTCAAACACCATCTAGATTTACACCAAATAATTAATCACATATATTTACATCTCAAGGAATTCTTGCATAAATTTAGACAAGCTAGTGTAAATAATAATGTTTTTTTTTCCTACACATCCAATAAAAAATATTTTTCTTTTTTTTCCCCTCTTATCAATTTATCATCATCACCTAATCAACTGAGGAAAATATTTAGGTAGATTTGATCTTTGATCCGATTTATAGACTCTACAATGTGGATTAAATGCATGTTATAAAATTTATGATATCAGTTAATGTAAATAAGATTTAATTTTAATCGCAAAATCTACATATAAAGCTCAAAATTAAATCTATGTTACTATTTTTCTATCAACTAAATATCTACATGGGGAATAAACCTAGCAAACATTATTATCTCTGTTTACCTTTAACTTTAGGTTCACTTTGTCAAAATCTACACAAATTGGTGGTTCTTTTTTTATAAGGTATCTGTGGTCCTCTTTATATAAAGCCCTTCTGTTCTGTCACGTGAAACCTCCATTTCCAACATTAGTGAAAGCTCCAAAAGCCAAGCAAGATTTAGACTTTTACCATAGACACTGTATATTGTGTATGAGTAACATGCTGTACTTTCTCAACTTCCCACATTCTCTGGAAGTAGTGCAACAAATTAAGAGAAAGCATCATGTGTTTATCATCATAGTCAATGCCATGCGTTGTCTCTAACACGTGACACATGAACTCATTATAAAACTCTTCATCAACTCTCACCACTCATGACTACTGGCAAGGAATACTCAAATTGTAAGTAAGTAAGACGATTAAATCATTAAATTATTTAAATTTAACTTTCGTTGTATTTAATTTTTAATTTGATATGCAATTGAAAATATCACTATAAATTGTTATACGTCGATCGTCTATTCTAGCCATACATAAAGAGAGTATATAAGAGTATAACTATTATACCAACGGTCTTCTTATACTTTTGTTAAAAAAATAATAATAATAATAATGAAAGAAAGCATAAATAGTGAATATGTACTGAATAAAGTTGATAAAAAGAAGATTATTCTTGAAAGTCAGATATTGTTAAGCACAAATTTTATGACAAAATCCAATGATGGTGGTCTGATTTAGCATTTATCATTGTCTTCACTCTTGAAGACTTTTTGGTTGAGCTCAGATTCTACTTCTTACTCCTTAATAAATTAAGGGTTGTAGTTGACTAACTGCATAAGCTCCAAAGTTTTGGTTAGTAACATGAACTTTATTATACATCGATGCGATCACAACTTGACAACGAGGACATAAAAATAAGTTAAGTACAGATTAATTAACCTTAATAAATATTAGCAAACAATATATGGTTTGGTAATTGTTCTTAGTCTATTAGTCACTCCAAAGCATGTATGTCCAACATGATATATTGTATATTCTTGCTCTTTGAATGAAGCAAAGGAAAAGGGGTTTTTGTCTGACTTTGTTAACATTCATTGGCCTTCGCGCCTAAATGTTTTAATTTGAGGAGTAGTTGAATTGAAGTATTAATCACCTAATTTTGTTTGTCACCTAAACTGTTCCTTCATTTGTCCAGTAGGATTCATTAACTTTCAAATTGTACTCAGTGTTACTTGGTGTTCCTTTGCAATCTTAATTAACCTTTTATTTTTTGAAGGGTCAATAACACTTTGCCTCCTAACTAAGCGAGTAATTATACTTTACCTCCTTAAACTATAAAAATACACATTTTGCCCCTCATTCACATTATTCATTCTTTAAAAATTTTAAAATATCAAGAAAATATAGTTAAATGATTAAAATACCTTTAGTATTATATTTTGATTTTTCATGTATTTAATTAATTTTAGATATTTATAAAAGAATTAGAAGAAAATAAATATAATAACACACTAATATCTTTGACTTTAGGGAGTGAAAAATGTAAGAAAACTATGGAATTATAATATATCCGACATCGTAATTTACAAAAGTTAAGTCAAATATTAAAAATGTAATTTTACTATCTTTTAATGTATAAGATTACTTGTGTATTTTACTGAAAATATATTTTCATACAATACCTTTAAAGAAAATTTTTAATAAAAAAATAAGTTCATTTGGGAATTATTCTACCATTATAGTTAAATATTCAACTTGGAAATAATATAAAATGAAATTCAAAAATTTTAAAAATTTGATCAAGAAATATATTGATATAGATTAATTATATTAAAATATTATATAGTTTATTTTTACTTAATTTTAAATAATTATCATATCACTATCAAAATTTAAATACATAAAAAATCAAAATATAGTGGTAAGAGTATTTTAGTCATTTAACTAAATTATACTAACGATTTTAATATTGATAATAGATAAATAGTGTGAATAGGGAGCAAAGTGTATATTTTTATAGTTCAGGGTGACAAAGCATAATTACCTACCTAATTTAGGGAATAGCAAAATGTTATTAACTATTTTTTAAACCCATCTATTTTTTACTCGTTAGTTACTTGAATTCATAACCAATAAGTTATAAAAAGTGCATATGGGCTGCAGAGGACACATACCAAGGGTATAAACAGGGCACCTAGGTAACACTTGGACAGGCACAAGGTGTTGAGGGAATATCGTCTTACCACATAAATTGTACTTCAATATCATTAACCTATTTAATCGTAATTAATGTTGTTAAGTAGGAACAATTACTAGGTATGTCTAATAGTTACTCATCAACCAATAGAAACCTTCCATTTGGAGTGGATGACCCATTTTTTAATAGGATGACCCTCTACTTTTTAGAAATACGGACCGCCACTCTAAATGGAAGGTTCTCATTAATTGAGAAATAATTAGTTAACATGCTTAATAATTGCTTTTATAAAAATTTTCAGGTGTTGGGTTGGTCCATTCATCTGAAAAGTACTATAAGGGTTTGTTCATGTTAATGATCAAAACAGGAGAACATATCAAGAACTTGATAAATAAACAGACAATGGGTAGTTGAAATATATTGTTCACTGATTTGAATGAGCTTTTCCTTCTTATAATTTCACTATGGTAACAAAAACCAGTTTAGTGTACCAAAACTTAAGGCTAATTAATGCATTTTTTTTTTAAATTTTAAGTAATCATATGGTTCTATATGCTGTTTAATTATATTACTTCATGATTCATATTTTACGGTTTTGCATTTGTCCCATCAATACTCAAGGTGAGTCAATGGTGCAAGAAAGTAACATATCATACGTTCGATTATTGAATTTAGGGACAGTGGACCGAAAAGTTTCTGTAGTTGGTGAAATTCTTCAAAGTTTTTTTTAGGATCTGATCCACCATATGGTCCCGTATACCTAATGGTTGAACAAATTTTCTCATCCATATAAGCCAGCAGTTATTTCATAGAGCAAGAGTCAAGTGTGCTAAGTTAGGTAGGCTTTTACTTGGCTCGATCCCTTTCAATTCATTTCATAACAGAAAATGATAATTTGTTATTTAGGTATTTAGTCGGATTTTGTTTTTTTCTTTTACGAATTTAATGATACATTAATAAGTTTGTCAGTTTCTATAAAAGCATTATTATTTATATGTATGAACACATTTATTTTCCAATATTGTATGCTTGGTATTGCTTTCTACCACAATGTCGCTTGTGGGATCAAATTAACTTTAATTCCTATTGATAATTAATCCAATTGAAGTTGACTGATTGGAGACAATTAATCAACTAGTTATGAAGGATGGCTACATTTCAAGTTTGGGTCATTTAGATCATTTAGCTAAGGGACTTGTCAAATTTTCCAAAAAAAATGAATCTCAATGAAGGTTGTTTATAGAATTGGCCAACTTGGCCTTCTGGATCATCGTAGGAATAAATTAAAAAAAAATTTATATGAATCGAATTCATGACATAATGTCACGAATCATTTTGTTTAAAACTCTTAATGTTAATTTATATTATATCACTTGTTGATAATCTTTGGAAATATTTTAAACTAAAAGATACATAATGCAGTCCATACAAGAATTTGCATGAATGTAAAGATATTGGCTAATGTGCAGTACTCCTTTAAACGGCTTGATTTTTGATACGCATAACATATTTGATAATAAAATAACGACAAAAGATTTTACTTTAAGTGCTGTAAGCTTACTAGGTGTTGGCTTGCATTTCAATGTGCTTAACCAAAAAATAAAAAACATTTCTACGAATCATGAGTGAAACAAACCATTTAATTATAGATCATGGAGTAAACCTTGATATTTGTTAGGAAAAAAATAGTGGGTGCTTTAATTTTTATTTTTTATTTTTTAGATTAAAGATTAAACAAGTTTGAGTTGGGATCGCACTTACACATTTTCCATGGTTTAATGGTTATGGAGTACACTGCTTAAAGCCATAAACTGTTTATTTCACTTATTATACATTTCTATCCACAATCAGAAAAATCAAATAGACTTGTACTTTGTGTTACTAAAAAATAATATATGCTCAATACAGAGTCATATCACTTGTCATGAGTTAACAAATGTATAATTTTTGGGTAAATTACAATGAACCTCTTTGGGATTTAGTTAATATTTACACTACTCTCCTATGATTTTAAATTTACAATTCGTCTCTTTGTGGTTTTGATTTTTTTTGTAAAATAAATAAAAGTTAAAAATTTAACAGGTTTGTACAAAAGTCCAAAATATTCTTAATCTTAATACCTCTCTACCGCCCAAAAAATCTCTCTAACGGAAGGGATGATTGTATTTTTCATTAAAACACACAACTAGCCATGATAGAGGTATTAATGACTAAAATAACACTCTAAATAACAAATTTTCAAACTTCTATAACAACCACTTAATGAAATATTTACCAATTTTAATTTAGCTCAAACTACAAGGAGATAGATTGTAAATTTAAAAATCATAAGATGTAACGTTAATATTAACCGAATCACAAAGGAATTCCTTGTAATGTACCCACAATATTTTAGTAATTAATGAATGTGTATGACACAATTGACTCAACTTTGATGACATGATTTACACATGGAGGTAGGCCTAACAATTACATTCATATGTCGCCTTAGGGTTGAGTTTGGGAGTTTAGAAAGGACGAGAAAAAAAGAAAAAAGTTTTTTAATAAGGAGGGAGGAGAGACAAATATGATATTTTATAATTAGTGATAAAAAATTTTAAGTTTTCCTTCCATTTCATTCCACTTGTGTAAAGGAAAGTTTTCATTAACTTTTATCCCTTCATTTTCCTCCGTTTCCTTCTTTTCAATCTACTTCAAATTTCCAAATAAAATAAAAATCCTAATTTTTCCTTCTTTTCTCTTCTCTTTCTTCTATTTTCTTTCATCCAAACTTAACCTAAAGCTACATTTATATTTGGAACTTGACTGTAATTTCAAAAGAAAAATACTTGTGACATTATACCCAGAACTCCTCGAGCATTTTGAAGTTTAGAGCTTTGACATTGCACAATAAAAAGGAATTTGGCTTTTGGTCTGCATATTAATATCAATTTACTTATTAGTGTATTTATACAAAATGACAAAGTAACAAAAATTATTAATGGGTCATTAGATGAAAAAATGAACGAAATTCAAACGAAAATCTAAAATTAAGGGATTGGTGATTCAATTTAATTTTATCAAGTAGAGTGAATTTGACAAATGTTCCTAAATTTGTCACTTTATAAATAATTTTTCTAAACGTATACAATCGTTCATCTTTTGGTATAATTTCTCACAACTTTCGTCTTCCAGTCATACCCATAATTTTGGCTATTTAAACAAGGATTATTCGAGGAAAAGAGAAAAATGAAAAATAAAGAACACAAATTGGGGTGTGTATTATGTTTGTTTGATTTTGTGTTTATTGGGTGTGTTTGATTTTTAAGTGTGTGTAGTGTGTATTTTTGTGATAAAGGAAAAGGAGGAAAAGAGATATTAGTATATAATATAAAATTACGTCGTTTTGGTGAATAATATGATAAAATAAAATAGCAAAATAACAAATTTGTCCTTTGTGCCGTTAGGTTTAACGGAAAATTTTGACAAAATGACTAAAAATATACACTTTAAAAGATTTAATGGCTAAACCAATATATTTAATAATTCAGATAGTTAAAATTATACAAACCTAAAAGTTTAGGGGCGGTAGGGTAGTTTGCCCACTAATATTTAAGTAACCAACTCGAAAACCTGCCAACCCCCCCACTCTCCAGTCCAATCGACCCAATAACCATCGCTACTATCATATCTTTTTTTCCATATTTTTTAAGCTTTCAATTTTTTAATAGTTTATACCATCACTACTTTTCTTGTTCAGTCTTGAGGAGAGTGAAGAAATATGTATATATCGATCTAATTTAAACGGCTAGTTTTAATTCTTTGGCATTTGAGGTAGAAGAAGGAGAAGAGGACTAAATTTCTGAGTCAAAAAACATAAAAGGGAAAAAAAAGAGAAAAAAAAATAAAGCCAAAATGAATTACAACAATGATGAGTGAGTTCTTATTTAAGATTTTTTTTGTTTTAATTTTTGCTCTTATTTATCCAATCTTGATTAGTGGGCTCATTTTAGTTTCACTGCTTTTTTCTTTTTTTGCTTGATGGGTCATTCAGAAAATGCACAAGTTTTGTGGGCCAGAGATGATTTTTACTTCTTTTTTATTTTATTTTTAAATTTTATTTTTTGGGTTTTTTGGGTGGATTTGATGGAAATGTGAGATGGGTTTTAATTAGATTTGTGCAATCTTTTGTGGGTTGTTCTTGGTTTTGCTTAAATTTTGATGGTAAGATTGTAGGAGTGAGTGGATTGTGTTCTGGGATCTTGTTATTTTTGTGGACTTTATTTATCTGATTCCTTTTTTTTGCTTAAATTTTGTAAATTTTATGTGTTTATGCCTTGCATAGAAGTGTTTTGGTATTATTGATTCTATGTTTATGAGAATGTCACTTCTGCAGTCCATGACATTATCTTCAATCTGATGTCTAATTGATTTCGGAATCTTTTGGCATTTTTCGATGGTTTAGATTGATGTAATGAGTAGATCTACTTCTTTTCCTGTACTCGTTTTCTTCATATATTACGGAAATATAGGATGCACTTTTAGTCATATTAAACTTGCTAGAGATTTTGACCATATGATGCCTTTGATGTGCTTTCTTGGTTCTTAGTTTGAAGCACTAATTTTGTTGCCCAATTGGGTCAAATTGAGCTTTAAGTTTGACTTTACATTTTGTTCTGTTATTTGGCTTCAAGCTTTAGTGTGTTAGTAACAGATTTTATCTTGCTTGTTTTGAATAGCGACATGTGGGATTGGCGATGTGATGAATATTTTCTGGAAGATAATACCAACCTTGGTGAGTGTTCCACTTGTTTTCCATTTTCTGTTACTGCAGTAGTTTTGCAAAATATTGTCTTCTGAATGCAATGTGTGGTTTGTTTTGTTAGATATCTCCAAGTGCTTGTTGGATGGAGGAGGACAAAATGAAGGTCTTCCATGTATGTTCAACAATGATACTATTCTCCAATTAAAGCATGCGGAGATTTGGCTTACCATGTTAATGTCAGTGGTAAGATGACTTTTGCAGTCATTTTCTCCCTCTTATGTATTCATGTTTATTCAGGGAAGGACTACTTGTTCCGAGGAAATGTACCTTCTAATTTCGAAGTGCACTTCTATGTTTACATGGATAAACCAACAAACCAAACCTTATTCTCAATAAGTAGGGTATGTTTGCATGGATGTTTCTAGATTTTTAGCCGAAAGTTATTTTGCAAATGGTTTGGCTCGCACAAAACCAGTTTTGCTCTTGATTTTAAGCATAATGCAGTAAACATTTGCATCTAACTTTGTGGGCTGAATTGCAGGAAATTCAAGCAAGGAATTAGATCAATACAAGGAGGTTTCTCTAAAAGCAAAAAGGCGCCGAACTCTACAGTTTGAGTCTGAAGATCTGGATCTACCCTTCTGCAATGAGAGTGTTTTATCCACATTTTTAAGATCAAAGGTTGGTGTTGACTTACTAATTTTGTTTCTTGTGGTTGATTTGTCATCTAATGTTGTAAGATTTGTGGCAAGAGTCCGGAGAGTTATAGATAAGGTTTTTGTTTAGTTGTTGCATTTTATGAGGTTGGGAAATAGAGCTAGCAATTGATAATCTACTCATAGTTTGTTATTGATTGGTAAGTTCTTTGCTTGATTGACCACTTTTCATCTATGGGGATAAATTGTGTGAAGTTTCTCTCTTGTTAGGAGACAGAGGATTCTGTGGAAGAGGCTGTATCTGAAATGTCCAAGTGGGTTTCTGGATTTGCAGGTTAATGAAATATGAGTTAATTTTGGTAAAAATTGGTTATAAGTAGGCTATTATGACCTAATTTTTGTATTCTCTAGAAGGTACATCTGCATCAGGTGATGACATACTTGATCAGTCATCCGAAGGATGGCTTGCTGATTGCTTTAATGATGCTGAAATGCAGTTTAGTTCTGAGGATATGTATGTTACTTCTACCTTTTAAAATTAATTAAGTAATTTCATCAGTATTTTAACCGTTATTTACTTGGAAAATACATATCCTGACTAATCTGCTTTCTGTGAAACAGTAATTCTTCCGGTGCATCTGATGTTCAAATTGATATTTCAGGTATATCAACATATGCTTAGCTGATTGTTATGTCTTTTCTTCCCCCAGTAGCCGCCAATCTTTTCCTGCATATCTTTCTTCATAACTTTCTGCTTTTAGTCTATTTTTTTTTTCCTGTCCCCTTTCAACAAGAAGCATTTTGTTGCAGATCTTTGTGGCACCCCACCTGAATGTGAAGCTAATGCTGTTCAAGAGCAGCCTGTTCGGACCCGTACAAATGTTGTTTTCAAAGGTTTTTCTTGTCTTTCTTGTTTTCTTTGTGTTC
Source organism: Cinchona pubescens (assembly GCA_025175665.1). NCBI lineage: Eukaryota > Viridiplantae > Streptophyta > Magnoliopsida > Gentianales > Rubiaceae > Cinchona > Cinchona pubescens. Next base: position 539,217 of record JANKKI010000394.1, read on the forward strand.
TCTTTTTGTGCATATCCTGCATGAGATGACAATAACCTTGACCGTACTGCTCATTCTTGATACAAAGGTTATATGTTCAACTAAACGTGTCTGATTTGTTTTGACACAGGTAGAAAATCATACATGTCGCGCCCCTGCTAAGTTGGCCTCTTCAGTCGTCTACCCATTTGCATTTATTAAACCATGCAGTGTTCATGGGGATGTGACTCTGAAGGACATAAACCAAAGGATACGTGATCCACCATCAAAACTGAAGCAAAACAAGGAAGACCCTTCTGTTGCTTATCCCACATCAGCTTTCTCTGGGAAACCTGTTGTTGGAAAAACTAAGATCCGGACCGAAGGAGGACAAGGAAGTATTACGATTATGAGAACCAAAGGGTAATCAGATAAAACTTGGTCTGATGTTGATGTTTGATCCATCATTTGGGGGACAATCTTCATGTCTTAGCCTTACATCATCAAATTGTACTAGCCAACTTCTTGGAGTTCATAAAAGAACTGTTTATGTTCGGAAATGGTTTTCAGTGTTACATATGTCTTGCCTTTATATCTGATATAACAAATCCCAATGGTCTTTAGAGGTTTCATGTGTAGGAGGTCCTCCAACACCATTGGAAAACTTTATGGTCATCTTTCTAATCTAATTATTGTGCAGAGCTCATTATTGCTTTATAATCTTCTGTTGCATGAGATGTTTTGATATTCTAGTTTCATATTTTGTGTGTCAATGATTGATTGCATGTAGCATGAATCAAATTCCAGGTACCATGTGATTGATCATCTGTAGGAACTTACATGTTTCAATTTTATTTATCGACAATGGAATAACTTGGTCTTTATGCCCTTTGTCAGCCCACTTGTATCACTAATTGAGATTAGCTTCTACAGCTTTTATCACTTGAGATCTTACTTGTACAAGGCAAAAAGAAAAGAAACACATGCGTATATTATGCAGATATGATACAGTTATCTACTCGTACAATGCAGTACTCTTTCTTCTTCTGCAGCATGTGAAATGACTAGCATCCAAGTTGCTTTTTCTTTTTTTCTCCCGTCTTTGTTGACATCCTATTTTTGTAACTGAAGAATTGTTTTTTCTTCTTAACTTTTATTCCTGCAATTTTCTCACATGCTAAATTGGATGTCATTCGTTTAAGCTGAACGAACGTTATAGAAATTTTTTTGAAGAGTTGGTCTTGGAAATGTCTCTAATTGGGCAATACGATGAGGTCTACTATTTATGTTTGAACTCTATTCGTCGCTTTGATATGGTTTGGTTTTTGCCTTTTTTCAGATCTTTTTCTGCATATCTGTAAGTAAAGAATTTGGCCTAGTTGGCCTTTGTATTCATAAAATGTTGTGTGAGAAATGTCAATGATTGTTTATCTTCCAAGTATCAAGAGCAAGAAAGGCCAAAGACAAACGATAAATTTGTAGTCTTACCTGCAGTTTACAGTCCATCCTTGTCTCTTTTATCAAACCATGCCATCTACGACAATATTTAGGTAAATTTGGTTTTTAGTTCTGTCTGTAAAATTTTGTTTACATCAATTGATGTTATATATTTTACAACGTTTAATCCACGTCATAGAATTTACAAGTGAAGTAAAAAATTAGATCTACCTAAGTATTTGCCTGCTAGAGACATCTATTAGTTCTGTGCACTAGTTTTTCTTTTTTCTGTTTTATTTTTTTAAAATTTGCATGAATTTCTAGCTGGGCACTGGATGACAAATTAATTGGAGGTTCCGCACTTAAATCACTAAAATTTGTAGTTAGTTGTTTACTCAATACAGGTTGAACCTGAAAATTTGTCACATTTGTATTGTTTAGTTGCTCTTGTTTGATACCAATTAGTACAATAATGGGATGATTAACAAATTCATTACAACAAGCCAATGTTCTTCACAAGATTCAGCCTAGGACGGCTTCAGAAAAAAATATTGGAGTTTTATCTATGTTGGGAATTTTAAGAATAGAGTTTGGATTTAGATGTTTTGAGAAACAAATTAAACCTAAACTTTATAAACTATTATACTACTTTCTGCCGTTAAATAAGAATTATAGCGGATTCTGCTAATTTTCCTAAAGTTTATAGTATTAGATTATTAAGGAAATGAAGCATGATTAAAATATGCTTAGATAAACACCATAATTTGACTAATATTGATAAAAGCACACTTAGTAGCCATTTAACACAGAAGAAACTAATATTCAAATTACTCATAAAACTGAAAAGGAAAAGCAACAAAAAAAGAAAAAAAGAAGAAGTGAAAGCGGTAAAAAATAACAGGAAAAAGAAGAAAAAGAAAAAGAAGAAGAAGAAAGAATACGTACCTCAATAAAACCATGGCTCCACTTCTTTAGTTTGTTAATTGTTACTGCCAAAAAGAAAAAAAAATGAAAATACTGCCATGAGGAACCAGCTATCAATTAAAACCAATTAAATAAACTACAAATAAATGTCAAATATATTAATATAAACGTATATAAATGTAAAATGAGTACATATTACCTATTTTAATAGGTATTGAGATGTTTCTTTTTTCTTGATCTCTGGATTTGTTTGGAAAATAATAGATTAATAGAAGTTTCACATATTAGTGCATCACATGTTTTAATCTGAAAAGATATATAATTGAATTTAGATAGAATACTTGGGAATCATTGAAAAGGTTAGAATTCTATCAAAATTATACCTCTAGCAAAGCAAATCTTTTTCTTATTTCACGTAACCCTTAATTATTTATATGCCTTCGGTCAGAAAAAAAAAAAATGAACTATGAAAATTCTGATTTTTTTTTAAATATATAATATTGTTAAAGTCATAAATTTATGAACAAATACATGATCTTCCAATTCCAATCATTTTAGAGAGGCACATATAACAATTTGATGCCTATATATATGTGTGTGTATATTTTATTTCTTTAATTTTTATTTTTTAGTTGAACTGACCAAAAGTACAACTGGTCTTTATAACTCTATAAACTACTTTCGTTTTAATTTAAATTTTCATTCTCAACTTAACTAAAGAAAGAAAAAGCATTATTCATAAAGAAGAATAATCCTTAGGAGATTCTAAGAACAATAATCCAATGCTATTATGGATGTACAATTGAAGGGCTTTGAAAGTGGAAAATGATCTTCATATATATATGGTACTTTTCGGATATCTGAAATAATACAATATGCAGTGGTGGTCTTTTTTCAAGGAATTTGCAGATTCTGACTTTAAATTTCACTTCTTCTTTTTTTGTCACTTACATTTCAAAATTTGCAATAGAAATCTATTTTCCATATTCATGACATTAATCAATGCATACTTCCATATTCTAATTGAGTTTTCATGACATTAATTAATCCATAATTCCATGTTTTAATTGAGTTGTTAAAAATAGGGAATTATAGAATTTTGTATAAGTACACATTGATTCATGCAAAATTTTTGATATAAAGAACATTAGTGTCTTGTATAATTACGTACATCTTAATTAATGCAAGATTGATATAAAGAATATTATTGTGTGCTTCTCGTGGGTAGCTCAACTGATTTTCACATGCGGTAGTATCTCGTAAGTCTCTGATTCGAGTCTCATGAGTTGCCACCCTTGTATTTTTAGACAAGCTCTGCAGGAGGAAGTGGATTAGTCTGGTATTGATCGGATATCAGAATACCTCTTAAAAAAAAAAAAGAACACTATTGTGTACCCATCAAAGAGAAATTATTGTCTTTTAAAGTTGCACAAACTGTGCAGTGGATAATTCTATTGCAATGTCTTTTCAATAGATTTTCTTGACTTCTTTTTGGGGATTTTATGTATTGTTAATTGACGACGGATAGTTTTTGCTCTGAATGTTGCAAGTTTTTTAGTTGACTACTCATATCATGTGTGATGAACATATAGAAAAAGCAAAAGTTATTATTATTATTATTATTGGAACCAAGCTATTCTTAATAGTTTAGGTAAGTTTCAAACTAAAAGTGTTTCGAAGATGGAAGATTAGGATAACACACATACGGATATACCACTCTCAAATCATAGAAGATTAAGAAAAGGATAAAGTTTAGTTCTCTTGTTTCCAATAAAATCATAAATACAGAATTTTTTTTTTTATTTTTTTTATTTTTAAAGCCATGCTAGGTAACAAATCACATATAAATTGCTATAAACATGATGCTTCTTTTCAAAATGATATAGTAATAAATTACACCATCTTATAAAACAGAAATTTTCTATTTTTACCTTATCATTTTTATGAGCCAAAAGAATTTTTTTATTTCTTTCACTTCAGATACAAAAAAAAAACATAAATAATCATCAAAATCTTAAAGGAAAACAAATCCCCACCACCCCAAGAATTAAAACAAGAAATAAAAGAAGAATAATAATATTAATCAATCAAATAGGAAGAAGAAACCAGCCACCCACCAAGGACAAAATTGTCCATCCAGGTGTACTTTTTTTTACAGGTAATTAAGTTGTAAGGACATGCACGGAATAGTACATTTGTTTCTTTCTTCCATTTTCTTTTTTATGCTATAAAAAGCAGTCAGTCACACATCAAAATTCTCATTCCCTTAAAAAAAAAAACAAAAAGGATTCTAAATAATAGAAAAGAAAAAAAGAAATCCCTTCTTTTAAGCAACCCCGCGCTTTTCTCTCACTCTCTCATCAGAATCCTCTCTTCTCTGCTCTCTGATGTGTTTCAGCTCCACAAATATAAACTGATTCACAATTTCCCTCAACCTATACCGTACAAATTTTATTTTTTTTTTAAATTTCTTTTTGAAATTTCTTTGAATTTTTCAAGGTGAAAAAAAAAATAAAAAAATCAGAGCTTGGTCAACTTTTTCGTCTCTATGTTTTTTAGTTGCTTTTATTGAAAAAGATTCAATTTTTATTAATGGGTTTCCATTTTTAGATTCTGGGTCATTCATATTTTCTTGGTAAAAGAAATACTATAATAGTATTTATTTGTATAATTTGTGGGCAAGTTGGAGACTGGGTCGTTTTCTTGGGGTTTACCGTTTACCTTGCTTTTTTTATTTAATTGTTATTTTTATGATTATCATTTGTTAAAGAGAGGTTCAAAGATGTGTATAAGAGACAAATTACAGTTTTTGAATAGCCGAAAGTCAATTTTTCCTTGCGTTGAATTTGTATAGAAGCAATAAATTTCAGGTCAATAACTTTGACAAATTTTTTTTAACCAAATTTGAAAAGTCATGGGTTGTTTTTTTTATTGAATTATCTTGCTATTTTCCCTGAGTTTCTTGTAGTTATTTAGGCCTATTTGATGATGATGATGAAAACAATTTAGATCTGTTTTCTTGATTCTTTTAGATTACTGACATAAAATCTGAACTTGGTTTTGTTTTGTTGGTTGAATTGTTTAGTTTTTATCAAGCTTTTGATTGATCAAACAATCCCTTTTTTTTGGTGGGATATTTGTGTTGTTGAGTGCTATTATTCATTTGATCTTGAAATATGAATGGTGGGGAGGTTTCTAAAACTGAAAATTCAGAGAATCAAGATGGAATCTTGGATTCCAAAAAGAAAAATGTATCAGCAGCTGGTCTTGGAAGCATTAGTAGCAAAGATATGATCTTTCGTGCTGATAAAATTGATCTGAAAAGTTTGGATGTTCAATTGGAGAAGCATCTAAGCCGTGTTTGGTCAAGAAATGTAGAGAACAATCAAAAGCCTAAGGAGGAATGGGAAATTGATCCATATTAGCTAAGCTGGAAATAAGATATCTTATAGCTCAGGGTACCTATGGTACTGTTTATCGCGGTACCTATGATAATCAAGACGTTGCAGGTAAAGCATTCTATCTATGCTTATAGATTTGTTTAATTTTCGCATTGATTGTTAATTATATAGTTATCATATGATTGCCAATATCTATTATCAGGAGTTATTTAGGACTCCTTACTTGTTGGAAGGAGTTATTTATGATAGCCAATTTTTTGGATTAGGTCCTTCATGATGCCATGAAGAATAGCTATGCATGATTTTGTCCTGATATTGATCAGTGGGATATGTTCTAATTGTTATCTGGTTGCCATTGATACTTCTCCAATGGGAAACTGTTAAAATGTCATACATTCCTTGGAGAAATTTGATGAATTTCATGGGTTGTGCCAAGTGCTGAATGTAATTTATCAAAATCTTTAGTCATTGATTGTTGCATCTTCTATTAATGCGCAGTTCTTTCTGAAGTTAAATGGGATTTGACTAGGGATGTGAATATTTAAATTCAGAACAATGAATTTGCTATATGGGTGCCTTTGCTGGTTTTTTTTTTTCTCTTGGTTATGACTATGATGACCACAGTAGAATGTAGTTTGATATTATTATTTCAAGGGGAATTGGTAGGACTGAGGTTGAGCAATAGTTTTGAGGTTCCTAATACTAAATCAAAAATTCATGTCTAATTTTCATCTAACTTTGTTGTCCATTCATGAGGTATTTTTCTTTCATTTTGCGTTTCAATATTCGGTAGCAATTATTCAAGTACATTACTTGCTTTCTCTCTCCTCTGTTTTCCTGGCATGTTAATCTTCTTGATGAATGAGCAATAACCATGCTTATTTTTGTAGAAAGTTGAATGTAATCCTTAAATGATTCATGTTCTTTGAGTATAGATAACTTAAGTTACTGTGGATAAGAATTTAGACTTTTCCACTAGTAAGAGATGTTGCCTAGCTGTTGGGTCATGGTATGCACTTTCAATCTTTCAGAGTTGTTGGAGCCTAGATTACAATTGATGCAGTATTTGCTTGGCATGCTGATTTCAAGTAATGTAATATTTGCTCCATTAGTGTGGGGATTCGTCTGATTTCCATTATTCTCTTTAATTTAGTGTTGCATATGAGCATAAACAATGTAGTAACAGTTCCCTACGGAATTCTTGAAAATGCTTAAGGACTACTTTCCTTATATTGAAGATGTAAAACTATTGCAACTTATTCTGAATCATGGTATTCAGCTGCTAAACTGCTAGCTGCCGTTTGAAATGTGGGATGGAAATCAGCTTTCCAGCTGATATAGCCTTTAGAAGGCAAACAATTAAAATATCTTCATTCTGTGCGTTGTAGTACTAAATTATGCTTGTTGACTTTTGACCTCATAGTGTGATTAGAGGCACTTGAATCCAGTTAAACTATTATATTTCTTGGACAATGTTTGTTGCAGCAATTTTATGATTTTATCTGTAATTCTTTGTTACACAGTCAAGCTGTACGAAGCGTGGACTGGGGGGAGGATGGCATGGCCACTGCTGCGGAAACTGCTTCTTTGAGGGCATCATTTCGGCAGGAGGTTGCTGTCTGGCACAAACTTGACCATCCAAATGTTACAAAAGTACAACTTGTTTCCTTTTCTAGTTGTAATTATTTAGAATTTTAATATCAATTTCCTGTATAATAAGGATTTTTGGTTGGCCAATGCAGTAAGAAGTGACTTTGTGCTTGAAATTTTAATGTTTTATATATGCTTACATGCAGTTTGTCGGTGCATCAATGGGGACTTCAAACCTTAAGATTCCTTCAAAAAACCCTTCTGAAGGTTATACCAACCTTCCATCAAGGGCATGTTGTGTACTGGTGGAATTCCTCGCTGGAGGAACATTAAAGAAGTTCTTATTCAAAAATAGAAAAAAGAAACTTGCCTTTAGAGTTGTGATTCAACTTGCTTTGGATTTATCTAGAGGGTGAGTTTCTGTTTGTGGGCTATATGAATGAAATGTATCCTGGATTGAACTCAATTTTGTTCAACTTTTGCAGGTTGAGCTATCTTCACTCTAAGAAGATTGTACACCGTGATGTCAAAGCTGAAAATATGCTTCTGGATACTTTCCGAACTCTAAAGATTGCGGATTTTGGTGTTGCTCGTGTTGAAGCGCAGAATCCCCAGGACATGACAGGTGAAACTGGAACCCTTGGATACATGGCCCCAGAGGTACTCATTCTCCCTGTTAAGAAGTTCTGTTTTGTGAGATAAAAATACCACAGGCATGGATCTTATAAACACAGATACATAAATATCCTATCCCTGATTTCAAGTATCAAAACGTTTTTGCATTTGTCTATTCCTACTCCCTTTTAATTCATCAATACACCAACTGCCAATGTTAGGGAGCTACAAGCTTACATAACCTTTCCTCCCTTCCCCTTCTGTACTTTGCTTAGCAAGTGAAAGTTTACCAGCTCAATTATTGATTCTTTCCCTTTACCCTCCTTTTCCCTTCCACTCCACCCTTGAGATACTGTGTAGACCAAATTGTTCAAAGTAGTAATCTGACCTTTTAGGTTTTTTATCGAGCTTTGAAGTGTATTTCAGAATTTATAATGCTTGCAAGTATTAGTTATAGTGGTAAACTTCTATGCTTGTAGGGGCTGATGTCAGTGGCACCTTTTACTTTTCCCTGCTAATATTGGATGGTCATGGGACTGTTAATTTCATGTACTTAAGCAGTTGGACATACTCCTAAGTCTTTTAGTTCTTTCATGTCAATGCATTTTATCCTTCATTTAAACCAGAGCTGAGTTACTTAAATGTTAAATCTCTCTCTTAAACACAGACACAGACACCCACACCCCACCCCAGCCAACACACATACAAAAGAGCAAGAGTAATCTGAGGCGACGTAACTTTTGCTTTTCCTTTTAAAAGAATTTGTGCTGGAAAATATGCCCATTTGAATTTTATAATTTGTTGTTTACAGTTTTAAAACTTTTATTTTCTTTTATTTTAGGGTAGGTTCTTGATGGCAAGCCTTATAACAGAAAATGTGATGTCTATAGCTTTGGCATTTGCTTATGGGAAATTTATTGTTGTGATTTACCTTACCCTGATCTTAGCTTTGCCGAGGTTTCTTCTGCAGTGGTTAGACAGGTCAGTTTGACTCAGACAATTCTTATCTCATAATGCTTCATTCTGCTTACTTACCCAAATTTGTTGAGCTGCTAAAGGAAATTTATTTGGCTGCATTGTCCTGTCTTCTAATTGAATTTGAGAACTAGTTAAAATGAGCATTGACCTTGTTTTGCGGGAACGTACCTTTCAAGTCACCAGATGTTTGAATATTTATTCATGAAATATTTGGTGTCTATACAAATGCCTAATATCTGATTTTTGGGTGACATAATTATAATTCTCATGTTTAGTTAATAGAGTTTCACAACTGTAAGCAAATCACGTCAGTTGCCTTTACTGTGATTTGAGCACGTGCCTTTTGTTAGCTGTTTATCCTATTCGTCCCAGTAGTAGGGGTTCCCTTGATGTGACGACATTAGCAAAAGATGGGTCATTTTTTTCAGTTCCTTCTTCGTTTCTTGTCTCAATTTTGGTAACTTTTATAGGGTACCGCTTTTCATGAGGAGTAAAGACTTTTACTTATATGAACTGTTGGATTTCCGAAAATTTCAATGATTGAGGAAAGTTATATCTTGATTCTCATCTATTTTTCGCTTTGACATAAAATCTCGATTTTAAAATATATCCAGAACCTGAGGCCTGAAATCCCAAGATGTTGTCCGAGTTCTTTGTCAAACATCATGAAGAAGTGCTGGGATGCCAATCCAGAAAAACGACCCGATATGGATGAAGTAGTAAGGCTGTTAGAAGCAATTGATACAAGCAAAGGAGGAGGAATGATACCAGAAGACCAAGCTGGTGGCTGTTTCTGCTTCGCTCCAGCTCGGGGTCCATGAGATTTCACTGTCCGACTAGTCTTTTGTAGGTTCAAATTTATCATGTAGCCTTTTTTTTTTTTTGCGGGGTGGGGTGGGGTTGCTTTGAAAAATTTTCCACTGGCTGTTTCAAACTCAATTTGCTGTTCATAAACGAAACGAAGTACTTAAAGTTGATCTAATTTGCGAGATATTTCATGTATACTAATTCGTTTCAATCTTAAAAAAATCAAGTGGCATTTTTTACAACGAATTGCGGATTAGATGGTAGACGCTTTTTCTATAATCTTGGTCACGGTTACAAATCATTAAAGGATAGATGGGAGGGGTTGGTTTTATTTTATTTTTTTTAAAAAAGTGGCATCTTTTTTGCTTTGAAATATTTTCTACTACTTGAGTGATAAATACTAAGTCTCTCTTACTCCCAGGAACTACATACAAAAAAGAATAGATTCGTAACTTGAATTCCAAGGCAATCATTCGAGATGCTTTTGATCTTGAAATAGAGAATAATTACGGCAGCCTGGGGGGACACCCTTGAATGATGCTTTAAGGTATTATCTGCATGGTGTCTAACTATCAGTTCGGAAAATTATATGTTATCTGCATGGTGTCTAAAGTTCGGAAAATTATATGTTACGGTAAGATATTATATTGTTATTTTTAAATATTTGTATAATAAATTATTACGTATTTTGAATACTTATATTTTACATTATATGATTTTATTACGATATAATATTGTTATATTTTAAAATTTATATTATATAAATATTTAAAATATATAATATTATATTATATAAACTTTCAAAATATAACAATTTGACATTTTCACTGAACTACAGAATTTTCATATGCTTTAGATAATAATAACCACCACTAGGAGAATGATGTTTTGTGCTTCTACTGTTCTATTTGTGCTCCATTTTGGGTTGAGAGGTGGTTTTTGTGTTCGTGAAGTGCGTACACATGCCATTGAAACACATAAGTGGATACCTACTATGGCTTTAAGTTTCTCAATTTTGGGCTGAGAATTTCTTGGTGGATATGAAATGAAAAAATTACTTAGCTTACACTCTCTTTTGCCTGCCTTTCTAAATATATCTCTCCATTCTTGGTTTGCCAAATTAGGATACGAGCAGTCGTGCACGTAATAAAACCATTCTCTATTATCCTTTCCGTTTACATGTAGAAAATTGATGGCTTTCAAAATCTCTCTTCTAGCACAATTCCAAACAATCTGGACATCGTTAAATCGTGTGTAATAAGACTTCATTCGGTTGTCTACTAATAAGAATTTGGTTAAAATACTTTTTGAACAAGTTGATAAATTAATGCAATAGTTTATTTATTTATACAAAATCACAAACTCACTGGCGTATACTAGATTCACAAAAAAATGAATAAAATCTGACTAAATATCTAAAAAATTAATGATTTAATATGATTTTAGCATGTACATAGATGTTGGTAAGTGATCATGAATTTATAGTATTGTAAATCACCCTCTTTTAATGTAAACATGGTCTCTTTCCTTGAACATTAATCCAGGCTAATGCTTATCTAGAATGCCTGAAAAACAAGAATTTTCTTTCCTTAAATTCGTGAAAAAAACCCATTTATATATCTTGTATTATGCCGTACTCAAACTATGATGAATGATCATAGTCATAGATATCCATTCCGAAACTGCTTTTCTTGTAGTTAATTATGGGGCAGGCTGTCTTAAATATTATCTTATAATAATTGTGTATAAATAAAGCAGCATATGAGCATGCATGATATGTGGTATATATTTTATCTTCTGATAAGCCATAAAACATCCAACCACAAAAGTATGTGGAATCCTAATCTTCAATGTTTTTTCCAGTCTATGCACTCAAAAGGGTTTTGTGGCGGACAAGAATTGACATCATTTTTTTGTCTTCGAACCAATTGTTCTCAACTTATTGGCAATTGAAAAGTATATGACTAGAAAAAAAAAAAAAAAAAAATAGTACTAGTTTGTGTGTGTGACAATTAATGTTATTATTTCGTACTAGGATTTCAAAAATAAAGTCACCAATGTGACAATTTTTTTCTTTTTTGCCTTCCGTTACAATGATGATTTGACGTCCATGTTTTCAATCTGATTCAAAATAGTTTTCAGAATCAAATAAACATTAGCAGTTGTTGAATAATTATTCTGATCCAATAGTTAGATTATATGAAAAGACATTAACAATAATGGAGGTTCCAAAGAAACCTAGTTCCTCTCTTTTTTAAAATTTTTAATAAAGTGGCGTGATGAAACTTGTCCTCTGAACTTAGTTTAACTAGCTAGTTCGGATATTAATCAAGTAACACATAATATTATATTGTATAAAATTTTAAAATATAATGGAACGATAATATAAAAAAATAATAAAATTTTCATTAGTTATATTCTTTTCATCTTGGTGCTTACGGTATATATGTTGCCTGATTGGAAATAACAAAAAGTAAGTGATTAAGCATTATTAGTTAGCTAAAAGGAAAATAAGAAGGTTATAGACTCTAATGTTCTATATCTTACAACTTACAGACTCCTTAAAAATTTTATTTTTTATTTTTAAATTTTTAAATTAACTCTATCTCTTAATTTTTAAATATTTATCCGTTAAAATAAAAATTCTCTCATTAAAAATTATAAATAGTGTCAGTAATATTGAATATCTAATCCTACTACTATTCTTCCTAAAATACAGAAGAAGGTGGATGAAAAAGAATGTAGCCATGAAGCTGGCTACGTGCATTAATTTTTCACATAGATAAGAACAAAAGAACAGTTGTTTTGTAATGAATCTTCAATTGATTTTCATCTCGTGGTCGATGTAACTATGATGTATCCACTTGGAGGAAAGGATTAATTTCTTGATAAATATTTAGATAGATTTGATTTTTTGTTTTTTACTTGTAAATTTTGTGGTGTAAATTAAATGTTATGAAATCTGTGATATAAACTGATATAGTAAGATTTTATAAAATTTAATTTTGATTGCAGGGTTTACAGATGTGACCAAAAATCATGTCTATAGTAATATTTTCCTAATTTCTTAACCAAATAAAATCAAACTACATACAAGGAACTTGGAGCAAAACTGGTCTTAGAAAAACTTTTGGAACAAGTGATTTTTTTTGAACGTCAAATCATATTGAAAATTGGTAAATATTTAGGTAGATTCGACTTTTGTCATCATTTGTAAATTTTGTAGTGTGGATTAAAGTTTAGAGAATCTATGACATCAGCTGATGTAAGCAAAATTTTTTAAAATTTAATTCTGATCATATGGTCTACATGTGAAGTCAAAAATCGGGTCTACCTAAATATTTTTCATAAAAAATATCAATTTCTTGGACAGTTTGAGGAGTGTATTTAATACTAAAGCACCAAAAAATGGCGAATATATGGAAACTAATTAAGGGTTTTCTTTAATAGATTACCAAAATTATGGATTTTGTAACCTCCAACGTCCACATGAATATATATATTTGAATATAAATACTACAAATTACATATTGCTTTATAGACGATAGAATAATGCTTAATCGAACAAGTATACATATTTCATCGAAATACTATTAACATGAGTTAAGAGGAAAAATAATTGCAATTATAGTCCCTCATGTTTGGAACACATGGCAATTTTAGTCCATTCAAGTGCAGATTTGGCACATTGATTTTTTTTTTTCATCTCTCCTCTATTCCTTCGTGATTCAAACCCATAACCAATAGATAATAGAAAAAATTTCTTGTCATTTAAACTGCATTTCATTGTCATGATAATGAGACATCACCAACTTCATACTTTTCCTTGGAAGAAAAAAGAAAACAAAATCATAATTCAAAATTCTAATAAAGCACAAAATATGAGCATATATAATTTAAAATTTGTTATTAACAAAATTCATAGGGTGAGCTTAGTCTTTATTGTTAAAAACTTGAGTACCATACTTTTATAGGAAAAAAAATTTGGGTTAATTTGTAAAATGAGCTTATTCTTTAATTGTAATATGCACCCTTAAACTATTAATTTTAGTATTTTAGTACTTTATACTATCAATTTGATATGTTACTCCAATGAGTTGAAAATTAATAAAATTTTCTAACTATTATTTTGGGTAAAATGACTTTAATACATGTAATTTACTTTTGATTACTGAAATACCCTTATTCGTGTATTGGTTTAAAGTATTTTCATTAAAAAAAAATCATCAAAATTCACTAATTTTTAACTAATTATGTACCAAAAATTAATCATATAAGACATTAAAGTGTTAAAATTAATCACTTAATGTATAAAATACAAAATAACAATAGTTTAGGAGTGAATATTATAAATACTAAATCTTTAAACTATCGTTAAAATTAGATTAAAATTTTTATATATCACGCTATTATATATTATATCGTTATATTTTAAACACTGCAAAATGTACAAAGGATTTAGTCAAATTTTAGCATAGGACATATTGGGTGACTTCACGTCTCGGTGCTACCATAAATGTTGCAAATGGAGTCGTGTGAAGCAGACACAACGCAACTGTGACAAAACACTACAAATTCTTCCAGTCTCTCAAACCTCTGCTCTGCCACCTTTGCTTGCTAAATTCAGCACCACAAAAAAATAAAAAAATAAATAAAAATCGAAATTCAAGAACTTTTCGTTTCATACATCCGAAACAAAGGAAATTAATACTAATATTCAAAGTATATTTATATATGGTTCTTGAAAATGGTTAAATCATCTGAAGTTATAACGGATTTGGTCAGCCGGTGTGGTGGTTATGCAGTCATCGACGGTGGACTTGCTACAGAACTTGAACGTCATGGTGCTAACCTCAATGACCCTCTTTGGAGTGCAAAGTGCCTCATGACTTCCCCTCATCTCATCAGAAGAGTACAATCAATATTTCCTATCTCACTCTGTTTTTTTTTTTCCCTGTAGGGCTTTGGTGCATATATATATATATATATATATATATATGTTAATCATGCTAGTCAACCATTCTGAAATTTTTTTTTTTTTGTTTTTTTTTTCCATGTCTGCTGGATTCTTGAAATGAGTAACTGAATTATAATCTGAAAAATGGAATTTTTTCAGTAATATTGATAAAGTTGAATTTAAGATAATCTTGAATTACCATGTACAGATAATTTTTCCCCTAGTTAAATTGCATGCAAAAGACATTAATTTGTTGTAAAAAGGTGAATTTATTTGTTTGGATATAGTTAAATGGGTACTTGATTTTGTTGAGGTTGGAAAGTTTAAGGATGGAAAACAATTGAACATATACTTTTGCAAATGGAACTTAATTATCTGTTGTTTATTTATCAGTATTGAATTTTGTCCCCTAGTTAAGACTTCTGTGGTTCCTAGTTACAGATCAGGACCAAGACAACTTGTTTCTTGTGATGACAAAGAAACGATTCATGGCAAATTGAACAACTTAAAAGCTCTATGAATTTGACCTTATTTTCTTGGCCCCTCTCAAAATTATTAATATCTTGTTCTTGGTCATGTGCTTTCCTTGTTATATTCTTTAGTTGGATGTTTCATGTGATAGGTACACCTTGACTACCTTGAAGCTGGTGCAAATATCATAATATCTGCATCATATCAGGTTAGAAGGTTTGTCCCATAAGTTCGTTTTTTTTTTTTTTAATTTTCGTGTGGATATTGGTGGGAAGTTTGAATTGCCATTGTGTGTGAGACAGGCTACCCTTCAGGGATTTGAAGCCAAGGGCATATCTAAAGAAGAAGCTGAAACTTTGCTCAGGAGAAGTGTTGAAATAGCACTGGAAGCGCGGGATATATATTATGATAGAGCCAGCAAAGGTTCTTGGGATTATAATGGAGATCCAAAAGCTTTAAAGCATCCAATCCTTGTTGCTGCTTCTGTAGGAAGCTATGGAGCTTATCTTGCTGATGGTTCTGAATATAGGTGATTTTTTCGTGTTCTTCTTACATTCAAGTCGGAGCTGGATTTTTGGTGATAGAACACTGAAATGACACTTGAAATTGTGCCAGAAGTTTCCACCAAAAAATAAGGAAAAAAAATTGTGCAAGGAGGTTATTTTCCCTCTTGAACACTTGTGTACATCTTGTTCTTTGCAGTGGCATATATGGGGACACATTATGTGACTGTAGAGACTTTGAAAGATTTCCATAGAAGAAGAGTTCAGATTCTTGCTGATTCTGGTGCTGATCTGATTGCATTCGAGACAATTCCA
Organism: Cinchona pubescens; assembly: GCA_025175665.1. Taxonomy (NCBI): domain Eukaryota; kingdom Viridiplantae; phylum Streptophyta; class Magnoliopsida; order Gentianales; family Rubiaceae; genus Cinchona; species Cinchona pubescens. Next base: position 555,173 of record JANKKI010000394.1, read on the forward strand.
AACAAAATGGAAGCTCAGGTATCTTCTTCTGCATTGTGAATTTGTGATTGTGATGGGTACTTAGCTCCTTTCTCTTGCTGGAATTTTAGATGTTTCGCTAGTCTTTTGATTGGCTTTCAATTGTAGGCCTATGCTGAGATTCTTGAGGAAGACAACATAAAAATTCCAGCCTGGCTTTCTTTCAATTCTAAGGATGGAATCAATGTAGTTAGCGGGGATTCTATATCAGATTGTGCTGCAATTGCTGATTCATGCAATCGAGTGGTCGCAGTTGGAATCAACTGCACTTCTCCAAGATATATTCATGGACTTGTTCAATCAATCCGGAAGGTATAACCAATTTTAAGAAGATTGCTTAAATTGAACTCATTAGAACCAACTCTGAGTTATAATTGTCATCCAGGCTGAAATACATAACTTCGTGCTTACCTTGTATAAATTAAAAATCTAAAATATCTTACCTCGTGATTACTTTTTAGTAACTAATTGCTTTACTGGCTAATAATTCTGCAGGTAACTAATAAACCAATCCTTATATATCCAAACAGCGGTGAGACTTATGATGGTGTCAGGAAGGAATGGGTGGTGAGTAGTCTATAAATGGAAGAGTTCCTTTACTAATGTGAAATGTCTTCAAAGTTTTCTACTGTATATCAATACCAGAAACTGGTGTAATGTGTCAATGTCCAATAAGCTAAGTTGCTTGCATATCAGTTATTTCGGAGGGTTAGTTTGAGGGAGCCATGCTAATTCCTTGTCTTTGTCTCTTCAATCCCCGTTTCAGTTGCAATTTGTGTTCCCCATTAGTGGACATCTAAATTGATAGATTAAACTGATGACACAACACAATATTGTAATAATGTCATGTGGTTTCTGCATTACATCTCTGACATGTCAGAATTCGTGAAGTTATGGTTCAATCTTGTTATGTCAACAAGAAACTAATATCTCCAGTGCTTTTTCTCCTGCAGCCTACAACTGGAGTTGCAGAAGTAGATTTTGTGTCGTATGTAGGGAAATGGCGCGATTCTGGTGCTTCTCTCATCGGAGGTTGTTGCAGGACTACTCCAAACACCATCAGAGCAATCGCTAAAGCTCTATCCGAACAATCAGCTCCTCACTTTTAGTACCCTGCAAAGTCGAAGACTAACTTTCGATAGCCAGCAAGAAGAGAGGCAATCCTTTTTGCTTTATTTGTGGACATTTTCTTCCTAATCCTATGTCTCGTGTACATGCTTCCTTCCTGAATAAATGTTAATATCTGTGTTCTTGTTTGAGAGCCATGGTAGCTTAATATTTATGTATATATATTGAGTGACTGCACAAGGATGTAATAGATATTCAAGATCAACGAAAAGATGATCACCTTTATAAAGGATGTGATAGATTAATTTGCATAGTTCATTGGTTCCAAGTGATCTCCTTATCCTTGATGGATGGAAAAAAATTTAAGTATTATTCTCTCAAGAGCCAATGAAACTCATTTAGGACTATATCAGGAGCTTTATTAACTGAACTCTTTTAGCAAAGGAATTTGCAGACCATATTAATGCAAGTGGCTCAATGATATACACTTTATCAGTTCTTATATGGCAATTTCTTGCAAATACCTACTCCTCGAATGCCACTAAAATCAAACACTTTAAGCTTAGCAACCTTCTGCAATAACTCACATTCACTCTTTCTTGAATAAGACTGAATTTTCCTTACCAAAAAATATATATATATATAGTATCAATATATATATATATATATATAATAAATAATAATAAAACTTTGAATTCTAAACCACAAAAACTTTTCTACTCTGCGCTTCTCCCTTTTAGTATCTTCTCAACATCTATGTTCAATGTACTACTCAAAATTGCATTATTAGTTTCATTAATATCATTGCAACAATTTTGATTATGATAAATAGATTACACTATTGCAATTATTAATACGCGCCTTAAATAATTGTCTACACAAAAATATTGAACACAAATCTAGACTCACCTTCTTCCATCTATCTCCTAGTGATGTGCATATGAAATGTATAACTATGAATCGCTTAGTAATAACTGCATTCTTCGAATTTTGCCTCCAAACAACTCCCCCCAAAAAAAATAAAAATAAAATCCTCCTATAATGATTACCCTTTTTTAGGAGATTTTGAATAATTCAAACATGGGAAATACTTAGGTAGATATGGTCTACAGCTCCACTTATAGATTCTGTGGTATAAATTAAATCTATCTTCTAGTGATGTGCATATGAAATGTATAACTATGAATCGCTTAGTAATAACTGCATTCTTCGAATTTTGCCTCCAAACAACTCCCCCCCAAAAAAAAATAAAAATAAAATCCTCCTATAATGATTACCCTTTTTTAGGAGATTTTGAATAATTCAAACATGGGAAATACTTAGGTAGATCTGGTCTACAGTTCCACTTGTAGATTTAGATTCTGTGGTATAAATTAAATATTATAGAATTTATACATTAACTAATGTAGGTAAGATTCTGTAAAATTTAATTCTAACCACAAGGTCTACAGGTGGGACCGCAAGATCTATAGGTGGGCCTAAGACGGATCTATGGTAGTATTTTCCATTCAACATAATTGGATAACAATATGTTTCTCATAAAAAATAAATTTTAAAAAAAGTCAAAATAAAATCATGCCGGTTGATGATAGTATTAATCTGACCTGTAATTTATAAGGAAAAAATTTATATAAATCCGATTTTTGGCCCTATCTGTAAATTTTGCAGGTCAAAATTAAATTTTATAAAATTTTACTTACATCAATTTATGTCATAAATTTTATAACATTTAATTCACATCATAAGATCTACAAGTGAAACCAAAAACCAAATATAGGTAAGTATTTCCCAATTCATAAACCCTGCCTCTTAAACCCAACGTCAAGAAAGCCAAAAAGCTTATGTTTTGGCCTTTGGTTCTCCCCTTTATTCGTGTTCATCTTTGCCCTGTCTTTCTTCTCAAGGGTTCGGTTTCTTCTCTGCAACATAACCCCCTCCTTTATTCTACGAGCAAGATAAGGTAATTCTCCCTCCCTCTTTCTCTTTAGAATTCTCATGCTTCTCTTCTTGTGTCAAGATTGTCTTTGCTATGTGGTGCTTTAAGCTGTCATTAGATGCATAAAAATGAAACTTAAAAGAAACCCATATGATTAAAAGATATCATCAAGAAACTTATAGTATTGAAAACCCTTTTGTTTTTTTGTGTGATTTTGTTGCGTAGATAGGTTTTTGAAGGTAGGGGAATTGAAAATATTCCCTCATAGTAACCTAAGCCCTTTTTGCCTTTTTTAGTTGTTTTTCCCAAGGATTATGAGAAAAAGCATCTGAATTGTATCATAATATGTATTCTTAGCTGATTTTGTCAATGTCATTAAATACCCTTTTGCTAATTTGGTTGATTCTTATGGTAATTCTCAGGTTTGGTTACTTCTAGGTTTGTTGTAGAAAATGCAGTCAAGATTGAAGCTTTTCCAGTCTTTTTGGCATTTGGGAGCCCGAATAAATCCGATTAGGTTCAGTAAAGATGTTAGATATGTAACTGAAGGGAATAATAATTTCGTGTGGAATCCCTTTTGCACTGTGACTGAGTCAGTTCATGCAACTGACTCACCTGAACTTCCACAATGGTTTAAGTCTTCTGGTAATGAGGCCAATGCCGTGGAAAATTCAGGTGGTGATGATGATTTTGTGCTCCCCTCACTCTCAAATTGGATTGAGAGTCACCAGCTTAATCGTCTAGAAACTGATCTTGAAAGGACAGCAGGTGATGTGTCGGACAGTGATGTTGATAGGATTAGTACAATTCTGAAAAATGAGTTTGAATCACAGGATGCTGTTTTTGAAGCTTTAAATGGTTGTGGCCTTGATGTGAAAGAGGATTTGATTAAGCAAATTTTGGAAAGATTTAGTTTTGATTGGATACCTTGTTTAGGGTTCTTTAAGTGGTGCAAGATCACGGAGAGATTTGGAGTTTTCACCTGACTTGTATAATATGATGGTTGATAATTTGGGGAAGTCAAGGAAATTTGATCTTATGTTTGAATTCGTGGAAGAAATGAAGCAGTCGGGAGCTTCCATTACATTGGTTACAATGAGTAAAGTCATGAGAAGACTTGCAAAGGCCGGGAAGCTTGATAATGCTATAGACGTGTTCAGAAATTTGGAGCAATTTGGAGTGCCCAAGGATATTTATGCCTTTAACATTTTGATTGATGCATTGATTAAGCATCGAGGTGTTGAGCATGCTGAAAGAGTTATCCTAGAATTTAAGGATATTATATCTCCAAATACTTACACTTTCAACATGTTAGTTCATGGTTGGTGCACAGCTAGGAACCTAGAAGAAGCTAGGAAGACTGTTGTTGAGATGAAAAAACATGGTTTTAGTCCTGATATGGTTACATACACTAGCTTTATTGAAGCTTTTTGCCGTGAAAAAGATTTTAGCATCAAAGTTGATGCTACGTTAAAGTACGTACAAGAGCAAGGACTTGCCCCTTCTGTGGTGACATATACCATTATAGTGACTGCACTGGGGAAGGCAAAGGAAATGAGTAGAGCTTTAGAATTTTGTAAGATGATGAAGCAGAAAGGACGTGTTCCTGATAGTTCATTTTATAGCATTTTGATTGAAAATCTAAGTAAATCAGGGAGACTGAAGGATGCTCGTGAACTATTTGAGGATATGGCTAAGCAGGGAGTTGATCCAGATACATTGACATATAACACAATGATTGCTGCTTCTACACGACACTCTAAAGAAGAGGATGCCTTAATGTTGCTTAAAAAAATGGAGGAGAGTCCATGCAAGCCTGATCTTCAAACTTATGCACCATTGTTAAAGATGTGTTTTAGATTGAGAAGAATGAAAGTGCTTTCCTTCCTGTTGAGCCACATGTTTAAGAATAATGTGAACATTGATCTTGGAACATATGCTCTTCTGGTTAGTGGGCAAATTGGACTATGCGCAAATGGGAATCTAAATCGTGCTTGTTCATTTTTTGAGGAATCAGTGAAGAGAGGGTTTGTTCCTACAGATGCTATGTATAAAAAAATTGTGAAAGCACTTCAAGAGAAGTGTATGAGAAAAGAAAAAGACCGGATTGAAGAACTGGTGCAACAGGCTAAAAGGCAAAAAACTGTTGATTCTTCCAAGAGCTTTGTTCAGATTCAAGAATGATTCATTCAGCACCTCTCATAGATTTTTCTTTTTTTTTTTTTCCTTTGGTGATATTTTATCTGGATCACGTTACTTCCATCTTTCCATTTTCCTTGGTCACAACACAAGCATCACTAATTACATGAATACACTTTGCCTAGCACGAGAACAAATAGTCTTGATCTTTTGAACCGTAGTGTCTGATGCAGATGAACTTTTTGTTTATCACGATAATGCTGAAACAGAGTGGCCTATTTTGAGATGTGCTGCTTCATCAACAGCCCATTGCGGTGTAATGCAGCCTCAGGCGAACTAGATTGACGAAAGTTCATAGTAAGCAGTATGGAACTGTGAGCATCAACAAGATTACACGCATGATAGGGAACTAAGACCGAAGAGTGCAAAATGGTCTAATAGTAAAATTCAGTTAAAATTTTTGAACTTCAAAGCAGTTGGCTGCAAGTAAAACTTAAATTCAACAAAGAATAATTGCAATGCATCTTAGCTGCTTTAGTTAGAATTATAGGGGGATGCGGTGATCCCATTTTACATTTGACAAAACAATTGGTGATGTGAGAGTCAGTTGCCTTTGTAAGATTACTTTTGCTGTGTTTTATGAAGTATTTTGTGTACAAATATTTCCCTGAAATAGTATTAACAACAAATTACAATGACACTATCTTATACAACTGCCTCATCTAAATTTCTCTCTTCTGTTCTTTTTGAAGAACCAGATATAGTAATCTATTCCAATGGGGTGGAAAAGGTTAGAAACAAGAAAACAATGTAAACAAGAGCAACATGAAGAGAGAGAGGCGTCGACGCATTTAAGCAGGTGAGTAGAGTCTCATCTCTGATGACTCGAGATTTGCCCTTACATGAACTCCAAGGAAAGCCTGAATCAAGATGATGAACTCCTTGGCGAGATGGATCATGCAGAGAGACAGTGTCTCATATCTTCAGATAATAAAGAATTGGAAGTACTACGCCGCAATAACTTTCTGGACTTTGGTTTTTGCCACCCCAGCCTTTCCAAAAACTCCTCTATCAACCTAAAACATGGTACAAATGAAATGGTATTAAAACACGGGGCACCTAATAAACAGAAAATTAATCCACACTACTAGTACTCACAAGCTGCAAATACTCTTCTGTGAAGATGCCAGTTCACGATCTGGGAAGCTATCTTCGAGCCGAAAACTCAACCAAACATAGAGGTCCAAAACCTTCAGATATCCATGGTAAAGAAGCTTAGCATATGCAAGTGCTACAACATTAGAAAGGCAGAAAAGATGTCGAATACTTTCCTATTCTATTGAAAGGATGGTCTCTTAACCATGCATTGCATACAGCTCTAAAAGGTTTAACTATTCAGGATACAGAACCATGTTTTCTTCCCAGGCTTTAGCAAAGCTAAACATACAAACCTTGTGAATAGATTCCAACTCCTTAAGAGCAGTGTGGGTTTTTGGCACCTTCAATGTCCCTGGGGTAAATATCTCCCGAAGTCGAACAATGCCGCGTTCAGAATAATTGTGAGCAAACTGCAAATGACAAAAGGATTGTAAAGTTTCTCCAGTAAACAAGCATTTCAAAATATACATGTACTAACTAAAATAACTTACCTGCGTGAGGCCCTGAGATGAAATGCAATCCTTCATGTCAACTGGGCTACAAAATACAAATTCCAATTATACATGGTTAAAAAAAAAAAAAAAAAAAGATTATATGAACAAAAGCATGAGCTAATCGGTACTAACATCTAGCTTGAGAGCAAATAAGCTCTAGGTGTATTATTTTGAAAAATTGTGTACAACCATTTTATAAAGTGGAACTACATAAGTTGAGGTAACAAAATAAAACAAAAATATTAACACGTAAAATAAGAGAACATTGATTGATAAGGACACAAAGATGTTACCTCATACAAAAGAGATACTTATCATCCAATTTAAGGGGTAGCTCATCAATGACAGCAGCAACTTTCTGTTTTTGAGAAGGATAGTTTCAGCAATTCCAAGTTCAAAATCTCAAAATACAAGCATAAGGTGAGAAATGAACCTTGACCAATTACAAAATGGAATTAGAAAAGGAAGTCAGAAACAAACATACCAACATTTCTTCACAATTAGTAATAAAGTAGTGTGCAGATAGCTTGGCATTCTCCACGAAGTGTTCCTGCAAGTGAGGAGAGAACCAAAAATGACGAAAAAGGAAATAAGGGGACCAATCTTTACACATGATACCAATAGAATTATGCAAAAATTGAATTTATAACATATTTAGAGGAAATTAACCTTTTTTAATTTGTAATCAACAAATGAACATAAGTATAATTGTGAACAGTGTCTCACAAGCAAAAACTGATTTTACACACTCAGACAATACATGTGTTTGTGAGAAAGAGACAAAGAGAGAGAGGGAGAGACACACACAGAGAGAGAGAGAGAGAGAGAGGCATACCAAAATCTGGTATAAGCTATGCTTAGGATGTAGACGAGAGTACATGAACAAAAGGTCGAAGTTCGGAAATAATCCTGCTCTCTGGATCATATAGAATACCTATTTATTCTATGATCACATTTAAATGTAGAAGCAACTTAAGGAAAAAGTATAGACTGGTGCAGGAATTGTTCAACAACCTCCAGCATGGGAGATGGAGAATCTAGTGATGAATGAAGGAGGGGTAGATCTTCTGCATCTAGGCAGGTAACTTCACCTACTGGAAATTCAGATCCATACCGACCAGCTCTTCCTGCAAGAAACAGCAATAAGCACAATATAATAATGTGCAAATGAACAGAGGCAACAAGCCAGTATATGGCAATCTTCCTCCATTTTCAGTTTGTTTTGCTCTAGTACTTCCCCTCAGAGACATGAAAAGTAAAAAACTTTCCGAACCTTATGCATGTTGCATTCAGATTGAAGTTTGAGAAATAAAACAGAATTTTGTCTATCCATGTACCATACCTGCAATTTGTTTGATCTCCGGAACAGTAAGCTCCCGTGTCTCCAATCCATCGAATTTCTCCAACTTCGAAAATAAGATTCTAGAGATGTTCAGATTGAGACCCATCCCAATAGCATCACTAGCTACAAGAACATCAAACTCACTTTCAGCATCATTGAACCTCGTTGCCTGCAATCCGGAAGCATGTATTAGCTCATAGCTAATTGCTGATTTATCAATAACACAAAAAAAGAAAAGAAAAAAAGAACATCGATAGAAGCACAGATTGATTTTGAAAATAAAAGAATCCTTTTTGGACCTCTAAAACACAAGTTTGGCATTCCAATTTTAGACAAGTACATTGCATGTAGATAAGCTTATCAGGCAAAGTGTTATACCTGTTAAGTATGAGACAGTTTGCAAAGCATAAGAAAGGTTTTTTTTTTTTTTTTTTTTTGAAAGAAAAAAATAGTGATGCAGGAAAGGAATACTGTTAGGACAATAAGAGTGTTAAAAACTCCATTTTCAGCTAATTAAACATAAAAAGGAAAATGAACAAAGTTATCCTCATTAAAAGACGATTTTAAAAAGACAGTAGTCAAGTTAGGCTTCTGGCATGAGGCCAAGTTCTATTGCAAATGGAGACACAGAAAATAAAGGAACTGAAACCTGTCTTGTGCGAGTCTCAGGCGGCAGCGAACCATAAACTACAGAACAAAGATGCTTTTTTCCAGCTTCGATTTCTTTCTGTTTCCATTAACGATTTAAAAAAAAAAAAAAAGTTATGATCAGAGACTCCTTATTACACAAAAATGCATAACAGAACCAGAGTATAAGCAGAAGTGTAGATGTAGTCAAGATAATATGATATTCCAAACTTTAACTACTTTAGTCTTGCAGATCAAGAACATTGGATGAATTCACAAACAAAACATAAGCTCCACAATTCAACTGAACTTCATCTATTAGCACAAGATTGTAAATCAAACCTAATTAAGCCACTTCCACCAGTTATCACAAGATTCTAAGTCGAAACATGAGACATTTTCCTTAAAAAATAGTTTTTCCACCACATGCAACTTAACACGTGGCATTGCCAGCACATTCATCTATCTAAACGTATGTGTAAACTACAATCCACAAAATTGACTGAAAACAAGCTGATACTAATAGTCTGAGAAAATTATACAGTGTAGCATTGTTTTAAACTGCTGATACGATTGAAAAGAGCAGACATTTTGTTCATTGATATGAAAAAAGCCCCGCAACCAACTTCAATAACTACTAAGAAATATTCCTGTACTAGGTCCTAGGCCAGCTAGTGGCTTATTAAATGCATGGATAAGCCATCATTACACCTTAGCACTTAATGCCTGCTTCAGAAATAGGATATGCACAACATACATTTTATTGTTGTTTCTAAATTAAAACCATATATTTCAAAATCCTACAAGCATTTTTTGCTATTTCTGTATACAGATACGTAGAGGAAGGAAAGGAATTTTTGACGCACAAAAAAGTTTAAAAGTTATGCCAACCTTTAACCTGTATATCTCCTGCCTTGAAAATGTGACAATGCAGTCACCTGTGCGTATATTGGAGAAAGATCCAAGAGGGACCTTTAGAGGAATGAGAGGTGAAAGCCTCTCGTAGTGTTGAACCTAAGGGAGAAAAGAAAAAGAAGAAAAATTAAACAAGCAGCTGGCAGGGAAAGAAAATACATGTATAAATATGTATGTATATTATACCAACTGTCTTTTGATTTTATTTCTGTTCAACTTTCAGATTTGGTATTCATACACCCACTTCACTCCCACCCAGATATATAAATCAGGAGAGGAATAAAATGCTCAACCTCGAAGTCAGCTAATTGTTATTAAATATCTTTTACTACTGCATTTAATATAATTGTCAAATGAAGCAGTGTATATATTAGGAAGGTCAACCAGAAGTAAAACAGCTCGAATGCAGAAAATGTTAAAATAAATAAATAAAAACATCTAGAAAAAGTGACTGTCTACTTATAAAGAGACACTCTTGCATCATATGCACTCACCATTCCCCCCTTCTCCCACAACAAAAAAACAATCATTCAAACAAACAAATTCTCCAATTACATATAAGTATTCAAAAACATGTGACAGGTACAAAGAAAATTTCTGAACATCAGGGGCAACAAATCTTGAACAGAAAAGGATAAATATTCATACAAACTCCTTAAAAAGAAACATGTTTGGTCACAAAATGGAGATGCAATTGTACTACCTTGACATCATCACCAGTAACTTTAAGTATTTCCTCGATTAGAGGAACAGCAGCTGGATCTCCACAAAGGTGTAGCTCGTTTGCAGAAATTCCTAGTAAAGCACGAGTAAATGAAAATCCCCTAGTCCTGCACCCTAACATCTGCAGCAAGGTAATAAATTCACTACCAAATGAGCAAGACAATCCGGCAACCACTTTAAGATTGAATAGAAGTAGAAGGGAAATCCAATTTTGTAAAAAACAAGATTTATTTTGCACCAAAATACACTTTGACAATCATCAAGATTGCAGCAATAATAATCGTTCTACAAGCCTTTGACATACCTGAATTTCATCAACAACAGCACAATCATAGTCGGTCATTACGTCAGCCATCTCCACAGTAACAGCTTTATGTTTTGCACCATCTACCTCCTCCCTTTCTTGTCCCGTAATCAAATTGCAAGGAACATTTGCCTTGTTTAATCTCTTTGACACCTCCCATGCCAACAGCCTCAACGGTCCGCAATAAATGCCTGTAGCACAAATATTCAACTCATTCATAAATCACCAAGAGTACTTTCTACTTTAGAACCAGCAAGATATGATGATAATGTTGGCTCTTAATACCAGAAGAACTTGTCTCCAGTTGCTTTAAAGCCTGATGTGTTTTTCCACTATTTGTAGGACCAAAGCATGTAAAAATATCTTCCTCTTTTTCCTTCGGGCAATTGGGTACCAGGTATGAGGACGGCTAAAATTTAAGAAAAGAAAATCATGTAAACGAATCCTCATTTGCAAAAATTATCGGAAAAATAGCAAACACAAACATCATATTCAAACTGCATTACAACCACTATGAAATAAAGTCCCCGGAAACAAAATTTTCTCTAAAAATAAATAGTACACTGGGTGAAAATGGCAGACGAGGCTTACGTGAGGTCGGTAAAATCAAACTTTTTTGCACCACCAGAACTGCTGAATTGCCTAAAGCAACTACATATATCAAATGAAATTCCAAACTTCAACTCCAAAGGAAGCCCGGATAGTTCTGCATTATCTGATCAAACAAAAGAGGGTCAGAGAATATCATGATGCGCGATTTTCTTACAAAACAAAAATGCAAAAATCAAACTAAAGTATCAAAAATTAAGCTAAAAAGTTTCAATCTTCAGAACCATCATATGATCACTAAAATCGTTAAAAGTTTCTAACTTTTCACAATTTCTCAAGTTTATTTGCCATTTTCTAATTCACTAACCTAGTGTCCCCTATCAATAAAGCAACATCGCCCCCAACCCCCCACCCAAAAAATAAATAAATAAATAAAATGAAAATGGCAATTATTTCCAAATAATATAAATTATCAATTTTTTCTCATTATATGAAAAAACCCATCATAAAAATTTCTTCTTTCTTCAATTACTAACCATAGATATTTACTTAAATAACAAGCAACAAAATTCTCAACCTAAATGGCTAAAAATACTAAAAAACAATAAGCAATGGGAAATTATAATCTTATTAATTCGAATACTGAAATACCTCGTAGCAGAATAGAAGAAGCAATGGAAGTAGGTCGAAGTCGTCGGCGAAAGAGCAAAGACGCCATCGTTTATTTGGTTAAAACGAAAAAAATTGGACTTTGACAAAAGTATATAGTGAATCAATGGGGAATGAGAAATGAAGTGGAAATTGGAAACATTATGCGGAAAATTAGTGAGCTTTGTGGTTGGGTTATTTGGGGGAATCATTTTTATCGGTATGAGTTGTGGCGGAGGATTTAATTGGCGGCCATTTTTCTCGGCGGAAATGTAGAATTGTTTATCAAAGATGTTTTTTTAATGACGTAATTTAGCATACGGATATTGGTACACTTAATTATAATTACAGTGTTCATAATTTAGTTTAATTGAATAAATTGATGAAATTAAATTAATTTGATTTTAATTGTTAAATAATGGGTGTTTAGATAAATCGAATAAAAAATTAGTTATATTATTTATATTTAGTTATTGAAAATTAATAATTGATATTTAGTTTTATTATTTTTAATTTTTTAATAATTTAATTCTATTTTTCATTCATTCAATATTTTTGTATTATTTTTCTTTATTATTTTTAGTAGTTTTAAAATTTTGTTTATTAATTTTATTAGTTTTGTATTTAATTTTAGACTTAGTTTTTAAATTAATTAGTGAATTTCAGTTAATCCAGTAAATCGAAAAAAATTTTGGTTAACAAACCAAATAAAAGCTTGGTTCGGATATGATTTTGATTTTGTTGCACCCAAAACTAAAAAAATGAAGTTTTTTAACTGAATTATTAAAAAATCGGTGGATAAACATCCTTAATTCTAACCACATTGTTTGTTTATAAGTTTTACATGTTATGTTGAACAAATTTAAACAATCAGAACACACACTGTTGAAACTTGTTTGATTATTTGATAATTTTGTAAATGCAAATTGTAAATGTGTTTGAATGGGTAGTTTATTTTTCAAATCAAATTCAAGCGAATTTTTATTGAATTGATTTCAATCGTACTCGATTATTTTTAATTATATATATATTAAACTTATGAACCAAGTTTGAGTTAATGGATAATTTTATTCAATATTAGCTCAAAAAGTTAATCAACACTTAATTTTATTCAATTTACCTTGAATATTAATGAATTAAACTCGAATGATCTTTTATTGAATCAAATCTAATTCACATTATTTAATAACTTTTTTTCCCCCTCTTTCAGGCAAAATTATTAAATAATTTAGTTCGCCTTTCGTAAGTATAAATTGTTGGCATGGACAGTTACAAGTATTTAGCACTAATAAATAAAAGCATAGTTACGTGTGTACAATTTTAAAAAATATTTTTAAAAAATTGTAGAAATGATGCATAATGAAAAGATTGGGGAAAGTTATCAAATCGTGGCTGATATGAAATTATATACATTACGAAATATATTATATATATATTTATATTTACTCGCTGTAGCTTATGTATATATATATATATATATAGTATTAGTAGAAACCATGAAATGTATTATACCAAATATTGATCTATTACTTTATTAGATTAGTATTAAGCATTTGAGAATTGATACATGCACTCATGTGGTTAATCCAAGACCACACAGAAAAAGTTATACTATCGGTGTGCTAGAAGTGACTGGTTGTGTTACATGCAATTGGAAAATTTTGGTGTGGATCAGATTTATACATATATAATTTTATAAATTTTTTAGTGTATAAATTTTTACATTATTCTCCAGAAGTATGTAAAGTGATATGAAAATATGTGGACTATCATATCCATATATGTCATGAATCAAATATATGTAAGAATTTGTCCATGCAACTTATGCTTACTAAAAAAATTAGTTTGACTATAGGTAAAAATATAGAGTTGGAAAAAGCTATAGTTTCAACTTCTTCACGAAAGGTATAGAGTCAAGAAAGGAATAGAAAGTAATAATAATTGTTCATTCTAAACTAATTTTGCAATTATATGAATATAAATCGTGCAATCCTAATACTAACTCAGAAAAAGTATATTAGGAAAGAATTAAATTTGTCCCAACTAAACATTATTACGAATGTCAAGCAATTTTCATATAGCATAATAGGTTATAAATATTGAATTAAATTTGGCCCAACAAATATCACCTAGTACAAAAAGAATTTAACTTGCCCAACAAAATATACCACAGTAAGCAATACATCATCTTAGATTGAGAGTTATATTTTTCGTGAAAATAATTAAATCTGACCCAATAAACAAATTTAGATACACAAGATCAATAAATACAAAATCTATAGCAAAAGGAGTAGTGAGATTTTCATGTTGATTTCTTGTTCAAATATAAGGCCTTCTCCTAACTATATACTACTATGTTTGTGATCATTTTTTGAGTGTGGATTTAGCCTATTTAAACTTCATATTGAAATTAATTTTTATAATGTGATACTTGAGCTTAAGCTTATGGAGATATTTAGGTTCCATTCTCAGTTTCAAGCATGCTGTGAAATTGTTGAACAACAAATTTTAATTTGAAGAATAACGAATCAATCACAAAGAAAATAGAACATATAGAACAACCCAAATATGTACCATTCTTGCTATTTACTATTCAATGTACAATTTGGAAGTAATTGAAGGATGTACAAATGTAAAATCAAATGTTTCAGCGTTTGTAATCTGTGATCGAACATTGGTTTTTAAAAAAAAAACATATATAAAAGAGTCATTAGTTTCCATGCAAGAAATGATTTGGACCTTTGGTAATAGGAGGTCTGATTCTCTTCAGTCTGTTGGGTAACTTATTGGGCCTCATTCCAGCCCACGTTGCTTATATAATTTTCAAATTTGGTTTTGAACAAAGGCATTATCCTATCTTCGTAAGTACAAATTCTTGGGGTGCCAACAATATGAATTCCCCCTCAAAGTCATTAGAGTCCAATTGTTCTTTCTTTTTGTGAAAGGGCCACTATGCTTTCAAAAAACTTGAAATTCATGTAATGGATATATATAAATATATATGTATGTATATGTATGAAGAAACTGAAGTTATAGAGTGAAATTATAATGTTTTGGATCGGTACTCTATTACATTTTGGTGTTACACTTTATGTTACACGTGCCCTTTCAATAAAATTAAATATTAAATGAGGTATAAGTATTAGTCAATCATATGGTGTAACACAAGACATAAGAGAAACAGACTAATTTAGTCTCGTATCTTTGGAATATCATCTAATTTGGTTTCTTATTTTTTTAAAAATTAACTAATCTAAAATTTATGATGGAAATCATAAACAAAATAATGGATCAAGCCACATGATAAACAGGTGATCGTTAACTTGCATTAGATATATTATTAACAACTTCATTAGTTTGTCCACAATTTTTATACAAGCCTTACCTTAGTTAATTTTTTTAAAGATAAGAGACTAAATTGATCTTTTTAATAAATAAGAAACTAAATTGATTAATATTTTAAAAATAAAGGACGAAATTAAATTTTTTTTTTTTTTAAAAAAACGTAACACCAAAAGTATAAAAAAAAAAAAAAAAACCAACATCGAAATGTAAACCAAAATTAGTAATACTAGAGAACTATTGGTTGTACCAGAATGAAAAGATCGTTTGCGAGTGATCAATGTGGAGCAGTAAATGCACATGTAAAGGCCTAGCTAGAGAAAGCCAACCTACTGCCCACAACTAAGAATGAGCGGCAAGTATTGATTACTTACTCCATAATATTAGACTGAATATAATAATCGTTAAATAAGTAAAAAATAAGTGAATTTCATAATTTAATTATTTAATAATCTATAATACTCATTTTACGCTACAGAATGAATAACAAAGAATTTTAAAAAAATGAGAGACAAAGATGTTGAACCATTGTACAACTCCATAAGCACAAAGCACAAGTAAGCCAGGTAGGCCCCCCCTCAGGCACTCCTCTCCTGATTTTGACAGGCAACGAGGAAAGGAGACAATTACAGAAGCTATACTAGAAAGATAGAAATTGGGTTGGGTATGGCGCGGGTACCCATCCCTCAGAGAATTTGGTTGATTCAATCTACACTCATCGAGTCAGTCATTTTTTAACTTTGATCCATCCTTCATACCATCAGGTATGCGGAGAGCAGGTACCCGATAAAAAGGATCGGATACCAGTGAATATCCGATTATATTCTATCATCATTCTTCTTCTAAAAACAAAAAATAAAATTAAACTTATCTCTCACTTGAACACCAAATTTTTAATAATTTTTAAAAGTGACAAGTTGATTAACAAATATTCTATATAAATTGATAAGAATAAAGGAAAAAAAAATATAATATTAGATTGTTAAAAAAAAAAAGTTAACAAAATTTAATTTAAAAAATCACATAATTTGTTCAAACTAAAAAGAAAAACAGGACTAACATAAAATTTATCTTAGAAAAGTTAGATAAAATCAATACTACTATAAACCAAGATTTTAAAAATGGATATTTTTTACACTAAAAACTATGAGAAATATTATATATGAGGGTCGGAGCGAGTATCTACGAATTTTTAAAATCCTGACCCGTATTCGACCCTTACAGAAGCGGATACCTGACTTTCAATTGATCCGATCAATAGATGAGGGTAGGATACTCTCATTTTTTGGAACGGAGCAGAGTAAACGGATAATCCGATCAGTAGGTATTTTGAACCACTCCTAGCTAAAAAGAATAGATACCAGCACATTCACAAGAGTGTTAGCTCTTCTTTCAGGTTTTAGTGGTGAATGGTTCTTGTTCTGTCGCTGCTGCATTAATTTCAACCTACATCTCCTTGTCATATTTATGTCTCCATTCAATGTTTCCATCAATATCTATTCAATTCAACACAATCATACTTCTGTAGTTCTAAACACATGTAACTGTTTTATGCATATTTTCTACGCGGTGATGCTGAAATTGTCTAATTCCTCAGTTACGGTATTGATAAGGATACAATGGATGCTCCACCAGAGTTAAAAATGTAATTTTAGGTCTGCATTATACTCGCATCATCGTTTACTTATATAAAAAAAAAGATAAGATTTATGTTTGTTAAAAAATTTTCGATACTCAAATCAGTATTTAAATAAAGTAATTAAAAAAAAAAAGTGAAATGCTAGAAATAGAAATAGTAAGTGAAGTATGGTCTAAGTGACTTCAGTAAGGAATTAATTTATCTTGTAGATGAACTTTTAGTTAATGTACCTATTTTTTGACCCTTGTTGTGTGCATATAGATGGACGTTTTCTTGACTCTTATAGGTCAAGTTGTTAAGGTTGACTTTCTGCCACGTCAATAATCCTTATTGAGTATTCCATTTGTTAAAAATTCTATGTCTTTTATAGGTTATTTTCACAAGATGTAGAAACATTTTATCGTACTCGTGTATGTGAAACAATTTAAAGGACAATCCAATAATTCATTGTATTAGATAGGTATTGTTAAAAACTATTGTATGGCCACTGAAGATAATTATATATCTTTCCCTTATAAGTTAAAATTGATAATTTAAAAGATGATTTTAGGATTGTAATTAACATTTAATAACGTGACGTGTGAAAATTAGTTTCGAACAATTCTTTTACTACATTAATTTGAACTTGGAAACACAAGTTAAAGAATTATATAATATTTTTCTTTCCCTTATTTATCATATTTACTTCATGAAAGAAATTGCAACTCCACCCAAAGAACCAAAAAACAAAAAACAAAAAAATACCAGATACTAAAGATAAGTTGACATGTGAAGGAAAAAGTATTGCTCATTTGGAACACCAAAGGACTACAAAACAACGACCATTAAACGGATAAAAACAGCTATAAAGCAAAAGGAAGATGAACTATTCAATGGGGGGCCGTCAAGCATGAAAACAACAAAATTAAATAATCATAGTAAAGTAATCAAACGAATCTAAAGTGAAAATCAAATGTTCCTGCTTTGACTACCTCGTAATTGTGATTTTTTTTTTTCTTTTCTTTTACATTCACTAAAAGGGTAGTTTTGGAAAATAAATGGAACAAAAAATAAATAAAAGCGAGATCTTCTTTGGTTACTTTTAATACGTTTTTCTTTTGACTGATCATTCTGATTACTTGCGCGGGAGATATGCTAACTACATATGTTATGCTAATTAATCTTAACATTATTACCGGATGACACTGTCTTAATTATTCTTTATCCTCCTTATTCAGCTTCTGGATTTGTGATAATGTCTTTTAATCATTGTGATATTATTTAGTAGAGTAATGATCTTAGGAGAAGTTATTACTACATTTATTTTCCAATTATAATCAGTATATGACTATTGGTAATTTGAGATTTTGCCTTCCACATGCGATGTAGTGGAAATTTTTTACATGGATCCAATCCACGGTAGATGAGATGGATCCCTTGGTTCATATTCATTCGCGTCACTCTAACTCATTAAAAATAAACTTTTTCAAGTGATGTGGATAAATATGGATCAAGTGATCTATCTCACTTACCGTAAAACGGATCCATGTAAAAAATTTCCCGATATAGTAACCAATTAAATATCACGTTTATATACTTGCAAATACACATATAACAATTTAACAAGCTTAAAAAGTTATGAAAAAATTTATGCTCCCATTATCGTACTCTGTCGATATATTTAAATGCTTGTATTGTACAATATCTTATGTTTTGAATTCTTTATTATATAAATTTTAATAAATTTTAAAGTACAATGTTACGGTGTTCTAACGAAACCATAAAATTCTCCGAAAGTTATACATATAAGTTAAGATTAATTTTTCTTCCACCGACAACATAAAAACATTTTGCACCATCTAATCTGAATGCTTGCTACCTAATCATATTTTGCTCTAGTTTTTGGTATTTCTGTATATCTAGAAGTTAAATGGTTTTTGCAGTATACTCTCACTTTTAGAAAACAAAGATTATGAAGCATTAGCATGTGATTATTATTTGATTCTCGATATTAATTTATATCTTGTAGAGAAAAATGTCAACCAAAGGAAAAGAAAAAATTTTCCCCTTTCCGACAAAGATATATAATACAAAAAACTGTTATCTCAAAGGAATGTTAATCGTCTTGCTTTTTTCCAATATTATTTTAATGGAATAGATAGGCACTTATAACTTTTAACAAATGATAACATTATCTAATCTAATCTACACTACCTTTTCTTTAACAACCAGAGTTGAATACTACAAAATTTGTCACCGTTGTATTTATTTTTTTATTTTTTTTTATATATTTATTTTTTGGGGTAATAACACGTTTTTGTTAATCAGAAAATCCATTTATATGCCTTATAGGAAAATTTGTTTAATGTACTACTAAAAATATTTTCCTATATTTTTAGGCCATGATATATATATTTGAATGCTATAGAACTCTAAGGTAGTGTTTGGATCAATAGATTTGTTGGAGGAGATTTGTAAAATTAAAATTGATGAATTTTAAATCTACTCAAATTAATAAATATGAAATGAAAGATTTTAAATAACTTTCTAATTTAGGTAGATTTAACATTCATCTATTTTGACCTTATAAATCTTTTTAATAAATGAAAGAATTTCAAATCTTTTACCAAATTTATCAATACAAACACAGCATAAAAGTTTTTAATTATTCAATTTGATTCATGATATGTATGCTTTAAAACTAGTTCTTTTTAATCACTAAAAGGAGGGTGCTACTATCAGTTTTCAAACATAACGGGAAGGGAAAAAAAAAAAGAAGTTTTGGTTTGTTTGATTTGGATTTCATTTTTGAGAATCATTTATTATTGATAATGTATAAAACTGACCAAAAAATATGTATACTATACAAGAACATCTTCCCTAAACACAGAAATTAAGAATTTGTAAATGGCAAAATATTTGTGCATTTTTTTAGCCTTTTATACACCTCTATCCCCCTTTTTAACAAGTAAAATGACTAAAATTCCTTCATTCCATATGGCTCTATTTTTTATATACCCAAAGTGCCATTGTTTTAATATCTTCCTACTAGAATAAATTTAAAAATGTTTTATAAATTTGAAAATTTATATATAAAAACTTCAAAATTATATATATATATATATTGCAATTGTTAAAAAAAAAAGATTTAGTTCATACTAGTATTTATGCATATATTTTACATTAGAGTATAAACTATATTTATAATTCAAAATTTTTTTTGTTCTTATAAAATAACTAATACATATAATTTTATTATATATTAAATATTTTAATCAGATTCAAGTACTAATCGGATTGCAACAATCAAATCCATACTTATACACATCTATCTGATTTGTGTAGTATAATAGTTAAACGGATCCAGATTAAATTTGAATAATCAAATTTACACATTAATCCAGACCGGATAAATGGTAGCTAGGTCCAAGTGGGTGAATTATTTAACATATAATAGATTATATATATATATATATATATATAAGTGTGTGTTATTCTATATGCACAAATATGTTGTATAAATTGCCAATATAGTTTATGCTCTAATATAAAACATATACATAAATATTAATACAAACTAATTTTTTAAGTACAAAAAGAAATTTCTATAAAAATTTTAAATTTTTATATATAAATTTTCAAAGTTGTATAATGTTTTCAAACTTATAAAATATTTTCAAACTTATCCTAGTAGGTAAACATTAAAGCAATGACACTTTAAAAGTATAAAAATAAAGTAAAATAAAATTGTGGATGAAGGGCTTTTAGTCAGTTTGTTTGCAAATATCATTTGCCTTTATAAATAATGGTGCCTTAATTGTTGATGGGGTACTAACAATTTGAATCATTCGTCTGGATTCTGAACTTCAACGTTCACTTCTAAGTAAATTTAAATGTTTGAAAAATTCAAATTCAAAGAATCTATTAAATGATAGGCCTACTACAATGATAGGATAATATTGCTATCTTAATACCTAAATTAATGTACATTATATACGAAAATTTTATATTTAGATTGGTCTTTTTCAATGTAATCTATCAATACTTAAATGAGTACTAAAGATTTCATACATAAAGAGAAAAGAAACTTAACGAATAAACATCGAAAAATTTCTGGTGTAAAAAAAAATCCCAAAAAAATACTACTTAATTCTGGTGGTACTTTAACATGCTAGAAATCAGGGGATTTTAAATCATGAAAAATTTCAAATTTCATGAAATTAAATTACACAAATTAAAACAATCAATTTAGCATTAAGTTAATGCGTGACGTGAAGAATCTTAGACATTAATATTTGCAAGACTCAAGGAATCGAGGAACAACTAATTTCATTACTTTTATCCAACAGCATGATTTGCATTTGAAAATTGAAATGCCAAATGCATGAAAGGTATTTATTATGTAACCCATGCATGATTCCATGATCTTGATGAATTGAAAATGCCGTTGACAAGCATATTATTCTTAGAGTATCCTATCGAAATGTTTTAATATTTGTATTGTACAAGTACATAAAATATATAATATTATATTTTATAAGTATTTAAAATACAATAGTATAATATCTTAACAGGTCATAAAATTTTTTTAAAACTTATATTTAAGTTAAATCTACAACCTTGTACTTTAAAATTTTCATTCAGATTTAGCCACGATAAAAAAACTTTTATTTCCAACGTTTGCCTGTTATGAGAGAAAATGCAATGAAACAAATTTTCCTATATTTCCTTTTTCGTTTGTAAAAACCGATATCCAATATGGGCCTATTGTTATTAAATTTCAACAAATCCATGAATTTTTTTTAGAAAATAATTTTTCCTCCTTGTAACATAGTTGTGTCAAGTGGAGATATTTCACACAAATTGCGTGGTGTCTATTGCTACCGTTTCTTTTTTCTTTTTTTCTTGATTAGAATCTTTTTCCTCCTTACAATGAGGCTAAAAAGAATATGCACTTAAGCATAATCTTTTAATCATTTCATGTTGAATAAAAAATTTGATGTCTCTTAGATACCATTTCATACAAAATATTGCATCAAAGTTGCCAAAGCTACGTAGGGTCACATCTTTGGTTGCCCTTTAGATATTCATTTCCTAATTATGGCCCATTGCCCTTAGTTTTTGACAATTCTCAACTTTACGAGTTTCTTTGCATTATTCAATGTGTCCTTTCTATCTCTCAAATGATTCAAAGACACACACTCAAAGAATATAAAAAAAATCAAAAGTGAAATGTATTAGAGTTTCTACAAAAAGGAAAGCATATCACCAACCACTTCATGAGAGCCATTACTGATTTTATGCTAATTAGATAACCTTGATTTGATCAAATGGAGAAGTCCACTCGTTGTAATTGTACCCTTTATAAATTGACGTATCAAAGATTGGGAATCATTCTTACATCATGGTGGGGCTTTTCCTCTCCAAATATATGGAAGTGAATTAGTGTAAAAATAATTAAATACAATTTACGTAATAAGAAGTTTTTTTCATAAATTATCGATCACGAATTTGGATTATTAATGATAGCAACTTCTCAATAAAATCTCTTTCGAAATCATAAGAAGCCTAAGAAATGAAAATAAAATTAGACTTTTAACTTGAAAATAATAGTAATAAATTTAATGTCATTCCATATTATGGCTTTTAATTTGACTACAAGGACACCAATGATTGAGAAAGTTAGTCGACAACGAGGACAATCATATGACTTTATCCAAACCTTAATCATCACTATTTTTCGGGACCCAAATGGATTTATGGTCGTAGTGGAAGCTACCACTCGGTTAGTTAGTGGGAGGGTTTATGAAGTTTGTGTGGCATTCCATTTGCCCATGAACGAGGATTATGGGACCGAAATTTAGCGCACTTCCGCCGTCTCCAAATTTAAACTAATTGCCAAAAGAGATACATATCTCAGCTGATCAATTACTTCGCCCCATGAAATTTTGAACCCTTTTTTGGCTTATTATTATTTTTTTCATCAATTCTTTTGGTCTAAAAAACAGAATAATCATCTAAAATTTTACCCCATTACTTAACTATTTGGAGAATTTGCAAGCAAATAATCAAATGATACGACAAGTGTACTAGTGTAGTTCAGTTATGTACATGTCTTAGAAGGCGTTTGGTTTGTATTTAGGAATCAGAATTGTAATAGAAATCACAAATTTTATTATCGATATGGGTTTATATCATTCTCTCTTATTTGTTTGGTTTGAATAAGAAATGAATTTCATTATATTGATAACTTAATCATTTTAAAACTCAAGTCACAAATAAAAAATGAAAGTAAGTATTTTCTAATACTTTCGTTCTTATAAAATGATTCCCATAATGATTAATTAAACAACATTTATGGATATCATATACAAAATTTAGTTCCCATTCATTTACTTCGTATATACATCTAGATGTGTATTAGACATGTCATAGAGTGTATACATCAATTTTATTTTTGCATAGAATTAAAACAGCTATAATTCAATTTTTATTCCTTGATCTTTTTGAGAAAACAACCTTGACATGGACCATAATTCATATATATATATATATATATATATATATATATATATATATATATATTCATTTGTTACCAAGAAAATCGTAAATGGTTTCCAGCAATCTCTCCTAATATGTTGTAAAGATTGGTCAACCAAATGAAGTTTCAAACATGCAAAAGCTTGAGGCGCTGGTACATTTGTCTTTTGTCTTCAAATAAGCTGGTATTGAGCCACGAGCATGCCAGATTTTTAACGGCGTGGAGCTTTTGAGGGAGGCCGGCGCCGGCTGTCACGTAGTTCAAGATAACCCCCATCAAAATATGATCGGTCACTGTTAATACATGGTTGCTTGCCCACAAAGCTGGCAGCTCCTATATTAACAAGAATTGAGCAGTACAAAAGGAGGACCACGTCACCTTAAATCCGGACAATTGCCTCCTTCTTCAAGGCTACATGCCAATTTTCAGCCTCAATATGTTCACCAACATTCCCCACATTGTTTGATTATACACTGACATTATGGATATATTATCTATTTTGGAGTCACACAATTTGTAAAATTAAAATTGTGGTATAATCCAATGCTTCAATAATATACTTACAGTAAAAGTATATAAAAACAACGGATAAGTAGCTTTACAATCTCATCGAGGGAAACTATATAAGTTTTTAATGCACGTAATATGATTCTCTTAATCATACTACAATATAATTTCATCTAATGATATATTTTTTTAAATTACGTCTTCTTTTATCTTTTTAATACTCGAACTTATGATTAACAAATTATAAAAGAAATATTTTATTAGCTAAACTGTACTCCATTGTCTCCCCTAATGATTTCATTATGTGTAGTTTAGCAAAACAAGACCTAGCTTAACATTAATTATGCACTACATGTACACAAACAATAAAATTAGTTTTGCTGTTAACTTGGGAATCCCCATTTCATGCACTCCTATCTTAATACGGAAAGGTAGGCAGAGCAGAGTCATATACTAGTAATATGTTGTCAAAAAAGAGAAACAAAATTGATAGGCTGTTACTGTCAATGATTATAACAAATTAGAATAATAGTTACACAGAATCCAAAAGAACGCATGACTTGGTTTACACACAATTTACAGTAATATTCCCTTAAAAACCACAACGCAGCCTAATAAAGAAGAAACAAAAAGCAAAAGGTAGACAAAAACTAAAACAAAACTATTATATATTACTAATTACTTTCTTTTTTTTTGCACAAAGAAATGGAAATATGTATGCTATTGTACCCTTACCGAAACACCTTACTCGCATTAAAATACTTCAATACTGTGTTATGTTCAAGATTTATTGTTTCGAAAAATATATACAAGCATTTTTTAGAATGTGTATATATCACCAAATCAATAGTACGGATAGTTAGTAAAAAAAGAAAAATATTTTATGAAGTTATATTTCAAAATAAGTCCACGTGTCAAAACCATATTGAATGTCCAATCCTGTGATTTTAGATCCTTGATCAGATTATGTTTCTTTTTTTTTGAATCTAATGACACATTACTGATTTTTATTGATCACTTTATATATGTGTACTAGTAAAAAAACTCAAATATTCAACCTAGGCGGTTAACACTAGATTAATTTATGATTGGTTGTATTAATTAAGGAAATTTTATTGGAGAATTCTATTGTCCTATATTTCCTTAACTTTAAAAATTTGTAAAGTATAAGTTTTTAAGCTGTACAAGTATTTAAAATATAAGGAAATGATTTCGTAAAAAAAATTATAAAATTTTCTAATTTTATAATCTCATCAAAAAATATTTATTATATTCTAAAAGTTTATACTATCTCTAAAATTTTCAATTCAATTACTGCTCCTGTGCAACAATAACAACATCAATACATGCCCTTCATCTTTATTTGCCTTCTCGTTAAATTGCTTTTAACTTTGTTTCAAGAAGACCAAATAGCAAAGAAAATACGCAGCTAAAGAACGGGGTGGCTCTAGTCCTACAAGATCTCATACCATCACCAACAGGCCAGCTGACCAAGTCGTTTTATGCTCTAATCTTTCCCTAAACGACTTACCCATTGCTCATTATGTTGGGCTTGCCTTGGTTTTGGGATTGGAAAGAAAAAGAGAAAAACCAGTCCACTATGTGTTGTGTGTGAGAGAGAGGGAGAGAGAGTCATAGAGGCAGATTATGTGCACTTTATTCTGTTCAAATTCGATACTTGGCTGTTGTTATTGCCTTAGAAAGAACGAGGCAGCTGAATCAAGAAAGTAAAGAAGGCAACCCACAAAACCATGCTCTCACTGTTCTCTTCTTTATATATTTTGTCTTGTTCCTTACAATAAAGTGTTTATTGTCTCCCTTATAGTAATTTGTATGTGTTCAAACACACAAAACACATACTATAATCGAAGAGGGATTCAAGAAAAGAAGCAAGTTAGTCTTTTTTTTAAAGCTTGCATTGTGGGATATTTGAGAGAAGAGGTTAATAAGAAGAAGTGAGAGAAACCCTTTTGTTATTTGGTTTTAGTTGTTGAGAATTTGGCATTTTTGGCACCAATTGGAGTGAGAGTGGATTGAAAGTAGTGAACTTTGATGATAAAGTTTAGGACTTGGTGAAGAATTCCTCATCTGGAGTTGTGAATTTTTTTTGGGGGTGGTTTTGGCTGTAACTTGAGAAATTGTGGAAGAGGGAAGGGGGAATTATAGTAAGGACACTGCATGAAGAAACAGTGAAACAATGAGACTTGGAAATTCCAAGAAAAGCAAGGTTTTAAATTTTGTTTCAGAATTGTGGTTCATGGAAAATGTATTTTTTGGATCTTTTCCTGCTCAAAGATCAGATTTTGCTGACTTTGGTTTTGTTTGTTTGTTGTTCCTTTTTGTTTTTGTGAAGCTCTCATGGTCAAAAAAATCAGAGAATGGTTAGAAAATGGTTCAATATCAAGGGAAAGACACAGGAATTTCAGGCTCATGAAGTTGTATATAGTGGTAGGCATCGAAATCCTTGTTTGTTTGTGTTTCATTATTCTCCTTCTTGAAATAGCTTTCCTTATTTTCAGTACAATTGTTCCTCGCTGGATTAAGTTTGTCATTTTTAGTATTAGCAGAATAATTTTAACTGGATTTTGAAATTTCGAATGTTTTTAGTTTATTTTATCGTTTCTTTTTGTCTTCTTTAATGTATTTTGCTTTCCAAAATATGGAAGTTTTAATACCTTTGGACTTATTGGCAATTGGAAGTTTCTGTCTTGATATCAAACAATTGTTTTGGTGATTGAAGAAGTTAAAAGAGTTGATTGTCCTTATTTTTTTTTCAATCTTTAATATGATTGATATGAATTACTCCTCCTATACTTTGGAACTGGAATTGATTGCGATTAATTTCTTTCTCTAGGTGGTGATGCTGAGTGGAGGAACAGCTGGTTTTCTGAAAGGGAACCATCTACAATCAAGAAAAGTAAAACAGGTTAAGAGCAGTACCTCCAATTTCAGACCTATGTTTTAGAGCTAAAAGTTTGTCAAGTTACTTCATGAATTTAGTTGAAATATATTGATTCATTCTCCTCTTATGATAGTATTGGCCTTAAATTTTTTTCACTTCCATTTGATGTTATAGAGAGATCAAGC
This sequence comes from Cinchona pubescens, assembly GCA_025175665.1. NCBI lineage: Eukaryota > Viridiplantae > Streptophyta > Magnoliopsida > Gentianales > Rubiaceae > Cinchona > Cinchona pubescens. The sequence continues at coordinate 582,189 of JANKKI010000394.1, forward strand.
AGGAGCTCAGAGCGTTCTCGTCGAGGGAGAGTTGATCTAGATCATCCTCAGATTAGAAATGTACATAATTACAGGTTTGTTATTGAACACATTTACCTTGTTTTAGTCCATCCCCATTTTTAATCAGTTAACTTAATGTACTATATTCTGGATTTGTGGTTTCTTTAGCATAATGACTTCAATTATTGATTTGACAGTGTCTTTGTATCCTCATGGAATGTGGGTGGAAAATCACCACCAAGTAATTTGAATCTAGATGACTGGATACATTCAGCACCTCCTGCAGATATCTATGTACAAGTAGATTGGGTAGGACTACTTATACTCTAAATCCTCCTTCTTTTATTACCAAATTTTCGTCTTCAGCAACCAAGAGAAGCATGTTTTGGATTAACTTTTGTTTTGTCTTCAAATAGCTTTCAGGAAATTGTTCCTTTGAATGCTGGTAATATTTTGGGTGCTGAGGACAATGGCCCTGCCAAAAAGTGGATTTCTCTGATCCGGAAGACACTTAACAATGGCCCTGGGACAAATGGAGTTGGTGGGTGTTATACACCTTCTCCTATCCCAGATCCAATTGTTGAATGGAATGCAGACTTTGAGGGATCAAATAGGCGAAAGGCGTCATCATTTTTGCCTCGTCGATCCTTTCAGACACCCCAATGGAGAATGGACAACGACATGTCCATTCCACAACCTCGCCTTGATCGGCGATTTAGTGTTTGTGACCGTGTAATATTTGGCCATAGGTCTAGTGACTTTGATCCTAATACTAGATTGGGGCATCGACCCAGTGACTGTTCATCCTAGCTACAGGCCAAGTGACTATTCTTCTGGTTATAGGCCAAGTGACTATTCTTCCGGTTATAGGCCAAGTGACTATTCTTCTGGTTGCAGGCCAAGTGACTACTCCTCAGGTCGCAGGCCAAGTGATTACTCCTCAGGTCGCAGGGCAAGTGACTATTCCTCTGGTCGCAGGCCAAGTGACTATTCCTCTGGTCGCAGGCCAAGTGACTATTCTTGGGGTCAGAGACCCAGTGACTTCTCTCGGTGGGGTTCATCCGATGATGATTATGGGACTGGGGATTCACCAAGTACTGTGTTGTATTCACCTATGTCGTACAGTGGATATCCACCAACAGAAGATGGATATAGGGTGCCAGCACATTCCAAGTACTGCCTAGTTTCAAGCAAGCAGATGGTGGGGCTTTTTCTTACTGTATGGGTACGAAGTGAATTAAGGGAAGGCGTCCGCAACTTGAAAGTATCCTGTGTCGGTAGAGGATTGATGGGTTATCTCGGAAATACAGGTATTCATTCTTTTCAATCAAATGATTGTAGATGTGATTTTTTCCTAAAACTATAAATGATAAGAAAAAGAATATGATCATGCTTGGTTTTGCAGGGATCCATTTCAGTCAGCATGTTGTTACATCAGACAAGCTTTTGTTTTGTATGCAGTCATTTAACCTCAGGGCAGAAAGAGGGTGATGAATTACGTAGAAACTCAGATGTGATGGAGATCCTTAAGAAGACAAGGTTTCCACGAGTTCAAGGCATGGGAGACGACAAGTCTCCAGAAACAATTCTTGCACATGAGTAAGTTGCTTTGCAAAGTATTCCACAAATTGCTTGAATAGTGCATCTCCTCTGCCCCCTCTCCAACAAAAGAAATGGTATGCTCAAATTGAATGACGATGGAAAAGAGTAAAGGGACATAGTTAGTGGGAACATAGTAGATACTATTAATCCTGTATACTGGATTCTCCTTTATTCTCATAACAATTATGGGGTTGCTTCTCTTTTCTCCAAATTTGCCTTATACTGTAGATGTTGATATATCCTTTGTATCAAGTTATCCAAGTCATGCTATGCCTTTATTGATCATAATTTTATCTTATTTAATTTTGATCTAGTCGAATTATTTGGCTTGGGGATCTCAATTACCGAGTTGCTCTCTCATATCGGACTGTGAAAGCACTTGTAGAGATGCAAAACTGGAGAGCATTGTTAGAGAAAGACCAGGTATGATATTTCCACTTTCATTAAGCAAACCATCATAACTTTCCTCAGAATTTTATATCATTTTTTCATTGAAAAATTTTCGCTAAAACTTTGGTTATTTTCTTTGCAGTTGCGGATTGAACAGAGACGGGGTCGTGTATTTGATGGATGGAGAGAAGGGAAGATATATTTTCCACCAACATACAAGTACTCACATAATTCAGATAGATATGCGGGAGATGATTTGCACCCAAAGGAGAAACGGCGAACACCGGCATGGTATGAAATCATTCTGGAATTATTGGAAAATATCTTGAGCATTTATTCGATTTTGATACATTAGATAAAAAGAAGACACAATAATGCAATCCTCAGTAATTTATTGATTTTCTGATAGTTAAGAGAACAACCCTATATTTCTTTCTTATGTACAAAAACTCATTTACACTTTTATTGTCTGAAGGTGTGATCGAATTCTATGGTATGGAAGTGGTCTTCAGCAATTATCATATGTCCGTGGGGAATCTAGATTCTCAGATCATAGACCAGTTTCCAGTGTATTTTGGGCTGAAGTTGAATCAATCCCAAGCAGGTTAAGGAAAAGCATGAGTTGTTCAAGCTCCAAGATTGAGGTGGAGGAGTTGTTTCCATACTCTCATGGCTACACAGAACTCTGCTTTTTCTGAACAATAGAGGAGATTGTAGATAGTTTGGATTGGGTACTCTCTCTCTCTCTCTCTCTGTGTCAGTGTCTATGTGTGTCTGCATTACGAGTAATTTTTGATGCTACTGTCCTTATCATTGCTCCCCCAGTTCTCTATTTGTGAAATAAGCTAAAATGGGTTGAGAATGCTTGAATTAGGCAGACATATTAGAAAACATGCCTGAGCTTCCAGAATGAAAAGCCATCAGGAAGTATTACCTCACAATTGAATGCTTTACTCTTTAATGATCTATTATTTAATCTTGTATAAACATCATTTCTTCAAACAATCTGTTAATGGCCGGCTTTCCTCTAATTTGAGGTCCTTTTAGTGGTTGTTTGGGTATCTGAAGTCCTATGTTAATCTTCATACTGTTTCAGCATCAGTATAGAAGAAAAGGGAAAACTGTTGCATAAAAAAATAATCGATTCTTACGGAAACCAGTTAATTTCTTTGGTTATTGATCAATACATTATATACTCCAAATTGCAAAAATGATACATTCACTTGGCAAGTTTAATAATTGTATGGTGAATCACATATTTCCTTTTTGAGTTTTCGTTATCAAATAAAATTTGTTTTACCGACTCTTACACATCACTTGACCTCCATTTGCAGGCGATGGAATTGCTTTCAATGTACTCAAATCCTGAGGAGTGATGGGGACACTGCTTCCCACTAACCAAAAAAGGTGAGACATGCTCTTCTTTTTGTAGCCTTTCTTGGTTTTGCTGCAGCTTATGGTCCTATTCTCTAATTTTCTTGTTTATTTCTTTCAACCAGGTGTAAATACTTTGTTTCTAACTGCATACAACTTCAGCTTCCTCTTTAACCACCATTTGTTTCCTAGCAATTAACACAAAACCACATTGAACCACAGTTCAATTAACCGATCGACAAAAAATCCCATTTCAAAGGTGTCTTAAAATCTTCACAGCAGCATCTATGATCCTCCTGCGTTATGATCAGGTATCCCATCAATCACTTTCAGTTATACAGCAGAGCCTCGTACAACCACGCAAGTACTAACAAATCCTTCATTTTTTGCAGGATTGACAAAATTGAAGACTGCCTGCCAAATGGGAAAATGAGGATTATTCATTTTTATTCAAGATTCTTTATTTTGATTATGTTAGAGATTCAGTGTCTGCAAGAGAATGATACATTGTCAAAATAATCATTTGGGTATTTTACCTTTTTTGTTTTAAATGAGGAGAGGAAGTAAAGATTCTGACGTATAGTACTACTCAATGCTAACGTGATACAAGAGAAATTAGACTAATGAGAGTTTGTTGTAAGCATTTTGCACTCTGTTGGATGCCAATGATTTTACTGAAAAGTGGTTTTCTTGGTTATCTCTTCCTGTCTATTCTCTTCTCTTGTCTACTTTTTTTTTTTTGCTCTCTGCAAAAGTAACAAGAATACAAAAGTAGAAGACAAGTTTGCAGATTGGACAGGTAAATTGGGAGAGAGAGAAGGCATGCATGATTCAGAACTGTTTCTTTTGAGTTAGAAGAGATGCTATTCACATTTGTCTAGACTGTTTTATGTTAGTAAATTATTGCTCCTCGCGTGATATGTGGCCTCTTGGAAGTCTGTAAATTAAAAAAATTTGTAACTCACTCTGTATGCAAAAGCTTATGCGAAATGAGTATTTTTAATTATTAAATAATTAAAAAGTAATAAAATTTTATAATTTTTCGATTATTTTACTATGCTTATCATTGTAAAGTGAGTAATCAAAACTTACTCTTGTAAATTATTGGGATTGTGTTTCTCTTAACTTTGCATGAGACCTAGGAGCCTAGGAGAACACGAGAATATATAAAATTTGTAAATTATTGGGATTGTGTTTCTCTTAACTTTGCATGAGACCTAGAGCCTAGGAGAACATGAGAATATATAAAATTGGAAAATATTTATGTAGTTCCGGATTTTTACTCTACTTGTAAATTTTGTGGTCAGAATTAAGTTTTATAAAATCTAGTTTATATCAATTGATATTATAGATTTCATAATATCTAATTCGCACTATAAGTCTATAAGTAAGATCAAAAATCGAATCTACCTAAATATTTCTCTTTAAAATTACCTTTACGAACTTAAATTTAGTTAGAAGCTGATGTAGCAGGACAGTAATACCTCATGCATCCTCAAGACCCCTATTTTTTTTCCTTAAGGGATAATAATATATCCTGTGGTATTTACTGCTGCCACAGGAACGTTTAAGCCTTAAAACAAGATAATTATGGAAGGGTTGGAAGAAAGTTTATTGAGACTTGTTTATGAGAAGTTCTAAAGAATGGATTTGTAAATTATATAGACTAATTGATTTTTGTTGCATCGAAGTTGGAAGAAGAGTTATTTCAAAATGGTCCCATATTGATACATTTGACCGAAAAGATTTGTAAAGAACAAATGGAAAAACCAAAACATGAAGAAAAGAAACCTGCTTTAATGACTCTATTCTGTCTCCTTGTGTAGTTGTGTATCTGGCTTCCGAGAATATAAGCTTGCACGTATACAATTCTTTTAGTTCATAAAATTACAAATGACTTGATGAATCGAAATGCAAGAATTGGTACGACATTAGTAGGAATATATAGTGAATATGGTAATTACTAATTATATTAAAAATAGCTTTTGTTTTCCTTTAATGAATTCTAAAGGGTTCTAGAGTAGGTAGAAAGAGAATAAATGATGTGTTATTGAATTGCTCTTGTCTCATGTCTTTGATTGCCTTATTCTTAATATGCTCGATAAAGTGTGTATTTATAAGTAAGGGTTAGATTTCAGATAAATTGTTAGAATTTCCGACTTATATTAGATGGCATCAAGACAATTAGCTAATCAGACATACTTGATCGTCTTTATATTTTATCCGACATATCATACTATGAAACTATTCTTTAATAGAGTTATTACTCATATTACATGACACGTTTCACTATTGTATTACGTGAATATTCTTTATATCATCATTCTTTGTTATAAAAAGAAGGGATCCAACGTTAGTGGCCTTGAAAGATGATGATGATTTAGTTCTTTCGAAGAACATATAGTATCATGGTTTCCCCACTTCCACTATTTGTCTGATTCGTATTGATGAACTTACAAAGTGAAAAAGATACATATCTCTTCAAAAGAAAAAAGATATGTCAATATATATAGTGGTAAAATGAATCATGCATGGCATTCCCATAAATCTGCATATTGTCCTTTCCCATTTGCAACAGTCCATTCGCATAACAGTCTGAAAAAGAAGAATAGGCCGTGAGATCAGATCAGATCAGATCATCAAGGAAACAACTTTTATCAGTAATGCAAAAATAGCAGCAAACACCGACAGAGAGAGACTTGGAGCCTTAGAGCTATAGGATTGGAAGATGCAAAAGGAAGAATTAATGTAGGAAGTTTTTTGTTTTTAAATTTTTTTTTGGTGGGGTTTGCCACAGCGGGCCGGGTTGACTGTCGGCTCTACCTATTGTTTAGTGGGTCAAGTGAGGCCGGTTACAGTACACAGGCGCCCGGGTCGGGTTAGGGCTTGTTTTTCTAAACTCGCAATTTAAAAAAACCCGTTCAGCTCAGAAAATACAACGAGTTTGACCGGCAACAGATTGGGCAACGAGTTGGCGGGTTAACTTGTTGACTGGAGTCACTGGACCCTTCATCAGTCAATGTGGGTTATTTTTTTAATATTTTAAATGACTTTTTTTTTAATAATATCTATGTATTTTTTCTCTTGAATTAAAATAAAATAATTTAAAGTAATAATTACTGAAAATGAAATATTAATTATCAATAACTTCAAATAATAAATAACAATTTTGATTAGTAAGTACTAACTTAGAATACGAGTTAATTACTTACACTACTAAATACTAAATTCAAATAAAATAAGTAGTAGTTTTGCAATAATAATTAATAACTTGAAATATTAAGTAATAACTTGTTTTAATAGATAATAATTTTTTTTTCTTTTAGTTATAACTTAAGATTAATATTTCATACATCGTCAATATAGAAAAAATTTTATACCATCGAGTATTGATACATACTACATATATATTGTTTAAATTTTAAATTTCATTTTTACTTATATGACAGAATATACACCAAATAATATAGAAAATTTTTTATATCATCGGTGTATGGCATAATAGAAATATTAACCTATTAAGTACTAATTTTGAGTAATAGTAACAAATAACTTGAACTATTAAGTATTAATTCAAAATAAAATAAATAATAATTTAGTCTAATTTTAATTAATTAAAATGCCCAGCTTGAATCCGCCCCACGCCGTCCCGCTTAATATGATGGCCGAGCTTGGGACTAATATTTCTCATTTTTCTAACTTTAATTTTGTCCCATCTTCTTTTAGAAATATTCAACGAAAAAAATAATGAAACAAATTTAATCATAGTTTAAGTTTTTAACCTCCAATCACTTGTATTTAAAGGCCGCTTTATATTTACATGACCTCCATTGTTAATTTGTCTAAATTTTTTGTCAATTGCCTTAAATTGGAAACATTTTTATTTTTCTTTTTAATTCCAAATTTTTATTTAGATTTTCTTTTTTCCTTCTCATTTTTCATTTCCATCTAAATATTTTTTTAATTTTTTCTAATTTTTAATTTTGTTCCTTTTTCACGATGGCTTTTTTTCTCTTTTTAATAATTTTTCATTTTGTTAGTTTTATTTTTATAGTTTTGTGTCTTTTTTAAGGAAATAAATATTCTCTTTGTCCCATTGATAATGTCATATTTTCCTTTTTAATTATCCCAAAATAAATAACTTTTCAAAATTTTCCTATCTTAGGCCGGAATTTATCTAGCTGGAAAAAGATTTCAAAGTTCATGTCCTTTCTTTGGGCCCAGAATTACAATTCATTCTCTTGCCCACACATTGGAGGTCCAATTGCCCAAACAACCTTTTGCAAATTGTTTAGATTTCTCCTTAGTCTGTCCTTAGTGGCTGAATTATCTTCCAATTTTGAACCCTTTTAATAATAATGATAACAATAATAATAACAACTCAACTTGGGTTGATTACTAAAACCAAAAAATTAAAAAATAATAGTGGAAATTCGTGGAATAGAGGGATTTGTTATTTATAACTAGGGTTAGAGGCACACTTTAGGCATGTGCACTCTGATAAAATTAACATTGATTCAAAAAATTAAAATTTTAGAAATTATTTTTATTTAGGCAATAAGTAATGATTTGAGAGAGAGAAAATATAGAAGGTAGTTATTTGGTTTTACTAGGAAAAAAAATAAAAATTACACCAAAGTAGTTATGATTTGTAAAGAGAAGATCATGATGATAAAAGGTATTTTTTTTTTAAATTATACTAAAATTACACCAAATCTCTTTCATTATTATTACTTTATATAATGCAAGAGGTTTGGGTAATTTTGGTATAACTTTTTTTTTAAAAAAACAACTACCTTCTCTACAAATCATAACTACTTTGGTGTATTTTTTTTTCCTAATAAAACCAAATAAATACCTTCTATTATTTTCTCTCCTTTGAAATCATTACTTATTAACAAAAATAATTTCAAATTTTTTTATTTTTTTAGTTAATTTAATTTTGTCACAGTACACATGTCTAGAGTGTGCCTATAGCCCTATAGCCCTAATATAAAGTAGTAATAAGTTAATATATAACCTACCAAGTTTAGGTTTAGGTTTAGAAGTTGAACTTGGAGAAAAAACTTTTCCATGTCCAATTTGAATATACGCGAAGTTTTTTAGTAATTTCCATTTTGGATTAGTATTTTAAGAACCCATAAGATTTTGAGGTTGATAAACATGTGATTTACACAAAACAATCAAATTACATATAATTATTGTATCTTAATTAGTACTACAATTCTATTTTCTGGGTGAAAATATAGTATTAAAAATTTGTATTATTATTCAAAATTTTAGGATAATTAACAAAATTAAACATAAAAAGCAGAGATCCAACACCAGTCACCAGTGGCCTTCAAAGATCGATGATGGTTAAAGCTTTAGAAGAATAAATGGTGTCCCACTTCCACTATTGTCTGACTTGTCTTCATGAAACTACAAAGTAAAGAAGATGCCACTAATAGGTTTCTCTTTTTTTTTTTTTTTTTTTAAAAAGTGTAGTGGTTAAAATCATGTTTTTCCCATAAATCTGCAAAAATCTGTAAATTGTCCATTTTTCTCTTTTATACGTACAAACTGTCTACTTCGCATAATAAAGGGGAAAAAAAGGAAGAAGAGGCAATGAGTTCATCAAGGAGACAACTTCAGCAATTTTCTTTTAAAAATTTATTTTTATGTGGGAATCGAAATTTAGGTTAAATTCCTATATACATAATTAATTAACCTTCTTTTCCGGTGTTCTTTTGTTGATAATTTCCTCCATAAAATCAATGCTCGTGACATAACCATGTTTATTCTAAGGTATTAATCCGCATGAAGGGCGGATCCAAAATATTTTTTAGGGCAAATCCAGATAAAATTTGACCATTAGTAGCTGGTTGCCAGCAATAATATTATTATTGAAAAATTCTCAATCCCGAAATGAAATTATTCCGTTATACTTTAAAAACTCGTACAATACAACACCATTTATTTTAAAAACTTGTACTGTATAAACTTTTAAAACCAACGAGATAGTTCCTTTGATGGGACTGTAAAAGTGTCCATTATTATTTTACCTAATGTCTTCTATATTTTTAGTCCTAAAAAATTTGCTTGGCAAGGTGATAAAAAGAGAGATGAAGATAGTAATTAATCATCATTAGATAAGGAAAAAAAAATTAGAAACAAAATTTGATAATTGCTAGCCATGCATCCAAAATAAATGATATGATCTGACATTTCGCACAAGAGAATCCAATAATTCTGGTAAAAATACTAGTACAAGATTTTTTGTTGGTGCACCTAAAATACAAGAATCAACCAACATATCTAGCTAGAACACACAATTTAGTGCCACACACTGTACATCTAACACTAGGAAAATTATTTGCTTCGTTCTTCTATATGTGTAAATAATTAAAAAGTAATTAAAGTTATTGTGCTAGTGTATATAATCTTCCTGATCGATTAATTCTAGTTCTGTCACACACTGGTCGTACTACGGATGTATTGTTTGCTCCTTGGCTAATCGGCGAAGGTGGCCTAAGTTTCTCGTCGACGGCAATCTGTTTGTCTCGGCATTGTTATCAGAGCAAAATGCTTGCAAGTAACTGCAATCTCAGACAAATAAATATGTTTTATTAGCACATTAGAGACATAATATCATTGCACAATCTCTAATTATACTAAAATCAAGAAACAACCAGGAAGATTTTAAATTTTAAATTTCAAATTTCTTTTGATTAATTAGCAATTGGTTAGTAAAATCTTGATCAACTTTTTCAAGAACATGCAAAAAAGATCAATAGATACGTACCCATACATGTAGGCATCATCCTTGCCTGCAATAATGTCCTTGTTACACTCGTGCCAAGCACAGATTTCGGCAAAATTTTTGCCTGAATGATTTCGTTTAGGCGGCTCCAAATAATTTTCTTCTCGAACAGGTGATCCGATTGTGAATACTACCTTTGCAGGAGGCTGTTTGGCCGCCGTAACAACAACCTTATTGGATGCAGGAGGCTGTTTGGCCGCCGTAACAACAACCTTATCGGATGGCTGCTTGGATGAATTCTTCTCCACTTTTGATAGCCCTTTTCTTGAATCGGTTGATCAGCCTCGTCTGCATGCTTCTTTGCCCATGCAGCTACTTGAGATTTAACAGGCCTAAAGTTTTCACGTAAGCCAAACCCTCCAGTACTTGATGATCGATAAATCGTCATCTTTTTTAATTCTTGATTTGTCCAAGAACCAAGTTTTTCTTCAAGAAAGAAAAAGAGATTATTGGGGATGATTAAAATCAATGATAGAAAATTAATGGAAGCGAATTAAGAAGTGGTATTTGTTTGTTGTGTGAGAACTCAAGATTGAAATCGGAAAGAGAAAGGCAATATGATGGGGGGATTATGAAACAAAATAATGAGTTCGTAATTTATAGTGGAAGAGCCGAATCCTAATAGAACAAGGAGATCGAAGAAAATATCCATGTTCCATTTGTATTAAGGAGATATTTGGTTCAAGTTTGGAATTCGGCGTGGAAATCATAAATTTAAGGACGGATTCAAGTCACAATTTTGAAATTAAGGGGTCAAATGTAAAAATAATTTTTTTTAAAATAAAAATAATTTTTTTTATAAAATAAATAATTTGATATACCTCCGATGATGGTTAAACGAAACTTTTTATATAATAACAAATTTATAGTATAATAAATCACTTTAGAACTGATTATATCATATAATGTTTAATTTTATTACAATATGTATTTAAAAAAATTAATATAAAATAAAAGTTATGTGTGATCGTTGTGTATGATTTAACTTCAAACTTTTTAAGCGGTCAATGTAAAGAACAAAGAGAAATTTTATAAATTTTAGAGGGTGTAATTAAAATATAAATTTAAAATTATTAAAAAATTTCTTACTTTTTTGTAATTTTTCAAAGTTGGGAGCAATTGCCCTCTCAGTTGAGCGTGATTCCACCACTGCATAACCCTACTTATCCGTATGTGTTTGTGTCTATCATCCTTACTTATTTGGTTTGCAATGGAATCACCTTTCACTATGCCAACAAGTTAAATTAATTTGCCATCCAAGCAAAATCATAGGTGAGGAATAAGGAGGTGTTTGGTTTGAATTTGAAAATCGGAATCGGAATGAGAATTATAAACCGCTATTGATATGGATTTTTGTCATTTACTCTTATTTATTTGGTGTGAATAAGAAACTGATTTTATTATATTGATAAGTTAATCAATTTAAAACCCAAGTTACAAGTAGAGAATGAAAGTAGCCATTTTTAGCACTTTTATTCCATAGTGATTAACCAATAATATCTATGGGTATCATTAACCTTGATTTTCATTTCTTCCCCTTATACCTATAAACCAAACACCTCATAAAAATGGATATTTTTCAACACTTTCATTCCTATAAAATTATTCCTATGTACTCAACCAAACAATATTTATAGGTATCATTAAATTTATTTTACATTATTCGCTCTCATACATCATGAACTGAACACCTCTTTAAGATTTTATTTCCACAAAAACTGGACGGCCCATTTTTCACAAGTCCACTTCTAACTCCTAAGTTTTCAAATAGAAATTAGTTGACCTCTTGCTCTTCATCTGTTCCGTTGGCCAGCCAAATCAATTTATCCTTAATTTCTTCTGATCTATAATAGTATATCCCCTTGGCCATCCATTAAACAAGTGTGTAATAGTTTTGGAGAATGAGTATAAGCCAAATAAAAAAACTCCTAAATTTAAGAGGTTTTAATCTTAGATATAGCTATTGGGCCGTTAGAGTCTCGTGGATCATCTCTTAATATTGTGAATGACAAAAAAAAAAAGGTTCTATTAGGTCTTACATGCGAATTGTATATATTTACGTCATGTGGTATTACTATATGTTAAAGATAATGTTGGATTGATATTTATTGCATAATTAATATTTATGCATATTTTAATTAAATATAAATTACATGGGCAATTTACACAACATATATGTATGTATACATATAAAATACACACTAATATACAATAATTTTATAATATATTAAATAAGAGTGTCTCGGTTCCAAGATCTAATTAATTATATTTGCTTATGTTACGTTTCATGATGGCTGGATTTAGGTAGATTCAATTTTCGCATAGATGTGTTATACGGAATAAGGCCAAGAATGTGCAGTTTCATTCCACCATTTTCTGTTGCAGTAACAAATGAGCCTTTGAATAGAGAGCACTAATTGTTTGAGCAGCCTCTCTGCTTGCAACAAAAATGAAACAATATATATGTTAAAGAAATGTTGGTTGATATTTGTTGCTTTGCAATCATATAATTTAATTATTTGAATATAAAATAAATTTAATATGTATTTTTAAAATTTTTTAACATTAAGATAAATTATTAAATTCTACAATATAATTACTTGAATGTATAATACAATTATTTGGAATTTTTTATCATTTAAATAAAGTAGTTAAATTGTACAATATAAGATTTAAAATTTATAAAATTATAGGAGTATTAAGTTTTTGTTTACATTAAAATAATATTAAATTATCTACATTCAAATAATGAAGTTGTACAATTTAATTATTAGACTTTAAACAAAAATTTAGCAGAATTTTGTAAATTTTTATTTTTAACACAAAATATTAAAAGATTTTCTTAATTGTAGAAATAGTTCATAAATAAAAACAAAATGTGTAAATTTTTGTTTCATTTAAAATTAATTTTATTATTAATGTTTTGTTTGTTCTTTTTTACACAAAAAAAAAAATACACAAATTCTATTGTGACTTAGGGTGAATTTGGATGGAAAAAAATGGAAGGAAGAGAAGAGACTGAGGGAGGGAAAGTTGAACTTTTTATTTTGTTTGGGAGCTTTAATTGGAGGGAAGAGAAGGAAAGGGAGAGATAAAATTTTTTAAAAAAAAAACCTTCCTTCCATAAGTGGAAGGAAAAGTTTAACTCTCTATAATTAATTATGAAATATCATATTTGTCCTTTAAATATAATACTAAAATATCAAAAAGAGGGACATTTTAATAAAATACTAACATTAATATCAAAATTTCTTTTTTTCGAAAACTCCTAAACAACTTGAAAGAAACTTCCCTTTCCTTCTTTTCTCTCCCCATTAAAAACTTTCCCTTCTTTTTTCTTCCTTCATAAACTCCCAAACTCAATAGCAAACATCGAACTAAGAATAAGACCTATTTCCAAATCAAATTCCTACAACATTGTTGGCGATCAAGAACTCTTCTCGAAGAGAATGAATTAGTTTATAACCAAAGTTCCAAGCAAAGGTTAAGACAGTTAAAATAATCTTCAAGGCTTTTGATCAGCAGCAGAACAAAGTCAAGAGATCCTTCATAATGTCTTGCTGCATTGTATCTCAACAGGTGTCTGGATTCAACAAGCCAACCCTTTGTTGTAATGTTTGATCGTATGTCTTGACTACTTTTCTTCTATTTAATCCCCTTGTCACCGCAATTCAATACTCAACGGCCCTGATTTCTTTTTCAAGGCTTTGTGTTTTCTCTTATTAATCACGGACAAGTGGAACCTGCATACGTTTAGTAAACTAATTGGTGTATCATTGAAACTTGGTGTTGAAAGATCATTGGTTACGATAATAGCAGCAGCTCAAAGAAACCTTTCTTCTTCTTCTTCAGCTAGTCGACGCTTAAGGTCCATTTGGTTGCTTCAAAGTTTTGCCGTTTGACGCAACTAACTCTAAACCAATAAATTATCCAAGTTTGTTTAGGTCCTTTTTGTTTTCAATGATGCATATGCATAACAAGTCGGGAAGAATTTGAACTCCCATTCTACCAGACAGGATGTCCTCTAAAAACACTCTAAAAACATTATCAATTTAGAATTTTAGACAAGTATTTGTTTAGTGAAAGTCTAATTGGACCTGAGCATCAAAACTACCCAAATTATGGACCTACAGACATCTCATCTAACCAAAAGCAGCAATTGAAAACTCTTTATACTACGGTTTATTGCATATATCCAGCTTATGTACATAATTAACTTCAGGAAGACATGATGATACCTCAGTTAGGACAAAGGGACTATAATTCCCTTCCAAACCTGCTAATTTGCCACCTTTAAGCAACCAATGCCATAAATACGAGTTTCAGAAAACTTGCTCTGATTAGAATGGCAAATCTAGGTACTTCCTAGCAGGATCTCTATCTAAAAGTGGGATTGTCAACATGGCAAGACTGGAAAATTTAAGCTTGATAGGTTGACAGTACCTTGGGATAGGGTTATGCATTTATGCAAGATACAGAACAACTAGAAGAGTCTAATAGTGAACTCCAGCCTCCAAAGTACTTTTCCTAGTTGTTGACAAATCAGTAGGATGCATCAATCAGAGTAAATAAGTCCGAGCAGATGATGAATTAGTAAACCTCTGAAACAACTTACCGCAAAATGGATGTGTCTAACTAGTGGAGTGAACAATCATTAGCTTAAAGAATCACCAGAAAAAGATAGTGAAGAAGATCATGCGTCATTAAAGATGAAAAAAAAAAAATTACAACACAGCTTTCAGCTGAACTCAATCAATAACACCAGATACTATTATTTCATTTGGAACAGGCACAACAGGCTACACACATTTCAATAGAGGAGATGAAGAGGCTCATTGGAGAAATAGTAAATCAAATGAACTAATTAGGCAACAGGAATGCAACTGAAACTATTAATCACGTGTTTCTTTCAATTCATAATTCGTCTTTGCTTATTGTGTCGTGTGAGAATGCCTCTCAGTTAACAGAACAAATCATTGTCAAGTGACAAGTAAAAAGATATAATACAATAGGAAAATGATTCAGAGGATCTGAAAAAACATATTGGTTGGAACTACTAATGCCTGGAACAAGGGGAAATTCAACCAAGAACAAGAGTAACATGATCTGTTTCTTTCTGCATAGGGCCTTTTGGTCATGGTTTTATTGTTATTTTGATTTTTATTTTTTTAATAACTCCTTTTCAAAGAAAGAACACTTAAATTCAAGCTCTTAAAACTGAACCTTGTTGGTCTCATTCCAGAAGAAATTTTATGGATTCTGGCTGCAATTCAACCATCAAAATATAACAGGCTGAAACCAACTAAATCCAAAAGATTGCTTCATCCTATCATTCCACAGTGCACAACAATTACATCCCTCAAACTCACTACAGCCATAAACCACCAGTTATAGCATATAAAAACTCAAGAAAGTTCAGTTTTCAGTAGCATCCAATGAGAAATCAAGAACAGAAAAAATGTAAGAAGAGGCTTAGTTTTATCTGTTAACAAACAGTAAATATCTTTCAGGTTGGTATAGCTCCACAGACAAATTTCCTTTTCTAATCATGAACTCATTGAACTAGTCCTTCTCCTTAGGCTACTGAATAAACTATTCAACCAAGAGATTTACTAAAGCATCCAAAAGCCTTTTAAAATTCTGTATTCGAAATACGTCTGCGATCAACTATCTTAAACGACTAGAAATCTTCTATCAACAGATTAAAACAAATTAAAAGTTTTGAACCTCTTCTGATAAGTGAATGCATGATCGAAGCAAAATCTGTGATGTTTACTGTACTTCTATACATAGTGTGATATGATTGTGAAAGTATATATACTACATGATCCAACAGAGAGTATGTGCTATTTATTTGGCTACTTATCGCTCACCCCATTCTCTATGTTTTTACAGATGACGAGTACGAGTACGTTATCTTAGAGGACGAAGCTTAGGCTCACTCGGATAAGGAAGACCCTTAGATTGTTTAGTGGTACGATTTTAGTAGAGTTAATGGATATTGAAATAAGTTGAGCTTGCGTGCTTATAATATTATTTATTAGTTTTTCACTTTAGAATTTATTAATGGTATAAGTACCGCACTCTTTTAGTTATTAGTTGTGAATAGGAGGGTGTTAAAGGTATTAAAAATATAAATCTCACATCCATTAGCCAAAAAAATCCTGAGCTATTAGTTTGAAAATAGAAACCCATGTTTAACATACAATCTCAGCAAATCTCTGCTTTTGCTCCTTATTCCCTCAAATCTACAGAAGCTGTTCCATTGGACTAAAATCTACGGAAACTATTCCATTGGATTTGAAATAAGACTAAAGAAACTGCCGTGCTTGCCAAGAAAGAAGCAACTTTGCATTTTGGCACCATAGTGATAGTGGTAGAGTACAGAGAATGAGGGGTTGAAGAAGACGGTAATTTTTTTTTTAAAAAGATGTTGATATTTTGGTAAAAGCGTTAAGGCTTCTGTGATAATTAGGTGCATACTATATATATATATATATATATAAATGTATATGGTCCCTCTCTGAATTATCTCTAACCAATATATAAGAAATTAAGGAACTCCCCACACTTGGCATATGACAACTTCTGATGACATGGCAACGGACTTGGGAAAGTTTTTTTTTTTTTTTTGAAAATAACATTTTATGCCCCTTGTATAATTCACAACCTTCTAAGTATTGTAGAATAATTTTGTCAATTCACTATCATTATACACATGCAATTGCCTACCATTCTTGTAATTACACTATTCACGTGAAAAGCCAAAAATACCCCTTTAAAACTACAAATACACTTGTGTGCAACTTTTATTTTAAGAGAATGATATTAGAATTAATAATGCAATATTCATCTTCAATATTTCTTCCCCCATATGTAGTAATTTTTTAAAAGTGATAATTTCTAAAACAAAATTACTTTATTAAAACTTTGGAGTTAAATTTTAGTTGTTATAATGGATTAGAAACTAAAAAAGAGAAAGTATCACATCAACATTGATATTATTATTGTAAATTATAATAATATTTCACGAATATAATTTTAAATATCTAACAATTAAAATAAAAATGTCTCAAATTTTATTAAACGTTTATAATGTTAATCAAAAAGGAAAATGATATAATTATGATAACAATATTTTCAAAAAGTATTATGTGACAGTTTAATAGCTCCTAACGTGGCTCCGCCACTGTGTCATCATCACCTTCAATTTCTGATAGGAAGAAATAGTACGTTTTCTGCTTGGAGGTCTAATTACCCAACACTTTGCTACTATTGACGGCTCTTGGCGATGGTAGCAATACACGTGACAAGTGATAATTGGTTGATACCAAAATAGCAGCTATTTTTTATTTTTATTTTATCTCCTCTCTGGTACATTTATTATGTATCATCAATGCTACAAACTTGTCGGGTGGCCAATGATATTGCCACAACAAAAGTCATTTTAAATGACATTAATACCCCTTAAAAGTCACCAAATTTCACTCCAATTTCACCTCATCCCCGTCATCATCCGCTTCTTTTAGTTCTTCCCCTTCTCAGGCTCCCACTACCTCCATCCTCATCTAATAGCATTGCCCTTGTCGGATTGAACTTCAAAACAGTTTTTCTTATACATTAGATTGTGACGTGTGGATGTTGCTAACCAAGGCGCAAAGAAGTGTTAAAGATCTGCCACTATAGGTAGCTAGGCTAGATTCCTTTCATGTACATTTTTTTAAAATTTTTTTAATAATTTATTATATTTAAATAATTATAAATTTATAAAAATCAAATTATATCAATAATTTAGTCTCGATAAATATATCAATACATTTTAAAATTAAATTTATTCGTAAATATTTTATCATTCAATTGGTATGAAATATTTAAACGGTATAAAATAAATCAAAATTAAGAAAAAAATTAGAACGTTTAATCAAACGAAAAATCTTAATCTATTTATTTTTAAATTTTATATATAACAAGTATATGTAATAAATTATATTATGAACGGATATAATTTTTAAAAGATATTTTTAAATTATATTTTTATAGGATGTAGGAGAGAAAAATCATTTTTATGTCTTCTTTATTACCCATCTTGAACATGTACTGTTCAACTGGTGGAATCAGTTCCTTCTTACATTCAATTTTATCAATCCAACAGATGGAAGAGAACGGTCAACTGATGTATGGCTGAGTTTTATTTTGGCTACATCAAAAATTTAATTTTATTGCTCTGTATATTCGTCCCAAACTTAACATGTAGTATTCCTTAAAAATTTTCATAAGAAAATAATGTTTCATGATTAGTCATTTCTCAATAAATAAATATAAAGTTGAATCAAACATGTGAGTAATGAATGCAAAAGTTCATTTGCATAAATTTGACTAAGAAATAAGTCGTCCCCATCCATAAACCATAACTGTCAATGACCTTCGGGAATTGCCACTAGGGCCGGTAACGAATCAAGTTGTTCGATCAAAAACTCGACTCGAACTCGAGTTGATCGAACTTCAGTCGAGCGAGATCAAATTTGAAATTTTTGACGAGTCGATTTCGACCATAGAAATATTATGCTCGAATGCTCTTTGACCTTTTCGAGCAGTATATAATTTTTTAAAATTATTTTTTATTATATATAATATTATTAAAAGATTCATACTTTTTAAAAAAATTACATATTTTACCTAAGAAAAAGATGAACTACTCGAGCTCGAGTTCGAGTTCGTTTTACTTATTTCGAACGAGATCGAATCGAGTTCGAGTCGGACACTATTCGTGCTCCCGATTTGATTCGTTTATACCCCTAATTGCCACATTATATCTTGTAACAAAATAAACCAAATTATACAGTTATTTTATTTTGTTAAATATTAGTGAGCCAAATATTATTTTATTAATTATTTATTGATTGATGCATGGTAATGCAATAGTGTGAGTTACATGGGATAATTTCTCTTTAATTAGTTAGTAGTACTACTTAGTCACGTTGGGTTTTAGGACAATTATATCTCTGTTTTTGTTTAGCTAAAAAAAAAAAAAGAAGTCGTCTTCTTTGTTTTATTAAGAATTGCCGCAACCATCAATATAAAAAAAAATGTCTTCTTTATTTTTTTGTGTGAGTTTTTGATTATTTGTTATTAATTTGATTCGGGTCTAGCATATATTGTACCATAAAAACTAGGCTGGTAGGTGAAGCAATATTGAAAAGATCAATGTTGAGAAATATATGAAGAGCAAAAGAAAAAAGGGCAGCATTCTTGATCAAGCTCCGGAGACAAAATGCAGGCGCCTTCTTTCAGTGTAAAAAAAAAATGTAACTTTAAAAAGGAAGGGAAAGAGAGGGAAAGTTGTAAAAAGCGATGTTTGGAAGAGTATAGCAAGAAACGAGGGGAGAAGAAAATCTACAAGGGTTGTTTAGGAGAGAAGAGGAAGACGAGGAGGAAGAGGGGGAAAATATTAATCCATATTTCTTTGAGGGACATAGGTTTAAGACTAGGTTGAGAAAATATTAATCCATATTTCTTTGAGGGACAGAGGTTTAAGACTAGTTCGAGGACTCAAGTAGGGGAATTTAAGGTTGTTGAGAGGTTTTCTGAAAGATCTCGTGAACTTCTTAAGGGGATTGATAATTATCGTCTAGAAATTCTTGAGGTGGATCCCAATACTTTTCTTCTTCCTCATCATACTAATTATGAATTAGTTGTTTTTGTCAATAGAGGTAAGTAATTAGATTTCAATCAAAGTCCAATTTTTTTGATTGCAAGTTTGTTGATCAGTACTTTTGTATAAAGTGTTTGACAAACTCCATTGACGTGTCACTAAATTCGCAATATAAAGTGTTTGACAAACTCATTGACGTGTCACTAAATTCGCAATAGATTCGCCACTATGAAAGAAGGAATGAATTTCGATCTTAGAATATGATTTTCCAAGTTTGTTTAGGCTAATTCTTTCTTGATTTATTTTATAGGAGAATGAACTATAACTTTTGTGCATTACCAAGGGAGGGAGTCTTTCAATTTGGAGCGTGGAGATGCAATAAGGATCCCTGTAGGATCAACTATTTACTTGATAAATCGACACAACTATAAGAAGTTGCAGATTTTTATGCTCATCAATCCCATAAACACCCCAGCATATTGAGGTATGCATATATCCATTCAAGATTAATTAACATATTGTATGATACCGTCTAGTTAGAAATTGTTGGATTTTTTTTTTCCAAATTTCCTGAAGCAAGATCCTATCGTTGTAACACCTCGGGTCTTGGGGTGGCCCAACAACTTTTGAGCGGAAACAACGGGCTCAAAAAGAATGCTTAACCCAAGTTGTAAGTAGCCCATGACCTAAGGTGTTATAATTAATATAATATCCCCTCTCACTTCCGATGTGGGATTGGGCATCACATTTACCCCTCATTTAGGCCTTGCGTCCTCGCAAGGCTCACGCTGGACCATACTCGGTTATGCAGATTTTAGAGGTGCCTCGTACGGGTTCTAGAGGTAGCTCCTACCATTAAGCTGATGTAGCACTTAGTTCCATACAACACTTAATTCCTAGACTCCCTTGCATAGTCGCGGCCCAATACCATTAGCCCAATCTCTAATTCCACCAATTCTTAAACCCTAATCCTATGACCACCATTAAATTAATTTCATAATTTTATCCATAAAAATATAGGAAACCATCCAATAACAAGGTTTAACGTAATTACCTCCGAATTCTTGAACCATTTTGAAACGATCTAGGAGTATAGGTTGAATCGACAATGCAGTTAAAACACTCTCTGTAGAATCCACCATTTCCAAATTCAAGTCTTTAGACAAACTGCTTTACCAACATAACTGTTATTGTCCCAGAAGATTTTCTACTCAAGGCATCAACAACTTTGTTGGTTTTTCCGGGGTGATAACTAATCTTCACATCATAATCCTTCAAAAGTTCAAGCCACATTCTCTGCCTCATATTAAGTTCCTTTTGAGGGAACAAATACTTCAAGCTTTGATGATCTGTAAAGATCTCACACTGTTCACCATAAAGATAGTGCCTCCATATCTTTAAAGCGAACACTATTGCAGCTAACTCCAAATCATGAGTCGGATAATTCTTCTCATATGGTTTCAATTGTCTTGATGCATAAGCTATCACTCTGTCATTCTGCATCAACACACAACCAAGGCCATTCTTTGAGGTATCACTATCAATCATGAATCCTCCTATTCCCGATGGCAAGGTAAAATCGGAGCCGAAACAAGCTTCTTCTTAAATTCTTGAAAATTTTTCTCACATTCATCCGTTCACTCAAACTTAGTTCTTTTTTGAGTGGGCCTGGATATAGTTAGAGGAACTGCCAATAAAGAAAACCCTTCAACAAACTTCCTATAATAACCCGCTAAGCCCAAGAAACTCCTAATCTCTGTAACATTGGTTGGGTTGGGCCAATCCACTATTGCTTCAATCTTCTTTGGGTGAACTGATAACCCATCTTCAAAAACAACGTGTCCTAAGAATGTCACACTTTTTAGCCAAAACTCACATTTACTGAATTTGGCATATTTCTCATTCCTCAAAGTCTGCAATACCAGTCTACGATGTCCCTAGTGTTCCTTTGCACCAAAATATCATCAATGAAGACCACCACAAACTTGTCTAGGTAAGGTCTAAATACCCTATTCATCAGATCCATAAAAACTGCACGAGCGTTAGTCAAACCAAATGGCATAACTAAAAATTCATAATGGTCATACCTGGTTCGAAATACACTCTCAAGAATATCATCATCTTTGATCCTTAGCTGGTGATATCCTGATCTGAGGTCTATTTTAGAAAAGACCTTTTGCACTCCTTTTAACTGATCGAACAAGTCATCTATCCTTGGTAGCGGATATTTGTTCTTCACAGTGATCTTATTAAGCTCTCTATAGTCAATACAGAGTCTCATTGACCCATATTTCTACTTCACAAATAGCACAGGAGCTCTACATGGTGATACACTTGGGCGTACAAACTTCTTGTCAACAAATCTTGCAACTGCACCTTTAACTCTTTTAATTCAGCTGGAGCCATTCTGTATAGAGTCTTTGAGATATATGTTGATCCAGGTACTAGATTAATCTCAAATTCTATCTCTCGATCTGGAGGTAGTCTCGGTAGCTCGTTTGGAAAAACGTCTACAAATTCTCGTACTACTGGCAGATCTTTCAACTTCAGACCTACCATCTCTGTATCTATCACACAAGCTAAGTAGGCTTCACAACCCTTCCTAATTGCTTTGCGAGCTTGCATAGTTGACAGGATAGGATTTCTTATCTTAACTCTCTTCTCTTTACATCCCTAAAAAACTACCTCTTTTTCTCCAGTAGGACAAAGTCGTTCCATTTTCTCTCTACAATCAATATGTGCATAATTTTGTCTTAACCAATCCATCCCAAGAATAACGTCAAAATCCGACATAGTTATCTGTACTAGGTCAGCTCTAAAGTCTCTATTACATAATTCAATTTTACAACAATCAAATCTAAGTCTCGACTCCAGGACTATATCCCCAGGTGTACCCACCCTAAAAGGTCTATCAAGCCATACTGGTTTAATAGACAAACGTTTAGCAAATTTTCTTGATATAAAAGAATGAGATGCTCCACAATCAAAAAGAGCAAAAGCTGGCACAAAATTTACAAGTATAGTACCTGTTACAACGTCATCAGATCTACCAGTTTCCTCCTCAGTCATGGCATAAACATGAGCATTCCTCTTTTTCTTCTGATCCATACTCTTTTCTGGTTGACCACTAGACTGTGGCTTTACTTTCGGGGCAATCCTTGACTTGGTGACCAAATTTACCACACTTAAAGAAAACTCCAGATTGTCCAGCAGCATTCCCCAAAATGTCTCTTGTGGCAGTGACTACATTCTAGAATTTGTTTAGGTGCATTGGCTGATTGGGGTACTTTTCTCTTCTCCACAAAGCGAGAAGGAGTGGCTGATTTGAGTTGCTGACCAGGCCTAAAAGTCGTGCTATGTTGCTTTACTTGACCTTGTGGTATTAAAAACCTCATCTTCTTGTTACTTTTCTCGCCAGCCTTACGTTTGATGTCTGCCTCATTCTCCACTGCAACATCATACATATCCTTGTAGGTTTTAGCTCGTGTTAGGACAATCGTAGATTGGAGGTTACTTTGAAGACCCTTTTTGAAATTATAGGCCTTAAGTTTGTCATCCTTCATTATGCTGGGCACAAATCTCTCAAGAGTCTGAAATTTGTGGGCATATTCAACCACTGACATTCCACTTGTCTGAGTTAGATTGTGGAACTCAGTAATCTTTTGAGAGCGTAGGGATTTAGGAAAATAGTTTTCCAAAAAACCTCTTTGAACGTTTTGATTCCATACAATTGGTTGCTCTCCTTCCTTAAGAGTAGGCTCTATGCTTTCCACCAGTTGACTGCCTCACCAACAAAGAATGGTTGAATAATTTCTATCTTCACTTCTTCTGGTACCTCTAATAGAGTAAAATTTCACTCTACCTCACCGAGCCATTTTTCTGCTTGCAATGGATCTAGTCCACCCTCAAAGTTGGGACATCGGCATCTTTCATGGCCTTATAGTGGATTTTAGTCCTTGGAGTTACCGGCTGTTGGTCGGGTGGAACTTGTTGCTGTTGTTGCTCACCTTACCGAAAGGCCATCGCTACTGCTGTTGTTATCGCCTCATAATCAACGGGTGGCATATGAATATTGAATCTATGCTGTCTCTGGCGATGCCTTGCACTATCCCATAACTCTCCAATAGGCTGATTCATGTCATCATCACCATCATCACTTAAGTTCTCCTCTTTTACGTATGCGTCTTCCTCATCATCTTGAACCTGATTAACCAGAGTTCTCTATCTTTGTGAGAACTTTAGGAGCCATCCTAAAACACACAAACCGTGGTCAATCACTTATCCAATCAACTTCAGTCGTAGTAAACGCAGAAATAAAACTTAGACAAGTTAAAAGATTACAAAATTTAAGTTCTGATACCACTAAATATCACACCCCCAATACCGAGAACGTAGCACGCCGTACTCCAGGGTAAAACCCCGAAAATGCAAAGTACAATATCATGAACAAATTAAACATCCATAAAAACAAAACAAAGTAAAATATCCAAATCACATTTGCACTATAATGTAATTGTCGTCAACGTTCATAGCACTAAAATAAAATATCCAACAAATTTGGAACTAACAATGTCCATGCGAAACTAAAAGATTAACTGAATAAATTCTAACATCTAACGCCAAGCTACCCTTTTTTGAACTTCATTGACCTCAATAATCCATTTGATTATCGAACCCAGATTCAAGACTATTTATTTCACCTGCAAAAATAAGTGTGTATAATGGGGTGAGCATATACGTTACTCAGTAGAAAGAGATCCGAATTGCCTTCCATTGGAACGAGTATGTTATATTATATATATTTCCAAACTTGTTATAGACATCATAATCATGCATACATATGTATAAATTTATAATTGTTTCACAACACATGAGGTTTACGTACTATATAAGTAAGTGGCATTATCAAGTGTACAAATATTTGCAATACAATAACAAAAAGTAGGTCAATAACAAAAGTATCATCACAATACAATAATCAATAAGAAACTCATGGATTCTCTATAGTTTTGTTGGCAAGTTGGATATCCAGTCCTAACTACTATAACCCGCTAGGAAAAGGTCATAACAAAGTCCAACTATTATAACCCGTTGGAAAAAGGGCCATAACAAAGACTCATATAGAGTATTGGGAACTAACTCCCACCAACTCCACCAAAGATAACTAGGAGCCAAAACAACAAAATAATATTCAAATATATTAGACATGCATCACACAAGTCATTAATTGTGTCAAATTGCCACTTATAATAATTTTATATGATCAAACAATAAAATAAATTATACTCGATCCGATTTAATACATAAATAAAATTTTCTACACAAATTTTACGGAGAATTTTTGAAAAAATATGAAAGAGAATTAGAATCCCTTACCTCAACGACTAATCAAAATGCTATGCCTAACTCAAATATTCGGATTCCAAAGAATCCTAGCCACCTATAACACAATTACGACGAAATTATTCCACGATCAACTACTACCTAAAATCATATTGAAACAAACATTAAAATCCTATAAGGGTTCTAAAAATAAAAAAAAATGTGTATATAGAGATGCTCTTATATATATATATATATATATATATATAACATTAAGCTTGCTGCCAAATCTCAATTTCTGGAACAAAATGGCTGCTACAAGCAACCTATATATCATTCAAATTTTTTTTTTAATTATATCTCGCCAGGAAGCATGCTTCCTGCCAAATCCAAATCCAAATCCAAATAATGGCTGCCAACATGCAGCCATGCAGCCAATGTATAGATCTCGGCAGGAAGCAAACCCAATTCCAAGATGAATAACTACCAACATGCAGTCAAGATTCCATTCTCCTTTTCTTTTCTTTTTTCTTTTTTTTTTTTTTAAATTCAAATCAAGAACTTGATTTGGCAATAAGTTCACTATCAAATCGGTGTATCAAATTTTCATAGGAATATGGTTTCGGCCATAATGCGTCGGGTCGAAATTTCTTTTTTTTTTTTTATAAAAAAAATCAATATAATTCCACCAATTCTTAAATAAAAGAGTCAGTATAAATCTCATGTCAAGAGTTTCGAATACGAACCCTAACTCCATGAACACCATTAAATTAAACCCTAACCCTATGAACACCATTAAGTTAATCCCATAATTTCATCCATAAACACATAATAAATCATCGAATAACAAAATTTGATATAATTACCTCCGAATTCTTGCGAACTATCGAAAAATTCTTCACCCCTTGTCGGCTCTTGGTGACCGTCTTGTTCTCTCGACAACTCTAGACTCCAAAGAACGATTTTCTTTTTTATCAGATAGGAGGAATCATTACTTATAAAAATAAATAAGTAAATAAACTCTTATAATTATTCTTAAGCCTTCCCTTTTTGTCTAAATTAAATTTAACCCCAAATATCTTATTATGGGCCTAAAAAAATTAACGGATCATAGCCATAAAACTTGGGTTTTACATTCTACCCCTCTTAAAAAAAAGTTTCGTTCTCGAAACTTCACGTACCTTGTTTCTCGAATAAACGTGGATATCTTTTGCGCATATCTTCCTCAAACTCCCATGTTGCCTCACGTACTGTATGGTTAGACCATTGTACTTTCACATAAAGAATAGTCCTACGACGTAAAACTTGATCCTTCCAGTCCACAATACGTAAAGGGAACTCTTCATAAGACAAACATTCACAACCCACCAAGGGTTCATAGCTAAGCACGTGACTGGAATCTATTATATATTTTCGAAGTTGCGACACATGAAAAGTGTTGTGCACCTTAGACAACTCCGGTTGGCAATGCAACTTGATACGCCAAGTCCTCAACACGTCTTAAAATATCAAATGGCCCCACATAACTTGGGCTTAATTTACTACTATTCCCAAAACGCATAATTCCTTTCATTGGTTATACCCTGAGATAAACCTTATCACTGACTTAGAACTCTATCGGCTTGCGTTTCATATCAGCCCAACTTTTTCGCCTATCTTGAGCTGTCTTCAATCTTTTCCTAACAATGACGATCTTATCCACCGTTGCTTGAATCAATTATGGTCCAGTGATTCTCTTTTCACCTATTTCATCCCAATATAACGGAGATTGACACTTCCTTCCATATAATGCCTTATAAGGTGCCATCCCAATACTACTATGATAGCTATTATTATAAGAGAACTCCATAAGTAATATATGATCATCCCAACTTCCCTTGAAATCAATGGCACATGCTCTAAGCATATCCTCCAAAGTTTGTATAGTACGTTCTGATTGCCCATTAGTTTGAGAATGATACGCTGTGCTCAATCTCATGTTGGTTCCCATAGCTCGTTGATAAGTCTCCCAAAATTTTGAAACAAATCTTGGATCCCGATCCAAGACAATGCTCACTTGTACCCCATGTAATCGTACTATCTCTCTTGCATACATCTTTGCCAACTCTTCCATACTTGTGGTAGTTTTTATAAAGAGAAAATGTGCCGATTTTGTGAGTCGATCTACAATTACCCATATATTATCATTTCCATGCCTTGTTCGAGGTAACCCGTGAATAAAGTCCATAATGATGTGCTCCCATTTTCACTCAGGTATTTTCAGTGACCTGAGCAAACCGCTAGGCCTCTGATGCTCAGCTTTCACCTGTTGACATACTAGACATTTTGATACAAAGTCCGCCACACTTTGCTTCATGCCACTCCACCAAAATTTTTCTTTCAAATCCCAATACATCTTGTTGCTCTCCGGATGGATAGAGAATCGAGACTGGTGTGCTTCTTTCAAAATTTCAATCCTTAGATTTGGATGCATTCGGCACACATAAGCGGCCTTGCATCCACAGACTACCATCATCATCGACTTGAAAGTCACCTTGTTCACCAGGGCCAGGGTGTTACAATCGTAGAATTTGATTTGGTTCTGTAGAGATTCTTTGGAGCAGGAGGACAAGAACCACAATCTTTCTACAGCGTCTTCAGCAATGAATTATTACAAGCTGCTTTTAATGTTAGTATATATATATTCTGATTAATTGATAAAAATGTACAATTTTTATGAGTATCAATCTATATTTGGCATTTAATTCGTTTATGAATCCTGATTTTGGCAATAAATTGAAGACCCCAAGAGACAAGCTAGAGAGGCTTCTCGGACAACAGAGGAAGGGATTTATAGTCAGAGCCAGACCTGAGCAAATTAGAGCATTGAGCCAACATTCTGAAGGTTCCTCTAGGAGAAGAGGCGAATCCAGGGGACCCTTTAACTTGCTGAGCCAACGACCCTCATTTTGTAACAATTATGGGAAGTTTTATATTCGATGATAATTCCAGGCTTCTCCCGAGGAGTATGACCAATTGAAGGACTTATAGATGTCTCGGTTGCTGTCATGAACATTAATCAAGTCAGTCGATCTTGTACATAGTCGATGTAAAAAATAATTTAGTCACACAATATTTATAAACTCGATCACACTGTTGAGTACAGATACATGATATTAAGACAAGAAATTTTACACTGTTGTAGTATGAAAGATTTAACCGTAAAAGAATTCAGCAAGAATTAGTATCAAAATTTACACTTTTGACATGCAACATATTTTCTTGTAGGGAGCAATGGTGATACCATATTACAATTCCAAGTCTACAATATTGGTCTTGGTTGCTGAAGGAAGTGGCTATTTTGAGTTGGCCTGTCCTCATCTTGCAAGCCAAAGCCAGCAACACAGAGGCATACAATACCAGAATGTCAGTGGATGCTTTTATTATACCTGTAGGCCATCCAGTTTCAATAGTCTCCTCCGGAAATCAGAACTTGCAATTAGTTGGACTTTCGGAATCAAAGCTCAAAATAATCACAAATACTTCCTTGCCAGTGAGTCCCACTAGTATTTTTGCGCTAGTAATTTTGTGTAAGCACACGTACATTTGGACTAGCAGAACCCATCTCGTTCCTTTATCTAAGCTATACGTGCATTAGAACTTTAGATTGTAAATAAAAAATAAGAAAATCATCAAATTACAACATGGTTAAATTGATTGGTATTTTGTTGCTTGAACAGGCAAGATAATATATGCAACCAAGTGGAATCAGAAGCAAAGGAGCTATCATTTAATGTTCCATCAAGAGAGTTGGACGAGGTATTTAGAAGCCAAGAACAGTCCTATTTTGTGCCTGGGTCAGGGCGGCGGCGGCGGCAGCAGCAGCAACAAGAACAAAGAGGGAAACGAGGCATTCCTGTGCCTTCAATTTTGGACTTTGTGGGCTTTATGTAGGCTATAAATATTTGAATTGTGGAAATGCAAATTATTAAAAGAAAGTTTCTGTATTACAGCGTTAGTAGTTTAACTTCATGTGAGCTAAATAAAACAAACGGGAAAGGTAGCTCACTTGGAAAATGGATCTTGGGCCCTTTCTTGGTCCATTTTCTACTATGTAATTCTTTTTAACTTGATGGATCTTGTCTTGTGTTTTAATTATTGTTTTCTCAAACTATTAGGCATTTAAGCATATAATTATTAAGAAATTTATTTATAAAATGACAAATATAAGATCATTTACTAAAATTAACGAAATGAATTTACATACATATTAAATTACTAACACTAATTACTTACATTTCGTTTCATCTTTAATTAAGCACCTAATACCAGTACATTTGTAGGCCTAGGAGTTCTCCAAAGCCATAACTAGAATAAAATCAAGAATATATACAAAAATATACAATGTCTACTAAAGCTCCATCTATACTGGTAGTAAAACATACATAAATTAGTGACATGGGGATTTGGGATCAGTAGAGAGAATACCAAACATAAACATGTCTCTTGCTTCTCCCAAGAAGACAGGCTTAATTTCACTTTGAACTTCTAACTTATTTTAGATTTTTATTTTTTATTTTAAATTTATATTTTAGACACTTTATATTTTGAATTATCTTAATTCTTTCAATTAAATTTAAAATCTAACTTAGTCAACAAATTAATAGATACAGGGCGTGTGATTCACAACTTCCTCATGCTTTAAAGTTTTTTTTTTTTAAAAAAAAAAAAAATAAATAGAAACCGTTAAAACTAATACTAACTTGTGAAATGTCGTAAATACCCTTAACAAATTAAAGCATCCCATAAAATTTTGGGACAAATTGAAAATTAAAAAAAAAAGAATTACAAAGTTTTAAGGTCAAAATATAAATTTGAAAAAGCTTTCTTCTTCCCCTTAACATCCATGGCTGAACATTTTTTTTTTCCTCTAATTGTTTAATTTTCTCATTGCTACACGAAATTGAACGAATTTTTATACCAAATTGATCTTCTCGTGGAGAAGAATGCGAGTATAACATGATTACCAATTACACAAGAATTTAAAGAAACCGAAACCAACTCGTAAGCCCCATTTCATTATTTCATCCCTAAAATTCCAAATTGGTGACTCAAGAAATCATGATATCAGTTTATAAAAGCAATTTAACACATTAGCGAGCCCAAAAAACGCAACAAATTCACTTAAAATATAGATTGCTCATCCAAGTTCATGAATTTCTTTGGGGCATTTAATCAAATTGAACAGATAAAAGCCATTTGAGTAGTAGCTCATTCTAGGTTAGGTTCTATTTGCATACATTGGAGTCCAAAAATTCAACCAAACATTCAGCTTCATCATCTATCAGTTATCCAATTCACAACAATATAAAGAGCTTGAGAGTAAGGAAAAAAAAAGAAAAAGGAAGGAAGATCGGGGACAAGTGGCAGGATATGAGTTAAGCTGGGGAGGGAGAGGGAGGTCGGGGTGGCATTGGCTGTGGTAGGGTTAGGGTGGGGGTTGGAGATGAGAGGGGTTGGAGATGAGCAGGGGTTGGCAGGGATGGGAGGGGGCAGGGATAGAGTGGCTGGGTTAGGATAGGGGCTGGGGAAGGAGGACGAAAAGAGTGTGGTGGATTAGGGGTAGTAGTGATTGATGGTAGTGGTGGCTGAGTTGGGAGTGTAGAGGAGATGGTTC
The DNA here is from genome assembly GCA_025175665.1 of Cinchona pubescens. Classification (NCBI taxonomy): domain Eukaryota; kingdom Viridiplantae; phylum Streptophyta; class Magnoliopsida; order Gentianales; family Rubiaceae; genus Cinchona; species Cinchona pubescens. The sequence continues at coordinate 612,987 of JANKKI010000394.1, forward strand.
ATTGGTAAGGAAGGAATATAAGGTTTAGGTTTTTTTTGTGTGGATATATTGGTCCATTCAAGGGGAAATTCTACAATGGAATCATTTTCTTGACTCTAAAAATTTATACAATACAAATTTTTTTAAACACATAATATTATACTATACTATATAAATATTTAAAATATAAGAGAATAATTTTTAAAAAGAACCGTAAAATTTTCCACATTCAAGTATTATTTTAATATTAATTTAAAAAAAAATAATAATTTCACAAGTAGAATAAGTGCATGAGATGCAAGCTCTGTTAATTTTGACAATTTCAATTCATTTTGTAAAAAAAAATTAAAATATGATGGCATCAAATGCACATTTAATAACCATAAATATTTGCATTTTACCCAAAAAAAAAAAAAAAAAAAAAAAAAAAAACTCCATCTTAGCATAAGAACACGACTTCCATATGGCTGGCAACGAGGTTCCTCATCAACAACTTCAATAAAGTCGTGGGAGTACTATTATTAAAAGCGTAGAACACGAATCGGGAGGCCTTCTTGTTCCCCAAGACGCTTCTTTAACCATTTTAGAGTCTTTTCTTCACTCTCCTCAAGCAAAACCCCACTTTCAGAAAAGTTCACAAGAAACCCAAATTGTATAGATCTGGAATAAAAGAAAAAAGAATCAATATTTTGTAGGAAAATCGGTTTTTGAGAAAAATGGAGTGCGTATTCGGACTAGTTGGGAAGGGTTTTTCTCTGGTGGTTGCGGATACATCGGCGGTTCATAGCATCTTAGTTCACAAATCCAATGAAGATAAAGTCATGATCCTTGATTCCCATAAGCTCATGGGAGCTAGCGGTGAACCCGGTGACAGGTAATTTTTTTTTTTTTTTTTGATTTACATATGTTTTTATCTTGTTTTTTAATAAAGTTGGGATTTTTAGGTGTTTTATGCTATTGGGTTGTGGGTTTTTACTTTTTAATGAATTTGTGATGTGGTTTTTTTTTTTTTTTGCTTGGTCACTCCTGATAATCTCTTTTTAAATTGGGGTTAATTAAGGTTTTTTTTTTTTTAATGAAATTTGGGATTTTTAAGGTTTTTCATGCTATTGATTTGTGGGTTTATGCTATATTTTGCTTTTGTGTTGTGGGTTTTGATTTTTAATTATTCCTTACCGTTGACAATTTGATTTTGTATATGTTTTTTTTTTTTTTTTTTTTTTTGCATAATTAGGAATTTTGTTCAATTGAAACTAAATAAAAACAACACAATTTTCTGTTTGTTTCGACTTATGGTGGTTTTGTCCGTTTTCCCCAGAAACATGGTAAATCTGTATTTTGTGTTGGTTTTAGATTTTGTCTTTGGATTACTTTGCGAAACTGAAGAGCTCGATATGAGATTTGTAATGTATCGACACTAGGTCGTGGTTCTTCCTTTATTCTTGTGACAAAGCAAATCAGAATTTGTTTTGATGATTTGTAGGGTTCAGTTTACTGAGTATATACAGAAGAATGTGGCTCTGTACCAGTTCCGTAATGGCATTCCTTTAACCACCGCAGCTGCTGCGAACTTTACTAGAGGAGAGCTAGCTACTGCCTTGCGCAAGGTGAGAATTTTTGGCATTTTACACTCTGTGTGTCTTAAGAGGCTTTTGATCCTTATGAAGTTTGAAAGTTTGAACTTCAGTTTATGCAAAATTTTAGATTTTATTGCATTAGAAGATGAAAAGGAAATATTCTAAATTTGATCTTTAATGCTGTTCATGCCAAAGATATCTCTACCGACCATTGAGGCAATATCTCTGCTGGGTTCTTTCTATTATATGTTAAGTGAGCATTGTCGTTCTGTTTTCAGTTCCTTTCTGTATTGCTTTTGTGAATAATTCTAAGAGAAATGTGTTACTTTATCTTCGAGTGGCCTAACCAGCAGAAAGATAATAGGTTTTATTTGTAGCAGTCGTGCTTAGTTTAGGTTTGGCCGTCGACACGTTGTGTCGACATGATATTCACATACTTGGTAAACTATATTCGAGTATTGATTTACTGTAGCACTGGGGAAGTTCTTAGTTATTGGACTGAGTTTTCTCTTAAGCATAATGCCTTGACTATTTTTCTTTTGTGTCATGAATGTGACTCTTTCTGGATTTAATAAGGTAAAAGGAGAACAAAATATCTTGTCACACAATTGCACCAACTTACATGAGCCAAGTTTTCGCTCATAGCAATGTGTTTCAGTTTTCATTCCCCTTCCTTTGAATGCCATAGAGGACTCTCGTGACATAAAAAATCCACCCTATTATTAGGGATCTATGTTATGCCCCAAGTGCAATCCAAATGCGACGTATCTACTAGTCTGACTCGAGCAGTTACACCCTGGCGCACCTTGACCTGTTTTGCCAGAGTAGATAATAGATATATGCAAGTTGCAAGCTTTCATTTCAAACATGTGCTTCCAAGGCCAGATTAAGTTATGCAATATGACTAGCACTCTGTTATCTGTTAAAGGTAATATGAAGGCTGGTCAATTTTTGTTGAAAAGCATATTTTTTGCCTAACAAGTCAATACTCATGAATCTTTTCTCTTAATTGATTTGCTATATTTCACTGCATTTGAAGCCTGGGATATATATGGGAATATTTTATTAAGACATCGACCAGTGATATGATGAAGTTGGTCTTAGTTCCCAAACTTGTTTGACAGTTTGAGTTTACAGTTTAGTGCCTACATAAAACTTCACTTGTACTCGTATATGTAGCTCGCTTATGTATAGTTCTGAGTGGGTATATTTATCTATTTTTAATTACACATGCAAGGAAATTATATCTTCATTTGGGTAAAGAATGTCTTATAGATTGCCTTTTCTTTCTGCAAACGTGCATACTCCTACTGTGGCTCCAGTTAAGGCCATCTGACTCTGACATAAGAGAACTGTTCTTTGTTGTGTGTCGTTCTCGTATTTTTGCTTCACAACTATCTAGTAGATTGTTCATTAAAATCTTTTTCCTTCCTCAGAGGTGTGTAAATCGTTTATTTAAAATCAGTGACTTAGTGGTCTCAAGCTCTTTTATGCTAGAAAGATCATACTCACCATCTCTTACAAAAAGAAACATTGAATGACATCGAGCATGTTGAATGCACCCAAAAATAAGAAAACATATTATCAGCAGTATAAAGTTTCCTTTAGCATAAGTTTCAGATTACTGTGTTGCAGATGCAAATGATATATTACCATTTTTATTCTCTCTTTGTTCGTTTGTTTGTTTGTTTTTTACCTCTCCCTGTTTGACAAACGAGTACTTCTACAACATCCTTCCAGTGTGAAATGTAAATGACCTTTTTGTTTTTTAAGTAGCCTGTTTTATATAAGGTTAAAATTGAGAGCAGAATGGCGAGTCTTATCATACCAATTTGAGGTGGGTTTCTGCCCTCCTGAGAGCTGGGATAGTAAAAGGAAAAAGAAGAAAAACCTTTATGCTCTTGAAAATTAAGGATTGGTTATCTAATGACTGAAAACTTGTTTTTATTTCTTCAGAACCCATACTCTGTGAATATTCTTCTGGCTGGTTATGACAAGGAGACTGGTCCGTCGCTATACTACATCGACTATATTGCTAGTCTTCACAAGGTTGACAAGGCAGCATTTGGTTATGGTTCCTATTTTTCACTCGCCATGATGGACAGGCACTACCACAGGGATATGACAGTTGAAGAAGCAATTGAATTAGTTGACAAGTGCATAATTGAGATACGTACTAGACTGGTTGTGGCACCACCAAACTTTGTAATCAAAATAGTCGACGAGAAAGGAGCAAGGGAATATGCTTGGCGTGAATCTATCAAGGATGCCCCACTTTCTGCTGTCTGAGCTCTTCTCTGAAGCATTACCAAGACTTGCTTTTTTTTGAACTTTAAAATCTTACTTGCTGAATTTTAAGATTCTCAAATGACAGTTGAAATTATGGACATCTGGAATACTTCTTGTTTATTTAATGATAAATCCTTAATTGTTTCTGTTTGGAAATCCTACTGTTGAAAGTTAAAAGTTGAAACTTCCATATGATATAATTTTCATCTCATAAGTGCCTTTGATCCGTGAAAGTTTGCATATCTACGTCAGGTTTATCTACTGCATTTTCTGGGGAATGTGGCCATTCTCATGTGTACACAAGGCTCTTGACAAAAGAAATCCCATAGCCTATTACTGTTGAAGCAGGATGGTCTGGCGGCTGAAAATAACTTGATGCATGGCGAGGGTTCAGCATCTACCTGACTGGATAGTTGTACTGGCCAAATTCTTGTGTGCACCAAGGTGTATGGTGCGCAAAGATACAAGCATGTGTGTTGGCTCTATACACCTTCGTGTATGGTAGAATTTGCTACTGTACTAAACAAATTAAATCATTTTAAAAGAGTAGCAAAATCTGAAATTCGATATAGGCCGTTTTCAGACTATTGCTGTGGTCATGCTTTCACAAGTTGCAAAATCAGAAAATTCATGAGCTTGTCTAACATACAGAAGTGACAATTTGTCTAACATACAGTATGTACCCTTGTATTGTTGCTATATTCCTGCATATGGAACCATGCTATACAGCCAAAAATTTTAAAAATACGAGGCAAATTGCTGGTGTGATTATCAGCCACATGTAATCAAGTGAAAACATGAATGACACCGCCAATAACAGACACGATGTGAGGGACAAACCAGCCAGATTTGCTGTTGATACCACTAGTGGAAAATTGTCTCCATGAAGGGATAATTGATGAGTTTGAGTTCGAATGTGAATTATCAGCGGATGCCGGAATGTCTGAATCATCAGCAGGTGGTCGAGTGTCCGAGTCATCGGCAGTTTCTGGAGTGTCAGAATCAGCGGTCGACTCCTGTGAGTCCTGTGTGAAGTTCACTTTGGGATTCACGGGACCTGCAAATGTGAGATGACAAAAAGAGTGATCTTTGATGTCCTCCCACTCCCAGATGCTGCAGATTTTAACTGTCATGTTTTGACTGCCCCAGTAAGAGGCTCAGGTTCTGTTTATGGAACTACTGGTTCTGTACTATTGAGGATATGTTTATAAAGCAGCAACGTCTAATTATGCTTTACCAGTGTCAATCATGCCATATCTTAGACTGTTCAGAGGGACTCTATTTTGTGTGAGCCAGGCCATGATTGATTTCTACTACTAGGTATTAAGGGGTCCTTAAGCACTCATGCCTCACAATATTCGCAGCCTATTATGCTTGCCACAGTCAGGTGTCTGTTTTCGATGTCCAGAGGAGTCTAGGTTCTCTTCATCAGGCTTATACTGATCTTTAATACTCAAGGATTTTTGGTGTCTTATTCAGCAATGTCTAATATGCTTGCAACTGTCAAGTGTCAATCCAATGCATGGTTTTACACTGAACATATATGTAGTAGCATAGAACTCCAATCTGTCTGTTTGGATAGAAATCTACTAGCAGAACAAGTATTACGTTCATTTTGATGGAACTAAATACAAGTTTTATTGTACAATGCAAATCCAAAAGCAAGACAAAGTAAAAATATGTCATAAAGAGAATAGCATCAATGCAAGGAAAGCAGTCTACGGAGGAAGGGAGTTTACTTGCAATGCTCTTCAATGGAGGCAGAGTATGTGTTCCTGATCAACATAGTTCAAAAAGGGCAAACTATCAATAGCTTAACAGAAAGTAATCAATAAATCCAGAAAATCAAATATAAACCCAACTAAATTTCAATTTTACTGGAATTCAGAACTAAATAAAATTCACAAAAATGAAAATCCCAGTCAGACTTAATTAGGCACTTATTAATCAAGTCATGTTTTGAGTTTTCAAATCCCTAATTTCTGTAGTACAGATTACAAAATTATCTGTACACAAAAACGATGCACACACACACACTCACATAGAATACTTAATTCTAGACATTCTGGCTGGGTAAAAATTCCAGAAAATTATGCAAACACATAATCAGACTAAATACACTCGCATAAAAATAAAGGAAAAACAATTCATTTAAAATAAATTATGAAAACTCCCAAGGAAAGACCAAAATTATTCTATATATTACACAATCTCATCTTGAATTCGACGGAGAAAAATTACAAATTCATAATAAAGACCGAAAAATTACTGAAAATTTATCAGAAACGTAGTACTGTGTGTAAATACGTGTAATTGAGTTGAAAAATACAATCATCTTACTGGAACAGAGAGAACTGAGGGAGAAATTAGCATCGGTTCTGTGGACTCTCATAGGACAAAGTGAGGTAAGAGAGAGGATTCTCGTCGAATTGAGAGGGAAACCGAAGATTCCTGGCTTCTGGATAAAGTAGCAGAAGCAGACGGCGGCGCCGGAGGCAAATGCGGAAGCGACGTCGTTGCAGCACTGAAGCGGAGGTGAATCGGTGGCGTTGTTCGGAGACGAAGAAGTGTACGGCAATAGGCACTTTGAGAAAGTGACTAACTCGTCGGAGCAGTTTGCCGGAGCTGCAGAAGGTGGTGATCGTGGCGGAGAACCTGCTGATTTTGAAGGCTGCGGAGGAGGTGGTGACGGTGAAGGTGTACGTGCTCCGTCAGATGTGGCGGCGTTGACGAGGAACAGGACGGAGATGCCGACGAGGAAGAGTTGGGTCGGCATTTGGGGAATTTTCAGTTGTGTTTTTTTGGGTGCGAGAGTGTGTGAGAGAGAAATGGAAGGAAAGGCGGTTATTCTGTTGGAGAAGTCGGTATATTATTTCTATATGTAGTTAGTTGGCGGGAAAGAGATATTGATTTTCCAGAAATCACCTCGTTTACATGCCTAATTTGCATAAATAATAAATTGATTTTTCATTTTCTTTTCTTTTCTTCATTTGTCAGTTATTTGTGTGCTCGGTTTGGTGGTAATTTTTTTCCCAAAAGAAATTCCCTCATTACCATTGCTAATTGTTGTTTGGACGGTGTATTATTATTTATTATTTTATTAATAATATTTTATAATTATTTCTTAATATGTTTTCTAATTTTTTTTATCTCATAAATATTCTATTTCAAAGACAGTTACAGTATTATTTCAAATAATATTCCAAAAGTAATAATTATTCAAATGAGAGTAAATTTTGATTACTCACTCTACAATACACAGTAAGTATTATCGTCGTTGAAATGATTGAAAAGTAAGAGGGTCACATTACTTTTTAATTATCTACAAGTTTGTAATACTCACTCCGTAACATGGAGTGAGTAGCAAAGAATTTTTCGACTTTTTCAATTTTTGTAAGTATCTTCGCTTTGAAATTTTTTTATATGAATTAGATTTATACCATAGTGCTATGGATTATTTGGTCCAAAGCACTCCACATCAACAAATAATGTGATGTGATCAACAAATAATGTGAGGAGCTAATATAAAGTGTTTTGAACCAAAGAATTCATTACACTAAATTGAGTTTAATAAAAAAGTAAAATATAGTGTGTCAGTTATTGTGCATCCAAAGTTATAGAAGAAAATAGAAACATGGGACGGTAAGTTTTGATTAAATTAGAATCTCTTTTTGTAATATCTATTGTTCGGTGATTTGCTGTTATTTTTGCGAGAAACTTACTCCATCTGAGAGCAAAAATAGGCATCAGTATCACAGACATCTATGGTGTTATTGGAACTCCAAAACTATTTTAAACGAATGAAACCAGAAGACGCAGACGCAGACACTGACACAGACGTCTGTGATCATCCAAGTATTACCCTCATCAAAATAGGCGGACGGAGAAAACAGGCAGCCACCTGACCCTCCTTCACCGGTTATTGTTACTGTAGGAATATGGCAAATTTTGTCGAAATCCTCTCCCTTTCGACCATCCACCTCTCGAATCCTGTTCACAAATTCTGAAGGCGTGTGGCGAATGACCAATTCTTTGAGTGGTTCAACGAATCTTAGTCCCTCAGGAATCATGCCTAAACTTTCACAACTTCGAATCTCAAAAGAGATGAGAAAGATTAAGCATGGCACCTTTCTCAACTGTCCACTTCTCCAAGGAATGCAAAAAATCGAGTACAAGAAGTCTAAGTTGAGGAAAGCCCGTTGAACGACGAACCATTTCTTTTCCCACAAACACATCGTTCCAAAACCAAAGTCTCTCCAAATTCGGAAGCTTCTCAAGTATTTGCATTGGATCTTCTTCAAGATAGGAGCTGTCTAATCGAAGATCTAGAAGGTTTTTCAAGAAGTTTGAATCATAATTAGGTAACTTCCAGCCCAAATGTCCAAGAAGGAGTAGATGTTGAAGATTACTGCAGCAGAACAATTGTCTCAGAAGTGTTGACGCCTTTTCTTGGCTAAAAAGTCGATCAATATTAGTCCATATATATGCTTTCTTTAACTTGTGTAAATTCGATATATGGTTGATGATTTCTTCTGCACATTTTTCTTCAAACATTATTGCATCCATCTCCTGAACATTAGTTAACTCGCAGAAATCTTGAATATATGTCAACATTCTGAGCGTTGAACCCTTTTAGTATTTCAGGATTATTCGAGGCATGGATTTTGAACGAAGACAAACCATAGAAAGAAGAAAGACATAGATACCTCAATCGACGCATCCTTAGTGGAACATTTTCCGTCCATAATATTTCGGCAAATTTTAAATCAGGAGTTTCCAAGTGTTCCAAGTTGCTTATGGAAGATTGGGATATTACCAATTTCGAGGATCTCAAACTCAGGTATCTCAAGTGAATGAGATTACCTATTGGTAGCTTGAAAACATTGTCTGGGATGTTACTGTTATCATGAATATCTGTCAGGTCGGCAGTGATCACACCTTCAATTTTCAAGGATCGCAGCATCTTGAACCTATTGAATTGGGAATCTGCCAATTTTGCTATCCAATTCTCAGTTCCTGAACCACGAAATGAAAGGGCTCGTAGATGCTTATTAGTTACTTCCATTTCAAGTGGAGTATACTTCTTTTGGGCATCCTGTTCACTCAAATTTAAATCATGATTCTATGACAATTACCACTTGACGAAGAAGTGGAATTTCCCAATTCAATATCATTTCCATATCTATAATCTATGACCTTCAAGAAATTTTCTTCTCTTGCCTTTGCCAAACACAAGTCTCTCATAAGGTCATGAAGGCGACATGATTTAAATTTTCTAATTGAAGAGAATATATCTGGTGCCTCCGCGTGGACAATGTAACGTTTGCTCGCCCAAATAACGATCAGCAATATCCATTATTGATTCTTCCCCAATTCGGTCTTCAATAGATACCATTCCTTCAGATATCCACAAATGATACAGTCTTTGTGCTTCTATGTCTTCATCTTCAGAGATTCCGCTCAAATAAAGAAAACAAGGTTTTATTTTGTATAGCAAGTCATTGTAACTAAAAGCCAAAATCTTTTGCACCCCTCCCTGATGTTGTTGGATACTTTTCTCTTTTCCTAGATAAGGTTTGCAATTTCTATATACTACATCCCACTCTTTGGAGAGCTGTGTTTTGTTGCAAGAATTCCTCCAAGAACAACCACAGCTAATGGAAGACCTCCACAAAATTTAATAATTTTTTCCCTAAATCTTCTAGGTTTCGAACATCTTGATCTTCTATGAAGCAATGAAATATTAAAAAAAATAAAATTTAATCATTTGTTACATTTGTGAAGGCATACTTTCAAACATCTAAGGGAAAAAGAACAATTTCGTTCCCTATCTTTAACATATCGATCAATCAAATTCTTTATCTATCACAAAAAATAATTTGATCTCTCATATTTTGAAATTAATCACTCTAAAGCCTGTGTCGGAAATTGCAAAAAAACTTATAGGATCGTTAAAAATACATCTATTACAAGTTAACGTTTATGTGATTATGACAGGACTCGCTTCTATAATTTGTCCACGATATCCGTAATAGATTTTAAATTGGTTAATTTTTTTTAAAGTTGATGTACCAAATTGGCTTGTGTGATAAGTAATTAAAGATTGAATTGGTCTATAATTTAAAAGATAATAGATTAAATTAGTCTTTTTTCCAAATAGGAACAAGAAACAAATTATATGAGTATCACTAGCTGCATATAACAAATTAAAAGAAGGGAAGTTTAGAAAAATGGCACAATGTTTTGGATTTTGGATTATGCTCAGGTTGATCATAAGTTCGCCCAATTACAAATGATAGATAACGAAAGAAAAAATAAAAATACGAAGGGCACAAGAGAGAGCAGAGACTTTGAAACATTGAAAGTTTAACCAAAAACAAAAATATTACTAACTTTTTACGTAAGTTTATTAAAAATGTACAAGAAATAATAATAATACTAAAAACGAAAATAAAAGGAAAAACTAAATAAACTCCCCAAAAAAATCGGTCATGTAGGTTTATATTCCGCCGTAAGTTAATCATTTTTTTGTAACTACCTTACGTTATTTATACACCTCGTATTTTCTAGTTTCTAACCTTTTCCCTATTATAATCATTATATATCTATACACACACATACATGCACACATACATATACATACTATATTAAAAAAGTGAGTTTGATTAAACGTTTTAGATTTTCTTTTCGAAATTACTCTTGCTGTATAATTTATTGCTTACACCAGTTATTTAACTTGAATAAATATTTTTTTGTAATTGAAAAGACTGTTTATGTAAAATGCACCGAAAGAGAGAAAAAGGAAATATAACTATTTTAGGGTTCATAATAAAAATTAAATTTGATTGAAATAAATTTTCTTTTACAACTGAATCACTTAGTTGGAAAAAAATCTTTTTAGATGGGCTAATTTACCCTTATTTTAGACGCTATGCTAATTGTTAGTACTTCTAACAAGGGTGTATTTGAAACTAAGTAGTATCTATCTTCTCAAGTCAAAATGAAGGATTTTGGTGAAATAGATACTATCTTAGGGGTTAAAGTTAAAAGGCATAGTGGGGGATAGCTTTGTGTCAAATACATTATGTTGAGAAAATTTTGAACAAGTATTAATATTTAAATGTGAAAGATCCTTGCAACAAATATTTCTTTTGACTCTAACTTTAAACTAAGTGAAAATATTGGCAAACCTATTGTTCAACTTGAATATGCAAGTGTAATAGGAAGTTTAATGTATGCAATGAGTTGCACAAGGCCAGATATTTCTATTGCCGTGTGTAGAATAACTAGATATACTAAAAATCTTAGTAATGATTATTGGAAAGCAATTGGGAGACTCCTTTTTTATCTTAGAAGGATAAAGATTTAAGACTTTTCTATAATAGTTTTTCAACTGTACTTGAAGGGTACCCTGATGCTAGTTGGTTTACTAGTATTAGTGATAAAAACTCTACGAGCTGTTGGATTTTTATATTAGGTGAAGGAGTAGTTTTGTGGGCTTCAAAAGAAATAAACTGTAATTGCTCATTCCACAATGGAAGCTGAATTCATAACTTTGGCTTTAGCTTGTAAAGAAGCAGAATGGTTGAGAGACTTGTGATTAGATGTCAAATTGTGGCCTCAACTAATGCCTGCCACTGCTTTGAGTTGTGATAGTGAAACCACAATGTCTAGAGTATTGAATAAAATATATAATAATCAATCTCGACATATAAGTTTAAGACATACATATATTATATAGTTGTTAAATGATGGTGTTGCAACTGTTATGTATGTAAAAACATATAATAGTTTAGCGGATCCGTTGACTAAACCTCTTGCGAGAGATTTAGTGAAATCGACGTCATTAAGAATGGCATTGAAACCCTTTATCTAAAACTACTAGCAATGTTAACCCAACCTTCTTCTAGCACTATCACTAGATTAAAAGGTTTAAAGGATATAAACAATTTGCCAATAAGTAGTTGTGAGCACTAAAATTATGTGTATACTATTCCATGTTGATTAGTGCAAATGGTAACCTTTAAATGGGAATGTTGAGTATATAAATATTTATACACTTATGAAATCATCTTATTATACTTTTAATTTTAAAAGTTTGAAGAGATTTCACCTATATGATCACTAGAAGTAGTGCCGCTTCTAAGAAAAGTTTTTGGTTCTTTTTTGTTCATGTTCATGAATTATAATGGAGTATATGGCCGGTAATAGTGCTAAATTTTTTTGGTGAACGTATGCATAAGTTTAACTAGTTTATGTATGTGATAGTTCTAATTTAATTTTAAATCATGGTTTAAGTAATCCTGTCACCCTGATTTAAATTAGAGTTAGTGAATTATTTACATTAAAGAAAAGTTTAAGACGATAGTCTATGTATGATGTTAAAAAGAGATAGTGAATTGGTTTTTATATTACAAACTAAGTGGAGGAATGTAAAATATTTAATTTGTAATATAAAGTAATTTTGAAAAGTCTGTGGGTGAATGTTGTAATTTATAAAAAAGAAAATTCTGGTGCAGCGCATGTGCGCTATTGGCAGAATCAAACTCAAACAGCTTAGATGTGCTACAATTGTGGAGTGTATGTGCGCATGTTCCTGACCTTTGGAAAATGAAAAACGGGTAAAATAGAGGAAGTTACAACTTTTGATTCCAATTCAAAAGGTGTGTTCCATATATCCAAGAGGTGTGTTCCAATGAATTCTCCTACACCTCCATCTTTATAAAAAGAGACATTCTCACTATTTCAATAACAACAACCCTTATTAAAAAATCTATCTCTGTATATATTATTCTTGGGAAGATTTCTAATTTTTGCTATTGAAAATCTTTAAGAATTTGTTGTATTGCTATTAATCCAATAACAAACTATTAAGTACAGTGGGGCAATGGTAACCTTAAGGAAAGTATTATCCACACTTTAAATTCTATTGATTTTGATATCCCAATTTCATTAAAAACAAACACTTTGTTTCCTACCCCATATTTGCCATATTTTTCAACTGTTCAGAGACGAAGAAGTGTATGGTAGGCACTTAGAGAATGCGACTAACTCGTTGGAGCAGTTCGCCGGAGCTACAGAAGTTGGTAATTATGGTGGAGAACCTGCTGCTTTTTGAGACCGCGGAGGAGGTGGTGATGGTGAAAGTGTATGTGCTTTCGTCAGCTGTGGTGGCGGTGGTAGCGAGGAACAAGATGAAGATGCCAACGAGGAGGAGTTGGGTCGGCATCTGGGGAATTTTCAGTTGTGTGTTCTTTTGGGTGCCAGAGTGTGTGAGAGAGAAATGGAAGGAAAGGCAGTTATTCTGTTAGAGAAGTTCGGTGCTTATATATGTAGTTAGTTAGCGAGAAAGAGGTTCTGGTTTTCCAGAAATGACCTCATTTACATGCCTAATTTGCATAAATAATAAATTGGGTTTTCATTTTTTGTATTCTTTCATTTGTCAGTCATTTGTGTGCTCGAATTGGTGTTGTGTGCTCGGTTTGGTGGTAATTTTTTTCCAAAAGAAATTCCCTTATTACAATTGCTAATTCGTTGTTTGAACTAATAATATTTTGTAATCATTTTGTAATATGTTTTTTAATTTTTTTATCTCACACACATTTTATTTCAAAGACTATTATAATATTATTCTAAATAATATTTAAAAAACAATAACTATCTTATACAATGTTAGATAGAGGCTTTCTCAAATTTCACAAGTATCTTGGCTTTTGATGTGATACATTGGACTAGTTTGGCACAATGCCTATCAAATAGTGATTTTATTGAAAACAAGTTATTGATGAGGTACGTTTAAAATTTTTTAGATGAATTGAGTTTAATAAAAAGTAAAATCTATGAGAATCCAAAATTATGGAAAACAGAAGCGTGAAAGACGGTAAGTTTTGATTAAATTACAAGATCTTTTTGTAACACAAATTACACTAAGTAATATCCACCATTCCTGATTTGCTGTTCTTTTTGCCAGAAACTTACTCCACCCCGGGAGCAAAAATAGGCATCTGTATCACAGACAGCTGTGATGTTATTGGGCTCCAAAACTATTTTAAACAAATGAAACAGAAGAAGACACAGATACAGACATGGACACAGATGTATGTGATCATCCAAGCACTATCTAAAATAGATGTAACGTGAAATCTGATACCCACCTAACTGTCCTTCATGGTAATAATAATTGTTATAGTAGGAATATGGCAAATTTTGTCGAAATCCTCTCCTTTTCGACCATTCACGTCTCGAATCCTGTTTCCAAAGTCTACCGGCATACTGTCAATGACCAATTCTTTGAGTGGTTCAATGAATCTCAGTCCCTGAGGAATCATTCCTAAACTTTCACAGCTTTGAATCTCAAGATGAGAAAGATTAGGCATGGCACCTTTCTCAACTGTCCACTTCTCTACGTAATGCAAATGATGGAGTACAAGAAGTCTCAGTTGAGGAAAGCCCGTTGAATGACAAACCATTTCTTTTCCCATAAACACATGGTCCCAAAACCAAAGTCTTTCCAAATTCGGAAGCTTCTCTAGTGTTTGCATTGGATCTTCTTCAAGAGTAGAGCTTTCTAATCGAAGATCTAGAAGGTTTCTGAAGAAGTTTGAAACATAATCAGGTAACTTTCGGCCCAAAGGTCCAATAAGGAGTAGATGTTGAAGATTCCTACAGCAGAACAATTGTCTCAGAAGTGTTGACCCTTTTTCTTGGCTAAAGAGTTCACCAATACGAGTCCATATACATGCTTTCTTTAACTTATGTAAATTCGATATATGGTTGATGATTTCTTCTAAACCTTTTTCTTCAGGCATTACTGCATCTATCTCCTGAATATTAGTTAACTCGCAGAAATCTCTAATATCAACTCTCCCTGTGCGGAACCCTTTTAGCATTTCAAGATTATTCGGGGCATGGATTTTCAATGACAAATCATCGAAGGGATGAAGATATAGATACCTCAATTGACACATCCTTAATGGAACATTTTCTGTCCATAATATTTTGGTAAATTTTAAATCAAGAGTTTCCAAGTGTTCCAAGTTGCTTATGGAAGATGGGGATATTACCAATGTAGAGGATCTCAAACTCAGGTATCTTAAGTGAATAAGATTACCTATTGGTAGCTTGAAAATATCATCTGGGATGTTATTGTTATCATGAATATCCGTTGGGCCGGGATAGTGATCACGCCTTGAATTTTCAAAGATCTCAGCATCTTGAACCTATTGAATTGGGAGTCTGCCAATTTTGTTATCAAATTCTCAGTCACTGAAGCACGAAATGAAAGGGCTCGTAGATGCTTATTAGTTACTTCCATTTCAAGGGGAGTATACTTCTTTTGGGCATCCTGTTCACTCAAATAAATCATGATTCTATGACAATTACCACTTGATGAAGAAGTGGAATTTCCCAATTCAATATCATTTCCATGTCTATAATCTATGACCTTCAAGAAATTTTCTTCTCTTGCCTTTGCCAAACACAAATCTCTCATAAGGTCATGAAGGCGGCATGATTTAAATTTTCTAATTGGAACGATTCCATCTGGTACCTCCGCATGGACAATGTAACGTTTCACTAGCTCACCAAAATAACGATCGGCAATATCCATTATTGATTCTTCCCCAATTCTGTCTTCAATAGATACCATTCCTTCAGATATCCACAGATGATACAATATTCTCCAGAATTCTATTTCTATCTCTTCATCTTCAAAAATCCACTCAAGTAAAGAAAACAAGGCTTTAATTTGTATGGCAAGTCATTGTAACTTAAAGCCAAAACCTTTTGCACTCCTCCTTGATGTTGTTGGATACGTTCCCCTTTTCCTAGATAAGATTTGCAATTTCTATATACTACATCCCACTCTTTGGAGCTGTGTTTTGTTGCAAGAATTCCTCCAAGAACAACCACAGCTAATGGAAGACCTCCACAAAATTTAATCATTTTTTTTCCTAAATCTTCTAGGTAACGAACATCTTGATCTTCTATGAAGCAATGAAAGATTAAAAAAAATTAATCAGTTGTTACACTTGTGAAGGCATACCTTCAAACATCTAAGGGAAAAAGACTAATTTTGTTCCTTATCTTTAGCGTATTGATCAATCTGATCCTTTGTCTATTACAAAAAATAATTTGATTTCTTATCTTTAAAAATTAATCACTCCTAAGCCTGTGTCGGAAATTGCAAAAAAATCTAGTTAAAAACACATCTATTCCAGGTTAATGACTATGTGATTATAACATTATTAGCTCCTTCAATTTGTCCATGATATCCATAAAAGATTTTAAATTGTTTAATTTTTTTAAAGTCGATGTACCAAATTGGCTTGTGTGATAAATAATTAGGGACTGAATTGGTTGATATTCAAAAGATAATGGACTAAATTAGTCTTTTTCCCACGTAGGACCAAGAAACAAATTTTATGACTATCACTAGCTGAATATAACAAATTAAAAGAAGGGAAGTTTAGAAAAAATGACACAATGATTTGGATTTTAGATAATGCTTAGGTTGATCATAAGTTTGTCCAATTACAAATGAAAGATAACGAAAGTGAACTACAAATATGAAGGGCACAAGTGAGAGCAGAGACTTTGAAACATTGAAAGTTTAACCAAAAACAAAAATATTTCTAACTTTTTACGCAAGTTTATTAAAAATGTACAAGAAATAATAATAATAATACTAAAAACACAGTTATTCAAAATAAAAGGCAAAACTAAAGAAACTCCCCAAAAAAATTCGGTCATGTAGGTCTTGTATTCCGCTGTAAGTTAATCATTTTTTTGTAACTACCCTACGCTGATTATACAGCTCCTATTTACTAGTTTCTAACCTTTTCCCTATTATAATCATTATATATATATGCATACACACATACACACATACACACACACATACATACTATATTAAATGAGTGAGTTTGATTAAGCATTTTAAATTTTCTTTCTAAAATTACTCTTGCCATATAATTTCATAACCACATTAGTTATTTAAATTGTGTATATATATATTTTGTGTAATTGGAAAGACTATTTATGTAAAATGCACCTGAAAAAATAAAAAAGAAATATAACTAAATCTTAGTGATCATAATAGGAATTAAATTTGATTGAAATAAATTTTCTTTTACAATAGAATCACTTAGTTGGAAAAAATTCTTTTTAGATGGACTAATTTACACTTATTTTATGACTCACCAAATTAAATAAGCGAATAAAATAAAATAGTAGTCCAATCATTAAAAACAAGAAATAAAATAAGATAGACATTTATATTAACTAAAAGAATATAGTCCAATCATTCTCGAAAAAATAAATATATACTCATGATTGTCCTACAAATCAAATATTCCATGCACATAACAATTACTATATTGACTGTAGCTAAATAGCCCGTGCAACATCTTTTGATGATTTGGACAACATAACTTTAGACAATATTGATTTTCAACAAAATATAAAAGTAGTAAAAGTGAACTATTATACCTAGAAAGAAAGCAGCTTTATTAAAATAAAAAATAAAAAATACTGTCCAAAATTTCACTCATAAAAAATTTTGAAAAAAAAAAATATAAAAGAGGTGGCATCAGTACAAGGCAAAACATTTATAAATCTCATAAAGTCAGTTAGTTAAACTTAAATTCAAGAACAAAAACAATATAAAGTGCATCTAATACTTTCTACTTTTTTTCAAAACTGCAAGATTCTTATAAAAAAAATCAATAATACTGATAAGTTGATCAGCTAATTTCTCAATTTTTGTGAAGGAATGGTGGAAAGAGAAAATATTTGAAAGGTTATACGATGTAATGGGTGTAGTGGGCTATGAAAAGGGTAAATTAGGCATAAAAAATATTGGTGTAAATGATAGTCTTTTGATTTTTTTTTTTTTTGGTTATTAAAAAAGGATAGGGATGTGTAAGAAGTTTTTAGGGGTATGAAGGTATCATTTACCATTTAGTAACAATAGAAAAGGACATTTTATAGATGAAGTTAGCAGTTAAACAATAATTGTTCGACAGTAACTCTTCCTAATAAAAGAGATAAATCGCTCAATAAAATAAAAATATTTGAAAAAGAATTCTTATACTGAAACTATTTAGTCTGCACGGTATAAAATAATGGAATGAATGAGAGGCCGTGGAGAAAAACCAAAAAGAAAAAACAGTTGTAGCATTCTTACAAAACAAAAAGAAAATTCAAAGAAAAAGAAGAATAAGAGATTTAGCTACAAATTATTGAAATGACTTGAAATATTTTAATAAGTTGAGGAAATTTCAAGCACTCTAACCTTTCTAATTTGGTTAAGTTATTGTTCAATTGGTAAACATAATAGCTTGACTTTTCATTTGTAATTTGTAATTTGATTTAGTTGAAAAAGAAAACACAATGAAGTACGTAAAGTTAATTTAATATAATTTTAAATTATTATACTAATTATTATTATCATTGTCAAGAAGATTTTGGATTGTCATAAGACTAATTATCATTATCATTATTATTAGATTTCTATGGAAAGATATGCAGAATTCCTATTCGAGTTGAATTTAATCTTTGTGCTAAAGAGAAATTACTCTTACACAAGTTTTAATTTATGGTTTAGAGCTAACACAATTTATTCCCCTAGATGTTATTAAAATATCTAACATGTTTCTCAAAATAATATGAAGTAATCAATTAATCTATTTATGGAGATCCATTGAACTATGTATTGACAAAGTCACAATTTAAATATTCAATTTCATAATATAGCCTAGTATGTTAAGGGGTTACTATTTTCTTATTTATATTTGGACCTAAAACACTATATCATTTTGTGGAAAAAAAATACTTCATATTACAGAAATATTATTTGAAGATAATATAATTGTATCTCAATTTTAAATGATCATGGAATAAATGTTTCTTCCTTAAATTAATTATTATAGTGGTCACAATTAGTTGATTTAAAAGACGACAGAGACAAATAGATGAAGGGGAAAAAAAAAAAAGAAAATCAACTTAGGATATGCAATTACAAAAAACTTGGAGTAGTTAAAAAATTTTTAACTGATATTAATCACTAAAAAAATGTATTACTAATAGTTTATCAAACATAGGTGGTTATATTGTGAAAAAATTTGGAGAGAAATCCAAATCCAATTCCAAATTGAATAGATTTTATTGAAACCATTCTTAAAGTAATATTTTGATGTTATTAAAAAAAATACATTGGAGGTGCTATTTGAGACGACAACAAATTACTTATATAACTTTTACAAATAAATTTTTGCAGTACTTGAAAAATGAAATACATGTTAGACTAAATGCGATTATTTTTAAAATAAAGTTTGTAGTGCTTATGTTGTCCTTATGTTGCTAATTTAGTTGTTAAAACAAAATTTTATTTTGATTAATCTTAACAAAAATACTCAAATAATTAACGTCCGAATTACCCACCAACGTATAATGCATGAACTCTTAGACTAGTATGTGTGTGTCTATATATATATATGTAAAGCAAAGGGGGTGTTAAAAAATAGGCAACAAGAGCATGATATTTGTCATGCTTTCCTTCTATTTATTATCTGTATATAATTTCTTTTCAAAAAATCTATATCTTTTAGCAAAACATTTTTTAACCTTTTTGAACTACTTTCTCTATCTTTATCTAATTACTAATTAGATATCCTAGCAAATTATTAACTTTTTTAAAAAAAAGTACATATCGTCACTCAACTAACAACTAAATCATCTAATTTATCTTATCACTCTCTATATGTCACAACTAACTCCATTTGCAAACAATGATTATCTCTATGTTTTATTTGAATCTATGTCTGACTCCACTTTTTTTTTTTTTTTTTAAACAATTAATTCTACAACTATATTTAATTTTTTGAAACACCAAATATCTATCATCTAATTTATTGATCATATCTTATAACTTTCATATTTAAAAAAAAAAAAAAATATCTTAACGTTCTGTTTAATTCTTTTTTTTTTAAAACAAGAGATGCCTATCGTCCAATTTAATTTTGTCGTCAATATTTATTTTCCCAAACAAAAAAAAATATATATGCTATTAAATTATGTAATTATGTTGATATAGGTATGAAGTGCAAATGATTATAAAGGATAATACCGAAATGAGAGATATCATTTTATATGGTACTCAAGTAGAAAGTATTTTCTAATATACTGTAAATGAATTGAAGAATTTAACATTACAGGTAAGTTGATGAAGGTTTAAATTAGATTTGTCAAAATTTTTATCATTTATATGTCAAATTTCTCATATGCTATAATTGGTACAGAAAAATGAAATACAACTCCTTTAAAAAATTATACAAACATTGTAGGAAAAACTATTTATTTTTGTTTTCGCAGTACCGGAAACTATGCACGATGTTAGTTAGCCATCCATAGCATCTTTTGTCCTTAAAGTTGATTGGAAAAAGGAATGCATGTACGTTCGGGAAAATATCCAAACAATAAAGTTTAATATGTGAATTACTATAATATATAAATTTTATATAACTAATATTTATTTTCTACAACTAATTTGGCTTTTTTTTTTTGGCAGGACTGAACTCTGAATATTTTTAAGTGCTCATTCAACAATCGTGTTGATTTTATCTCTTATTTTAGTTTTTGATATCATATAATCTAATACTATTGTCACTTTCTTTTGCTCATCATCATTTGATTTAATTATTAAAATATTTATAATATCAATTTATATTATATGTTATTTAAATTTTATAATATTTCTAGACCCATGCATAGCACTGACAGTTTTTAGACTAGTATATATATATATATTTAGACTAGTATATATATATATATATCAGAGCCATTATAAACATTTTCTCTCCATCCATATAGGCATACAGGAAATTGATGCTACTAATAGTTGATGGAATTAAGATGCAAAAGAAAACTAAATAATTTATATGTGAAACACAAAAACTTTAATTCAGTTAAATAACGAACCTTTCCCAGGTCGGCCTCCCAATGCCTTCCTCTGGAGCAACTCCCAACTTTCATCGTCAGTCAGCGATCTTTGTTCATGGTGGAAACCATTTGGGCCAATGGTTGTTGCCACATCTTTGTTACGAGTGGTGAGCAATATCTTGTTTCCTTTCTTTCGAATTGGAAATGCAACTTTTATACATTCCCATGCATCTGTCGACCAAATATCATCAAGAACTACAAGGCATCTCCTCTCCTTCTGGATTCGAATTAGTTGCTCAACTAGCTCATCATCTCTCCACTTCTATAGCTCAATCTCCCCTCTTTTCTTTGGAAGAAAACTTATCAAAATCCCTTGCAAGATATCTCTTGTTTGCCATTGTTGGGATATACAAACCCATGCAAAACTATCAAAATTATACTTCACGTTAGGGTGATTGTATACCTTTCTAGCAAGAGTGGTTTTGCCTGAACCTCCCATACCACTAATCGAAACAACTTTATAGTGTCCGAAAAATTCATCTTCCATTACAAGGACTTGCACTAGCTTCCGAATGTCATCTCCTAATCCAACAAAGTCTTCATCATCGCCAACATAAGAATATGTCGTCCTCAATTGTTATTGTCTAAAATTCAACTTTTCATTTTCTGTTATTACAACTCTTATGCCATACTCTTGAAAACGTCTAGTTAGATTAGAGATCCTAGTATTAAGACTTTGAATCTCTAATCCAACTTTATGACGTATGTAGCATTCATTTATTATAGATGCAAACCTTCGAATGATTTGTAAAGTACCTCTTCTCCTTCGTGACAGCTTGATGCAATCTTGAAGACGTGGGTTTCAAGCACGTCTTCTGCTTCGTAAGCTAGATCTTTACTTTGTGAAACCCATTCTTTAACAATTGCAGCCTCGTGTTGCTTTTCATCAGCATCTCTTAACAGTGCCAGCATCATCTTTAGCTCTGAATGAAGCTGCTGGGCTTCATCACTCACCCCCTTAAGAATTTTGCTTCTTCAATCAACAAAGTGCTAATGGTCTCCAAAAGAAATGATACGATTGGCTCAGCCATTTGGTTGGGATTGTTGAAATTAATTACGTAAAAATATGTAGAGATTTGGAAATAAGCATGTCTCTAGTACGAATCTCTATCAGCTAGATATATATAGGGGGAACTTTTATACCTTGCTTGTGAAATTAATTTACAACATGATTTTGTTTAGATATAAAATTAATTATACTATATTTTTGGCCCCTTTGCTTTGCAATTGAGCAATGCCAATTCTAATCGACTTTATAGCTTTCTTTTCTTAAACTTCAGCATGGGTCTTGAATCTATTCTTTGTTCTTAAGGTCCAATTTTGCATAATCCTTTGGACTTTGGAGGTGCATTTACCTTACTTGATTTATGATTAGCGAAGTACTTCCCAATATCGCTGCCCCTAATTCAACTTAAAATGTTATAGTAGCATCACAGATTGTGATATTGAAAATAAAAAGCATTCAAATAATATTTATTTATAATTCGTTTGTATGAGTTTAATTTCAATGAGAGGTATCTAAAAAGTAGGGAGAGAATTTGAGTGATAGAAGTTACTGGATAGACATGTACGTGAGATTAACATTTATGATATTTTTGTTTTTCTTAAAAAAAAAAAAAAAAAAAAAAGAGTAAATTTCTTTAGGAAGTTTAAATTTTGAAATAGTTTGTTAGATTGAAACATGACTTTAATTGCTCTATTTTGAGATGAAGGGTAAAATAACAATGGAAAAAAAAATATTAAGATAACAAAATTATTTGTGTTCAAAAATACTAAAAATGGGTTAAATGCTATAAGAGAAGTTTGGGGGGAGAAGTGGGGGTTGGTATCCTCTCCATTACCTTTCTCTTAAATTTTCGTCAATGGTCATTTAATTTAAACAATCAAAATTCTTAAAAATTATCATATTATATCAATAATTTTGTTTTGATAAGTAGATTTACATACTTTAAAATCAAATCTATACTATTATTATTATTATTGTACTATTATAAAAGTCTGAGTGGTGTTTTCTCTTCAAATGTTTCTTTCTATTTTGAATTTCTAAATTATCCATAAAACAAACATTATTCACCCCTTAATTGTTGGACGAAACCGTAAATTTTATTTCAGTTAATTCTATGTCATTTAATATGTAAAAAATTGTAAGGGCCTCAGAATTTGCCTTGAAAAATACTTCTGACTAGAATTTTAATTAACTAATGACACTATGAAGCAATTATTCAAAAGAATAAATATTAAACTGGAGTTGATCCAAAAAAAGAAGCAACATCCTTCGACAATCAAAGCATAGCCCTTTGAAAATTCTTGACCTCACAAAGAGCAAACAACAATGAGTTGTGAACAATTGAAGTTCTTTAGACGATTGAAGGGCTCAACAGCTTGGTCAATAAGACCATGCTTACCGTAGTGTTCAATGATAAATGAAACAACAGAAGGTGAGATAGGGAAGTCATCAAGAACTCAAAATTTTGCAACCAAACTATTCTTTTCTTTCAACTTTTTGGTGTAAATGGTGGATAAATTGCCATATTCCTATATAATTTCATTTTTTTTTTAACCTTTATCCTGTTTTGGGGTATTTACCACTAATCAAAGTTTTGAAGAACTACGTTCTTTCTACTGGTCACAGCACTTTCTGATCATAATTTTTCTTTGTTATTCTTTTCTCTAAATTTGCACGTTCATAGATGTGCGCAATCCTATTTAGTTGAAATTAATTAGATAATGGTTATTGTTGATTCAAAGTTAATAGAGATATTTTGGGAAAAAAATTCTTCCACGGACCAGGATTGAGACAGGACTGCTCTTGTTTCAACTATGGAAGCATAAGACACATGCACCACTAGATGCTTGCAATAGGACTTCTAAAACAAATTGTCAAGTAGCATGTTATGCCTGTTCTCATACTTCTGTCTATTTTGTTAGAGTGAAAGTCCCAGGTCCATGGTGGAGGTTAAAGTTTCTGACTCTTTCGTTACTCGGTTGTCCTTAGAATATTTGATATTCAAACTGCCAAATGAAGATGTTCTGATGCTATGATTTTGCTATTTTAAAGTTAGGCTCAATCCTTCAAAAGACTCATCTGGTGTCAAACTTTGCTACTTGTGTTTACAGTTCATTTTGGGGCTAAAGCAATGGCAATATGGTTTTGAACTAAAGCGACTGTCCTATCTGTATTCCTGCAGAATTGTGGTCAAAATTTAATCTATTCCTTTGCAAATGGAGACCCCATTTCGTATCATCTCAATGCCTGGTAACTGATCATTTTGGTTGAAGCCCTGAATTTGTCAGAGATGATTTGAAAACACGCTATTTGGCTCTATTCAACATTGTAATATCCCTCCGTCTTTTGCTCTTTTTATTCCCTTTTAGGATGGAAGGAAATAGATTTATTGGAAATAGACTATAAGGTGTAAAAAAATGAGTGTGATCTCAAGGTGTATTATACTGAAATGAATTCTTCTTTCATGGTCTCAGAGATGGCTGAAAATGAAATTTGAATGCAGAGAAAAGGGAACTTGTTAAGAGTTTTATCTTCCTTTTTGGTTGAAGTGGAGCACAAGATTTCATTGTGGATTAAGTTCCGAAAAGTTTTGGATTTTACAAAGGTTTTAAGAGTGCTTAGAGTACTACGTATCTGTTTGGGCAACAAAAAAATTACAGGGTATGGCAATCTCTAAACTTATAAGAGACTCTTTTCTTTTTTGTTCTCCAAAAGTTAATTGTCATCAACCTATTTTCAAAATGTTGCGCCAAAGAACCCCTTGTTGGCTTTGTAAAAGATAGGTCATGGACCAAATTTAGGATGTATAATAAAAGCATATGCTAACTGCTAAAATATTTTAGTTACTTGGACACATAATTAGGCTGTGTTGCCTCATGTGTACTAATTGAAATTGTCATTAAATATAGCCTAATTGTAGGTCACTAAGATTTCAACTTATTTGTTTTTCGATCTGCTTCTTTACTTGTAACTTCAATTTGATGGTAGCTATCTGCTCGTCATTCTCTATTATGTACAAGTTATCTTAAAGTAATTGTACAATTATGTGCTTTAATTTAGTAATTGAGTAAAGAAAGTTAATAGAATGAATTTGAATTTATTTGTCTAATAAAAAATATTTATTGGAATTTTTCCACTTCTATTATAGCGCATGCAATTCTGAATATTCAAAAGGAATTTTGCCCAGCTGTATGAATGGTGGGGTTCACCTCCAGATTTCATTTCTTCATCTCTGTTAGCAGGTGTGCTAGCTATGTAGTTTGACATGTTGGTTATTTTCTATTACAAAAAAAAAAAAAAAAAAAAAAAAAAAAGAACAGCTCAAAGCATGCGGATAGTGGAGAGAAAAATTTACTCTTTTAAGTTGGATGGTAAATTTCAATTCCTCTATAATAATTTCATGAATCAAATTTACTAAAGTCTCGTTGCTTATCCTTATTCAATATTTAGGCAAGTAATATGTTACTTTCTACTTGGTTATAATTAATTCTTAAGATGGTAGTTATTTCATATTTTGTGTATAAATACTAATCCATGTTCTCACTTGATATGAATAACTTAAATTTCCTTAAGTCCCTAAGGTTGTGTTTGTATCGATAGATTTAAGGAAGGATTTAAAATCTACCAATTTGTTTGACTGATTTGTAAGATCAAAATGGATTAATTTCAAATCTACCCAAATTAAAAAGTTATTTGAAATCATTCATTTCACACTTTTTAATTTTTTTGAATTTGAAATTCATTATTTTAGCCTTACAAATCACCCTAACAAATGGGTGTATTTCAAATCATTCCCCAAATATACCGATCCAAACACAATGTAATAGTGTTAATTTGATATCATTATTTTTCTTTGAATACAAATAAACTAAGTTCTTTGTTTTTTTAAATTTCATTTGTAGTTTTAAAATATTTTTATTATCTTCAAGTGCTTAATATTAATGGCAATTCTATCCTACTAATTTGAATTTAATTCTTTAATGAGTTTGAGCTGGTGCTTAATTAATAGGAACACTAAGGAAAGATGATGGTTAGTCATATTTGATAGGCAATTAAATTTCGTATCACTCAAGAGTTAAATTGCATATCACTGCTTATTATAGGTAACAAAACAATGCCTCCTTATTGATATAAGTTTATTTGATTTTTAATTATTGCTGGTTGATGTTATGTTAGTTCTGATGTGAATAAAAAAAATTGTGAATTAAATGTATAGTGAAGACTAAAGTTTATATTGAATATTGAATGCTTAAAAATCTAACATCTTAAATATTAAACAGAATTATGAAAGATTTGGTCGCTACATTTGTACAAAAATTTGGTTAATGTAATCACAAATAGATCAAGGTTAAAAAAAATGTTCCTTTTGAGTTTCACTTTGTGAATTATAATCTAACACTATGCTAATATTTTCATTATTAGTGTAGGCTATTATATATTGTTTGGTATGTCTATAAAAAAAATAGATATCTCATACTTGGTTTCACAAAAATGAAATACTTCAATTATTAATCTAATTCTAATAAAAGCCTGAAGTGAAGTCATAGAATACACATAGTTACTCTAAATCACATTGCTAATACCCTTAGTATTAGTAACTATACGACTTGTGATACGCCACATTACAGGCTCAAACATAAAGAGAATTTATGTTTGAAATTTGTCAATTTTGAACCTAAATTACAATGATCAAAATTAGCCCATCTAAGAATTAAGAAAAATATGCTTCATGACAAAGTACAATAGCGTAGCAAAATTTATGCAGCTGACCTTACTTAGTGTGAATAAGGCTTGGTTTGTTGATGAAAATTAGGAAAATTCTATAATTCCGTTAAGGGAACCTTCCTGAATTGTGCTTTAAGGGAGTGAACAGTACAACATTATGTGCTTTAAAGACTTGTACCATAATAATAAGTTAAAAAAATATATTAAAAGATAATCAAACCCTTAAATGACGGTTTCATTTTAGTCCACACCACAGGGAGTAATATGTAAGTTGGCCAAATCACAGGAGGGTTCCGTGTAATTTACCCTAAATTTTAGTATTTATTGAAAGGGTTTCAAGAATTTCTACCATCTCTTATTTAATTGAAAGGAATTCAATTATAAAGGTATTAAAGTTGGAATTAATAAGAAAAGTTATAAAAACCATTCCTTTTCCCAATTAATGTCAAGGAAAAATATGGCTAATAGATAATGAGTATGAGATTATTAGGAAAAGTAAAGGGAGTTGATGAGTTTGACAATCAAGTGTTGCTTAAATGGTAAGCTTACACTTCTTCTATGACTGAGTCCTGGGATCGAATCACTAAGGAGGTAAGTAGAGATCCACTATAGGTCTACTTTTAAGAAGAAGGGAGAGAGAGAGAGTTGATGAGTTTTAAGGTGAAGAAGAAGTAAGGAGAAAGTCAATCCCGATAGAAAATACTTTGATTGGAAAATTTTCAACTTTTGTCTAAGGAAAAAAGTCGATATTGAGGCTTGGGTCAAGATTGGTACCAAGAACAATCAAAATATTGAGATTGCTATCAAATAATATATAAAATTGATAAAAGGGCCTTTTTTCTTTTTTTCTTCTTAAACTTCTAGAAAATCCCAAATAAATTCTCCAAGTCAAATTTTTTTTTTTTTTGGAGGGGAATGAACGAAAAAAAAACTAAACCGTTCCATTTCAAATTTGGAGATGAGTACTCTTTTCGAAAATATACTTATAAGTACATATATTATATAAATGAATTTCGCAAGTAATATTCTTGAAAATTATATTTGAAAAGAAACACAAGTTTTAGAAATTCGATTTTTGTCAAATGTGATAGAGAAATTGTTAGCTTGTTTTGTTTGGAATTGAAAATTTTTGACTTCTAGCTTAAAGTCTTTGTCGAGTTCTTGAAAAATTACTCGACTATTTGGCCAATTTTTACTAAATCATTTGCAATAATGTATTGATAACTCTATTAAGATAGTTCGTTATAATTTTTTTTTTTTTGCCTATATGACTGTGTCTGAAGCTTTTTTGGGGTGCAAAAATTAAGAAACTTATCTTCTGAATTTTTGCTTTTCTTTCTTTATAATTATATTGACGTTTGATTTTATTTTTATTTCATAAGTTCAAATAATAAGTTTGATTGAGCCATATTTTATACACGTGAAGGATAAGTGTACTTTTCTAATGAACACACCATGTGTATCATAAGAAATTTTTTTATTCATATAAAATATTCATTTAAAAAGATCAACACGTGCACCTTATTAGTATATTAAAAAAATGCTTGTCATTCAATTTGTTCGAAACATTTAAATGGTGTAAAATGAGTCAAAATCAAGACAAAATTTTAAACGTTTAATCAAACGGAAAAAATTAATCCATTTATTTAAATAAAATTTTATATTTAACAAACATATACAATAAATTATATTATAAACGGTAATGATTTTTAAAAAATAATTTAAAATTATATTTTTGTGAAGTGTATTGGAGAGAAATTTTCTCCAATTAATGGAAAAGAACCTAGTCCGGTAAAGTGGAGTTGAGGGTAAAGTTGAGAAGATTTAGTGCATTGAACCTAAAAAAAATAGAAAGAAAATAAATTTAAAGACCACTTTATGCTTGCTTCCTCCTACACCTCTTGTTATTCTCCGTTCTTTCTTTTTTTCTTTTTTTAATCAATATACATATAAAACTTCGATAGCAGACAATCTCATTACAAGATAGCATATAGAGCAATAGGTAGCAAGAATCTTGGATGCAACAAAAATTTCAATTTATCCCCACTGTTACATTTCATGTCTCTAAATTCATGAACGTTGAAGTTGGGATGAACATTGTTGATTGAAGTTGGTTGGCCTGCAACAATCATTGCAAGTCGATAAGAGTCGAATCTTAATTAAAGGGATTTCATCTCATTTAGGATGTAATGGTACCATGAAATCAATTGGCGCAGAAGGTTTCGTTAGATCATCCATAAATCTGCATAACCAAGGAAAAAAAAAAAAGAAAAACATGACAATTGAAATGTCTCGAACTGAATTTGGAAAAAAAAATCATGGGCTCAGATTTTACTTTGACATTGAGTCCATGGAGAGACTAAATTGTAGCAGCTGGACAATTGGAAAGATAAAGTGATGGTTGGAAGAGGAGTGACAGATCTTAGTAATAAGCACAAGCAATAATAACTGGCTTGAACCGCGCGATTCAAGGTTTTGCAGCAAGAAGAGTCCATTGAGGCAGAATTCTGATCTTGATTAAAGCATTCTTGAATGTATTCGCCCTGAAGAGAGCATCCCAGATTTGGGCACTTGCAACTTTGAAAGTCATAGTACAAAGTAGAACTGTTACACGTACAATCCAATTGAATTTGATGGTTTCCATTGCTTTTTTGACACTTCAGATATGGAGTTTGATCTCTTTCTGTTAGAAGATATATACAGCTTCAGGCTTTGTGATTGGCGTCATTTCGCATGCTTCTGACCTACTTTGGTCATCTAAATTATGCCTTTTAGTACTTCTTTAGTTACCAAAATCATGATTATGGTGAAATTGGATGAAATGTAAAATGGCACTAACTTGACTCAAGTCAATTTCATGAAAAAAGAGAGAAATTTGAATGAGATGTAGCAATTGACTCAAAAAAAGTGTGATCCAGCATTGTCATAACTCAACCCTCTATGACTTCTGAATGACTCAAAAAAATTGATGACAAAATCAAAATTACATCATAATGGAAGCTAGTATTTGGAGTTTATATATCTGAATAAATTCAAAACAAATTATCCACACAAAAAAGAATATAGTGATCACCTGTCATAAAAACTAAACACAGAAAAGAAGCCCATCAGGATAATGTGAAAGCCAAAGTTTTTCCAAACAGTGCTAGCATAATGATGTGTGACATCTCCACACTTTGAGAAGGCTGGGAAGTTGACAAATCAGGCCGGACACCGGGTGGCGTCATAGTTGGAAAGCCATCAGACTCTGGTGGAGTCAAGCCTGGAGGTGTTACTGTTCCAGCACCTTCTGCATCTAGTGTATTTTCTGGTGGAGTTAGAGTGGGTACATTGGGGTCTGGCAGCAAGGAAGGTGATTGTGGCCCATCATCATCTGTTGGACCTGCAATTTAGGAAAGACAGAAATGATAATCTGCAGCTCTTTCTTTTTGTTTGCAGGAGCACAAAAATCAGGATACTCTTTTATGTTTGTTGCTTCAAAGACTTGGCCAATACGAAGTTGTCTTGTCCGACCCATATTCGGAACGGCCCTTTACAATACTGATATACTATTCCAGCCTATATAGATCTTAGAATTTGAGCTAACATTGCATTATAGGGCTCTGTTTTTTTTTTGCTAGATAATTCATTAAATCGAACCCACAAGTAACTATTTGTGATTTGTGCTTGTTTTTTATCGTGATTTTGGGTAAATTTACCGCCCCATACCATTCCGAAACTATCATAACGGATGTGGAATAGTAATCACCATGACTGTGACCAATAGCCCGACTTCGAACCAACCTAACATAAATCTTAAAATTGTTATGATGTAAAAGGGTACCTGGAGCAGGAATAGGCGCGGCACCACCCATGGCTGCAAATTGAATGACAAACACTTGAATCTGTAAAGAAAGTGCAAAATGGACAATTTCTAGATAAATGAAAGAAAAATAAAAAATTCAGCTTCTTGGAACCTTAGAATTTCTAGATTAATCAAAATTTACCTTGGCATTCAATGGGTACACCCTCAGAGTTACAAGCACGAGGAAGTGAAGCTGCAAGAGTTCAATTAATCAGAACACGAATAGGAAGTCCGCCAGTGATAATAAGGCAGAGGGGATCTCTGCCACTGGTCATGAGGGACTTGAGTGCATCACAACAATCTGCAGCCAGTGAACTTCCTGATCCATCAGTAAGTTCGACTATTGATTAAAGTTCGTGCAAGAACTGAAGCTACGAAGCATCGAACCGCTGCATAATTTACTACTGATTTGGCCATACACTGGCCTAAACAGAAGCCAAAATACAATAGCTAAAGCTACATTCAAGTGGGAAGAATTTGTTAGTCCCTCCATTTGTAGTACTAAAATAATGTTTAAAATAGAGCTAACTAGGCAGAAATTGTGTAGCTCTATAGATTGTCTACGAATTTATTCATAGACGGCGAATTGGAATGGAATTGATGAGAAATGGAGGGAAGAACACGTAGAGTTGAGGTGGGTTCAAGACTCAACAACCTTAACTAACTGGGAAACAATGTAAGGGGATTTAGGTGACTTTGCTAGCTTTGACCTTTTGTCAATTTGGTCAGCCCGTTTGGATTCCCTGTGACAAGGAAGTATTTCTTTATATAGGCTGTCATAAGATTATTTTTTGTGAGCAGAATGGCGAGTTTTGGAGTTGGGATAGTAAAAAGAGAAAGAAGAAAAACCTTCGTATGCTCTTGAAAATACTATCATCTTACTGGTTCAAAGAGAACTGATGGAGAAATTAGCATCAGGTCCGTGAAATCTCATCGGACAAAGAGAGGTAAGAGAGAGTATTCTTGTCGAATTGAGAGGGAAAAATGAAAATAGTAATTTTAGTAAATTGTCTCCATGAAGGGATAATTGATGAGTTTGAGTTTGAGTTTGAGTTTGAATGTGAATTATCAACGGATGCCGGAATGTCTGAATCATCAGCAGGTGTTGGAGTGTCTGATTCATCGGCAGTTTCTGTAGTGTCGGAATCAGCAGTCGACTCCTGAGAGTCCTGTGTGAAGTTCACTTTGGGATTCACGGGACCTGCAAATTGAGATAACCAAAAAAAAAAAAAAAAAAAAGTAATTTTGATTTCCTCCGCTGATTTTAGCTATTTGATGATCTGCTTATAAAGCAGCAATACCTAATTATCTTTGGATAGAAATCTACTATCAGAACAAGCATTACGTTCATTTTGATGGCCATGCAAACTGAATACTAGTTTATTGAACAAATGCAAATCCAAAAGCAAGACAAAGTAAAAATAGGTCATAAAGAGAATAGCATCAGTGCAAGGAAAGCAGTTAACAGAGGAAGGGAGTTTACTTGTAATGCTCTTCAATGGAGGCAGAGTCTGTATTCCTGATCAACATAGTTCGGAAAGGGCAAACTATAAATAGCTTAACAGGAAGTAATCATTCAATGGAAAAAGAATTCATTCTAAAAGAAATGAAGAAAACTTCAAGGAAAGACCAAAATTAATCAATATTATTATACAATCTCATCTGGAATTCAATAGAAACAAATTTCAAAATATACGCATTAAACGGAAACAAATATTAATAACCGAAAATTTTATCCTAAATTATAGTCCTAATAAGAAAGTTTTAGGGAAATTTCTAGAATCACATACTACTGTGTGATACGTGTAATTGAATTGAAAAATAATATTGTCTTACTGGAACAGAGAGAACTGAGGGAGAAATTAGCATTTCGGTTCCGTGAACTCTCATAGGACAAAGAGAGGTAAGAGAGAGGATTCTCGTCGAGTTGAGAGGGAAACCGAAGATTCCTGGCTTCTGGATAAAGTAGCAGAAGCAGACGGCGGCGCCGGAGGCAAATGCGGAAGCCACGTGGTTGCAGCACTGAAGCGGAGGTGTTGTTCGGAGACGAAGAAGTGTACGGTAGGCACTTCGAGAATGCGACTAAGTCGTCGGAGCACGCCGGAGCTGCTGAAGATGGTGATCGTGGCGGAGAACCTACTGCCTTTGAAGGCTGCGGAGGAGGTTGTGACGGTGAAGGTGTACGTGCTCCGTCAGATGTGCTGGCGGCGGCGAGGAACAGGACGGAGATGCGGAGGAGGAGGAGGAGTTGGGTCGGCATCTGGGGAATTTTCAGTTGTGTGTTTTTTTTTGGGTGCGAGAGTGTGTGAGAGAGAGAAATGGAAGGAAAGGCGGAAGTTCTGTTGGAGAAGTTCGGTGCTTATATATTAGTTTTAGTCGGCGGGAAAGAGGTCCTGGTTTTCCAGAAATGCCCTCGTTTACATGCCAAATTTGCATAAATAATAAATTGGGTTTTCATTTTCCGAATTCTTCATTTGTCAGTCATTTGTGTGCTCGGTTTGATGGTAAAAATTTTTTTTTTCAAAGAAATTCCCCAATTACAATACCATGTATTAGACAAATAATATTCTGCAATTATTTTCTAACACGTTTTTTAATTTTTTTTTATCTCACATACATTCTATATCAAAAATTATTATAATTATATTATTCCAAATAATATTCAAAAAATAATATCCATCTAAGCCGCATAGTATTTTGTTTTTCTTTTGCTTTGATACATTGGACTACTTTGGCTGAACTTTTATCAAATAATGAGATTATTGAAAATAAGTTATCGACGAAACACATTTTGAAAAAGTTTAGATAAATTGAATTTAAGAAAAGTTAATTCTAGTGATTAAGCATCCAAAACTATGGAAAACAAAAGCGTGAAAGATGAAATAACTTTTGATTTTTGTAACACAAATTATATTAAATGATACCCATCCTCCCCCAATCAGTTGTTCCTTTTGCGAGAAACTTATTTCATCTCGGGAGCAAAAATAGGCATTTGTATCACAGACATATGTGATGTTATTGAGGTTCCAAAACTATTCTAAACAAATGAAACTGGTTTAAGACATAGACACAGACGCAGACACAGACGTTTGTGATCGTCCAAGTACTATCCCAAACTATAATAAAAGTTATTGAAACTCTCTGCGAAACCTACCTCTCCTTCACCAGTAATTGTAACTGTTGGAATATGGCAAATTTTGTCGAAATCTTCTCCTTTTCGACCATCCACCTCTCGAATTCTGCTCCCAA
This sequence comes from Cinchona pubescens, assembly GCA_025175665.1. Classification (NCBI taxonomy): domain Eukaryota; kingdom Viridiplantae; phylum Streptophyta; class Magnoliopsida; order Gentianales; family Rubiaceae; genus Cinchona; species Cinchona pubescens. The sequence goes on from JANKKI010000394.1 coordinate 646,654, forward strand.
AATCCACAGGCATTTTGTCAATGACCAATTCTTTGAGTGGTTCAATGAATCTCAGTCCCTGAGGAATCATTCCTAAACTTTCACAGCTTCGAATCTCAAGATGAGAAAGATTAGGCATGGCACCTTTCTCGACTGAAAGATCCACTTCTCTACGTAATGCAAATGATGGAGTACAAGAAGTCTGAGTTGAGGAAAGCCCATTGAATGACAAATCATTTCTTTTCCCTCAAACACATGGTTCCAAAACCAAAGTCTTTCCAAATTCGGAAGCTTCTCAAGTGTTTGCATTGGATCTTCTTCAACAGTGGAGCTGTCTAATCGAAGATCTAGAAGTTTTCTGAAGAAGTTTGAATCATAATCGGGTAACTTCCGACCCAATGGTCCAATAAGGAGTAGATGTTGAAGATTGCTGCAGCAGAACAATTGTCTCAGAAGTGTTGACCCCTTTTCTTGGCTAAAGAGTTCAGCAATGCGAGTCAATATATATGCTTTCTTTAGCTTGTGCAAATTTGATATGTGGTTGATGATTTCTTCTGCACCTTTTTCTTCAAGCATTGTTGCATCCATCTCCTGAATATTAGTTAATTCACAGAAATCTTGAACATCAACTTTCCTAGTGTTGAACCCTTTTAGTATTTCAGAGATTATTCGAGGCGTGGATTTGCAAGGAGAAATCATCGGAAGAAAAAAGATATAGATACCTCAATCGACGCATCCTTAATGGAACATTTTCCGTCCATAATATTTTGGCAAATTTTAAATCAAGAGCTTCCAAGTGTTCCAAGTTGCTTATGGAAGATGGGGATATTACCAATTCAGATGATCTCAAACTCAAGTATCTTAAGTGAATAAGATTACCTATTGGTAGCTTGAAAACATCGTCTGGGATGTTATTGTTATCATGAATATCTGTCAGGCCGGGAGTGATCACGCCTTCAATTTTCAAAGATCTCAGCATCTTGAACCTATTGAATTGGGAATCTGCCAATTTTGCTATACAATTCTCAGTTCTTGAAGCACGAAATGAAAGGGCTCGTAGATGCTTATTAGCTACTTCCATTTCAAGGGGAGTATACTTTTGGGCATCCTGTTCACTCAAATAAATCACGATTCTGTGACTATTACCACTTGGTGATGAACTGGACAAATTATATAATTTCCTGATTCAATATCATTTCCACGTCTATAATCTGTGACCTTCAAGAAATTTTCTTCTCTTGCCTTTGACAAGCACAAGTCTCTCATAAGGTCATGAAGGCGACATGATTTAAATGTTTTAATTGAAAAGAATCTATCGGGTACCTCTGCATGGACAATGTAGCGTTTCGCTAGCTCGCGCAAATAACGATCAGCAATATCCATTATTGATTCTTCCCCAATTCGGTCTTCGATAGATACCATTCCTTCAGATATCCACAAATGATACAATCTTTCTGTTTCTATGTATTCATCTTCAGAGAATCCGCTCAAGTAAAGAAAACAAGGCTTTAATTTGTATGGCAAGTCATTGTAACTTAAAGCCAAAATCTTTTGCACTTCCCCTTCATTCTGTTGGATACTTTCCCCTTTTCCTAGATAAGATTTGCAATTTCTATATACTATATCCCACTCTTTGGAGCTGTGTTTTGTTGCAAGAATTCCTCCAAGAACAACCACTAGCTAATGGAAGACCTCCACAAAATTTAATCATTTTTTTTCCTAAATCTTCTAGGCTACGGACATCTTGATCTTCTGTGACGCAATGAAAGATAAAAAAAATTAATCATTTATTACACTTGTGAAGGCATACCTCCAAACTTCCAAGGAAAAAATATCAATTTCGTTCCTTATCTTTAACGCATTGATCAATCTGATCCTTTATCTACCATGAAAAATAATTTGATTGCACATCTTTAAAAATTAATCACTCTAAGGCCTGCGTCGGAAATTGCAAAAAAACTAACAGAATCGTTAAAAATACATGTATTGGAGGTTAACGGTTACGTGATTATGACCTGACTTACTCCTTTAGTTTGTCCACAATATTCGTAATAGATTTTAGATTGATTAATTTTTTAAAAGTTGATGTACCAAATTAGCTCGTGTGATAAATAATTAGGATCTGATTTGATCTATATCCAAAAGATAATGGACTAAATTAGTATTTTTCCTACGTAGGAACATCTTGAAACGAATTTTATGAGTATCACTAGTTGCATATAACAAATTAAAAGAAGGGAAGTTTAGAAAAAATAGTATGGGAGCACGTGTTTTGCACGTTTGGAGATATTAATTGTTTGATTTTTATTCCTATAAATTAAAAAGTAAAGTATGTTTGGCGATATTAACTATTTGATATTTTAGTTCACTTAATTTTCCTCTTATATAATCTCTTGTTTAACGTTTAACTAAGTCAAAGAATTTTTTGTAGTTCGTACGAGTTAGTGAAATATTTGATTATAGGTGATTTTATAAATTTTATTTGGTTTAATAGTTCAACTAATTTCATAAAAACTAAATAATTATATCTTGTGAATAACACATCTACCTTGCAATTTTTAAAATAGAAGTCCATTTCCCCAATTGAGAATTTTTGTGTCATTGTATAATGAGTTCATTGGTACTTTATTTAATTCACAAATAGGTAAGTTTAAAGTATTATCAAATTGGAGTGTAATATATGACGGGAAAATATATCAGACTTTATTATTATATTCATTCTATAAGTTTAGTAATCAAAGAGAGTAGTGTACTTTTAAAAAATGTTGATAATTTATAGAGTTCATTGAAATCTTTTGTTCTCTTCAATTATTTAATTTCTATCCTAACAATTTTGAATTTATCAAGCGCATTAGGGTATTTGATTATTCTTGAATCCGTAACCACTCTTGGAACTAATTTGATGAAGGAACCATTCATGTGCTAATACTAAATAGCAATTTATAGTTTAGAAAATAAAATATCTTTTTAAATATATAGTTTACAAAACTATAGGAATTATATATTGAAAATAAAAAAAAAAGTGAAAATTTGTCTACCACCATTCAACAATTTATGTTGTGAAATTTAGTGGTTGATTCATTATGTTAAAACTATCAATTTGTATAGTAGTAAATTAAAAGGTGTACATTCAATATTATAAATTTTGTTTGATACAATAAGATCAACAACATATAGTTGTAATAACTATCAACTCCGTATATAGTAATAATTCAAAAGTAACAATAAACATTTAGTATTTAGGTTTTATTCGACAAAATACATTTTAGTTAAACCTAGTTAGTAACTGGTTTGATATCCTATTTTTTAGTGTGTAATTTGTACGGTTACTAATATTCAATATTCAAAATTAGATATTATCTAATGTTTTGTGGGACGACAATAATTATCTATTAAGAATTTTAGCTAATATAATGTGAAAACTAATTTTTGATTATAGAAAAAGCATAACTTAGATTAAATATATGTTAATTATTCAATATATGAAAACCGAAATAAAAGCAAAGTAAGAATTGCAAGGTAAGAATTGTGTTCTTTTAAAAAAAAATAAAATAGATATAAATCACATTTTTTACCCCTTTTCCTACTCGTCCAATCATTTTAACAATAATCGAAAAGATAAATTATATATTATATTTGTTTTTTAGCATACCACACAGAAGTCAAATTCTTTTTATATTCTGGACAATGAATCTTTCATTATTACCAAAGCTTAGACAACAATGTTAGAGACAAGATAAATGAAGGATAATGTTGACAATATCTATGAAGGATAATACCTTTTTAATTCAAATTTAGATGGTCATGAGTTGGAGTGTTCATAGTTAGGGTTATTGGGTTGACGGGTCTTCGATTTTTTGTGTTTAAAAAATAAAATTCAACCCAATCCAAATAATATTGAAACTCAGTAAACTTAACCCAAGTATTACTCGAGCAGGTTTCTTGGGTTATTTTGTTTAAAATTTTTCAAAAAAAAATGAAAAAAAAATATTATTATAAAATCAACCATTACAAATTATGTTTTGTAAAAAATTAAATGGTTAACTCAAAATGAAAAGGAAAAAATTTGAGAACATGTTAAACGAATGTTAGGTGAAGAACGAAAAGAAAAGAAAATATAAAGTATATGAAACAGCTAGGAAAATAATTAAAAATTAAAAGTAAATTATATGAGATTATCGAGTTATTAGGTTGGGTTGGATTTTGAAAAATAAAAGTTCTAACCCAATATGTTTCAGCTAACCCAACTCAAGCAACTTGAAACTCGATAACTCAACCCATTTAGTCCCAAATTCATTTGAGTTGGGTTGTGTTTGGTTTTTAGATTTGGGTTGGGTTTGAACAACCCAGCCTCGAGGCTTTTAAGTAATTTTATGTCTCTTTTGTTCTTTTTTTTTTTTCTTTTCTTTTCTTCTGTCGAAAAATAGAATTTTTTTTAGAATTACTCTCTTAAGAGAGTCCAAAAGTTTTATACGTAATAAGTCCTAATTTTTTGTTTAAATATAATTTCTACTATTATTTAATTTAATTCCTAATCCTAAAAAATTTTATTTGTATACTTTTATATTTTCTAGAATTCGTTTTGAAAAAATGAATACAATGTAGGACTCTCTATTCTATACAAAAATCTTAGTCTAACAGTAATGTAATCATTAAAATTGAAAGTATATTTTAAAATTGCGTGCTTTTAAAAGGTTAATGGTATTCTTTTGTATCGGAATACAGTTTGGAGTGGCAAAATATAACAGATTTTCAGTTTAGAGGATCAAATTGATAATCTTTCAATTTTAGGGGCCACGTTGGGACATTTCTTTTAGTTTTGAGGACCAAATTGAGACTCTTTCAATTTAGAGGACTATATTGGAATATTTTTCAATTTAGAGGGTAAAATTGAGACATTTTCAATTTAAAAGATCATATTGAGATTTTTGCTTAGTTTGAATGTCCAAAATGGTATTTAACTCTTTGAAATTAAAATAACCTTAGTTTCTTTCTTTTCCTTTATTTGCCAAACGAATGTTTCTTTTTCTTTTAATAGTTTTTAATTAATTATTAATTTCTTAAATTCCATATAAATGTTATCTAACCTATTAATGAATCCACAACCTATATATTTTGATAATAATCATATGCATAATTCTATTTAATGGGAAATTTTATTCTATTAAGTTTTTTTTTTTTGACAACTTTATTTAATATTCATTTTCAATTTCTAAATCCATCCCAAAATTCTACGTTCCATGAAAAAATTTACTTCAATTAAATTTAATTCTAAATGAAATCTCACAAAATTAGTTTTTATTTCATGTGTACCTTTTTGGATTTTTTTTTTCTCATTAAGGGTACAAAAGTATAAGTTAAACATGTAAATTTATTTTTCATGTAAATTTTATATTTTTATTATTGCTTAATTTCTAAAACCCATCCCAAAAAAAGTTTCTTTCTCTTCTTTAATTTCTAAAAGTCATTCCTAATATTTTATTACACAAGGAAATTTATTTCAAACAAATTTATTTCCTAATATGAAATCTTAAAAATATTTATTTATTCTTTTACTTTTTGAGGACTATTTACATACATAGCCTAAAAAAAGGTATTCAAGTTGGGAACACTTGAAAAGTCATTAAATTTCATAGTAAAACTGTGAGAGTAACTTGAGAAAGAAAATATAAAACTAAATCAATTTACTTCATTTATTATAAGTATATAGACAATTAATTTTTTAATAAATTTATTTACTATCTTTATCATCTTTTATTTCTTTCAACTATTATGTCTATACTCTAGATACAAATTTGAGCGAATCAAACTTAATTCTAAATATAAATCTAAAAAATTTAATTTTATTTCCTATGTACTTTTTACAATTTTTTCTCGTTAAGGGTCCTAAGTATAAATGAAATATGTAAATTTATTTTTCAAGTAAATTTTATTTTTTTATTATTCATGATTTCTAAAATCCATTCCAATAAAATTATTTCATACTCTTCTTTAATTTTTAAAACTCATTTCTAATATTCTATTACATAAGAAAATTTATTTCCTAATATGATATCTCAAAATTAGGTTTTATTTCCTCTTTTACTCTTTAAGGAGTATTTACATAAGCAATCTAAATTTTATAGTAATGGTAATTTCGGAGACATAACAAAGTAATTAAATTTTATCGTAATGGTAATTTCGGAAAGAAAATCTAAATCACTAAATCATATAGACTCTTTTAATGTAGCATATATTTAATATAGTATCAGATGACTCAATGATTTGGATTTTGGATTATGCTTAGGTAGATCATAAGTTCGTCCAATTATAAATGACAGATAACGAAAGTGAACTAAAAATATGAAGGGCACAAGTGAGAGCAGAGACTTTGAAACATTGAAAGTTCAACCAAAAACAAAAAGATTACTAATAAAAGGTAATACTATAAACGAAAATAAAAGGTAAAACTAAAGAAACTCCCCAATAAAATTCGGTCATGTAGGTCTTGTATTCCGCCGTAAGTTAAATCATTTTTTTTGTAACTACCCTAAGTTAATTATACACCTACTATTTACTAGTTTCTAACCTTTGCCATATATATATAGGAAATTCTACAAATCCCTTCTCCAAAATCATTTTCTTAGTTTTAAAAGTTTGTATAGCACAAGCTTTTATAGCACACAATATTGTACTGTACAACCATTAAAAGTACAAGAGAATGATTCTCTAAAAAGAACCGTAGAATTTTCTCATATATATATATCATTGCCAGACTCCATTTATAAGCATTTTCTTTCCATCCATATAGACATACAGGAAATTTATGCTACTAATAGATTGATGAAATTAAGATGCAAAAGAAAACTTAATAATTTATATGTGAAATGCAAAATTTTAATTCAGTTAAATAACGAACCTTCTCTAGGTCGGCCTCCCAATGCCTTTCTCTGGAGCAACTCCCAACTTTCATCGTCAGTCAACAATCTTTGTTCATGATGGAAACCATTTGGACCAATATTTATTGCCACATCTTTGTTACGAGTGGTGAGCAATATCTTGTTTCCTTTCTTTCGAATTGGAAATGCAACTTTTATGCATTTCCATGCATCTATCGACCAAATATCATCAAGAACTACTAGGCATTTCCTCTCCATCTGGATTCGAACTAGTTGCTCAACTAGCTCATCATCTCTGCACTTCTCAATCTCCCATCTTTTCTCTGGAAGCAAACTTATCAAAATCCCTTGCAAGATATCTCTTGTTTGCCATTGTTGGGATCATACAAAACCAAGCAAAACTATCAAAATAATACTTAATGTTAGGGTGATTGTATACCTTTCGAGCAAGGGTGGACTTACCCGAACCTCCCATGCCACTAATGGAAACAACTTCATGGTGCCTAAAAACTTGATCATCTTCCTTTAGAAGGACTTGCACTAGCTTCTGAATGTCGTCTCCTAATCCAACAAAGTCTTCATCATCGCCGACATAAGAATATGTCGTCCTCAATTGTTGTTGTCTAAAATTCAATCTTTCGTTCTCTGTTATTACAACTCTTATGCCATACTCTTGAAAACGTCTCGTTAGATTAGAGATCCTAGTATTAAGACTTTGAATCTCTAATCCAACTTTATGACGTATGTAGCATTCATTTATTATAGAAGCAAACCTTCGAATGACTTGTAAAGTACCTCTTCTCCTTCGTCTTGATGCAATCTTGAAGGCGTGGGTTTCAAGCACGTCTTCGCCTTCGTAAGCTAGATCTTTACTTTGTGAAACCCATTCTTTAACAATTGCAGCCTCGTGTTGCTTTTCATCAGCATCTCTTAACACATGCCAGCATCATCCTTAGCTCTGAATGAAGCTGCTGGGCTTCATCACTCACCCCCCTTAAGAATTTTGCTTCTTCAATCAACACAGTGCTAATGGTCTCCAAAAGAAATGATACGATTGGCTCAGCCATTTGGGATTGTTGAAATTAATTAAGTAAAATATGTTAGAGAATTTGGAAATTAGCATGTCTCTTGTACGAATCTCTATCAGCTATATATATATAGGGGGAACTTGTATACCTTGCTTGTGAAATTAATTTACAACATGATTTTGTTTAACTATAAAATTAATTATACTATATATATTTTTGGCACCTTTGCTTTGCAATTGAGCAATGCCAATTCTAATTGACTTTATTTGTTTCTGCTTTCTTAAACTTCAACATGAGTCTTGAATCTATTCTTTGTTCTTAAGGTCAAGTTTTGCATAACCCTTTGGACTTTGGAGGTGCATTTCAAATCTTACTTGATTTACGATTAGCGAAGTACTTCTCAATATCGCTGCCCCTAATTCAAAATGTTATAGTAGCATCACAGATTGTGATATTGAAAATAAAAAGCATTCAAATAATATTTATTTATAATTCTTTTGGATGAGTTTAATTTCAATGAGAGAGTATCTAAAAAGTAAGGAGAGAATTTGAGGGATAGAAGTTACTGGATAGAAATGTACGTGAGATTAACATTTATGATATTTTTGTTTTTTCTTAACAAAAAAAAAAATGAGTTAATTTCTTTAGGAAGTTTAAATTTTGAAATAGTTTGTTAGAGCAATGTTGAAACATGACTTTAATTGCTCTATTTTGAGATGAAGGGTAAAATAACAATGGAAAAAAAAAATTAAGATAACAAAGGTATTTGTGTTCAAAAATACTAAAAATGGGTTAAATGCTATAAGAGAAGGGTAAAATAACAACAGAAAAAATTAATCTATTTATTTTAAAATTTTATATATAACAAACATATACAATAAATTATATTATAGACGACAATTATTTTTAAAAAATAATTTAAAATTATATTTTTGTGAAGTGTAGAAGAACCTAGTCCGGTAAAGTGGAGCTGAGGGTAAAGTTGAGAAGATTTAGTGCATTTAACCTAAAAAAAAAAAAGGAAAGAAAATAAATTTAAAGACCACTTTATGCTTGCTTCCTCCTACACCTCTTGTTATTCTCCATTCTTTCTTTTTTTTCTTTTTTTAATCAATATACATACGAAACTTCGATAGCAGACAATCTCATTACAAGATAGCATATACAGCAATAGGTAGCAAGAATCTTGGATGCAACAAAAATTTCAATTTATCCCCCCTGTTACATTTCATGCCTCTAAATTCATGAACGTCCAAGTTGGGATGAACATTGCTGATTGAAGTTGGTTGGCCTGCAACAATCATTGCATAGTCGATAAGAGTTGAATTAATTAAAGGGATTTCATCTCATTTAGGATGTAATGGCACCAGGATGAAATCATTTGGCGCAGAAGGTTTCATTGGATCATCCACTGTCAATAAATCTGCATAACCAAGGAAAAAAAAAAAGAAAAACATGAAAATTGAAATGTCTCGAACTGAATTTGGAAAAAAAAATCATGGGCTCAGATTTTACTTTGACATTGAGTCCATGGAGAGACTAAATTGTAGCAGCTGGACAATTGAAAAGATAAAGTGATGGTTGGAAGAGGAGTGACAGATCTTAGTAATAAGCACAAGCAATAATAACTGGCTTAACCACGCGATTCAAGGTTTTGCAGCAAGAAGAGTCCATTGAGGCAGAATTCTGATCTTGATTAAAGCTTTCTTGAATGTATACGCCCTGAAGAGAGCATCCCAGATTTGGGCACTTGCAACTTTGAAAGTCATAGTACAAAGTAGAATTGTTACAAGTATAATCCAAGTGAATTTGATGGTTTCCATTGCTTTTTTGACACTTCAATATGGAGTTCGATCTCTTTCTCTTAGAAGATATATAGTAACTCCAGATTCAGGCTTTGTGATTGGCGTCATTTTGCATGCTTCTGACCTACTTTGGTCATCTAAATTATGCCTTTCAGTACTTCTTTAGTTACCCAAAAGCATGATTATGGTGAAATTGGATGAAATGTAAAATGGCACTAACTTGACTCAAGTCAATTTCATGAAAAAAGAGAGAAATTTGAATGAGATGCAGCAATGGACTCAAAAAAAGTGTGATCCCGCATTGTCATTACTCATAACCTTCTATGAATTCTGAATGACTCAAAAAAATTGATGACAAAATCAAAATTACATCATAATGGAAGCTATTATTTGGAGTTTATATATCTGAATAAGTTCATAACAAATTATCCACACAAAAAAGAATATGGTGATCACCTGCCATAAAAACTAAACACAAAAAAGAAGCCCATCAGGATTATGTGAAAGCCTAAGTTTTTCCAAACAGTGCTAGCATAATGATGTGTGACACTCTTTGAGAAGGCTGGGAAGTTGACAAATCAGGCCGGACACTGGGTGGCGTCATAGCTGGAAAGCCATCTGACTCTGGTGGAGTCAAGCCTGGAGGTGTTACTGTTCCATCACCTTCGGCATCTGGTGTATTTTCTGGTAGAGTTAGAGTGGGTACATTGGGGTCTGGCGGCAAGGAAGGTGATTGTGGCCCATCATCGTCTGTTGGACCTGCAATTTAGGAAAGACAGAAATGATAATCTGCAGCTTTTTCTTTTTGTTTGCAGGAGCACAAAAATCAGGATACTCTTTTATGTTTGTTGCTTCAAAGACTCGGCCAATAAGGAGTCGTCTTGTCCGAGCCATATTTGGAACGACCCTTTGCAATACTGATATATACCCATTCCATCCTAGATCTTAGAATTTGAACTAACATTGCATATAAGGCTTTTTTTTTTTTGGCTAGTTAATTCATTAAATCGAACCCACAAGTAACTATTTGTGATTTGTGCTTGTTTTTATTTTTTATTTTATTTTGGGTAAATTTACTGCCCCGTATCAACAAATGTCAAAACTATCATAACAGATGTGGAATAGTAATCACCTTGACTGTGACCAATAGCCCGACTTCGAACCAAACTAACATAAATCTTAAAATTGTTTTGATGTAAAAGGGTACCTGGAGCACAGTATTAAAAAACTGTTAATTACCTGCATATTTTGCTGCAGATTATAATGAAAAATCCGCAACAAACAAGACTTTCTGCAGATTTGGGCGCCAAAAATAATCCGCAGGTAAAAAGGCCGTGGATACTAATTTGCTGCGGATTATAAAATCCGCAACTAAATTTGATGGGAATTTTGCTACAGAAATATACATGCGGATATTTTGCGCTGGTAATTCCGCATCAAAATTTCGTCGAAGACATTATTTCCCTGATATTATAACATTTTATTCTCAGAAATTATCCTGTAAATTTCCGACAAAATCCCTAGCAAATATCCCCAAAAATTCCCCATATAATTTCCGCACAAAATCCCCATATAATTTCAACAAAATCCCTAGCAAATGTGTCATTTGCCTCATTTTTATGTATTATAACTGTCTAAGATACATCAAAGATGTGTATAAGAGACAGTTTTTTCTTCCCCTTGTACCATCATGCCACATTCCAGCAATTTCATCACAAAAAACAATTCGCATTGATCATCATGTCACATTCGAGCAATTTCATCTCAAAAAATAATTCGCATTGAAAGAAATATAATACGAAACAAATTCAAATACAATACATATATAACATTTAGTTATCTAAGTAAACAATCAAATACAGTCTAATCATCCGAGCTACCATCTGCATCATCCTCATCATCTGCATCAAGGGGTGGGGAACACTGGTGGCGAGAGGATCCAGGAAGAACGCCTAATCGCTCCATCAAAGTATGCAACTGGTTTCTTGTTTCAGATAGTTGGGCTTGTAGTGAAGCTTGCTCTTTCTTCATTTCTTCCTTTTCCAATCTCTCCCTTTCCAGTTGGGCTTAGTAGTTCGCACTAAGGGAGTGGACTGTGCTCCTAATCCTCTCATCAACATCCTCAGGTAGGTCGTATGGGTGTGAAGGTCTGGACGAATAACCCTTCATGGTCCTACCTAAAGAACCAAGCCCAGAAACTCTGCCTTTCTTTTTTCCTCCCACGGCGTCATACCAAATATCCAAATCAGATGGCAGATGTTGTGAGTGTTGAGAACCATAGGTAGGACCATGTGTATAAGAGTTATTCGTCTATATTGCTTCACACCCATTATTGAGCCTACTTATCAAAGTTCTCCTGCAAAAGTCATATAACAAAGATCAACTTTATGGAAACAAGAATATTAAAGGACAAATCATAAAAAATTGTAATAAAGCCTTAATGACTTACATAAGCAGCTTGGGCCCGATGATGAACCCAATCACCCTCCTTCTTCTTATGGGTACGGAAATAGAAATCAGAGAATGGAATCCCGGTTCTTCTTATTTTGGTCGGATTTTTGTTTGAACTCTTGGGACTGCCAAGGTATTTATTCAGGTCCGCCCATGCACTATCCCCCATCCAAGATGGTTTTCTACCATCTTTTCGGACTTTTTGTAGCATCTGTGCTAGCCTACCTGCCCCTCTCTTCTCGAAATTCTCTCTTACAGCATTGTGCCTAGGTGGCCATCTAAATTTTTTCTGCAACGCTCAAAGTAAGTTTTTATATAACAATATGAAACATATAATTACGTAGTCAATTAATACGTTGAAACAATATAGACCATAATACCTGAAATTCCTCAAACCACATATCTCTTGTGGCCGTAGAAAACTTCTTCCACGAGGGTTTGCCTTCTTCAAACTTGGTCTTTATGCATGCAGCGATGCCCTCAATTGCTGGTTTGTGAGGCCAAAACCTAGTTTGCAAGCAAACAAGATTAATACAACACATTATCTTAGGGTAAACAATTAAATCACAATTTTATATTTATTATGAATAATGTTAACCCATGTCCATCGGACTCTATCCAAATCAATGTGTCATCAGCACCTCATTTCCAACGGCACTAGAAGAACTCTCCATTGTGCTGAATCCTTCCTCTTGAAGAAGCCGCGTGAATAAGGGTTCACATTCTTTGATGAAAGAGAGGTTGAGGGATTTGTTGAGCTTGAGGATTTTGTTGAGATGTGGATGGACTAGCATGACACATGGCACGAAGGTTAGAAATGGGGATTAACTCAGGAATGTGGGCATTTGTTTGTTGAGTTTGTGATGCTTGGGAGTATGGCGGTGGAGGAACTTGGGCTGACACACCTGCTGCTGTCACACTCCCCCTCATTTGTTTTTTCCCTGTCTTTTTGGTTTTTTCTCATCCTTGATCTCCTGCATCAACATCTACAACAACCAATGAAACCAAGTAAGATATTGATTAATTCAAATACAAAATCACATAGCAATAATATAAGGATTCTTGAAAAATAACATGAATATGCAAGACAAATTCATATGGCACCAATGTAAGCAATATTGGAAAAATAACGTGAACAAATCCCTCATTCAAACCAGACATAAAATAATATAAATGCAAAAAATAATTATTCTTGTACAAAAATTATTCTTCTTATATAACTATTAGGATACTTATGGATCTACTATTCTTCGCCTTCGTCTTCGCCTTCGCCTTCGCCTTCGTCTTCGTCTTCGTCTTCCTCTTCCTCTTTGTCTTCCTCTTCCTCTTCGTCTTCGTCTTCCTCTTCCCTTACCTGCCTCCTACCTAAATCAACCTCTTCACCATCATGTTCATCATCGTGCAGTTGGTCGATTGGGTCTTCCTCAATCATTGCATTAAAATAGGATTGATCCGCTTGATAGGCAGTTTCTAATGTTTGTTTGCCATCCACAGCTGCGTTTGGCTTATTTTTAATAACCACCCACCAATCACTTTTGCCAATTTCTTTTCCAGGATAAGGGCAGTAATAAACTTATGTTGCCATCTAGGTTTAAAACCTTTCCTGAGAATATGAACATTCACCATATCAGGGACATGGTGTCGCTCATTTTTGCACTTCACTAAAAATAGGGACATCTAATAACTCCCTCAGTTAAATATTTTGGTTGTTGACAAGCAAAATTTATAAACCCAGCCAAACCCTCCAAAAATTCTTCCACATATCCCCGGCGATTTCGAAGAAGCCTATTGTACATCCACCTTCGATGCTCCGGAACTTCCATTTTGCCTAACCAAACTAATGACTTACTTAGTCTCCTGTTAAACATCTTAATTTCCAGACAAATATAAGAATATAATTTCATGAAAATTTTCCACTTGCTTATTATAGTAAAAATTTAGTATATGATAGTAAGTTGACTAGTCCAACAACACAAATATATGTATGTGTTCATGTTTTTCTTTATTTAATTACATATAAATATCCTAAATGATACTCTTTCATATTTATTTGACAATTTTTAATTAATATAAGCCTAACCACCTTTACATTGTTTGGGAGGCATAACTAGAACTTTTAAGTAGTAGGGTAATATTATTAGCAAAAATTAATCCAATTAATAACATTACGTTAATGTTTGGCTTAAATGAATAAATCAATTCATTTATTTAAAGTGTCAAAATAATTGATGTGTTAACAAATTTGCCAAATAAAGGATCAAATATCTAAACCTAATAGTTGGTGAATAAATATATTTTTATTACTACAGAAATTAGGGATAAAAAAAATGAAAATAACATAAAAAAAATGAAAATAACATAGCAAAAATCCTACCGAATTTATTGACAACAAATAGCTGCAAAAAAAATAAAAAAATTGAAAATAACAAAATAAACCACTCACAAAAATTATGGATAACAAAAATTAAAAAAAAATAGATAAAAGAACAAAAATTGAAATGGTAGATCAATCAATCACCTTGGAAATGGTTGAGGATATGCACGGTTGCAGCTTTTGATGGTGGCTGGACAAATCGAATCCAAGATGAACACCAAGTTCACGCGGCATCTTCAAGAGGAAGGATGGAGCAAAATGGCTTGAGGAGAGAAAGAAATGAGGAAGAAGGGATGAAATTTATGGCTTGGAAATAGTGGATGGTAGTTGGAAGAAAGGTGGAGGGTGAATGGTGACTTGGTGGTGCAGGAAATGGAGAGGAAAAGTATATTTTCCCTGATTAGATCGTCCAAAATGTGCTGGGTTTTTGCACTGTAAATTGAAATTTCCTGCGGAATTTTTCGCAGGAATTTCCGCAGCAAAATTGCTGCGGAAATTAACTTTAAATTTCGCAGCAAATGTGCTGCGGACATTTAATTCCGCAGGTGCTGCGGACATTGAATTCCGCAGCACATGTGCTACGGAATTAATTTTCGCAGCACACGTGCTGCGGAATTTATTTCCTGCAGCATATGTGCTGCGGATTTATTTTTTCGTAGCAATTTTGCTGCGGAAATATATTCCGCAACAAATTTGCTATTGTCCTTAATTTTTCCTTCGATTTTTGTTGCGTAATTTTTGTAAATAATACGTTCCCGCTTTATGGAGGGAATATTATCTGCGGATTTTGATGCGAATTTTTTAATCCGTAGCAAAATTTAGTTAATCCCAAACCTAGAAAACTAAAATTTGTAGTAAAATTCGTATATAATTCCTGGGGAAAAAATCCACAACAAAAATTCGCATGAAATTTGCAATTTTTTTGTAGTGGCAGGAATAGGTGCGGCACCACCCATGGCTGCAAATTGAATGACAAACATTTGAATCAGTAAAGAAAGAGCAAAATGGACAATTTCTAGATAAATGAAAGAAAAATAAAAAATTCAACTTCTTGGAACCTTAGAATTTCTAGATTAATCAAAATTTACCTTGGCATTCAATGGGAACACCCTCAGAGTTACAAGCACGAGGAAGTGAAGCTGCAAGAGTTCAATTAATCGGAACATGAAAAGGAACTCCGCCAGTGATAATAAGGCAGAAGGAATTATTGAATTTAACAACTACTAGATTTCTCTAGATAATTCTATGGACCAAAAGTCCTTGCATTCCTTCTAGACTTTTCTATAACTTAGCTAACTAGTTTAGGAAAATTCTAAATACTACTACAAGCTACTAAGTCATCCTATAAATAGGCTTAGGGATTGAAAAGAAGGTAAGGTAAGTCTTCCTACCTTCTAAGTACTTGTATAGTTTGAGTCCAAGTTGTGATTTAGTGTTTATTTGGTTGTTGTTTTAGTGTCCCATGCTTGTAATGTTTGGTATAATATTTGACTTATAAGTGAGTCATTTGTGTGATACATTTTGTGTGATATTGTTCGATTTTTTTGAGCCCACCACTTGAGAAAACTCAATAAGTGCTATCAGAATGGGACGATCCGGGATCGTCGTTTTCGTTTGAGATGATCTTTGTGCAAGTAGTTCGGTCAGGGACCGAATATGTTGTTACTCTACCGAAAGGAATGGTCAGCAATCGTCAAACGAGATACGTGAAAAATTTCGTTGAGGCACAGTTTGGGACTATGAAATTTATTGGTCTAGGACCATAGTTGCTTGGCTAGTGCGGGGCACACCAAGAGGAGATGGCAAATTTTGCCACATCAGTGAGTGTTGTTCAGATAGGAAATAGCTCAACAACAACAACTACGGGAATTAGAGTTCACGTGTCAGGTATTTTCTAATGGACAAGGTTTGTGAGACCTTGTTAGTGGTGATAAAACTACGCCACCAAGTGATCCTAAAGCACTTGAGGAGTGGAATCGGAAGTGTATGTGTTGACAGTTGCTATAGAGGACGAGCAACTACAACGGATCAAGTCGGTGAAGACACCAAACGAAGCGTGGGACACTTTGGCATCAGCGTTTACCAAAAGGAATGAAGCAAAACTCCAATGGCTCGAGAATCAGCTTTTCTCCATCGCACAATGAAATCTCACTGTAAGTCAGTACTTTTCCAAAGTGAAATCCTTATGTGAAGAAATTTCAAAATTAGATCCAGATAATGTGGTTAGTGAGGCAAGAATGAGAAGAATTCTCACTCACGGCCTGTGATTAGAGTTCAAAGGTCTCGTCACTGCAACCCACGGATGGGCTGTACAACCAACTCTAGAGGAGTTGGAAAATTTATTGGTAATCGAATGAAGAAATTTTGGATGATAAAATGTCTAAAGTCACAATTAAAGAGGAAGATCAAGCTCTCTTTGCTAAAAGGAGAGTACATAATCAAAGAAGTGCGAGATTTAAAGACAAATGAGAGAAAAGCAATGAGCAACCAAGGTAGAGAAGGAGAGTTCCCAGCAAGGGGGAGCTAATAAAGACCGAGATACAAGTGAAGATGATGACGATGACGATGACGATGACGATGACAATGAAGACTATAACACAAGACGAAGTGATAGATGCTTCAATTGTGGAAGGAAATGACACTTTGCACAGGATTGCTAGTACGAGCGCGAAGAAGGCAATGTGGTGACATCTAAGAAGTACAAGGATGAAAGGGATGAAGAGTGGGATTTTCAAGCTTTAATTGCACTTGAGGAAAAGCAAAATTTCCAAGTTCCTCCTGTATTTGAAGAAGAATGGAATATCGAAGTATTCACTGTAATCGAAGAGGTAGAGGAAGATTGGTACACAATGGTATGAAGAATCAACAGCTTTATATTATGATGACCAAAGGGAGGATGAGTGGCATTTTGAAGCATTTCGTACGACTGAAGAAGCAGAGGAAGAATCCTTTGTGATGGAACTTGAAGAGGAGTTACCATTGATGGTGATGGCAAGGCAGAGAATGATGTGTCATTCGACTCAGATGACATGAGTGTATCTTGCAACTTGGAAGTCATAGACGAATTAATCACGACGCAATGACAAGAGGCAATGTATGCATCTAACAAGTATCTTATGTGGAGACAACGAAGGATGTGATTTTTGACAACACAGAACTGAGGTTGTTTTCTCAAGTTAAGCTACTTCCAGATCCTAAAAGAGAAGTAAAAGAACAACAAAAGTTGAAAAAGAAGTTTAGTGATGTCATTGGTACATTTGACCAACTGTTTTGGGAGGTTCGGGAAAAATATAAGAATCCTTTGAAAAGAGCTAAGAACTTCAAGACTACAAACGGGCACCGACCGAGCAAACTTGAGGCTTATACAAATGAATGAAAGTATGGAACAACAAAATTAGAAACCAGCTCATAAGAAGAAGGAAATGAAGAAAACATCAAGGAGAAAGAATGGGAACAAATCAAGGAAGAAAAAGCTCTAGCATTTCAATTAAAGTAGTTGTTGAGGGGGAGTATTGAATTCAACAACTACTAGATTTCTCTAGATAATTCTATGGACCAAAAGTCCTTGCATTCCTTCTAGACTTTTCTATAACTTAGCTAGCTAGTTCAGGGAAATTCTAGATACTACTACAAGCTACTAAGTCATCCAATAAATATGCTTAGGGGATCGTAAAGAAGGTAAGGTAAGTCTTCCTACCTTCTAAGTACTTGTATAGTTTGAGTCCAAGTTGTGATTTGGTGTTTTCTTGGTTGTTGTTTTAGTGTTCCATGCTTGTAATGTTTGGTATAATATTTGAGTTTTAAGTGATTCATTTGTGTGATACATTTTGTATGATATTGTTCGATTTGTTTGAACCTATAACTTGAGTACATGTGTTTAAAACTCAACAGGAATCTTTGCCATTGGTTATGAGGGACTTGAGTGCATCACAACAATCTGTAGTCAGTGAACTTCCTAATCCATTAGTAAGAAAGTTCGTGCAAGAACTAAAGCTACGAAGCATCGAACTGTTGCATAATTTACTACTGATTTGGCCATACACTAGCCTAAACAGAAGCAAAAATGCAATAGCTAAAGCAACATTCAAGTGGGAAGAATTGTTAGTCCCTCCATTTGTAGTACTAAAATAATGTGTAGAATAGAGCTAACTAGGCGGAAATTGTGTAGCTCTATAGATTCTCTAAGAATTTATTCATAGTTGGAATTGATGAGAAATGAAGGGAAGAACACGCAGAGTTGAGGTGGGTTCAAGACTCAACAACCTTAACTCACTTGGAAAAAATGTAAGGGGTTTTAGGATTTCCTCGTGACAAAGAAGTACTTGTTTATGTTGCCTGTTTAGTATAAGATTATTTTTTGTGAGTAGAATGGCTAGTTTTGGCATCTTCTGAGAGCTGGGGTAGTGAAAAGAAAAAGAATAAAAATCTTTATGCTCTTGAAAATACTATCATCTTACTGGTTTAGAGAGAACTGAGAAAGAAATTAGCATTGGTTCCGTGAAATCTCATCGGACAAAGTGAGGTAAGAGAGAGGATTCTCGTTGAATTGAGAGTGAAACCGAAGATTCCTGACTTCTGGATAAAGTAGCAGAAGCAGACGGCCGCGCCAAAGACAAATATGAAAGCCACGTCGTTGCAACACTGAAGCGGAGGTGAATCAGTAGTACTGTTCGTGTTAGTGTATGCTCTAAAACCAATTTATTTTGGGGATAAATTACACTTTTATATTTATGTATATTTTGTAATATGGTATTTTTTGAATAAAATATATATATGTGAAATCATAAATAGTTATGATGTAATTATATTTTATTCGTATATAATCCTAATCGTAGTGTATGACACTGGTAGATTAACACATAAGTGTATGTGGATGGTTATTGAGAATAAGTGAATCGGATTGCACCTGCTAAGAGTATTCCTATTATTGTTTAAATGCCAGTAGATAAATCTCTTTGTGATAGTTGTTTAATGGTCGTTTGGCTTGAGGTCATGAGTTTATCTTGACTGTGGATTATTATACTTTGCCTCTATTAGTCGTTACTCTTAATGAGTCGCACATACTGTAGAGTTCGGGAATAATATGAATCATGATAAGATAAGATATGACCAATAGAGGATTCACCACTCCTTCTAATAGGAAAGTATATCCCAATATAGCTACTTCTTGAAATACGATTCGAAAATCTTTGCGTAAAGTAGAAATAGAATTAAGAATGTCTTAAATTCTATTTTAAGTGAGTTGTATTTTGGAAAGAAGTAAATTTGATTAATTCAATAAGAGTTGACATTATATCTGTACTCTTGAATTAATTAGGATATGAGTTGGTGAAAAGATAATAATTACATGAGAACTAAATTACGGATGAGTGATGTCGAACCACTTGACATATCTCAACACTTGGAAGGTGGTCATGATGCTTTCTCTAGAAGCCAATCTTGATTTATAAGTATAAATTAATTAATTGGAGAATTAATGATAAATTAAATGGGTTTAATTTATCTAATCCTAATTAATTTAGAATTATAATTTATACTTGTTGCCAACGTGATTGGGAACCTAAACACACTTAAGATAATTAATTTAGGATTACAATGATTTGATAAGTATGAGATATTTATGGGTTAATTTATGAGATAAATTAACTTTTGGGCTTAATTGTAATAAGTTATAAATCTTAGGAGCCAATATGTAATACATATTAAAAGTTCTAATGATTTTATACATATTCATATGCTTTTAACCCGATTAAAATTATTGTAATTTCCTAAATCCAATTTAATTGGGATATTAGATCTATATATTATGTTATATGTAAGACATATATAATATAATATATATATATACACACATATATGTGTGTGTATATATATGTATGGAAAAGACTAGTACTTATAAGAAGTACTAGTATCCTCCGGCTAACAAAAGCCATGTGAAAAATTTAATAAAACGTGAAAATCGTATTTGGAAATTGTGGAGTTAGCACTTTGTGGTTTGTATCAATGAATTTTGTGAAAATTTCTAATTTAATTATCTGTGTGGATACCATGAGAGGCCGGACACTTGTGTGGCTTGTGGATTAACATCCCAAATGTATTAGAGATTTTACTGTAATTTTAAGGTATAATCTTTATACTTTTCTTGTACTACACATAAATTAATCAAAGTGATTCGTGATAGAAAAATAAAAATTTTATATGCTGCTGCGTTATCTATTTATTTACTTTCTTACCGTTCGAAAAGTAAAAATTTTATATTCTGTTGCGTTATCTATTTATTTACTTTTTTATAGTTCGGAGACGAAGAGGTGTAGGGTAGGCACTTTGAGAATGCGACTAACTCGTCAGAGGAGTTTGCTGGAGCTCCAGAAGGTGGTGATCATGGGGAAGAACCGGCTGCTTTTGAAGGCTGTGGATGTTGGAGGTGGTGGCGATGAAGGTGTACTTGCTCCGTCAGATTTGCTGGCGCCGGTGAGGAATAGGACGGAGATGCCGACGAGGAGGAGTTGGGTCGGCATCTGGGGAATTTTCAGTTGTGTTTTTTTTGGGTGCGAGAGTGTGTGAGAGAGAAATGGAAGGAAAGGCGGTTATTTTATTTAGTTGGCGGGAAAGAGATTTTGGTTTTCCAGAAATGACCTCGTTTACATGCCTAATTTGCATAAATAATAAATTGGGTTTTCATTTACTGTATTCTTCATTTGTCAGTCATTTGTGTTCGGTTTGGTGGGTAAAATTTTTTTCTAAAAGAAATTTCCTCATTACAATTGCTAATTCGTTGGACCTTTCTCAATTTTCACAAGTATATTTTGCTTTTGCTGTGATATATGGGACTAGTTTGGCACAACACATGTCAAATAGTGAGATTAGTGAAAATAAGTTATTGATGAAACACGTTTGAAAAAGTTTAGATGAATTGAGTTTATTTGGGATAAAAAGGTTGAATCTAGTGATTGAGCATCCAACATTATAGAAAACAGAATCATGAAAGACGGTAACTTTTTGTCTTTTGTAACACAAATTATATTAAATGATACCCCCACTCCCTTAATCTGTTTGTTCCTTTTGCGAGAATTCATTCCGGGAGCAAAAATAGGCATTTGTATCACAGACATCTGTGATGTTATTTAGGCTCCAATACTATTCTAAATAAATGAAACCGAAATCAGACACAGACACAGGCACAGACGTTTGTGATTATACAAGTATTATCCCAAACTAAAATAGATGCTATTGAAATTCTCTGCCAAACCTATCTCTCCTTCACCGGTAATTGTTACTGTAGGAATATGGCAAATTTTGTCAAAATCATCTCCTTTTCGACCATCCACCTCTCGAATCCTGCTCCCAAAGTCTACAGGCATTTTGTCAATGACCAATTCTTTGAGTGGTTCAATGAATCTGAGTCCCTGAGGAATCATTCCTAAACTTTCAGCAGCTTCGAATCTCAAGATGAGAAAGATTAGGCATGGCACCTTTCTCAACTGTCCATTTCTCTACGTAATGCAAATGATGGAGTACAAGAAGTCTGAGTTGAGGAAAACCCGTTGAATGACAAACCATTTCTTTTCCCACAAACACATGGTTCCAAAACCAAAGTCTTTCCAAATTCGGAAGCTTCTCAAGGGTTTGCATTGGATCTTCTTCAAGAGTAGAGCTGTCTAATCGAAGATCTAGAAGGTTTCTGAAGAAGTTTGAATCATAATCGGGTAACTTCCGACCCAAAGGTCCAATAAGGAGTAGATGTTGAAGATTGCTGCAACAGAACAATTGTCTCAGAAGTGTTGACCCCTTTTCTTGGATAAAGAGTTCAGCAATGCGAGTCAATAGATATGCTTTCTTTAGCTTGCTCAAATTTGATATGTGGTTGATGATTTCTTCTGCACCTTTTTCTTCAAGCACTGTTGCATCCATCTCCTGAATATTAGTTAATTCATAACAGAAATCTTGAACATCAACTTTCCCAGTGTTGAACCCTTTTAGTATTTCAAGATTATTCGAGGCGTGGATTTGCAAGGAGAAATCATCGGAAGAAAAAAGATTTAGATACCTCAATCGATGCATCCTTAATGGAACATTTTCAGTCCATAATATTTTGGCAAATTTTAAATCAAGAGCTTCCAAGTGTTCCAAGTTGCTTATGGATGATGGGGATATTACCAATTCAGATGATCTCAAACTCAAGTATCTTAAGTGAATAAGATTACCTATTGGTAGCTTGAAAACATCGTCTGGGATGTTATTGTTATCATGAATATCTGTCAGGACAGGAGTGATCACGCCTTCAATTTTCAAAGATCTCAGCATCTTGAACCTATTGAATTGGGAATCTGCCAATTTTGCTATACAATCCTCGGTTCTTGAAGCACGAAATGAAAGGGCTCGTAGATGCTTATTAGCTACTTCCATTTCAAGGGGAGTATACTTCTTTTGGGCATCCTTGTTCACTCAAATAAATCATGATTCTATGACAATTGCCACTTGATGAAGAACTGGAATTTCCTGATTCAATATCATTTCCACGTCCATAATTTATGACCTTCAAGAAATTTTCTTCTCTTGCCTTTGCCAAACACAAGTCTCTCATAAGGTCATGAAGGCGACATGATTTAAATTTTCTAATTGAAAAGAATCTATCGGGTACCTCAGCATGGACAATGTAGCGTTTCGCTAGCTCGTGCAAATAACGATCAGCAATATCCATTATTGATTCTTCCCCAATTCGGTCTTCGATAGATACCATTCCTTCAGATATCCACAAATGATACAATCTCTCTGTTTCTATGTATTCATCTTCAGAGAATCCGCTCAAGTAAAGAAAACAGGGCTTTAATTTGTATGGCAAGTCATTGTAACTTAAAGCCAAAATCTTTTGCACTTCCCCTTCATTCTGTTGGATACTTTCCCCTTTTCCTAGATAAGATTTGCAATTTCTATATACAAAATTATATCCCACTCTTTGGAGCTGTGTTTTGTTGCAAGAATTCCTCCAAGAACAACCACAGCTAATGGAAGACCTCCACAAAATTTAATCATTTTTTTTCCTAAATCTTCTAGGATACGAACATCTTGATCTTCTGTGAAGCAATGAAAGATAACAAAAATAAATCACTTGTTACACTTGTGAAGGCATACCTCCAAACATTCAAGGGAAAAAGACTAACTTCGTTCCTTATTTTTGACGTATTGATCAATTTGATTCCTCATCTACCACAAAAAAAAAAAAAAAAATCAATATGATGCCTCATCTTTAAAAATTAATCACTCTAAGGCCTGTGTCAAAAATTGTAAAAAAACTAACAGAATCGTTAAAAAACGCATCTACTGCAAGTTAACGGTTATGTAATTATGGCTTGACTTACTCCTTTAGTTTGTCCACAATATTCGTAACAGACTTTAGATTAATTAATTTTTTTAAAGTTGATGTACCAAATTAGCTTGTGTGATAAATTAATTAGGATCCCAATTGGTCGATATCCAAAAGAAAATGGACTAAATTAGTCTTTTTCCTACGTAGGAACAAGAAACAAATTTTATGAGTATCACTAGCTGCATCTAATAAATTAAAAGAAGGGAAGTTTAGAAAAAATAGTATAGGAGCACGTGCTTTGCACGTTTGAAGATATTAATTATTTGATTTTTATCGCTATAAATTAAAAAGTAAAGTATGTTTGGTGATATTAACTATTTGATATTTTAGTTCACTTAATTTTCCTCTTATATAATTTCTTTTTCAATGTTTAAAAAAGTCAAAGATTTTTTTGTAGTTTGTACGAGTTAGTGAAATATTTGATCATAGGTGATTTTATAAATTTTCTTTGGTTTAATAGTTCAACTAATTTCATAAAAACTAAATAATTATATCTTGTGAATAACACATCTACCTTGTAATTTTTAAAATAGAAATCCATTTCCCAATTGAGAATTTTTGTGCCATTGTACAATGAATTCATTGGTACTTTATTTAATTCAAAAATAGGTAAGTTTAAAGTATTATCAAATTGGAGTATAATATATGACAGGAAATATATCACTCTTTATTATTATATTTATTCTGTAAGTTTAGTAATCAAAGAGAGTAATTTATTATTGATAATTTATAGAGTTCATTGAAATCTTTTATTCTCTTCAATTATTTAATTTCTATCCTAACAACTTTGAATTTATCAAGCGCATTAGGGTATTTGATTATTCTTGAATCCTTATATCACTCTTGGAATTAATTTGATGAAGGAACCATTCATGTGCAACTACTAAATTGCAATTTATAGTTTAGAAAACAAATTCCCTTTTAAATATGTAGTTTACACAACTATAGGAATTATATATTGAAAAAAAAAAAGTGAAAAATTGTCTACCACCATTTAGCAATTTATGCTGTGAAATTTAGTGATTGATTCATTATGTTAAAACTATAAATTTGTATAGTAGTAAATTAAAAGGTGTGCATTCAATATTATTAGTCTAAATTTTATTCGATACAATAAGATCAACAACATATAGTTATAGTAACTATTAACTTGTATAGTAATAATTCAAAAGTAATAATGAATATTTAGTATTTAGGTTTTATAAGACAAAATACATTTTAGTTAAAAACTAATTATTAACTGATTTGATATCCTATTTTTTAGTCTGTAATTTGTACGGTTACTAATATTCAATATTCAAAATTAGATATTATCTAATGTTTTGTGGGACGACAATAATTATCTATTAAGAATTTTAGCTAATATAATGTGAAAACTAATTTTTGATTATAGAAAAAGCATAACTTAGATTAAATATATGTTAATTATTCAAAATATGAAAAGCAAACTAAAAGCAAAGTAAGAATTGCGAGATAAGAATTGTGTTCTTTAAAAAAAAAAAAATAGACATAAATCACATTTTTTCCCCCTTTTGCTACTCGTCCAATCCTTTTAGCAATAATCGAAAAGATAAATTATATATTATATTTGTTTTTAGCTTGTCAATTAGTACCACACAGAAGCCAAATTCTTTTTATATTCTGGACAATGAATCTTTCATCATTACAAAGTTTAGACAACAATGTTAGAGACAAGATAAATGAAGGATAATGTTGACAATATCTATGAAGGATAATGTCTTTATGATTCAAATTTAGATGGTCATGAGTTGGGGTGTTCATAGTTAGGGTTCTTGGGTTGACGGTTTTTGAGTTTTTGTGTTTAAAAAATAAAATTCAACCCAACCCAAATAATATCGAAACTCAAGTAAACTCAACCCAAGTATTACTTGAGCAGGTTTCTCGAGTTATTTTGGTTAAAATTTTTCAAAAAAAAAAAAATGGAAAAAAAATATTATTATAAAATCAACCATTACAAATTATGTTTTGTCAAAAATTAAATGGTTAACTCAAAATGAAAAGGAAAAATTTTTAGCACATGTTAAATGAATGTTAGGTGAAGAATGAAAAGAAAATAAAATATAAAGTATATGAAACAGCTAGGAAAATAATTAAACCAATTAAAAGTAAATTATATGAGATTATCGGGTTATTAGGTTGGGTTCGATTTTGAAAAACAAAATCTAACCCAATATGTTTCAGTTAACCCAACTCAAGTAAGTTGAAACTCGATAACTCAACCCATTTAGTCCCAAATTTATTTGATTTTTATATTTGGGTTGGGTTTGAACAACCCAGCCTTGAGGCTTTTAAGTAATTTTATGTCTCCTTTGTTCTTTTTTTTTTTTTTTTTTTTCTTTCCTTGCATCAAAAAATAGAAAAAATTTTAGAATTATTCTCTCAAAAGAGTCCAAAAATTTTATACGTAATAAGTCCTAATTTTTTGCTTAAATATAATTTCTACTATTATTTAATTTAATTCCTAATCCTAAAAAATTTTATTTGCATACTTGTATATTTTCTAAAATTCATTTTGAAAAAATGAATACAATGTTGGACTCTCTATTCTATAGAAAAATCTTGTTCTATCAGTAATGTAATCATTAAAATTGAAAGTATAAAATTGTGTATTTTTAAAAGGTTAATGGTATTCTTTTGTATCGAAATACAGTTTGGAGGGCAAAATATAACAAATTTTCCGTTTAGAGGGTCAAATTGATAATCTTTCAGGTTTAAGGGCCACGTTGGGACATTTCTTTTAGTTTTGAGGACTAAAGTGAGGATCTTTGAATTTAGAGGACTATACTGGAATATTTTTCAATTTAGAGGGTAAAATCGAGACATTTTCAATTTAAAAGATCATATTGGGATTTTTACTTAGTTTGAATGTAAAAATTAATATTTGACTCTTTGAAATTAAAATAACCTTAGTTTCTTTCTTTTCCTTTATTTGCCAAACAAATGTTTCTTTTTCTTTTAATAGTTTTTAATTAATTATTAATTTCTTAAATTGCATATAAATGTTATCCAACCTATTAATGAATCCACAACCTATATATGTTGATAATAATCATATGCATAATTCTATTTAATGAGAAATTTTATTCTATTAAGTTTTTTTTTTTTTTTGATATTATAACTTTAGTTAATATTCAATTTCAATTTCTAAATCTATCCCAAAATTCTACTCCATGAAAAAATTTACTTCAATTAAATTTAATTCTAAATGAAATCTCACAAAATTAGTTTTTATTTCATGTGTACCTTTTTAGAATTTATTTTTCTCTTTAAGGGTACAAAAGTATAAGTTAAACATGTAAATTTATTTTTCAAGTAAATTTTATATTTTTATTGTTGCTTAATTTCTCCCCAAAAAAGTTTCTTACTCTTCTTTAATTTCTAAAAGTCATTCCTAAAATTTTATTACATAAGGAAATTTATTTCCTAATATGAAGTCTTAAAAATATTTAATTATTCTTTTACTCTTTGAGGACTATTTACATAAATAGCCTAAAAAATATATTCAAGTTGGGAAGACTTCACAAAGTTATTAAATTTCGTAGTGAGACTGTGAGAGTAACTTGAGAAAGAAAATATAAAACTAAATAAATTTCCTTCACTTATTAAGTATATATTCAATTAAATTTTTAATAAATTTATTTAATATTCATCTTTTATTTCTAAATCTATTCAAAATTTCTACTCTATGAAAAAATTTGCTTCAATTAAACTTAATTCTAAATATAAATCTAAAAAAATTAATTTTATTTCCTATGTACTTTTTACAATTTTTTTTCTCGTTAAGGGTCCAAAAGTATAAATGAAATATGTAAATTTATTTTTCAGGTAAATTTTATTTTTTTATTATTCGTGATTTCTAAAATCCATTCCAATAAAATTATTTCATACTCTTCTTTAATTTTTAAAACTCATTTCTAATATTCTATTACATAAGGAAATTTATTTCAATCAAATTTATTTCCTAATATGATACCTCAAAATTAGGTTTTATTTCCTCTTTTACTCTTTAAAAAGTATTTACATAAACAACCTAAATAATTATAAAAAAGACATTCAAGGTCGGAGACATAACAAAGTAATTAAATTTTATCATAAGGGTAATTTCGAAAAGAAAATCTAAATCACCACTAAATTATATCGGCTCTTTTAATATAGCATATATTTAATATAGTATAGATGACTCAACGATTTGGATTTTGGATTATGCTTAGGTGGATCGTAAGTTCGTCGAATGACAAATGAGAGATAACGAAAGTGAACTAAAAATATGAAGGACTCAAGTGAGAGCAGAGACTTTGAGACTTTGAAAGTTCAACCAAAAACAAAAATATTACTAACTTCTTACGCAAGTCTACTAAAAATGTTTATAAGCATTTTCTTTCCATCCATATAGACACACAGGAAATTTATGCTACTAATAGATTGATGAAATTAAGATGCAAAAGAAAACTTAATAATTTATATGTGAAATACAAAAAATTTAATTCAGTTAAATAACGAACCTTCTCTAGGTCGGCCTCCCAATGCCTTTCTCTGGAGCAACTCCCATGTTTCATTGTCAGTCAACAATCTTTGTTCATGATGGAAACCATTTGGATCAATATTTATTGCCACATCTTTGTTACGAGCATAAGATTTGGTGAGCAATATCTTGTTTCCTTTCTTTCGAATTGGAAATGCAACTTTTATGCATTTCCATGCATCTATCGACCAAATATCATCAAGAACTACTAGGCATTTCCTCTCCTTCTGGATTCGAACTAGTTGCTCAACTAGCTCATCATCTCTCCACTTCTCGATCTCCCCTCTTTTGTTTGGAAGAAAACTTATCAAAATCCCTTGCAAGATATCTCTCGTTTGCCATTGTTGGGATATACAAACCCATGCAAAACTATCAAAATAATACTTAATGTTAGGGTGATTGTATACCTTTCGAGCAAGGGTGGACTTACCCGAACCTCCCATGCCACTAATGGAAACAACTTCATGGTGCCCAAAAAATTGATCATCTTCCTTTAGAAGGACTTGCACTAGCTTCTGAATGTCGTCTCCTAATCCAACAAAGTCTTCATCATCACCGACATAAGAATATGTCGTCAGTTTTGCAATTGTTTGCATATAGATCAACCTTTGATGTTCTCTGTTAACTTTGTTGGATTAGGAGACAGACGCTCTTATGCCGTACTCTTGAAAACGTCTCGTTAGATTAGAGATCCTAGTATTAAGACTTTGAATCTCTAATCCAACTTTATGACGTATGTAGCATTCATTTATTATAGATGCAAACCTTCGAATGATTTGTAAAGTACCTCTTCTCCTTCGTCTTGATGCAATCTTGAAGGCGTGGGTTTCAAGCACGTCTTCGGCTTCGTAAGCTAGATCTTTACTTTGTGAAACCCATTCTTTAACAATTGCAGCCTCGTGTTGCTTTTCATCAGCATCTCTTAACAGTGCCAGCATCATCTTTAGCTCTGAATGAAGCTGCTGGGCTTCATCACTCACCCCACTTAAGAATTTTGCTTCTTCAATCAACAGAGTGCTAATGGTCTCCAAAAGAAATGATACGATTGGCTCAGCCATTTGGTTGGGATTGTTGAAATTAATTACATAAAAATATGTTAAAGGATTTGGAAATTAGCATGTCTCTTGTACGAATCTCTATCAGCAGATAGACATTTATAGGGGGAACTTGTATACCTTGCTTGTGAAATTAATTTACAACATGATTTTGTTTAACTATAAAATTAATTATACTATATATATTT
The DNA here is from genome assembly GCA_025175665.1 of Cinchona pubescens. Classification (NCBI taxonomy): domain Eukaryota; kingdom Viridiplantae; phylum Streptophyta; class Magnoliopsida; order Gentianales; family Rubiaceae; genus Cinchona; species Cinchona pubescens. The sequence continues at coordinate 676,322 of JANKKI010000394.1, forward strand.
TTGGCACCTTTGCTTTGCAATTGAGCAATGCCAATTCTAATTGACTTTATTTGTTTCAGCTTTCTTAAACTTCAACACGAGTCTTGAATCTATTCTTTGTTCTTAATGTCCAGTTTTGCATAATCCTTTGGAGGTGCATTTCTAACCTTGATTTACGATTAGCGAAATACTTTTCAATATAGCTGCCACTATTTCAACCTAAAGACAGATTGTGATTTGAAAATAAAAAACATTCATTCAAATAAAATTTATTTATAATTCTTTTGGATGAGTTTAATTTCAATGAGAGAGTGTCTAAAAATTAGAGGTAGAATTTGAGAAATAGAAGTTATTGGATAGATATGTTTGTGAAATTAAAGTTTACGATATTCTTGTTTTTCTTAACTGAAAAATGAGTTAATTTCTTGATTGGAAGTTTAAAATTTGAAATAGTTTGTCAGAGAAATGTTGAAACATGAATTAATTGTCTCTATTTTGAGATGAAGGGTAAAATAACAATGGAAAAAATATCAGATAACGAAGGTATTTGTGTTCAAAAATACTAAACACGGGTTAAATGCTATAAGAGAAGTTTGGGGGTAAAGTGGGAGTTGGTATCCTATCCATTACCTTTCTCTTCAATTTTTCTTAATGATTATTTATATTTAAACAATCAAAATTCTTAACAATTTCCATATTTATATTCTTAATTTTGTTTTGATAAGTAGATTTGCGTACTTTAAAATCAAATATATTAGAAAGAATATTTATCATTCAATTTGCCCGAAACTTTTAGATGGTATAAAATGAGTCAATAATTTCTACAAAATTTTAAACGTTTAATCCTGTCTCTTAAAATTGTCCATTTATTTTCAAATTTTATATATAACAAACATATATATACAACAAACTATATTATAAATGGCAATGATTTTTAAAAAATAATTTAAAATTATATTTTTGTGAAGTGTATTGGAAAGAAATTTTCTCCAATTAATGGAGAGTAACTTAGTCCGGTAAAGTGGAACTGAGGGTAAAGTTGAGAAGATTTAGTGCATTTAACCTTAAAAAAAATAAAAAATAAAAATAATAAAATAAAATAAAATTTAAAGACCACTTTATGCTTGCTTCCTTCCACACCTCTTGTTATTCTCCATTCTTTCTTTCATTCTTTCTTTTCTTTTTTTAATCAAAATTCGTATGAAACATCGACAGCATACAATCTCATTACAAGATAGCGTATAGAGCAATAGATAGCAAGAATCTTGGATGCAACAAAAACTTCAATTTATCCCCACTGTTACATTTCATGTCTCTAAATTCATGAAATCCAAGTTGGGATGAACATTGCTGATTGAAGTTGGCTGGCCTGCAACAATCATTGCATTGTCGATAAGAGTTGAATTAATTAAAGGGATTTCATCTCTTTCAGGCCATTTAATGGCACCATGAAATCATTTGGAGCAGAAGGTTTCATTAGATCATCCGCTGGCAATAACTCTGCATAACCAAGGGGAAAAAAAAAAAAGAAAAACATGAAAACTGAAATGTTTCTAACTGAATTTGAAAGGAAAAAAAAAAAAATCATGAGTTCAGACTTTACTTTGACATTGAGTCAATGGAGGGATTGAAATGTAGCAGCTAGACAATTGAAGAGATAGAGTGATGCATAGACGAGGAGTGGCAGATCTTAGTAATAAGCACAAGCAATGATAACTGGCTTTAACCGTGCGAGGTCTTGCAGCAAGAAGAGTCCATCGAGGCAGAATTTTGATCTTGATTAAAGCATTCTTGAATGCGTATGCCTGAAGAGTGCATCCCTGGATTTGGGCACTTGCAAGTTGGAAAGTCATAATACAAAGTAGAATTGTTATAACCCAAGTGAATTTGATGGTTTCCATTGCTTTTTTGACACTTCAATTTGGAGTTTGATCTCTTTCTCTGGAGAAGAAGATGTATTCAGATTCAGGCTTTATGATTGGTGTCGTTTCGCGTGCTTCTGACCTAATTTGGTCGTCTAAAATATGCCTGTTTTAGTTACCTAAAAGCATGATTTCACTGAAATTTTGAATTCACTCAAAAAAAAAAATGATGATGATAAAATCGAAATTACATCATAATTTAAGCTATTATTTGGATCATATATATCTGAATAAGTCTGGAACAAATTATCCACACAACAAAGAATATTGTGATCACCTATCACAAAAACTAAACGCAAAGAGATGCCCATCAGGATTATGTGAAAGCCAAAATTATTCCAAATAGTGCTAGCAAAAAGAGCTGTGACACTCTCTGAGAAGGCTGGGAAGTTGACAAATCGGGCCGGACACCGGGTGGCGTCATAGTTGGAAAGCCATCGGACTCTGGTGGAGTCAAGCCTGGAGGTGTTAATGTCCCATCACCTCCTGCATCTGGTGTATTTTCTGGTGGAGTTAGAGTGGGTGGCATTGGGGTCTGGCAACCAGGAAGGTGATTGTGGCCCATCATCGTTTGTTGGACCTGCAATTAAGGAAGGATAGAAATGACAATCTGCAGATTTTTTTTTTTTTTTGTTTTTTTGTATTCAGGCGCACAAAAATCAGGATACTCTTTTATGTTTGTTGCTTCAAAGACTCGGCCAATACTGAGTCGTCTTGCACAAGTCATATTTGGAATGGTCCGATATAATATGATATCAATATGTCATTCTAGTCTATATAGATCTTAGAATTTGAACTAAAGTTACATTATAAGGTTTATTTTTTTGTTAGTTAATTCATTAAAATTAACCTACTCGCAACTATTTGTGATTTGTACTTGTTTTATATGATTTTGATTAAATTTATCGCCCGATACTGTTTTGATAGTACATGACGGATGTGGAATAGTCATCACCATAGCCGTGACCGATAGCCCGACTTTGAACCAACATAACATAAATCTAAAAATTGTTTTGATGTAAAAGGGTATCAAACCTGGAGCAGGAATAGGAGCGGCACCACCCATGGCTGCAAATTGAACGATGAACATTTGAATCAGTAAAGATGGAGCAAAATGGACAATTTCTAAATAAATGAAAGACAAATAAAAAAATTCAGCTTCTTGGAACCTTATAATTTCTAGATTAATTAAAATTTACCTTGGCATTCAATGGGAACACCCTCAGAGTTACAAGCACGAGGAAGTGAAGCTGCAAGAGTTCGATTAATCGGAACACGAAAAGGAACTCCGCCAGTGATAATAAGGCAGAGGCAGTCTTTGCCACTGCTCATGAGGGACTTGAGTGCATCGCAACAATCTGCAGTCAGTGAACTTCCTGATCCATTAGTAAGAAAGTTTGTGCAAGAACTGAAGCTACGAAGCATCGAACTGGTGCATAATGTACTATTCATTTGGCCATTTACTGGCCGTAACAGAAGCAAAAATGCAACAGCTAAGGCTGCATTCAAGTGAGAAGAAGTTGTTAGTCCCTCCATTTGTAGTATTAAAAAAGTGTCTTGAATAGAGCTAAATAGATGGAAAATGTGCAGCTCTATGGATTGGCTAAGAATTTGTTATTGGTAATGGGAGAATATGGTGACAGAATTTATACATAGATGGAGCATTGGAATGGAATCGATGAGAAATGGAGGGAAGAACACGTAGAGTTGAGGTGGGTTCAAGATTCAACTACCTTAACTAACTTAGTTAAAATATAGGGGTTTTAGGTGACCTTGATAGATTTGGCCTGTTGTTTGTCACTTTGGTCAACCCTTTAGAACTTCTCTAGAGAAATAAAATTAGGGAAAAAGAAAATTGGTAATTTTGCTTGCTTCTTATACCGTCCTGTGGAATTTTTGCATGGGTGTATAGAGCCAAATGTTTGAATCTGGAACTACGGTACTATTATTTTTTAGTTCAACTAGATTTTGGTAGGCTAGGGTGCTCCAATCTACATTCATCCTCGAATCATGGCCACCGAATTAAGTCAAAGTTTTTCAATAAAACTAATACTAGTGCTAAATTGAAGAGTAGTTGAGAGGGACTGTTGGAGACATAAAACTGAAATATAGTGGTCAAATGGTAAATTAATTGTATTATCGTCGACTCGAAAAATTAACATGCTAATCCGGTCTATTCTAAACCATAAAAATAAGGTATTCGAATCGATTAATGTTTGAAGATTGGGTAGTAAGTTGGTTAGGATGGTAAATGAAACCAATTTATTCAATATTCGAATCGAATTCGATTAGGTAAGAACTTTTCAAGCCTTGCATCTGTAATCAAACCAGACTTCAATACAATTAATTAAATTTTTTAGTTTGGCGCAAACTCGGTTCGATAAAGTTAAAATTTTAATCTTATATGTAAAAAATTCAAGATACTTGAGTTCGATTCAAATTCAACTCAATAAAAACTCATTTGAATTCCATTCGAAAGATAAGCAAACTAACTTTGAACTCATTTACAAGTTTGATGAAATAATCAAATAATTTTGAACATTACCAATTAAAATGTTCGAATTGTTTAGACTCATGTACACGCTCATAGTCAGTTAGGGTTGGGTAGTAAGTTGAAAATTTACAACCCAATGAGTACCCGGTTAGCCCAGTCTATACAAGATTAATTTTATAATTTTACTCATTATGGCCTAATATTAATGAGTATTTTCTCTTTCCCTTTCCATTCATAGGGTATTTGTGTAATTACTAGTCAATTTTATTATTTTTTTAAAAAATTAAACTAAAAGAATGTTATGATTGGCCCAAATTGGTATAATTATCCAACTCTGCTTTTAGTTGATAATGGGCCGATTTTCATAACCCGGGATATTCGAATCGGATACCATAACCCGGTATATTTGAATCGGATACCGATATAATAGATCAAGTACTCGATCATGAACACTCAGTGATACCAATTGATCGACAACTTTAAGTACCAATCATGAACACCCAGTGGTACCAATTGAAGAAATAGATATAATTCTGGCTAATAAAGAGGAGTAAGATAGCTTATGGCCATTGGATGGAGTCTTACTTCATTGGTGATGCACAGCCATTGCATTGGCTGGCTTGTATCATGTTCATGGTTCTTAAGACTAAACAAGACTATTAAAGTTGTTGTTGCTCTCACGATCTCTCTTTTTTCTTGTTTTTTGGATTGGAAAATCATGGACTATACTGAAATTGTGTTTTTTGGATATGAAGGGGATGCCACGTAGGATCTAAAAAACTCTAAAATAAATAATACCACAAAAAAATAATTAAGAATAAAGTGCTGATGGCAAAAATATGAAGCAAGCGGTAGCGATATTGCTCTTACAAAATAAAAGAAAGGCTTAAAATTCAATCAAAAGCACGCAAATCGAGAACGGAAAATCGGGTTTCTTATGAAGTTTTAACACACACACGACATGTGGTATTTGGTAGCAACAATTTTATTTCTTCTCTACACACGTAAACCGAGGCAACAAAGTTTTTAAATTCTCAAATTCTTGCCCAGAAAGCAACAGCAATCAATAGTTTTGTAAAATTAACTCTCACGGCCACAGCTACACTTTTGACTTATATATAATTTATTACAAAGCAAACCTAAGATGAGTCCTTATTAGATTTGGCCCCATTAAAAATTAAAAATTTATTTAGATTTAAGCCCACAAACTTAAAATACATACGAATAGGATTTGTAGGAGTTAAAATCCCAAATAAATTAATCCACAAGAAAAGAACAACAAGCGATCAAAACGAGCAATAGAAAAAAACTAAGGTAAAAAAATAGCAGAAAAAAAAATAGGTGGAAGACTTTTTATTTAATCACACGCTAATCAAGGCAATTCTTTAAACAATTCTGGACGGCGCACCAACAATGCAACCAAATTTATATAGTGGGAGTAGTATGTAGAATTAACCCAACACCTCATAAATAAAACTATTTGGACTTAGAGCCACAAACAATAAAACATATACGGACAAGACTTTAGACAATAGGCCTAATTGCATAAATTTTAGTTTATTTTCTACATTGTATGTTCACTGACAGTCTCCTTTAACTAAGATTTTCAAATTTTAGCATGCCTAACATTTTCTTCAACTTTACAAATGTCTCCAATTTCAACAGCTTTGTAAAAATGTCAACAACTTGATCATCAGTCTTGCAATAATCAATGACAATTTCCTTATCTTGAACCAACTCACGCATGAAGTGAAAATTGATGTCAATGTGTTTGTTGCACCCAAGAAAAATTGAATTCTTTGTTAACTCAATAACAGATTTATTATCACAAAATATTTTGTAAGACCCTCTTGCTTGTGCTGTAGAAAACCCAAGCATTCTTCTTAACCATAGCTCTTGAGTAGCACTACTTGTTGTTGCCATGTACTCCGTCTCAGCTATAGATAAAACTACCACTTGTTACTTTTTTTACTACCAAAAAAATACATTAGTACCCAAATAAAATGCATAACCCGAAATACTTTGTTTTTGAATCATGTCATCAATCCAATCACTGTTTGTATTTTCATCAAGACTAGAATCATCAGTATGACAGAAAAAAATGCCATCAAACTGCATATCTCGAATGTATTATAAAATTCTTTTAGATGCCTGCAAATGGGATTGGCATGGAGACTCCATAAATCTGCTGATCAAGCTAACTCCAAAAGTGATGTCAGATCTCGTTGAAGTAAAGTACCTGAGACTCCCAATCAATTTCCTAAAATAAATAGCATCAACAAAATCACCAGTACTATCTTTTGTCAATTTTAATTTTTTTTCAACTGGGGTCATCATTGGTTTGGTAGTATCTATTTTAAACCTTTTCAAAATATCACCAACATATTTTTTCTGGGAAATAAAAATACTACCATCCATTTGACAAATTTCAATACCAAGAAAAAAAAACATTAACCCCAAATCTGTCATCTTAAAATGGCTAATCATAACCTCCCTAAATTCATAAATTAATTTGAAATTATTGTCTGTGAAAATCAAATCATCCACATATAAACATATAATAAGAATATCTCTACCTAGATTGGATTTGATATACAAAGTCATATATGTTCATATAGATATCTTTGAAATCCAAGATCAACAAAATAAGAATTTATACAAGTGTACCAAACCCTAGGAGCTTGTTTCACAACCCATATAATGCCTTTTTCAACCTATAAACTTTATCTTCTTGACCCCTTTTCAAATAACCTTCAGGCTGCTCAACATAAACCTCTTCTTCAAGAATACCATTCAAAAATGCAGATTTCACATCTATTTGATAAATTTTTCAATAATTATTGGCAGCAAGTGAGATAATCATAGGAACAGTGTCAAACCTAGCAACACGTGCAAAGATTTCAAAATAATCAATACCTGTTTTCTTCTTGTAACCTTTAACAACCAATCTCGCTTTGTAACGATCTATCTCTCCAATTGATTTGATTTTGATTTTGTACACCTACTTGACTCCAATTAACTTCTTTGTTGGCGGAAGAGTAGTCAACTCTCACGTGCTATTTTTCTCAATGGCATATATTTTCTCATCCATAGCTTGAATCCAGTGATCTATTGACAGCTTGACAGCTTCCTCAAATATAACTAGATCACAATCTGCAAATAATGCAAAATTAACAATATCTTCATCAGCTTCATCAGACACATCATTATCATTAGAAATAACATAATTTTGCAAACGAGTAGGCAAATAGCATTGTCTCTGCGGGCGACTAGATGACTCTGCTAGGATAGGATGCACAACTGGCTGAATCCAACTGTGCACTAGAACTCCCTTCCTCCATAATTGGAATCACTAGTGGAGGTCTTGATAATGACTCAGGTTCCGTTTTGGACTAATCCCAAGCACCCTGCTCATCAAAAGTAACATCTCTGCTGATAATCACTTTTCCTGTATAATGATTAAATAACTTGTGTCCCTTTGTCTCATGACTATAACCAAGAAAAATATATTTTTCTGCCTTATCATCCAGTTTCTTCCTTAAAACTTCAGAAATACGGGGCATAGGCAAGACAACCAAATACATTTAAGTGAGAAATATGTGATTTCTTACCAATTCAAACCTCATATGGAGTTCGCCCATAATTACACCTTGTGAGACATCTATTCAACAGATAAATGGCACAAGAGACAGCTTCTGCCTAAAAATCTTTTGGCATATTTTTAAAATGCATCACGGACTTCACCATATCCATCACAGTTCTATTTTTTCTCTCAACCACACCATTTTGTTGAGGAATATACCTAATTGTCAATTGATGTTTAATGCCATATTTTTCCAAAAAATCATCACGCACAAGAAATTCAGTGCCCCTATTAGTTCTCAAAATTAGACAGTGGATCCAATACCAAGACGACTTCTTTCTCAGGAAGTTCAGCAATTGAGGATTTTTTTTTACCTATAAAAGAAAATAATAAAATAAGGAAAGAGAGGACTAAGTAATTACTTTATCTCTTCACATAATACTTGAACTTCTTGAACACATCACATGCATCAGATATTTTTTTTCAAAAAATACACTCATGTCTTTTTGCTAAAATCGTCAATAAATGTGATAAAACACTTACTACCACCATTGAAAGGAACCTCCATTAAGAATCACAGATCTGAATGAATCAATTGCAACGGTTTCTTTGTCCTCTAAACTTTGCCTTTTGGAAAAGGATCTCTGTGCGTCTTTTCCAAGGTACAAGATCACACTGCTTGTTAGGGTAATTAATAAAAGACAAACCAACAACTAATTTTTTTCTTACAAGAAATTTCAGACTGCCAAATTTTAAGTACCCAAAACGCAAGTGCCACAGTCAAGTATCATCAAAAGTCACAAAACTAAAATAAAGTAAATCAACACAATTTAGAGAAAGAGGCCACAAACGACTACAGTTCCATTTACCTTAACAATTAGTCCCAAGTTATCATCAGTGATAGTACCAACACTACGCTTAAAATGCAAATCATACCCCTTTTCGGATAATTGCCCCAAACTCAACAAATTATAATATGAAGTTGGTACATAAAACACATCAGATATAAAATTGAAAGATCCATCTTTCAGAGAATACTAATTTTACCATTTTCTAAAAGAGGCACTTTTTCATTAGATTTTTTAAATTTCACATAAGATCTAAACGATTCATCCATATTAGAAATAATTTTTTTACACATCTGTGATTGCTACATCTAGAATCAATAAACCATTCATTTTTTTTTTTCTTCGGACCCGGAACTAGTAAACAAAATAGTTTCTTGTTTATCACTATTATTTTTAGCCACGTTTGCATGCACTTCTCCATCATGATTTTTATTATGCCAACATTCATTTTGATAATGTCGAGTTTTACCACAATAATAACATTTAATTTTAGATCTATCAACTATTTGAAAATTATTGTTCAACTGATTATTCTGTTGGTCCCTCCTAAAATTACCATTATTATTTCTTTGTTGGTAATTAAAATTACCTCTATCACGACCTTGAAATTGCCTCTGCTGTCACGTCCTCTACCTCTGAAATTTTAACCTTTTTGATTTAGATTCATCCAAATTCACTGTCTCCTCATTTTGTTGGGTTGATCCACCTTGGCTTGCAACGCCTCCTCGACTGTATCGATACCTCAGGGACATCTCATAAGTCACTTGATTCACCCTCCAGCACATCAAGTTTCAAAGTATTCAGATCCTTGATCGCCTCAAGAACCGTCTTTTTAGTGTGAAATGTTGTACTTAATGACCATAGAATTTTTTCAATGACTTTAATTTTTAAAGAATCTCACTGTTACTTCTTAGATCATTGGCAAGATCATTAATTTGACCAATAAAATATTTAACTAGCTCATTTGGTTTTATTTGGGCCAACTCGTACTATCTCCTGAGCTCTTGCAATTTTAATTTCTTTTACATCAGATACCACAATTTGAATTAACCAAAATTGTCCAAGCCTCTTTGACAGTTTTTGCATTGATAAATTTATTGAATACATGTAACTGGACCTCGGTGTTGTGGTAGTGGTCTGCCTTACAATCCAATTGTTTATTTTTTCTCCAACTCCTTAATTTTTTCGACTGTCAACTGTGTTCCTTCTTGAGGTTCATCGAATCCTTGATCATAATCCAATACAAGTAAAAAAATCCATCATCTGTTTTTGTCAAGTTTCAAAATAATTTTTGCCATAAAAAACAAAAACTAGATAATCTTGTTAAATGTATGAACTATTCATAGAATTTTTTTTTTTATTTATCTCCAAAATCTCACAAGGCTCTGATACCAATTTGTAGAATTTAAAATTCCAAATAAATTAACCCACAAGAAAAGAACAACAAACGATCAAAGCTAGTAAAAAAAAAAAAAAAAAAGCTGAGAAGAAGAATAGGAGCAAGAGCGGCGGAAAAAAAAAAAAGGAAAAGACTTTTTATTTAATCACACGCAAATCAAGGCAATTCTTTCAAAAGCTCTGGCGGCGCAGCAATAATGCAACCAAATTTATATAGTGGGAGTAGTATGAAGAATTAACCCAACACCTCATAAATAAAATTATTTGAACTTAGGCCCACAAATAATAAAACATATATGGACAAGACTTTAGACAATGGGCCTAATTGCATAAATCTTAGTTTAATTCCTACATACCGATACCTAAGGATAAGAATTGACGAAACTATCCATGAACTGTTGGCTGTTTTGCATATTGACTAGATTTCAATTTAGTCTGGAAGCAACTAATCAACCATTTCTTTTTTTTTTTTAACCCCTATCTCTTCTTTTTTTCTAATAACTCGAACTCATGATCAATAAGTCATAAGGAAACGTTTTTACCACCTAAACTGTACTTCGTTGTCAACTAATCAACAATTTCTTTCTTTTATTTTTAAACATTTTAAGTAAAGGAAAGAAAAGACAATTGAAACAAGAAATCAACGAATTTTAACTGATTTATGTTTTTGCACAATGATAACAGAATAATAGTTCCTCACAGCCCATAGCAATCTTTTATTTCCACAACTATAATAATGTTACAAATGAGAGGAATCATCTATGCTACAAAAATTCAATGGCTCAACCTTATATATAGAAAATAAAAATAATATTACAAAGCATAAATAATCCTCAAGGGAAACCACTCAAACATAATGTCGCTACTCTCTGCTAAGGCAAAATGTCAAAATCTAGTATCAAATTAATAGTTCTTCAAAGCAATTGCTCCAAACACAGCTAGCAGAAGCAATGGTGAAAAACTCTGTGCTGAGGCAGCTGATGGAGTCACAGATTGTCGGTTTCCAGAATTTCCAGTTGGAAATCCTGAATTTGTAGTTGAAGATGGTGGAGTAAGAGCTGGAGTTGTATCAGCCTCTGGGGCCAAAGTTGGCGAACCGGCTACCGGAACATTGGAAGCTGAAGATTCAGAAAATAAAAGACTTAGCAGGGAATTTCCCAAGAAATCAAACAATTTTAAGTAAGGCATTTGCATTGAGTTAATACCTTCAGGGGAAAGAGTATCTGCAGGTGACACTCCAGGTCCATTAGCTGGAGGGCCTGTGAATATATAAACAGTTAGTAAACGGAGAAATCGCGGTATAAGAATAATAACAATGAAAATAATAACAAAATTCTTTCAAGAACTGGAAGGTTACCTGGAGCTGGAATACATCTAAGGTGCTGCTGAGGCTGCAATAAAAAAATATAAAAATTGTCAACATAATTATTACTGATCTATGCAACTTAAAAGTTCATAGACTAGAAACATCCATTTAGTGTACCATAGTTACAAATTTCTGGCATCCTATGATACAGGTACGTCATACGTTAATTTGTTAATTAAAAATGTGGTATACAAAAAATAGGATTGTAGTTGGTACGCAATTTAATTTGAACTAGTTACCTTTGCACTGAAGGGGCACGCCGGGCATGTTACAGGCACGTGGGAGAGAAAGTGCGAGAGATCGACTGATGGGAATATTGAAAGGAACACCTCCAGTTGCAATTTGGCAGAGACAATCTGTGCCATTAATCATGAATGATTTTAGTAAACTGCAACAATCTGAAGTAGGTGAAGTCCCATCGGCACTGCTATTTGCAATGAAATTCATGCAAGGAGTGAAGCTAGTGAGCATTGAAGTTGTGCATGGCATGTTGATTTGGCCATATACAGGCAAATCGATAGAAGCACTACGGCAATAGACAATGGAAGAATTAAGCGCTCAAAAGCCATGATGATTGATGTGATATTTTGTTCTTTTATGCCGGAATTGGAGGGATGATTGGAATATGTTGAGTTTTCTTGAAAAAACTTTGGAGTTGGATAGGGAGATTAATGAGAGGGGAATTTATATAGGTGAGGGTTTTGAAATAAAGAGGGAAGATTATGTTGGTTTTTGAGCTCAACTACCTTAACTAATTTTCTGAAAGATATATTAATTTAAGTGGGATTGCTAGTTTGTTGTATATGCCTCATTCTTTTTTATCTCTTTATGACGTTAATCTTAATGTAAAATGGCCTATTCATTGATGGTTTTTGGCTTCATCCACTTGATGCTTGAGTCCTTACACATTCACCTGATAGTTTGATTGCATTTGAGGCCTTAGCTTTCCTTCCTTTTTCTTGACTAAATGATGGTAGAGATATAGCTACATCTTCCTATGAATTTTTGGAACGTTTTCACAAAGACATAGTATCAAGTACATAAAAAGTTATTGTTTCAATATAATTACAATACCTAATGTTAAAGGTCCCAAATAGTTGACGAGAGAGCCATTTCAGCCTCAATTCGATCCATTAATTTGGTTCTACTCATAGAACACCTAGTAAAGACAATAATTTATGCTTAACAAGTTGTCGTAACAAATACTAGGAGTATGTTCTTTCAAATTTTTTTTTTTTTTTTCATTGGTTCCCTTCAATAAAGATCCGAGTGAATGGTGAATGAGCATAAACTAATACAAAAAAACTTTAGTTTACATTTGGATCGTTAGAATTGAAAAATAATTTGAAAATCGCTCCTTTGTTGAATAGATTTATAAAGTTGAAATGAATTATTTTTAAATTTATTCAAATTATAAGTTATTTAAAATCTAATACAATCCTTTTACACTTTTGAATTTAATTAAATTTAAAATTTATTACTTTTAACCCTATATAATTACTCTAACAAATTAATGAATTTCATATCGTTGGAGTAAATATTTTGCCAAATGCATCCTTAAAGTGAATCAAATGTTTGTAGTCCTTTACTCTAGGAACTACTACTAGTTAAATTTCGATAATATTAAAACTAGAAAATAGAACTAGAATTTATCATCAACTACAGTATCTCAAGAACTTCTTGTATTTTCCTAGTTATGCCTTTTCTATATTAAATTTCCTATTCTTTTTCTTGAAGCATTTTATTTATCACCTCTCTTATAAATCATTTGTCAACAAATTGAAAACCAATTCAAGGAGGACCTTGAGTGCTAATTAAGAGATCCTCCATTCATTCTTAGTGACAAATTAATTAATGTTAATATTATCCTTTACTTCCACAGTGGCAACCATCTAGCAGAAAATTTAGATGGAGAGATCATTATTAAAACTTCAACCATTTAAATTAGACTCTAATTTAAAGTTAATTTAAAGTTGAAAGAAAAATTAATTGATGCAATTCCTAGCCCAAATTTGGAAGTAGGTTACTAGTCAAGAGTGTCTTTCCTTTATTGTTTACCTCCTTTTTTTCAAAGAGTTGGTCCATAATTATTCCTTAATTTATTTTTGGTAAACTAAATTACACCTAAGTAACTTGATCCATAATTTTTCTTGCTCACGCGTATCTATGTAAATGTTAATACGTGCAGCAGTTGGAGATTGGCACTCTTAAGTCTTACATTGATCACAGCATCAAGTCTTTATTTTTTACTTTCATATCAATTAATTATTATCAAGTCTTAGGATGACATATTTTAATTTCTTCTGATTGCTTATGAAAGGCAGATTTTACCTCACGATGTCTGTGGTAGTTTCGGCTGCCTTCTGGCCGTCCAATTTTTTTTCAGTTTTATGATTACTTTTGTAAAACACCTGTCGCCGCAGTTTAACTAGAGAAATCATAGACTTAATAATAGTCGCCACAGCTTAACTATAGAAATCATAGACTTGATAATAGATTTAATAATAGTGAGGTAAACTTTGACAATGAACTGCAACTATGTGAAAGTTGATAAGACGCATCTTATATAATTAATTAATCATAATTCTGAGTCACTAAAAGGTAAATGAAGATTTATTGTAAATTTTTGTAAAAAAATATAAATTACACTGAACCTGGTAAGATTTACCACAGTTTAAGAGAATTTACTTTTGATTTTTTAACTTAATTAGAGTTATCACTTATCCAGTTTCTCAAATTCTTTTTTGCTTATTTTGTCTTTTTATTTTACATCTAATGACATCCTTTACACAGAATTGGTAAAAATAATTTTTGAATGTACAAGTGTATACTACTTTGTTTTGTTGACATCAATACACAATAAGTTTATTCACCATGTATAAAATCAAAGAAGGCTATTATGATTTGGACTAATTCCACTTTTCAACCCTTAGTTTATTTTCAATTCTCATTTTATATTCTTAATTCTCAAATCTGTCTTCTCCATTTCAGTTTTTAATGTCGTCACTAAATTAATGAAATCTTTATGCATCTATTATACACTCAGTATTGTGAGATGTACAACAATTTGCCACAACGTTTTGGATGCATATGTGAAGATTCTGTTAAAATAATTTGGTAATGACGTTGTTAAATTAGATTGAAAAATGAGATGGGGTATAAAATAAAATTAATCCTTATAATTTTGTAAAATATAAGGGATATCTATGACAATATGATAAACCTTGTAGAATTTTCCTTCAATGGTAGTACTAGTTAATAATATTATAATGCTATTAGCATGCTAATGAATCCATTCGATATTTTACTCAAATTTCCATGCTCATGTCTCAACAAGGACACGCACAGTATCTAATTCGATTAAACAACTGCAAATCTTACATCATAGGAAGGCTTCTAGTTTACCAAAATAATCCCAGCCGCAATAGGGATAAAATAAACAGATGATCAAAAAAATCATCCAAATTTATAAAAATAATAAAATAAAAAAATCAACCATATGTCCATGCATATATAAATACCTCCTCAGCTCCCTCACAAATTTCAACACACAAAAGACAGAACATAGTAACAATCTAGTATCAATCTAAATTCAAGTTGTTGATCACATACATAATACTATAGTACTATATATCCAATTAACTTGACAACATAAAATGGCATCAAAAGGGATTGAAGTTAGCCTAATCTTAGTCTTATTAGTACTAGTCCTAGGAGGAGGAGCCATGGCACAATCAGATTGCACTAGTACTATTCTGACAATGGCTTCTTGCCTTAATTATGTTACCGGAGCTTCAGAAACACCACCTGCTTCGTGCTGCTCTGCGCTTGCAAATGTAGTTCAAACCAATCCCCGGTGCCTGTGCGCCGTGATCAGCGGCGGTGCTCAGTTGGGTGTTAGTATTAATTCCACACTTGCTCTTTCACTTCCTGCTGTTTGCAAGGTACCAACTCCTCCTGTTAGCAGATGCAACGGTAAGGCTAATAATGTTTATGTTACTTCCATTTTGCACCATCTAACTTATATCCCATTTTCACTTTGCATTCCGAATTTTAATTGTACCGGAATTTTGCACCCCAAATTTCAAATCTGTCTCGCTTTAATAGTTTAATCCAATTTTTAACACTGTCAACAAAATTAACGGAATTTTTGAATGTGCAACAAAAATATTATGGTGGACATGCTGCTAAATTTGTTGCACATGCGTAAAGATTTTATTTAATTTGGTGGCGATATTAAAAACTGGAATGAAATGGGACAAATTTAAAAATTAGAATTTCAAAATGTCCAAAATTGAATTTCGGGTTACAAAGTGATAATTGGGTACAAGTTGAGGAGTGAAAATTGGAATTAGTTCAATGTCTATTCAAAAAAAAAAAATGGATATCTAATTTTGACTGGATTTACTTGTATTTTTTTTATTTGGATCAAAATTTTAAAGGATTCTTAGTCATGATAGATTTTTTTTTTTTTTTTTTTTTTTTTGGGCTAAAATTCCATGCATGTATATACTATTTGTTTAACTGTAATATGCATGGTATATTGGTTATTAGCTGCTAATGGATCAGCAATAGTCTCCTGTTGGTTCTCCAGAGACTTCACCAGGACCAGCTGGATCTGCAGATAATGGAACTCCTGATTCTTCAACAACCCCTTCAGTCGTAGGTATATTTTAAGATTGTGTCAAACATTTTAAACAATCTTTTTTTTTTTAGAAACAACAAAATACAATTTAATTGGTAAGACATTTTCTCTATTGGTCGTACGTTACTTTTGTAGGCAATTCTGGATTATATGTGCACATATATGTAAAGTGAGAGGATTTAATTTTCTATATTATAAATAAACTTACAGCAATTTTTTTTTTTTCTCATCAATTTAATTACATACGTTATAGATCAATTATCTGTAGTTGGATGAGAACCTAATGGTTGATGTACAAATATATCTTCAGAAGTGCATGCAAAGTGTTATGTCTAAATGTTCTGGAATTGATGTAGTACATGCAAAGTGTATTTACAAAATTTAACCAGATTTTCTTGGGACTGCAGTATAATCTTATAATCCCATTCCGACATCTGGGTTAAAATCATTCAACCTTTGAAAACTGTTGGTTTATTTTCTACAACAAGATCTTTCTTTTATTCTTTTCAGGCGATCAGAAAATAAAAGAAATGATTTTTATAACTGTTTAAAGATTATTTCCTTAATTTTTAAATCGAAATGATACTTACTATGTAGTATAAAGATTTCCAACACAATTGTGTGAAGGTCGATGATTTATATATATATATATGATCACTACAATTAAGAAAAAGTGTAACGGAGAATAACCAAGTAATTAAGGTAAACAGCATGCGTTACAATTCTCAGTCATACTTTGTTAGGAAGTAGAGAAGATGGGAATCCTAGTATAATTAATAAGAAAAATACTACCATAAACCCGATTTTTGATCCCACCTGTAAATTCTGTAGTCAAGATTAAATCTTATAAAATCTTGCTTATATAGCTTATATCATAAATTCTATAATATTAATCCATACTACAAGGTTTACAAAGTGAGACCAAAAATCAGATCTACCTAAGACTTTCCCAAATATTATATTAATAATATTGTACTATGTTAAAGAAATGGAGAGGACTTCTACAGTTCAGTAGAGGAAATTGTCCTGCTAGTTTTACTTGTATAATATAATTTGTTAAAAAACATGACGTTGTACTGTGTAAATAAATGTTTAAAGTACAACGAAATGATTTTTTAAAGGTACGATAAAATTTTCCTATAGTATGAGTAATAATATTGTATGTAATGACTAATAAATATATTTACTCATGCATCCAATAATAAAAATAATTATACAGGATCTAAAGCAACGCCAGGAAGTGCTACACCCTCGAATGGAAGTGTTACAAAGATGCATCTTCAGCTGGTTGGGTTCCTTGTGCTCTTTGTTTCAACATTTGTTCCGAAATTCAGCTGCATCTAAGTCTTCAACTGGAGTTGCTCTATGACCAAGATATTGGAGAATGCTACTTATATAATATCTACTAAATAAATCACTAGCTTTTTCCTAAATATTAATGTTTGTTTGATCAGTCGGTTTAGCCTGACGTACTTGTGTAACACTTATGGAGTGAGTGTTTGTTTCGTTTACAATTTCTTCTGTAATTTTGAATTTGGTGAAAATTTTAGTAATTTAAAGTTTGGATTGCATCTCTCTCTCTCTTTTAATTTGTTCTATTTATGCATTTGTTAATTAAAACTCAATGTAGTAGTCCATGATCTTGTATGTACTGCTTCCATCACTAGAAAAATATTTTGTTTAGAAAAACAAACTATGTTTTATTTTATGTTTCTTAATTAATTAAATTCACTTAAATCTATACATATAATATTAACTTCTAATTTCCTTAGCAGTTCCAAGCGAATATTTTAAAGGATTGTATTAATTAAATTCTTTGTTTTTTGAAATAAATGATGAATCATTCATTTTCGATTATTTCAGCGTTTATGAGATACAAACAAAATTATAATAACCTAAAATTTTAAATGAGTAAAAATTGAACGGAAAATTGTTCGAGTTGTAAATTGATGTAAAGAAAATTGCAAGGTTGCAAATTGAGATTTTCTATTTTGATAAACAAATCCCGGTAGGATTAAAGCTACCATTTCCAATAAACTTTTTAAAAAGGTAATGGAGAAAAAAAAAAAAAAGCAAGTATAAAAAGAGATCCAATCAATTTTCTATACATAGTACTCTTACACAATATTAATTAGTCACATATATACTTCTCCAAAAGTTAATTTATCTGATAATTCACATTTGGGAAATGGTAAGCTAATTACCTTCATGTCAAATGTCATTTTAACGTTTTCGATTTCCAAGTCCTATTATTGTCTCAATTAGCAAACATATTTCAAATATTGAAAATCTCTTTCATTCAAGCCAAACTCATTGGATGGAACTTAAAGCATTGAGGTAATTCTCGCTAATTAAGTTTCCAAATTATCTAAGAATTTAAATTGATATAATTTTTTCAAGTCAGAAAAGTTCATGACTTCTTCTTAAAGATTTTCTTGTAGAGTTATAATATTGGAGTGCAAGAGTACGCGTCTAGTATAAACAAATTTTACGTGCATTTTTACATATCTATAACAGCTGACTTAAGTTGATTCTTTTGATATATAGAATATTAATTTGCAAATTTTTGGTACATTAATAAGTGATATTCCAATACAAAAAGTTCTGTGCTTGCATGAAATGCCTACTGTAATCTTTCGCTGTGTTTGGTTTGGGGTATTTGGGTAGATGTAGATTTCAAATAAGGATAATTTTATAAATCTTTTTTAACATTTATGTTAATATTATTTAATATTTTTAAATGTTTAAAAATTTCAGAAACCTCTTTTAATTTTATATATATTGTAACAACTTCAACCCAATTGATTAAAATATCATTTTAGTAGAGAGAAGAAATTTTGATTCCATTTTTACCTCTAGTGTGAAAAATCAATTTGGTATAACATTTAAAAAAAAAAAAAGAAGTTCGGAGGATTTAAATGAGAATGTTAGAAAATAACACTGGGATGTAATTTTTCATATTACTATCATAAAAAAATGAATATATGTTACTATTTTATATGAGATTGTGATTCTCCAAAATAAAAAATACCAATTGTATTTATTTTATTATATTATATAGTGTGTTTCAACATATTTTAAATATTTGTTTAGTTGGAACACAAACACATTAACGTGCACTTATTTTCATAAGATGACAAAAAATTTAAATACGATAATATATTTTAATTTTTTCACTCTTCAAGTTTGTGATTTTCTAAACAAAATCCAAACCACATTTTTATTATACTATATGATTTATTTCTAATCATTCTATTTTTTTTTTATTATTGAAACTGACATACAAAAGATATATTTTATAACGTGTTCTTAATTTTTTTTAATTAAGTTGACAAAAAATTCTTCATCAAAAATTATATCTTAATTTTTTTATTTTATGCGTTTGTGATTAACAATACAAATATCAATTTTTATAAAAATATTGTGTATTTACACATATTAAAAAATCAAATAAATACAAATAGCACATTAACTCACACATCTTTTCTTACCTTGAAATAAGTTGCAAAAAAATTGTTAAAAGACTAAAGGGTAATAAGTGAAATTATTGAAAATCTTAGGGGAGGTTTTTAAAACTATATTTTCATTATTTTACTAAAGAACGAAGGGTACAATTGTAATTTCATGCCAATTCCGGTCCCACTTACAAGAGAGAAGAGAAAAGTAATATTTTTGAAAGTTGAGAAATACTAAGTGATATTAGACTAAACCTCAACAGAAGTTTCTGAAAATTCCCTTTCAAATATAAATCCATCTTAGCTTATCTAAACAAGTGAGAGTAAATTTGAAATTCATCCATGGGTAAAAGTGAGATTTTAAGTGTTGTCATAAAACAAACAAACAAATCAAATCAAATATTAATCACACTAAATAGGGTCGACTATATGAATCATAGTTATTAAACCCGGCCCAGGGAAAACCCAGCGAGGGAGGTGGATCAACGGGTTACTGGTTTAACCGGTGGGTTACTGGTTCAATCGGTGGATCACTTAAATATATTGTTTTATTAATATATAATATCTATAAATTATTAAATATAAGAAATATAGTGAAAATATTGATAAAAATATATTTTATTAAAAAATTTTAACTATAAATGTAACTTTTCAATATTTACATAGCCTTTTTACATGAAGAGTTAAAAAGGATTTAATGCATAAAGTAGAGTTAGGAGAGTATATAAATAAAAAAGAGGCATATGATAATAAAAAACTTATATGGTTCGGTGGTAAGATCTTTTATTACTATTTAATATGTTTTTGGTTCAAAATTTAACAATTACAATTTGATTTTTTCTTCAAAGAATCAAACCCGTTGGGTTCCCGGGTTTACCGGTTGAACCACCGGGTTGCACGAAACCGGCGGGTTCCTTGCTTATCTGGTCACCAGAGGAACCCGACCCGATCACCAGGCCGATTCACTGGGTTCATCGGTTGAACCGTCGCACCGGGCCGGGTTCAATAACTATGATATGAATCCTGTTATGCCCTTATACTCTGTCATGAACTATATCAACACTCCTCAATTCCTAGATAGACTATATCTTTGTTACAAAGTTACCCACCAAGTCTTTTTCAGTTTTCCTCTACTCCTCTTATGTTGACTCATGAACTATATCTTCCTCAATTCCTAGATAGACTATATCTTTGTTACAAAGTTACCCACCAAGTCTTTTTCAGTTTTCCTCTACTCCTCTTATGTTGACTACTCTCTCTAGAATCTCTAGAATCTACTCGCCTGACAGGTGTTTTTACTGGTCGTCTTAACACATGAACTAACCACTTTAAGCTTGTTATTCTCATTTTCTCATCAATAAATGTTACTCTAATTTTCTCATGAATATACTCATTCCGTATCTTGTCCATCTTAGTGTGCTCACACATCCATCTTAAATCTACGCATTTCAAATCTTTTACACAATTCAAATTCACCTATCCAAATGCAACCTAATATATATGGAACAAAATATTTATTCTTGGCCCCCAAAAACATAAAAGGGAATATGAAGCGCCTTTTTAGATATCTTCTTAGTCTATGCACCCACAAAACAAAGCCCATGAGTCACACTCGTGGGTTGGTGCATATAAAAATTTTCCTGAGGTATATCAGAGACAATTAGAAAAGTGACAAAAGAATAAGAGTAGAAGTCGGGGACAAGCAATGCACAAAGGCTTTGGTTCTTTAAAGAAAAGCTTATTAAAGTCTTAGGCTTTGAACTGCTTCAGGTTTAGGTTACTACTTACCACCACAATAGTGGAATATACGGCATGTGTTGGTAACCAGTTTAACTAACCAATTGTTTCCAATTTTCAATGTCAATTTCACACAATACTTTGTGGTACGTGTCCAGATTTGAGCATTAATCTTACACAAGATATAACGTTACAGATTAAATTAAAGAATTCAGACAGACTTTCGTAAAATTAGTAGGAGAAGTTGGTTAACAACACAGCCCCCCTCTTTCCTTTGACTCTTCTTCTGATCCACCTTTATAAACCCTAGACGACAATCCTCTTCCTTCATCAAGAGGACTGTTTTAAGAACTTTCTTTCATTAGATATCACTTCTCATTCCATTGCTACTTTTTGTATCAATTCAGCACTAAATACCTTCCAATTTCCAATGGCATATCAAAGATATGGAATGGCCTTGGCCCTCTTTCTAGTTGGCCTGATCTGGACAGGCGCCACCGCGCAGTCCACTGATTGTACCAATGTGCTAATCAGCATGTCTCCCTGCCTCAACTACATTCAAGGGAACTCCTCAACCCCGTCCTCGGGATGTTGCACTCAGCTTACCAGTGTTGTTCGTTCACAACCACAATGCTTGTGCCAGGTCCTGAATGGTGGTGCTTCGTCCCTGGGGCTGAATATCAACCAAACTCAGGCTCTAGAACTTCCCAAAGCTTGCAATGTTCAGACTCCACCAACCAGCAAGTGCAATGGTAAAGTATCGTTAATCCAACCCCCACCTGAAATGTTACTTCATTGTCTTCTCAATGCATTATGAGGTTTTGTAAATTTAATTCTCACCAACTTCTACTAGTCCAGAGATACATCTCTGCAGCTGCTTCTCCAGCTGAATCTCCTCCAGCTGAATCTCCTGCTAACAGCCCTGGTACTCCCAACTCAGTACCTGCAGGTACATGGCCATCTTTACTGCATAATAATGAAAAGAATACATACTTGTGTACGAGATAAAATAGAAACTTCTGCTTTTGTAATTCTTACAATGTTTATATTTTGACTGGAGAAGTGTAATCTTCAAGTTTATTTTCCATTATGCAGGACGTGGATCAAATTCTGTACCATCAACAGACAGCGGATCCTCTGATGCAACTTCTACCAAGTTGGCTGCCCCTTTACTGTTCTTCCTTCTATTGGTCACATCATATGCTTCAACATTCACCATGTCCATCTGAGGTCTTCATCAAGTATCAATCAACCTGCCCTTGGATATATACAACTTATACTAATATCTATTTCTGGTTAGGGAACGGGTTTTGTGGGGCTAGGTTGATACTAGTTGGGGTTACTTTTTGGCTTGATTTGTCAATTATCATGTATCAGCTATTCTTTGTATGACTTTTTTTAGGGGTCAACGTGATTTTGTATTAGGGATTACTTTCTATATATACATAAATAAAACAGGGTGATTTTGGATTTTAACTCTAATCTGAGCATATAACTACTGGCCAATTCACAATGGAAACAAGAATGAAACAACAAATCAAACTTGCTGTACAACTATACTATCTAAAAACACAAACAGGAATATGGAGACTTTAAAATACGAAAGGAATATTTCAAATCTCAGCAAGATGGAGGCAAAAGAGTCAATCTAGAGGTCATTTCAGGTAAAATAATATGTTACATCATCTGGCAGATATCTCCAGTATTCTTATACATATACTACTACCTAGTCAAATTTTGCTAACCAAGAGAACACAAAAAAGATCTCTTGTTTCCCACTACAAAGGCAGCCAACAAGGTCCTAACTTACTCAACTAAACCCTTCCACACAGCTAAGAAAGCAAAAGTCCTATATACGTTTTCCTACCCCTCTTCACCTTCCAGCTTTTAATCACATTTACTGCACCAAACACCTGATCAATTAACTTCGATCTTGATTAGCAACATTCTTTAGCTTATGAGATGAGAAATCAACAAAAAGTCATAATAGATATATGTTCTGGGAGATTCTGCAACAAACATTATATATATGATGTACATAGATGGAGACGAATTCAGATTAACAAGACATATAAAGCAAAACCACAAAATTCCTTGAAAGTAAATGGAGGTGATATAAAGGACTAAGCAATTGATTTATTGGACAGTAGGTTTCATTGCCAAGGCCCTCTGTAAAAGGTCTATTCTCCGGTATAAACCAGGGTTAAAAATTTCCACCAATTATTGCACTCTTGCCCCTTTCAAATCTCTCAAGTTAAGACTAATGCTTCTATTCCAAAATTCAACATACTACCATAAACATTTCAGGACTATAATATCTCCACTAATATCTGCAATTAAAGCCCCTTTTAAATGGTATAGTCATACAGCTTGTGGCTATAGTGTAAACTAGCAATCTTTCTGAACACAGAACCTTAGATACAGCAGTTCAAAGTTCAAACTATCAGAAACTGACTCATTCTAAAAAGAGATTACACTAAAAGAATTCATCTTCCAAAAGGTTTGACATCTATATCATTATGATTCTACATCATTTTAACTGTCTTGAAACTTTTCTGAGGCGACAAGTGCAAAACAAAGTAATTTCATTACTAATCAAATGACAAAATCACACACTCGAGTTCACAACATTGCCATCTATTTGATATTCAAATAAATACTGTTGTACAAATATTCTCTATTTCCACAAAACCAGGACAAGAAGTAGAGAGCTAGAAAATTTATTTTAATATCGGACACCTCATCGCGATCGAGACCGCATAAATTCTTCAAGCCTGTCCCACACCTCCAGTGCAGCAGCTCTGTCCTGGTGCCGCTTATTCTTGCTTATCTGCATGTCAAAATCACTTTAGGTTCATACACTCGTCAAGCATTGCTGTGATTCAACATCATGAAATAATCAATGATACACAACTGGTTACACAAGAAATAACCAACATATTCAGGAAAGGCAGTATGCAATAACAAATCGAAAATTGACTTGAAACGCTCAGGATTGGTCAAGTACGAGATAATGGCAACTTGCTGGTGAATAAAAATGCTCACCGATATGATTTTCACATTCCACTGTTTGACGTATTTTGCTGACTCCACGCTGTCATCCTCAAAGCGCAAGTAAAAACCAAGAACTGGCAGAAGCAAAAATGACATTTTTCATTAGCCATACTCTCAGTTAAAGCACTATCCGACAGAGGTAACAGAAAAACCCAAGACATGATCTCAGACCCAATTAGATCAAATATCGATCGTATCACAGATAATGCAAATGGAAAATCCCCAACTACTACCTACATTTTACGGCCATGTGTACTTTACATGTTATTAGTGCTCAAACTGATCTCAAACAGTGAGAATCAACTAAAGCATAATTGGAACCAGACATTCAATTATACACAAGCAACAAAGTCATCAAATTTTCCCTAACTAGAATTTTAACAAACTAAATAACCAATCTATTCAATACCTCAAATTCAAATTCAATTCAAGCAATAAATCAAAACCAAAAACCTCACCCTTATTAAAGATCTCGACGTGATCCTTAAAAGGCCAATCTTTGAACTGCCACTCCTTCCCCAACACGAAAACAGCCACCACTCGATCCCAATCCTCACTCTTCAATGTAGATGGCTTATCCCTCACCTCATAGGCCGTCACAACCCTATCCCTACTAAACTTCTTCTGCACCGTTACGCAATCGGGTTTCACCCCTTTCATTTGCTTGATCTTCACATCAGTAGGAATAAACACCCCATCCTCCAAAAACTCCTTCACATTGTATATAGTAATCAATGTAGAAAACGCACTCGGCACCAAAATAATTGGAACCCCTTCCCCAATTTTGCTCCCTTTTAGATGCAATTTCGCCTTCTGACCCGCATCAAACCCTAACCCTAACCGGCCGTTCTTGTCTATCTAGTTCCTCCCCACCTCTCTCTATCCTACTTTTCGCCACCAAATTATGTTCCTCTGAGAAAGCCTCCTTCCTCTGATTCTCCTCATCCCTCTTCGTCGCGGAGACAAGAACACTATAAAAGTCCCGATTTTTACACAACAAAATCTGCTCCCGATCTTTCAACGGCCGCTCCATCGCCTTTATCCATCGGATAGGGTTTGCGGCTAAATCCTCGTCGGTTTCTTCAATTAAGTTGTTTCTATCTCCGGCATCGGGTTCGCCGGCGGGGATAACAATCATGGTGAAGTCGATGGAGTCGGAGGAGGAGATTTTTCCGGTGAGATAATCCAGAAGGGCTTTCCGGTCGGGCAAGGTGACGGCAGGGATGCGATTGGCGTTGGCATTCTGGAGATATTCTGCGTGCCTAAGATGCTGATTGGTGATGAAGTGGTGTAGGGTTTCTAAGGTGTAGTGCGTGGACTTCACGTGCTTCCGGTAGGCGGTTTCGATGGTGGCCGGAAAAGTGAATTCGTTGCCGAAGCGGAAGTCGTCGCCGATGCGCTGGATTTTGTGGAGGTCGTTTCGGATGGTGTATTCTCGGAGAGCTGAGAGTGGGTCCATGGCGAATCCAACGTTAAGTTACTGTGTGTGTTTGTGTGGGTTAGTAAGTGTTGCGTTTTAGTTGAAGTCAAAATAGCAGCTTTTGTTTGGGTAACAATGTCGGACAAGGAGAATTTAGGCTCCGTTTGGAATGCAAATGCAAATAAAAAGTGTGATTGGATAAAAGTCTTACATGGAGTAGATTTTGGTAAGTAAGGTGGATCTTTTTATTCATATTCATTCACATTATTTTAATTTATTAAAAATAAATTTATTTTACATGGACTCGATTTACGATAAGTAAGATAGACATTTTGATCTATATTCATCCACACTATTTTAACTCATTAAAAATAAACTTTTTTAAGTTGATGTAGATAAATATAAATCAAAAATCCATCTCACCTACTGTGAACTGAATTCATATAAGATAAATTTTTCTGTGTTTGGTCAGATGCTATCATTCAAAAGAAAAATATTTAGATAAATTTAATTTTTAATCTTACTCGTAAACTAATAAAAATTTTATAATATTTAATTATGACAATAAATTTACAGGTAAATTCAAATTTTGTTGATACGCAAATAATCAAGACAACTAAGATACTACTACTTTTTTAACAAAACTAAAATAGTACCAAGGTTATCAGAAAGCTTTTCCAAAATCCAAATCAATCATAGCATCAATCCGACTGATAAACTTTCAGCAAACTCGAATGTTTGTATGTTTGATATAAACAGTGCTGGCTCCTCCTATCTTCAGATGCAGAGTTCTTTCATTTGGATTGCAGGCCGCATCAAATCGATCAATTTGGCTGCTCTTTAACTACTCACTCCGGAATCTGAACTGTATCAGCTTCATATCTCCAAGAGGTAACTGAGATGGGAACTTCAAGATTTGCTTGCATTTGATTAAAACAATGCCATTCAATCTAGCTTCAATTTCCATGACTAATGTATCAACTTCTACCAACAGTCTTTCATAAGATCTTAAATATATGGTAGCACTAATTTTTTCAAGAAATCATCACCTGCTTTATAATCAACTTACAAAGTTGCCTAACATCAATCCTACACAAAATAGTTAACTTGGGGATCAGTAGAGAGAAAACTAAACATAACCATGTCTCTTGGTATCCCTTTAAGGAGACAATATTTCCTCAGAACACCTTCTTTACTAAAACCAACCTTTTCCAACACCCTCTGCGAGCCTATATTTTCAACATCCACAAGAGCTTCAAGCCTTTCAAGATGCGGCCACTCAGCAAATATGGTGGAAGCCACCATTTTTACTGCCTTAGTAGCAATCCCTTTACTCCAATACTTGGATGCCAAGACATATCCAATTTCACCCCTACATTGTTCATTGCCACTGAATGGTGTCACAGAAATGGAACCAATTGGCTTATCTTTCAGGCATATGACTGCGTACCATTGATGTCAGGAATAGCCACATTGGCAACGAATTTCGTGGCAGCCTCTTTGGAGGTAAAACAATCTGACAAGCAGAATTTACTGACTTTTTCATCCCTAAACCACTCCAGCATATGATCAATATCGGATAGTTCCAGCCGCCGAAGCCTGATATCTGAATAATCATCTTCCACTTCCATAGTGTCCGAACTCAATTCAAGATCTTCCATTTCTAGCTGTACCTGCTCCATAATTTGACTGATGATCCCAGTATGGAAACTTCTTTCAAATGCACGGTTCTTGCAACTCTCTTTGTGTATGATTGACTTTGAAATCTTGAACTTCCTCCAAATTTCTTTCTCTACTATCTGGAAAGCAGCCCCAAACTTGGGCCTAAATATATTGAATCAATAATCAAAATACTTGGTTGTAAAGCAATTGATATGATAGGTGTTAGAATAATAATAGACAGATCTTGAAAAAGAACGGTGTATAATGATAAAACAGTATTCAAGTATACAAGTATAATAATTTGCCTATATTTATAGACGTACAAATACACTAAACGTAGACTATACAATTAGTTTAGACAATAACAAATAAGACAACTAAAAATTAATAAGGTAACAATATGACACAATTGATATAGACAATAAGACTATTGAATATAGACATTAACACACCCCCATCAAACTCAAAAAGGTTGCAAAGAAACCATCTTGGGTTACATGAGGTTCTTGAAAAGGTTATGTAAATAAACTTTTATAAGAGGGATGGCTCGTATAGAGAAAATACCATGGAAGATATTTTAATATTTACACTCATTAAAGAGTAATTAAACCTTGATAGGGATTGTAAATGGAACACTGTTAACGAATGAAATACCCATACAATGGATTAAAAACACCTACAAAGGGATTGTAAACCCATTAAGGGATTGAAAACAATGATTGAACCCATTAATGGATGGAAGAACACCCATGAAAGGGATTAAAAACTCTGATATAATGTTAGAATAATGATAAACAGATTTTGTTAAAAAAAACTGTGTAAAATGATAAAACGGTGTTCAAGTACAAAAGTACAATAAGGTCATATTTATAGGCATACAAATAAACTGAAATTAGATTATACAATAAACCCATTAAGGGATAGAATCTACACATTAACAATAGGCATGGTAGCAAACATCAGCGAGGGACAGTCCTAGGAAAATATAGAACTTGGAGTTCAGCTGCACAGCTTGGATGCGGATTGGGTCTTGCCTTTCCCTTCCCAACCCTTTGGCGGGGGATTCTTTCAGAAAACAAAGTTTCAGTGACGCATTTCAACAAACAGGTGATATGCATAAGCGTATGGAAACCAATAAAATGGGCATACATGAATCATATTCTCCTCGAATTGAAATTGAGTCTAAATTCTAAATACATAAGTTTTGAGGAAAGAAAAATAAGAATCCGGAGGGGTGAGAAACAACGTACGACAATTCACTCGACGGTGATGAAGACAGCGAAATTCCAAGTCCGGACAACGTTTAAATTTCTGACAGAGAAAATTTAACCCAAAAAAAAAGAAGAAGATAAAAATCGGGAGTTTTCTAGTTGTCCCGGGTTTGATCTTTAACCGAACAAGCACCCGGTTTCCTCTCAACCCCAGCCAGTCTGGGTTTGTTAATAAGGGTGTCAATATCCAAAAATAATCGTTTCGTTTCGTGTTATAAAATTTCAATTCTAATCTCTAATTAATGCATTTTCATGTCATGTCATAACATCTTAGTTCAAATTTGATAAGAACTCCTTGTATTCATATTTGAAGGAAGAATAGAGATATTATTAATATTTAGGTAATAAAAAAGTAATTAAAATAATTATTATACTGAGTTATATTATATTAATTATAAAGCTAAACGTATTATATCCGATTTTTTAACCTAAGATAAATAACACTAACACTATCAAAGTTTTCGAAAGTAAGAAAAATTTTCAAACAACTCCATTTAGACAACAACATTATTTCCTTTTCCTTGAATAATATTTTACAATTATTGTTTTAACACGTTTTCCAAGCACATATTTATTTCATATACATTACATCTTTAAAGTTATTTCCTTTTCCTTGAATAATATTTTACAATTATTTTTTAACACACTTTCCAACCACATGTTTATTTCATATACATTACATCTTTAAAGTTGTTACCAGAATAATAATCATCTAAAAGGATAGTAGTATTAGTTACCTAGAATTTTATATAATGTCATATAAAATATCTTAGTTTATTATGAGCATTTGTAACTATTGAAATTTAACATTAAAAGTCTTTATAGAGGACTTTAATATAAATAATTAATAAAAAAACAAATTCAATATGTAGGTTACTAGAAGTTGCATTTAATTTAATTTTAAATATTTTCATATTTTATTACATACAACAGAAGAAAAGTATCTAACGGATTGATCTGCTAAATTTTCGAATTATGTTATTATACCATGTCAAAAATTAAGCCTCTTATTAATAATTAGTATTCATCTTTACTATTTTCACGTCTAGTTATTATGTTGTTATTCAAGAAGTGAAAGCATAATATATTTCAATACCCGCCTTAATGAATTTCCATAGAATAACAAAATGT
This sequence comes from Cinchona pubescens, assembly GCA_025175665.1. Taxonomy (NCBI): domain Eukaryota; kingdom Viridiplantae; phylum Streptophyta; class Magnoliopsida; order Gentianales; family Rubiaceae; genus Cinchona; species Cinchona pubescens. Next base: position 706,287 of record JANKKI010000394.1, read on the forward strand.
AACTGAATTTCAATCAATCAAACGAGAAAAGGGGCAAGAAGGCAATAATAAATTAGATCCATGCCAAATTGTTGTCAACAGAATAAGATCATTAGCAAATAAACATGTTAGATTTTTTTTTTTTTTGAAGTATTTACATGCTAGAATTGGTAGTACTGGCCAAACCAAATTTGATCAATTTGGCATATCTTAACAATTGTCTTTGGGAATCCGGATTAATTTAGCTTTGTCCAATACCTAATTGAGATGGGGAGTTCATGTATGGTTTGCATGTAATTATGTTATTAAAAAAATACTTAGGTAGACCCATTCTATAATTTCACTTGTAAATCTTGTAGTATAGATTAAATTTATGAAATAAATAACATGACCTGACACGTAAGCAAGATTTTATAGTCTATAAGTAGAGTCCAAAATCGGACCACTCTCTATGTTAATTTTAGCTTTTGTTTTAGTAGGTATACAAGGATTAAAAAAATTATTAAATTACATCAATTTTATACAAAAAAAAAAAATAGTTTATGGTGACTAAATAATCTTTCTACATTAATATTCATTAACTAATAATCCTCTCTCCATTAATATATCACTAAAGTTAAAATTAAAAAAACTCATTTATTACTTCTTTGAATTCCTAAATCGATAGATAATTTGGTATAAAGTAAATTATTTAAAATGAGAGATAAAATGAGACGATTTGAGTAATTCCAATGCATTAAATTTCATAAAAATCTCTCATGATAGCCTAACACGAAGTAAGAATCGAATGACAACAAAGTATAATTTATTTGATAAAATGCTTCAATTATAATCAATCGGTTGAATCACTAAAAGTACGAGAGAGGTGGATTTTAGTTATCAACTTATAAAAATACTTTTCTTAATGTGAAAAAAAAAAAAAAAAAACCACATAAAAATATATTTCATTACCGATTTAAATCCTACCATTAAAAATAATGAACTTGAGGATCGGTAGACAGAAGACTATACATAACCATGTGTCTCGGTTCCCCATGAACAACCACATACTGTATCAAAACACCTTCTTTCCTAAATCTAAGTATTCTCCAAAGGGACCCTCTGTGACCCCATATTCTCCACATCCGCCATAGCTTCAATTCTTTCAACTTGAGGAAACTCAGAAAATATGGTAAAAACCACCATTTTTACAGCCTTTGTAGCAATCCCTTTACCCCAATACTTGGATGACAAGACGTATCCAATCTCACACCTACATCTTTTCTCAGTATCCCAAAATGGCCTGACGGAAATACAACCAATTGCCTTATTTTTCAGGCAAATTGCTCTGTGATATTGATGCCGCCCTGTAATATACTCCTTGGCCTCCGATTTCGACGTAAAAGATTCCAAGAATTTACTTGCTTTTTCATCTGCATGCCATTCTATTAAATCGTCGACGTCGGATAAACTCAGCTTCCGAAGTTTGACGTTCGAATAATCATCGTCCAAAAATTCCCAAGTAATTGGTTGTTGGTGAAGTTGTTGACGAGGGTTTACAACAATGGCTAATGAGGGAATATGTGATAATAAGAGGAGTAGTAGGCGATTTGCATGGTGGAATGGGAACAATAATCGTCGCCAAAAAGGAATTAGTAACATGGTTGGCAATTTATACCTAAGAAAAAAAAATAATTTTGGGATTATGATTTTATGAGTATTAGTGCATAAATATATAAGTAGCTATATAAATACTACTATTCACTATCTAAACAATTGGGAAAGTTTTTTAATAAAATAATAATAATAATATTTATCAGGTCAGATAACGGATCGAATTTTACTAGGATTTGGTTTTGCACCTTTTCTATAGGATTCAAATTTTATCTCCTAATCAAGTTTGACTTCTCATTTAATGGTTTTGTTGACAGGATTCAATGGGAAAACAAGACAATGACTACATATATATATATGCTTTTCTTTTTTAAAAAAAACGATAACTTATTTTACAATTTTAAGATTGTTTTAAAATTGTATGTATCTTTTTTCTTAAAATTGTATGTATCTTTTTTCATTTGTTTGATAAGCAGGATAAAATCGCTGCTCTAATAAGGGGACAAAAACAAACAAAAGAACAACCAATTAAAGGAAAAAGAAATTCATGTGATCTCTGTATCTAATAGCTATTTGGAAAGCATATAAGATTGACGATTATAAATAGAGATATATCGAGCTTTGAATTTTTGAAAGATCATTGGTTTCAAAAAAAATCCCTTTTTTTTTTTTTTTTTTTTTTTTTGGTAACAAAAAAGTTTAGCAAGAGGATAACTTATCCTCTTTTTCCAGGTGTCTAACCACGGATGCATATATAGATTACCCAACAAAAAACAAATTGAGGGTATCAAGATTCAAATTTGAGACATTCAGGTAACCATGCTTACCATTTGATACAAACCAACGTAAATACTAATTTTTAAAAAATAATAATAAAAAAAAATAGTTTTTGTTAAAATCAACTGAGCCACACTCAATTTTGTCATATATTTGAAGTAAACAACTTGGCTGCTCTTAACAACACATTCTGGAATATGGACCATGATAGTTTTGCAAATCCAATAAGGCAATAGCTACTCTGAATCTTGAGATGTGAATTAAAAATTTCTTGCATTTACAATATCCAAATGCATAGAGTATTTGAGCTTTTCTTCAATCACAATACATTGACATGGAGGACTAATTTTTCAGCAGTCATATAAATTCATACTCAAACTACATATTAGTAATAAAGAAAAATTTTACAATCCCATAATAGTCATCAGTAATAAATTCGTATCCTAATTCACAATGATTCATTATTCAATCATATACATTAGAATAGCCGACTTGGGGATCAGTGGAGAGAAGACTAAATATAACCATGTCTCTTGATTTGCCCTTCAGAAGAGAATACTTCCTCAGAACACCTTCTCTACTAAAACCAACCTTCTCCAACACCTTCTGTGAGTGTATTCCTACATTTTCAACATCCACCAAAGCTTCAAGCCTTTCAAGATGCGGCGACTCAAAAAATATGGTGGAAGCCACCAATTTCACTGCCTTAGTAGCAATCCCTTTACCCCAATATTTTGATGCCAAGACATATCCAATCTCACCCCGGCATTTTTCGTTGCCGCTGAATGGTGTCACAGAAATGGAACCAATAGGCTTATTATTCAGGCATATGACTCTGAACCATGGATGAGAAATAGCATTATCTTTAAGAAATTTCATGGCTGCCTCTTTGGATGTGTAACAATCCCAAGAGCAGAATTTGCTAACCTTCTCATCTGTTAACCATTCCATAAAATGATCAACATCCGACAAATCCACCGGTCGAAGGCTGATGTCCGAATAGTTATCTTCTTCCACTTCTTTGTTATCCAATTTAAGCTGAACATCTTCCATTTTTTCAGTTGTTCTCCTGCTCCTAATAGCAATTGATAATGGCGGATTTGCTACTCTTCTATAGTAGTTTATATGGAAATTCTCTAAATTATGACTCTTCGAGTACTTGAATTTCCAGCAGTTCTATACCAGAATCAACAAGTCTAACGATCCTCTGTCAAGTATATAAAGTGTGAGACGAGAAATTGATACAGAAATTAGAACAGAAAATGTTGTATCGTCAACGCCAGTTAAAAGTGCTAAGTCGGCAAGAATTTGAAATCAAATTAAACAAGAAGAAGCAAAAGACGCTAAGCAAATATTAATATGCACTTTTTTAGCCGCCATGTTGAATATCTAGAAGATCAGAATTTGACTGAATTTCAATGAATGTGTGCTGATCTAATTTGGCAAAAGTACTAGCTAGGAAATCCAATTATTTGTGTAAGAGTGAATCTAATATGAATAAAACATCAAATCCTCTTGCTTTTTCCTCCTTTCGGAGAATGATTATTTTCAATTGAATAGTGGACTTCAGTTGTTGATCCATCTAGGAAGTCCACAAAAGCCCATTATCAAGTCAATTTGACTTGTTTGAGAATTAAGACCTAAAAAGTCTTCTTTGCAAGAGTTGTAGCAGCCACGAGAGAGAAAGAGTGAGGAGAGAGAGAATTGATAAAATGGGCAAAAAGAGGGCTAGAGAGAAAGAAGAGGTGCGATTTTCAAAACCCGATTTTGATGAATTTTAATCACAAATTCCTCCCAACAAGCTCTTGACATCTACCAGTTCCGATTTTTAATTTGCTTCTCGTTTAGTAAAATCTTTCCAAATCCACTTATTATAAAATAGTAGTATTTGAAAAAGAATATTTGTTGATCCATACTTTTGTATGATGATATTGATGTTATTGTCATCTGGAAGTAGAGATCATTTACTGGACTAAGTCCCGCGATTTTTCCTAATTGGGTTTTTCACATAAAAATCTTGGTATTTTTTACTTGTTTATCTTGCAACTTTATTTTGTCTATTGATATCTTTCTTTGGTTGATTTGAGTGTTTCTATTTTTTCAGTATTTGGAAAAAGTGAAATTTGATTCGCACCTGGTTGTTGTTGACTCTGATATTTGTATGGCTACACCGATACCTCTTTCCTAACAAGTGGTATCAGAGCAGCCAAGTTGGGCTGTTTTAAATTTGTACTAATTAAAATGGATAACTCAACAAATAGTGGGGTGATAATTAAATTGACACCTTCAAATTATTCAATTTGAAAGCCTACAATGGAAGATTTGTTATACTGTAAAAATTTGTTTGAACCTGTTCTAGGGAATAAGGAAAAACTAAGTGAGATAACTGATAAAAAATGAGGTAATATTAGACAGTAGATTAGCCAAAGTATTTTCCACCATTTTGCCAAAGATACTAGAACTGATGAATTTTGTAAGAAACTTGAAAACATGTATAAAAGAAAAACTAGTTTAAATAAGTTTTCTTCTCTTAAATAGATTATTCGTTTAAGGTACAAAGATGGTACAAAGCTTTATTGTTATTCAGCTCACTACCTAATAATTGGGAGACAGTGGTGGTTTCAATCAATAATTCAGCTCCCAAATGGGGTGTTAACTATGAAAATTGCAAAAGAGACTGTGATGAATGAAGAACTCAGGAGGAAGGAAAAAGTAATTGAAAGCGACTCTCAGGCCCTAATGACAGAAAAGAAAGAAGGAAAATGGAGAAGCAAGAGCCAAGATCTCTACAACAAGAATGACAAGTCCAGAGACACGTCCAAATCAAGGAGTAATAAAAAAGATAATAAAAGTAATTATTGTTCAAAAATAGGACATAATACGTCTCAATGCAGACTTTTGAAAAGAGAATAGGTTGAGGCACCTGTCTCTTACAGGCAAATGCATGAAAAGAATGATAATGAAGAAACTACAACAGTAGTGGCAACCCATGATGATATGTTTGTATTCTGTTATGATTGTTGTGTCAATATTATTTGTCATGACAGTGATTGGGTCGTTGACTCAGGTGCATTTTTTCATGTTACTCTGCACAGACACTTCTTCTCAACCTATATTGCAGGAGATTTTGGCTATGTTAGAATGGGATAGGAATGAAGTATCATGCAAATTGTTAGAATGAGAGATATATACTTGGATACATATATAGGGTGCCAGTTAATTTTACAGAATGCTAGACATGTTCCTGATATTCGTCTTAACCTTATTTCTACAGGAAAACTTGATAATAAAGGCTACCATAACAAACAAGGAGGAGGTAAATGAAAGCTTACTAAAGGGAGTCTCATTGTCGCCAAAGGAAAAAAGTAAGGTACTCTCTACTTGATGCAAGGCAAGTTGAAAAAGGGGAAGTGAACACAATTCAAGATTCTTCCGTTGACCTTTGGCACAGGCGATTTGGACACATGAGTGAAAAAAGTATTCAAACGCTTATTCAAAAACAGCTTGTTCCTGAAGTAAGAGATAATGCACTTAAAACTTGTGTTGACCGCATATATGGAAAACAACATAGAGTTGCACTTCAAAAATTCCTTCCATCTAGAAAATTAAATCTATTAGAGTTAGTGCACACTGATGTTTGTTATATGAAGGATAAATCTAAAAGATCTCTTGGTGGTGCTTATATTTTGTTATTTTTATTGATGACTTTGCTAGAAAATTTAGTGTTTTGCCTTGAAATTTAAAGACCAGGTTTTGGAGGAATTCAAGGACTCTCACAACAAACTTAAGAGAGAAACTGGCAAATAGTTGAAGTGTGTTTGTGCTGACAATGGTGGTGAATACAAAGGGACCATTTGAAGAGTACTGCAAATCCCATGGAATCAAATTGAAGAAATCCGTACCAACAACTCCTTAAGAGAATGGTGTGGTAGAGAGGATAAACAGATCAATCATTGAAAGGATTATGTGTATGCTGTCAAACGTCAAACTGCCTAAGTTCTTTGAGGGTGAGGCAGTGAAAATAGCAGTCGACTTGATCAACCTTTCTCCTTCAATTCCTTTGAAGGGTAACATTCTAGAGAGAGTTTACCTGTCTCTTATGTATTATTCAAACACTTGAGAGTTTTTTTATTGTTGATCATTTGTTCTTATTCCCAAAGAGGAACATATACACAGAGGTCAAAGGTTGATGTCAAATCAAAGCAGTGCATTTTTTTTGTTATGGAAATGAAAATTTTGGTTACAAATTATGAGATCCTATAAATAAGAATATGTTGTCTTCATTGAAGATCAAACTATTGAAGACATTGATAAAGATGATAAACCAAATTCCTCGAATGAGGTCTTGCTAGAATAGATTCAGTTCCTCTATTACCAATTCATCTTGATCATGTGAGAGTTGAGCCAGAGCAGGGGGAGGATGATAATGTTCCAATTACTGATGAACATTAACAAGAGCCACCACCAGCTCAACCACCACAATATCAGTTTAGGAGATCTACCAGAGATAGCAGGCCTTCGAACAGGTATAATCCTAATGAGTACTTGTTGCTAACAGATGAAGGTGAGCCCCGAGTCCTACAATGAGGCTCTAGAGCATTAAAAGAAAGAAGAATGATTGAAAGCCATGAAAGGAGATAAAATCCTTGCATGAAAACCACACTTATGATTTAGTAAAATTGTGGTTCTAAGGGCAAAAGGCCAGTTAAAAGTCCCTGTGGGTGAACAGGTTAAAGACTAAAGAAAACAACTCACATCCAAGGTACAGGGCAAGATTAGTTGTGAAAGGATTCAGTCAAAAAAAATGTATAGACTTTGAAAAAATATTCTCTCCTGTGGGAAAGATGTCTTCTATCTATCTTGTTCTTGGATTGCAGCCAGCTTTACTTAGAAATTGACAGCTTGATGTGAAGACAGCTTTCTTACATGGTGATTTAGAAGAAGAAATTTACATGGAGCAACCGGAGGAGTTCAAAGAAAGTGAAAAAGAAAACTGTTATGTCATCTCAAGAAGAACTTGTATGTATAAAACAGGTGCCGAGGCAATGGTACAAGAAGTTTGACTTTTCTATAATAGACCATGAGTATCACAGGACTACATCTGATCATTGTGTTTATATGAAGAATTTTTCAGATGGTGATTTTATTATTCTTTTGTTTTATGTTAATGATATGCTAAATGTTGGCCATGAGATTATGCAATGAAGAATTTGGGTCCGCCTAACCAGATACTTGGAATAAAAATTGCTCGAGACAGGCAAAATAGAAAGTTTTGGTTGTCTCAAGAAAAAGTACATTAATAAAGTACTTAACAAGTTTAACATGAGCAATGCTAAGGAAGTCTCTACTCCACTTACAAGTCATTTCAAATTGAGTAATACACAATGTTCTACAAGTGAAAAAGACAAAGAAAAGATGAAGAAAGTTCCTTATGCTTCGGCGGTTGGTAGCTTGATGTATGTTATGGTTTGGACCAGGCTAGATATAGCTCATGCAATTGGGGTAGTTAGTCAGTATCTCTCCAATCTTGGCAGAGAATATTGGAATCTAGTTAAATGGATTCTCAGCTATATCAAGGGTACTTTCGGGTTGTGTTTGTATTTTGACAATAACAAGACCATGCTAGATGGATATGCAGATGCAGACATGATTGGTGATCTTGATACTAAGAAGTTCATATTTGGGTACTTGATGACCAGTCTGCAGAGGGAGTAGTTTCATCGCAAAGCAGGTCACAAAAGTGTATTACTTTATCCACTACAAAGGCATAGTATATCGCAATCACTGAAGCATGCAAAGAAACTCTTTGGTTGCAAAATTTCCTACAGGAGTTGGGCATAAAACAAGAGAGGTATGTTTTTCACTATGACAGTCAAAGTGCTATTCATCTTTCAAAAAATTCTACATTTCATTCTCGATCTAAACATATTGAGGTAAGGTATCACTGGATCCAGGATATACAAGATTCTAAGGTGTTGTTATTTGAGAAAATACATACTGATGATAATGGTGCTGATATATTGACTAAGGCGCTACTTAGGGAGAAACTCTTATTTTGCAGACAGGAAACAGGTTTGGTAGTGCCTCCCATATGAGTTGGAGGTGGAGATTGTTGGGCTTGGTCCATCTAATATGGGTGTCCACAAAAGTCTATTACCAAATCAATTTGACTTGAGAATTAAAACCTAAAAAGTCTTCTTCACAACTAAGAGTTGTATCAGCCACAAGAGAGAAAAAGTGAGGAGAAGGAGAGAGAAAAAAGAGAAAAGGGGAAAAAAAGTGCTAGAGAGAGAAAGAAGAGTTGCAATTTTCAAGTCACAATTGGATGCTGAAATGAAGCCCAATTTTGATGAAATTTTAACCACAAGTTTCTCTCAACAAGCTCTTGATATCTACTAGTTCTGATTTTCAGTTTGCTCTTCGTTTGGTAAAATTCTTTTAAACTCACTTCCTTCAAAGTAGTATTTGTGAGAGAATATTTGTTGATCCACACTTTTGTGTGATGATATTTATGTTATTGTCGTCCGGATACTCCGGGTAGAACTTTGTATTTCCATTTTTATATAATAGAGATCATTTGATTGGACTAGGTCCCGTAATTTTTTCCAATTGGGTTTTTCACGTAAAAATCTTAGTATCTTATGCTTGTTTATTTTTTAGCTTTATTTTGTTTGTTGATATCTTTGTTTGGTTGGTTTCACTGTTTCTATCTTAGAAACTTTATTCGATACTTGAGAAAAGTGAAATTTAATCCTGGTTATTGTTGATTCTGATATTTGTATGCCTATACCGGTATCCTTTTCCTGACAACTTCTTAGTCAAATGAAATATAAACATCTACTTTTTGGTTTCGACTAATACTAGTCCATCAGAAAATTCAACCCGTTCAACAATTGCTACTTCAAGAAAAAATTTGTTCATATGACAAATTTTTCTTTACTTTTTAAATAATATATTATAATTATTATTCAAACACATTTTTTAATCATTCTTTTATTTTATAGATATCACATCTCAAAAAATAATTACATTTTTATTCTAAATAACAAGAAGTCTGAGACTTTTCTATTCCATTTCGGTGAACAAGGAAAATGAAACACTAAGCCAAAATAGCCCTTTCCAGTTCACAAAATAAAATCTTCTATATGAGGATTTAGCATGACAATTCTCTGAATTCCAACTTACCAGATGGATAAATCAAGAATCTCAATTCGACCCTTCACAGAGCTTTCTGATGCAGAGGACTTCTTCAGCTGGGCAAGTGATGATAAAGTAACAAAATATCTGAGATGGAACACCATCAATTCCAAGGAAGAAGCTCTCAAGAACATTCAGGAGGTTGCAATTCCTCAACTGTGGCGTCGGTCTATATGCTTAGATGATCGTTCCATCGGATACATTTCGATCAAGCCAGAATCAGGCAGTGATAAACACAGAGCCCATGTTGGATATGGAATTGGAGTTGAGTTTTGGGGCCAAGGAATTGTCACTGAAGCACTGAAAATTGCAATTTCTAGTGTGTTTAAAGAATTGCCTTATTTGGTGAGGCTTGAGGCTTTGGTAGAAGAAGAAAACAAAGGATCACAAAAGGTGCTGGAGAAAATTGGTTTTGTGAAAGAAGGCTTTTTAAGGAAGTATGGATTTAATAAAGGTGAGATTAAAGACATGTTTATCTATAGTTTTTTGGTCACTGATGAAAATGTTGCATGAGAATTCCCATCAAGAGCTTAATTCTTGCTCAAGTTGTAATCATGAATGCCAGTGATTGGAGGAAATAAAGAGTGATCAAGAATGAAACGTGCTCTGTTTGGACTGTTTTTGTTTTTCATTATTCTTGTAATAACATTTTGCAATCATTATATAGCCCCTTAGATATATAACATTTTAAATAAGTTTATATATTTAAATAATATTTTGAATAATAATCTAAATAGTGACTGTCCATACAGATGAACTTTGATTTATAAACATAATCTTTTGAGCAATGTATGAGAGATTTTTTTTTTTTTTTTTTTCTTTTGGAATTTAATTCAGCATTTTTTTTCTTTTGGAATTTAATTCAAGTATGATATAATCATGTGCAAAAGAATGATGTTATACCACGAAGTAATTGCATGTTGATTTCTATCTTTTATCAAATACAAATCCTACCAAATTGATGAAAAAGAGAAACACTTTATTCACATATTGACCTTTAACTTTTCATACATAAAAGACTTTTGAAGACAGAAAACATACAGCCATAAATGGAAAATAATTAACGAAAACAACAAGTGACAAGTTGAAAATACTAGGAAACTAATGAACTTGGTGATCGATCGGAGGAGAGAAAGCTGAACATGGCAACATCTCTAGCATACCCCTTCAATATTTTATACTTCCTTAGAACACCTTCTCTTTGGAATCCTGATTTCTCAAGAACCCTTTGTGAAGCCTTGTTATTCACATCAACTAAAGCTTCCACTCTTTCCAAATATGGCCACTCCTCGAATATTTCAGAAGCAACCATTTTCACTGCTCTAGTCATAATTCCTTTGCCCCAGAAATCAAATCCAAGAACATATCCAAGCTCAGCTCTACACTTATCATTGCCAGAATTTGGAGTCACAGAAATTGCTCCGATTGCCCGATTTTCGATACAAATTACTTTGGACCAAGGATGAGGAATAGCAATGTTCTTGATGTAATCCATGGCTTGCTCTCTAGAAGTATAGGTGTCCCATGTACAATACCGACTTACCTTATTTCATCCGTAAGCCATACCACGAGATCATCTACATCAGATAGTTCTATAGGCCTAATTGTAATCATCTCTGATAATTTTGATGATTTTTCTGCCATTTTCTCTTGGCCTCAAAAGATAGATTGGAATGGATCTGTTTTGTCAATTGTGGATAATCTAAAACATTTATTTAGAGACAAAAATGTTGACCATTTTGTTGGAGAGCTTATGTACAAATTAGAGGTGAATTGGTCAATATTCAACTTCAATTCTTATATTGATTCATGAACCAAGGAAAGTTGTTGTTGGCTTCAGAGGAATATGATATTCAAAATTATTAGGGATATTAAAGTATTGTCTTCATCAAATTGATATGATCATGCTTAACGAGCAAGGAATGAGGACACAAGAAAAGTTTTTCTAATGAGAGTAAAAGTCTTTTTTACGAGGAAATGATGAAATTGACAAGTGGATTCAAGCAATCCTCGAGTATGAAACTATGAAACGAGAGAAATTAACCCAAAAGAAGTGGTTAAAACATAAGTCAAAATTATTGGCAAATTTTAACTTGCATTTATCAATTGAAAAATAATTTACAAAATCATAAATTAAGTATCATTTGTCAAAACTCAATACTTGTAGCAAAATTATATTGAATCATTAATCGCTAATTTTAGATACATAATCAAATTTTATTCTTTCTTTCGCAAAACTAATTACATATTAGTGATTTTATCGCACTGTCACTTTATATAAATGTATTATTATTAATACTCTAGTCCTCAGCTCAGCCAACTACATAGCAAATCATGCCAACCAATACAGAGTTCGGCCAATGGAAGTCTCTCATTCAAGCTTAATACACATCTAGGGTAAGCATTTTACAATTGAAAGCAAAATATTATTTATTTATTTATTTGTAGATATGATCATCAGAAGCTATATTGGAAAGTTATATAAACACTTTTTAAGAGAAAACAATTTTAACAGTCCCTCATATTTTATATTTATATTTTTTTAATATCTCTATCTACATTTCAAATGATGCATTTTAGTTATTCACAAATTTAAAATGTAACATATTCATCCTTAGAGACAATTATGAGTATATTTTGGCATGAAATATTCACATGCGTATAGAATGTTATATTTTTCACAAGTAAAATTGGCAACACACAAATTTTAAATACTAAACGACATTACCTAAACCTTCCTCTACCACAATTTCAAATTTTTCATCTACTATCACTGTTCTTATTTTTCTCCATCACCGCTTTTCCTCTACCACCCTTACTCCAACAGTCCTAATTTTCTTTCTTTTTAGGACAATTTAGTATTTTAAATTATGTATTGTCAATTTTACGCTTAAATATGTTGTATTCGATATGCATGTGAGTATTTCAGGCCAAATTATGCTCGTAATTGCGTCAAGGAACTAAAATGGTGTGCTTTAAATTTGTGAGGGACTAAAATGTATTATTTTAAATGTGAGAGATTAAACAAATATAAATGTGAAATATGAGAGACTATTAACGTCATTTTCCCCTTTCTTAAATAGTTCATAGAAGTTAGAAGTTGGGCTGGTGGGCAACTTGTAGCTTGCAGGTTCAACACAATGATCAAATAGGTCCTTTAGGATTTCATGACTCCAGTGTTCAACTCGATCGATCAAAAGTGGGCCTAATTGGATCAGCAATACGTGGGCCTATTATTACACTTTAAAGTGGATCAGCAATACGTGGGCCTCTTATAACACTTTAAACTGGTGTTTAACTAATTAGTCCAAAATTAACTGAAATGAAGAAATCCCTTGATTGCTTCTTTGCACCCAATTATGCCCCTCCTCAAAACTTGATTATTTTTTTTGGGGAAAAAAAAAAAAAAAAACTCAATAACTATTAGGAATGTTAATTTTTAGATTTGAATATCAGTAAATTCAACAAAAAATTGTGGGAAATTAGATGGTGTAATAACAATGACGTAGTATTTTGCATGTAATTAAAAATATTATCTTTTTTATGGAAATTATGGGTAAAAAAAAGATATGCTTTCAAACGTAACACAATAACAAAATTAACTTTGAAATGAAAATTTTAAAGTTATGTTTTATATCAACGCACAAGATCTTGTTTGTTTTAATGCGATACTTAAAAAGAGTAATTTTAAACTTCTTCACATCTACATAAAAAAATCAAAAAAAAATTTGTCCGAATGAATCGCATGGTCAAAAACATATTACATTCAAGTAAAAAAGTCAACTCGCATAAAAAATTTAATTAGAACAGAGCACTCCGACTCATCTGTTTCAAGAAAAATAACTACTATATCACCCTAGATGGCCCTGCTCAGTATCCTTTTTGAGGCACAAAAGTCAGCAAACCCTTCTTTAGATCTACTGCATATAACCCAGCTTTCCTCAGCATCCATGAAAGGGAGATTAGACAAGTACTTTTGTGCACTTAGCTCTGCAAGTTGTTTGCTTGATTTGGTGCTTAATTATGAACTGAAGGTATAGTTCTTGAGTGATCAAAGATATGTTAAGTACAAATCAAACTCTGCTAATATAGAATCACATGCTTTCTCAAAGGCCAAAATCTGTTTGACATCATTTTCCAGTTTCCCTTAATATCTGTACCCATCACAGCCAATGTCTGTATGTAATAAACTTGTGACATAGACAACATATTAGTACAAAGGAATGGTCATTGGACAAAATTTTGTACAGAGAAGTGTCCAATGTAGTGCTCCTGCACCTTCTTTTTCCCATTTTTTCTTTATTCTTTTTTCTTTTCTGGGGTGGGTGGGGATCAAGAATTAGTAATGCTTGTATAGTACGGCAGAGAATCATAATTGGCTCTCTTTATGAAACTTTTACAGAAGCAATCATATCAAATACCTAATGCTCACACATAGCGACAAAAGGGATTGATAGTTTGGTATAAATAAATATTTAAATAAATTTAATTTTTTATATCACTTATATATTATGTAAATAAATGTTTAAGTAAATTATATAAAATATGAATTAAATTATATAAAATTTAATACTAACTACAATATGTATAGAAGTTAAAACTGAATTTACCTCACTATTTTTTTGTTTGATATATATGAAAAATGATCACTTTAAACTTTAAAGCATGAAGGATTAGATGAACAGAATTTTGTGGGAGGATAAACAAATTATTTAATTCACTTTTCAATACAAATTTTCTTAATTGAAATAATTAGGCACAATGTCTTTAAATAGATACAAACTAATCTAAATCCTTAAGAGATTCAACCAACGCAATTTTCTAATACCAAATAAATTAGGGAATAAATTCCTTACAAATTAAACTAATAAATATAATATAATTAAAAATTTCAAATTCTAATTAGGTTTGGTTTATATACCAACAAATGTAAATAGCTAAATATTCCATATATTTTTCTATAATTTTTTTATTATTCAAGTTGTTAGGATGATCACAACATGTGAATCATGGGTTTTCAATTAGTCACTATTAATATATTTTGACTGCGAAATTAGTATGATGAAGCCTGAATATTTTGCGAATATCATCCTGAAAAATCGAGTAAATTAACTTGATCTTCGTGAAGGTGTCGTGTATTAAATGGTCGAAGAAAGATATTCGTACGTAGGATTATCCTTTTTCATAAGTGATGCACTAATGCTAACATGCTATGTATAATATTTCACCAACATACTAATCATCGACCTTTCACTAAGACGAGTAGTATATTATCTACATCCATGCTTAATTATCATTGTTTTATTTACGAAAAGCAAGGGCCATTTAACTTTCTTTAACTCACTCATTAAGCTTAACTTTAGTCAGTGGACAAGAACACGTAAACAAAAGTATATTTGTGAATTTTGGCCCAAAAGTTGATGAGCACATATATGAAAATGAAAATGAAAAAAAAAAAAGGAACAAGGCATGAACTTTTTTTTTTTTTTAACATCGGCAACAATCTAACCACATATATATATTTTTAAAAAAAAAAAAAAATCAAGGCTAGAGCTCAATCAATCATGTTTGTGTCGCAACACTCTTTTGTTATCTTTTCAAGTAAGTTGTTTAGTGGACCAACTGAAGGGACGCTCAACTTGTCTTCCCATTACACATGCATGTCTGGTGTTGATGTAATTATTCGACTACAAATAAATACATAGAGATTCACAATTAATTGGATGAAAGAAAAAATTAATTAAAGCCACATTTAGTGATATTAGAATATATTGGCTTTCATTTCAAAATTAATTGATAATAAGTGATATAATCATGAATCTTATTAATTAGTTTAAAATTTTTAGACTAACTAATATGAAATTTTTGATATTTAATACTCCCTCTCATATGTGATTTGGATTGGTTGAGCACTCGAAACTAAAAGAAAAATACACTCGTCACTTGGGTTGTTTTTGAACTCCCGAGAAATTGAGCGTCCACAACTAGAGAAAGAAACCATGATTGAATTGTTTGAACTCCAGGAGATTGAGCGAGCCCGTTAGGTTTGGACTAGAGATAACTCAAGGCACTACATATGGATGGAAGAAAATCTGAGTCTAGCACTCTGATACTCTATTAAAAAATATGAATTTTTATATCAAAACTAATTAACAATGAGTAATGTAATTCATAAACTTTATTAATTAATTTAAAAATTTTAAACTAACCAATATAAGATATTTTATACATTTAACAAGTAAAATATACAATAAATATTATACACTATCTATCTATATCTCTAAGAATGAAAATGGGGTTCGTAGGGACTTGCCTCGTCTTACTAATTCACTTCATTTGATGGCTTATATATTACTCCTATCTAAACTTCCAAATTAAAGTGTTCCCTTGCTCTCCTAAACATAATTGGCATAATTCCATCTATTCATGCATGTAAAGATGATCTTCGAGGATGCTACTACTAGTACTACTATAAAGGATAATGATATGGACATATCATATCATAGACACCTTGTCCATCTAGCTAGTTGTATATTGCTTTGTTTTTGGTCGATTTTGGCTGTTAAATATGGGAACCATGCATCTATAAGGGGCCGCATTAATCAGTGTTCCCTAAACCCTACAAATTTGCCATTTAGCATTAAGGACAAAGAAACTATGGCACCTACTGCATGAATTAGTGTTGGATTAGGTGAAAATTAAACTCTATCCCTAATTACGTAAGAAGACTAAATAAGATAAGGATTTGGAATCTTTATTAAGGAAATTTCTCAGTGCTTATTGGCTCCATAAAAATGCAGCTTCACGAAAGTTTGACAAAAGCTGTTTGACAAGAGTATATTTTATTTGGGAAAATTATTTATAAAAGTAAAAATTCATAATCACTTGTCAAAATTATTTCACACGGCAAAATTTCATCAATTCATGACTCCCTTGATTTTAGATTCTCGACTAAATTTTTTTCTTTTTTTTTCCGAAACTAATAACATATTAGTAATTTTTATTTGTCACTTTGTATAAATTCACTCTTTTATTTGTTTTTCTTCAAAATTATACTAGATCTTTCTTAGCCTGAAAAGGCTTTAAAAAAAATGAGAATATTTTGAAACAATGTCATTTTTTTTAAAAAAAAAAAAAAGAAGTTAAAACCAATTAATTATAAAAAATAAAATAAAATCCTTAGCAAGAATTGATCATACTTAATTTAATGAGAAGTACTTTTTAAGCTACGTTGATGTGCACCACATGCAGAGACTGAAAGAACTGAAATTAATTACGAGGTAATGTGGCAAAATTTTTAAGGTTTTAGCTGATTAAATCAGATGCTTTAATTTGATTTGGAAACAATAAGGAAGCAAGCAAATGCCCACTACAAAAAGTTGCATAATTGACATGAACATGTGAAAGTGATTTTTGAATTTAAAACTTTAATCAACTTAAATCTGAAACAAAATTTTCTTTACTGATGTCAAATCCTTGTCACTAATCTTATTATAATCTAGGTTTGGTTATTAATCATGCAATTTTCTTTGAACACCAATTCTAGAATACTTAAAAGTCCAAGTTCATTTTTCATTCGTACTTAATATTTCAGTGAAGTCTAATTATTGGCTTGCATTTCATTTATTAAAAGTCAAAATTATATAAGTGTGCATTAACTAAATATGATACTTAATTAAAAAAATTTCTCAAAATTTGACCTCCGCAAAGTCTCGCCCATATAAATACTAATCAAGGTGGGAATCAATTGTGGTATCTCAAGTTGTTGCATTTTTAAATAGAACCTCAGAAGGATCATTTATTCATTTATGCTTTATTTGTCTCTGATTATGTTAATTACTTTAGTTACATTAACTACCGTGTCTTTAAAGTCATTTGTATTTGGTAAATGAGTAAATGTGATAAATAAATTAGTGGATTATCAAAAGAAAAATAGCAAGATATGATTTTCTATTCATGATTACACATTCTTGAAAAGTTGTCCTATGACAAAATTGCTAATTAATTTTTGTGAAAATTTTGTGCATGCCATATTCATTGTTATGTCTATAGAAATAATGGGAACAAAAGAAAAATGAAATAATCTTAACATAATCAATAATTAAGCCTCCACGGTTTTACTAAAATAAAAAAGTTGACCAACAAATTACAAAAAGTTAATTTGATTCTAGTACAAATCCTTACTAGATTTTGCAAGTAGGCAAAGATTTAGGTAGACCCGATCTTTGACCCTACTTATAAATCATGTGGTATGGATTAAACCTTAAAAAATTTATGATATCAGCTGATTAAGCAAGATTTTTTAAGATTTAATCTTGACCACAGGGTCTACAGCTGGGGTCAAAAATCGGATCTACCTAAGTTTTTTTCCTTGCAAGTAATTCGACGAGGAAAATACTACTATAAACTCGATTTTGGGTTCCACCTGTAAATTTCGCAGTCAATATTAAATATTATAAAATCTAGCTTACATAAGCTGGTGTCACAAATTCCATAACATTTAATCTACACCACAAGGTTTACAAGTGGAGTCATAGACCAGGTCTACCAAATTATTTCGCATCCGACGAACCGTACAACTAATTAAGATGATGTCATGCGTTTGATAAAATTGAAATTTGAACATCGAAAATAAAGTACTGACCTAAGTTTTAATTTGACAAATTCATAAAGTTTTATATGTTTAATAATCTATAAAATTTGAGTAATGAATAAAAATATTTTATATTGTATATATTATATAGTTTGATAATAATATTATATTTTTATAGTATATTATTTTAGTTAGTATATTTTTAATACAAATAATTAATTTATTAATATAGAGTATATGTGTGTGAGACGAGGTGTGAGTGTGAGAAAGAGATATTATGTACAAGTGTGTGTTTATATATGAGAGAAAATAAGTATAATATGTGCAAGTGTGAGTTTTTGTATGTGAAAATGAATATATTGTGTGCAAGCGTGTGTTTATGTGTTAGAAAAAATGAATATAATGTGTGAAATGTATGATTTTATGTTAGAAAGAAGGAATATAATATGTATAATTATGTGTTATGTGTGTGACAGAAGGCAGCGTGTAAGTGTGTATTTATATGTGAAAGATAATGAATATAGTGTGTGTGTTTATGTGTGAGAGAGAAAGAATAAATAGTATATTCAAGTGTATGTTTGTGTGTAAGAGAGAAGGAATATAGTGTGTGTAATTGTGCGTCTATGTGTGAAAGAGAAAAAATATAGTGTGTATAATTGTGTGTTTATGTGTGAGAAAGAAGGAATATAGTGTATGCAAATATGTGTCTATATGTGAGAGAGAAAGAATATAGTGTATTCAATTATATATTTGTGTGTTAGAGATAATAAATATAGTGTGTGCAAGTGTGTGTTTATATGTGAGAGAATGAATATAGTGTATGAAAATGTGTGTAAAAGACTGTGTAAATATGAAATAAAGAAAAATTGGATGAATTTTGTTATACTAGTAAAAAATTAAGTGAATTAAGTGACAGACTTTTTATTTAAAATTTAATATAGAAATTAAGTGATATTTAATATATTTAGAGATAAAAAAAATTTATTATTAAATATACTTAATACAAAAAATATTTAATAAAATAAATTTAAACACTTAATGAGATTATCAAATATGATTCGTTACTTAATAAAAGTTGTGAAATGGTTTCTTCTTGATGTTTCCTATGTTGAATTAAATAATAAATGGGGATAATTTATTTTTTTATTTTTTGGTGGTATGCAATGATTATATTGGCCCCATCTCACGATCAGCGAAAATCATGAATTATTTAAGTGATCTCAACGTTGCACTTCGTAGTATGGGACCGAAACCTAATACTAATAACTTTTGCCCAACTTTCATAAATAGTGGCATGCCCATCAATTGCAACAATAACAAATATCATATTTTTTGTTAGTAAATATTTAAGTAAATTTGATTTTTTATTTTACTTATAAATTCTATAGTATGAATTAAATTTTAAAAAATTTATGATATCAGTTGATGTAAATAAGATTTTTTAAAATTTAATCCTGACAACAGGGTTTATAAGTGGGGGTCAAAGATCAGGTCTACCTAAATATTTTTCTTTTTTGTTTTGGAAAATACTACTATAAACCCATTTGGGCCCACCTGTAATTTTGCGGTCAGAGATTTATCTTATAGAATATTGTTTACATCAACTGATGTCACAGATTTCATAATATTTAATGTACACCATAAAATTTACAAGTGAAACTATAGATCAAATCTACCTAAATCTTTCATTTTTGTTTTTATGTATTATAACTAGTCTTGTTCAGATCGAACATTATTCCAATTTTCTTCCTTCGAGTCTGTGTAAAAGTAATTGCTTGTATAATAATTTTTTTCTTTTTCCTTTTTTTTCTTCTACCTCCTAAATAATCATTATTTGTGACATTAACTGAAATATTATTTAAAATAAACATTAAAATTACTTTTAGAATGAGATAAAAAGGCTCTATTTGGATGGTGTTATTTATTCATTATTCGCTAAATAATATTATAATTATTTTATAAAATATGCTTCAATTATTTTTTTATCGCACGTATATTATACTTCAAAAAATTGTAACCATAATTATTTTAAATAATATTTGGATTAATAACTATCCACATGAAAGTTATTAGAAATGTCGTGTTCTAATAAATTTTCAAAAAATATATATTTTTTTAATACAATGCATTCAAACAAAAATAGGCAATTGTCCAAACTCTAAAGCAGAAGGACCATGTGGTTAATGATATTTACCCTCATAAAACGTGGGGGAAAAACCCTAAAGCACAAGGTTTAAAAACAAAATAAATAACAACAACAACTTGTGGTAAAATGTTTTTCATATGAAACACCAAATTTCAAAAAAGTAAAATCAAAGTAAAAAATAGGGACCAGTCTCTTGATTCTTAGTTTAATGTTGATGTTGATATTGTTTCAAAGCCTATCATTACTCGAAATAAAATACAATGTTGACTGCAGCATAGTGGGTTGGGTTTTTTGCACTTCATGGACCAAACTGATTTTACAAGGAAAAAACTAACATAAACTCGATTTTTTATCCCACCTGTAGATCTTGCAGTCAATATTAAATCTTATAAAATCTTGTTTACGTCAGCTTATGTCATAAATTTCATAACATTTAATCTACACAGTGTACCACTAAATTTACAATTGGGACAAAAAATCAAATCTATCTAAGTCTTTCTCGATTTTACAATAGCTTTGTAAAGTTTGAAAGGATTTAAATAGGGAAAATCGCTGAAATAGTCCTTCAACTTTTACACTTTAGCCAAAATAGTCCCTCAACTTTTTTTGTAGCCAGAATGGTCCTCCAACTTTTATTTTTTAGCCAAGATAGTCCTTTCATGTGAAATTTATAAAAAAAAAAAAAAGTTGAAGGACCATTCTGGCTAAAAAATAAAAGTTAAAGGACTATTCTGGCTAAAAAATAAAAGTTGAAAGATTATTCTGGCTAAAAAGAAAGTTGAGGGACTATTCTGGCTAAAGTGCAAAAGTTGAGGGACTATTTTGGCTATTTTCCCGATTTAAATAATAAGGCAAGTGAATATATTTTTCTTTCTTTTTATTTGTCAAAATTCTTCACTTTAAATCAACTAATGCATTTTTATAGAATCTTCTGTTGTCGATATAAAGATTTTAAGTTTCAACCTAAATTAGGAAATTGGGAGCGACAAAATTGATAAATTCAGCTAAGGCTTTATTTGTTCAACATGAATGTAAGAATGGGGTTAAATTAAATGACAAAAATGTACAAAAAAATCCTTCAAATTCTGGTTAAAATCTTCTCAGCCAAATATATATATATATATATGGTTTTCCCCAAACCATTTTACACTTAGTTTTGGGTTTTGATGACAAATTGACAATGATGGCACTGCTGATCCCCTTTACTTAAGTGGCCCATTGGACCTACAAATTGGCCAGTCCGTGACTCTCCCACTACCACCAGTTACCTCCCCTATTTTCGTAGTCACTAGACCCATTCTGGACCCCACTTGCTTACTTCTAATTAAATTCTGATTCCTCTGGATTTCTTGAGAAAAATTTTAGGTGGATCGATTTATAGTACAGTGTTTTAAATATTTTGATCTATATTAGTAACGTATTTTAATATAAATCAAGAAATTTATAATAAATAATATTATTTTATAGATTCGCAATTCATATAAGAATTATTGAATTTCCTCTCCTTTTTATTCATCTTACCTATTTTGGACATTTTGCCCATGAAAAGGTAAATTAAACACCCCTCTTATTCTCAAAGTGCTTGTATATATTTTAATAGTGTGCATTGATTTGTTGTACTCTCCATCTTTATTTAATTGGTAAAATGAAACAAATTAAACATGGAAGGATGAAATAAAACAAAAATTAGTTAAAGTTCAAGAAATTTTAAATCGATCAGAAATAATTATTGGGCATGTCTAATAGTTATTTCCCAATCAATGAGAGCATTCTATTTAGAATACAGTGCTCATATTTTTGAAAAGTAAGAGAGTCATCCTATTCAAAAAAATGAGTCTTGCATTCTAAATAACATGCTTCTGTTAATTGAGAAGCAACTACTAAGCATATCTAATAGTTATTCTTGACCAAAATAAAAATTTCCTTGAAGTCCAGTGAATTTTAAGGGGCTTTTGCATATAATTGACTCATTTTGTTGAAATCAATCTTTTTTAAAAGCAATATGTTGGTTATGAATTGGACCACATTTTGACCCTCCTTTCAAGATGGAGATTTTTTTTGTTTTTCGACCATTCAAGATACAGATTTAGTACATATAAATAATTTTCTTTTACTAGATTGAGCTAGAATTCAAAGATATGTATCAAACTAATAATTAATATGATCCACTGTAAATTCTCTTTAAATAAAAAATAAAAAACAAGTCTTAACAAAATCTTATATACTCATCAACAACCCAATATATCATGTGGTATCTAATTCCTAACTAATCATATAATCTGATTATAAAGATGCTTTTGATCATCAAGATTGTGATTGTTTAAGAGTATGTTCATGTTTTCTCTACACGAATAATGTCATTTCTTTTCAAAATAAATAATTTTTCTTCGATCTTCTTGTTAGAATTAACAATTCCGATAAAAAAGCTACAATATTTATTAAACTCAGAGAGATTGTTTTACAAAATAAAAAAATTTAAAATTGAACCTTTATAATTTACAAGAAACACAAGAAAGGGAAAAAAAATAAATTATAAACGTGATTCTAAGTATACTTGCTCTTTTCAACTGTTGATTGTATTGTAATATATAAAAATAAATAAATAAATAAACAAATTGTATGACATCTTAAGTTGACATTCTTCTCCTTTTTACTTCGACTATACCTATATATTAAAAATTGAGGCCATCATCTGGTACCATAAAAGAGAAATTATGTATGTAATTGTCAAAATTACAATGTGTATGTGACAACACTGTATTTTAAAATAATTATTAAAATAAATATAGTGCTTATCAGTATATAATGATAATACTACAACTCTAGCCAAAGATGCATTAGATAGCATTATAGATTGTGAATGGAAATTATACTTCCCTACGTGGTAATTTTGACGTTGGACATTTTGACAAGTTTACTCTTATGCTGACGTTGAAACTTTTTGCCATCTATACTGTAAAAGTTTACTCTTATGCTGACGTTGAAACTTTTGAAAAAAATAATAATTCTTAAAAATTTGCCACCGCGGCAATATCTTCCCCAAAGTCTTGGCCTTTTTATTCCTAAAATTCTGCATTTAGCTTCGGCCCTATGAGAAATTACTAAAATAGTTGGTGGAAGAAGTAATAAAAAAAAAAAAATTAATCTTTTATATACTATCAAAAAAATCTTTTATACCAGCAATTATATATATATGAATTTTACTATTTTTTAAAAAAAATTATTTTTTTAGTTTCAAAAAATTATACAATATAAATTTTTAAATCATATAATATTATATAATATAAATATTTAAAATATTATTTTTATATTATATATATATAAATAATATTTAAAATTTCAAACAATACATATAAAAATTTTTTATTGGAGAACAATGCATAAAAGGTTAATTAAAAAATAATTGTAAGAAACTTACCCCACCATGTCGTCATCCCACGACTGCATGGGTGTGTGTGTTTGCTCTTTTATTCCCATCTACTGACAGCGACACACACAGTCTCACCAAAATTCACGCAGTAATGGGACTGATTGTTTCAGCAACGGCAGCAGTAGATTAGAGCCCGGCGAAATTTTTTTTTTCTTTTTAAAAAAAGGGTTAATTACACCTAACCCCCTTAAGCTATATTATAGTTACACTTTGTCCCTTATACCTTAATAATGTACATTATACCCCCATTTAAAAGATTCCATCATATAAATAATTATAAAAAGATGATGTGAAAACTTATTTTGACAAAAACATACTCCAACAATTTGTATTCAAAGTTATTCTACTATTAATTATTTTTTAATGATTGCACACATTCTTTTTATTTATCTATTTATTTTTTATTTCAAAACTATAAGCGAATTTTATAAATTTCAAATTCTTTAATCAACTTATACATTATTTTGTACATTTATAAAACTAAACACAAAAAGGAGATTTTTACAACTATTTTGTATTTATTTTCATTTTGCATGAACTAATCATGTTAAATATAAATTATTAAATACTTTTTTTAAAATTAAAAGATATCTTATATAAGAATATATGATTTACATTTCACAATTAATAATAAGGTGCAAGAAGAATTATCTTTTAACTAAATAAGAACATTTTTTTTTTTTTGGTACAACATCAAAACACATGCAAAATTTTTAATTTTAAATTTTTTTACAAATTTTTTTTGTTAAGTATAAAATGTGTAAAAATAAAATCATTTATATAAATAAAAGCAATCTACTTACTTATTTTATTTTTACTATGTTTAAATCTTGCAAAAAAAAAATTAAAGAAAAAGTATTGTAAAAGTTCGCTCTATTAGTATTTAGTTTTAAAAATATCTAAATAAATTAATATATAATTTTATTAAGAAAAATGTGATAAAAATTTTTATTATTCTTACGAAATATAAAAATATATTATATGAAATTATTAAAAATGAAATAAAAAGGAGTATAATTTGTTTACAAATATTTGAAAGGTAATAATGTCAAAATAAATGTTCACATCATCTTTTGATAATTATATATATAATGAAAATTTTAAATGGGGCAAAGTATACTTGTACATTTTTAAGTTTAAGAGAGCAAACAAGTTAAAAAATTAACCCAAAAAAACATAAATTAAAAAATTAAAAATTAAAAACTGCCTTCGAGACACAGTATTAGTTCCTATGTACATGTAAATATACTTGCAAGTACTACCTTAAACAGTTAAAATTTTAGAATCTTAAATCAAGTCTATAAAAGATTATTCGACCAAACTAATATCTATAAAAGACTAAATAGGATTGGATGAAATATTTAAAATTAAAATGATAATTTTTTCAGGTTTAATTGTGAGATTAATTTTGATAAATAATTTTAAATTTGTGTAACAAGTTTTTCAAATTTTTATTAAAAAAAAAAAAGTTGCAGGGTGTGGTGGGGTGTAATCAAAACCACCACCGAATCCCATGCACACGCGTCTTTAAAATCACCATAACAGCTATTCCTCCACTTCACCACTGTCTCCTCAGCTCTCTCCACCTCCCTTTCTCTCTCTCTATCATTTTTTCAGAACAGTAAGAATAAAGTGAAAGAAAAAAAAAAAGAAACTGATCTTTAGTGGGAGGCAAAGAAAAAGATGTCTGAAGTCTGATCACCCCACTCAAGTAGTAAAAAAGAAAGGCAGCAAAAGGATTAGGGGAGCAGAGTCCTTTTGTTTTCTGATTTTGGATTTTTGGGATTTAACATTTTTTTTTTGTTTTTTTAGAAGACTTAAATATGTATTAAAAAGAAAAGAAACCATTTTTGCTGATATAATAATATTATACAGAGTGGAAGATATAGACAAAAAAGGAGTGATAAAAAAATGAGAAGAAGTACTTAAAAGGGATTTGTGGAAATTATTTTTGTTTGCTTATAATGGGGTATCTCTTCTGTTGATGATGACTATTGAGGTTGGCTTTGTATGTCGGTATTTGAGAGGTGAGTGATTCTTGCTGAGATGTTTTGGACTTTTTACTGAAAAAAATAGCGTGAAAATCGGGGAAATAAATTGCAAACTTTTTATTTTTTTCTTGAATTTTTTCTCTCCTCTGTCTACAGATAGATATGGAAGTTGTAGAGGTCTATAATCCAATATAGACTGCATTTTTTTATGGTTTCTTGAAGAGGTATTATTTTATTTTCGTCTTTAATCAATCATTTGCTGTTATTAGTCCAAAAGATTGAAGCTTTCTTCAGTTCTTGCAGTAAAGATTCAGTCTTTTTTCATGGTGATTTCTGGTTGAAGTTCTTGGCTATTATTGCAGGTGAGTACATTTGTTGTTCTTGTGTTGACAATCTTTTGTGTTTTAGAAGGTTTCTTGGAAAAAAGAAGTTTTTGTTTTGGTTTTGGTTTTTATTTTGATTCAGACAACTTGTGCCGAGGAAAAGAGCTAGGCCAAGTGATTGTAAACAAGCAGGTCTAATGGCAGATATTGGAGGTTTATCTTCTCCTAGTGAAAAGCAGAGAAGGCCTATTTCTTCAATATTTAGTTCACCTAGGCTGTTCACTAGTTTTGCCTCAAAGGGATTATTAACTGATTCTGAGTCTTTAATGAGCCCAACAAATCTTTTCAATTCTTGATAGCAAACCATTTTCTGCTTTAAGGAATTCTTTTTGGTCAGATTCCACCACTCCCAAAACCCCCAAACCTGAAAACAAACTTCAATTGGAGAAGTTGGAGAGTAGAAGTGTTGGCCTTGGCCTTACTGATGCTTTATCAGATGAGTCTGATTCAAATGTGTGTAAACAACAGAGTAGAATGGTTGTTTTTGGTTCACAGTTAAAGATTCAGATTCCTCCCCTGCCTCCCTCTGTTGTTGTTTCCCCTGCTGATTCTTCACCAAAATCCCCAGCTGATTTTGGTAGCAAAACTAGGAATTCTCAAATGGGATCATCATTCTCTCCTGGGCTATCACCACCCTCTGTGAGGAAATCCCCATTTGGGTCCTCAAATTCTGGCCTTGGAAGCTCGAATTCGCCGCGGATTTTCAGTGGCCTCTCTCTTAGTGAAATGGAGCTCTCAGAGGACTATACTTGTGTGATATCTCATGGCCCAAATCCAAGAACTACTACATATATTTGATGATTGCATTGTTGAGAGCTGCTCTGGTGCTGCTGTTCAGATCTCTTCTTCAAGAAAGCCAAATGATGAAGTTTCTTCATCAACCGCTCAATGAGCTATCCATCTGAGAGTTTTCTCAGTTTCTGCTACAATTGCAAGACGAATCTTGGCCAAGGAAAAGACATTTACATGTACAGGTTAGCACATTTTAGCTTTCTTTTATTAGTAGATTGTCTAGTTTTAGCCTTTTCATTCATCTAGACTTGCCATGAAATCTTCAAGAAAAGTGAACAATTTTGTACTATTAAATATGATTATTGTTCTTATTCTCAATGACCATAGTTTTATTGTGTACTCATTCCTAATTGTTTTACAATTCTCTTTGTTTTTCAGAGGTGAGAAGGCATTTTGTAGTAGTGATTGCAGGGACAAAGAGATGATGTTGGAAGAGGGAATGGAAATATCAGAATCTGATGATATCTTTCATATCTCCTCATCATGACAGATCTCAGACTTGGCTTCAGCAAGCTAATAAAAACACCACCAGATTTCTTTATATGGCGTCAATATTAGCTAGAAGAATTGAGTTTTAGGCTTCTATATACATCAGTGAAAGATTAAGGCTAAAGAAATTGTTCTTGTATTGTATATGTTAGACAACTGAAGTCTGTTTTTGGTGGTTTTCTTTGCAATTTTATGCTTGTTTTAGATAAGTCTAATACAGTCTCTCTTTGTTGATGAGGGAAGGGACTGTGTTAGGCTGAAGAATGGAAGAGTTGATCGCTTGATTGTGTTGAAAAAACAAAAATGATGAAAGTAGGTGATTGCTATGTCTACATGTAGCTTTGAAAATTGGATATGAATGATGCTCGTGATGTTTCTAGACCAAAACTTCCATTAATTTTTGTTTAGTTGTGAGTATAAATTAATGGTCTAATAATTAAGCACACATCATCAGGACCAATGACCTCAATGAGTAGATTCTTTTTCTTTCTTTTTTATGTCCTTTTCTACATTCCCCGTGATGTCATGCCCATTTTCGGCCATTATATCTCGCCTTATGTGTGTAAAATATTGAGGGATGTACCTATTTTATTGCACAGTTTGATTAAGACAGCCAAGAGATAATAGCAGGAACTGGAAAATACTTTCTTGGACCGGTTTACGGGTGGAGTCGTGAATCCGGTAAGAACCAAAGCAATTTACTTTAGGTGGTGATTGGTTTATTAGTATGGAGGGAAAGTAATAAAATTAAAGGTAATGATATCTAAATATATTACTTAGTTGAGTATTATACATTGAGTGATATAAGGATTTTCTTATATTAATAAAAATATTAGAAAATGTTTCATTCATTAAGTGAAAATGTTAAAAAATATTTCATTCATTCATTAGGTGTTTATTCAATAATAAAATGAGTACAAGTAACAAAAATTACTTCACCCCCAAAGAAGCACTGCCCATATCATCTAATCTAACCAAAGCATTTCTCAGTAAGTTTGCATGATTTTTAAACTAAATAAGCAAGCAGAATGACACAAATGTATATTGATAGTGAGATTTGCGAAAATTTTTAAACTAAATAAGCAAGCAGAATGACACAAATGTATATTAATAGTGAGATTTGCAAATATAAACCAAACAGCTTTTTAGTGATCCTTGAAAATAATTTAAATTTAATTTTAAAAAAAGTGATAATTATTACTTTGAAAATTCAACAAATACAAATCAAGATGGTAATTGCTATCATTAGAAGGCCTGTTATACTTTTTTGACCATTTATTTTTTTTGTCCTTTTGGTTTTTGTCACGAATTCAAAACACAATACCAAGTGCTGATGAGATTCACTGAACATATTACAATTCTTGAATTGAATACTAACAAAAAGTTCAGCCAAATTCATTGGGAAAAGAAAAAATAAAAATGGTAGTTATTGAAGCTCATGGTTTTGTAGTGTATGCGGTCCCTTTGGAGTCTGAAAGTTCTCAGCCTTTTGTTTCAACAGTTATTATCTTTGGTCCAAATACCAAAAACAACCATTCTATCAGCTGATTTCAGAAGAGAATCAAGGTACATGATGACAAAGCTAAGTCAAGGACCATTTGTGCCCTACTAATGCTTTAACACTTCCTCCGTTTTGGAGGATTCTTTTAACCTATTTTGATATCTAAATTCTTTTTATTTAATCTCTTCAGGTGAATGGTTTTTTTTTTTTTTTTTTTGTATCATTTTCTCTAGGTAAATTAGATTTGACTCGAATTCGAATTTAAGTTTGAGTCCCATTTGATTTCATAAACTAGTTTCGAATTTGGCTCGAATTCGTGTTGAGTAGTTTCAGAATCAATTGAAGAAATATATTTTTTGATCTTAAAATGAAAGTTAAATCAAACCAGATAAATTCTAGTAATTGCATTTAAGAGGAGAGGACTATCATTATCTTATGGGTTAATTATATTTACCTCCCCTGAGATTTGGCCATATTATTAAAGCAAACTCTGCGGTTTGACAAAATTATAGATTTTCCCTTCTAACTAACTGCCGTTAACGGAACTTTTAAAAATACTAAATTACCCTTATCATGTATTGCTTAATTAGTCCATCAATTTTTTTCTAAAATCAAGAATAGTTCTCAAATTTTTTTATATTATCAATTTAGTACACAAGTCATTTCTCCACTACAAACCACCATCTCCCCTACCTCTATTCCATTTCACCGGTTCCAATCCATAATACAAATCAGCAAAAAGATTCATATAGATAGAAAAAATTGGAGAAAAAAAACCATAAAATTTGGTTTGGATTTGTAAAATTATAAAATGACGTCTATTGCCAAAATTTGAGAAAATAAGAAAATTAATTAAGAATGAGAAGGGTATTTTGGGAATAAAGAAATTATTTTTTTTGCTGATGTCAGTATTTTCTTAACGATAGTTAATGGCAGGGTAGTACTTGTTAAACGTTTGGCCATTCAAGGGAGTTGATTGTAATTTTGTCAAATTATAGTTGGTCTATTTAGTAATATAATCAAACCTCAGGGGAGGTAAATGTAATTAACCCTTATCTTATTTCAAAGAAGCAGCCAGAGCCCAATAGTTTAGAGGTAGGCCGGGCTTAGTAAAGTCAAGGGGACACTTTAATGTTAAAATCTGCTAGCTTTTGACTAACTTATGGGTCATGTGTCAAAGCCCACTTACTTAAGGTCTGGTTTTAAGTTTCAAGTCGACCCACTTTACAAATAGATGCTAGTTAAAGAGTGGTAAAAATGGTTCTTTGTAGAAAATGTTTTTGGGTAGAACTAGAAAGGAAAGGCAAAAGTCTTAGCTAGATTCGATTTTTGGTTTTATTTGTAAATTATGTAATGTGAATTAAACCTTAAAGAATTTATGACATCAACTGATGTAAGCAAGATTTTTTAATGTTTAATCCTGACCACAGGGTCTACATGTGGGTTTAAATATCGGGTTTACCTAAGTATTTTCTGAAAGGAAAAACAATTTTATTAGTCCCTCACATTGAATTATATTTATACTTTTTTAATCTTTCACATTTAAAATAATATATTTTAATCCCTCACAGATTTAAAATTTACTATTTTGGTCATTTGACACAATTATCAGTATATTTTGATTTGAAATATTTACATGTGTATCGAATATTACAATTTTTATGGGAAAAATTGCAAAACACACAAATTTTAAATATTAAACGACACTATCTAAAATTTTCGTCACCACCACCCCAACATTCTCACCTACCATCACCACCTCTATTTCCCTCCCTCGTGGCTTTTTCTCCATTAACTCTACTCCAACAGTTATAATCTTTTTTTTTTAGGGAGACAATTTATTGTTTTAGGTTATGTATTGTCAAATTTACACTTGAATGTATTACATTTTATTCGCATGTGAGTATTTTAGTATAAAATATTTCGGTAATTGTGTCAAAAGACCAAAATAGTGCGTATTGAATTTGTGAATAACTAAAATACATAATTTTAAATTAGAGGGATTAAAAAAGTACAAATATAAAATATGAGAAACTATTAAAATCATTTTTCCAACTAAAAATAGAGGGAAATTCTTCACTCTCATTATGGAACATCATGTCGTGTTTTAAAATTTATACCGTATAAATTTTTAAAATACGTAATATTATAAAATATAAGTTTTTTAAAAACAAAATAATGGTTCTTAAAGAACTAAATTTTTCCAGAAATATATCAGTTACACTCCTTCGAGTCTATCCCAGTAAAAATGCAAAAAATACATAATTTTCTATTTACATTAGTCTTAGTCTTACTATTAATCAAATCGAGGGTATCCTTGTCATTTCAATCCATCAAATTTAGAAACCCTAACCCATGAAAATAAAAATAGTACAAACTCAATAATGGGCATTTGGGCAATTGGATGGATCAGTTAGCTTTCTATTAATGGCAACCTCAACTTCTTCATTCTCTATTCCTATCTTGCCCTCTCAATTTCCACTTTTGTCCTTACTCTCCCTATCTTCTTCCATCCTCTCTCGGATCAGCCTTGCGTACGCCGTAAACGGCAGTTCCACGTCGCCGTCATCCGCCGGAAACCTCCGTCGGAATCCGACATGTCCGTCTCCATCTCGATGCCTCCGTCCTCCTCCGTCCGACGTGACTCCGAATCCGAACTTTTACTGGATTCCAGAAATCGTATGTCCTCTATCTAGATTTCAAGATCTCAATTCAAATATAGAAATATGAATATTTATCGGTTTTTTTATTTTTTTTGGCTTTTTTAGCAACTGGGTCTGATTTATTTTGTTTGTTTTAGTCGTTTATGATTTATTTACATCATTTTTTGATGAATGATTGCTGAGAAAAAAAAAAAAGATTAGATTTTGCATTGTTTTTTTGGCCCTTTTTTATTATTTAGTTCTATATTTTACGATTTATTTTTTTTTTGTGTGAAATATTTATGGGATATGTGGAGAAAGGAGCTGGCTTTTTCTAGATGTGAAGTTGAGGGTTAGTGAAGTGAAAGTAAGTTTTTTGAGCTTTTGAAATGTGACTTAATAGTTTTAAATGGAAATGTTTTATTAAGAATCTTTACATGTTTTTGTATTGATATTCACGGTTGAATTTCGGTCTTGGAAGAGTTTTTTGTGGCATTTTGAGAATTTTCTTGTAGGAATCTAGGAGAGTTGAGTATAGAGAATTGTGGGGTTCTGGAGATTTCGGTGTACTTTCTGGACTTTTCTTGCAAATGGAAAAACTAGTAGTCCTAGAGTCTTAGTGATTACACACTTGTCAGCTGATGGCATAAGTAGTTGAAAGATAGTCTTGATAGATCTAATTTCGAGTTCATGATTGTAATTAATGAGAATCCGTGAAGTCTTAGGTATTAGTCATTAGTTTCTGGTATTGGCCTCTAGCCAAATATTCATCCAGAACTATCATGAAAGTGAAGCTTTTTACTTATTAAACTTCTTTTCTTTTGTCAATATGGCCATTCTTAATCTTGATGGTCTTGTATCCCGACTCTCTTTTCCTTATTTGAGAAGTATATTTCCCCACTTATTTAGTAAGTTTCTCATACTACTTTCGTAGTTTTTGGTGAAACTATAGCTATATGGTTAGCAATAGACTATTGATGGTATGACATACTAGGGTAGCTACTCTACAATTGATTATCAAGGACTTTCTATAAGAACTAACTGCCTGATTTAGTAAATAACTAATCTTGATAAACATAGTAAACAGGCTCCTGACAAGTGGAGTCCAAAAGGACTAGATGAATGTGGTTTAATCTTGCCATGGTTTGCCCCTGATAGAAAACTGGGCCTGCTGATAGTGCGTTAATTTATGTATCAAAGTTTTTTATAATCTCTCTCTCTATATCTCTCTCTCACATTTTAAAATTCCTGATCAAGGTGTCAGGAAAGGGGACGCCCCAACAACCAGTGTCGAAAAAGATACCAGTTCCTCAAGTAAAAATGCCACCAGCAAGGGCAGATATTCTGTTAATTCAATCACATTATTTGGAGTGGACCTGACTCCAGATAACATAGCAGTTGCTATGGTATACGCTTTTGTCCAAGGCGTTTTAGGCATTTCTAGGCTAGCTGTGAGTTTTTACTTGAAAGATGACCTGCATTTGGATCCTGCAGAGGTATGCTACTTTTGCCTCAAAAGTTTGTATAGAATTTTGTCCAGATATTCAAATATTTTTTTATAGTTTTCTAGTGAAGATATACATATATAAAATTCTGCTTTTTGTAAACTGCATAAAATCTACATCATGCATTGTTTCCTTGATTTAATTTCCATTCTTAATTCCCTCACTTACTCGTGATAATGAAGTGTGAAATTTACATGACTTCTATCATGTGCATCAGGAATACAAAGTTATAAAACTTTTTGACATATTTGCATGCAGATTTTTCTCTCGTCTTCCGTTGCACTGCTGCGGCTTGTTGTTTAGTTGACTATTTGATGGTAACATGAGTTCTTCTTTTCGGGATCTAAATACTACTTTAGTTGCATTAGAAAGTCTTAGGTACTGGATTTAGAAATTTTTAGTTGTGTTGGCTATTGGATTCTTTTTTTTTTTTTTTTTAATCAAAACTTTTTGATTTATGGCTCACGGCTAAAATTTTTTGATGCATGGTTGCACCCATCTCTATTGGTAGAGAATTTCCTAGATAATTGCATTGAGGACTGACGAGTTTATGTGTTTGACTAGACAGCTGTAATAAGTGGTTTCTCATCATTACCATGGCTTATTAAGCCTCTTTATGGATTTATCAGGTGAGCTTTAGAATTGAATACATACTTATTTAACATGTATTTTCTGATTCAGTTAGTAAGGTTCTATTTTTACAATGATTTTGTCTGCCACTGTAGTGATTCTTTCCCACTTTTTGGGTACCGGAGAAGGTCGTACTTGGTGCTGTCAGGCCTTCTTGGAGCTATTTCTTGGTGTCTGATGGCCACCTTTGTTGATAGCAAGTATGATGCTGCTTTCTGCATACTTTTGGGATCACTTTCTGTTGCCTTCTCTGATGTTGTAAGTATGATATATTATTTGTCTTGCTCTAAAGAAAGGAAGGTAGAATATTGTGTTTAATTTTCATGAAGACAATACATAGCTTTGTGCCGTTTGTTGTAAAGAAGCTCGTTTGAATTATGGTGATTGTGCGACAGCCTCGTCTTCTTTGTCAAGAAAGCTTTTCATACTAATGTTGTGTCAAAACAGATGACATATTAGAAATTTCAAATTTGGTTTGCAATGTTACAAGCCTACTGGGCTGGATTATTGTTAGTATGCAGGATGTATCAGTTACTACTACTTACTTCTCTGTATTCAGTATAGGAATTAAGTAGCAAGTTTCACATTTCTTGGAGCACACTTGCTCATCTTCATAATTTGATATAACCGGAATTCGAACCGATAGTTTAGATGAAGATGCTGCTAAGTGCTGACTGATTTTTCTTCCTTTTTACTGGAATTCGGGTCTTAAAAACACAGAGCAGGTTTTTTGTATGGTTGATAAAAAGATAAAAAAAACTAATAATATTAGAGGACCGTTTTTTAGTCTTTTCTCTAGTCTCTTAAACAACTTTTGAATGATAAAATCACAATTTGATTATAGTTGGTTGACATTAGGGACAAGTGTTTTGCTCTAAGATAATCAATGGCTTAACTGTAGTTGTTCTTTACTTTGTGTTTCTTGAACCATTACATGGAATAGCCGGCACATAAAAAAGTGAAGTTCATATAGGTAGTAGATTCCATGGTTGTCGAGAGGGCTCGTGGTGAGTCTCAGAGCATGTCGGGATCCCTTCAATCGCTATGTTGGGGATCTTCAGCTTTTGGGGGTATTGTTAGTGCATACTTTAGTGGCTCTCTGGTTGATGCATATGGTGTAAGGTATGCATCTTTCTCTCTTTATCACTCCATAATATTCTTTTTGACAATCATTATTCATGGACATTTTGATGGCATCCAGGTTTGTTTTTGGGGTAACTGCATTGCTACCCTTAATAACATCTGCAGTTGCAGTACTTGTTCGAGAGCAACCTGTTCTCGGCCCAGCAAGGGCTCAGAGTATTTAGCAGGTTCTTTGAGCAGTCCTGGATTTTTGGAGAGCTCAAAAAATAGCATCATTCAGCTGTGGGTCGCTGTTAAACAGCCCGATGTTCTTCTTCCAACTTTATTTATTTTCCTGTGGCAGGCTACACCGCAGTCAGATTCTGCCATGTTTTTCTTCACGTATGTGATTATAGGTTTTAAAGAAACTTGTTTGTTTACTTGTATCCTAATGAAACCCAAGCTAAAGATCTTCTTTTTCCTGATTTTAGCACAAATAGACTCGGTTTCACTCCAGAATTCCTTGGACGGGTGAAGCTTGTCACTTCAGTTGCATCGCTTCTTGGTGTTGGTATCTATAATGGTTTTCTGAAAAAGGTTCCTTTGAGAAAGATATTTGTCATAACTACCATTACCGGTGCTGGTCTGGGACTGACCCAGGTAAATATTTAAACTCCTTTCTGAGTTAAGCTTGTCTTCTCTCAACTCCAAACCCCACCCCCCCTGATAAGTTGTTTGAAGTGGAATTTGGATGTCAATGCATAGGTTTTACTTGTAACTGGATTGAATAGGCAGTTTGGAATAAGTGATGAGTGGTTTTCCATTGGGGATTCATTGATTCTAACAGTTCTTGGTCAGGTAACCTGGTTTGATACTTGGTTTATCTTATTCTAAATTGTGCTTTTGATCCTGTTCCAGAATTGCTAAGCTGACTTTTTTCTTTGCCAGGTGTCTTTTATGCCTGTTCTTGTATTAGCGGCTAGAATATGTCCAGAGGGAATGGAAGCAACACTTTTCGCGACCCTCATGTCCGTCTCTAATGGGGGAAGTGTTCTTGGAGGCCTGATAGGCGCTGGCCTTACCCAGCTCTTTGGTGTCACCAAGGACAAATTTGACAATTTGGCCACCCTGATAATCCTCTGTAATCTCAGCTCATTATTACCATTACCACTACTTGGACTTCTTCCTCAAGGTGGCCCCAATACCAGTTCAAAAGATACTGAAGATATTGAGATGAAGTCTAACTGAATTTCAGCTCCTAGCTGTAAAGCAACAGCACCTGGAACACAGCTTTGAAACTGGGACACCGAAATAATCGATTCAACTATAATTCTACAAATAACTACAGAAAAGATTAGGACCTAGAATTGAGTAACAGAAAGAGGCAAAAGAGGATAGAATATAATTCTAGAGTTGTATAGAATCAAATACTACTGAACTGGAAAGGAATGATGGCTTTTCCATCATTCCACTCGAAGCATGTTGGTGTCTTTAATAGTTTGTTGGAGTTCTGTGCCTCTTGTGTTTGTTCCATTTTCCTTTTGATGAGCATTCTGGAAGACACCAGAATTTGTTAAATTAGACATCCAGAATAGAGATCTTTCCCTTTTGGTTGTTGGAGGCTGATCTTGATGAGAAATGAAATTTTCAAGATTTAATATGAGGTGTGTCAATTGCAAAGCATACAAGTGTGTAAGCTTGATCTAATAGACAGAAAATTTCTACGTAGACAAAGATTCATGCAATCACAAGACACAAAATATGTGAATCAATTTATTGATATTTATATTAAATTTTATAATAAAATTTACAGACTTTGTATCTTATGAATACGTGAATCTTTGTCTCGTGTAAAAATTTACTTAATAGAGCACTAAACACAAAAATTGTGCGTCTGCATGAGCGTTATGTAGGATCCACATGTCAAGACTCACTTTTATGCGTCTAGTCACTAATGCTATTAGATCAAGCGTGCATGAGTTTTTTGCCAGTATAATGAGGTCTTTGCATTACAAAAAGCCAAAACTTGGCAACTTATCAGCCATTCTTGTGTGAAAAAGATTGAAGTAGATAGCATGTTGCAACTTCTTCCAGGAAAAATAAAGATAAGTTTATCTGCTTGCTTACATTACATAATACATGGACAGCCAGAGTCCATCAACCTTTTGTCATTATCTTAACAATTTCTCTGGGCTGCTTACCTATAATTTACAACTCATTTAAGTGATTGGTGCAATCTAAGGAAACATACGGCGACGGAAACTCTCAATATTCATCTAGATTCTCGAGAACAAGAGTGATTAGTAGTCGTGTTCACATTCTTGTCCATATCTGTAGCACAAATCTCGTCACTCAATAGGGAGGATGGGGTTGTCTTTGTATATACATGGTCTATTTCATTACAACTATTATTTTGGGCAAATATTTACGTAGATTCGATCTTTGACCCCACTTGTAGATCATGTGGTGTGGATTAA
Organism: Cinchona pubescens; assembly: GCA_025175665.1. NCBI lineage: Eukaryota > Viridiplantae > Streptophyta > Magnoliopsida > Gentianales > Rubiaceae > Cinchona > Cinchona pubescens. Next base: position 743,474 of record JANKKI010000394.1, read on the forward strand.
ATTTTAGAAAATCTATGACATCAGCTCATGTAAGCAAGATTCTTTAAACTTTAATCCTGATTACAGGGCCTACAGGTAGGGTCAAAGATCGGATCTACCTAAATATTTTCCATTATTTTGAACATGGATTTTTCTAACTTGCTTCTACTTCCATGATTTTGTGAAAAATTGTATAGTGAGTTACGGAATCATTTGGTTGTGTTTTTAATGATATATTGTGCAGTTCATTGTTCATTTCATTACCACTATTATTTTGAATGTGAATTTTTCTAACTTGCTTCTACTGCCATGATTTTATAAAAAATTATAAATTCTGGTGATTTACAGAATCAATTAATTGTGTTTTGAATAATTATATTTTACAGACCATGCACTTTAAAACACGATAAAATAATTTTTTAACGAGACAATTCACTAACTGTCAAGATTATTGTTAAAGACTACACGAACTATCAACATTATTTGATAGTGAAACCATAGTAGGTGTTTATCTGTATAAATTTGTGCTTGGTAGACACAAATTAGAGAAAGCCTTTAAACATTAGATGCAATATCGTTTGGGAGGTTGGATGTGTGTATAGTACGTAGCATTAATTGAATGCAAATCATTTAAATGATTGGAACAACAACATTAAATCCTTTTTGAATACTAGAAACACGAAAAAGGAAAAATCATTTTAATCAATATCTACACACCCATCTAAACTCAGCTAAACGTATTTGAAACGGACCAAAATCAAGAGTCCAGAAATGGACAATTGAAAGGGACATGAGAGAGCTATTTGATGCTTAATGAAATGCTCTAGTGAACATTCTATAGTATGTTACGTCTATTTTCTTGAATTAAACAGTACGCAGATTATAGATATTTGTTTAAGAAAAAATATTTAAATAGATTCGATTTTAAATTTTACATTATTTATAAATTTTATAATTAAAATTAAATATAATAAAATACTACTTGTATTATTTAATATTATTTATTCTATATAATTTAATTTATACTGTAAAATTTATAAATATGACAAATTAAATTTATCTAAATATTTTCTGTCTCTGTACACTAATTGGAGAAGAGACCAATCAGGTGGCAAACTGATTGGACATCACGTGGTGGGACTAATAATTTCCAAACATGCAGTCACATCTGAATTGTCTGCCAAAACTTGAGCAATTGAATATGGTAGCACTAACTTCACCAAATTTAGTTGAGTTTAGCACTTTTGGCCATAATGGAGGAAAAGGGTTAGGAACTGATCGATTTCATTAACATTTTGTTGTTGCCCCACAAATTTATCCATCTATTTTTCATTGGACAATTAATTGTTGTTTATGATCTATGCTTCATTTATTTGTAATTAATCTTTATTGCTTTTCCTTTAGAATTTTCAAAAAAGTAAATATGTATTCAAAACACTCATGCAGATGTTACATATTAAATATTTTCTCTATATTAATTCCAACTTCTAACTCTTAATTAATTTGCATTTAGTTTTCTAAGCTAGGGTTATTGCAATTCTAAGTCTACCATTTTTATTCAGAAAGCAAAAGCAGTTGTATGATGAAATCAAGCTTTTAAAGACTAAAAAACCTAATTTTGCTAAAAATACTTTTTAGAGAAGATTTAAAGTGACATTAATTGATAGGTTGGGTCTTTGCACTATCATGGATTAGATAAAGAAACTCCAATAAAACATGTCACAACACATCTATATATCTTCACTTTGAAGCATTCACTAGTAAATGCTAAGTACATGTGCTGTTCTTCTTTTAGGTATGTAAATTGGTATTATCGAATTAAATTCTTGGCAAAATTGTAGTATTACGTCTTCATATTATTTGTAGACTTAAAAGACTACTGCAGTAAAATATCGGTTTAGAAAAATAAAATTATTCATTTTATATAAAAATATTTTGTAATCATTATTTAATACGTTTTAAACTATTTTTTTATTTCACATACGTTACATTTAAAATATTACTACAATTATTATTTCAATTAATATTTTAAATATTAATTAATATTCTCTCTATAAATTTATTCGCAACTTGCTACATTAGATTTGGATTAGTTATCTGAATTGTACTAAGAACTAGAGAATAAATCTTAACTACTTATTCTATAATGTAAAGTTAGTAAGATAATTAAAAAATAAAACAAAAATCATCAATTAATTTTTAATCATTCAACATTCAACATTCAACAGTTTATACGCGGAATAAATAGTAAATAATTTTTCGTGCCAATAAATAGGGTTAGATTCTTCGCCTTCTAGTCAACGAGTCCGACATATCCGAAAAGCAGTCTTATGGGGAAGTTGGAAGTTGAAATGGTTCTAGTTAGACCTCAAATGATTGAAGCTAATATTATTACCAAAATGTCACAATAAATAATGTAAACAATGCTCCTCGTGAAGGTGAATGAAACAAAAATTAAACACAATTTTAGCTAATAATGCTCATATTCCCATCATCACAACAAGCTTGATTACTAATCAATCAAGCTTAATATATACATGATTAACAATTAGTGCCTATCTCCAAGAAAACATTCATATTGTTATCAGCAACAATAATTGATAATGATAGGCTAATTAATGATATCAAAATAAGCATGGATCGAGGAGAACAACAAATTACTCAACCAAAAAAAAAAATTATGAAAAAAACAAATTAATTAGTGAAGTTCTGACTATGTTTCTCTGACTCCATTCGATTGAAAAAAAAAAAAAAAAACATTTCATCATTCGTCGAATATTTATTTTACAATTATTCTTTAAATATATATTTCAATCATTTTTATACATGCATATTACATCTTAAAAAATTATTATCATAATTATTTTAAATAATATAATAATTTTTCAAGTGGAGTCTAATGTGATTCTTTTATAAAAAATAAAATAGAAAAATTAAAAATTGTTATTTATTGTGGAGATGGAGAAGATTGGTTGGGAAGAGAGAAGAATCCGTGGTTAGGAGGGAATTGTGTGCATGTGGAGAGCCATGTGAGGGACATTATAGTACTACAGCAGCCTCCATTTTCAATCCTATTAACAACCCCCCCGTGAGAATCATTGAAGCTCTGAACAATGGATCTAGAGCTAAAATCCACAGACACATAATTAATTATCCAGAAGAATATGGATTAACCTTTTAAGTAATAGATTAATTTGGATATATATATATAGAAAGACAGCCAAACTCCATTAGTAGACAAAATTAAGAAAATGTCAAGAAATACCAGGTTGAGTTTGGGTGGAAGGAAATGAAAAGAACAGAACAAAAAAGATGAATTTTTTTTTTTTTTTGGAAGTTTTAATTGGATGGAAAAGAAGAAAAATAGAGGAAAACGGAGGGACTTACATTAAAATTTTAAAAAAAAACTTTCCTTCCGTAAGTGAGAGGAAATGGAAGGAAAAGTTGCATTAACTTACAATTAATTATGAAATGTCATATTTGTTCTCCAAATATAATATAAAAATATCAAAAGGAGTGTCAATGGAATGAAATTTTAGTAAAATATAAACTTTAATAAAATACTAATATTAATGAAATTTTCCTTACAAAACTCCTAAATGGGACAGTCAATGGGATGGGCCGGCTCAACCTCAACCCATCTGTCCCAACAAATAGAGGGTCGAGCCTTACACTAAAGTGAGCCGAACTGAATTTAGATTTAAATATTAGATTTGATTTAAATGTGACCCGAGTTTAGGTTTCACAAAAGTCAATCCGAATAAATCTCAACCCTAATACGTAAATAAATAAATATATATATAGACACACATATACATTCTATACTAATTAATCTATTAATTAAGCAAATTCTCACTCTGATAGTCATAATAATTTATTTGAAATATTTTTTTTTTACGACTTTTGTATATGTAGATATTACTAATTCTTGAGAAAATATTGTTTTCCATGTTTTAGTTTTTAGTGTTGAGACTTGATATACTCTTTTTATATTTTGTCTCTTAATTTTTTTAACGTAATGTATGTACTGTGAATTCGAGCCAACTCGATTAAGGCCTAAAACCCTAATAATTTTGTAAACCGAGTATGAGTTGCATATTTGTTAATTTAACTTAACCCAATTAAGGTTCACAGTTCGAATAATTTTGTAAGGCGAGTTTGGACTTTACAAAACCTAACTCACAAAGTCTAATTAACAGTCCTATTCCCAAATAATTTGAAGAAAACTTCCCTTCCAACTTCTTCCTTCCATTCTTCTTCATTCCATTCCCTCCTCATTAAAAACTTTCCTTCTTTTCACTTCCTTCCTACACTCCCAAACTCAAGGCAACCTACCGCCACTATTATTCTTGAGACTACCTTTAAAGAGCCAGTCTGCAGCAGCTTAAAGAAGCCAAGCTTCAATGTTAGCAGCTGGATATATACAAATACAAAGGGTTTCTTTAATACCAGTATGAAATTAATTAGCAGTCGAAATTTGTGTTTATATAATACAACATATATAAGTTGGTACTTGATAGCCTGTATTAACTTTTGTACGATAACAATATTCATTATGAGAGAAACCCTAATTTTCGGACCTAATATATAAACCATAATTATGTTTTTATTTCATTTTTATTTTTTATTTTTTGCTTTGATATCATTATACATATGGACAAACTTAATAGGATGTACATACATAAAATCTGTTAATTTTAATAACCACGTTAAAAATTAGATTGAAATAAGATAAATATGAGAGTTGGCGTGTAATATATTTAAAATTAAAATATGAAATTTAAGATGAAAATCGAATACAAATTAAAAAATACAAAATCGAATAAACCCTTTGTATTATTACCAAGTATTTATTGAAGTTTGAATAGGGCAAAAGTATTATTGTTTGTTGTCCTATAATCCCAAGTAGCCAATCGGTAAACCAATGGCCATCATCATTGATATTGCGAATCAAATTTAGTTCATCGATCTCCACACACACAAATACAAGTACGTACCTCAATATATTTATTTGTCTGCGATATTGCTTATATGAATTATGACCCATCAGAAAACATCGAAATGTAACACTATTTAGCCATTAGAAGTGTTGGATTCCCACTAGACAAGAATTCACATGTTGTAAGGTTAGATGATGGCTCTGCCTTTTATATGTGGCCAATTGCCCGAAACCTTCAAAATTGCATTAGTATATATTGTCTTTCAAGCTGAGAATCCCCACATGCTACTCCATGCTGTGTCCGTGGACCATAAGATGGCAATGTAGACCTTTCACCATGATGGATATTAAATTTTACTACAGTCGTAGATCAGCTTTATGGCTTGGATTAGCCAGATAGGAGCTTTATGTCTCAGGCCACGAAGTCAAATAGGGATCAAATTTATTACAAATATTGAGTTAGGGACTAAATCGGTTAAAATATATATTAAAGAATTATTTTGATTTTAATAAAAAAATATAAGATTATTTAAGTAATTTATCCCTTTCTTAAATCAAAATTTAGATGTCACAAACAGTACGTCAATACCAACGATCACATTGCATAATTCTTGTGTTACTTGGAGAAATAAAATTTTATTTTGAATTTTTGATAGTGGATAAAAGCTAAAACATGGATTTTACAGTTACCAAAAATATATATATATATATATTACATCTATTTATAGGAAGCTGCACATCTGTACACTAATCTAATAATTCACATATTAGATAAAATAAATTTTACTTGGGAATTTTATTTTTTTTTAAAATCCACTCTCCCCTTATTCTTTTGTAACTCAAATTCATGACTAATAAATTATAAGAGAAACGTTTTACCGTTTAAACTGCACTTGTGTGACTTAAATTGAGAAAACTTTATCACGATCTATTTGTGACCTTAAAGTTGCAGATCATGAAAGAGTTTATCAGAATAAATTTTAAGATATTAATTATTAATGACTCAAAATCCTGAATACTAGAAAATATATTTAACCCAACAAGACATAATTACCAATTTATCTACATTACATGATTTTTATATTCGACTTGGTATTCATAAAAAATTCTTTAATGTCACATTGCAATCTGTTGCACTTCATTTAATTCAGATGGAGACTTCTTTAAATTAATATTTATCTACGGGAAAAGTTATTGACTAATCTCAACAACCAAATTTGAAAATGGTTCTAATTAAAAATTACAACCCATTTATTACGATAACCCACAGTGCACTTTATACTATAAACAATAATTATGGCTGGCATGCCTCCTTCCAAGTCAGATATCTTTAGAAATGCTTTTTATTAGTTATGATATGACTGACATTTATTCATTTTTCTTTTCTTCATCTATTATATTTGGAGAGAATTGGTATTGTCTTAGCAAAGAAAAATTTTTTGTTACTCATTCTACATTAATTTCCTTTTATCCTGTTATTTTTTTACAAGACTTTTTAATTGAAATGGGAACTTAATTAGTTTTCCATTTTTAACCGTATACCACGTAAATATATGTTAACTTTCACACATAACATAATACATAGAACTTGATATTCTATAAAATGAACAAAAATAAATAAAACTCTGAGAATTTGATAGTAATAACTAAAAAGTAAAATGTGACAATTAAAGGACGAAGGTGAAAAAGATGTTTGCAAAATAAGGTTGTATTTGGATTGATTGAGGAAGGATTTAAAATTTGTCTATTTTTTGGAGGGATTTGCAAGGATGAAATTGATGAATTTTAATTTCATCTAAATTAAAAAGTGTGAAATAAATGATTTCAAATAATTTTTAAATTTATCTATTTTGACTTTATAAATTTCTTTAATAACTGAATAAATTTTAAATTTTCTCTCAAATCCATCGATACAAACACAATGGAAAAGTAAATGAAAGATCTCTACTGTGTAACACTAGCAAAGGATAGCCAATTACAAGTTCTCTACTCTTATTGACTAGCTGAAGTAACCAAAGAAATTTATGCTCCTTTGAGTGTAACATTTATCTATATTTTTTTACTATTAGTCAAATGAGTCCAGCCAATAATTGCCCATATCAAGGACCATCATGGCAAATCAACATGATGAAAGATTAGTGCAAGTGAAAGCTCCTTTTGTCATGGAAAAAATAGCCTAAACCAACCACAACGCTGAAATCTAGAAAATCTAATAGAATCATGCTTTAATAATTGAAGGTTGTTAATTTTTCTGATGAGAAGATACGATCAACATTACGCAAGATAAAGAATTTTAAAGGGAACAGATATAGCAATTAGGGGTTTGATGTTTCTACTGTCTTATAAATTTTGTATTTGTTGCTTCTGAGCTGGTAACCACAAAAAAATTATTTACTTTAGTATTGGATTATTTGTGTCCATGATACAGACAGTTATGTCTAAATTAGAAGGCTAACTAAGGCATTGATTAAAATTGAAACTATTTAGCCTTTGTGTATGTGCAATCACAAAGTAAAATACTTTGATCAGTACAAAAAAAGTAAAAAACAAAAACACGTGCTAAAAAGATTGGCCTCCCTTATTTTAACAAAACGAAGTAATTTCCATTACACGATACCTATTTTTTTTTGCGTGTACATGTATATATGTGAAAAATTTTACAATTCCGTAATAGAATCATTTTATTGTACTTTATATGTTTATATAGTATAATACTATATCTTTTAAAAATTTGTATTGTACTGATCTTTAAAACTAACGGAATAATTTTCTTAACAGAATTGTAAAATTTCCATATATATATATACGGTTTTTTTCTTTCTCTTCATTTTGGCTAAGATAATAAACCAGTGGCTTCAATAATCGAGAATGGAAAGGCTGTTTTGCCCATAGTTTGCCCATAGTAGAAAGAAAAGACTCTTGTGAATCCTTATAAATATCTTATATTTAGTAATAATTGACTTATGAATACTCTACCATTTCCACTCATATTATACTTTTGAATGAAACAATTTCTTGGTATTGTAATCCGCTATGTTAGCATAAAAAAACAAGCAGTGGAAGATAAATTTATTCATCACATAAAAAAATGTGGAAGAAGATGAGAAGTTATAAAATAACGCACATCAGACTCTCATATTGAGACCCGCATAAACCCACGGTATAATAACCTTACCATTAGACTAGAATCTCTCCATTCTAGACTCTCTCAACTCGACTCTTCTCAACTGAATCAACTAAACAAACCCTCTATTTATAGAGTAACAAATTTAACTACCAAGAAACCTATAAACCTAATTAGAATAGGAAATAACAACTCTAAACATAATTGTATTAGGCAACTAAATTACTTAAATAACTAAATTACTAAAACCTAACAATAACATATTATCTAATTGATAAGGAATTTAGTTTAATTATTGAATCAATGCCTCCCTTAAACCAAATTCTCCAAACTCTCCATGAGAGGAGATCCACGTCATGTACGATTAAGACGCATATAAAAAATTTTCATGCAATTTTTTCTACCACAATTTGGCATCGTCAATTTGATTTAATTTTCATCTTCAAAATTTTTCAAATGATCCACGTATCTAGACTGATAAATTTTCGTCATACAGTTTTCTTCAATTTATCAACCTCCATGAATTTCATGATAACTGATATCAAAATTCTCAATTTTTGTAAATCAATCACAATCTAATTTGTAGGATTCTTTTCCTCCATCACTGCTCAACACCAATAAAAACAATCACGACAGGATTCCTCTTTTTAGATCTCTGTCCAATTAGAGCCAATTTCATTACACCCTAATTGTCAAACGAGTACCCCAAGACCAACTTCTCTTGTGGTCTAATTTTTTCGATGTTCGAGTACTCAAACAAAAAAAAATTTCTTCAATTTTCGACAAATATTCTAAAATCAAACTCTTGAACCTAGTGCTCTAATACCACTTGTTAGCATAAAAAAAATACGCAGTGGAAGATAAATTTATTCAACACATAAAAACAAATATGTGAGAGAAGAGAAAGAGTTACAAAATAATGCATATCAGACTCTCATATTGAAACCCGCGTAAACCCACGGCATAATAGCCTTACCATTAGACTAGAATCTCTCTATTCTATATTCTCTCAACTCGACTCTTCTCAACTGAATCAACTAAACAAACCCTCTATTTATAAAGTAACAAATTTAACTACCAAGAAACCTAGAAACCTAATTAGAATAGGAAATAACAACTCTAAACATAATTGTATTAGGAAACTAAATTACCAAAACCTAATAATAACATATTTCCTAATTGATAAAGAGTTTGGTTTAATTTTGCCATCAGAAATTAAATCTTAAGTATTTGAAACAAAAAATAAAATAAAATGATTTAATTTTAATCTCATGAGAAGTCTAAATGCCCAATTTGGATGACAGTGATTTTTTGGGGCATTGAGGGTGTGTTTACCACGCCAAATAATTGATGATGGACTGTTATTATGTTTGAACACTGATTGTCAAATGAATCTCAGTGAAATATTACTTCAATCAAATTTTGTCAAGTTTTCATTTGTCTTCTCAATGCACAGCACACTACCAAGTTTGCGGATAAAAAATAAATGTGATTAACTATTATTTTTAAAATATAATATTATATTAATTTTTTATGATATATATGTATGAAATAAAAATAATAATCTAAAAACATGTATAAAACGATTGTCGAATAGTAAGCTAAATATATATATATATATATTTGTATTTTCTTTTTAACTCAAGTGACACGTTAAGTTACAGAATCGGTCAATACATGCATGGATGGCCGAACATGGAAACTTAGACCAAAAGGCTCAAAAAGATAAGCCACAAAGAGCCAAGTGAAGCTAGATGAGCTAGATGAAGCCATTCAATTATAAATGCCAACCGAAAGTAACCGTCAATCACCCAAAGCAAAACTACCCTCTAGGCCCTAATAAAGCAACAACTACAAAAAAAAAAAAAAAAAAAGAAATTACTATAACAAAAAAAGCAAGAAACTCACATTTAATAAAAAGAAAATGATTCACATAAATTCATGTTTACTTACTTCATTTAATAAAATTATAACAAATTTCCAAATTTCTTGATTTTAGATATTGAGTCAGATTATGTTGTCTCTTTTTTTAAATTTAGTGACAATACAGTAATTTTATTAGTTTGTCACCTCACATGGATGCATTAATAAAAACCCTTCAATTGATTTTTTTTTTTTTTAATGCTAAAGAGGGCCATATATTAGGGTCCCCCCCGACCACATTTGTCTCATTTTCCACTGCCCCATGTCCCTTAGAACATGGAGCAAATTATGGTAGCCTTGCCTAATATAAACTTGTCCCTCTTTTCCATCTTTCCTATCCCTCCCTCTCTCTCTTTTGTATGCCAAAGCTCCCAATTAAACACCAAACAAACATTACATATATGTAGTCTTACATGGCAACACCAAAAGGTTTATCAAAGATGATTGAAAGTATAAATACATATTCTTGCAAAAGTAAGTAAAAAAGAACATGAAATTTTTCTATTGATAATTAATCTTTTTGACCATTTTTTGCCGTAGGCAGAAACCCTTTTTTTTTTTCTTTTTTTTTTTTTGGGTTCAAGAAATTAAAGAGAGGGAAAAAATGGACATTGAATTGGCAAAGTGCGAGTGTTGTGGATTGAAAGAAGATTGCACTCAAGATTACATTAGTCAAGTGAAGGCAAATTTTGATGGTAAATGGCTATGTGGGCTGTGTTCAGAAGCTGTTAGAGATGAAGTTACAAGAGGATCAAAGAAGCAATTTGGAATGGAAGAAGCTGTGAAGGCTCATATGGCCTTTTGTAGGAAGTACAAATCCAATCCTGCAATCAGAGTTGCTGATGGGATGAGACAGATGCTTAGGAGAAGATCAGGTGATTTATCATCATCATCTTCTTCTTCTTCTAAGAAGTATTCAAGATCATCAAGTACATCCCAAGTGGGAGATGACTCATCTCTCTCTTATTACTAGCTAGTTTGCCTAGCAATTAGACTAAAAGTAAAAAGATGTTCAGTACTCAACTTCTCTAGGAAATAAGGTATTAAACCTTTTTATTGACAATCTTGTCACCTTGTTTTTGTACAGAGCTGATGTTATTTCAATTGAGGCTTTTTGGTACCCCTTTATCATGAATTTTCATTTCTTTAATTTCCTCTTCAATAATATTATAGATAACATCATCTCCTTCAGAAGCCGAATTCTAACTTCATTTCTCAGTTGGGCTATATTTTGTTGTTCATCACAAAATTCTAACTCCTTTTTTTTTTCTTTTCTTTTGAGTCACTAAATTCTAACTTCATTTCTGATCAGTAAGGCTATATTTTGTTTCTACGAATTTATGTTGCTTCTAAAGAAAGATATTTTGTTCCTTTCTTTGAAACCTCATTCTTTTAGTACTTTGATAGCAAAGAGACCAAGACTCTAACATTTAGTGTGTACATTAAAATATAACATTACAGGTCAAACTCCCACTCAGCTTAAGTAAAAAGGCTTTTTGAGTAATATTCCTATATGCTTCAATTATACTAATTATTAACTCCAAAACAAATATTTCCCAACCTGAATAGTACTTGAAATAAAAGTTTTTTTTCAACAAAATATTGTCATGAGCAGTACTTTTGATTCTGTGTTGATATTATCAAATTTAAACCAAATTCAAGCCAAATTATGACCTAAATGACAACAACTAGATTGACAATATATATCAGCCAATTGGCCTAAGTTTTTATCCATTTCAATAGAGATGAGTCACTAATTAGATTGTATCTTGCACAGTTGCAGTACCCCTCAAGAGAATTATTTCACCGACTTGGTTGATAAACAATCATAAATGTCTATGTTGAAGATCAACTATTTCACTACTTGCTATGATGATTTGAGCTAATAATTACTATTCAACAAAAAGCATTAAAAGCAACACAGGGATATCACATTCCTCATCCAAATGTCATATCATCTTTAATCTTAACCCTTATACCAATCTGTTATCTTATCCTTTGAATGACTGTAACAACTGTACTCTAATATGATTATTATTAGTAAGTCAAAATACATATAACTAATATCTGAAAGGTTGAGATAGAGAGTGAAACAGCGAGTGAGATAGAAAATCTAAAAGTGTACCAAAATACACCCCCAAACACCCTTCCCCTCCAACCCCCCCCCCAAAAAAAAAAAGAAAAAGATAAAAGACATTAACTAATGCAGAATTTATCCCTATATATTAAAATAATAATAATAAGCCGAATCCTTCGTTAATGGTATGGCTTTGATTATATTGTTCATGTGAACAAGGCTATAGATAATGAAGTGCAAAATCCAGGAGAGATATTTAGTGTACTTCATGAAAGATTTGTTGCACCACTTGTAAACTTATGATAAGTTTTTATGATTTGTAAAGCTAAAGAATTTCCGGCGGTCAATGCGTTGCTTGTGATGAAATCAATCAGAATTTGAAGTTCTTGTCACCTGGCTTGTACTTTAATTTTCGATAGTGTTTATGTTGAATATGATCAAAAACCCATTACAATATGCTATGTCAAAAGATAAAATTTAAAGTTTGCTTCACATGATCTTTAACATGGTGTGGCAAATCGAATATCATCAAATACTATTTGAGAATTGATCATGTGGCCACTGTCAATTATCATGGAGTTTATTATTCATGGTCCCAACCATAAAATTTTAGGTCCCTACAAGAAGAAGAAATATCATTGCATGCAATTTCCAAAAGAACGGTTCCATTTGGGTTTAGATCATGAAAGACCTCTCATAATTCAAAATGGACTTGCTAGCTGCATTTTTTGCCAACAATTAATTTGAAGGTTTACAGGAAAATTTTGTGTGCAATGGCCGAGATAAGTGGACAGCAAAATACAATTTAAATTATAAAATATTTTTTCTATAACTTATTAGTGGTGAGTTTGAACCACTAACGTAGAAAGAAAAGAGAGTTTAAAAAATAAAAAGCTCGTAACTGATAAATCTTGTTTTTCAAGTAAGGCATCTTGAAATGCAAATGAAAAGTTTGAAGAATAGACGTTGCATCATTGTGACACATGTAGAGTGAACTGAAGTGAGTAGCTTAACGTTCAAACCCAAAGACCATAACTCATAATGAAACAAAAATGCATGTCATTAATTGGGTAAAGATGTGGTCTTGAGAAGATATTTGTTATTATTTTAGTCTAAGGGTGATACAAAACCACTTTAATGCTCATCAACTTTTTAGCCCGTTTATTAATCTATTTTTATTTGATAAATTAGACAAAAATATGTGTAATAATAATATCTAAAAATTAAAAAAGAAATATTATATGTTCATCCAAAGTACTTATCCAGAATCTCCTTGGGGGGGGCGGGGGTTTGGAAGCTTCAAGTTAAATTGGGGTCACTACCAAATTTGCAGGCTAATCAATGCACTAGTAGACCGTCAAAAGATATAGTGAAGTAGCCTGTTAAATTCTGCAAAGATTTTTTTTCCAAACATTTCCTCCTTTTCCCCTTGCTCAAGGGAAGAACTTTATCGGCCAATTTAATTGGGTTCTGGTCAATCAGGCACTTGTTTCTGTCAATCGAATTTGAAAATCTATTTAGAGGATCAGCTAATAATAATGCAAGATTTCTTTTTCCATATTAGGTCTTTAATTTTTGAGTAAAGTCTTTTATCTTGATCAAGGATGGCAAATGTTTCATCGATCCAAGGCCATTTCACTATCTCAATTTAGGATATTTATATCTACTTCTAAAATCGTATGTCCTTCATAACATTCTACCTTTCCATGTCTTGAACTAATTTTTCTATCCTATTCAATTTTTACATGTCATGTAATGAATACAATCTAATATAACATTGAAAAATTTTATGATCCCTTCAATAAACCATCTCATTGTACTTTTAACTCTTATACAAATATAATATTTTATATTTTAAAATTTTATATTATACAATTATTAAAATACAACATAATAATTCTCGAATGGAACAGTAGAACTTTCTTATAACAGAGTTTTTATCCTGTCCTTAAGCAGTAAGTAGACTGGAGATTGAGATGTTTTCATATGAATCGTATCTTTGACTTTCTTTTTTTTTTGACAAATTGTATCTTTGATTTTAATTTATAAAAAGAAAGGGTGATGAAAACTAGTCTTCTTGAAAAGCAATTCACAATAGAGGTTTTATTTTAATAACAGTATCACTAGATAATTTATTTTGGACCCACGTTTACATTTCAAATTTTAGACAAAATTGCTTACATATTACAATTGACAAGAAGAAAAAGAAGTAATTGTGACGCAAACAAGTAAAACAAAATGTTTGAATGGTGTCTTAAATCAATGCGTGTATTGTATTGTGCAACAACAGTATTGGTCTTTTCATTGTTTATGAGATTAGGAAGTGAGATGGAGATAGAAGTGACATGCATTTCCACAAAGATCATGGGAGGCCTTTTTATCAACGCTCAGTTATTTATCTTCAAAAGTTAGATAGTATGCACCTATAATTAATATCAACTGTTTTAACAACCCACACTATTACACCCCCCCACAAAAAAAGAAAAAAAAAATCTACATAACTAATTGATTTATATGCAAAACATGGAAATTAGTTTAACCAAGCACAAAAATATAGAAAAGGTTAATTGCAAAATACTCCCTTGAACTATGTTCTGTTGGCAAACTATCCCCTTAAATTATCAATTTTAGCAATTAACAACCTTCAACTTTTAATTTTTTTCAAAGTACTCCAATTATCTCATCGATAGTGAAATTGAACATTTAGAAAGACGTTAAAAATCCATGCTCATGTATATTAGTTGAAGGGAAAAAAGGCTTCCTGGAAATTCACAAAATCATGGGATGTTGACGTCTCTATATACATCCAATTTTGCTGTCAGCGAGATAATTAGAGTACTTTGCAAAAAAAAATAAAGGTTGAAGATTGTTAATCGCTAAAATTGATAACTCATGGTATTTTGCAATTAACCCTATATTTTAATAGAATTACTGAAAATTCTAAGGTTCATTAGAGCATTTATTAGAGTCAGAGAAAACCCACAAAAAAAATATCACAAAGTTTAAGTTAATTCTAAAATCAATTTCACAAAACCCTACTAAAGTCTGTAAGTTTTAATATTTATGCATTACAAGTTTTTAAAATATATAATATCGTATTGTATAATTATTTAAAACCTATTCTATGATTTTTTATTTTTTATTTTTTATTTTTTGGAGGGGATTAAATAGCATATGATAGTATATATAAATTTTTTTTTTAAAAAAAAAAAAATAGCATATGATATTGGTGTCAATGTAGAATTTTCCAAATTTTAATATAATCCTAACTTGTTAAAAGAATTTGCACACCTATTGTACATATTGCACTGACAGACAGGTCCATTTGCCATTTTATTATACGCTCTGTCTTATGTGTATAGATTCAAAATTCAAACCCCAAAATCTCCGTCTTCACTTCACAACACCATTTGCCAAACAAGAAAAAATCAGTCATCACCAAAAAACCCAAACAGAGCCCCCAAAAAAGAAGCAAGAAAACCATGAAATCAAGCAGTTTTAACTCCAAATTCTTCAACAAAATCATCCACCACAGCCACCAGCTCCGCCACAAGTATGGAATCTGAGACAAGAGACAGCTTTTATTTTCCGGGATGTCGAAAAGATGCCAATTGCAACTGCCAAATGTGCATAGAAAGTATGCATGCCACCCTCGATCTTATGCCCAAAAGCATCCACAGAAGCTCTTTAACTAAGCTTTCGGTTTCGAAGCCGACTTTTCCAAGAAGTCCCGTTTCATTCAACCCTTCAACCCCCAAATCAAGAACTGAAACTGTGAAAATGTCACCGCCCCTTAATTCCTCTGCAAGAATCAGCTTTCATGAAAGGGTTGACAGAAAAAAGAAGGAATTTCGATTTGGGGTTTCTGTGATTAGATTGTTTTTGGCTCTGAGCTTGATTTTGGTCACGGAATTTGGATTTTCTTGGGTGGTTTCTGAGGTTTTTCAGCCTGGATTGTCAATGGAAAAAGTGAGGAACTTGGGAGAGAAATCAAAAATCTGTTTTGAGAGACTTGAATGAAAGGATGTTCTTCTTGAAGAAAGAGTTGTATAGTCACATTGATGAAGAGATATCAAATTGCAGCAGCTATGTTGTTGATTCTCACTGGAAAATCAATCAGGTATGTTTCTTGAATTCTTAATCTACATTAATTAGCGGGACAAACTCTCTTATTGTGGGATTCTACCATGGAATCTGCACTCAAAGTTTTGTTGTCTATGAAAAATTGGTAGGATGGTATGCTTTTGAATTCGCAAAATGTGCTGTACAAGTCCATGACAGAGGAAGTGAGCATATGGGGATGGCCTTTGCAGAGTGCTGGATTGCTTACAGCAGAGTTTTCTTCAAGATCATTCACCATCTTATCAGGAAGAGTCACTGAGGTAATCAATTTTTTAATTTGTTCCCCTTTACTTTTAACAGATTAGGGAAGTTAACTAAGAACGTAAGTAGCTTAACAGTTAGAGAAGTTAAAGGAAACATGATCCTTTTCACCCACTCAAATGAGATGTGATTTTCCTTTTCTTAACTTTTCAGTGGACAAATGGGGAGATTGGCTACGTGATTCGAAAGAGTAATAGTTCATGGGTACAAAGAAAATGGAGTGCCTCTGCTGTTCAATTAGATCCAAATACATGGATTCTTGAGTATCAACAGACCTCTATAATGCAGAATGCAAGATTGATTTCAGCAGCATTGCAGTTCCTCAAATTTAGACTGACCAGAGAACTGAAAAATCTACAGCAGGAGTTCTGGCTGCTGTCTGCTTTTGGCAAGCAGTATAGTGATTTAACAGGATGGAGCCACAAAATTCCAACATAGAAGGTTTCGAATACCAGATGTTTCCGGCCACTTATAAGAAGACACAGCAGAAGCTTTTGACCGACTTTCTCATCTGTGTTCATGAAAACTTGAAAAGTTAGAAACAGAACTTTCAACTAGTATATGTTTTGTTCTGTTAACATCAATGTACACGTTGATGATACATAAGCAGAAACTCATTCATTGTCCTCCCGCCCTCCTCGAACTAGTCCAATTATGCTAAAATACTAAACCATTGGAGGAGGACATCACTGTTCGATATACTTCAATGTAATGCTATTTTTCTGTCTTGAGTTATATACAAGCAAAATTTGTTGAATCACCAAAAATCTTTACAAGAACAGGAACCATTCCTATAATGATGAAATCTAGTCCTATCTCTCACGATTATTTCTCTCTCATATACTGTAGAGGCCAATTTCATGAAGTTATGGCAGTCCTCACAGATCCTAAGGTTCTTAATTATTCGAATGCATGATCCTGTAGCCTCCTCTCGCATCAGTGCATAACAAAGTGCTAACTTCTCACTGTGCCAAAGAACAGCCTCCTTTTTGTCGTCTTCATCTACATCAATCAAAACACAACCAGCATTTTGAACATAACCTACTTTCTTCAGCTCACCAACCACTTCATCTAACTTTGCATAAATCTGATCTGCTTGCTTATGATTTTTATCAGCTGTCATAAACTCATGAGTATCTGATTATCAACTTCAACTTTACTACAACCGCGCTCCTTTGTTATGCCTTTATATTGCATGGATTTTCTCAACTCCCCAACATTCTCCCATCTCCTTTCTTTGGCATATATGTTGGATAAGAATACATGGGCTCCATCATGATTAGGATCCAACTGAAGAAGCTGTTTTGCAGCAAACTCGCCTAATTCCAACTCACCATGGATCCGACAAGCAGCCATCAGCGAACCCCAGATAATGACATTTGGGGCAAAGGGCATACTCTCTACTACCTCAAGGGCTTCTCTAAGAAGATTAGCCCGACCAAAGAGATCTACCATGCAACCATAGTGCTCATGCTTGGGGGTGATTCTGTATTCATTCACCATGGAGTTGAAGATTTTTCGCCCTTCCTCAACTAAGCCTGCATGACTACAAGCATAAAGAACACCTACAAATGTAACCCAGTTTGGCTCAACATTTTCTTCTTTCATCTGAGAAAATAGCTTCAGTGCATTGTTGTATAACAGCATCTCCATGGACAGCAAAGGCAGTTATCATACTGGTCCAAGAGATTACATTTTTCCTGCGCATCCGGCCAAAAACTTCTCTTGCTCCCTCCAAACTTCCACACTTAGCATACATGTCAACCAAGGCATTATTTATGGGCAATGCTTCTCCAAATCCATTATTTTCAGCACACATATGAATTTCTTTAGCTTGATCCAGAGCACCAAGATGAGCACATGCTGAAATGACACTCAACATGGTTACTTGGTCAGGATTTAATCCAGATACCTGCATTTCACTAAATAGCTCGAGAGCTTCTTCAGGTTGATCACTACCTGCATAACCAGAAATCATAGCACTCCAACATATCAAGTCCTTTTCAACCATCTGATCAAAAATTGAACGAGCTGCTTCAACAAGCCCGACTTTTGAATACCCAGATACCATTGCAGTAGAGGCTACCATACTCTTTGGCGACAACTCATCATAAAGTGCCTGAGCCACATCCATGGAGCCATGGCTCAACTTGCATACATGTTAACAAGAGAATTCTGAATATAGGAGTCAATCTGAACATTATTCTCTGCCAAAAACCTATGAATACACTTTCCCAACATCCAAATTCCCAGCTCGTGCACATGCCGAAAGAGTAGTTGAAAAGACCCTCTCATCCAATTCCACATTAGCACTCTTCATTTCTTCCATAAGCACCAAAACATCATCAAAAAGTCCAACTTGACAGTATCTGCTTACATGTTCAAACAGAGTCAGCAGCCACAAACATCAAGCTTTAATTAGTTACCCACAAATGCATGAAGAAAGCATTTATAAACAAGACAACTGGAAAATCATGGCTTCTACTTGGCAATTCAACACATTTGTTCAAGCATTTCAGTGAATGGATATAAAAGACATAAAACATTTCCAGAGAGGGGGGGGACCCCCACATTTATCCAATGTGACAAAGTTATCATTTTATCCACATAAGCAGAATGTACTCAGTCACTAAATCATTTCTAGTGTGACCATTCATTTCTACAACGTAAGAATAAAAATTTTCCCTTCACCCTGTAGCATTTCCATGAATGGTTGTAATAAGATTACACTCCTACATTGTTTCCATGAGCCATTATCCAGCACAGAGAAAAACAAAAATATGCCACATTTTAGCCAAACTATCAAGTAAAGATAGCACCTTTAGAAATAGCTATATAAGCATTTCAAGCATAGCAGTTATAGCAACAAAAATACTGTCATACCCATCAATCATAATAGTCCAAGCCACAACATCCCTGTGAGACATTTTATCAAACACCACACGGGCCTCTTGAATTTTGTTACAAGAAGCATACATTCCGACCAATGCAGTCTGAACAAAAGGGTCCGAACACAACCCAAGTTTCAAGCCCAAGCCATGGACAGTTTTACCCTCAAATAAAGCCGAAGCTTTCGCCGCAGCCTTGAATAATGGAGGAAAACTAAACCTGTCAATAACCAACCCTTTATTCAGAAGCACTTGTAGAACTAGTAGAGTTAAGAGAGATGTCCCATTTCTGCATTTTTAGAGCGGGAGAGCTGGCGAAGAAGCTTGTTGTAGAGGTGGGGTTCCGGGTTGGGGATAATGGAGAAGACGGAGAGAGCATAGGAGAGGCCGCCGGAGGGGAAAGGGAGGGAAGAGAGGAGGAGGTGGAAGAGGAGAGAGTTGGAACGGTGGAAATGGTGGCGGAGAATTTGGGTGTGGATTTGTTTTAAGTGGGGTAGGGAGGTGGCGGAGGAAATGGCGGTGGAGAGTGTGGTCGGACTAGAAATGGGGAGATGATGGTGGTGGTGGTGGTGGTGGTGGTGGGCGGAAGAATGGGGAGTAATGGGATGGGCAATGGTGGCCATATTTGCACCGAGTTACTGACGGATAGGTTGCCATGTTGGTGCTTTTTGCGTGGCTTTATGGGTCGATTTTTTTTTTTTTCTCCCAAGGCTTAGTTTGGGAGAGAGATTTGCACTGTCTTTGGGACTTTAGCAAGAAAGAGAAGAAGGGAAAATTTTTAATGAGAGATTCACGAAGAGAAGGAAAGGGAAGGCAAATTTCTTTCAATTTGGTTGGGAGTTTTGAAAGAAAAATTTTATTAATATTAATATTTTACTAAAGTACCTCTATTTTTGATATTTTTGTATTATATTTATAAGACAAATATGACATTTCATAATTAATTGTAGAGTAGTTAAATTTTTCCTTCTATTTCCTTCTACTTATGGAAGAGTTTTTTTAAAATTTTATCCCTCCAATTAAATCTCTCAAACGGCCTAAAAACTTTAACTTTACCTCCATTTATCTTCTCTTCCTTCCATTTCCTTCCATCCAAACTCACCCTTAGAGACAAGGCGAGGAAGAGGGGTGGAAGGGAAGTATCTACCTCCTTTTGTTAGAATTAAGTTTTAAATAATCATAAATATTTTGAACATTAATTGTCAAGATTATTTTTCTTTTTCTCTAAATTCATCGTTAAATGTTAAGTATTAACTTTTGTCTTGCCAACCATATTTCGTGTATCTTTTGTCTATTTTTGATATGTCACTTAGAGTATTTTGAGCTATCTTGTATTACTTTTATACAACGGCGGCATCTTTTTTATCTTGATTCCTCACGTAGTCCTGTTTACTCCTTTGGAGTTAGTATCGCTTTGTCCAAAGATTTCGTTCATCTTCCTCGTGTTTACAATTGCCTCCCATGCCAAACTACATACTCAAGCCATTACCTTTCTAACCTTTGTCGTACAGGTCTTTATTTCATAGGGTGCAATGACCTCACCCTCGCTCTCTGATGACATTCTCAGGTCAAGCTTTTCTCTCAAAGACAATCCTTTTATCTCAGTCATTCTATTCAAGAAACCTCTTATCCCACGTGAGGAAAGAGTCTCTGCAAATTCATTATCACCTCTTTCTAGAGGGATCCAGCCTGTGACCATGCCCAGCCCAGAGCCTCAATGCGACCTTACCACTTAGGCAAAAATACCTGTTCCTTCTATCTTTTAGATGCGGGCTATTTCCAAGACCCCCTCGGCTCTCGTACCCAGCTATTTACCCTAATAAGTTAGTAGAGTAATTATAATGTGATCAAAGATTTAAGTTTCACTTACAACCTATGCGTATATGAAGTGTCAATAAAAGTGATTGAAAATCTTAAAATATAACTGTATCGGTATTCTAGTAAGACCACTGAAATCATTACTTCAATAATTTTTCAATCACCTTTTTATCATACATATATCATATCTAAAAAATTACTATGAATTATTCCAATTGTTCCTCCACAAAAAAAAAAAAAAAGGGGGTTTATTTCAATTCCTAAATAATGTGTATCCAAACAAAGCCACTAGCTGGCACTCTACCAAAGACTAACTCAATTTGATACCAGCTCATTCTAGAAAGGGTAAATAAGGCGAAATGAGTTATCCTCCACGGGGCAAATTCCTGTGTCCAGACCAGTCTGCATAGTGTGGAAAACATCATAGACCTCAAATGGGAGAAATCCTTTTCGAATTCGAAAACCTTCTGCGCTCCGAAAAGGTAACCAGCTAATCTCCTCTTCCTCTTCTCTATTTCTTCATATACTATGCTACTCCTGAAATGAATTATATAATAAAAATATGTAATTTTTCAATCTTTTTAAGGTATTTGTGGAGATTAGAGATGATGGGTTCTTTTACTTTGTTTCCCATATGAATTCCCTGATACCCATTTTAATCTAAGATGGAATTTTTATCCTTTCTTTTTCGATTGTCTTTTTTTTTTTTTTTTTTTAATTTGTTCCAAGTTGGGATTTTGAAGAATGGTTTAATTGACAGGAGCGATTGAGTATTCAAGAAGCAAATATACTGATGCAATGCAAGTCAAATGCTTTGAGGAGTTTCACTATTGGTGCCATGGGTGCTGCCACTGCTGGTTGGTTTGGTAAAGATTTTTAGCATCCTATTGCAATCCTTTTTTTTTTTTTTTTTGTGAGTTCGATTGAGGTTATTTTAGCATTATGTTTATTGGGCTGTTGATTTTTTCCCCCTTGGGAATTTTCTGTATTTCTTGTTCAATGAGAGTGGGTACTATAAAGATTGAATCTTTTTTAAGAATAGGCTTCACTTTTACGAAGACGTATTTTTAGTGATTTTATGTGCATGAGAAAGACTGCCTTAATATTTGATTTCCTGCAGTTATGAACATTGTATTCAAGGAAGAAACTTAATTAGTTTGGGGATGAGAGTTCTATCGATTTTTGTTGCAGGGCTGATCTTAATTATTTAGGGTCAGTGATGCTTGAGGATGTTTAAAAATGGCATGTTTAAAAGCTGGGATGATAGAGTAGGGTATAGGAATGTTGTAGTAAGCTCGCACATAACTTTAAGAAGTTAAGTTTTTTTTGATGATGTCGCGTCTACTTTGGGAGGCAGGCCTGTATGATAGTGTATGTAGAAACTTCTCTTTCATTTTCTTGCTTGCTCTTGAATTTATTCAAATTATGCCCTTATAAACAGTTTTCTTTGGGATCAGCGAGCTGTATGTTATAGATTCTTTTCTCGAAACAAATAGCTGTATTCCTTTCAAATGAAAGGGAAAAGTTTTACTGGCATTATTATCTGGGTGATGTTGCATTTGCTAGAATTTTACTACATCCTAGAATGGCTGATTATTCGGTTTTCATTTTGTGGGGGCAAAACTATTAGTCAGTGTCAAATGCTGACTTTGTTTTCTATTTGCACTTGAAGAACTTAGATATAATCTTCAAAAATGAAATAGTTTATTTCCTATTGGCATGGAAACAATATAATTTTCAAACTTTAGTTTTTCAAGGCATGTATTTTCTTGAGCATTGTGTGAATCTCTACAAGTTATTATTTTTGTTATTAGTATTGCCTTCATCATCTTGATCGTTTCACTTTCTCTCATGCAGCTACCCAGAAGCTTCAGAATTTTCATCGACTTTTCCTGACAGCAGGTCTTTCTGTCTCCCTTAATCTCTCTACTCTGGTGGTGGTAGAGTTTGGCTGTAGCCTATAGGTGTGATTACTATGTTTATGAGTGTTACGATGTGTGTGTTTGTTATTTATTCCAATGTCCATGTAATCTTGGGAGACTTTAATAAACAAGTATTAAAGCGGATGCAAAGACATGTCTCATCAATTTAGCTTTTCTTGATTTCATCCTTAGATTGCTTAAATCATTTGTTGTTTCTGGGACATTTAGTTCAATTAGTGAGTTCTCCTAACTTTATATTTTTGCAGGAGGTTCTTTCTTTTTCGGATTGTGGACATTTAATAGGTCTCTAGATTCATCTCTTAACTATATTCTTTCTCTGGAAGGGACTCGGATGCAGAAAGAATTGGGCGTTCTGTAGGTTCCTACTCTCATCTGTTGATCTACTGCAAGGTTTTTTGTATTAAGCGTATGAGTTTGTGCATGAATGGTTACTTTATGTCCTCCCACTTAAGCTTAATTGATAACAGAAATATTTTTCATTTAGTTCAGAAGTTTTCAGTTGTCTGATGCGGTAATCAAAATGTGCGGTTCCATTCTCAATATCACTGGATAGATTCCTACATCTGCTGTCCAAGCATAATAAAAAACGATGATGAGCAGGATTTAAACATGCTGAACAACATACTGGCTGGGTAACTGATGAGACGTGATCCTAGGATAGGATACTGGGGGTACGACTAAAGTAGGAAGTTAGGGTGTGGTTAAATTGGCAATAAAGTTCAAATGACAGAGTTCTTGTGTGGATGATTGTTTAACTGTACCTTTCTAGAAAAACTCTTGAACTTTTGAAAGATAGGAGGCAAGGGGAGCTAATCAAAGTTAAAGGAGAGAAAATACAAGTGAATTGGTGTCATCTTATGATTCTACTATGCCTACTTAAGAAATTATAATAAAAAAATAAAAAATAAAAAGCAAGAACTGTAATTGGGCTATACTGCTACTTTTCATGTTCATGAACAGGAGATACATTGAGCGGTAGTTTCTTCTTCTTCGTTTCTGCTGCTTTCTTTGTCCGAAGTCTTATTTCTTGGTGTCTTTATCTGAAGCTTGTTTCTACTCTTTTTTATTCAATTCAACAATCTCCACTAAGTTGATTTTGTATTTCTCATGCTAGAATGTTGAGAAAGTTTCAGGATAACCCATCAATAATGCAACGTGTCTCCAAACATTTCTACTCGGAGGAGGTTTATGATGATTCATCAGATCGACCAAAATTAAGATGGCGTTTCCGGAACTTCTTTGAAGAAAAGGCTGCCAATTTTCAGGTGGCAGATAACCATGACTCCAACATTGAGAAATCAGATCAGAAGATGACCGTTCTGAAGAAGAGTAATTCTGAACCAAAGCAAGCTCAAGTGAGTTTAACTGGCCTTTTCACTCTGGCAAATTGGACAAGTGAAATCCTGCAAGGGAAATACAGTAATATTTAAAAGACTTCTATATTTTTTTAATGGTTGGCAAAATTTTGAAGTTGACAATGAATTCTCTTGCATTATATGAGGATTTCAAAAATATAAATGCATAATTGACAACCTTCTTCGCCTTGGTATTCAGCATGGATAATTCATGTTATACTGTTTAAGCAAATAATAGGCTGTGCTGCACTTTATTTTGTAAAGAAATGGACAAATTCTCTAATGCCCCATAAGTTCCTTCATTTACCTATTTTGGGTAGATTTTGGCTCTCCTTAGTCTTGGTTTTTCATGATCGCAGATGGGTACTGCTGCTGATGCTATGGAGAACCCATTTGACTGCGTTTTTGGGATTCCATCTGAGGTTGATGAGATTCATCACACTGGTAGATCTAGCACTGCTAGATCCAAAGCAACTTCTAAAAGACATGCTCATGGTAGTAAGCGATCTCATCGTAGGCATCGGAAGCATCATCACCAGGAGGCTTCTGACCCTTTGAGCTCATAAACTGTTTGACTGTTAGCTTCTTTAAACATTTTGTCCTGCCAGGAATTATAACTCGAAAAGTATAGCCGTGACTGACCTTACATAGTAGCTAGTTTGTCAATCTAGTAATTGATTCGTTTGCTGGTACATTTAATGGTTGTTTCAGAATTTTCTTTTCTCCTTCCATATGTTTTATATTGATTTCTACAAGCAGGCAAAACTTTACTTGATTTGATACAATAGCATTTTGAATATTGGAAATAGGGACTGCAAATTTTTAATTGGGAAAACTCTTCACATTTCACATTTGTAGTTTTTAAGTCTATCACATTCAAAATTATGTATTTTAGTCTCTCACAAATTTAAAACGTACTATTTTAGTCCCTCGACACACTTACGGGCATATTTTAGTCTGAAACACTTACATGTAGGGTAGGTTACAGTTTTTATAAGTAAATTTGGCAATACAAAAATTTAAATTCTAAACGACATTATTTAAACATCCACTATCATCACCTTTATTTTCCTCCCTTGTCGCTTCTCCTCCGCCATTCTTTACTCTAACAATCCCAATTCTATTCTTTTTGAGACAATTTAGTATTTAAGGTTCCTTACTCTAACAATCCCAATTCTATTCTTTTTGAGACAATGTAGTGTTTAAGGTTTTATATTGCAAATTTTGCCTTTAAAAAATGTTACACCTATATGTGATGCACATCTAATTATTTCATATTAAAATATGTCTGTAATTGTGTCAAGAGGTCAAAATAGTACTTTTGAATGTGTGAGGGACTAAATAAAGGATTATTAAAGTAATTTTTCCTTTCTAATTTGTAGGCAGGACCTTCTATGGAAGAATCTACAATAAATGCATCAAACTGTCTCCTTAATTTCTTTATATAACACTCTTAGTCTGGTCCTTTCAACAATTTTTAACTTGGTTAGCTTCTGTTTTTTGCAACTTCTCAGCAGAGAAGAATTAGTACAAATATTCATCATGCCCAGATTCATATAACACAGATCATATAGATTTGGGATTACGAAGGTTATAATCCATGAAGTTACAAATCTTTAGTATATGCATGGAAAATTCTACGTTCTTTTTAGAAAATTATTCCGTTGTGCTTACTTATATAATAAAAAAAAATATTACATTCTAAAACAACTTCCAGAATATAAAGAATGATCGCTAATAGGATCGTAGAACAATTCCGGTGTGATATTTGTGTATCGGATCTACTGAAGCACCTTACCTAGGGTTTTAGCACCTGAAAATTGTGATTAAATTAAATTTAATTACACAAAAACCTTCTTTAATTAATCTCCACCTCCTATATTCACTCATACAACTAAAACTTTTTATACATATTTATAAATAGTCAATGAATTATGTACAGGTATATACAATTGAACTTATCTAGTACATAATTAGATGAGGCATGTAAATCAAGACATTTGGTTGGATTCTGATGCCAACTTAATTTTCGGAATTCTATCCATAATTTTCATGCAAGTATAAAATCTCCCATAAAAAAAGACAATTGCATATGTACATATCTTCCTCTAAGGTTTATGTGCATGTATATAATATATAGCCATATGATCTATATATACATGCATTTATAAAACAAATAACTTTTGATAAAGTTCTTCAGCAACAATCTTTTTAATTATATCTTTGATAGGCCATTCCATAAAAATTGTAAGTAGTTGATTCATTGGATTCATTTCAAACCATTGACATTTTTTATGGTTCAAATTCTCTGCCACCCCAAGAATCTCAATATTATCAAGATCATTGTGATTTTGGTATTATTGGATTCTTTTAATCCATTTGTTTCTCTACAAATGTCCACCTCCATGAGAATCCATCCTTGTTCAAGCAAAAGAAACATGAACATGATGATGAGGGATGCTTTTGATTCTTCTATGAATGGACATGCTCTCAAGAAACTCAGAAAACTTCCTCATGTCTTTGGCAAGGTCCTAGAATTGCCCTTTAGATCCGATGATGATGTTGCTGTTGAAGATAGCCACGAAAACATCCGATTCATTGCGAAAATCGAGGTTAACAACAATAATGTTGTTAATGATGTGAGGGCTCGTGCCGTCGAGATTCATCCTGGGGTTACCAAGATTGTGGTGAGGAGAGATGGAGGAGATTTGGACTTGTTGCTGGACAAGCTGAACGTAGATACATGGAGGTTTAGGCTGCCGGCGCTCAGCTCAGCCGGGCTTGGCTTCTGCAGTATTTGTCAATGGGGAGCTCATTGTTACGGTGCCGAAAGGAAATTCAAGAGATTTTGGTGCAATGGACGTTTGGCGTGGCGATAGTCATCTTGTTCTTGCTCAGTAAATCAAAGGGTTAACGTTCAAGAAATGATGATAACCAAGAAAGGATTTGCATGAAATTCAGGAGTTTGTTGATTGAAATTTCGTGTGCTCTTTGGATTGTGTTGCTGATGTACTTGATCAGGAATTAAGGTGTCTAGTTTAATGTCCATCTTGATTCTGGATTGGCAAAAAATTTGGTGGATGTAGATGGATGAAAGCCTATGAATCTCGTAAGAATATTTGCTGTATAGAATTCTATACCATTTGTTGATTTTGTTCTCTTAATGGGAAGTAGAAGCTTCTTTCCTTGTTGGTTAGATTTGCAAGTGTTGAGAAAATGATGCAGAGAAAGAAAGGTGTTGAATTGTTGTTACAAAATTTTACTCACAATGTTTCTGTGTTTATTCTCCTCTTTTACATTTCTCCTTTTATGTCACCATACAAATTGTTCTCTCTTCCACATTATGTTAAATTGCATATCACAGAGACATTGCCATCAAAGCATGATAATAAGAATATGGAACTTTTGTTGACATTGATTAACCTCAAATGGTGTCAATCATGGACATTAACAATGGCCATTCTCTGTGCAATTGTAGAAAAATCTCTCCTAACTGTGGCACATAGCAACAAGAAATTTGACCATTTCAACATGTAGGAAGACAGGAAACAGAATTTTGGTACAAGCTAGAAATAAAATTTCAGCACAAGGTACCATGTATATTTGTATAGACACATTACGAGTACAATAAGTCTATCAATCTTCAGTTTCTAGATTAAAATGTTCCTTGAGTGTATGTTTGGCAGTTCTTCCAAATCCCTTTGCCACTTCTTTCATGTTCTTGAGTTTCCTTAACTCTTGTTTTATATGGTCCACCCTGCTCAGGAGAATGGATAAGCATCAGATAAGGCATTAGCATCAGTTGGCGATGCATGCTGTGAAACTTCAGATCCCTCATGGTTAAGCTGTTGATACAGCTTTTGAATACATTTCTTCTGAACAGAAAGGGTTTCCACTGCAAGTCTGTATTCAGATTCTTGCGACTTCTTTAATTCCAGCAGGATGTGATCAATTTCATCCTCAAGTAGTAGAGATTCCAGTCGATGATCAAATTTTGAAGACAATAGTGGCGGTGAGAAGGTTCTCTTTTCTGGAGGAACCTCATGATTCTTCAGTTCCAGAGCTCCATTCTCTATATGAGAAAGCCCTCCTATTGCCCACAGAAACCAGTAAATATCAAGCCTTTCAAAGCAAAAGCGAATCCAATTCCATTAGACTAAGTGGAACAAAAAAATTTAGAGCAGGAATGTCAACAGTTGAGGCTCTATTATTCGTTGAAAAAGGTTTATCCTTCTGAGCTATGCAGCTACAAAAGAAATCAGGTTGTTTTCAAAATGAAAAATAGCCCCATGAGAATGAGAGCATATATATATGCAAGCGATGAGGGGCCAACGCCAAAGCAGAAATATATGCAACAAACCTTTGTCAACTTGAACAGTTGTCAAGAAGATTATGAAACCATATTAAAGCAATCTCATCGTCACATCTCATCTTTCAAGATCTTAGGCAGACACCCCTTAAATGACATGATCACAATAAACCAAATTACAGCTAATCCATGAGATGCTGAAAAATAGGCATGGAGACAGTACTCAAGACTTTCTGGTCGCTGCACTCAAGCACTACAGACCAGTTGTATAGATCAGTTTCTTCAAAGTAATACTCAAAGCACAACACTATCAATCCAATAGGTTTCATTCATACCACTAAAATAGCAGTGAGAAAGGCCAGAAGACTAGAAATTTGTACAGTGTCCGGAGCCCAGCCAGACAACTACACAAGCCCTGCAAGATGACAATTAGGGGTGTTCATAGTTTGGTTTAACCGAACAAACCGGCCGAACCAATTTAGTTTGGTTTTCGGTTTTTGGATAAACCGAATAGAAAAGATTGGATATATGGTTCGGATTTGGTTATTGAAAATAAAATATCGGATTACCAAATTACCGAACTTTTAGTTGTATTAGTTTTAATTTTTAATTTTTTAGTAACCCAATTTCATGTTCCATTCATTCAACACTTTAATATTATTTTTCTTTGTTATTTTTTAGTTTCTAGTGTTAGTTTCAGTAGTTTTAAGTTTTTGTTTTATAATTTGATTAGTTTAATATTAAATTTTATACTTAAATTTTAAATTAACTAGTGAACTTTGGTTAATCGGATTCATATGCTAAAAAAAAAGTTTGGTTAACCAATCAACAGAAAAAAAGTTTAGTTCGGATTTGGTTTTGATTTTCTTGCACCGAAATACCGAAATTTTTTTACTGAATTACCGAAATACTGGTCGATGAACACCCCTAATGACAATTATGACACCAGTGTTCAGTGTGAATCAACCTTTCAAGGCATTGTCCGAAACAATTGTATAGTTTGAAGCTCCACTGAGGGTAGTTTACTGAATAGAAAAGTAAAGGCTAAATTCTTCATGGTACCAAGTCAGACTACAGCTGATTTAAATGCTTAGGTGGGCATGCTTAATATTGTTTCCTGTCCATTGCTGCCTACATGTAACAGTTACGGCTTTTCTTGGATCTGTCTGCCTCATGGTTGATGTTGTCAGACTCCAAGCTAACAGTTTTCTGATCAGTGTGCATTGTTCCATCCCTTTCGAATTTCTAATTTCCAAATATCTTCAAGGTCTGCTCCATTTCTTAGCTGATGTTTAAAAGAGATTGGTCATAATGGTGTCTTGAAATCTAGAAACAATGGACACTGCTTGGACCCAAAAAAAATCTCACATCAAACTAGTTAATAAGCTATACCTTCACCGTCACGGATGAGATATGATGCAACAACTGCTCTGCGCTAGCTCTTTCTGAGCCATGCAAAATAGATTTGCCGACATTGAGAATCATTTCAATATCGTCCTGAGAACCTAGAGATTCACAGGTCTTTATGAGTTTTGTGACATGTGAAACAAGATCTGACCTTGAATCACAGCGCCGGCAATAGTACTCTGCATCCAAACCAATAGTTCCTCCGACTGTTCCAGCCAAGTAAGCTCGGAGACCACAGTTGATGTGGGCAATATGACCACAAGTATTTCCCTTTACTAGTGCTTCACATCTAATGTAACTGTAGCCATCATGAGCTAAACTAATTGTCTTGCAACAAAGAATACTATGAACAACAATCTCGGCAAAAACCAGGTTCACTGCAGCAAATATCACAGAACATGACTCCTGAAGAACTTCCTGTTGCTACTAAACTGCTACATGATTTGTTACCAGCCTTGCAAGCCAGATCTCCAACAGGGGAATCAGAAGCCGAAGTTTCTGCTGTCTCCCCAGAGGGTGGAAACCGTGGAATATCCTCCTTATCATCTGCACCATGGTAGAGCCGTCAAATGGCTGTTGTAGTCTAGCAATTAACCATAAAAAGGTGTTGTAGTCTAGCGATTCATAAGATATTAACACAAGTTCATGTATACATTACATTTCCTAAACCATAAACAGCTCATAATTCTTACAAATTAATTGTTCAAAGAAGATTAGTGTGGATAATATTGTGGAGTTAACCTGACATTTCAGATAGCTGTAGCCGTTTTGCAGGGATCTTCCAACTAAATGAGGCAAAAAATGCATCAACATTAGCATTCGAGAATTTTGACCGGATATACTGCTCAACAAACTTGATGGCTTGCTTGCCATGCCCTTTCTCTTATGACTAGAACTCTCGAGATGTTTTGGAGGATAAAGGTATCTATCCCTGAAGTGTCCAGAAGGTGCAATCCTTTGCCCTACTTTCCAACTCCAGTTATCCCCGGGATTAGGCCAGTTAATAGGAGCATAAGGCAAACCCTCACCACAATCACCTACAGAAACTGGACTAAGGTGAAATCCATTTTCTTTTCGAGTCCCAGATAGGCTTCCACTACTGGCATCCGGACAGTCAATCTCCATAGATTGCTCCATTGGTGACCTGCGCAAAAGTAAGAAGATGTTGTTATAAACAAGAAATCTGAAAACTTTAAGATTTTTGCTTATGAATTCATTCTGGATTAATCCATAGCCTTTTATATAAAACTAAGAACAAAGACTGTGCTCGAGATTTTTGATTCAGCACTTAAATCAACAAATGAACTTGATTCAGGTATGCCAAATTAACAAAATACTCCATATATTAGATCAGCAATTTAAATCCAATAAATAGACTTGAGTAACCTGTGTCCACCTGCCACCTAACAAGAAATGAGGAGAAATTGAATTAACCTTAGTTGAACACCTAGATCATTGAGCTTGAGGTAGAACTAGAACAACTAAGCTCAAGCTTCAAGCTCAAACTCAACCCAACTGACACAACCCGAGTTAAATTCAGCTTGACTCAACTCGTCTGAACTAAAATCATCCCCTTTCCTTCAGAAATGATCATATTTTACGAACTTCTATCAAATTCTCCACTCCCAAGACTATTTTCCAAACTTTATTCACTCAACATTTTTGGCGGCAGCATTTCAAGTTTTAAATTGAACCGGAAAAAAAAAATCAACTTACAGGAATTATATTTTGGCATCAACTTACAGTAAAAACAACTAATCCTCAGTCCTATTAAAACTGTGACTTTTTCAGTCAAATAGTAAGTTATTCAGCTCCACATGTCACATAAATTCAACTTTTTTCAAGAATCACAAATTTTTCTGTAAACAACACATTTTTTGGATTTAATTATTCACTAAAAAAATATTTTTTTTTAAAAAACCAACAAATCAAAATAAATTAATCTGGCAAAATTTTACCTATTTCACTAAAAAGTCAAAAACTTAATAATCAAATTGGAACAATTTAACCGAACCAAAAATACCCAAAAAAAAAAAGAAAAGATTTTTACTACTTGCAATTCACATATAATCCCAAAAACACTGTATTTTTCAGTCTGCAAATGTACAAAATACGCTTCTGCATGTATAAATATCAATGTACACAAATACACACAGTAGATTGAGAATATACCTTGAAGAAATTTCGTAGAATCTTGATACAAGCTTAAATTGATTGAGAACAATAACTTTACCTGATTAAAACAAAAAATAAATAAATAATAAATTGGAAAGTGAGATTTCAAGAATTAATTACTTAATTAACGATAATCATTACATAATTCTAAAGCCTGATTAAATAAACAACAAAATTTACTTGCTTATATATATAGCAAATTCGAAAGAGAGAAGAAAAAGAAATGCGGGAGCAAGAAATTACATAAGGAGTTGAGCGTATCTGATTAAGAGAAACCCCAAAACCCCCTCATTGACTCTCTGGACTTGATTGACTCTGTTTTAGTCTCTTTTGTTCACCGCTTATGACTTTTTAATTTGCAACGGCAACATTATTTATGGGCTTTGTCCAAATTCCTTGTGTGAAATTCCAGCTCTGCCCATTGGATTTCTTCATTTCCTAGGCAATTTTTCAGTGTTTACTTTCTTTAACTATTTTATGTATGTGTATATTGACAGTGGAAACGTGTTTTAAATTGTGTTTTAGTTTGGCTTGATTGTTATTCGAGTCAAGTTCGAATCTAATCTTAGTTTGGGTTGATGATCGAAACATATTTTAGATGGTGTTTGAATTTGACTTGATTATTATATGAACCAATCTCGACTCGAATTCGAGTAAACTCATTCGAATATATTTAAAATTTAAAATTCTATGTTCTTGTCTATCGAGTAAAGTTGAACAAGTTAACTGACACTAAACTTTTTTCATCGGTATTTTGTGTGATAACCTATTCCCATATTAACTAAGGAGAAAAGAAATGTTTTGTACATAATATCTAGAGTAATGGGTTACTAATAATTTAAATTAAGCATTTCGCCCAATAATTTAGGATCAAAAGTTATTGAGTCAATTTAGAGTCTGAAGTATTACAATTTCATTAGTGGTTTTCACCCAATAATTTAGAATCAAAAGTTATTAGGTCAATTCAGAGTTTGAAATATTACCATTTCATTAGTGGGCATTTTCATCCAATGATTTAGAATAAAAAGTTATTGGGTCAATTCAGAATCTGAAGTATTACAATTTCATTAGTGGGCATTTTCGCCAAATAATTTAAGATCAAAAGTTATTGGGTCAATTTAGAATATCAAGTATTACAATTTTATTAGTGGACAAACTAATTTTGAATAAACTTTTATTTAGTCGAGCTCAAGTCAATTACAAACTACCTGCCTTTCTTCGTTTTTAATTCTACTTGATTTTTTATTTGAGTTAGACGAATTACTAACTTTATTCAAAATTGATTTATCAATAATCACGCCAAAGTTGATCAGTAACTTCTTAGCTTATATTAATAAGCCAAAAGATTGACAATTACAAACCAAAAAATCAAGAAAGTTTAAATTTGTATCAGTTCACTCCATGACAACTCATTCAATTTTGGATTGTGATGATATCAAAATAATACACCCAATGATAACATTACACGTGGTTCCGAACTCAGATCCATTAGAGGTATTTTAATAATTTTATTCTCATGGTCCAAATAAACTCAAATGGGTCAAGTATTATATATTCGACCCGCGAATCGATCCGACCCATCAGTTTAAGGTATAAATATCAAAATGACATATCATATTCAAAAAAATTACTTTCCTAACTATTCAATATCGAATTTTCTATCTGAAATTTACGTTATTGTCGAAATACTAACTTGAGCGTCGGAACCTACCTTAGGGGAATTCAAAACCCAGCTCTTTTTATTTTCAGGTGATCCGGACGTGAGTACTACGTGCGGTGCTTAACTTTTATTTTGGACGACACTGTACGCGGGTTAACACTAATTTAAAATTTTCGTATCAATATTTGGTGCTATCTGTGGGAAACTGAACTAAAAGTCATCATACTCATGACACCTAACACGCAAACACTCCAACGGAGCAACATCGATAAAGGCAAAGAAGTAAATTCCCAATATCGCTTCCTGTTCATGCCCAACGAGATAGAACACCAACTTACATCCTTCAGGGTTGAACTTTTGTGACATCTTCCAAGTTATGCCTTACTCACACCTTCTGAGATTGAACTTTGGTGACACCCTGTGGGGTCACATTTTACTTGTGCCTTCTGAGGTCACTCTTTACTTACGACCTACGGGATACAACACAGTCAACACTTGCTCACACCCTCTAGGGTTGAGTTCGACTGACACCCTCGGAGGTCATGCCTTGCTCCCATATTCTGAGGTCATTCACATCTTACTTACGTCCTCTGGGTACAGTACTTGCTTACGCCTTGTGGGGTTGAGCTCACTGACACCTTTCGGGGTCACGCTTTGCTCGTACCTCCTGAGGTCGCTCCTTACTTACCCTATCCAAGGAACAATACTTCCTCAAACCCTCCGAGGTTAAGCCCGACTGACACCATCTAGGTTCATGCCTTGCTCGTACCTTTCAAGGTTGTTCCTTACTCCTTCTGGGGTACAATTTTTTCTCAAGTCCTCCAGGGTTGAGCTCAATCAGCATCTTCTGGGGTCACTCTTTAGTCATGCCTTTCGAGATCGTTCCCTACTCACTCTCTCCGGAGTAGAACACTTGCTTACACCCAGGGTTGAGCCTTGCTGACACACTACAGGTTATACCTTGTTCTCGCCTTCCGAGGTAGCTCCTTACTAATGTCCTCCAAGTTAGAACACTTGCTCATGCCTGCTAGTATTGAGTCCTGCTAACCCTCTACGGGGTTATGTCTTGCTCACGTCTTCCAAGGTGAGTCATTCCCTACTCATGCTCTTCGGGATAAAATACCTTCTCACACTGAGTCCTGCTCATACCCTTTTCCTTATTCACGCCCTCCGAAGTCGTGCTCTAGTCATGATTCCTTACTCCCTTACCAATTATTTTAAGTATTCAAGTACTTAGAAAATTTTTTGAGATCATAATCTCTCCTTGGAGAATACCCTCTGATTTATTTTTCTTACTTGAGACATATTTGGTCCAAAATATATGCAAAAGTTATCAAATTTTTCAAAATTTATTTTTCACAAAAAATAAAATAAAATGTAGTACATAATAATAAAAAATTTTGAAAACGTAGCTTGCACAGGAAAATATATAAGTGCAGCTACCTATACAAGTATTAAAAATAAAATAATAAATAACTAGCACTTAACCAAAAAAAAAAAAAAAAAAGTTAAGCTAATAATTCTTGCCCGGAGTCGTGTGGGTAAGTTGAAGTTGTACTACCAGTACTGCAGTACTTTGGCATGGAGTAGTAGTAGACTCTGGGGTACCTTAGACGTGGGGTGGTAGTAGTATTGGAATAGTCGAAAATCCTAATTACTATGTGATTCATACAAATTCTAAAACTATGGGACCGCAACACTGAGGCAGTAGAAACTCCACAACACTACTTCGTTGCCGTAGCGAACTCCATAGCATTATTCTACAGCAGTAGAGAGTCCACAAGTATTGTTACTTGTGACAGAGAAATTTCAAAGTTATTTTACTCCAAAGAAAATTATGTACATAATTTTAAATTTGACTCAGGTACAGCATGACATAATTAAATTTTTTATTTTTCTACTCCGGTAGATAGACATTTTTTAAATAACTCTTAAATAAATATTAAAAAATATTTTTCCCAGATAAATAATTTTCTAAGTCATGAAATTGGCTCCGGTCAATACTACGGCTCCGGTCGAGGTGCGAATACGGCATCAAGTGTTCGGCACTCTTAACCGAAAAATTTCGACTTGAGATCAGGGGAAAAATGATGATGCCAAAATACGGCATACACCCAATGATAATATTACACGTGACTCCGGAGCTGGTCCATTAGGGGTATTTTAGTAATTTTACCCTTGTAGTTCACATAATCTCAAATAGGTCAAGTGCTATATATTTGACTCGCGGATCAATCCGACCCATCGGTTTCATATATAAATATTAAAATAGCAGGTCAGATTCAAAAAAATTACTTTCCTAATTATTCAATATTAAATTTTCTCCCTGAAATTTATTTGTCGAAATACTGATTTGAGTGTCGGACCCTACCTTATGGGACAAAGCCTCGCTCTTTTTATTTTTAGGTGATCCGAACGTAGGTACTACAAGCGATACTCAATTTTTACTTTGGATGATACTGCACACAAATTAACCCTAATTTAGATTTTCGTATCAACAGATTGTATTAAAAAATCGAGTTGAAGTGCAGTTAAAATGGATGAAAATACAGACCAAATAAGATAATGTAAAAGTAATTTTTCTATTCAAATTAACAAGAACTTATTCTTAAAATTGTATCACTTAGTCACCTGAAAAGTGATTTTTATACTCTTACCATGTCCCTAAACTTGCGTGGTAGTGAACTTCTACATTTAGGCTAGCAGTTATGGAGTAAAATTTTTAGTACCCAGTGTCTGGGGTATTATACAACTTAGTCATCAATGTTTTGGACAAAATATATTTAGTCTTCACAATTTTAGAATTTGAACAAAATTAGAATAATTGATAGAAAATTAGAATTTTTAACAGAAACAAGCCACATATTGGTCATGTGACCGTTAATAAATGCCCAAAAAATTAAAAATCGCAGATAAAAGCAAAAAATCTTAAAAAATCAGAAATACAAACTTGAAAACCACATTTAATTAATATTAGAATCTCATTTTAACCAAAAAATAAAAATAAAAATTGTGGTTTGAACCCTTTTCTCTATTTTAACCCAAAGTTCTTCTTTTTTCTTTAATTCAAGAATAACTCTAATCCTTCAATCCCTTCTATCACTTTGTCTTCCTTAAAGACAATCACCTAAATTCCTTCTATTTCCTTTGAAGATCGTGGGGAATTGATTGTATGGGATGAGGTTGACGTTAGTGGGATAAGCATTCAAGGGAAATGGAAGGGATTGCTGATCTCCTTCAAGGAAGACAAAGGGAAGAAGAGATTGAAGGATTATAGTTCTTTTGGGCTAAAAAGAAAAGAAGAATTTTGGGTTAAGAGAGAGAAAAAGAATTCATACCCAACTAATATTTTTGGGTTAAAATGAGAGTTTAATATTAAATGTGATTTTTAAGTTTTTATTTTTGATTTTTTAAAGATTTTTTTGCTTTAATATGGTTTTTAATTTTTTTTTGGATATTTATTTAATGGTCACGTGATTAGCATGTAACCTATTTTTATGAGAAATTTTGATTTTTCGTCAATTGTCTTAACTTTGTTCAAATTTTGAAACTTTAAGAACCAAATTTGTTTTGATCGAAACTTTAAAGACCAATTTACATATTACCACAAATATTGGGACTAAAAATATATTTTCCCCATATTACTCTGCATTTATCTATAGTGTTATATGGCAAGTAATAGTCAGTCACCAAGTGTAAGAACAAAATGATGCAAAATGAATGATAAAGCTATTTCTCAAATCTTATATCATCTCAAATTATGGCTACAAGGATTCATTGCACTATTTTTGATGATTTATTAATAAAGGTTAAGGAGTTAATCTGCTTTTGGCCAAATTTGAGTTTAAATATGTCATCAAGTTAATCAATCCATAAATGATAAAATTCAAGCGCAAATAAACAATAAACACCATCGGTACAGAAATAGTCCAACCCCGGAGAATTGTCGTCTTTGCAACTGGAGTACAAAATGAGAAGTTCTCCAGTCATGTTACCATTTTGTTATGCTCTAAAGCTTGTACAATACAAACTTTCAAAGCACAAAATATTTTACTGTACAAAACTTCAAAGCACAACCGGATGGTTCGATCATATAATTTTCCGTCAAAATGATGTAGATATAGTCCTACTGGAAAAGAAACTATATCAACAGGAAAGCTAGTTTGCAATCAAAAGGAAAAGCCATCAAGTAGAGCAAATTTAGCAAGAATCTCAGCTTCTTGCTCAGCTGATTTCTTCTTTTTGAGCTCCCATTCTTGCTTTTCAGAGTTGGCTACCTGAACCTCGTGAACGATCTTTGGCAGACATTCCATCACTCTTTTCTGATTGCTTGTATATTGAACAATCTTCTTGTTGGTGGCCTTAACATTCTGCATAAGCGTTGCTCGACGTTCTTGTAGTGCAGAAATTTGTTCATCGATTTCCAGTATAGCTAACAATGCA
This sequence comes from Cinchona pubescens, assembly GCA_025175665.1. NCBI lineage: Eukaryota > Viridiplantae > Streptophyta > Magnoliopsida > Gentianales > Rubiaceae > Cinchona > Cinchona pubescens. Next base: position 781,897 of record JANKKI010000394.1, read on the forward strand.
GATGCTTCTTCAGCCTGGGAAGCTTCTAGTTGCTTCTTTGCATCATTGTATTCATTCCTAAGTGAAGCAACATTCACTACCTTGGCATTGAGGTCCGCAAAGAATTTATCGGCTTGTCCTGATAATTTCTTAGCCTCTAGGAAACTGTTACTGGTCACTGGGATTTCCTCAATCAACTCTAGCATGGAAAGTTCTCCAGGATCCCTTTCCTAAGTGTTGGATCATCTTTCAGCTTAGTTGTCAGGACAGTGAGTTCATAAAGCTTGTTAGAGGTAGCTAAACAAGCATAACCCATAGCTAAGAGGGAAGAAAGTTTTGCTCGAGTTTCGGTCATGCCTTCTCCTTGGGAAGATGAAGAGCTAGAAACTTCGGGTTTAGGTAAAGGCAGAGAGAGAATTTCATCAAGGGAATTGAGGAACCTATCAAAGTCCTCTGGAGCCAGTTTGGTTTGAGGTTCGTCAACTAGATTCAGAGTATTTAGACTTTGTGGTTTGGAGTCGATTGGAGAGTGAAAGGCACTATGATTGGGAGAAATAGCAGCTTGGCTATCGGAGACCTGGCTACTTTCCAAAGCCTTAACTATCCCACCACTTGCTAATGTTTGTTCTTCCTCTGAGGAAATGTCGAGCACAAGCTCTTTTGCACAGTGTTCAGAAGATTTCTGGCTTCGTTTCCTCATTGCAGGTATTCGTTTGTAGACTTCATCAACTCTCTTCATTTTACCTCTTGCTTTTCCAGACAAGTCTGATTCAGGACAAGGGCTCCATTTCCCTGTCAGAAAGAAAGATTATGTTGCAAAACCAAAGCTTCCAATACAAGAAGGCCTTCAGTTCTAACTTTCTTCACCCCTCCATAAAAAAAATCTACGACGAACTTAATACTGAAAAATGTTTAGAGTTTTACATGCCAACTAATGTCATATGAGCTTTGGAATTGAGTCTGAAATGTAGTCAATTTATAAACTATGATTCCAATAGAACAGCTGTCTTTGGCAGAAGACTGCTAATAAGCTAAATCAATTGATACCTTAGCTTGAGAAAAATATCATTAGAACTCAATAGGAAACCGAAGAAAAACTGTAAAAACGTTTATGTATTTAGGGACAGGCAATAAAAACATGAAAAGATAACTTGCAACTCAAGACCATGAGCAAATCAATAATCCTTTCCTTTTTCATTTAGCTTGAATAACTTTTTTGTGTCCAGACTCAATGCGATGTGGGACTTGGCGAGCAGCAAATGAAGCAAATATCAACCAAGAAATTCCTTTTACTTTCAACTGCCCTTATTAGTGGAAGATTACATTGCAAAATCTAGAATTATTCAGTAGAAGAGCCAAACAAATGATGTTGGACATTCCATGTTCAAAAAGTCTTCTGAACATTAAAAATAGGAGCTTGCTTGTATGAAGCTGACCTTTTTTCACAGACACTGCTTCTGCTGGAATTTCCCAATTGAATGATTCGAAAAATGAATCAATGTCGGCCTCAGGGAATGTTGATGCAAGATAACGCATAACGTGTGGCTTGCTGTAAAACATTAGTTTCCTATTAGGCTTCTCTTGGAGCCTTTGCGGAGCATACAAGAACCGATCATGATAGAATCCCGAACCCTTGATTCTACTCCCAACTCTCCAACCCCAAATATCACCAGGATTTGGCCAATCCACAGGAGCATATGGCAAACCTTTGCCAGACTGACGAAGTGGAACTGGCTTAACAAGCCTTACGATTTATCAGATTTCCGTTTTGAAGGTAGGCAGTCATTATCTTCCTTAGAAACATCAGACTTCATCTTTTGATACTCTACAAAAGTAGACGTCAATGGAACTCAATCTCTCTGGTTCACCATCAATAACTGATTGGAATAAAGCAAACCGGACAAGCACATGAAAAAAATAAATCCTATTGCATAACTATACTTTCTGAAAGTTTTACAAGTACCCCTTTTGCTTCAACTTTAGATTTTCAAACAGAAACTTTTCCTCTAGACTCTTTCACTCTTGTTCAATAGCAAAGTGCTTTACTTGCAGTTCTGTGTTAGATATTTAGCAGAAAGACTACTTAACTTCCAAATGTTGAATTCCTAAATTTGTGGACAAAATTTTCTACCTCAAACCAAAAATAAAAAATCAAAGGCAATCGAGATTGCTGCAGAGGATAACCTTGAAACTAAACAATTTATCCTAATAAGTAATTGAATAGATTAAACTGCAATAAACAAGAGTTTGCTAAGCATGAAAACAGCAACAGGCAACATGTATTAGGAATACCAATCCAACAGTGAAAGAAGAAGTTCCTACATTTCTAATCACAAGATGAGACTTTTACCCTTCTATGCACACAAGAATCTCCACATTAGTATCCAGAAGATGATGCATTCGACCGAAAAATGCAAAAATCAAACAAAATCAATTTTGTACCCACAATTTTTTTTTCACAATCTGGATTGAAGAACTAAAAATCTGATTTCTTTGGTTGACTAATAGAATGACCTTTTGCATGAGACAAACTCCTAAATATAATAGCATTGATTCACTCAATCATTAATAACATGCATTAGATGATCACTTTGATTCTTGCAATTGATGAAAAGGATTACCAAAATTTGCACTGACTAACTCACTATTCATTAATAACATGCATGCATGCAAACATAATTCTTATCAATTAAAGGGTCCCTCCAAAAAGAAAGAGTTTCATTTTGACTCTCCCCTCCAACACCAACAAATTCCCCTTAAAAATAAATCCAATAAAAGGGTTATCAATAAAATGCAGAAATTCTAAACCAAAATCAAGATAATAGCAATTAGCCAAAGAACATTTGCATGTTAAAGTGATCAAAGAGAAGAAATGTATTAGCAAAAATCATAAATTACTTACAGCAAAAATCCCACAAGTGAGAAGAAAAAAAGAAAGATAATGGAAAGGAGAAGGGTGAATCAGTGGAGGGTTCAGCTCAGCTCTGATGAATAATGCCTAGGTTGTAGTGTAGAAGTTATTGGGGGTCAGCTCAGCTCTGTTTTAGTGCTGTGTTGAATGTTGATCATTTTGGAAATTGGATGAATTTACTAACAACTAGCAGCTCCTTACAATGACTATTTCACCCATGTCTGTTTACCAGTTTTTAATGTTTCGGTTCTGCCAAGGTATATATTGAGTTTCACCCTTCATTTTATTTAATATGGTCAAAATTTAAGAGAGTATTTAACTTACTAGTAAAATATTTTTTCGTGTAGTTGTTCCTCAATTAATCCAAATTCTAAACTTTGTTACTAGTTGATTTTAAAGTTTTAAATTTTAAAATAGTTTGTGAGAATAATTAATGTTAAAACATGACTTGTACTATTTTTTGAAACTTGAATGAAGGGTAAAATAAGTAAAATGGCTTTTATACATTTACCATTTTAAATAGTGACAAATAATTTAAAACAAAGACAAATAAAAAAAGACATATAAAATAAGATGGAGAGAGTATTTGTTAATGAGCAACAAAATCTAACATGATAGATATATCAACATCTCAATCCTTCATCTCATCAAAACGCTTTGAATCCTCTATCCTACTTATTTTGTCTTAATTGCTAGCATACAAATAATGAAAACATAACATACAAGTAATGAAATATTCATTCCTTTTCAAAATAACTGTTATTTTAGATAATTTATCTTGTTCTATATTATTTGTCGTTTTAGAAAATCAAGAAAGTATTAAATGATATTTTTTTAACTTTTATCCTTAGTGCTACATTCATGAAGATAGAAGTTTATGTAATTGGGATATTAATGTAAAAAGGTATTTTGAACTATTCTTTTGTAAAAGTGATACAATTTATTAATTTACTTAATCTGTATATACTAATTAAATATGATAATTATTTTAAAATGAAAAGAATAAGAGATTAGTAGGGAAACCGCAATGAAAGATGTTATGGCTCATCAAAAATATTTTTTGGAACAGTTAAAGCTTTTGTAGAGTTTGGCCCTGTTTCCCAAAGAATCATCCTTGTTAAATGTGTTAAAAATATAAATCCCACATCGACTAACCAAAAAGATCCTGAGCTAATTAATAAGTTCCTGGGCCACTCCACTTATCACCAATTGGTTTTAAGATGGAAGCCCATGTTCTTTAACAATGGTATCAGAGTTAGCCCTCAAGTGTTTTCCAATCTATCCACACGTGCCTTGGATCCTGTCCAACCCTTTCCAACGGGCTCTCTTCTGTCCACGTGTCCAGCACCTTCCAACGGCCTCTCTTCTGTCTAGCCCCTTACCAGCGGACTTTCATACGTCTGACCCACGTGTAGACAGAAGAGAGCCTCTAACCCTTCCAAATGAACTCTCATACGTCTGACCCACGTGTCCAAGGCTCTCTTCTGTCTAGCCCCTTCCAGCGGGCTCTCATACGTCTGACCCACGTGTCCAAGGCTCTCTTCTGTCTAGCCCCTTCCAGCGGGCTCTCATACGTCTGACCCACGTGTCCAAGGCTCTCTTCTGTCTAGCCCCTTCCAGCGGACTTTCATACGTCTGACCCACGTGTCCAACCCCTTCCAACGGGCTCTCTTCTGTCTAACCCCTTCCAGCGAACTCTCATACGTCTGACCCACGTGTCCAAGGCTCTCTTCTGTCTAGCCCCTTCCAGCGGGCTCTCATACGTCTGACCCACGTGTCCAAGGCTCTCTTCTGTCTAGCCCCTTCCAGCGGGCTCTCATACGTCTGACCCACTTGTCCAGGGCTCTCTTTTGTCTGACCCCTTCCAGCGGGCTCTCATACGTCTAACCCACGTGTATCCCAAAGTTTTATGTCCAACCCAAGTCACATGTGAGAGGGGTGTTAAAGGTGTTAAAGGTATAAATCCCACATCAACTAGTCAAAAAGATCATGAGTTAATTAATAAGCCCAATTATCACCAATTAGTTTTAAGATGGAAACCCTTGTTCTTTAACAATCCTAATCCGTCACCAACATAAGGGGGAAAAAACAAAGAAAAAAGGGTTAATTACATTTTATTTTATCACTTTAAATTCTAGTATTAGTAATATTTTAGTTTATAAGATTATCTTTTAATCACTAAATTCTTTTGACGGATAATCACTCTAACGGCTCTTGAAATGTTAGCTAATGGACAGATATAGTCTTCGATTAATTACATGTTATCTCTTTAAACTTTAGCATTACTAACATTTTAATTTCTAATATTATTCTTTAAATATTTAATCATTTTTTATGTCAAGTCAGTGTTTTTACTATTATATTCTTATTTTACTCTATTTTTTTACCTCTATTTGTTCTTCATCTTGTGTCCAGTAATACTAGTACCACCACCACCATGGCCAACAACAAAAAACAATACAGTTTTTCCTTTTTCTTATTTTAAAAGCTTTTCTTTTTATTTTTGATTGGCCCAAATTTAAAGAATAAAAATTAATTCAAAAGTTTTAAACTCATGGTATATCCTTCTATTTAACCAAAAGTTCAGGTTGAAGTTATTCTAATCAACAGGATCATTAGATACGGAGATGCTTAAAATTTATTGTTGGTTTGATTTGTCATCCTCTCAACTAATCTCGCCTAAAAACGTGAGCAAAAATGCAAATTCAATTTCTATGCATCTCTTCTTCGTGTCAAATTCTACATGAATCAATTACATCTATATGAAAATTTGATTTATTAGACAAAAATAAACAAAAAAAGAGATAATAATAGAATAGAAGTAAAAAAAAAAAAAAAAGTCAAATTATTTAGTTGAAATAATAGAAGAACTTTAGTTAGAGATGTTCATTCTGATCGGTTGAACCAATCTGACTGATCTGAAAAAAGGGTATTTGAACTGCATTCTAAAATCGAGTCGGTTAGATGACCGGGTTACTCAAGTTGAAGGAGGTTGGGTATCGGGTCACATTTTAGTGACTCGCTAGGTACCCTACCCGATCAATTTTAGGGGTAATTTTATAAATTTGGTTAATAGGGTTTTATCAGAAGTTAATACCTATTAGGGTTATTGGTAGTCTCGCACCTCTTCTTCTTCAGTTCTTCAACCTGCCACCTATTCCTCATCTTCCCTTTTTCTTCCTTAGTTGTGTTAGTCTAAAGCCGTTATTAAGCCTTTTAAGCTTGTCTATTGTCTTTTGAGATGTATTTCGTGAGTTAATTGTTGTTGCTATTGGCCGGTTACTACTTGTTAGTTTGTTGGTATTGGGTTGTAATATTAGGATATATTTTGTGACTTAGACTTAATTGTTGTTAACTTAATTGTACAATTAACTTGCCTATATATTTTTGTTACCAATGAGAGTCGGGTACTTTGTCAACTCTACAGCTACCTCTTTTGTAGATATTTGGTGGGCTTTGTATGGATCGGATAGAGGATAAATTTTTTTTTGACTCGATTGGGATACTTGACCCTCTTTGCAGGTATTCGGTAGGCTTTGTATTGACCGGGTAAATGATCGAAATTTTTTTGACTAGGTCAGTGAGGGTCGAGTATCCTTTTTAGTTCATGAACTGGGTACTTGGTCCATGAGCATTATCCGGTCCATGAGCACCTATAATTTTAGTGCTCAAAAGATAATATTAGAAAATGAAGTGTTAAGACACTAAAATTTAAGGGAGTAAAGTATAATTAATCCAAGAAAAAAAACAGAGAAAATGATATATTGGCCCCAGTAATACCCTCAGCCAGCCCAAAGCCCAACACAAGAAATATCCAAAAACCAATAAACATCCAAGCAAAACTATTCATTTTCACCGTTCTTACAAACCCCTCCAAAAAAAAGGATTAATTATGTTTACCTCCCTTGAGGTTTGATCATATTACGAAAAGAACCTTGTATAGAGATTTAGTAAAATTAAAGTCTACCCCTTTGAATAACTAAACGTTTAACAATTACCCCCTTCCCATTATTAGTTGTTAGAAATGTTGCTGATGTCAGCACAAAACGATTGTGGAAGGCCAAAATACCCTTAAAGAGCCAACACCAATATTCCATTTCCAAAAGTACCATTTTCCCAATCCCATCTCCACTATTAGCAGCCACCAACTACTAGCCTGGTCTCGCACATCAGTCTCAACCTCACCGCACCAAGGACTTGTCAAAAACTATTGAAAAATATACACTCACAAATCTTCAAAGTTGAGACCAAAGCAAAACAAAATCTCTTGGCTTGCTTAGTCAAATCAAGGTCATGCTTCGGGTTGTAAAAAACACAAACAGAGACGTAAAAATGTTTCAATAAATGAAACCCAGAAAGAAAAAGATACTCTAAGCATGATAAAATTAACATAACTCCAAACATCAAAGGCCACAAACGATGTGAATTAATGAGAGATAAAAGATAAACAATCAGATTAGAAATTAATCATGATTCATGACATAAATCAAATCCATACAACTTCAATTTTTAATCTTATTTCTTTATTCAAAAAGCGAACATAGCGAAAAAGTTAACAAAGACATAGCGGCTGCCAAAAGTAGAAAACAAACATACCCCAACAAACCACAATAAAACTGCATAAAGTTAAATTCTTGAAAAAGTTAGCAATATACTAAAAAAAAAAAATCATTTATTTTATAGTATTAGTCAGCCACCTCTAACCAGTTCGTCTCTCTAAACTCCATCAAAAACTTGAACTTCACCTCAACGATTCTCTAATTTCTTCTTGACATCGCCGACGGCCCGAGAAAATTGTGGGTAAAATTTGGCAAAGGGGACTAGAAGTGTTGAAGAGGAGAGATGAGAAGAAAGATTGTATGCGTGGAGAGGAGAAAAAGATTGGGAGTGTCAGACACCAAAGAGGTGAATAATAAGTAGTTGGAATGTTGAATCAGATAACGAGAGGCTTAAGGAAAATTGAGGAGATGGCGGATGGACTTGGGTTTTGAAAAGATAAGGATAATTTAGTCCTTTGCTATTTTAATTTTTTTGACATTAAAAAAATACAATTTTAGCTGATAAGTGAGAGGGATATTTTAGTCTTTGAACTTATCCTGTTATATCCTAGTAACGGAAGTTAGCAAGAAGGGCTCCTTGTAATTTTACTAAACCACAAGGTTCTTTTTGTAATATGGTCAAACCTCAAGGGAGGTAAATGTAATTAACCCAAAAAAAAGAACTACAAGTCCAGTCCAGAACCATACAGAGTCAAATAGAGTCATCACCACCTCTCAGAAAATGGCAGCAGCTGAAGGAGTATCCCTCAATCATGTTTCCCGTGAATCTTCAAATATTAAGCGCTTAGCTCAATTCTACAAAGAGGTCTGTACTCTGTACTGTACCCTATAAATATTCAGCGAAGAATTCTACTTTATTAATCAATTTTTAAGGTTCTTTCTTTCTTTTGGTGGATGAAGCCAATGGTGATTTAAGGTTGTGGGTTGATGCAGATATTTGGTTTTGAACGTGTGGAAAGTCCAAAATTCGATTTTGATGTAATATGGTTGAAATTGGGTCCATCTTTTTACCTTCATTTAATTGAGAGGGATCCCACTACAAAGCTCCCTGAAGGTCCCTGGAGTGCCTCCTCAGCTGTGGCTGATCCCAAGAACCTCCGTAGAAGTCACCATATCTGCTTCTCTGTTTCCAATTTTGACTCCTTTGTTCTGACCCACAAGGTAGTACATCTTTTTAGTCAATAAAAAAAAAATCAGGGGATCTTTTTGTTATCATATAGTATTTTGTTAGTAGGAAATTATTTGGTTTTTGATGGATTAAACATCTAGTGAAAGTTTGTTTCTTGAAAATCTAATGGAATTAAAGCTTCAATCTTTGTTTCTCTTGGACATGGTTGATGAGGTTCTCTGTTTTAGCCTGGGCAGTTCTGATATCGAAACTGGAATTTTGAAAAAAATAAGTCAATGGAAAACTTGGGGTGCAAGTTTGATGTTATTTACTTTCGAACATTTTTGTTGTAAAGAACTTTAGGAAATAGGTATCAAAATCTAATCTTTGGTTCTGTTTTGAGTTCAGTTTTCTGTCCATTGGTATGACTTCAATTTATTCATTATTGTTGTTTTTACTTGACGGGATGTCAACTTTAAACTTAATAGCAATTATATCGTGAGATTGTAGATTGTTGTTATCCTGTTGTCTTATTCCACACCAATATCATGCATTACACTCTAATTTTGGTTGGTGAAATTGAATCCTTTGCTTGTTCCACTCTAAATCATCCCTTATATTTGTAACCGGTTGCTTTATAGCTAAATAAACTGTTTTGTGATGAGTGACAGCTTCGAATTTTGCTTTCTTTATGTCCCATGTATTTGAAACTAGGCTATGGAGGAATGTACATTGGCATGCTCATTTACTTCTTGGCATTTGGGAATATAGTAATGAGAAAGGGTTATTTTCAATATTGTAAGCTCCTTCACAAATTTGAATTAGTTTTTGCACTTATAAGAAGCTTCCTCCAGTGTATTCTATGGCACTAGTAGTATTCTCAGGTTTTGTCTTTATCAGTTCTCATTCACTGGTTGGATCATGGATGCAATCCTGGAGCAGTATAATTGAACTTAAGAGATTCATTGAAATATGGTATCGGATACAGCTGATTTTGGCAGCAAGAAGAACAGTAGGATTGTTCTCTTTAGCTCATAAAACTCAAATTGTTGTCTGAGAAACTATTTCTGTGCATATAACCTTCATTTTATTTGAGTCACATGGTAGAGCAGTAATCTCAGGTTCTCTTTTTCAAGCTGCTAAGAATGCTTTGTACTGTGTTTATGTTAACTTGCCAAATCTATGTGATAGAAGTTGAAACAGAAGTTCAGATACTATACTTCACATAATATGTCGGCCTGGAAAAAAAATTAATTTTCACCCATGCTCCTAGTTTGCTTGTGGAGTGTAGCAAGCAGAAAACAGATTGGATAACATAGTCCAATTCCTCATGATATTGAATTAGCTAGTGTTGGCCTTGGACCATGTGAATTAGTAAATCAATGCCTTGCCTATGGAGAGGTTTTCTTTCTTTATGCATTGACCATTTCAATGAATTATAAATTGGAAGCCGCCATGAGGACTGATACATTTTTTATAAATAAGCAGACAAAGAATGAGCAACTAAGGGGTTAAATAGCACCGTTAATTTGGTGAAGCAGTTGAAAAAAAAAACATTGAAAAGGTTGGATTGGCTGATGATGAGTAAACTACTACTAATTCAGAAATTATTAGTTTTCTTCTGTAACAATTAAAATTTAGGATGTTCTGTAATTCGGAAGCCTAGGTAAATCAGTTTAAAGTTCTTTCCTTTCCTCTTTATGCTTAAAAAATAAACATGTTCTTGCCATGCAGGAGAAGGGGATCGACATCCACCAGAAGACTCGACCAGATGGGAAGACCAAACAAGTATTCTTCTTTGATCCAGATGGTGAGTTTCCTTCCCTTATTATTGAACTTTGTTTTACCTAAATGATCATTTAAGTTGCTTCACTAATTAACCGCAATTTTTTTTCCAGCAGAGGAGAATAGACTGAGAAATATGGATTTAGAAGTTAAGAGATAGATGATGTTTACTGTTTTCTCGATGTGTAATTCTTCATCATGTTTGTTTGGGATTACTAGATTAAATAAATGATCTTTGTAAACCGTTTTGTGGTTAAAGTTACCATCCCACAAGCTCAGTTGTAATTTGGTTGTTGGACTCAAATTCAATCATGCAACTTTTTGCAGGTAATGGTTTGGAGGTTTCTGGTCACAGCGCAGAATGATGAGCCTAGTGCTTCCCTCTGAGGTGTGACCGTGTGGAGCTAGATAGATATTTCAGCATCAACAAAAACTTGGAGTAGTCATGGTTTCAAGTTGAAGTGTAGACTGATGAACCTAGGGCTTCTTTTTGTGGCATTGCTAGATGGATATTGGAATAATATACAAAATAAACGCGACCATGATAACCCACATGTAAAAGAGAAACTTTTGTGCTGTAATGTGTTTTTTTGTATGTTCATCCAAATGCACTATGAGTCCACTGTATATATTTATGAGTCCACTGTATATATTTGATGCAATATTTATCTTTTGTGGAATTTCTCTACTTACAGTTGATTCATGCTGAACACTGATGTTATATGATTTCTCAGCATCTATGATCTTTGGATTTCATGCTATGTTAAACTGCATGTTGGCAACACATTTTGGTTTAAAGATGTTTGCAAACGCAAACATCTGAACAGAAATGTTGGTTTTCCCAAGTATTTTGTAGGAAAGCAACATTTCAAGTCTAATGTGTCTGTTGGAAATCTTACTCCATCATCAAATTTCTCCTGTTTACAAACATCCTGTTTGGAGACGAATGTCTAAAATTTTCAGTACTTAAACAAGGCATTAATATGTACTGAACATCATTAGCTGGAAAAAAAAATCCACATTAGCCCATTATTTTGAATTGGTGTAAAGAATCCGATAAGAACAGAGGTGATTTACGGGTTTTAAATTATTTATCATGTTATATTGATATATTAAGAATTCGATAAGAGAAATAGATTAACGAGTTTTAAATTATTCATTATTTTTTTCGTTGAGAAATTATTTATCGTTTTAGATTGGTATAAAATGAACCCACAAAAGGTGATAGGATTTTGGGTGCCGAAAATCCACACTGCCATGTGCAGTTTCCCAATAGGGTGCCGCTCAAGGAATTGCACCCTATGGCGACAAGCTCTCAAGGCGCCCCCTGTGTGAGACCATGCTACCTCATCTGCATCACCGTTTGCCACTTTTCAATAAAACAGAAAGGTGATCAAAATTGCATTTCCACCTTCTTCTTCTTCTTTTTTTTTTTTTTTTTTTTTTTTCCCCTCTCGACATGGTGATTAAAAACAAGTTCAAGTTGAAGTCATTCTAATCAAGAGGATGATTACTTACGGAAATACTAAAAAAATAATATCGGTTTGATTTGTCTTGCTTTCTTTAACTAATTCCCACACACAAAAAAACGTGAATAAAAAAATAAATTCAATTTCTATACATCTCTTTATATCAAAATTTACATGAACTAATTACATCTATATGAAAATTTGATTTATCAAACAAAAATAAATAACAAAAAATTTAGTATTCAAAAGATAATATTAGAGATTAAAATATTATGACGTTAAAGTTTAAAGTGGTAAAGTGTAATTAAAAAAAAAAAAAAAAAAAGGAAAACAGAGAAAATGATATATTGGCCCAAATAATATCCTCAGCAAGCCCAAAGCCCAATTCAAGAAACATCCACGCAAAACCATAAAAAAACCACAAGTCAAGAGCCATACGCAAACAAACAGCTCTCATCACATCTAAATGGCTGCCGCTGAAGGAGCATCCCCCAATCATGTTTCCCGTGAATCCTCAGATGTTAAGCGCTTAGCTCAATTCTACAAAGAGGTCTGTATTCTGTACTATACCCCTCAAAATACTATGTAAAGAATTCTACTTTATTTATCAATTTGCTTAAGGTTTTTTTTTTTTTTTGTTGGATGAAAATGGTGATTTAAGGTTGTGGGTTGATGCAGATATTTGGTTTTGAACAACTGGAAAGTCCAAAACGTGAATATGAGGTAATATGGTTGAAATTGGGGCCATCTTTTTACCTTCATTTAATTGAGAGGGATCCCACTGCGAAGCTCCCTGAAAGTCCCTGGAGTGCCTCCTCAGCTGTGGCTGATCCCAAGAACCTCCCTAGAGGTCACCATATCTGCTTCTCTGTTTCCAATTTTGACTCCTTTGTTCAGACCCTCAAGGTATTTCTTTTTTAGTCGTTTTAAGATTTTTTTTTTATTCATGTATTTTGTTAGTATGTTTCTTGAAAATCTAATAGAATAAAAGCTTCAAACGTTGTTTATCCTGGACATGGTTAATAAAGTTCTATGCTTTGTCATTGGCAATTCTCATCTTGGAACTTGAATTTGGGGAAAAGAAAACCAAATTTTGATTGCGAGTTTTATGCTTATTTGCTTTCACAAACGTTTTGGCTAAAGCAAAATTTAAGGTTTTAAAAGAACTTTTGGAAATAGGTATGAACTAAGTTACCCGGACTCAAATCTGGGTATTGGGTACATGTACATGTTTAGCTGTCAGATTCGTTAATTTTAATTTCATAAGATGAGAATAGGGGACATTTTAAAAGAGTCAAATTTTAATTTCATAAGATGAGAATAGGGGACATTTTAAAAGAGTCAGATACAGGTGCGGGGTTGCATCTTGTATGCTTGTACATGTTAGTGTAGTTAGTGAAGTAGTAATGGAATTTGATGATATAAATCAATTTAACATTATTTTATGAGTCATTTTTTAAAAAATAAATATGTTTATGTTTAGGATTAAAGAATAGTGGTGCACTAAGAAAAAAAAGATATTAGAAGGATATAACTATAATAAGATTTAGTGATTTGATATACAATTCCCATATGTTTCTTCCTCATATTTAATCTTCCTTCCTATTTTATCGCTCCTTTCATGATGCAAGTCACAACCATGTTGAAGTTAATATAATTTTTTGCTTGGTAAAAAAGTCAAAGTACCCAATTGAAAGTTGACCATATAGCCATGGATCTGACACCTGCACCTATGTCGACACGACAGGACATGTGTACTCTGGGGTTGAGAAGAGAGTCCATGTAACATAGAGTATCAAAATCTAATCAGTTATGAGTTCAGTTTTCTGTGTGTTGGTATGACTTCAATTTTCATTAATTATTGTTGTTTTTTACCTCATGAGATGCCAACTTTAAAGTTAACAACGCTTATATCAGGACATTGTAGATTGTTGTTATCCTTTGCTTGTTCCGCTCTAAATCATCCTATATATTGGTAACTAATTCCTTTATAGCTAAATGAACTGTTTTGTGATGAGTGACAGCTTTAAATTTTGCTTTCTTTATGTCCCATGTCTTAGAAACTAGGCTATGGAGGGAATGTACATTGGCATGGTCATTTACTTCTTGGCATTTGGGAATATAGTATGAGGTAAAGGCTTATTTTTCAAATTTTAAACTACAATTTTGAATCAGTTTTTGCATTTATCAGAAACTTCCGCCAGTGTATTCTATGGCAGTAATATTCTCAGGTTTTGTCTTTATCAGTTCTCCTTCAATGGTTGGATGTAATCCCTGGAGCAGTATAATTGAAATTAAGAGATTCATTGAAATATGGTATCAAATACAGCTGATTTTGGCAGCAAGAGGAGCAGTAGGATTGTTGTCTATAGCTCATAAAACTCAAATTATTGTCTGCGTTACTATTTCTGTGCATATAACCTTGATTTGATTTGGTGGCACAGTGGAGCAGTATTCTCTGATTCTCCTTTTCAAGCTGCTAAGGATGCTTAGTACTGTGTTTATGTTAAGTTAGTGAATCTATATCATAGAAGTTGAAGCAGAAGTTTAGATAGTATGCTTCACAGATGTGGATTTAGCATTAGCAACTTGTTTCAGGATGGAATATGTTCTGCCCCAAATTTCTTCATGTTACCTTCCTATTCTCTTGATGCTATAAAGATAAACATGTTCTTGCCTTGCAGGAGAAGGGGATCGAGATTCATCAGAAGACTCAACCGGATGGGAAGACCAAACAAGTTTTCTTCTTTGATCCAGATGGTGATTTTCCTTCCTTATTATTTAACTTTGTTTTACCCTAATAACCATTTGAAGTTGCTTCACTAATTAACTGCACATTTTTCCAGCAGAGCAGAATTGACTGAAAAATGTGGATCTAGAATTTAGAGATAGATGATATCCACTGTTTTCTCTATGGTTATGTTTGGATTGATGGATTTGAGGAAGGATTTGAATGTTGAAATGATTTGTAAGACTGAAATAAATTAATTTAAAATTCACCCAAATTAAAAAGTGTAGAATGAATGATTTCAAACAACTTTCTGATTTGGTAAATTTGAAATGCATCCATTTGAGCCTTACAAATCCCTCAAACAAATGGGTGGATTTCAAATCCTTCTCCAAATTTATCGATCTGAGCAAACACAATGTATATGTAATTCTTCACCATGTTGTTACTTAACTGGCTTCAGGATTACTACATTAAATGATCTTTGCAAACTTTCTTGTGGTTATATTTACCATTCCACAAGCTCAGATGTAATTTGGTTGTTGGACTTGATTATGCAACTTTTTGCAGGTAATGGTTTGGAGGCTTCTAGTCGCAGTGCAGAATGATGGGCCTAGTGCTTCTCTCTGAGTGTGGCCGTGTGGAGCTAGATGGATATTGCAGCACCTACAAAAACAGTAGTCATGGTTTCAAATTGGAAGTGTAGATGATGAACAGAGGACTTCTGTTTGTGTCATTGCTAGATAGATATTGTAATAATATATGACATAAAATAAGGGACCATGATATTTGTGAACTGAATATGACAATGCCATCCAAAAGAGAAACTGTGTTGTAATGTGTTTTTGTATGTTCATCCAAATGCACCATGAGTAGACTGATGCAATATTTAGCTGTTGCAGAGTTGCTAGATGTGTGAGTAGTTACAGTTGATAAATGATGAGCATTGATGTTATATGATTTCTTAGCATGTATATGCAACTTTGGATTCCACGCCATTTACAGTATGTTGGCAACACATTTTGCTTTGAAGGTGTCGGCAAACATCTGTACAGAAATTAAGTTTGAAATGTACGTTGGTTTTCTCAAGTATTTTGTAGAGAAGCAACATTTCAAGACTAATGTTATTTATATTGTACATCTTGATTTCCCAAAATTTTTACTCCATCACCAAATATCTCCTGTTTACGAACATCCTATTTGGAGACCAATGTCAAAAAATTTCAGTACCTAAACAACGTGTTAATATGTGCTGAATATCAAAATTCTACATTGACGATACAGGAATTAATCTGAATCGAAACGACGAAGATAGAGAAAGATATAAAGATTAAGATGATTTTAAAATAAACAAAGAGATCAATAATATTGGAGGAAGATAATGTTTTTATTTCAATGTATTGTTGATTGTTGTCAGGTATGCACTTTCTTTATAAATCTGGGTAGGTTTCCAATTTATAGAGACTTGAGATAGTGGACTCATAACAATGGAATTTGACACATTCGACCTGCAGACCTACCAATCTACCGATCTACTGAATTATTTAAGCCGAACTTCATAACACAAATGGTTCGATAATTGTGCTGAATTATTTTTGGACGAGTGAGTTGAATAGTAATCGGTTCAATCTAAATAAATATTTTTATATATGGAGGTCAATAAATAATGTCACATGTCCTTTATTCGATCTTAACGACTTTTGGTATCGTCACACATCAGCCTAATTAATCACTCTTTTTGTTTCATTTTGTCGTTTTAGGTTTGTGCAAAGAACTCGATGAGACATGATCAATTAGTTTTCGATCATTTGTCATCCTGAGATGGTATGGGGAATTCAACGAGAGAAATGGATTGACGAGTTTAAATTATTTATTGTTGTGAATTAATGTACAATATACCTGATATAAAGGGTGGATCAACGAATTCTTGTTGACCCAAAATACCATACTGCCATGT
Organism: Cinchona pubescens; assembly: GCA_025175665.1. Taxonomy (NCBI): domain Eukaryota; kingdom Viridiplantae; phylum Streptophyta; class Magnoliopsida; order Gentianales; family Rubiaceae; genus Cinchona; species Cinchona pubescens. Next base: position 798,393 of record JANKKI010000394.1, read on the forward strand.
GCAGTTTACTAACGGGTGCCGCTCAAGGCATTGCACCCCATGGTGACAACAAATTAAGCTCCCAAGGCGCCACCTGTGTGAGACCATGCTACCTCATCTGCTTCACCATTAGCCACTTGTCATAAAACAGGAAGGTGATCATCAAAGTGAATTTCCATTTTTTCTCTGGCGATTAATTTGCAATTTTGCATGTATATATTTACTTAGGTCTATAAACAATTTAAACAATTAACAACGAAAAAAAGAAAAGAAAAAAAAAGAATGAAAACCAAGAAGGCCCGAGGCAAATCAAGAGCCAATAAAATATGGAGACGTTTTCCAAGTTTCCGGCGAGCTTGCTGACAAGCCCGTTGCGCCTCAAGATGCAGCAATGATGCAAACTGCCGAAACGAGAGTTTTGGGGCAGACCCAAAAGGGCGGTCCGGCTGCTGCTTTGCAATCTACTGCCACCATAAATGAAAGGGCCGGCCTAGGTGTTAGTCATACTGATGTAACTGATATTGCTGGCCAGCGTGGTGTTACAGTTACAGAAACTGATCTTCCTGGTACCCGTATAATCACTGAATCAGTTGCTGGACAGGTCTTTTTTCCTTCATTAATTACCACTTTTCACGTTATTCTTGAATGTCTGTAGGGTATTAAAAAAATTCGGTATTATTGTTACTTGTTGCACCATTTTTAGTCATTACCGTTTGACTATTTCTAGCCAACCCATCAGGTTTTTGTATAATTTTCTTAAAATGTTTTTAATTTTTTTTTAAAATTTAAAATTTATATGTTTTAATATCTGATATAATCTTTAAATAACAAAAATTCAGTAAATGCGAGTTCATGACAAAATAAAATTGTCAAAATTTAAAAATGCGAGGTCTAACACTTTTTTTTTTTTTAAAAATTTCTGACCAAACGGTCACTTCCTCTCCACCAGCCTTGTCACTTCAACTAGGGTAAAAATCTTGGAGAAAATCTTTCTTGGAGATACATCTGACAGATATTTGGTTAATTCATCAAAAATTTTAAAATCAATTATTTCATCGTATTTTTAAATTTTAAATATTTAAAAAAATATAATTCAAGAATTAGAATATTAGTAATTAATTTGAAACATATTTATATTTTTAATAATATTGATAATATTATTGAATTTTATTTTTATCCCAATGTATTAAATGTTACAAACCTTAAGGGGTAAAGTGAAATTTCACTTAAACCTTAAAGGGGTTTACCGCAATTGATCTTTAGGGGTAAATTTGTCTTTTTGAAAAAGATAAAGGTGGACAGGAAGTGACCGTTGGCAGATATTGATCAGAATTTTTTTTTTAAAAAAAAATTTTAGACCTCGCATTCACTGAATGCGAGTTTCCCCTGCCGGAATTACCATTTTTAGTCAGCATGAAAAAAGAACAATTTTTAAAATAGCCACAGTTTCAAAAATTTCTCCAAAAAATATATATGCTAACGTGTCACATCGTATTAGTTCTATTAAAATTTTTAGTTGTGTTTTAATTGTCACTTGAATTTCTTGAAATGTTACTAATGTCATGTTACTATGTCCGTTTTGGTACGTTGGTGAATGTATAGCAATACGGAGATTGCAGGGACTAAATACTCAATCAATTCCTTGTATAAGACTAAATTTTGGATGCTTTTGCATTATATTTCCAACAGGTAGTAGGACAATTTGTTGAGCCAACTCCATCTACAAACCAACCAGCTGGAGCACAAAGAGGAAATGTCCAGGCAGGGCCGGGAGCTGGAGGATATGCCCCGAATGCGGCCATAACAATTGGGGAAGCTTTAGAAACAACTGCACAAACAGCTGGGAACAAACCAGTGGAGCAGAGTGATGCAGCAGCTATACAAGCTGCAGAAGTTAGAGCCACAGGTTCAAATGTCATTACACCTGGTGGGCTTGCAGCTACAGCTCAGTCTGCAGCTTCTTACAATGCTGCCGGGCTGATGAAAGATGAGGACAAAATTAAACTTGCTCATGTTTTGACGGTAGCTGAATCAATACTGGCGCGATTCTATTTTTATGGCTCGTTATTTATTATTTTTTAATTTATAATTATTATATATTTTTAATTATCTTTTTATTGAATATATTCATGTCTAATTTTCCTTTTATCGCATATATTCACGTCTCAAAAAATAGTATCATATCAAATAATATTTCAAATAACATATATTGTATCACATTTATTAATTAACTACAATCTTAATCTTAAAAATAATTGCAGTATTATTCTAAATAATATTTAAAATAATATCTTAAATAATATTATTTCAAATCATATCTTAAACAACGTATATTATATTAGATCCCAAAATGGATTAATATTCATAATAATATTTTAAATAAAATTATTTCAAATAATATCATAAATAGCATATATTATATTAGATCTCAAAAATAATTACAATATTATTAGAAATAATATTATTCATTTTTCTTGATGCATTATTATAGAGTTTTTTTGGGAGAATTAGGAAAATTTGGTAGCTGAATCTTGGTATGTTTTTGTAAATGTCGGGTGCAACCATGAAGTTACCAGCTGATAAGGTAGCTACAAGTCAAGATGCCGAAGGAGTTGTGACAGCCGAGCTGCGTAATAATCCTAACTTGACAACTTATCCAGGGGGAGTAGCAGCTTCTGTGGCTGCTGCTGCAAGGCTCAATGAACAGCAATCATCTTAATTGGGATTATGCAGACAACTGAAATGGTCTTGGATTTTGCAATCTCTATATCGAGATTTAGGACTGAATTTCGTGCATGTTTTAAATACCTACTTTAGTGCCTTAATTGTGTGTCTTCTTTCCTTTTTTTTGGGCCTTTGTACAAATTAGGATCTTATACATTTTCCTTTAATTTGGTAATGATGAATAAAAAATGTATATTTAACTTTCTTTTGAAGAAAATAGGATAAATTTTGGGGGAATTTTATAGTCCCTTTTAGGGAATCATTCCATTATCTTTAAAAGATTGTACAGAACAAGTTTTTTAAACACATGGTATTAAAAGTATATACTGTACAAGCATTCAAAGTACAAGGGAATGATTCTCTAAAAGGAACCGTAGAATTTTCCTAAATTTTGTGTCTCGTCTCATCGAATCACACGTAAAAATATTGATAATACACAGGGAGTTAATGGTATTTCAAAATTAATCGATTGAGCAGTAACGATTAGACTACTTAAAAAGGAATATTTATCCTATTTATAATTATATCCTCACATAAGAAGTCTAATAGGAGTAATGCTTGAAATGGCGATTCGTGTATATATATATTTGGGTGAGATTTAACTGCTGCTATATGGTTTGATTCATTTTAAATTCCACAATGGCAGCAATGAACAAGAAATGTTAAACAAGGGTATTTAGGTCGAATATAAAACAGTTTAGTGGAGTTTTATAAGTAATTTGAAATAACAAAAAGAGAAATGCATATATGATCACTAAATTATTAAGTTCTTATATACAAGATTACTGAATTTTTTATTTTGTAAATTTGGTCATTGAACTATTTTAAATTATACATATGCATGCAGTTACTATAGAAATAGGAGAAATACACACTTAAGGTAGTTTAGTTATTAAATTTGTAAAATAAATAGTTTAGTAACTCTAAATACACACTTAAGTAGTTTAATAACTAAATTTACAAAATAAATAATTCAGTAAACTTATATATAAGAATTTAATAATTTAGTAATCATTTGTGCATTTTACTCTAACAAAAACGATTGGCAAGAGTATATATTAACTTGTTTGTATCACAATGTCTCGTACTCACTCTCATTTTAAAATGTAGGATAAATATCAAAAAGAATTTCTAATATTTGCGTTAGGTTAAAAATCTCAATGTTTAATTCCAAAATTTACGAAAATAAAACAAACACAATACGGAGTATGTAATCGAGCAAGGTGTTGTGAACGAATATATGTTCAAGAGTTTTGTATGCATATATTGTGCCCGGATACTAACCCTCTCTTTTCCTATTTTTTTTTTTCATTGACGGTTTTGACCCGAGACAAAAAGCCTTCCCTGAGGCCGTTGGAGTTTGGACTGAAACAGACAAGGGCCGTTGTTCATCCGAGAGATTGCTATTAGTTATGTAATTTAATATAAATAACGTTTTGAGGAGTTGTTGAATGGCGAAGGAGTACTAGGTTAGTATTTTTTTTATTTTTGGCAAAAATCTGTTATGTTTTTAACTCTTTATTTATTTAAAAAAAAAATATGAATTATAAATTTGTAAATTATATAATTAATTTAAATATTGGCCAAACGACTAGAGATTTCTTTTAATTTAATTTTGTGATTGACTTCAATTTTATTGCGCCGGTACAAGTATTCTGACCAAAGATGCTTAACAGGAACAAGTTAGACAAAAAAGCTACCTGATGCGGATGGATCTGAAATTATTATGAAGAAGAAGGACGAGTGATCTCGTGAGCCAAGGACCAATTATAGCTTCATAACTGTTTGATGTACCCCTAACTCGTTTTCAGTTAGTAACGTGTCAATACACAATTGTTCTCCCACGCAATTCTTAGTACACTTTTTCCATGCATTGTAGTATTCTTTCTGTTATCAAGTAGAATTATATAGAGTTAAATTTATACAAAAATGATAAAATTATTTTCGTGTCATTAAATTCAAAAAAGAAGAAGAAATACCTAATTAAAATTAAAAAATTGATAATTCAATAAAATTTTATCACGTACCGTCATTTAAAAAAATAATTATGAATTTATAATTTTATAAATCATTTTTTCTAATACTCTATGTAACCCCACTTTAAGCCAACATCAAAGGGAAAGCACATGCGCCTACTATTAATTAGTGTACTATATACTATGTAGCAGCATATGTAATTTTGTGTAGTACTGTGAGCTATGCTAAGTAACCGTTTGTTCTCATTATGACCTTATGATGGTAGAGTTTTGACTAGGGATTCTGTATTAATTTGTGGAGTAAGGAAATTCTTGATGTTTATTTCTAGTAGAATCGTATGATTGTATTTAATTACTTCGTAATATAAAGTAATCAATACAAACTTTAAACAACTTAATCGTAATAACTTAAAAGAGAATGTTACACTTACCTTCAAATCGATATAGATAATTTGGTTAAGAGGTGAAACTCATTTTTTTTGTCCAATTAATGGCTATTATTTGTGACACTAGTATGTCTTTTGTCTAGATTCATTGGTTATTATATATAGAAATCCGTTTACTTTGCATAAATTCTTAAGTGTTTTTTTTTTTTCCCTCTTTTTCTAATTGCTAAATGTCCCATATATGATACTTCTGTATTGATAGGGATGTGGGTGGGGTTTTAGGGAGGCAAAATAGTTAATTGCCACATGGTTTCTTTCAAACACTGGTTGCTTTGGTGTGTTGAAATGAAGAAGGGTTAGTGTAATAGTGGAAGTGAGTTGTTGCTTTGATTGGTAGAAATAAAGGAGGGGATCACCGAACTAGTCAATTTTTTTATATACCCTACATTAGCTAGATAAGTTAAATTCTTTGTGTACAATCGGTCCCAATGCTCAAGAGTGTGGCCAATTATTTAAATAAAAAACTAGTTTTCAAGTTTTTATAAACCAAACATTAATTGTGTCTAATGTATCTAATTTTGCTATTTTGGTCCAAAAAGGACAATTAACGAAAATTTAACCCTTGCTATTGTTTGGAATTTGGTCGCTTTAGGTATCAACTTATTATAGTTAAGGTTTTAAAACGAAAGGTGATGCAATTTGAATTAAATATATTTCATGATTTGTAAAAACTAACTAAAATGTGTATTAAGAAAATATAAAGATTATATATGACAATTTTCTAATAAATTACAAATTTCTTTTAAATATTTATTTCTAATTTCTAAATTTTAAATTGATCATATTTCCATTAAAATAAAAACCTCAATTATAACTAATATTTTAAACTTCATAGCATTCGTGATACTATTTAATGTGTCTTAAACATTTATACAGTTATTAAACAACTAACATACCATGCATGAATATTCTCCAGAGACATGTACACATATACACACACTGCTATATTAGTGGTAGTATATAAACAGGCATTCTGTTCCTCTCTTCCTCATACATCAGAAATTGCAAAATGGCCAACATCTTTACAAAGAACTTTTATCTCTGTTTCTCCAAGATCAAGTGTCTTCCCACAACTCTATCTCCACCTTTAACAAATGATGAAGAAGAAGAAGACGATGACAACAACCTTTTACCAAACATTAATCCAAACGTTAATTCTTCAACCTTTCTCAAAAACTTCAACTCCCTCTATGACCTCACCTCAGACTTATCCAACTCAAACTCCAAATCTCTCACTTCTTCAACTGAAGATTTCTTCTCCTCATCCGAAGATTCCGATGATTCAGATTCCATCCCTGATTTCTCCACCGTTTTCGCCTCCGAACGCTTCTTCTTTTCCTCTCCAGGCAACTCAAACTCCATTGTTGAATCACCGGCAAGTGCACCGGTGCCGGAGCCGGAGCCGGAGCCGTCTGCCACCGCATTATCCGGTGGTGTTGCTATCCAGACTTACTCGCCGGACCCTTATGGTCTGATTTTAGAAGATCAATGCAAGAAATGGTTGATGCGCATGAAGTAAAAGATGTTAAAGCTGATTGGGACTTCTTGCATGAGCTTCTCTTGTGTTATCTCAACTTGAATCCAAAACACACTCATAAGTTCATCATTGGTGCTTTTACAGACCTCATTGTATCGTTAATGTCATCGACAACCACCAACTGTAGTCGCCGGAAATCCGATGGCCACCAAGATTGCCCCACAACAAAGCTTATGGTGTAGGATGAGGATCAACAGCTAGCACAGTCGGCTAGAAAATTCTAAAATGGATCGTATTCATATACTACACTTTCGTAGTAAGAGATTCACAATATAATATGTGAACTTGATTCATTCAAGAATTTCTTATTCGGCCTTATCAGCAATCTGGGTTCCATTCCAATGCTCATTTGTGAAAAGGGAAAAAAAAATTATAGATAGAATTTTAGTGTAACCTTTTCTTAGGTTTTTTTTTTTTTTCATTTTCTTAATTAGGTTTAGGCATAGATTTTTTTTTTATTGAAGGATAAATTTTGTGTTAGTCCTCTTGTGAGTTATGGATAGATGATCTGTCTTTGGTGACAAAGATATGTTTCTTCTATGAGGACAAACCTAAATATGCAACGAGATTAGAACTCCAATGTAAGCGTGAGATTTTGATTCCTCGATGGGTGTAATTTCTCTAACGTTTAATGTCATGTAAATTCTAAAATGTTGTGCCAGTAAAGAATGTCTTTTCTCGTTTGGTGTAAATGTGTTTTTTTATTATTGAATCTTTTTGGAAAATGCTGGATTTTGTCTTGGTATTCATGTTGTAATCGATTACGAAATTATTAGAGGAACAACCAAGTTCGTTTATTGTACTTAATTTTGTATCCTGGTCCAGGCAAACTTTCATAGGCTTTCACATGTTCAAAGGTGCTTTGCACACACACAAACGTGAATGTCCCTATAATGGGCAGTAAAATACAAAAGTTGAGGAACTAAGGTGACCAAAGGCATGCAGGCAGTGACAGACTGGTAGGGTAATAGAGGGATATAGGCTACACTTCTGCTTTGTATATAGTTTTAAGTGTCAAACGTACCAAAATTCAGATCTTTAATCTTTCCATTCAAGTACTTTGCTGACTGGCTCTTCCATCTCCACGTACAGTACGTAGTGGCTAGATCTCATCTTGCATGAGATTTCAATATTGTAAATTCTTACAAGCATTAAAATGTAGCCTTACAATAAAGTTTGCAGACTTCGTATTTACCTTCAGCATTTGTACCCCTCATATCTTAACGGGATGCTATTTGTCGTAGCCTAGCTAAGGTCAGATACCTCATTTGTAATGTGTTATTAACCTCTTAATTTGATGGTCAAATCCCTACTCAAGAATGCAGAAGCTTATTTAAGTCTTAATTAAAACCATTCCTACAAAATAGAGAAGTGAGTTAAGACAAATTTACAGTCAATTTTGTCATATCATTAAGTCGCAAGTTATTAGCTGACAAAAACTAAAAAGTGTCAGAGGAAGAACAAGAAAGGAAGTAGCTACCAAAAAAGAAAAAAAAAAGGAAGTAGCTAGAACAGGACAGATAATCAATTATCTGGAGTATTATTATTAATAAAGTGGATAGAACAAAAAGAAAGACTACTCTAGAAAGCTGCGCAAAATTGGGCATGAAAAAGGGTACTCTATCAACTGGTTCTTTACTTTTGCCCCAAAAAAAATATTATTATTAAAACGTTAAACATAATTAAGTTACGTATTACCATAAACAAAATTAGCTCTAGAAGTCTATTCCTAGAACCAAAGCTCAAGTAAACCCCACACGGAGAGGTCAACCGTTGGTTTCTTTTTAATCTAGCACAAAGCATGGAGAACGTTAATCTTTACTCTCTTCTTTTTTCTTTTTCTTTTTTTTCTATTTTTTCCTGCTAAATAACATAATCTGTATTGGTGCAAACCTTCACCATCTTATGTAGGAAATGGAATCATAATTCCCTTAATGTTCTTGTGTTTTTCATCGAAGAATTATAAGTTTTAATTGTTTTACTAATATGAAAAGCTAATCGTAATTTTTAATGGCAGACAAGGAGACAAACGAAGAGTATCCAAGAAAGTTATCAACCACTATACTGCTAACAATCCTTAATTATTTGGTTTAGGTAAGAATATGAGATATCTACTTCCCACAAAAAATCACCATTATAGAGCAAATTACGTCTCAACTTGTGTTAGTAAAATGTACATGCTACTAGAGCTACATTGGACATTTGTTTGTTTTGTTTCGGGAGAATTAGCTTTTTCGGTTGGACAAACTTGACTTTGTATGTTGTGATTAACTTTTAAAGATACACCTACAACAAAAAATGTAAGCATGCATATATGCTTTAGTTATATTAAAGTAATCAGTAGAGACAATTTTGGACTTTGGTGAGGACAAATGCACGGATTGCGAACTTTACTACAAGCAAAGTAGGTCCAAATGGGTAAAAGATTATGGAATCCTAATTTTAATTGTCCATCGCCATTTATCTTTTCTTCCAGTTAACAATAATCACTTGATTAAGGAGGTGTTTGGTTTATGGGTACGAAGGGATTGGAAAGAATGGTAATCAAGATTAATGATACTTGTAGATATTATTTGGTTAATCAATATGATAATCATTTTATGGGTATGAAAATGAAAGTGTTAAAAATGTCCACTCTCATTCCTCACTTGTGCTTAGGTTTCAAAATGATTAACTTATAACATAATAAAACTCATCCTTTATTTAAATCAAATAAATAAGGAGAAATGATATAAATTCATACTAACAGTAGAGTTTATAATTCTCACCTCGATTCTCGCCAACCAAACATCTCCTCAATTTTCGTGTCTTGGGTACTATGGGTATGTTGGAACCAACTATTTTGAGCCTTGGAAAATCTCTTCCACCCTAGACTTGGATAGTATGTTACATAAATGAGCATGCTCGAATTGCAACTTTAATTTCTTTGAAAATTGGTGACTATTCCACCAAAAAAAAGAATGTTTTAAAATTAATGTTGAAATTCTGATTAGGGAAAAATAATACACCAAGAATTCTATAGATATTCAGCTCAGGATGAAATTTGGTAATAATCTTTTTTTTTCCTCTTAGCAATTTTCATAAATTGGTTGGCATGGACTTGGTGTAAAAAGGAGACAATATCTATATGAAAATGACTTCAGATTTCTATATTTCATAATTGAAACAAGAGGCGGCCACATGAAGATAAATGATATACAGCAACCTATATCATTTCATCACCTGCTATGTTGACAATGCTACGTGGAATTTTCCATGCAAGTAGATAGAGGGGGAGTTGGGGGGGAAACCAAATAAGAAAAATTCTATTTTTTATATAATGTTTCGATATTTGGATGAAAATACAAAATATTTTTAAAATATAACTTTTAAAAGTTTTTCATCTTTGATTGTATCAATATGAGTTTAAAATACTTATAACAAGTGTAATAAATAATTCACAAGTAATTGTGATTAATAAAATATTAATTTTGTTTAAAATTAAATTATATGATAGTCTGTCTTATTCTGTAATTGTAAATTATGTATAATAATAGTTATATTACTATAGGACTCACATCGATGAGAAAATGAACGGACAAGAATTGAAAATAAAAATAAATTTAGTAATTCAAGTTATAAAAATAGATATTTGAGATTTAATATCACTTTTGAACAATTCGAAAAATAACTTATAGTCAATAATTTCGTAAGTTATTTTCAACCAAAAAAAAAATTAAAAAATATTTTATACAAGAAAATACATTTCAGTATTACCCTAAATTAATCATGTATAAATTTTGTTTAACATGTGGAGTTGAAGACAATGCAGTAGTAGTCAAGTGATGATTGATGAGGAATTAACGCTTCGCGATTGAAACTACTAGACAATAATTGGAACACAGATCATACTATTGCACAAGATTGAAATAACAAGGCATAGCTGGAGAATTGTCTACTTATGGATTTGTCATTTCAATCAACTCAGATGTCAAAATCTTGTACAAAACAGTGAAAATCCATTCACTGAATCGGTTAAAACAGTGAGCTGCTTATGGAATTCAGTACCTGAAATAAATGCTCTTTCGAACTCGCATGCAGATTCAAGACTAGTAATTGCAATTGTTGCAGTATAGTTTGGTCTATTATTCTTTCATCTTTGGTAGACTACTTGAATTTACTGTTTTGTTTTTTTTGAATCATTTTTCCTTTCAAAAATTTTCCTTTTGTGATTAGTTGTTTTGTTTGAATATTACGTAAATAAATATTCTCGAAATAATTTTTTTTTTTATATAAATCGATGTCATTCTTTATGAATAATCAAAATCACCTTTTTCTTTTAGTTTTGAAGACATAATTAGACAGCTGCATATGCCATAGTCCAGAATTCAGATAACTGATTACTGTGTAGATTCTTGTTTTCTGTGTTGCTGTTGGCTGCTTCATGATATATGACAACGATTCTGATCGAACTCCTCGGAGTTGTTTCTCTCGCTTTGATTCAAAATTGGTAGTTGTCTTTTCGCCTTGTGCCAAATCAACTCTATGGAAGTGTGAACTAAATAGATTGATTTAAATTACAAATAAACTAATGTATTTATATAAGGAAAAAATTTAAGTAGACTCGGTCATTAGCCCCATCTATAAATCTTGTGGTCATGATTAAATCTTAAAAAATCTTGCTTACATCTGCTGATGTCATAGATTCTCTAAAATTTAATCCACACCACAAGATCTACAAGTGGAGTCAAAAATCGGGTCTATCTAAGTATTTGTCTTTATATAAATTTGATAATGATTTGTGTTGAATGATTTGTGAGTTAGGGTTAGGTTGTGTGCAGTATCGTCCAAAATAAAATTGAGCACCACAAATAGTACCCGTTCGGATTACCTGAAAATAAAAAGGGCGAGACTGTGTCCCCTAGAGTAAGTTCTGACGTTCAAATCAATACTTATACCAAAGAGTAAAATTCAATAAGAATTTAGAGTTTGAATAATTAGAAAAGTAATTAATTGAATCTGACCTATCACTTTGATATTTATACTGCAAGATAAAACTTATGGATCGAATCGATCCGTGGGTTGAATATATAATACTTAACCCATTTGAGCCTATTTGAACAACAAGGATAAAATTACTAAAATACCCTTAGTAGACTTGGGCTCGAAACACGTGTAATATTGTCATTGGGTGTATTATTTTTAGGGGTGTTCATCGACCGGTATTTCGGTAATTTGGTAAAAAAATTTCGGTATTTCGGTGGAAGAAAATCAAAACCAAATCAGAACCAAACTTTTTTTCGGTTGATTGGTTAACCAAATTTTTTTTTTCCGATTTATCCGATTAACCAAAGTTCACTAGTTAATTAAAAATTAAATATTAAACTAATCAAATTAATAAACAAAAACTTAAAACTACTAAAAGTAACACTAGAAACTAAAAAATAACAAAGAAAAATAATATCAAAGTGTTGAATGAATGGAACATGAAATTGGATTACTAAAAAACTAAAAATTAAAACTAATAAAACTAAAAGTTCAGTAATTCGGTAATTCGGTATATCCGATATTTTATTTTCAATAACCAAATCCGAATTATATAACCAATCTTTTTTATTTGGTTTATCCAAATCGATTTTCCGAAAATCGAAAACCAAACTAATTTGGTTCGGCCGGTTTGTTCGGTTAAACCAAATTATGAACACCCCTAATTATTTTGGCATCATCAATGTGTTATTAAAAAATAAACGAAATTCGACCAAATATTTAAAATTCAGAATTAATAATTCAATATAATTTTAATACATGAATTAGACAAGTAATTCTAAATTTGTTACGTAATGAATTTTAAAAAAAAAATAAATTAGACATTATTGGACAATTTTCTTACTTTAATTTAGACTTTTTATTTTTTATATAATTACATATGCCCACAATAATAAGATATCAAAATAACAAGACTCACACATAATGAAATAATTACTATTAATTTTTTATTATAATCAAACTCACATATAGTGCTTAAGGTATCAGAATTTGATTTATGGACCTCCGACACCAGCAGGTACAGCAATAAGATACTTCTGATGACCAGTTGACCACCATTGTTATACTCTAGATTTGTTTGTTATATTGGGGGAGGTATTTTTTACTTTTTATGCACTATGGTGACATTTTTTCATTTTCAATCACTTTACAAAAAAAAAATCCAAAATATGAGGGGTAGAATGTTTCTGGAAAAAAAAATAAGGAGGTGGAATGTAGATTGATAAATCATAAGGTGTTAATTTAAATATTAGACAAAATACAGGGAATTTATTACAATTTATCCGTTTTTATATATACTAAAAAAAAATTATATATGTCCATAAGTCACAATAATAAAATTGAATATAATCGAAACATAAAAACTAATGAGAATATATTATCTACATTACTTACTCTAACCTACTCTACACTATTTACTGCTTGGTCCTTTAATGCTTGAGGTGTTGGGATTTGACTTTTACACCTCCTGCACATTAAGATACGCACTCTGCTGCTTATACTTCAGATTTTGATAGGTAAGAATCTAAGCAACATAGATGGGCTCCTAGTTGTTTTCTTGAGCACATAAGGGAAATTACCTTATAGACTCTCAAATTTTTAAATTTGTATACTTTTAATCAGATATCGATTTATCTGTTATACTTTTTTTTTAAGTGTATATTTTTAACCATTTGCTCCAAATTCATAATTAAATTTAATATCGCGGGGGACAAATTTATCATTTCTTCATATAGAAGTGTATATTTTGGACAAATTTATCTTTTCTATTAAATGTTATAAAAGAATGATATTGGCTACAAAAATAAAGTTAAAATTAAATATGAAGAGCTGAATTAGCTAAAACACAGAAGTTGAAGGACCAAATTGGCGAATTTTGGGCTAGAAAATTATGTGAGGTGAATTACTGACAAAACTCAAAGTTGCAACATTTTTTTTTTTTTCTTTTTTGAGTAGTGCAAAATCCATAGTCTCCCAGATATGGCACTTTCCCTCTCACAAATCCCCCTATCCCCCTCTTCTTCTTTACCAGTTTCACCAAAACTCCAGAGCTCCCATTCTCAAAGATCACCTTCCCAATCAAATCTCATCCCACTTTCCAAAAATTGATAAATCGCACCCCACAAAAAACCACATCTAGAAAATCCCACCACACAATAATTACCAAAGCCACCCAAGAAAGTTCTGAAACTGAAAAACAAACCCCAGAAAACAATGAAATAATCACCCCAGATGGTGAAGCTAGTGAGAAAGTTGAAATATCCCAATTGGGTGCTGAAATCAAGAAGACTATGCAGGAGAGAGCAGAGAAAGAGCAAGATTTGTTGTTGAGTGGGGTGGCAGAGGAAATAAGAGAAATTGAGTGGCCTGCTTTTAATAAAGTTTTGGGCACCACTGGGGTTGTTCTAGGAATTATTGCCGGGTCCAGTGTCGTTTTGCTGACTGTTAATGCCGTTTTGGCTGAACTTTCTGATCGGGTTTTTGCTGGAAGAGGCATCCAAGATTTCTTTAGTTGATGAAGAAATGGAAGTAGGATAAGGGGGAGCTGTGGTCAATTCTTACAGTGGGAGAGTGTCTAGCTTGTTTACCCTGGGCCTGCCATCTAATTTTGTGTCATTTTTTGTTCGAATTTGTTTGCTCAATTTTGGTGTATGTAAATCATTTAAACCTCAAACTCATAATAAAACCATTCTAAATTGTTCACTGTTTTTGTTTTAGTTATATATTCTAAGCGTTTCTTTTATAGTCTATTTGGCTAACAAATTTTTCAGTTATAATGCCAAAATCCAGACCATTAGTTTGAATAGAAAATTATTTACAAATTTATAAATTTACGACCACTCGTTAAAATTAATTACTTAAATTACCAATTTTAATTTTAAATCATTGATTAGATTTTATTTTCTTTTTTATAGATTTAGTTTAATAACTTTGTATAGATGCACTGGTTTCGAATAGGAGGAGGGGGAAGGGAAGGAATTATAGAAAAACTTACACAAAGCAAAGCAAATATTGACTTGACTAAGGGCCTGTTTGAGGGACAGTGGTTTCAGTGCTCCCAAATGGATCATTGAGTTCCCAATGACTATAAGAATGTAGATGCAGAAGAAAAGCATACTTTTCAGTATCCCTTTGCACCTCAGAAATAACAACTATAAACTAACAGTTCAACTTCCATAGTACAATGAAACAGAGATATTCTAAGAGAATATAAGATTGGAGGATATGATGCAGCAAATAATCATCTTAACAAGTTAAGATAATATAGATAAAAAGGTTTTAGAAGGAAGTTCTTTATTCGTCTGCACCAGCAGGACCAACAAGAACACCCTGTGCAGTGCCTTCCTTTTTGCCACCTTCATCCTTCATTTCATCTGCTTTTCGAATTCTGATTTTGTATTTAGCCTCAAAATCCGAAATTTCTTTTTTCTTCTTTTCAAGAGCCTCATTAAGACGAGCAATTACCTCCTGAAGCCCTTCCTTATTGCGCTGAACAGCCGGCAGGACCTCTTTAACAGTTCTCTCCACAAGCACACCGCCAATCAATCGGTAGCACCTCCTAGATGGACACTCTCAAGTGGTTGTATGGCATTGATTACCAGTGAGTGCTCGCTAACTTCCATTTCTAATTCCGTGATTTTTGAGTAGATTTGGTTGATTTCAGACCTCATCGAACCATATACATTGGCAACAGCTTGCTCATTAACTGGTTCAGCTTCAGATTTGCCAGCCATGATACTGAAGAAAAAGTAACTGACTGTATTACCAAATCATGATTCATGAATTCTCAGGATGCTTAAATATGTAATCTTAGGCCACATGGCGATGCTTAATGCAGAATAGAGGACATTGTATTGATCCAAAAGTGTACGATAAAGGAACAAATGTTCATTCTTTTATATACATGAAAATCATGCATCCTTTAGCAACTTTCTTGCATTCCAGTCTTCTAGACTATGAACAAACAAATTGCAAGCCCATGAATAAAGGCAGTGGCCATATCTAGTAATCCAGTTGCATAATTGCATAAAGAATATAAAGATCAATACAGCAGAATCTGAAGACTGTCAACATTCATTCTTATCACCAAAACGTTTATCTGATCCTCTGCTACTTGTTCCATGTCAGTATATCAAATTGTTTGAAACTAAATTGAATTCCTAATTTCTATGCAAATACATCTTGATCTTATACACGAGTTTATACTGTGACCTGCTGTGTTTTGATAGGACAGTTATGGCATTAAGGAACTGAGAACACCTATACGAACAGAAACTAAGACACTTCCAGCTCAAACAAAGAAATAGAAACACAGAACCAGGCCTCCTTCTTGAACCCCTAATCTTCCCTCCTGATTAAAGTAATTAGAGAGAACCAAAATTGAGTCCGAAACATGTCTGAATCAAAATGCCAGCCATACATGAGTTATGTACTCGGTGTTCTCATACTATTCCCATGAGCACAGGGTGGAAATCAGTGATTATATCCCTATCTAATTCCAAGTCAAAATACCATAGCAATTATCTACAAACCAACAAGTCTTTCCAAAAGCTTTCACTAACTCTAAACCTTCAGATATTAAATTTGGAATGCTAGAGCAATGCTATATGCTCCAACAAAGCCCTGCATAATGATTTAATTAAATCTAGACAAAAATTCTGCTGGTTCGGAACTCAATGGGTATATCACTTGATCTTCAAAATACATTCCGACTAAACCGATCCCAGTTCTTTCAACTATCTTCGGCTACCCTCTTAGTTACAAGATCGATATGAATACACCTCAGGGACTGGGTTTTCTATGAGCAGCTCCCCACACCCCCAAACCATATCATGTATTATGTGCAGCAAAATACATGTTCTTACACGAATAAACAGAGAATTAGACTTGCAACACAAAAATTCCAAGAAACATCAAAAGAGTAAAAGAAAGTTCCAAACTTTGCATTAATTCATTAAATTTTCCCGGATCCCACTCTCTATAAGCCAAAGGGTTAACCGTGAAGCTCAAAATTTCTACTTAAATTCCCAAATTCCAATCTAATTACTTAGAAACTCCCTAAGATTTTCACTTCTAAGTGACTTTAAAAAAGTTTCAATTTTTACAAATCCCACTTCAGAAAAAATGCAAAATAGAAGGTCCTAATAATTCAAGTAAGCATCTAATTCCATCAAAAGATTCTTCAAAAAGAACCTGACAAATTGAAAGGAACAAAAAAAAAAAAGAAAAGGAAAGATCCCACAATTTATTTATCAATTATAATTAGATTTAAATAGTTTCCAAACAGAATTGCTAAGCCATAAAAGAATGAAAAACTCTCCATTAAAAATGAATATTGATACGGAAAAAAAAGTTTAGTACTTTTTGTTGAACTACTATGAGAAGTGGAAGGAGGAGGAGAGTTGAATTGACGGAGATACGAGGAAGGTTTTTACTGCGGCGGAGCCCGGTGGGGGAAGCCTCTAGACAGAGAAGGCAGTGGAAATGTAGAGAAAAAGGGCATACACCTTAGAAAGTGCTTTTCATTTTCTTTTTCCGGTAATTGGGTCATTAAGGAAAATACTATCTCTCTCGTCGTCAAATCTATCCATCCAATGGATATTTAATTTTTTTTTCTAGGCAAGAACCAAGATTAGAGAAAATAACTTTTGACTCAAAGATCCTATAAAAATTAAAAAAATATTTAAATGAATTCGACTATAATATCTTATAAAAATTTGTAAAATATACTTTAGTAAATTTAATATACAATCAAATTCTATTGGATAAATATAAATAATAGGAAATTTTATGGTCCTTTCTAGGGATTACCAGATTGAATCAGACAAGATCTGAATATTATGTACTTAAAAAGGTTGTATTGTATAAGTTCTTAAAGGCCAGAGAATGATTTTTTAAAAAAAATTATAAAATTTCCCATACAAGATCTATAAGTGATGTGTAAAATCTAGATTACATTAGTGTTTTTCTAAAAACTATATGGGTTATGTATGAAAGATTGATCCTATAACTAATTAGTAGACTCAACAAAATGATATCTTACTATATAGGGTTAAATGCACTAAACCTCTATATCATGAGTTGCATTTTTGTCCCCTTAAACCCTTTTTATCCTATAGATAGGTACTTAATCCCTCTTTTTCGTATTATTAGATAAAAATACCCTTACTAGATAATTGGTTTTCTTTTTTATTTTCTCACATTTTTTCCCTTTACCCCTTCTTCTTTTTATTCTTTTATTTTTTTTTTCTTTTGCTCCCTTCTCGCTTGACATTGGCTATTTCCTTCGCTACAAATATTAGTACATTTAGAATAAATTATTTAATTTCTTTAATTATTTATTTATTTTGTTGTACTTTGTTTATTTTCTTAATTCTTATTATAACAAGTTATATATTTGTTACATTGATAAAATATTTTTATCTAAAATTGAATTATAAACATATATAAATAAGTTGGATTATAATTAGTTAACTATAGTAAAAACAAATAAGCAAATTAATAAATTAGTAATATATATTTATTTGTTATTTTTTTACCTTGATAATTTGTAACCCTTATTTTTATTTTTATCTATTTATTTGGTTAAATACGAATATTCACTGGGTATGAGTTATATAGAATGGAAAAGTTAAAAAAAGAAAAATCATTAGAAAAAAACACTTTATACTAATGGTAAATATTACGATATGATTATCACAATTAATAATTATTATAAACAATTTATAACGATCGGTATAAAAGTAAATGAATAGTACTGATGAAATAGTTAAAAATGTAACATATCCTCATTATCGACATACTAATTTGACATAGTGTCATGATTGATATATTTTGTACAATTTATCATGATATATATAAAAGTAGTGTTTGAAACATAATTTACATGAATGTTATATGCAGGTGGTAAATATATTTTTGAAATTTTAATGCAAAATAAATGGTTTAATATGAATATCCACTCTGAAGAAGGTTTCTTAAGTCTAGCTATAAATAGGGCTTAGCTACAAAATCATGACATATTCAAAATTCCAAGTGTTGCAAAAATTCTACCAAATTTTCAAAGGTATTCTCTCTCAAATTCACAAAAATCTCAGTCTAAGTGCAAATCAAATCCAAATCTCATTGTAACATAAATCGTATTCAAGACTTGAATATTGAAAATTCAAGTGTTCGGAACGACTTTGAAATCTAAGTTTTCAACATTCAAGTTGTAGAAAATACCACTTTTAATTCAAGAACAAGTCTTTGTCCCTTGAATTAAAAATTTTTAAGAGAAGAATCAAGGATTGTTTTATTTAATTTCAAAAATTGTCTAGAGATTGTAACCTTTACTCTTAAATTAATAAATGCTATATTTGTGCTCATTTTTCTTGTGTTTTGTTTGCATATTCGAAATCTGTATGTAAAATGTGCTAAATACATTTATTTTGATGCAGCATAATTACTTAAATGGAAGATTCGTTGGGTATAAGCTATATGGTATGGAAAGTAAACAAAATAATTAGAAACGAAATATGTTATCCCAATAATTAGAGAATGTATAGTGGAACTCCACCTACCCCTTCTACTTTATTACTATATAAAAGTGAGATTTAGTCCATAAATTAATGAATATAAGATTAGCAATCTAATTAGAGTTATTTATTGTGATATTTCTTTAATAATTTTTTTATCAATAATATAGGAAATTGAAATAAGTAGTGATATATGAATTAGGAAAATGAAGTATTAAAATTTTGTGATTTTTATATTTCTAAGTACTTTCACGCTTTTTTACATCGATTAGAATTAAATTAGACAAAATTCCAGAAATAAGGGTCTTAAATGGTTATTTTCTTAATAGTCATGTGCATGTCACATGACTTTTTCTGTTACTTTTTTCAAAATTATGTTAAGTGTCTTAAATTGACAACTTTCTTTAAAGATGAGGAACAAAATTGACTAACAGCAATAAAGAAAGATAAATTACAAGATTCCGAGTGACTTTTAATGGGATGTTCTTAGGCATGGGTTATATACCTTGGGAAGTAAATAGAATTATTAGGACACATGAAGTATAGTTTTGGTGATTAGACTTTCCCTTTTTACCATTGTTATGCCAGATATAAATGTTCCAAATGAGCAATTATGACTAAATTTTTTCTAATTTTATTTAATTTGTTTACATATTATTTTTATTATTTACAATTAATCACAAACACTACGAACTACAGAAATATACATATTGTTTGCATTATAATTAAATTACATCTTATATAGAAACCAAATTATTTAGATACATTAGATTAAATTTTATAATTATAAAGAAAAATAGTGTAACTGGTATGAAAAGTAAACCGCGAATACCAATTATTCTGCATAGTGAACCTCTGGAGGATATTTGAGGTAATTATAATACTAGGTTTCACCACCGCAAATAGAATCCTTATCCTCTAAAACACCATCCACACCCATTATAAGAGACAGCTCCCAAGATTTCCTACACCAAAACAAAGAACATGGCAACACTTCAAATCACTACATCTCCTTCCTTCAATCTCATTAAACCAAGAAAGCAAACCAATCTTTCAGCTGTGCAGCAATTCAGCTGCACCTGGTCAAGGGCTACCCGAAATCGGCAGCTATCGTGCACTGTCAGGTCTTACAAAGTGTCCATTGAACATGAAGGTAAAACAACTGAGCTAGAGGTTGATCCTGATGAGACAATTTTATCCAAGGCATTGGACAGTGGCTTGTATGTGCCACATGACTGCAAGTTTGGGGTGTGCATGACTTGTCCTGCTAGACTTCTCAGTGGAATAGTCGATCAAAGTGAAGGAATGCTGAGTGATGACGTTGTGGAGCGTGGATATGCATTGCTGTGTGCATCTTATCCAAGATCAGATTGTCGAATTCGGACCATACCGGAGGAAGAGTTGCTTTCTCTGCAGCTTGCAACCGCCAATGACTAAAGCAGAAGTCTAATATTTGTGCCATTCTTGAAGCTTAGTGTGAAATGAGGATTTTTGTAATATTAGAATGTGGTGCAGAGAGAAATACTTTCTTGCTTTGTGGCATCAGTTGCTTTTCTTTGTCAGAAAATGTTACAATGATGGTCTGCAAAGCTTGATTCATGAGAATTAGCTGTATTCTTGTTCATTAGATTCATATACTGCAACGATTATCTGAAATAAACAATGTAATTCATCTGGTTAGTGTATTGCCTATGAGTTACAGGCTTGTGTTCACAAGATTTCTTTGTAGTACGAGGTTCTAAAACTACAAGTTTCCAGTAAAAGATGGCCAAAGAATGCAGAGGAGGATCCTCCTAAAATACTGCTCATCATGTTTTGACTCTTTTTTGGGCACATATACTACTGTCAAGTTCTAAAAAAAAATATCACATACACACCTAAAACATTGAACTATAATAGTTCAAAATGAGCTCTTCGGAAGTATTTAGAACAGTCATATTGATTTGTCTTTCTTGAGCAGAAATTTTATAAGTTCATTTAACTTTGACCATCCTCTTTCTGTTTACTTAGTTTCAGAAAGCCTTACTAGTTTTACATTGGCCGAAAATATAAGCTTCACAGCTTCTTCAGGTGTCAGACAGGAATGATCCTAGCCATTAACTTCATAGCAAATTGAGAGAAGTAAATGCTGTGTGCTATCAAACTGAAGTCCCATATCTTTTCTTACTTGAAAGATGATTCCCAATGAAATGACAAGGCCAAACTTCTGGTCGTTTGTGCCATATCCAGACACCGAAACCATATCTTTTTTACCTAATCAACATTACTCCTGCGGTTTTGGTGGGAAGAGACCACCTTTCCTCACTTTCCTCTGCTTAATCTTCACCTTGATATTGACACCCTGATCAATAATGGATTGAAGTACAATCTGCAGCTTCCCCTCCAATTTCTCTCCTTTCCTTGGTGTATAGACCACATTGTGAATATCATCAGCCAAGGCCCTCTGCGCCAGCACTTCCCCAACAGCAGCACAGGCATTTCTACTCTTAGTTGACGACCCCAGTTCAAATTTCATGTCCTTAGTCTAGAATGTGCCACAACCATAACCTTGCTAGTAGCTCGATGGATAATGCTGGCGCGCACAGAACCTTTTGACACATAAATATCCAGACAAAATGGTTCATGGTATGGAGCAGTAAGCCTGAATCTGATTAAATGTAGGAGCCCTCAACTTCTTTCCAGCAAAATCACATCCCATTTCATGAATCCCAGGAATCAAATCCTCATTCTTATCAACTCCCCGAAATCTTTCCTCGACCAGAACAGAATTACAACTCAACTTCTTCTTCTTGATATTTTTCAACTCATCTTTAACCTTCGTCGAATCATTTCCAATCCCAGAACCCACATTATGATTCTGTTTTTCCTTCTTCGGAGTCTTTTCCTTTTGATCATCCTTGTTCTTTGAAGATTTCTTCCTATGGAAATCAAATTTATACTCTTCATACTCTTTGGAATCCTTATCAAGCTTATAAAACAAATTACCCCGAATCCTCATATCTTCAATCTCATCAAAATCAGGGTCCTCTTTATTTGGAGGCATATAATTCACCACCCCATTACAACTATCCTCCTCTTCTTCACTATCCAAAGCCTTAATCTCCCATCCCACCTCATTATTACCTCTCCATGCCTCAACTAAACCAGACTTGGATACTTGCCAAGTCTCATTGTCAACAATCTCAATCTTGCAATCCTTCAAATTATCTCTACTACTCTCAGAAAACAACGGGGATAGGTGAAACCTAGTATTATAATTACCAAAAGAATCTCCCTTCTCAGCTGGAAAATGTACTGATTCAGCTTCTTTAGCAGGAATTGTTGTTGCGGTTCTTGAAGACATTCCACTATAAGCCCACAAGAACTTGCAAGGATTTGTTAGTGATCTTGAGATGGTGACCCTTCTGAGGAGAAATATCATCTCGGGTGAAGAAATATATGGACAAGATACTTGATTTTTTTCTTCTTTGGCTCTCTGGATAATTTAATCGAACAGTTGGTGCGCAAAAAGTTGTCTCGGGTTTCCCTCGAGCCTTTTAAGGACTTGATTGGCTGTGATCTTAGAAAGATTGCTCAGCCCTAAGTTTGTGATTGTTTGTATGGACTGGCTAGCAGGAATTTGGGCCATTAAAGGTAAGGCCTATATTTTCCTTCCATTATTTGGGTTTACTATTGGATTTGGATCTTAATATTAGGCTTATATTCAGAGAAAGACCAAATAAGATAAGATGAGCCCAACCTGATTAAGAACCAATGTTTGTATGACGTGACCAAACTTCGTTAACTCCTAAATATAGCCTTCAATTAATTGACCAGCAATAGGTTTCTCCCTGTATACTTTTTAAACACCCAAGTTTTTTTCTCTATTCTTCAAACATTAGGGTGAGCTCGAACATGCTTGAGAGTAAATAAAACGAGTTCAAATTTGAACAGCTCAAAGTATTGATTTTTGAGATCTATTACTCAAGTTATTTTAACTTGACCTAATTATATATACTGTCTCTATTTCATTGCATGTAATATTCTTCGACTCTTCTGTCTGAATAAATGGTTTAAATAATCAACTAACTATTCAGCGATTTTGGAAATAGTCACCAAACAATTTTTGTAGTATGTTAGCCCATTTTGTGCTTGTCACGTGTGTTTTGGGTAGGAATGGTCCTAAAATTGTCTGCTCACTTTTTTGCACTAGCTTTACCTTCAATATTTGTCAAAATGAAGTAATTTGGAATTTAAATAAGTCAAAATAATGTAATTTTAAAGAAATCCACTTAAACTAGCAAAAATAAAAAATATATAAAGGCTAGCAATAGTAGGGTGAGAGGAGCAAATCGAAGTTAAAGGGTTGGATGTTGGAGGGTCAGATCTAGGGGATAAGGGGATTAGATTTGAGATTGGGGGTTAGATCGTGAAAGGTTTCAAATAACGTGGAGCTAGGTTTTCATTTTGGGTGAGAGGGGTGGCTGAAGAGGAAAGAGAGGTGAGCTTGGATTTAGGTTTGGGGGGTTAGATTGAGGGGGTCGGATTTGGAGTTGGGAAAAGGTCAGATTGGAGAGAAAGGGGAAGGATGGCAAGACTTAGGGGTGGTGGCTAAGGAGGGAATGGGGGAAGGAGAAATGGTTAGACCTAAAAGAGGGTAGGGATGGAAGGGGTTGGCGACATTGAGGTATAATAAGATAGAAGGGTGGTGGAAGAGAGAGGAAGAAGGTTGGTGGGCGGGATGGGGGAAGAGGTGATGGGCTTGGTTAGAGGCTTCAATTGTAAATTTAGAACATTAAATTATTTAAACTTTGACCTAAAGTTTTTCATATCTCTCACGATACCTTTTCTTATAATTTAATTACTTTTTTATCATCTAAATTTGGCCTCAAAATTTTTTAGTAATATTAGTTAG
Source organism: Cinchona pubescens (assembly GCA_025175665.1). Classification (NCBI taxonomy): domain Eukaryota; kingdom Viridiplantae; phylum Streptophyta; class Magnoliopsida; order Gentianales; family Rubiaceae; genus Cinchona; species Cinchona pubescens. Next base: position 822,491 of record JANKKI010000394.1, read on the forward strand.
TTCACTGTAATTGGACGATTTTAACTCTCAAAAATTAATTTTCTTCAACACTAACGGTTCAAATGGATGAAGTAGTCCTATAAATATAATTTTAGAAGTTGAGTGACTTTTAAGTTACAAAAATTATTTAATGACTATTTGCGCAAACGTCAAATAGTTGAATGACCATTTAGACCGTTTAGTTTTTTTTGTTTCATTGAGTTGGACTTCCATAGTGAAATAAAATTTTCAGATCATTTAGATTTCTTGTGTCATTACTTTTGTAAGATTTTCTGTTCATCAAACGTTATCTGTACAAATATCAAATTAACCATCTAAGAACAAAATCGATAATATCCAGTCGGCAGAAAAAGTCGTATGAATGGAATCATAACATACTTCCAAGTTAACATCCTAGTAGTAACTAGTAAGGCTTGTACCACCTATTAAATCAAAAAGCTGTCTGCCTTCTTATGAATCCGGGACCAAATTTAGCAAACCGTTAAATGATACTCCAATCCGGAAGAGTATTCCTTTCAGCTAAAGTCACATATATAGGACCAGATGAATCATTAAGCCAAATATTTGGTCCATAAATTGAAACTATTCCTTGAATTTCAGTAAATTGGAATGTACATTCCACAATTTTCAGGTAAAATAACAAGCATAAGGAAAGAAATTTCCTTATCTGTATTTTCTTTTTCCCCGGCTAAATCCATTGCATATTTGCACAGGATGACCACTGTTAGTTTAATACAAAAATCAAGAAAGGAAGAAGCCAGGAGTTAATCCTATTAGCACACAATGATCTGGAATGGTTATAATTGTCCAATGTCCTAGAAGAAGTGAATCCCGAGTTTTCACGGAGAGAGAACACCGAAGAAAATTTATGGAGCATCACTCTGCTATTGTCTACCCTGTCAAATATCACTTCCATTCGCCAAAATTTTCTGCATCTGCAGTGCCTATCACATATCTGAAAATTAGTACGAATTTGACTAATGACTGGGCCTCAGAGAAGTCCCACCTCAATAAAAGCAGCTTAAATAATGTCTTGAGGTATTTTCATCCTCAAAACAGGCTGCTACCTCACCACTTTATATGGTCAAATTCTTCCTTGCAACATGAAATAGATTAAAGTACGCGGCATTGCGCAAATATACAGCTGTACAACCTACACGACTATTCCATTGGCATTATAATAGACCTAGCCCAGCCTTAAATGTCTCCTGGGGCCAAGATTATGAATCATTATCAAGCACATGTAAGGTGCCAGAAGATGAATGTTTTCATCAACACATTGCCATCACTTCCACATAAAGACCATTTCTCGTTCGGAGTTCATCCATCCTAATTATTTACCCAAACCCAGGTTATGGACACCTCAAATACAGCAGAGGGGAAAATAATGACCAGCTGTTCCTAACAGTTCTAGCAAGTCTTTTGTTAAGCATCTTTTAATTACTTTTCACAACAACCTATATCACAAAAACCTAGTATTACAAGTTTCATCAAATATTAGACAAGCTGCTCTTGACAAAGCAAGTAGCAGAATGAAAAGTCAGAATTAAGGATTAACACACGCATAAAGCTACCATTAAGGTTAGTGATTACAAACCATCTTAAAAGACATTTGCATTGGGTGGGTCATGATATCAGTTGTCACCATATCAGAGGGCCAGTCAAGTCTATCAGTAGTAAGGTTGCTGGTAAGCTGGTGCCATAGGGCTGCCATAACCTCCATATGCAGGATAAGTCACCGGAGCTACAGGATATGCTTCAGGGGAGTATGCATAAGGTGAGGGGCTCCTGCTTCATACCTGGCGTGACCATAAATGGCAGGTGGGGAGGGATATGCTGCAGGTAGGGAGGGATATGCTGGCACACCAGCAGCGTAAGGTGAATGTGAGGGAGACCTGACAAATGTGGGGGCTGTAGGGAAAGATGATGATACATAAGCATTCGTCAAACGGCCTGCTTTGGCAGGAGGCATGGGTCCTCCATTGCTGGCACGTGTTCGTTTATTGGCGGGGACAGCAACTGGCTTCCTTTTCTCAGTCTTGGTTTTCTCCAATTGTTCAAGGCGCTTCTTAAGATTTTCAGATGGGAAATCAGCCTCAAGTTTGTACTCTTCAATGCACTTGATGACAGCTCGAAGTGCTGATTGCTCTTTCTTTGCAGCCAGATGCTGTAGAAGCCATAACAAGGATTAGGATAACAGAGAACATTAACAAATATAAAATACGAACCTTGCACCCTTCAATGATTCTTCTGTATAGGAACAAAAGGTTAGGATACAATTGCCAAAATCAAGTTTTGTGGAATAAAAAGCTTTCTTGACAGAAACGAAATGTTAATATAACATCTCTTACGTAAATATGCATATAAAAACCAGTTGACAAGATAACTGAATCACATGGAAGTTTGTGTGCAAGTTAACTCATACTGAAAATAGCGAACAAATCAGTCAGCCATTCTTATATGATGCATGTTAAAACTAAGGAAAACAGAAATCAGAACTGGAACTAGACACTGGTAAGCTGAAGACAATTGGCAGCAAAATACAAGCAGGAAGAAACATTCACTGAATAATATAAAGTGCGGACACAACAAAAATTCACTCAGAGATAGATATAGAACAATACCGCAGCTCGACCAGAATTGTTTGGATCCTCCAGAATTGAAGTAGCAACCTTTTTTGCATCCTTCAGAAAAGCTTTTAATAGTGGGACAGGTGGGAATTTGTCTACAAGGCCAACTTCATAGATGAAATGTACAGCATCAACCTGCTGTCCTCTGCTGATCAATTCTTCAATCATATCTGATGATAAACGAGGAACAATTGATTAGGCTATATTCAACATGTTATAGCACAAGAAATATCGTCCAACACATTCACTAAATCCAGGAAATAACCTTTTACAAACCTTGAAAAAAAACAAAACAGGTACATGCTATTTGAAATATGTTTTAAATAGGATGCAGAAAGCAAAAGGGCATCTGTACCGGGATTAAAACTTCTACGTTCAAAACAAGTTTATAGGCAAAGAACCATGAAGACAACTTTCTATTCAAGATCACAAAAAGGAGAACTCTACCAAGGTTCCATCTCAGATTCTTGCATCTAACTACAGCCAAATGATCATGAGACAACCTTATGTCAGGCTTAGTTACACGAGTAAAAACTATAATGCACACTTTTATAACATATGGAATAATATCTAAGAGTATTACTGCACTATTGGTCAGAGCTCAGGCACCAATTGGCTTTACCAGAAAATTATAGACTTGATACATAATATCAAAGTCAACTACTTCAACAGAAATAAATGCATAAAATGAATCTCGGTATGCGTATAAGACAAACACTCATTTTTCTGCACCTTATCTCGAAGCATAAGAAGTTGTTAAGACCTTGAAACTTAATTCAGATTGTATCAAAAGAACTATCTCCGAAAAACATAAGGTTCTTTTTTCTGATAAATCAGAACCATGTATTAATAACGATTTTAATAGCAGAAAATAACAAGTAGATCTGTTTACTGATAAACTCTATGTTACCTAAAATTATCAAACGAAAGACATAGAAGAGCATGTGGTGTCCTGGATATCATGAATTTACTGCAGCAAGGTTTATCTAAATAAATTGAGGCCCTTGTAGACCAACCAATAAAAAGGGTGATATGAGAGTCATAAGCAAAATCATATTCAAATAGTTCATTGCAAATTGCAAACAGGTAGAAAACCTTACACATGTAATCACAAACTGCAAAAGTAGATATATCATGTTTTAACATGTAATACTAGTTCCCAGGATCTACCAAGTCAAGTTCAAAAACATGGAAAGCATCCACCTTCATTTAAAAAGTAGGAGGCTTAGCTTCTCAAGTTACCAAGACTTCTCATTTCTTTTTTCTTTTTTTTTACTCTTCCATCTTCTCAGTTCACTAAGACAACTACTAAATTTCAATTCTCAACTGAAGCCTGCTTCAAAATACCTCATAAATACCCAATAATAGGCATTAATTCTCCTGCTTGATACTAGTTCTTGAACCAAAACCTTCATCAACATATAAGTTTTTTAAATTTCATATCCCAAAAACAAAAGTTACCTTCTTACAACATTTACCTCTATCCGTATTGAGGAACCTAGCCTAAAAGCTTTGACAGGAAACTACCAAGAAACATGAAATTTGATGGTTCTACACAAGGCATTGAAGTTGTAATCAGACATCAATAGAACACCTTATCTTATTCTCAAACTACTAGTTGATATATCATGTTTCAAAGACCAATACTAGCCAGTCCCCAAGATCTACCATTTTAGGTTCATGCAAAACATGTCCATATCTATTTCTCCCTCTTCTCATCTAAGAACTAGAAAGCTAGCTTCTTTAGTTACTCAGGACTTCTAATAAGTTCCTAGATTTTCTTAATCTCTTCCCTCCCTCAACTAAGAAAGCTACTAAATTTCGTTTTTAAAGTGAATCCTTCTTTCAACGCTCCTATAAATTTCCAATAATAAGTATAATATTCCCAAAAACCAACTTTATCACCATAAAAATTCAACAGATCAAATCCCAGAAATAAGAAAAGTGACAATTTTTATCCCATCAAACCATACCAATTATGAATTACCCCTTCCCCTCCCCAAACAACGCACAAAATAAGAGAAAGACAGAGAAAAGTACCGGGCATTTGATCAGAAAGACCAAGAGAAACAGCAAGCTTAGGCATCTGTTTCCTCCAAGCAGAAGCCACAACAAGCTCCCTATACAACTCCAAATCCTCTTCTTTAACAATCCCAAATGTCACCAAATGCTGCAGAAATGTATGCACATCAGACTGAGTCTTCACATTCTCAGTCCCACCCCTCTCTTCCAAGCTCTTCTTCCATATTTCGGCAATTTTCTCAGCCTTCTTCTTAATACTCGGAGTCACCAACATCCTCTTCTTCCCCAACACCGGATCCACCAGCACTGGAATCAAAGACTCCAGCAGCAAAACACAAGCCCATCCCAAATCATAACACTTATTATTACTATTATTTTTACTATTATCCTCATCATTCTTCCTTGTATCCACCGGAAAAACCTCCGAAATCGCCTCGAGGACGAACTTCGGAGGATCAACACATTCCCCTAAAGCCTTGGGAATTTCCTCCCTTAACAACTCCAATTCCTTCTTCCTCACAACAAGAAACCCCCAGAAATTCTTGAAATCCATTTTTATACAAAAGGACTTCAATTTCAGCAAAAACCCCACGGAATTATCCACTTCGCTGGCGTCGCCTTCTTCTCCATTTTCCTCCGACACGGATAGAAAAGCTTGGACCTTGGACTGTTCGAGAGCTTCTGAAGCGCCATGGAGAGGACGGCGGAGATGCTGGACTCGCGGCGGTTGAGCTCGTCGAGAGAAGTCTTGGTGGAGGAATCTAGAGTTTGGAACTTCGCTTTGAGAGCGGCGGATTTCCTCTCGAGGTTTTTCTCGAGGGAGGTGAAGTGATCGGAGAGCTCTTTCCAGAGAAGTGTGCAGCTCGTCATCAAGGAAGTTTGGCGTTGAAACTCGTCGAAACTCGGCGGTGGTGGTGATGGAGGGCGAGTCAACTCGCCGGGATCGGCGATTGAACCCATTTTTTTGGGGGTAAAAAAAAAAGGGGAAAATTGGAAAAGGGTAAAGAAATGAAACCCTAATAGAAGAAGAAGAAGAAGAAAAGAGGTGTAAGAGTTGGGTGGGGAAGAATTTGAAAGGACAGTACGAAATTATGACGTGGATGATGGAGAGTGGGACACGTGTTATTGTGTCTGCGAAAAAAAATGGGTAAAGAGTGTACTGTTTTGGTAGGAAAATTAAGGGCTGCATTGGAATTAATTTTCCCGCTTAAATATGTATAAAAATAAATGAGAATTATTAAAAGATTTTTGGGTACTCTATAAATGTGTTTTTAACTTATTGCAATTAGAATTTAGAACAATTATTTTTGTTCTTGGTAGTATTTATTTTCTTTTCATGGTAAATACTAACTATAGTAGGATATAGTAGTATAATTTAACTTAAATTAGAGCCAGAATTATTTTTTTAATAATTAAGTAGGTGTTTAATTTATTGGTAATTAGAGCAAGAATAATAATCAAATTTAACAATACTTATAAATGTTGTGATGTTTGATTGATTGAAAATAAAATGCTTATTTTTATTGATTTGAATTTAAGATTAATTAACTTATCAACCTAATAAAATTTATTATAGTTCAAATTAACTAAGTAAGAGAAATGTCACAAACTACGCCTAAACGTGACTTGGTTCGTACTCATTTATTCGGGTTTAGATTCATGAGAAATTCTAGTTACTTGAATCCTATCTTGACTCCAATTTATTTTTATAGATTTGACGAATATCCAAATTCTAGTATGAATTTATTAATTTTCACCAGAATTCAATTTGCTTATAAACCTATCACAAACTCGATAAAAAATTACATGATTATTATTTCAATTTCGATTCCCACATGCAAAGCAAACAATTTTGAACATTCCTTGAAAAAAAGAGAATAGTGACGATGGAATTTTGATTCTAAAACACAAAGAAACCCAATCTTAAGCCACCATATGTCTAATTGTCTAAATATATATACTCCTCGTTTAAGTTTGTGATTCAAATTGTCTCTTAATCCGAGTAATATGGCTTGTCTTATATTAGAATTTTTTTTTTTTTTTTTTTTTTTTCTGTATTTCCATTTTCTCTTTAAATTCTAAAAAGTTTACAACTTTTGATGTTGACTATAAAATTTACTAAAATAAAAAGTACTACTATCTTTTTACGAAAGATTATAAGGTGTAAATGAAGTTTTTATTGTGTAGAAAATGTACTTTTTTGGGTAATAGCAAAAAGATACATACTTGATTGATTGATTGATTCTTAAATATAACATCAAATGTTCATTTTTAAATATTCAGCTGATAGTTTTGTTGGGATTGTGAAATATAATATACTAATAAAAGGGAAAGATTTAGGTAAATCTGGTTTATGACTCCACTTGTAAAGTCTATAATATAAATGAAATATTATGAAATTTGTGACATCAGCTGATATAAGTAAAATTTTATAAGATTTAATTTTAACCGCGAAATCTACCGGTGAAATTTAAAATTAAATTTATGATAGTAGTTTCCCTAATAAAATACTGTTTTCTATTTATTGACGTATTGGTGTGGCACGACCAACGTCAATCAATTGACATAAGAGTCCAAAATATTAAGTCAAAATTTAGGCAAATACTTAATAGATTCGCTATTTGACCCTCACTTGTAATCCTGTAGGGTGGATTAAAATTTAAAATATTTATAATATCAGTTGATGTAACTAAGATTTTTTAAAATTTAATCCTAATTACAGGGTTTACAGGTAGGGTCAAAAATCGGGTTTATCTAAGTATTTTCCCAAAATTTATTGTCGGCATTTAACCAAAAACAAAATTTAAAAAGTTTAATTATTGTCATTTTCTAGTGAAAACGATTAGGAAACATCATTAATATTGTGAAGTCGAAGTTTATTTTCCTCATTAATGCTCATTAAGGGGCTTTATCAGTACACATCATATATGGTAAAAATTCTCCAAAAACTAATTTTCTGGTTCATCTTCAACATTTGATATGCTTGCAGGCAGAGCAAGATGAAACTAATTTAGTGATCTAACCCAAAATTGGAGAATTTGTGGTGTAAGAAATAACACATTTGCTTTTGACATTCTAGAAAGGAAATTCGTATAGGTGTTGTTTGGAAAATTATTATTCTTGAAAATTTTTGTATAAGAATACTGTAATAATTTTTTCGATGAGATATATATCAAATAAAAAGATGATTGAAAAACGTATATAAAATGATTATAAAATATTGATCATTTAAAGAAAAGTAAAAATTATTAACTATCCAAACAGTACCATAGGTTGGGAATTTGCATGCATCCAGTTTCAAAGAAATGTTTTGGATAAAATACAAGATTTATATGATAAGTCAACTTACTTTTCCATAAGTTTCGTAGAAAACCTAATTACATTGAAAAAATAATATTAGTGCCCATAAATCAAAATGAAATAAGTAAATGTATTATAGACGAGCCCTTGATAATATAATTAGACAATTAGTAGTAGGTTATCCTATTTTGATGTTGGACCGATGTTTTATGGAATGGTAGAGGCTAGAGATGATAGGTAAGGACAATTAAATAATGAAATATAATTTAAAAAGTTAAAAATTTAAATCACTTATCAAAATTAATTTACGTGATAAAATCACATTTAATTATTAATCCTTAATTAAGATATTCGGTGAAATATAGTTACTTGTTTTTCAAATCTAGTAATATATTCGTTTTATCAGTGTGTATAAATACTTTATTCAGTTTAACATTATATTTAAATGGATGGATTTTGATAGATTTGATTTGAAACTTTAATTTACAATTCATTCAATAGTGAATTCAAAATTCACTAACAAATAAAAATGTAATTTTAATAATTAAATAAATAAATTTAAGATTTATCTAATTTTTATATAATTTTAAATTCACTTTATTCAAATTCATACCTTTTAATTTTATTTTTTTTCAAATCAAATCCACCCACCTAAATACAATGCAATATAAAGTACTACTAAGTAGGATGATGGATGACTTGAGGTTGAGGTGATGAAGGGAGATGTTTGGGTAGTGGGATAAAAGAAAAAATAATAGTACTAAATTGGGAGGGTAAGAAGGAAGACTTTCCCGGAAACCGAAGAAGAAGAAAAGCAAAAGGTATTTACTGAAAAGCCGGGTAAAGTGGTGGCTGGCCCACCCTCGGTGACCACCACCACCGCATCCCATCCCACATGCTTCTAGTCAGATAAAGTAAAGACATTGCCGGCCTTGAGCTTTCAAAACCACTCATCTACAATATTATTATTAACTTTTATTTTTTAGATCACTATTTTGAACCTTACTTGAAATAAATACTATAATGATTTTTAAAATGTGTTATATACGAGATAAAAATTAATTTAAAAAATAATGAATGATTGTAACCATCCAAACGGAGTTATTGTTACAATACGAAACGTGAATTCCACGTGAACCTTAAAAATATAAAGTCAATACTTATTGCTCACAATAATAATTTTGTAGTACGTATTAGAAATTATAAAAGAAACTAAATATTTGGCATCCAAAAGGCTCAAACTCGACTTCTTACAAATAGAAATGAGATTGGGTTGTGAGATTAAAATTGAAACTTATACTTGAATAAGGGAGGGTACAAAACTTGAATTGTACAAATTCTTTGGGAGACAAGAAGGCATCTCCAAAAATTTGAGATAAGGTGTTGGACAACAAAGAAATTTTTTTACATGAATCCATAGATATCTTGATCTATAATTTTTTACATTATCTCGCATCACTTTATATTACTCTCATGTCGCATCACCTATATTACTGTAATGGAATGATGTTGAGAATTATGAATCTAAGAGACGATGTGAAGAATTATAGATCAAAAATTCATATAAGAATTTCTCGGCACGAAGTATCGCAGGAGAGCAATAGTGCCTGGAATGAGCAATAAGTTAGGCATGCGCATACGCATGTTTGCTCTGTAGCTAAACAACCAATAAAGCTGCTGCTGTTCTATTCAAAGATTCTTTGGATCAAGTTGGACGCTTGCTACTACTACTTTAGTACAGAGATGGTGTTATTAACTGGTGCTCCCAGGTGGGCTTTCATGTGTACAGATTGGTGTTATACAGTACTGAAGGTAAAGTAACATTAACTAGGCCTTAATCATGATTGCTTTTCATAATTGTATCAGGCTGCTGTTACATGTAAAAAAAACTCAAAAAGTCAATTTTGTTCACAATTCATATTGTATAGCAAATCTTAAATATCCATGTAAATCTTGAATTGCTAGTCAATCACCATGACATAAATCAGATATTGGCTAAAGACTACTAAGCCCTATTTTGCGAGTCTATCAACAACTCATTTTTGTTCTATAAGAAATTCATGAAGTACAATATTAAAGTGACTAACCAATCTCATTTTTTGGGTTATTTATGTATAATGTATTGTGATTATGTCAAAAATAGCCAGTCACACACTAACCACCCGTTTGTTAATACACATTGCAGAAGGAAGATGTTCTTCCTTTTTTTTTTCCTTATCCGGTGAGGTCTTAATTTTCGAAACTCAAAACCATCTTCCTTAACCTGTAATAGAAAGGATATCAAAATGATGAAAATTTGATTTTTACCTACATTATACATCCATGATGGAGCAAAGAAAATTTGCCCCTATTCTCAACCTAAGTCAAACATTTCAAATTCAACTTTAGAAAAGAACACTTTCTATGCTTATAAACCAACCGAGGAAAACCAATCATAAGGATTCAAAAAGAAGAGCACATTGGTCTACCTATACCACTTTCTAACATTATCTTCAACTGAGCCTCTCACGTCAGGATCCTAGAAACAAGGTCCTCCCGAGAAATTCAAGAACTGCTTAGCAAATAGATGGTTTATCTAAAGTGGCGGCTGTAGAAATATTGGTAAAGCCTAACATAAAGAAAACTCAAGTAAAACGGTATCCATTTCACGCTTATAGACTACATTCATTCCCACCAAACACACGAAAATATCAATTTCTGTGAAATTGAGTACATTAATTTACCAGATCTACCAAAAGTAGGGATCAAGTAATACTGGAATCGGCATTGCTTTATCTATATCCCATTCATTTAACTAATCCAATAACACGTATGAAAAGCACATCAATGCATCCTAAAAGAGCACACCAGAAGCAGCATTGTACAACTGAGAAGAAACTACATGTCACCCTTTTCAGGTAACAAGGGTTTTGAGTTCATCAAATTAATAGTAAAATAACCCATTTGGATAGTTGTGATCTTCCAGCAGAGGTAATTCCTACTTCTGTCAATGCATCAAGGAGAATAGCTCTTAGTGACAAACTTGTACCACTGTTTTCCATTTTGAAAAAGGGAGGGGGGGAAGAAAACAAAAAACTACTGAACCTATTACGAAAGGAAGAGCAACTGCAAGGAAGAGGAAGGGAAGGGTGAAATGTAACTGCCAAATTTAAACTAGACAAGTGGAAAACCAGGCCTCCACACCAAAATACTAAGAGCTGCTAGTTGTGGAAATTCATTACTAACTCCTAGTAACCAAACATCGAAGTCCAAGCCAAAATGACACAACACATATGACCAACAACCAAGAAGAATCAGAGCAAAGATAAAAAAGATTCAACTGATTAACATCAAAATTTGTAAGCAATCCCACCCTTGAAACAGGCACTAAACTTTCTCTGGCCAAACAAACAGCAGAAACCAAACATCAATTTTCCATGAAATCTGTTTGTTTTCCCTTTTTGGTGAGGGGTGAGGGTAGAGACTATAAAAGAGCTTCAATGTCATAAAGAAGAGTTATGGATCCAAAGCCAACCAGGTATCTTGTATTACCTGCATCATTCTACTAGGAGGCTTCTACCCCCTCCTACTATGAATCACCATTTTCTTTTTAGTCTCAAAATCAACCTTATCGATGTCAGAAACAGTTGCCAGATAGCCGTAAAAGATCCTCCTTTTCTCCCTCGTCTTCTCATCCACCTTGACAAGGTTTGGATTGTTATCATCATCATTGCCTAAATTCAAGGACTCCACACGAGCCCAACCATTTCGCCCGTGGTTATCTTTCTCAAAATATTCAGCTAGCTGCACAGCCTCCTTCAGACCTGACTGATCAGCACCAAATTTAATCAAGGTAATGCCTAGATGGCCATCTTTCGAATACAAGGACTTTGACTTGCCTCCACGAATTCCAAGATCTGAAAGCAAGATTTATCGTGATGCAAAATCAAATGTTAAAAATCTCAATTTACTGAAGAACAATCTCCAAATGGACATAAATTAAAGTTGGCTTCTCTTTCCATATACCCATCCGCCATAAAACAACTATGGGCAGAATGACCAAAATTTTCCACACTTTATTACCCTACATAGCTATCTGTCAATAGAAATACAAACACCAAACTTAAGACTAAAAAAAGATACTTTGCAAGTTTGTAACATGGCACAAATCTAATTGTATACAAACAACTTCTGGCAAACCAGATCTAGAAACAAGATGACACGGGAAAACAGTGAAGGCATTTCTAAATGTAATGGAAATGTAACATCATAAGAACACAAGCATGAACGCCACCACAAATTCTGAGAAAACGGAGATAGTGTAATTTTGCCATGAGCAAGAACTGATCTTGCCCCAGTCATTCATTTAAAACTTTAAAACAGTATTTTGTTATCAGCAAATAAGGAAGATATACTGTAACGCAATAATAAATAAAATTATTAACATACTTCGGAACTTTACATGCATTCCACATTTTTCTAGTTTTCTCAAAATGTCATCAATATATACACTGACTATCAGCATTTGCAATTAAAACAAAAAAAGATCCACATTAACTAAGGAGCGCTACTCCAGCAGTACTTTACACCCAGTACGCACTTCCCCACTTTGTCCTCAGAATCCAATATTACACTGAACTATCAACATTTACAACTAACAGCAAATCTACAGGAACAGAAGTTAACAAATTTTCCGTCTTCAATTCAACATCAGTATTCGAAACACACAATTTTCTACCTAGAATACAAGTTTGACAGAGGCTACAGGTCTATAATTTCTTATGACAAGAAAGAAAAAGAATTTAATTGGTGTCTTCTACCCAGAAGACCAAAAAAAACAAAAAAAGAGGAAGGCCTGGCGAAAAGAAGAGCACTTAGCAAATTCTTTCTTACTTTTGAAAGTTACTATTACTGCAACTGCAGAAGAAATTGATAAGTATGACAATCTTCCACTAAATTCCCAGAATAAACTCAGACAAGGTTGGCTATGGTTGTGCATAAATAAGTTCTACTTTTGATGTTATTTCAACCATCACCAAGGTGTGCACTCAAGAACTCTGACCACTAAGATCAAACTAAAAAGCAAAGGACCTCCAAACATACGAAAAGAATTTTGATGTGACTCACTTCCTCCCCAAACTACCAAATCCCATCATTCGAACATTTTTCTTGCAATGTAAAAATCCTCTGAAATTTTGCTTTCGTTCGGTAAACCTAAATAAATTCCAAAGTGACCATGTTTTGTTGCTATTCATAAACCTGAAATAAACATGCTGATATGCAACAACACCGCTGGGTTTTAGCTTCAGTAAGAGCACATTCCCAAAAAAATAATAATAATAAAAAAGGCATATGCATACATTATGTGTATGCACGGGTTGTCAAATAATAATTGTAGGTTTACATTGCTAACAATGGGCTTCTGTTAAAACAGAAACTATGACAAAAGTACTAAACACAAGAATACATTACTCAAGTTGGAAGAACAAAAAAATTCTAGTCCACAATGATTCAGACTAGTAAGCCCCAATAAAACATCTAAAAATTCTAGTCCACAATGATTCAGAATAGTAAGCCCCAATAAAACATCTAATAAATGTAAGCCCTTTAGCAACTAACACGGCCCAAAACCAAAGTAGATACTTTTCTGTTTTCTTCAATCTAGGTTAGGTTATGACTTGTAGAACTAGGACTCTTCCAGTCAAATACGTAAGAGTAAAGCCCTTCTCTAATTGAATGTAAATCTAAATCAACCTAGGAAATTATTTTAAATGCAAGTAATACCAAGATCGGCCAACAAAGTTTACACTTTCACCATAAAAGTACACGGAGCTCACTTGAGGAAGGAATTTTTGGCAGAATTATATCCAGTTTTAGATTTGGTATAAAACAATATATTCTACAAAGCAATTACTCTCTTTACACTGGGAACAATTCCAAGTAAATCTCTTGGTCTGATTCCTAGGTTTCCGTTTATCCTGTTTCCTATTGCCCTATTCTTGCTTTATAATACAACTGAGATATCACGTGCTATTCACGCAACCATTGAAATCACATCTTATCTATAAACTCACGAAGAACTGCAAAATCTCAGGAGTTTTGCAAGCCTAAAGAACTATTAGAATTCTGACAATGAACCTCATCTATGCTTTTTTGAAGGAAAAAAAAAACTCTTAACTTTCATAGGTATTCATCTAAAAGCAGATAATGTATTAAACACCCTTTGGTGGAAACAAGAATAGAAGCACTCACCATCTTACATTCCTCATTGATTTATTTCGTCAAACCAATCATAAACCAAACAAGAACTCAATCAAGATCCTAATCAGAGAGAAAAGGTATCCCACAACATATTCTACTACAACTACTGAAATACAAAGCCATGTTCACGTACATAAACTAATGGTAGTAGCGATACGGGAATGAGTTCAACACGCTCAGACAATTACACAAAAATGTATCTGACAACTATTTTAATAAATTCAAGCCTAAGCAATCAACTGTCTAGCACATTGTGGCAACAATTGTGTAGAAGACTACCAATCCCGAGACGTAATAACAAAAAAATTGTTGGAGAAGATCTTTCCACATAGAAGAAAGACACATTTAGTCTAGGACATTAAATAACACCTCAGAGGAGCCACTAATTGATGTACTGCAAAGATGATAAAAAAAAGGAAGTTGCAATATACCTCTGAGGTAACTATCCATTGCCCTGTTTCCCATACCCTCCATGCGACCTTCTCTACCTTTCCCTGTGTTGGTATTATGAATTATAACCATAGGAGGCCACATAATAAGATCATTCAAGTTTGCTGCTGCTTCCTCAGCAGACAGAAACTGATAGACCTTTGAGTTATCGGGAGGAGTCCTATAATTCCATCCCATTAGTACACACAAAGCCTTGTGCAACCCCAAGTGATCCACAACCAGGTTAGCATGATCTGAATTGTACACGTGCATAATGAGACCATGCATATCTGGATAGTCTTTCGAAGACCTGTATTTTTCACATTGAAAGTCGTTGCGTAATTTCAGATATTTATAAGACAACTAAGAAAGAGCAAAGAATAATCTGCATAATGCATTTGTATGAGAACTTGTTTCTCTAAAACAGTTCTGGAAGTCAACTAAACAGGATAGATTCAGGCTACACAAGCACCAAAATTACATAGGAAATAGAAGCTTGAATGTCCTAAAAGATATTTCCATTGCAACTCTAAAACTGCCAGAGTAGATTAGATTGCTTCTACTGCAGTGAGACAATGACACCATATCCATGGATAAAACATCATTAGTTTCTTACAATGACACCATATCCATGGATAAAACATCATTAGTTTCTTACTCTCACATAAAGCATGGCATGATCTCAACTCATCCCAAAGAGCAACAATTCTAGACTTTGTTGATGAAAACTTCAACAAGTCAACTTTTAATGAACATGCCAACAAACTCTGGGGAAAGCTTTATGACATAAAAGCCATATACAACAAAAGAACACAGATACGTAGGAGTTACTTCCTGCTAAGAAAATTCACAGAAAAGGAACACAGGGAAGAAGATCACAATATAAGAGCATTAAGATACTGCAGGGGCTAGCACCAGAACATATGGAAAGGCCTCATAGTTTAATCAAGCAACCTTGTGTTCTGAAGTATATAGCTGCAAATAAGGCCACAACCTGTAAATTTATCATGCCGTAAAGCTCTACTTAATGGACATAAGCAAATCAATAAGATGGCATAATTCCCTAACCAGATCCTCCAAGTATTGTTGTTTTAACTGCAATAGCCACCAAAAAGCTAGAACTCACCCCAATAAAATTCTAACAGAAAAAAGCCAATTAATAAGGAGCAGAAAATTTATTATTTTCTGTGAAACCCCTCTTCCCTCCATCCTGCTGGAAATGGGAGGCTACCATACCAAAAATAAATAAATAAATAACACATGACTGGAACAAAGGAACAACAGAAAACTCCACAACACTTGCTGTGCACTTGCCACAAGGCTCCACATACATAACCTAAAGGTTATGCAGACAGAGGATGCATACCAATTAAAATATTAATACAGGAATATAGCATCTGTCAGCTTCCAAATCTAAAATAGATTTGACAGTCATTTTTAAAGAAACGCCTATTCAAGCCCAAAAACACAGGCTTCAATTCCATTTTTCAATGCAATGCAAAGTTACAACTTAGAGCTCCCTACACTGTCACACAAAATTTACTGAGAGGACAATTAGTTGAGAAATACATCTAACCACATGCTGAAGAAGAGTAATAATAATAGAATATGACAGGATATATGAATTTCAGATTCATTAAGAGAATAAAATGCAAAAGTAACAGAAACTGAAAAACTATTAACTGAAGAATGATAGGTGATGGATCCAGGTATGTAGATATTGCTCTATATATTCGCCCAATAGCAACAGGTTTCAATAATAATTAGCTCACCAATATCAAGCAAGACTCAGGTGAGAATGACACTGGTTTTCAACCAATTATGGACGCGAGAATGTGAGTTTGCTTGAAGGAAGACAAGAATAGACAAGTATATCATGCTCCTTAACATTCAAGGAGCCATCAAAACACTGCCTCACAAGCATGTTTTCTCAGTGAAGCACAACACTAGTGTAAATGAATTCTTCCTTTTCCAAACAATAAGTTCAGAATGAACTGTGGCAGCTTATAATTTCAAATCGAGCAAAAAGAAGCAGATCAAGAATTTCCAGGCATCATTTAGTAAGAAAAAAGAATCCTCTTTCAAAAGTGCTACATCCAAAGTCCAATCCAATACCTACAGGAGGCATCAGCCAACTTACACTCAAAACCCCAATAGTCCAGCCAATAGCACTTGTCACTAAGGCATCCGAACAGTTTGAAGGAAGCTTAAACTACAAGAAGCATGTAAATCAGTAATATCACTGCTGTCAAAAGGAACCTTAAACAAATTATTTTACTCACATGCAAGAAAGTTGAATAGCATATTCACTGCCTTCACTTCCTGGAGTTCTTGCTCAATAGAACAAGAGACCATAAATGGCACAAGTTTATCTACATTAAGGTTTGTTATTCACACCCCCAGTTGTGAAAAAAATTCAACCATGGGCGCCTTGAAAACATTTATTACTATCAAATTTTCTAAAAGGAGCAGTTCTAATATTAACACATCCAGTGTCAAACAACTGTCACCACTAACTTGTGACAAATAATACACATGCAAAGTGGAGCAACAAAATTCCCAAAGTTTCTAAGCAAAAGAGAAATGCGTGGATCACCAGAAAAAGAAGCAAACAAACTGACATACAAGCGAACAGGTAACAACAATTAGCAATATCTGAACCCAATCGCCAAGTGGGATGCAGTGTCAAAGAGCCCATATCTATCTTTTTTCCATAAGTTAGTAAAGCCAAACAATAACCGTTATTTTCCCTTGATTGGTAAATCTAGGGTATAACTAATCAAAGGGGAAATTAGCTCTTTGCCTCTAAATAAACTTCATGTATCAATAAGCTAAAGAATAATGTTACAAAGTAATGCAAAAACTCAGCTCCTACACATCAAAGCTGTAAGATATATATTTTAAAAGGCAACAAGTTAAGAAATAGCAACATAGGTTTTCAACACCAAAGAGTATGCGGACTTCTGAAGTATGCGCGCTCAACTTTTTACATTTCACAGCCTAAATAAACTAAAAAACTTGATCAGTCACATAAGACACCATGGTTGGGTTAGAACCCTGCCCAAGTCCAACACATGGTTAGAGAAATGAAGCCAAATTGTTTTCTTGAATTGATAATTTTGGATTTCAATTCTCTAGATGTCAACTTGACTTCAATAAAGATTGCCTATGTAATCGATGAACCACAGGTTTATCCAAAAACTTCAAACATTCAGGTTGATTTTGTTCCATAAGTTTGTTCACTACTTCACTCAACAGCTTTAAAATTGAAAGAAGAAAAATCAGAATGTGTTCACTGTTCACTTCTGGTGAACACGCATCATTTAAAAAATCAGATCCACATGAATACATAAATACACACCCTTACTTAGCACATACAGTATAAGACTCTGCCTAAACAGCAACAAAACTGAATAAGAAGGACCAGAGATCAGCCATTGTCATACAAGGTTGGAGAAAAAGAAATGCTAAATAAGAAACCTTTTTGAAGTTATAATGTTAAGAAATGATAAATAAGAAACCTTTTTGAAGTCCTAATGTTAAGAAATGCCTAAAGTGGAAAGTTAAAATAAGAACAAAAACAAAACTTCACAAATAGAAATAGAAGAAACAGTTTCAGCAAGAAATCACTCCAAGATGCAAGCTGATTGCTATGAGTGGATTGTGAGAAAAGAGGTGAAAATTAACAATAAAAAGGTGATGCAGTGGTAGATGAAGAATGAAGTTGTATTGCAGAAGTATATCCCTCCTCCACCCAAGCCCCTTCTTTTTCCATCCCAAAAACATACTCAGATATTTTGGATGATTGTTAGTCATAGTGAGACTTGATAGCAAATTCAAAAATAAAAAGGTATGGTCTCAGTTAAACAAAAGGTCACTCAACTCTGACTTCACTAGACAACATCAAGGGAAGCATCTAGGGCCAACATTCTTCTTCTTCTAAAATTTATCTAGCCGCCATTATATGCTTAAAAGACATCAAGAAACATGAACCACAAAAAATGTATAAAAGAAAGTTGGAAATCATTATAAATCCTTAAGGATGATCATACTGATCAGAGGAAAGATCAAGTGAATCAAGTCATTTTGTAGGTGTCAATAGGCTAAGAGATAGAATAGCCTCATGTTCAAGAAAATTTTCCTTGTATAGCAATCAATTAAAACATCCAAAGTAAATCTTAGTGCCACATCCACTTACAATTACTAGGTATAATTATTCCTAGACAACAAATACCTCGTCCATGAACCATCCTCACAACAAAAGTAAACAAGAAAGAAAGAATTCCTTTATCTCGATAACCTAACAAGATGAAGCAATTAATAACTTAAAACACATTCAGCTAGAATACACTTTAGTTCAGTTATGGTAGATCATACACAAATTAATAACACCAATGTAAACAACAATAACAACAATATCCTAACGATTGAAAACAGTAGAGTTATCCTAATAGCAAACCTTCCACAAGCAATACACTGCAGAGAGCCTTGCTTTCCATCTGCCAAATATTTCTTTCTCTGATTTACATTCTCATAAACTAACTTCACGAAATGCAAAAACGCCTTCTTTAACGCAGCTTGATCAACCTCATTATGCTTAAGTCTACCCATATTACTCTCATTAGTCCTCATAAACTTCTTGGCCCTCATTTCCTCCCCACCCCTTCCAATAACAACTCCACTAGGCCCCGGCGGCATCCCATTTAAATTTCCATCCACATTCCCATACTGCAAAAGCTGCTGCCTTTGCCTTTCAAACCCATCTCTCCCTTCTCTCTCATCATCCCCAAATTTTCTCTTCATCGAATTCCCTGGCAGACCTTCACCAATTCCAGGTCCACCAACCCGCCCCTCGAAACCCAATACATTCCTATATTCTTCCTGGCTCCTACCACTCAAGAACCCATCACCCCTTTCACCCAATTCAGGCCGAAACTCCGGCCCACGAAAATCCGGGCTCATCGGAAATTTCCTATCAAACCCAAAACCCGGGCCCCGGAACTCAGCCCGAGGTGGCATCGGGGCAAAATCCTGATAATCTAGAGGTAAAGCGAAATAAGACCGGACGTAGCCGTCGGCGAGGGAGATGGTCCGGCGGTCAAGCATGAGAAACCCATAAGCAGGGGGTGGAGGTGGATCCGGGAAGGGGAAAGGCGGAAGCTTTGAGTGATTCGGGTCGGGTTTAGGAGATGGATTGGTGGGTTTTGGAGATGGTTTGTTAATATAATTATTTGGTTTGGGTTTTGGGGTTGGGGGTTTGGGATTATTGGAGGTAGGTTTTGGTTTATTGAGCTCGGAGCTGGAGGGTTTTGTATTCGAGGGAGTGGCGGTGGCGGCGGAGGATGATGATTCCCAGTGAGATTTATTGCGGTGGGAAAAGGGTAGATTGAAGGAGGAGGATTGGGAGGCTTATTTGAAGATGGTTTTGGAGGTGGGTTGCCTCCGGCCATGCTCAAGGGGGGAGCTATAGATGCTTAAAGGAAGAATTTTGATGCGTGTGTTGCGTGTGTTGTGTGTGGTTTAATCAGTGATTTATTTAAAGCTTTGAAGAATAAGGGAATAAATATGGAATCAGCATCTCGAATATTATTATTATTATTTTTTTTGGTAATGGGAAATTGATTTTTTTTTTTTTTTTGGATCAAGTATTGGGAAATTGATTACATTTATTGGTTGAATGAAAAACCTCCAAGGACATTTGGGGTTGAAATGAATAAAAATCCATTACATTAAGCAATCAACCGATTTTCCTTCTCGTCGTGTTAAATTGTATCGACCATAGTCATTATGATCTCTAATCGATACTAGTAGTATGTAAAAAGAAAACAGAAAAAGAGTTGGTTTGATGAAGTGAAATCGCCAGAACTCAGCTCCAAAATGTTTTCATAAATCCAGACTTCTGCAATACAAGACTGTATTTTCCTTGAGATTGATCTCATATCAAATTATTTTCGTCTTAATCATATGTGGTCAATGGCAAGGTTTCAGTCCATTGCACAACATTAGGAGAAGCAAAGCCTCGTCCGGTGATTCAACATGAACCAAAACTGATTCACTATTTATAAAGGGACACAGTTGTGTTGACAGCACATACCCCCATCCTCAAGATGAGAAATTCTTACATAGGTCGAATCCATGACATATGAATTTCTTGATTCAAAAAACACACTCCACATCACTTGCTAATATGGCATGTTTTAGACCAAAAATTCTATAATACCGTGCCACAAACCCAGTACATACAAAATTAGAGAGATTCATGGAGACTAGTAGTTTATTCGAGAAACAAGCTACTAAAACTCTGAAGAACATCGTTTTCATTTCAACGAGGTGTGCTACATGTAAACCCATCCTTTAGGTCTCCTTTTACTTCCCAATCCGTAATGTTGCGCTAATTCAATGTAACCCCCGTCGAATGTCATGCCAATTAGTTACCTTAACCCTAAATTCATATTTTCCAAAGATGAAGAAGGAATCATTCTCACAGGTCCCATAGCCATACACAATTCAGCAGTAGCACAGACCAGGTACTAGAGAACAGTAAAGAGATGATCAACACGCTATATAACAAGTAAAGCTTCAGCAAACTGCATAAATTCGCCAATTCCTCAAAAACTAGAATGCATATCTTTTGAACCCAAGAAATCTCAGGCCACAAAATCCTATAGTTCATAATTTGTTGCTATATTGGAACACATACTAAAGTTCAGAACAATGGAAAAAAACAAAACAAAATCCATAACTGGACGGCAAGGTCCTAACATAAAACATCCCAGCTCAACGCTTCTTGGAGACACCAACAGTCTTGCCCCTTCGTCCTGTAGTCTTGGTGTGCTGTCCACGCACCCGGAGACCCCAGTAGTGTCGGAGACCGCGGTGGTTCCTGGCATTGAAAAGTCACATTCATCATCATCATAGAGTGGACAGCGATAACTAACAGTGTGAATAAAGAACTCAACATACATTCTGGAAACTCAAGATAGCAAATCCACTTCAAAACCTTCATTAAACAATGCACAAATGTACAACAAAGCATGCAGGTCGGGTAATGACCTATCTAATCAGTTTAGGTGCAGAAACCTGGACCAAAGCATGAACGGATAGTTGTTGAGGAGATCATATAAAACCATCATAATATCCTTTCATTGACTAACCAGTTTGGTACTTTCAGACTTACAAAATAAACAAGGTTCTACTCTAAAACATGGAATGCCTGATCTTTTAAAGATGAGCCACCATATTCTCAGTAATACCACGTATCTACTAGCCTAATCCACGAACAAAAAAGTTGAGAAGTTCATGTCTTGGACCCAGTTGTGAACTTGATTACATTGATTATAGCATTCTTAGTTGCAAAAGTAACATCAGCACCCAGAGCTAAGAAACAGGACATTAACTATGAGTTGGAGAAAATGCCTGGTTTGAGGTATTACTAATGATCCATACTGATTAGTTCAAAAATTTTGTAGTCACACAAGGAAAGCTCAACTCCATACATATATAATAGAGGCACCAAACTCAAATAGGAAAAGTGAGATGGACCTGATCTTCTTCAAGCGCTCAAGGTCATCCCTCAGCTTCATATCCAAGGCATTGGAGACAACCTGCGAGTACTTCCCATCCTTGTAATCCTTTTGCCTGTTAAGGAACCAGTCTGGGATCTTGAATTGGCGAGGGTTGGCCACAATGGTCATCAAATTGTCGATCTCAGCAGCAGAAAGCTCACCAGCTCTGCCATTTACAATTTAGGCAACAATTATCAGCTTATCACTCTATTGAACAAGCTAAAATCAAGGTGCAAAACATTGCAAGACCAACTTAAAAATACTACTCGAAAAAATTACTACTACAACTTGAGACTCTTATAACATCCAAGCACTGAGATTTACAATTAAATTACAAAATTAACATAAATTTACCAACTTTTCCAATCAGCAATTCATGTTCAAACAACTACAGATTCCAAGGCTAAACGAACAAAACCAAAAATTCCAGAAGTATTTACAAATGAAAGCATTATAAGCAGGAAAAAGTTTGTGTGTGCAAGGGTGCAAATGCTTGGGGATGAATTATGCTGCTCAAAATTTATTCAACTAGGTAAAAGTAATAACATTTCCACCAAGATTCCAACGACACTAATCAATCTCAATCCACCTACCTATCATAGGAATTTCTTTCATCACGAACTAAACACAATCACATAAGAATTGTCCTCGAATAAATTCAGGCAATCACTCACTACACGACATACACCTTAATCACTAAACTTCAATATGCAATTTCAATCTCATTTCTAGCAGTATCCCAAAAACACGAACCAATTTCATACTCCAATTAACTGAACTAACTCTAAAAACACTAAATTTCACAGAAATCCACATCTAATCAGGAAAATAACATGACAATTGTATAAAAAAAATAATTATTCATATTGACCTAGGGAAAAAATATTGAGTGTAAAATGAAAACAAATAAAAGCAAACCTTTTGTTCATGTCGACATCAGCTTTTTTGCAGACGATGTTAGCGAAACGCCGGCCGATACCTTTGATCGACGTCAGAGCGAACATCACCTTCTGCTTCCCATCCACGTTCGTATTCTGAATACGCAGAATGTGCTGAAAATCCTCATTCGCCACCATCGCCTATAAAAAAAAAAAAAAAAATGTGTTAGGAAAAAAAAATTAATGGATCGAGGGAGTTTTGATACAGTATGACTCAGTGAGTCACTGAATCTCACCATTGTTAGGGTTTCTAGAGAATTTCTCTGAGCTTTTTCTTAAGCTCTGGTTTTCTTCTTCTCTTTCGCTGAGGCTGAAGAATGGGCACTGCTAGGTTTCGCTAATGAAGGCTGCTGACAGGGTTTTAAAACCCTAGAAGTGACTGTGTTAAATGACGTTTTAGGCCTCGATGAATTTTCTAAATTGCGTAAATACCCTTGATTGGAGTGTATTATTATACAGCCCTTACTACAACGCAGTTCGTGGGCCATCCTAACACGGAATGTCTTTATTGCCCTCTGTCTTTTAATAAATTCCTGAAGTATCCCTTTTGGGATAAAACGAATGGTTCGTTAGATGTATATTGGGGACTTGAAGATTTGTGTCTGAAACAAAACCAAGGTAAGAAATAAAAATCCCTCATTTTTATTTACTTTTTGGGAAAATTTTATTCTTCAAATTTAGTAATTATTATTACTAGTATTAGTTAGTAATTGTGTGAAGCAGCTGTTTGCGTGTTTTGGTATATTTTGTTTTGATTTTTTTTTTAAAACAAAATACTCTTTCCTATATTTAGTGACTCAAACGCATGACAATAAATGGTGAAAGAAACTTACCGCTAAATTTTAGTTCGTTGTCTCGTTTCGATATTTATTGTGAAGGTATTTATGCTTATGGGATAGCATGACTCAAGAACTAGTTGCTGCTGCTGCTGTTATTGTTGCTGTGTCAAAGGCATTGAATTTAGCTGATTCCATCAAAAAGTTGTTGGCAATTGAAGAGCAAAAATGGCGTCTTTGTTTTCGGTGAAGATGTGTCTCCCAACCATTCCAAATTCATTTGGGAGACATAAAGCTGTGGGTAAGAGTATAAATATTATCAATGATTTCTTGTCTATATTAGTTTAACTCTTAGTATATAATATGGATGAAGGGATTAATTGTTGCAAGATGGAACCTATGATTGATTTAACTATCAAGAACTTAGCTATTGTTAGCTGGCTCAGGCATTTGAATAAGATGGTAAACTGAAATGTGTAATTTATTAACTTTTTGATACTATAATTGTAGTAATGAGTGTCCAATTAGTCCTATGAACATTGTTTTCCCTTAAATCTTGGACAAACTAAATTATTGGTGCCTTAAATGAAACTCTTGAGAATCTATTTTAAGTAGTCTTTGGGGCGTTTAATTTGCTCGAAATGATCATAGAGTTACCTGTAATGTAACAGATCAGTCACAAGTCAGGTGTTTTGATATATGATCTTTGCTATCATCAGAAGGAGCATTGTCTCGTCGCCAGGTTGTTTTAGGTGGTTGTGGTGGAATTTCAGTAGTCTCAAGTCTTGTGCTAAATTGGGTTTTAGAACCAATACCTGCAGCTTCAGCTGGAGAAGAATCAAATGGTGAGGAGGACAAGGATGATGGTGTGGTTGGAGCTATAAAATCCCTGTTTGATCCTAATGAGAAAACGAAATCTGGGAAATTGTTGCCAAAGGCATACTTGAACTCAGCAAGAGAGGTGGTGAAGACGCTGCGCGATTCGCTCAAGGAAGATCCTAAGGATGTTTCTAAGTTTAGAAGGACTGCTGATGCAGCCAAGGATTCTATTCGAGATTATATAAATAACTGGAAGGGGCAAAAGACAGTCATGAATGAGGTACATTCCCTTTGCAAATTCGATTTTCAGGAAAACAAACGCAATATGTGCAGTAGTCTAATTGATTTTAGCAGCTGCATTTGACAACAATCTACTTCCTTTCACTCGCTAGTAATGAACTCGAAGAAATGATGGATTTTGTTACCTCTGCTAATATCTGTCTGCTTGATACTTGCAGGAATCTTATGTGTTGCTTGAGAAAGCAATAAGATCTCTGGCAAACTTTTACTCTAGAGCCGGTCCATCTGCCCCTCTACCAGAGGAAATCAAATCTGAAATTCTAGGTGATTTAAACACTGCAGAAGAGTTTCTGTGAAGTGAACATTTTGCAATATTTTATTCTTTAGAGATATCCTTAATCGCATATCTATGTGAGACATCAAATACAAAAGGATTTTTTGGCTTGTGTATCTGATTGCTTTGCAAAAGTTTTAGAAGCTAACAAATAATCAAAAGTCATCATTGATTTTCACTAATCAATTAAGAAAGGTCACAAACGAATTAACTCTATCGTCCAAGTGCCAAATAATGAAATTCGTTTTCGTGACAAATGAAGAAAATTTCAACTCAAATATGATTGATAGTACAGTTTCAAAGTTCAAAAGAATCCTCAGAATAATACAAACCTTGCATTTTGCGGTAATTTTCAAAATGAACAACATGGCAGAGTCATATAAACCTTGTTATATCTAAATTAATTTATTACAGTACAACATTGACACATTATATAAGACCTACGAGATCGGTCAACAATCCAATGCTCTCCAGTCCAATGCACTTCATGCGATCATTATCTGCCTTTGATTACAAATCAAAGCTTGAAAAAGACATGGGCAACACAAAAAATGAGGCAACATCCTAAAACTGTCCCAGGAAAGACCATGATCCAGCATTTGCCTGATAGTATGCTTCTATGTCCGTGACAGAACTCCTTTTGAGCTGCATTTATGAAAATGTTGAGTTTGTAAACATGCAATTACTGCCTAACTTTATTTGGCCTATATAAGTAGATGCTATGTTGATTGACAGAAACACAGATCGACATGCAGCAGTAATTCTGTAACCTTCATTTTGTCCTACAAAGGATTCATTTCTTACATTTCTAATAAATTCCATAAGTTTTCTGAGAACATTCTAATAAAGCATAAGTTGCTCATGAAGAATCACACAAGTTCTACTTCAGTTAGCAGAAGCCTTCTTCCCCACCTTTCCCCTGTCGCGAGCAATAATAAAGTATTGCCATTTTTATGTAGACATGGGAACATTTATAAAAGAAACCGTTACCTCGAAACCAAGACACTCTATCCTATGATGAAGTTTCCTATCCAAACCCAGTTTTTAAGTTGTCCAAGCAAAATCTAAGAGATGGAAATAGTTGAGAATTTAGATGCAGACAAAGTCAGATAATTCCTTCGAGAAATTCAAGAACTTAAACCTTGGGATACTTCCACGACGACGTGAATCGTATTCTGTTGCTTGCCTAAGAGCTCTTGCAAAAGCCTTGAAGGTTGCCTCAATAATATGGTGAGAATTTTTTCCAGCAAGCTGTTTCCATGCAAATTTAAAGGTTAACGATGAAGGAGCTCAACAGATAACCAAGCTGAAAATGACAGTACGAGTTAAAATTAATATTTGGAGATGACATAATTTAAGATCACATAATAGGTCACTCTGAAGAAAATGGTAAAATATGCATAACTGCTGGACTAAGATGTTAACCATGTCAGAAAATTAGCAATTAAAAGAATATCTATCTAATGCTATCAATTTTATAATTGAACATTGGAATCCTGAAAAAGTTCAACTTTATCATCAAATTTTCCCAGTAAGAACACATTCAAAGTATTCTTACCTGACGAATGTGTAGTGTCATTCCAGAGGTATTGACCAATGATTGAAAGAAGTGCTCCACCAGCTGGGGATCACACAGTGTACTAATTGAATTAGGATACACAAGTGCAGAGATATTAATGGAAAAACAAGGATACGGAATCTAACTCCTCGTAACCATCAGAAAAATAGTTCTATACAGTATGATTAAATGCCAAAAAAGGTAAGCTCCAAAATGCCAATATAATCTACCAAAAGAAAGTATAGTCAACTGAAGTATCAATCAAGAACTTGATTCTTGTTTGAGAAATATCTACACGTACAACAGTCCATACCAAGATCTTCAAGTCATTTTTTTTAAACAGAATGGAAGATTTGAAGATATAAATCCACAAACATCAGAGTCAGCAATTTGAGCAGACTACCTGAGTATCATATGTTCCAACTCTCTCAGTAGGTATCTGCAGATCAAAACTGAGATGTGGCCTTCCAGATAAGTCCTGCATTACAAGCATGATATGATAAATGCATATAGCAGAACAAGAGTGCATAAATCAGAACAAGGAACAAGAGTGCAATGAGAAAAGCTGTGTTCAGCACCAGTGAACTAGATAACGAGTATTATTATGTCTGTAAACTACTTCATATACTGAATAGTGCTTCTATCTCTTCTATTGGTAGCGGCCAATCAGAAAATGATAACTACGCAGTGTTTGCCTCACATGTAAGTCATTTACATGAACATCAAGTCCAGAAAATTTTTCATGTGCATAAAGGTTATCCTGCTAAGATCTTTTACAACTCTGATTAGGATAGAATAAGTTGAAGCCTATTGCATGCGCATCTGTAGGTTATTTTAAAAAAACTGAAGTTTGTCTTACATTATCTCAAATGATGACCTTGCAAGTAGGATCATCTTAATAGAGTCCCTCAAGAATTTATAAAGCAAGATAAAATGATTTTACAGGTCACTGGCAACTTACAAGTGCAACATGTATGAGTGCTTCATCCAGTGGAGCTGAGAAATCACCAAACCGGTTGATTCCTTTTCTATCACCAAGTGCTTGCAGCAAAGCCTGCATGAGCACGAAAAGTATTTCAGCTTAAACATACTAGAGTAGCAGGGGAAATCAAAAATGCAAAAACACTGAAAGAATGAATAGACCACTGCTGGACTGACTCTTAAGAGATCAAAACAGCTCTTCTTGCAGAATATGATTTACTGCATGCTGAATGTATTCGCAAAATTCAACAACACAGGAAGAGAAACTACAACCATTGAACTTTCAACACTATCTCAGACAACTCAATGCTACAAGAGCATGTAAAGCAGATTGCAATTCAATATTTCAGCTATATAACATGTAAACCACAGACAAGAAGTTTACAAACAAAAGTTTTGACTGCTTACTGTTCCAAGGGCAAGGGCAACATCTTCATTTGTGTGATGATCATCAATGTGATAATCTCCAGTGGCCTTCACATGCACGTCAAACAGCCCATGTGAAGCAAGTTGCTAACAGAAAGACGAGAAATCCATAATTAGCATTGCAGCACGTTTGTCCACTTATAGCATTTTAGAGTCAGATATAAGCACATACTGAATTACTATTAACAGAAAGAACATGCTTCTACTGCAAATTCATACTTAAGCATATCTTCTTCTTCTTCTTCTTCTTCTTCTTCTTTTTTTTTCACCATTTTTGTTTCGCTTTCTCGTAACCATTCAAAGGGTATAAATTCAAACCATAAATGAGTTCCCTTCCCAGATTTCAAAGAACAATAAAATTTTCAAGCTTTATGAAATTTCCAACAAAGCATACTTTTCTGCAAATACCAATACTCTTAAAATTCTGTCTATTTTCCTAAAGAAAGATGTCCTTTTTACTTTCTGAATCCATTAAAAATTAAAAGAAAACCACTATCTTAAAAGTACTTAAAACAAGGCTCAAATTTATCTGTCACCTGCAGAAAGAAACAACTCAAAAATGAAAACTTTGAACTAACAAGAAACCAAGAAATTGACTTCTAAAATAAATGGCAAAAAAAAGAAAAAGAAAAAGACTCACATCCAACATGTGATCAAGAAAAGGAATCCCAGTGCTATTCTCAGCTACACCATTACCATCCAAGTTCATCTTCACAAATACATTAGTTTCTTGTGTCACCCTCTTCACTTCCCCAACTCTACCTAAATCAAATCATAAAAAATTAGAAAAAAAAAAATTTAAAAAAACAAATAGAAGAGTGGAGTTGAGGGGATTTTAGCAAATACCCATTTCAGAGGAAGTTGTGGGGGGTCCATTTTCAGACGCCTGATGAATTAATTCCACGTGGGTCCATTGAAAGAGGAGTAAAGGGTCTGTTTTTAATATGGTGGTGAATAGTTTTGGAGAAAAGTGAGGATTTTTGGGTTGAGGAGAAGATGAGGGTTGGATGGTTTGTATTTTGGAGTTGTTGAGGATTAGGGGCTGATGAAGATGGAGATTTTACCAGGTAACTACGAGGAGGAACTGAAAGTGAAAGCTCCATATGAGTATCAGAGGCAACTAGTGTGTGTGTGTGTGTGTGTGTGTGTGTGTGAAGAAAAGGCGGATTGAAGTAGAAAAAGATTCTAGTATTTCTTCTTCATTTTTTTAATTCTATTTTTCTTCTTCATTATTTATTCTAATTATTACCAAAATACAAGGATGAGCTGGATTATTATCACCCATTGAAAAGGTATAACTTATAAGCTCTGTAATTTTTTAAAAAAAATATGTATATACAAAATTTTAACAAGTAAGGAAGATAGTGGAAATGTTAAAAAAATTTATTTCAAAAACTAAAACAGAATAATATGTATAGTGGAAAGATAAAAAAATTATAGGTAATTACAGCATATAAAGACAACGCATACCAAAACTTATGTTAATTTTTTATATATAGTCGGTATAAATGGACATTGGGCTGTGCTGAATTTTGGATTTTGGATACTGTATTTAATTTATTTTATGGCTAATAGCTCTATATAATAGTGAGTCTTTGAAGTTTTACGGCTAAATATTGAACTGACATTTCTACCGAGGAAGCAAAGATTAATAGGCTTATGGCACTACAATTAGGCAGAATCAAGGAGTAAGAACCTAAAGCATATTTTGATTAAATTAGTATTCAATGATGGAATACAATTTCTCCGACACTAAGAAAATGGACAAATCCAAATATATGTATGTACATGAGCAAATCTAAACAAATATTTCATCATAGTTTGACAAAATTTGTTGCCTAAACCATAAGGGTAACAATTCAAGCAACTTCCTTTTCTATATCTTAGTTTAGTTTAGTTTATTTATTTCTAAGGTCAAAGAGGCACAGTATCTAGATAAACTCTTGAGTACCCAGTGCTTAACAACCGAGCGATTTAGCCACATGAAGAAACTTGACATAGAACTGGAGCAGCCAATGCCAAATATCTTCTAACAGTTTTCTTTGAAGCATTTGTGTACCCAAATGCTCACCTTGTAGATAAACTCTTCCCATGGATGTGATTCTCAGTTTATCAAGTGTTTCCTTAATATTTCTTTGGTCCAACTTTGCACTTCCTATTGAGATCAACACCTATGAGGGATCAAGAACTTGGATTGCCCTCATTGGGACTGCATCTAGGCATCAATTCATTCTCACTGTTATCTTTTGTGTTTTCCACCAAAGATGCACAAGAACCAAGATCCGGACCAGCACCCTGAAGGACTGTCTCAAGTTTAACTGAATAATCCAACTTGATTTCTCCATCTGTTTGATCTACAGTTTCAGCTCCGGAAACTTCTCCACAAGAAGTTTCAGGCTCTTTACGGATTCGAAGTCTCCACCACTAGGTTAGCCTTCTGATTTAACTCGGGGCTGAAGTGCACAGAGCTCTCATTAGTACCATCCAAAGCACCATGGATTTGTTCAACAGCAAGATGTCGAGATATTTTGTCAGAATCAAAATGAGGCTCGCCACGAATTCCTTTTGCATTCACTTCACAAACATTTTCAAATTCACTTGAAGAATGGACTTCCCTGTTTGTAGGAGAAACCTCTAACCCAGAATCAGATTCTGATGCAACAGAAAGTCCATTTTCTTTTTCTGATGTGTTCTGATGACTCAAACTGACTACAAATGCAGCAGCTTCGGTGTCTGTATGTTGACAAGCATAATCAGAACTAGGATACTCTCTTTTCCTGATTTCTTCACATACATGTTGTGATGGAACTACAGCCATTAAATCAGGAGCATTTTCACAATGACCAGCTTTTACTTCATTTCTAGCATTGTTATTATCTTCACTAAGTGCAGAGATTCCTTGGTTAGGATCATGTCCACAGATCTAGGATCAATTTTCAAATCGATAGCTGCCTTAGCATCAATAAGAGTATCTGTGGACACCTGTGACCCACCTTCAGCATTGATTGCAACTGGCTGATTCAAGTCCGAGTTAAACTGTACAGTAGGGACCCCGACAATGCAACACAGAGAATCAGATGCCAAATTCTCTTTGCTAGAAGCTTTTCTGTTTATATTCTGTGAAGAAATTTCTCGGAGAGAAATAGGAATATTTTCAACAGTAACAGTTTCTACAATGGCTTCAGTAACAGAACCATCTGCAGAGGAAGCTAGATCACCCTCATATGGCACAACTTCTGCACCAGAAGTAGATTCTGGAGAGGGCAATTTTCTTTGAATCTCAACCACAGCAGTCTGTTGTTCCATGTGCTTTTGGATGGAACTATCATCAGTATCACAGTCAGTAGCAACAGAAACAGGATTCTGATTTTCATCGGCATCCTCAACCATGTCCTCTGAAGTTTTACCTGGAAAATCAACAATCATTGAAACTGAAGGAGACACCTGTGCCTTTTCTCTCTGTGCACTGGCTAAATTATCTGCAGAAGAAGGAACATCAGATTTGGCTGAAGGATCCAATTCAGAAGAGCTTTCTATCTGAGGAGGGTCAGCTGCTGCATTGGAGGTAGAACTGCACTTCAATCTACCAGGAGATTCTCCAATATCCTTCACAAGCTGAGATTCAAAACAGGTACTCATCTTACTGGAGAGTTGGATATCAGATTCATGGCCAGTCTCCAAAGCACTAGCCACAGTTCCATCATTCGAAGGCACGGTGAATGCCGAAGAAACAGGAAGAGCATCGGCTTTCTCGATGACCATATTTGTCTGTTCTGATCCAACACTGTAGGCGATGTCACCTTCTTGTTTTGGGGAGGATTCATTATCAGGTTCTTCCACTGAAGCTGGTGACCACAGCAAATTGTCTTTTGAATCGAAACTTTTCATTCCTGTGGTGCAAGATACGAGCAAGTCAAGCAGCAACCATTAGACTCCAAGGTGAAGACATTTGACTCACAATTTCATGAAAATCAAAGTTTCAAGTAATGAGCAGAAACCAATTACTTTACCATTTTTTATTTTTTTTTTATGAAATGGTAAATGGAAATAAAGGAAAGCAGGCATAGTAATCAGGTTACCATTGGGGATTTCTTGCTTAGCCAGTAGCTTTTGCAACATGTCTATTCCTGGAAACACCAACATGTTCATGGATTTCATCTCTTTCTTGTCTGAATCCTGAAGTTCTTTGAAACCAAAAACTACAGTCCATGTATGCATATGCTCAGAAATTGCAGGAATAATCAATTTTTCAACTTTGAGAGTGCATAGGACCTGAATATACAATGGTGAAAAGTAACATGATTAGTCTACACAACAATGAACAGAGGAATCAATCTAAATGGAATTAACAGCCTCACTTATCCATGCTCAGGTATATTCGGAAATCAAAATCACTTGAAGATGCATTAGCATATTTGCATTCCTTTGGCAGGCCAATACAAATTACCTCTCACAAGCATATTCCTTGACATTGCGTGTCTATTTTCAAGTAATTTTTTTTTTTTTTAATCTGGACATATTGCAAATGTATATAACATCATAACACAACCTCCTCGAAAACATAAAAAAAAAAAAAAAAAAAAGACACATTGTGATCTCTGTCGCAGGCCTCTGTGGAGCTCCATACATATAACGCATCCACATCAAGCACCAGGACAGAGGCCCTACCACAAACACCCAGCTAGGAGCTAGCAAACCAAGATAAAACAGAAGAAAGAAAATTAAGGAACATCTACACTGCCCCTTCCCCAGGTTGGCTTAGGAGGTGCTTTTTTTCTAAACGAGTTTCATTCATCTTTCCAAGGTGGCAGAGAAGACTGATCTACTACCAGAATTGGTTAAAAATTCAAACAGAAAGAAAAGTAATTCTATACAATAGAAGAAAATATAATGAGACAACAATCAGAAGATAGCATGAAGGCCTTGAGAGATCAAAGTCTGTAGAAATATATTAAATCTTGCATAATTTTTTCAACTAAAAAACATAAAATATAATGATCAGAAAAATACCGATTCAATAGCAGACAGTAGCCGGCGGCACATTCCTTGGCGCCTGTATATATTGCGAGTCCCAATAAAAGGCATCTCTGCTAATTGATGTCCATGAATCCTAGAAAATGATGAAAAACAGAATAATAACAGTAACTTTAAATGATGATCAATGCTATCAAAATGGAAGTAATATCACTTCAACTGCAGCTAGAAATTATTCATACTAGTGTACATTTGTGCAGTTCTAAAATTGATAGCATATGCATATAATACTTGTTACAACAAAAAATATATAAACATTTATATGACAAAAAATAATAATATTATTAGGTTCTTTAATGCAATTAAAGGAAACAAAAAGAAAGTAGTAGAATAAAGTAGAATGGTGGATGAAGAAAGTTACCAAGCAGTAACATATCCATTAAGCACCTAAAAAAACATATCTACAAAGCACACCTTATTGTCTCTTAAAAAGAATATTAAGTGAAATTATATCAAAAATGTCTTTGTGCTTTATAGTAAGAAGACAACTAGAAAATTTACCTACCAAATTAACGTATCAAGAACTTTCTAAGAAACACAAATTAAACACTTTTCAAACTTCAGTGCCAAAAAGGGAAAACGCATATGTAAAATAATAATAATAATAATAAATAAAAACTAGCAAAGATGTAGCCCAGGGGTACTACTACAAAGATCAATACTTGGGGAAATGTAGTCAATTTCTCTCTCAAAATACAAAAGTTTCAACAGCTACTTGAAGGACACAGAGAATATGAGATTTTAATAGAGCAAAAGGTCAACAATCATTCAAACTTTTGTAAAGGCACGTGAGATGAAATTGCAACAGTGTATTTCATAAGAATATAAAATTGTTCCATTTGAGAAAAGGATGGAAGAAAGATTAATTATTACAAAGATCACGCGAGCACCTTCAAAAATTTCTCTCCCTTATATACGAAAACATGACTGCCATACCAATCCCATTGTTCATTGGATATTTTATGTGAAATGACAAACAACTTTCTTAAGACAAACAATCTTCATAATGATTAGTTATTTTACCTGATAGATGCAGTGGAAATTATTTCATCACCCTTCTCCAAAACCACAGTAAAGAAGCCACGATAATTCAACCGGCTAAAGTTTGATCTAAGAGAAAAAACAAAGAACCACAAGGTTACTAATCCTGAGGCTCCGCAAAAACAAAGAATGAAAAAAAAAAAAAAATCTGCCTAAAAGCAAATTGATGGAATTATGAATGGGGTTGGTGAAACCAAATTTCAGATGAAATAGGTAATATTTGAAGCAAATTCTTGTATTTGCCCTAGATTATAAGAAAATCTGCTTAAAGGTAAATAATACCTAACTTCTTACCCACAATTATAAAGCACATTATGAATCAAATTAATTCCACTCCTCCTGTCAACTGTGGGCAGAAAGCACTCATCCATGACAGATAATGCAACAGCTAACTTCAGAATTGCCTTCCACTCTTTGAGGAAATCCCCGGCTGCTTGTGTCAGATTCTAAATTTGTTCTTTGTATGAGAGTCCATGAGAACCCTGCTTCCAGCTCATGTTTGACCCCAATAATCTTCTGCAGGTGATCATATAGCTGGACACACCAGGAAAGGAAAACGAAACACATTACTTCAGATGCCTTTGCAGCACATTAATAGAGATAAAAATCAGTATCACAACTACGGGGCAGATAAAAGGTGATTCCAGAATAATAGCCTAAATCCACATTTCAAATCCATAATAGCCTAAACCCACAAGACATAATTACTTTATGAAGCAAATTGCACCCAAATGCATTGTCACTTTTTGGAGTAAAATATAAGCAACTGCCATAAACATATTATCAAGGCTTTCCAAAAAATTATTACGAGTTTAAATGAGCAATGCTGAAGTGAAAGTTTCTACTCAGAGCCCAAATAATATCAAATATCAGACAAATTATTTGCATTTATGATCTTTATTCCTGATAATCACTCTGATTTTCTGTAAATGTTTTAGAGCAAAAGATGAGAGTAGCAGAAATGCGAATGTTAAGATGGATGTGTGGGTACACTAGAATGGACAAGATACGCAATGAGCATATTCGTGAGAAGATTAGAGTAGTATCTATTGATGAGAAGATGAGAGAAACACGCTTAAGGTGGTTAGGTCATGTGTTACGACGACTAGTAGAAGCGTCTGTCAGGCGAGTAGATTTTAGAGAGAGTAGTCAACATAAGAGGGATAGGGAAAGACCGAAAAAGACTTGGTGAGTAACTTGTAAGAAAGATATAGCCAATCTAGGAATTGAGGAGGATATGGTCCATGACAGAGCGCAATGGCGTAGTAGGATTCATGCAGCCAACCCTACTTAGTGGGATTAAGGCTTGGTTTGTTTTGTTTGTTTGTTTTAGGGCATCAACGTCAGACCACTTAAATGGTGTTGTCACTATTAGAAAAATTCCAGCCCAAATGGCAACCGCTTCATCTGCTAGGAAGTACTATCAATAGGCTTTCCAACTCAAATGTCAGTGTACTTAGTATTAATTTCTATTTATTATACTCAACAGTTACCCGCTATTACCACTGATATTCAATATCTTGGAAAAAAAAATAAAGTGATACCTCTTGGCACATCTTCCCACAAAAAGAAACAGGATTGTTGGCATTTGCAAGTGGAGTAACCATCGCCTCACAGCATGATTTGTGATCTAAAAGGTCCAAAGAAGAGATTTCAGGAGAATTCTTTCTTAAACCAAAAGGTAGACAGAACAAGAAAATGGTAAAAGAAAAGTAAAAGTACAAAAGGGATTACAATTTCAGGATTTTAAAGGCATAAAGATCATTACATTTTTTCTCGCAAAGGGTGCACATGGAAAGTTTGCTTGAAGTTACAATATTTTCATTAGGACTTCCAGAGGTAGTTCCACAAAATTTGCATGTACAATTTGGACAATGCCAATCACCTGGAGGAAGCACCTGCGGTAAGAAGATGTATCTTAATTCTTGGTTTGCTCAAGGTGTTGCAAGTGCATGCAGCTATAGGTACAAAGTCTATTGACACCAATAGGCAAACATTACAACCTAACAATGTATGTGTCCAAAAATTAACAGGAACCAGGCAAATTAGCAGCTTTGATGAAAGATTCTGAATTATTGCCTTCTAAGAAATTCTGTTAAAAGGCAAAGGAATAGTTTGGTCTGTGCTCACTGTGTAGCTGCATAAAAAACTTACCCCAAAAAAAATTCTGTAAAAACTCTTGCCTGTTTTGATTTCTAAAATATCATGGTGTGCATAGTTACATAAAGGGAACACTAGATTTATTACCCAAACAGAAAAAAGGCATATTGCTGTTATTCTATGTCCTTCCCAAGAGCCATACACAACCCATTCCTACACCTCTGTTGAAACAAAGGCAAGGAAACAAGTACAGAAACAAAGGGAAAAATCTACAGGAAAAAAAAAAAGGAAGTATTTTGAGTCACTAAGGAATACAACATTAATAGTCTTTGACAATAAAACCAAATTTTCTCGTGGTTGCTGTTTTACTTGCCTGTGTACCATGTATATAAGCACAAATGGAAGAAGACAGTGTATGTTGATGATGCATTAGATTTGTATTATACCATTTTTATGGCTCCATATGTTTTCAAGACTGTGTTTGGAAATGTTAATACAGAAAATATGCACTGTTTGGCAACTTTAGGAGTGCACGAATACATGTAGTTAATCTCCAGATAAGCATCATCTATGATAAGTAAATGATATCAGTATATAAAGTAAAAAACTAAAGAAGGAATTCCTTGGAGTGATGGGTCAGTTGATGGAATTTTCTGTTCAATTCTAACCTGTATGCCTAGACAATTTTGATGAAAAGTAGAGGGACAACCATCACAA
Source organism: Cinchona pubescens (assembly GCA_025175665.1). Taxonomy (NCBI): domain Eukaryota; kingdom Viridiplantae; phylum Streptophyta; class Magnoliopsida; order Gentianales; family Rubiaceae; genus Cinchona; species Cinchona pubescens. Next base: position 859,641 of record JANKKI010000394.1, read on the forward strand.
CAGATCAAATCACCACCATCACCACATATACCACAAGTATCATCATCTGGATCATCACCATCAACATCTACTACATAGAAATCACGGCGCACAGACTCCTCTTGCCTATATTGTTGATCCATGCATCAACTAGGCATTGCAGCAGGGAGGGCCCAGACTCCAACATAATGTTTTGAAAAGGTTGACGTAATTTACTTCCTGCATGGAGCTCAAACTTTGAAACTGTAAGGATTTTGCTGCAGCAACCACAATGGATGCCATCTCTTGTGATCCAACCTTCTAGTTTTACTCGTGTCCTTCTACGGTTCATATACTGCACTTTTTCACTCAACTGTACTGTCCCAGAGTCAATCAGCCAGGCTAATAAAGTTCTTTTTCCAGTATATGGAATGTAACCATCATATTCAGAATTCTGCCCCCTGTCAGAAATACGAACCAACAGAGCGCATCTACCAAATTTTCCACTCTTTCGTCCTTGTACCACACTAGAATTAATTGTGGACGATTTTTCAGCCCTTTCTTGTCCATGTTTCCGTCTGCAAGAATCATCACTCAAATTATCCCTACTCTCAAATGTTACCTCATGCAACCTCCCTTTCTTTGGTTTGCCATTCTGCCTGATAAAAGAACAGAGTCTCTCATCATTGTGATCACTATCAGAGTCCTCTGTAGATTCTTTCACAGCAGTTTTTTTAGAATTCTTCATCAGACCATCATCTCTTCTCTTCCTTTTCATTTTCTCTTCAATCTTCTTACGTGTTTGCCTGGTTAATTTGTTTATCAGATCATCCGACAAAGGACCTGGTTTGTCTCCATCATTCTCTTCCTGCAATTGCTTTTGAAGCGCATCATAAGCCTTAATAATGGACCAGTATGCAGTTCCACCAGGGTTAATGTATACAGCATCTAGGTAGTCCCGGTTTCTTCTTGGTCTATAATCAATTGTCCAACCAGCTTTAACAAGCATTTCCCTTATCCTCTCACGCAATAATTGTTTTTCTGTGCTCCCACCACGCTTAAGCTTAGCTTCAAGGCCTTTAACGGGAGTAACATTTTCAGATGGTGAACTAAACTTTCTATCTCTGCCTTTAACTTGAGTGACATTTTCAGCAGTCAAAGAGTGTGATCTTTTTGATTCACCTTTCACTACTTTCTTTGAGCTACCAGCTTCTGAACTGGGTGGCGCCAACTTAAGGGATGTGTCAGTCCCATCTGACTCATAACTTCCAGCTTTAGAGCTCTTACCAAGCATCAGCTTTTGCATTTTCAGGTCACTTTTCTCCCCACCATGGTCTCCAGCTTTATTGCTCTTACCCAGCAAAGGCTTTTGCAATTTCAGCTGACTTTTCTCACTCTCACCCAATGCAATCCGCTTTTCAGCTCTTCTAGAATCTGAGTGAAATGGAGGAGAATCTTCGGACCTAGAACCTTTTCTACTTTCACCTTCTTGATGATCATAACTTTTTCTTGAAGGCAACTCCATATTCTTCTTCTTATTTACCATAACTTTTAAAACTCCATTTTTACCCTGCAACCTAATTGGCTCAGTAGGTTTTTCCGCACGCTTGAACCTCAACAAAGAGATAGGTAAATTAGCTTCATCCTCATCCAATACAAATCTACCGTCAACCACCGTAATCAACCACTTTATTCCTCCCACTCCCCCCACCACCTGAGCGATCAAAGTACATCTTCGACCTCTTCTCCACCATCATATTCCTACCAGAGCCACCTCCAAATTCCCTCGAACTTCCACTACCCATCTCTGCATAATCATTCCTCATCCTTTTCCCATCAAACTCATCGTACTCATCGAAATCAAACAAATCCAACCGACTCCTCTTCCTCTCACTCTCCATAATCTCATCATTCCTCCTCAATTCTCGGTCCCCCTCACCCCTTCTTCCATAAACAACCAACCCATTATGGATTTTATCATTAGCTTTCCTCCTAACATGCTCCAACGACTCATCACTCGACCCCCGGTCACTCCCAATCAACCTACGCCTTTTCTTCTCCTTGTGAGAAGACCCTAACCCACTACCCAAAGCCTCACCTTTCTTCTTGATAATCAAACACCCTGATGAACTCTTCTTCTTCACAACACCTCCTGATCTCGGTGTCTCCTCCATGATCTAATGCTCTCATGCATTAACAATTAAAACAGACAAAAATTCACAAAACCCTCGAAAATTCCCAATCCAAAAAACGTGAAATTCACCTCAAACTCACCGCCAAAATTCATTTCAGAAAAAACCCATCATTTTCCCCTATCATACATAATCATTCACGGATCTGAAACAAAAATAAACCAAAAAAATTCAATCTTTACACCAAAATTCACCAAAATTGGGAAAATAGGTTGCGAAAAAGAACGTCTCTAAAGCTAAATTGCAAAGGGAAACTCAATTATCCGTACCTCTCTGAAAAGTTTCATGATCCCATTGACGGCTATCCGCCGGCATGCAGGAGTTTATTCCAGCGAGGTTAATTCACGGCAAAGCTAAATTAAATCGCTATGGAGTGAGAAAAAAAAAAGAAGAGAGAGAGAGAAAGATTGTGAGAAATTGGGGCTTGTTATCGTATTGTATTGGTTCTGCAGCAACTGTTACAGAGTACTTGTCTTCTGTACAGTGCAGAAACCATTATCATATAAACCCCAATACCAAAATTTAAAATAAAGGCCAGATTAGACTGTAAACGAACTAAATCTATTATATACTTAGCTTATATTGTGTTGAGTTTTTTTCTTTTTTATATTTCATATCAAATTTGATTGTTATTCGGGTACACAGTGGAGATCATAATTTAAAAACTTAGAAAAATTTAGTCGAATTGTACAGAATTGATTGGATTTGAGAGAATTATAAATAATTTAAATAAAAAATTCGTTGAATAACGAATTTTATCAAGTTTTAAATTAAACTTGATAAATTCATCAAGTAATTACAAATATTTATCCGAATCGAATTTATTTGACATTCAAAAATAGATAAATTTTGTATAAAATTTTGAAAAAACTTAAACTTTCTAAATTGATAATGAATAATATGTAAAAGAATCACATATAAATTGAAAATTTTAAATACTTAACGTAATTATTAACATATTTTTATTCTTAATAGATAAAATAATAAATACATATGACTTATAGTTCCGAACATTTTTTATTTTTAACTCGATAAAACTCAGTCGAATTTTCGAATATACTCTGACTATTAATTTTTCGAGTCAAATTCGAATTTCAATTTTTTAAACATTGGTCTAGATATGTAATAAATATGAAAATTTTAACTTTAATATTTTACCGAGTTGAGGTTAATTTTAAGAAGAAAAAAAAAAGAAATGTTAATTTTTGATTAAATTTGACTTATTAAGTGACGATTTTATTACCTCATATTGGGAGGACGAGTTGATTGGAACACGAGTAATTTGATTTGTTTTATAGCTTAATTAGGTTTTCATTTTTTTTTTTTCTTTTTGTTTGAGATATGGGTAAAATGATGACATGGCAAGCATCCAGATACAGGTGTAATTTTTAGATATAAGTATCAGAGTAATTACAATCCGAATGGATATCGGTGGAACATCAACTGTAATTAAGCATGTAGTACGGTATTTTTTTTTATGACTAGATGAAGAGTTATAAAAAAAATTTACTATTTTTTTTTTAAGAAATATTATTTTTCTTATATTTTAAATATTTATATAATACAACATTATATATTTTAAAAATTTATACTATCTAAACTTTTAAATTTAAAAAAAATAAATCTCTAAAAATAATGGTAAAATTTCCCCAAATTTTATATACAAATCATCTAGATATGGCATCTTTAGTACCATTTCATTAATACAATTTGAATGTTGAAAGTATATCTTAATGTGTAAACTATCTTGCTTAAGTATCTTATTGGTTAGTAACATTAGTTTATTTTCTAATTATAATGAGCCTTTCTAACATCAATTGAGTGAACAGGAAATTTTAAATATGTTGATTATTGAGTTACTAGCTTGGAAAATAATAATAATATAGATTTGAGTTTAAATTTTACTTCTAAATTTTATAATTAAGATTACATTTTAGAAAAAATTTATGATTTTATTAGAAAAATTATTTTATTAGCTTTAAAGACATATAAAATATAAATTTTTAAAATATATGATATTATATTATACAAGTATTAGAAGATTTCTTAAAGTATAAAAAAATAACTCCCTTAATAAAATGATAAAATTTTCTTAAATCAATATAAAATTTTACTTATACTAATTGATATTGATATTTTAATTTGTCTAAATCCAACTTAGGTATTTCTCTTTCTAGCTTTTACCAACTGGATAGTAGTAACTGCTTGGCTTCCTTCTTTTTTTTTTTACTCCCTTTTGTTTTGGGATTGATAAAATTGCGGGGCTCAGCATTGGGAGTCTGAATGTTCTTTTCTTGGAAAGCAACATGTTGCTGTGGTGGTCGACAGAACTGGAAGCATGCAATTGAAATAGTGACCTTACATCCACGTTGCCTATTTTTTCACACTATTTTTAAAAAAAAAAAAGAAAAAAAAAAGAGAAAAACACAAGATTTATCTGTCGAATAAATTTTAGTTACTCACTCTATAATATAGAATAGATATGATAGTTATTAAAATGATTAAAAAATAAAAAATAATTACTAATTTTTAATCATCTACAATTTAGTTATACTCATTCCACAATAAACAGTAAGTAATAAAAAATTCGTCAATATAGCAAATTACATAGATGAACTTGGTACCAAATTTTGAATGATTCTCGGTTTTGGATTTTGTTAGTTTCCTAACATGGATTTTGCAATCGACTTAAATATCATTCGATTAACTTTTTTTTTCTATGCATCATTCGATTAAGTTAATTAAAGGATTGAGCTCGAATTTCTTAATTATAATTGTTAGCGTATATATATAAAGTAAATATTCTATATAATTATACCTAAATTATAAGTTAATTTAGCTCTTAAATTAGTTCCTTTAATCATGTTTTTTTCCTTAATAATAAACTTATCAATCCTATATATAAAGTAGCGTTGTATTATTATATTGTATATATTATACACACAAGTTTTTCTATTATTTCTGTCATGGTACTAGAGTCCTATTTTGGAGTTTGACCCTTCCCATCTCTAGTAATTCCCATCTTGTTTATCCATTCTTTTATTTATTTATGTTATTTGCTCCATCAATTTCCAGTCACTTTCAAGCTCCAAAATCATCATAAAATTATTCCCAAAACTTTTTCGATCAATCTGGTCAATTTTCTGTCGACGTAGATCATTCCACAAACCAGATACACCTTTGTACCATTTAGAAAAACGGGTCTGTCTTTTATCACTAGGTTGAAGACGATCCTAATTAGCTGCCACGTCATAAGATCTTGTCATGTCACTGCCCACGTGTCATTCACGTCATCAACAAAAAGTCCCATATTTTCGCTACAGCATTAGTCCACGTGTGTGCCACATTATCTACTATGTGTGTGCCACGTCACCGCCACGTGTCATCCATGTCATCACAAAAGCCCATATATTCTACCACGTCATCAATTCATTATGTGCCATATCATCAACCACATATATACCACGTCATATCCTTAATCCAAAAGGTTTCAAGTCTCTCGTCATGTTATCTTTTGAGAATATAAGATGTTTTCATCAATATCTAAGTTCAAGAAATATGTTTCGGCCTTCGACTTCCTTACATTCTTGATTCATTCATCTTATACTCGATCTCTTTCCAGATATTAGTCATACAATGGATTCTTCTTCTTTGATTCTTAAGCCTTCTATTACAAATGATCAACTTACCCTTCTCCCTAAGGATCAACGTCTAGCTGATGGTTCTGATACTTCTCCTCCTGTTGGATCTCCACTAGTATCCCAATCCTTCCTTAGTCCTTGATCTACCAAAGTAAGAGAATCTTCTACTCGTTTTCGGTGATTTCCATTTCTTATCCACTATTCTTTCCTTACAAGAGCTTAAATCCTACAAAGAAACTTGTTCTAGTCCTATGTGAGGGTATGATTGATGAATTACAAGCTCTTGATAAAACTCATGGGATTTGATTGATCTTCTTTCGAATAAGTCCCTTATTAGATGTAAGTAGGTCTACAAAATCAAAACCCGCTCTGATGGTAGTATGGATCACTATAAAGCTTGTCTTGTTGCTAAAGAATATACTCACGGAGTATGGCATTGATTACGAAGAAATATTTGCCTCTGTTACTTGTCTTACTTCTATCCGAAGTTTACTTGCTGTGTATTCTGTGCGAAACTAGGAGCTATTTCAAATGGATGTTAAAAACGCCTTACTTAATGGAAAATTTTCAGAAAACATTTATATGAAGCCACTACATGAATATTCTACAAACCTCAACAAAGTATGTAAACTTCGCAAGGTACTTTGTGGTCTAAAAAAAGCTCCAAGATCTTAGTTCTCTAAATTTATGGTACAGTATAATAATTTAGTTTTAAATCCAATTCTTATGATTCAACTATTTTTATTCATCGCACAGATAATGGTATTATCCTTTTACTTCTCTATGTTGATAACTGAAGGTGATATCAATGGTATCACTAAACTTAAGACGTATTTGAACCACCATTTTAAGATGAAAAATCCTGATCTTTTTAACTATTTCCTAGATCTTGAGATCTCTTCCATATCTGATGGGTACTACCTTACACAGTCAGCCAAGTATACCTCGAATTTTATCATCGTTCTGGGTTAACTGACAATAAGATTGTCTCTATTTTAGTTGAGGCCAATGCTCATCTTACTGTTGACGACAGTTCATTTCTTCCTGATTCGACTCTTTATCGACAACTCCTTGGTAGTTTGGTCTTACTATCACTTGTTCTGATATTATTTATGCTATTCATATTATTAGTCAGTTTATGCTAATCGTCAGACTTCTCATTTTATAGCTATTTTTCGTATTCTTTGATATTTTCGAGTCATTGTATACCATGGTCTTCTATTTTATTCTCGATCTGCTATCATCTTAAATGTGTATTTGGGTATTGGTTAGACAGGAGATGCTACTAATAGTCGTTCTATTAGAGGCTTCTATTTCTTTTTAGATGACTTTCTAATATCATGACACAATAAAAAGTAAACTGTTGTTTTTCAATTTAGTACAGAAGTTGAGTATTATGCTGTTGCTGATACCACCCAAAAACTAATTTGGCTTCATTGTGGTTACTATCTGATATGGGTGTTTTTCATGTTTCACTAACTATACTTCACTATGACAATCATAGAAATATCTAAATTGTCCACAATGAGTGTACAAACCACATTGAGACAGATTATCATTTTATTCGACATTATATTATACAAAAGAAGCTAATGTTTTCACTAAGGCACATCTGTATGTTTCCTTAGAGACAGTTTTCAAACTCAAATTGATTTATGTTCAATCACCTTAAATTTGAAGGGATGTTAGCATAGTATAGATGTAAAGTAAATACTCTATATAAAGTAAATATTCTATATAAATATACCTAAATTATAGGCTTGTATGGATTAGATTGGCTCATCTAATCATATTTTTTTCCTTACTAATTTACTTATCAAGTCTATATATAGGTTAGCATTGTATCATTATATTGTACAGAATACACGCACAAGTTTCTCTATTATTTATGTCAATGATATATTTTACTTTTTATCTTACTAAATATAATTACAAACTCCAATTACTAAGTTTAATATTTCTACTTTTATACCAAGACCAAGAAATATTTGACGTTCCAATTTATAGTACTACTACATAGGACTATGCACATTTCTGATTTTTGTTTTTCAACCGTGTGAATTTTTTTTTAAAATAATTGGTCGGGCCCATTATTGCAGTTTTCAGTTCAAATTTTGTGTGTAAATTTTGAATTTGATATTGTATTCTTGTTCTTATCTCTTCTTTTCACCTCTACTTCCAAAATAAAATAAGTAAACTGTGTTATACAGAAAACTGAAAAAAAAAAATTTCTTTAAATATGTATTTAGTTTGTATAACTTAAATTAATTGTTTCTTTTTGTGAGTAATACAAAATTCATAGGAAGTTCAAAAGAAATCTCAATTAGCTAAATGCAACATTCCAAAAATATCAACTAATATTTTATTTATTCTCCCATAGGTTTTCCTTCAATCCTACCTAAACTTGAAGTGGAAACTTTCCTTTAAACTATATATTTTCCTCTACATTTTATTTTAAACTATATTTTCCTTTAAAAATATATATATTTTAAGCATCTGGTGCTTGTCTTCCACATATTTTTTTTCTTGCACCAAAAGAAAAGAAGTCTTAGGTTCATGCATGCACTCATGGGCTTCCTCAAAATTTCCAAGAAAATATTTGTTTTCGAAATAATATTATTGATTTTATTAACTTTTATTGGCATTATAATATTGGTAGCATTGGTATCTGGTGGTTTTTCTTCATGGTATACATACTACGATGATGATCCCTGTAATAAGGGTCACGGAGGATCTTCACAAATTCTTCTATGGTCCGAGACTGTAATAAAGACCACACATTAATCTTGGAAAAATTTCTTCCCTTTATTATACTTCTCTTGTTTACGTGCCTCTGTTCCATCTTTGCTTTGGCAACATATGATAACATGAGCCCAAAGACAGTTTTCATGCTTCAGGTAAGATATTTTGTGAGAAATTTTATGTCGGTCAGTAGTAAATATTGGGTATGTCATCTAGTTGCTGATCAACCAATGCGAATTTTTTATTTAGAGTGAAAGGTCCATATTTCTGAAAAATAATAGAACCATCATATTTAAAAAATGGACCATACATTTCAATGGCAACCTGTTATTGATTGATGGACTAAAGTAAAAATTTCCTTTTTTGTTGGAGTATCCTATTGATTGATGGACCAAAATAAAAATTTCCTTTTTTGTTGGAGTAAATATACAAAAGAGAGTAAAAAAACACTACATATGATGAGTTAATTGTTACTTGAGACCATTTTTTTTTTTTTTCCTTTTCTGTAAGTAGTTACTTGAAGTTGTGTAACTATAGAAAAATTCTATTGTTCGGTAGCCATTTTACTAGATTTAGGTATTTATACAATACAAACTTTTAACATATATAAATATTGTAAAACGCAATAGAATAGTAGCCTAACAGGAATACAACATTCTCATGTAAGATTATATTTATTTTGGAGTTTTGAGCTATGAAATAAAATTATGTTTACATGCTAAGATTTTTCGTTGAAGTAAACATACACGAAAATTGGAATTCTCAAGGCTTGTGGGGTTTTTGTTCACAGATTGGACTGTTGGATGAGGGTCGGTATGTGCAAAGGGATCTTAACAGAAGAGTTAGAACGGCCAGAAGAGACACCGTGAAGGGTTTGACCAAAATATTACAAGGTTTATTCTAATCTGGATACTGAGTAACAGACCATGTATATTTTGGGTCAATTAACTAAAGTCTTAAACTTGTTTGAAAATTTATATTTTGTTCTTTAATTTTTACTTTTTTTTGTTAATTTCTTAATGTTACTGAAGCGTATTACTAATTCTCTCGAAAATTTAGTTGAAATCTTGATAGGAACCATCTCACATCATTTAAAAAATTTTACTATTCCATTACTAATCCGTCTCAAGAGATTAAATCTCATACAATATAATTAACAACATATGTTTGTATTATAAGAGTCTCGAAAGCACTTTAGAATTACCCCTAAATTTAATTAGGATACTATATTTGTCCTTAGTTTATGTATTTTTGGTATAATTGGTCTTTCTTTTGTACATTTTTTTTTTCTCTTTGGGGGAGATTGGGGTTGTGTGTCTGGGGTGAGTGAGGGCAAGGTTACTAGTGTTGTGTGACTGTTCAATTAACGTTGTGTTCTTTACATTTTTGGCTACAGAGACAGCACAGGCACTTCTCCAGCGTCCGGATTCTTGGCTTATGGTTTCTCATCCGTAAGTAATGAATTTTGAGCCCACTTAAACATTTCTGTTTGAACTTTGAAGTGAATTTTTATGCATTTTTTGTTTTTTTTTTTTTTTGGGGGGGTGGTGTGGTTCTACCAAGGAGTTCAGATAAATTGCACGTTAGATTAAAGTTGCACATAACTTATGTGCAACTTAACTAATCCAAATTCCTCTAAAACCCTCCTTGCTGAACTTAGAATCTAATTTTGATTTATCTTCGAAAATAGCAATTATATCTTCATGAATAAAATGCTCCATGTTCCCTTTAAGTAATCCATTGAAATGAAGCTCAATTCAAATACATAATCTAGATGTAAATATAGATATATGGGGAAAGGTAAATTTTGGCATTTTCTTTACCTCCAGGATGATGAAATAAAGGGCAATAAGCAGATGCATCGACTTATCACAGAACTTTCAAACGCAGAAACAGTAAAAATTGATGTTGCATCCCTTGTCAATATTAATGGTGTTAAATCCAAACATCATGTCATACCAAGTTTGAAAACAACGCCGAAAGTTTCATAGTGGTAAGACTAGTTTGATTACTGTGCCTTATTGTGTACGTCATTGAAACTCTTTTCTCATAATTTATAAAAAAATTCCATCGTCCATTTAAGAATCATTTTGTTATTCTCTAAAAATTTATAAAATACTTATTATGAATCTTGAAAATTTGTACTTAAATACAATGGGATAATTTTCTTCAAAAACAATAGAATTTCCCAATATTCACTTTTCTCATTGTCTAACTCAATCAAAATTGCCAATGTGCATCCTTAAATCTTGAGGTCACAATACTTCTGGCAACTCAAGGACCGCACAAGTTATGGGCCGTTGAAGATTCCAAGAGCCTAAAAGAAGCATTGCAATTTTTGGGTTCAGTCAAAATTGAACAAAATCACGTAATTTCAACTAATTAAGTTTGTGCCCCTCTTCCCAACCCCCCCCCAAAAAGTCCAAATAGTTGCAAAAGTGCTAATTATGCAAAAAAATTTGTAGGGTTTGATGGTGATATGGAGTCCCTACGGTGAAAATGAGACAACGTCTGAGCAGCAACTGAAGGAGAAATACCCATTGTTGAGACCTTTGGATGATGCATTTAACCTTCGTAGAAATCCTTCACACATAATCAAAATAAACTGAAGGGATTAGTAATAATACTACAATATAAGTTTGTAACTCTATTATTATTTCCATTCATTCTCATTTTGTATATATTCTATAAATATTTATTGGAAAATCATTTACAACACTAGCATCATATCGACCTATGATGATACCTCCACAATTTTAAATATTTTAGTCAAATTTCTTTTTTTCCTAGTTGTTACTTAGGTAGCTATCTAAGTAGGAAAGTCAAGTCAACCTAAGACAGGAAAATTGGCCGGGAAAGATGACATGGTTTGCAGGATTTGACATAAAACTCATATTGGCCTTGTTGGTATATTAAACTAAAACTATTTAATTTAGGAGGTTTAGTTTAATTAAATTTTAATGATTAAGTTTATAAGAGATTTATTTCCTAGTTAATTGGTGTCATTAATAGATTAAAAGTTGATTTAATTTAGAATTATAACTTAAGTGTGGTAGTTGAATCGGTAAAAAAATTAGATTAATTGATACTTATATAAAGGCATTAGCGACTTATTATTTAATTGGAGAAAATTGTGTTTCAAAATTCATTATTAAAATATAATTATATTATCCTCCCAAAATGCCGTCGTCCGCGCCCTTCGTTTGATTTGCTCATGTGATTTCCAAATTGATTGATCAATATTTTCCTGACTTTAGAGTGGCTTCTTTGCTTTTTATTGGTCTTTCATAAATAATTGTGATTAAATCTTTCTTGGTTTATTGGTTTTTCTTTGTTAGTCAAATATTATTTGTGGGTGTTTTTCTTCTAACAATTTGTGCCTTTATATTGGTACTAACTAATCTAATTTTTTTTTATCAATTCAACTATCACGCCTGAGTTATAATCTCATATTAAATCAACTTCTAATCTAACAATGACATCAATTAACTAGGGAATAGGGGTGTTCAAACCCAACCCAACCCAAATGAATTTGGGGCTAAATGGGTTAGATTATTGGCTTTCGGGTTATTTGGGTTGGGTTACCCGAATTTGGTTGGGTTGGGTTGGATTTTATTTTTTAAAATCCAACCCAACCAGATAACTCGATAACCAATAAAATTAAAATAAAATCCAACCCAACCAGATAACCCGATAACCAATAAAATTTAATTATATTTTTTTAATTTTCATTTTTGTCCTAATTAGTTCATTTAATTTTTTTTTTCTCATTTTCATTCTTAAAATAACATCTAATTTAACATATTGTATATTTTTACTTTTAATTCATGACCTAATCATTTTATTTTTACCTAAACAAATATTTTGTTATGGATAATCTTACAATTTTAGAGTTTTTTAAAATTTTTTATTAATATGAATTTTTAACCCAAATAACCCGAAATCCGAAAATCCGCTCGATTAATACTTGGGTTAGTTTTAATTGGATTACTATATTAGTTGGGTTGGGTTTAATTTTTTAGACCAAAAAACTCGAAAACCCGAACCCAAAAACCCGCCAACCCGCCAACCCAACCCATGAACACCCCTACTAGGGAATCAATCACTAAAATCTAATTAAAATAAAACTCCTAAATTAAATAAATTAAATAATCCAGTCCAATGCCATCTCGCATAGTAATTTCTATGCAAAATTTCGTCGTTCGTATAAATTGTGTGTAATTTTAACTTATAATTTGTCTTCAACTTCTTTTATCTCTATCTTTCGTGGACGTTAATCTTGTACCTCACATATATTTCTCCATCAATTATTGTTTATCAAAGAATTTATTCATATTAATCCAATCATTCTCGAATAAATGGATTTCGTCTACCATACTATTCCCTTTAACAATATTTTCAAAAATATTAATCGCAATTTTTCAAAACATTTTTTAATCCAAAATCTTGAATTTTTTTTTTCTCACCTCTTGGATTTCTTGGCCTCCCTTATTTATGTCTTGATCAAGTTCCACAATTGCTAATTTGGCACAATCCTTTCCAGGTCGTTGTCTCGACCTTTTTCCCATTTTTTTTTAGATCTTTATACAATACCAACACAATAATTACGATAAAATATCTCCTTTTAAATCACTATCCAACTAATATCAATTTTGTTACACCCTTAATTGCCAAACGAATACACAAGACCATGGTCTAATTTTCAAAATGCGAGTACTCCAATACAATTTTCACGCCTAAGACCGTAGCTTAGGGCTCTAGTACTAATTGTTAGCACAAAAAGCTAATAATATCATGCAGTGGAAAATAAATTTATGGAACACCATATCAAATATGCGAGAGAAGAAGAAGAATTACAAAATAATACAAATCGGACTCTTATATTGAAACCCGCATAAACCCATGACATAATAACCTTAACCCAGGCTAGAACTTCTTTATTTTAGACTCTGCCGGGCTCGCGGCCATGTGAGGATGGGGCTTCTGTGAAGACAATGATTTAAGACAAGAAAACTAATTGGATTAGGAAATATAACCATAATAAAAAATTAACAAATAATACTTAATACCTTAAACAACTAAACTACCAAAATTCAACAATAATATACCATAAACAGCTAAACTACCAAAATTCAACAATAACATACTAGTAAGTAGCTTGGTTTAATTATACCAACAAGACTTTTTTGGTGTAAAGTGTTAAACTTTGAAAAATCACGTAAGAGGAAATATGGTGGAGTACTTATTTGTTCACTTAATGATTAATGGAAAATCTCGTAGGTTGATGTTGGAATCAATAATTAAACCAAACTAATTTAATTTATCATTTTAGTTTAATTAAAATTTAATGGTGGTGTTTGTAAGGAATTTATTTCTTAATTTATTTAGTTTTGCTGTTAAATTAGAAATTGATTTAGTATTGATTATAGTCCAATTATAATAGTTGAATCTGTTAAAGAATTGCATTAATTGGTACATATTTAAAAATGTTAGCCACTCATTAGAAAATTAAAATTCAAAACAAATGAATAATACAAATTCCTCCTGCATTCCGTCAGTTTGATCAAAACATTGGCTTGTTTCATTCTTTGTGAGCAAACGCCATTTGACTTAGTATGCACAGTCAGGCCATGAACTTTTATTTATTGGTCCGTTTATTTGTGCGCTTATTATATATTTTTGTTATTTTTGGCTTCTATAGTTGATAATAAATAATGTAAAGCATTGCTAGTGATAAAATTAAAAGTGTTAATCAATTTTTGTGTATATGTATGTATGTATGCCTGTTCTTTTTCTTCACGATATTATATAAGGAAAAATGACCTCACATTTTATATTTATAATTTTTATTCCCTCATATTTAAAATAATATATTTTTATCTCTCACAAATTCAATATATCATTTTAATCTCTCGATATAATTACAGATATATTTGACTTGAAATAGTCATATATGTATCATATATTTTGTTTTCACGGGTAAAATTAGCAATACACGAATTTTAAAAACTAAACAATATTATTTAAAACCTACTTAAAGTTTGTGTTACCAATATTGCGCCTAAAAATATGACATGTGATATGCATGTCTTTAAATATACTCAAAATTGTATTGAGGAATAAAAATGATACATTTTGAATTTGCGAAAGATAAAAATATATTATTTTAAATATAAGGAATTACATCATTTTCCCTATTATATATTCTTCTTAGGAAAAAGTACTAGTTAGAAAGACCACTTTGTCCAGCTTGAAAAAAAGCTAAGAAATAAATAGATAAAAGGAAAACAATCCTAATAGTCCCTTAACATTTTATTTTTGTACTTTTTTAGTCCTTCACATTTAAATGATGCATTTTAGTCCCTCACAAATTTAAAATACACTATTTTGGTCGCTCGACACAATTACGAGCATATTTTGACTTGAAATACTCACGTACGTATCAAATGTTACATTTTTCATGGACAAAATTGACAATACACAAATTTTAAATGTTAAACAATACTATTTAAAACCTCTTTTACCACCACTCTAAAATTATCACTTACCATCACCACCTTTATTCCTTTCTTTTACTGCTTTTCCTCTGCCACTCTTACTCTAATAGCTCAAATTCTCTTCTTTTTTGGGACAATTTAGCATTCAAAATTACGTATTTTCAATTTTGCACTTAAATATGTTATATTTGATACGCATGTGAATATTTCAGACAAAAATATGCCTGTATTTGTATTGAAGGACCAAAATGATGTGTTTTAAATTTGTGAGGGACTAAAATGCATCATTTTAAATGTGATGGACTAAAAAAGTATAAATAGTGAAATGTGAGGGTCTATTAATGTCATTTTCCCATAAATACAATCATCAATTTCAACCACCCGTGTCAATTCAATTTGCTAACGATCTTCTAGTTCACACTTTATCCCGATCACTATCCAATTACTTAATAAACGGTCAAGATTTCTCTACCAAAACTTATAATTTATTAAGGGTCTATTTGGCTTATAGAATGACTGGATATTAGATAAATAATCTCATATCATTCCATGTTTACTTGGATTTTAAATATAAAATTATTATCCCGCATAACTAACTTAATCCTAAGTCTTTGATATTAGTAAAGCCACTAAGCTAAATAAAGTGTAAAATGTTTAAACTACTTTTAAATTAATATTTTCTTGAAATAGTTATATTTTTTTTACTTCAAAAAAATTATCGTTATGTCATTGTTTTTTTTTTTTAGATGAAAAATACATATTCTATTACATGATGCACACTTGTTTTTTATTTTATTTTTTATGTTATAAAGTAGCGTGCCTTATCTTATTATTTTTTTTTCAAGATTAATTCAACATAAAAACTATTTTATATGTAAAAATTTTAAAATAATTAAGAATAATAGATAACAGAGAATATTTCAATATTTATAGTTTTTCTCTATCTATCATTTTCAATAAAAATATAAAATAATATTATTATTAAAATATCTCATCAACATTCTAAATAAAACAAACACATAACTATAATCTCAGGATGACACATCTTAGGATTATCATTCGAGATAAGTTATAAGAGGATGATTTATCTGTGAATCAAATGGAGATTTTTGATAATTTATTAGATATTGTTAGTGTATGCCCAAAAGCCAATTAATTTTAGGGATAAATTACACTTTTATATTTATGTATATTTTGTAATATGGCATTTAACGAATAAAATATTTTTATATATAAAATCATAAGAAGTTATGATGTAATTATATATACGAAAAAAATATAATTAGTATGATAAGATTAGCACATATCTTTAGTGCAATTCAGTGACCACAGATAATTTATGCTGGATTATTGAGAGTGCAATTTTGTACTAACTAATTTGTGTAGGAGCAATTTGATCTTCTTAAGATTTTTATAACTTTTCTTTGCTATGACTTTTTAAGATTTCGCTATCCCAGTGAGAGTGCAAAAAGAAAAAGATTATGAAATCAAAAAATTTTCCATTAACGTCAAGCACACCACAAGATAACAAATCAACGATACCATTTTTAGATTTGGCCATACTAAATCAGACAGGTCATTTCGAAGCATATTAATTAAATAGCTGGAGAAGATGAAAACTTAGTATTGAGTATTAGATTGCATCATACAAGTTATAAAAAAAAAAGGTTATAATGTTTGGTTAGTTTCGTGAACATTTGTATTGTTTAAAAATTGAACAAAAAATATAATAATTGATTTGAATTTCATGAAGAGATGATTTCTTAAAGTGATAATTAACTTTGTTGAATGATTATGTCTTCTAAACTATAAGATATATCCCTTGACTAGTTGTCAGACTTCGAGTTTATAAATATGTTGTTGGTGTAAAGAATTAACATACTAACAACAAAAAAATTGCATTAATACCTTTTCTTCTATGTTTTTGTTAACATCACTTTACTTGGAATTATTCTAAGTTATTGTTTAAAAAATTTGGGTGATTTTGTTATATTCTAAAAATTATTTGCAATAACGTTGCAACAAACTGGCAAGAAAATATAGTGATATTTTACGTCTTAAAATTACCATAAAAATTAATTTATTCCCAATTCTACACGGTTTTGTCCTAACACTTAGTTGATGAGAAAATAAGACATGGGCTATGCCGAAATTCTACGGTATATATTTGGTTTCTCAATTTTGCTTTAAGACATGGGGAAATCAACATGTCAAACTTTTTTTAAAAAAAAAATAATAATAATAAAAAGAAAAGCCGATCAAAATGGTAATAAAAGAGAAAAAGAAAACTTTCACTGGTAAATACGTATATCTATGGCCCCACTTGTAGACTCTGTGGTGTAGATTCAGAGACAGCATTTACATGTATTCCAGTGGGGGCACTAAGTAACTTCTGTTTTGTAACACATCTAGATGTGTGCCTCCACTAATTTAATTTGCCTAATATTTGATATAACTTGACTCATCTAATAGAAAGAAAACTCCACTTTATTCTTATTTTTGATTCTCCATTCTCGTAACTGCATAATAGTCTACTAATTGATTTTTCTATTTAAAAAGTTCTTTTAACTTCACTCTCACAATGTAATCTAACGGATCCTAATTATATCAATGTAATCTATCCAATTATATCAAGTAGTAATTGAAGGTATTTTCATTTTTAGACATTTCTAATATTATTGATACAAATCTTCAATTGATTCAATGGTAAAAAATTGGTAGTTATTTATTTATTTATTTTGTAAAATAAGTTGTCATGTGAATCTTATTTATTTAACTTGTTTGGTATCTAATCTAGTAATTTTGTTTATATTTAGTCATGGAAAATATTTGTAAAGAAATAGTCTAATGTTAAGCAAGGACGTGGTTAATAAATGATATGAAAATATGAAGACTCTGTGGGGGAATTATTGAAATTATATTTGTGAATGAATTGATCTTTTCACTATCTCATGTTTGTTATCTATTAAATACATTATGTATTGATACTAGTTTTTATATGAATATTGTATTTATGGGCTATATTCTTTAGAAAATGATAAAACTTTACAATAAATTTGTGCTCCTACTGAAAACCTTTTCTGACTCCGTCTCCGTGTAGATTAAATGTTATGAAATCTGTGATATCAGCTGATATAAGTAAGATTCTATTAGATTTAATTTTGACCGCGAGATCTACAGATGAGTCCCAATACCGGATTTATGGTTTATGGTAGTATTTTCCAACTTTCACCTACCAAAATAGGAGGGTACTTATTTCAAAAAAAAAAGAGGAAATGTCTGTCAAGAAAGTAAAAACTTCGGTGCATGTTAATACACAAGTATCAAATTTGGAAGTTCGAAAATTTCATTTTAATTTGACGTGCCAAAGTCTTTTATAGACTCGTCAGATCGACTTACGTAAAAAACATACACTTTCGACAAAAGGGTCCAATGTTTTGATCAAACAACATTATTGTTTGTTCTCTTTTACAAGAAAATTGTAGATCGATCTATGGCTTACAAGAAAGAGTATTTTGCTATGGCAATAATATTGGCTTTTGTAGCAGTAGCATCGGCTGGTGGTGCCATGGGTAGCAGTCGTGGCGGCGGCGGCGGTTCTTCATCATTGTCTTCCCACGACAATGATTTTAGTTCTCTTTCGAAGCATCATAAAACTGTTTTTACAGTCATACAATGTGCTATCATTGTGGTACCAAACTTAGTGGCTGCCTTCTTCATAATCTACTACGAATTACTGCAGAAAAACAGTGTTATTATGCTTCATGTATATATACGCATTAGTATTTGTTTTAGTGCTATACATGTATGTATACATCATTTTTCAAGATCAGTACTTCAAGATTTTAGTTGCCAAAAAAGGGAAAAAAAAGATCTCTCGGCTCAGTTTATATTTGGACAATTATTATTTAAAATATTATATATTTGAAATATTGTTGAAATAATTACTGTTATAATTTTTTCTTTTGACGTAATTTACGTGAAATAATAAAGATGATTGTAAAATATGTATTCGAAAAATAATAAAAAATTGTTCATTAATTCCAAGTAGAGCCCTTGATATGACTGGTTGGTTAGCATGCAGGTTGGATTATCTGGGGAGGCTAGATCTCTGAAAAGAAGTATTGATCAAAAGGATTGCTAGTGCCACTACTGCGACAAGCACAAGTACTACCTGGGACGATGTCATCAGACAACTACAAGGTTTTAGTAATGTTACATTAGTCTTTATATTATAATTTATAGTAACTCTTGTGCTTAAATTCTTGGATTCGAAAATTTTCTTTCAAATATTAATTTTAGAAAAAGAGGAGGTTTGAAAACAATGTGGGGAAGGAAAAATGGGTTGTGTGTGTTTGACTTTGGTATTAAATTTTGTTAACTCAACACTTGACAGTAAAATCAGTTGGAATTGTATTTTAAAGATTTATATAATATACTATTATATATTTTAAAAATTTATACTATACAAGTCAACAAAACAGACTATAAAATCCCTATAAATATATACATTGGGAGCTGTGTTTGATTAGAGCACATATGTTTAATTAAGTGGTAGTACTATTTATTCTTGGCAGCTCCAGGAAGTCTAATTGGGGACAGACTTCTAGATCACTTGCTCAATTTTTTGACTGTTTAATTACTAATATTATGTACTCAAACGTTTTGGCTGCAGAGATAACAAGGGCCCTTCTTCAGCATCCAAATTTTTGAATGTATGGCTATTCATCAGTAAGTACAGCACATATATATAATATATATGAATGATTGAATGGTGACTAAGAATAATTTCAAGTGTTTATTCGTGATTAGAATTCATCTCTAGAGAGTGATAGAGGCAAATTAGTTGGTTGTTGAGAAAGGTTCATGACACATTTTCACCAACTATCTATTTATCCAGTTTTTTGGAACATCTAATAAAATTAGAACAATACAGAAAATTCATCACAAAGACGACATGCACAAATCGAAGCTATCTATTTAGCCTCTTTTATCTTTCGATGTGTCAGCACACTCAGTCAGTCAAGTGATACTTTTTTTTCCTTTTAAATCTAAAAAGAAATGTAAAATTTACCATGAATTGGTATTACTGGAAAATTGTGCATCTGGCTTTATTTTTATATTTCCTTGCAGGTGGAAGTAAATAAGGGCATGACCAAAAGGGAAAAACGCCATGACGAACTTTATCCGGGAGAAATAGCAAAATGTTCTAACGTTTCCCTTGCTAATGTCAATATATGTCAACTTCCAGCCATCCCAAAGCCTGATGACCTCATTGGCGAAAGTTTCGTAGTGGTACTATTCACTCTGCATTATGGAATGAGTATTATAGGCTGTTGAATGATTGAAAAGTAGCGGAATTCCTTTACTTTTCAGTCATTTCAACTATTTATCTAATGTCATACTTACTCTGCATTACAAAATGAGTAGTTAAGATTTACTGACTATTCAAATGGATACGTGACTTTAATTTCTACTTCATTATGAATATTTGACTGAAATATACAGCTGAGTAATTTACTGATTATAATCACCTTCATGGTTTTAGGTAACAATTCTTCTAGGCGTTCGAGGACGACACAAACTTCCTGTAGTACAAGACTATGAGATCATGAAGAAGGCCTTGGAATATTTGGGTTCAATCAAAATTAAAGAGCATTAGGTAATTAATTAATAATGGAATTAAAAAAAAAAGTTTTTGCAAGGAAATTAATAATATTTGGTTATAGTGAAGTTGTACACAAATTTATAATATCCTTGAAATCCTATAGGATATGGAGTGTTATGGAGTCCTTAGGATGAAAATAAGACAATGTCAAAGGAGCAGTTAAAGAAGTCATACTTCTTGTTAAAACCCATTGAAAATGAAGTCAGAATTCAGTCAAATGCTTCACATTACAATAGTTCTGACTGATCAACATTGGTTCATCGCACCAGTTGAGGACATCAAATTCAGATGCAAGCATTTCTGCATTTCAGGTTTAATTAGGAGTGTCATTTGCCAAGTATTAGATGAAATTACTGCTGTGGAATTTATGTCATGACTGATTGGATATTGTTTATTAGAAGCTTAAACAATATTTAACATAGTTTTTAAGTTACTAGCAATTATTAATGTGTGTTAATTTTAGGAGAACTTAAATGGATGACCTTCCCAAGATTATATAAAGGAATAGTCCTCCCTCCGCTTCAAAATAACTATCTATTTAGATAAATTGTCTTGTGCTAAATTATCTGTCGATTTAAAAAACCAATTAAGTATTAAATAGTATTTTTTATACTCTTACCCTTAGTGTATTAATGGAAGGAGGATTATGTAGTTCAATATTAATATAAAATGGTAATTTAGTGTCTTTGAGCTATTTTTTTTGGTAAAATTAATGCAATTTAATAGCTTTCTTAATATGTACACACCAATATAAAAAGTGACCATTATTTTGAAATGGAAGAAATAACTTATATGTTCCTATTATGAATAGATACGTATTTCATATTAATAATCTCAATCTTTGATTTCATCACAAGAAATATATGTCAACTATAACCAACCATATATTCATTTAGAGGATAGAATCTTGGGGGTGTGAAATGTTTTCTTCTTTCTTTCTTATTATTTATTTTCTATATCTCTCTATATATATATATAGTGGGTAATATTAAAACCTAATTTTTTGAAATTCAAGAAATGTACTGATAGTTTTGCTAAAACTTAAGGGAGGCGAATGTAATTAACGCTAATCTATCCTTATTTAGGAATGATTGAAGACCACTTTAATTTAGAACCAAAGATTAAAGGAGAACAGGAATCTGAAGGTGTCCCCTTTGAGTCTAAGTTGAGGATTCTAAGTTGCTAAATAGGACAAAATGTTTCTTGGAAACCAAGAAAATAAAAGTTACAGCCAAACATCCCATTATTGCTGTGGATTTTAGGACTCAAGAAAGCTCGAATGAATGACAATCACAGAAATTGTAATCTCCAAAACAAACCAAAAAAATTTAGTTAGAAATTGGCATATTCCTAAACTTTGTTTTGGTGATCAAGAATCTTATAGCAATTTAATCACCAAGTTTTGTATATGAGCCAGCCAATACAATTGGTATTCACTCAGCTAAAAATTTGCTAATTGTATATTTGCTAGAAATCTTAAGGTTCTTTCTCCTGAGACCTCATTAATTAACAGTTCATAAACTTGATAACACATCAGATGGCTTCAAATACTCCACCTTACCTACAAATTTATTTCTAAGGAAAAAAAAAATATTAAAGAATACAGTAATAGGGAATTCCAATACTACTTACTGCCTAAGAGTACCAGATGTGAACATCTCAGTCACAAAATTGATATTCCTATAGCAATATCAACCCAAGAGGTATAAAACTTCATAATATTCTTGTGTTTCAAAATATTGAGCAGATGAATTTCATATGTGATAGATCTCACAAGATCATCAGGACTTTGCAAAAGGTGAGTAATCTTTGCTTGGTTCCAAGCTACTTCAATCCCTTAGTAGGGGTGTTCTTTGATTTGAGTCGGTTATAAGAAAATTTTTAACTAAACTTTTTATATAGATTTCTAAAATTTCAAACCAAAACCAAATTTTTTATGTAAAAAGCCAAACACTCATTTTATACTTGGCATGAATCGGTTTGATTCGGTTCATATGATATTGCAAGCATCTAAACAAAAGTTAATAAAAATATATTGTAAATGTCATCCTCCAATAACTTAAGATAAGTATAGGTTAATTATTAAGATGGTATAGTTGTAATTAATTCATACTTATTTAGGTGTCTGCTTAGATCTACACACAAAGGCACACATACACACACATATATAACACACACACAAACACACACACACACACACACACACACATATATATATATATATATTTGTGTGTGTGTTTGTGTGTGTAAATAAAATTATATAGGTATTGAACTCATTTAATAATTATCATTTGTCACGTTCAATTATTTGATCAAATTTTGAATAAAGTATAATGTAATAAAATTACTTATGAATTTGTTTCAAATGAATATCAAATTCTATTTCCAATAATAATACAAAGGTGAATTTATTTGATCTTATTTTAATTACAGTTGAAATAATCTCTTCACAATTATCTCACATATATATAAAAAGGTACAAATTAAAATAAATTCTCATTTAGTAATAATATCTTTGTTAACAATAAATTAATTTTGTTAATATTTTATCTCTATCCAAAAGAAATCATTTAACATTATTCACTAGTGTTAAACAAAAAAACTTGAAAATCCTTTTTTGTGAACTAGCAGTAGGGGCGAGATCGGTTAACTAATCGGTCAATCAGTCAAATAATTTAGTAAAAATTTAAAAATGAGTTTGAAAATAATTAACTAGTTTTAATTTGAATTCGATTAACCACATTCGCCAATTGGGCTCATTGACATT
This sequence comes from Cinchona pubescens, assembly GCA_025175665.1. Classification (NCBI taxonomy): domain Eukaryota; kingdom Viridiplantae; phylum Streptophyta; class Magnoliopsida; order Gentianales; family Rubiaceae; genus Cinchona; species Cinchona pubescens. Next base: position 883,106 of record JANKKI010000394.1, read on the forward strand.
GGACTATTAAAAATCCTTTATAGAAAAATTAAAAACTTTCTAAAACAAAACCCAACTAATAATAAAATAGTCCATAATTTCACATCATCAAAAAATATTATGCTTGAATGGATGCAATGTTTTCTTAATATAGTACACACACATATATATGTATATATGTGTGTATGCGCGCATATGTGTGTGTGGAATTAATACTTTATATATATAAATTATATACATACGCGTGTTTGTATTCGTGTGTACATATATAATATCATTTGTAAGTAAAATTATAATATTAGTTTGTAAAACTATATTATATAAAAATATATTTACTTAAAAAGAAATTGTAATCTGGCAAGTCTTTAGCTTTGTTCTATTGGCAAGTACTAAAGATTTTCCTTAAAAAGTCTTGAATTTGTCAAATACTGAATTTATGCCTATTAGTTGGATTTTGTGAGTCAGCTTTGCAAAGCCTGAGCTTGACGCACAAATTTAATTGGGTTTCAGGCCTTAATCGAGTCGTCCCAAATTAGCACAAATGTGTAACTCATACTCAGATCACAAAATTATTACAGTTTCAGACTATAATCGAGTTGGCCCAAATTCACATTATCTAATAAAGATTTTATAGGTTATTTATTAAATTTTGGTTCTTTTACACCCAATCAACATAATATGAAATAATATGTACTACTTATCCAAATAAATAACTATTAACTATATTATTGAATCATAACATTAATTACAACTAAATTGACTAGTGAAGTTGAGTTATTATTTTTAGTTATCTGAGCTTTGTGGGGTTATTATTTTTAGTTTTTCTAATTAGTTAAGATTATTCACATAAACCATTATTCACATAAAATCAAGTAGTATTATAGTATTATTTAATTTAGGATAAAATTTTAATTAAGATTATTTGGGTTGGGTTTTAATAAGTACGAAAATTTCAAATGTTAAAACTTAATCGAGGTAAGCTCAATTTTAGATTAAAAATAAATAAATTTTATTTAATTCTGACTTATTAGTTGAAGATTTTTATTTTATCATTTCATATTGGAATGAGTAATTTGATTTGTTTTATGGCTTAATTTAGTTGTCATTTTTTTTCCGTTTTTGATTGAGATATGGGTAAAATGATGACATGGTAAGCAAACTAAGCAGTCCAGCAGGTGTAATTTTTAGATTTATGTATCTGATTTGATTATAATCCAAATGTATATGAGGTAAGTGCTTTGCTTTCTTCTTTAGAAAGAAAAAAAAAAAATCTTTTCCTTTGTTTTGGGATTGCTAAAATTGCAGGTTAATAACACTTTGTGGATAATTGCACTTTGCTCCCTAAATTAAAATAATATATACTTTATCCCCCCATTAACTATTTATCCAAACAATTTTAAAACCATCAAGATAATCTAGTTAAGTGACTAAAATACACATGGTACTATGTTTTGATTTTTTATGTATTTAAATTTTGACAGTGATGCGATAATTATTTAAAAATAAGGAAAAATAAACTATATAACATTTCAATATAATCCATATCAAGTATATTTCATAGTCAAATTTTTTTAATTTTTAGATTTTATTTGATATTATTTCGAATTTGAATGTTTAATTTAATATAAGTGGTAGAAAAATTCTCATATGGACTTATCTTCTATTGAATTTTTTTTTTAAGAATATTGTGTGACAGTATATTTTCTATAAAACAATTGCGATTGTTTTGACATTTATTAGTATTTTACACTTTTAATATTTAATTTAACCTATGCAAATTGTAATATCTGATATAATTAAATTCAGTATTTTCTCACATTTTCACTCCTTAAGATTAGGGATGTGAACGAATCAAGTCGAGTATAAATAGTGCCCTACTCGAACTCGAAATTTTTTGTGAGTTTGAGCTTGAACGAGGTTTAAAAATATAGCTCGAGCTCAAGCTCAAAAAATTTGATGAAGCTTTCGAACTCACTTGAAAATAAGTAAAATGAGTTCGAAACAATTAACGAACTCGAATAGTTTGACTTCTTTGGAGGTAAATATGTAATTTTTTAAAAGAGTATAGACATTTTAATAATTTTACCTATAATAAAAAAATTTAAAAATTTTAAAAATTTATTTATGTGCTCGGAAAGCTCGACCAGCACTCAAACGAAATATACATATGCTTGTAATCAGCTCGTCAAGTGATTCGAATTCGACCAAACTCGACTCGAACTCAATAAACTAGAGTTCAAGTTGAACTTTTGACCGAGTTGCTCGTGAACTACTCGTTAGCAGCTCAATTCATTTACATCCCTACCTAAAATATCATTTTTTTTATTATAGTTTATTATTTCTAATTATTTTATAACTATCAAATATCAAATACATGAAAAATCAAAATATAATACCAAGGCCTCGTTTGATTGCCAGGAAAGTAAAATGAACTATAAATCTGATTCCTTGGAATGTAATTCCATAGAAAAATATTATTTTAATGACATAAAGGAAATATTATTAAAGATATTTCATCTAAGTTGTTTAAATTTGAACTTTTATTTATATGCATAAAGTTAAACTTCATACATATTTAGATGATAGTTAAATTACATTAACAATGGAAAAAAAGAAAAAAGAAAGAAAGAAAAAAATTTGTAATGACATAAAAGAAATAGAAAGTTGGAATGTTAATAGATAATTATGAGTATCGTATATTTAAATTAAATTCAACATATATTTTGGTGTCATTTTTTTTCCATTCAAAATGAAATTTATTTTTACATAAAATAAAATATGACTGATGATGCTCGGGATTGACACATGACACATTTTCCAAGAATGTCTAGAGGTGCTTATGTTGCAATTTCATTAAGGGCAAATATGTAATTTCATTGTAAGTTCATCTAATAGTTTAGGACCTCAACCCCTCTCATGTAACTCTATAAATAGGGGAGTTGGGTGTAAGAATTGCTCTAAAAAAAGAAAATCCACTTACAAACTCTTTTCTTCAAAATCCTTACCACATCAATTTGGTGCCGTCTGTGGGAATTGACATCTCTTCAAATATTTCCTTTCGATTGGTTCCCAAATTTTAAGAAAGATGAAGAATAGAGGCACTGTTAACAAGGAAGCCGAGGCGAGTAACCAGCACCGCCTCGAGTTGTTCCTGGTAAACTATTAGGTAACCAGGAAGAGGCAAGTGGCCTCGGTCCTCGGGGGATGGAAGCTTAATGTGCACATTCTTAGGGAAGCGGTATCTATCCCTAAGAACTTTTATGTCCTCAGGGTCGAGGGAGTTTGGGAGGTTTAGGGTTTGAAAGCTGGGTAGTCATTACGAGATGGATCGGCAGAGATAGGTTCGGAGGGAAAGTTCAAGAAAACTGCAGCTAAACATGCTTCGTCAAAAGGGTTAAGCAACCTATCGACGTCATCTATGGAAGAAGGAGGTTGAGGTATGCTAATGAGGGAGGAGGGAGTGAACGTATCGGCCATTTTCTTCTCTGAGCAGGGCTTGAAAATCTGAAAAAACTTCGGTGGAAGGTGTCCGGCTTGATCGGCGAACGGCGTTCAGTTGATAGAAAAACTGAGAATAGGGAGGACGGCTAGTGAAGGAGGAAGAGAAAAGAGAAGGAGTGGGAAGTTTTAGCGGTGGCGAAAGGAGAAGGAAAGCAAAATAAGTAAGGGTGAGCTTTAAGGCTGAAATGAGGAAAGGAAGATGTAAATGGGGAAGAATGGGGTATAAATAGGGAAGTTTTCTCTAGAATCTTGGTTGTTTGGGGGGGAAGTTTGGCGGATTTTTGAAATTTAATTTATGGGGAATTGGAAAGACGATGCGAAAAATGAGGCGTTATTCGGTGCAATAATAAGTGTAGTAAATGTGAAGTGTTAGATGTAATTATGGTGCATGGGGACTCAGCGAATGGCTAGTTATGAATGGTAATTATCACAATAATCACATTTCACCAAAAAACTCGCTGGTCGTGAAAGTGGAAAGGTGGTCTCGGTCTTCGGGTCAGTGGGCCGAGGTAAGGTTCGGATCACACGGGTGCTTTGGCTCGGATTAAAAGTCTTTTGAAGCAGTAAAAGCCAGTTGGAGTTGTAAAAAGGCCACTAGGCCTTAGGTGCGAAATTTAGCGTCAAGTCATCAGGGGACTTCGGCTGGTTGCTGTAGGCTCGATTTCAACTGTGAGGATCGGAACCGAGCCGAAGGGACTATTGATGATGCTCGGGATTGACACATGACACATTTCCCAAGAATATTCTAGAGGTGCTTATATGGCAATTTCATTAAGGGCAAATATGTAATTTCATTGTTAGTTCATCTAATAGTTTAGAACCTCAACCCCTCTCATGTAACTTTATAAATAGGGGGGTTGGGTGTGAGAATTGCTTTATAAAAAAAAAATCACTTACAAACTCTCTTCTGCAAAATCCTTACCACATCAATGACAAAAAATGAAAAAGTGATGATAGTGTTAGGGTTTTTTTTGTATTTAAAATTGTTTTCACAACAGAAGTATGAAAAAAAATCACTGGTGTCGGTGGGTATCTTTATGTTTTTAGTTGTTTTGACAATATTTTTATATTGATTAATGAATAAATTGGGTTAATTGACACAAAACTTACACTATGAATGTTTGGGACTATAATGACAAATATAATAAATTTTAAGGGGTTAATTTTATATTTTCTTATAGTGTTTAGGGGTAAAAATATCTTTTTAGATTTTTTAATAGTCAAATTACTAATATATACTAACGGAAGGGGTAAAGTTAGAAAAAAAAATAACGTTAAGAAATTTATTGTAAAATAGTCCAAACCTTAATTAAGGGGGTTTAATGTATTTAACTCTAAAAATATATACTTTTAGAATGACATCCATGGCTTACAAGAAAAAAGAGTTTCTTGCTATTTCAATAATGTTGGTTTTGTTCTTGAATGACATTGCTTTTGCAATGGGTGGCCGTGGAGGTTCATCATTATCTTCCTCCGACGACAGCGATTTAAATTCTGTTTCGAATGAGGATAAAATCATTGCTAAAGTGCTTTCATGGGGATGCCAAATTTGCTGATAATCTTCTACTACTTTACCTACATCAAACATCTGCAGAAAAACAGTGTTATTATGCTTCTGGAATCATAATATTTGTTCAATTAATTAGTCTACAGATTATGTTTTCAAGATTTGAGTTGCAAAAGAAAAAATTAATTAGGGAAATAATTCTAATTAATTGTTGTTATGGTTGGTTAACATGCAAGCATGCAGCTTGGATTATCTGGGGACGCTCTATTTCTGATAAGAAATCTTGATGGAATTATTGCCCGTACGACAAGCACAACCGGAAATTCTTACATGGTAATCCATTTTTTTCTCTGTCACTCCACATTATTTTAATGGATGATATGATAAATCATAAATCAAAAGATTTATATTATAAATTAGATCCATATAAAAAAAATTTCAAACACAACTAATTGGGATGGTTTATTGAGTCGTTTGAACAGAAAACTTCAAGGTTTTAGTACAGTTAATGTACTCTTCTCATTATTTAGGGTGTGTTCGTTTGAATTGAAAATATTTGACAGGAAAATATTTTTTAGAAATTTTTTTGGTGCCAAACACCGGAAAATATTTTTCGGTGTAAAATCAAATTTTCCAATTTTTCTTCCTCTGGCTAAAAATGACTTACAAAATTTTTTAGCGTAAGTTATTTTCCGAATAATTCAAGAGTACATTAAATCTCAAATACTTACTTTTAAAATTTAATTTGCTAAACTTATTTTCGATTTCAATTCTTTTCCATTCGTTTTTCTCTTAATCATGGGTCTCATACTAATATAACTATCATTATGCATATTTTACTACTACATTATACTATCATTTAATTTTGAACAAAATCAATCTTTTATTAACTATAATTACTTGTAAGGTATTTATTACCATTGTTATAAATTTTTTTAACTTGTATTCATAAAATTAAATATGAAACCGTTAAAAATTTGTATTTCAAAATATTTTTATTTTGTCAACCGAACACTAAAAATTGTATAAAAAATTGACTTTTTCATGTAAAAATATTCTCAAAAAAATATTTTCAATCCAAACGAACACACCTTAATCTTTATAATTTGGGAATAAATTTCGTTCGGCTCATGACTGGAACATTTGGGTGCAGCTAGTGTCCAATCACAAGACGTCAGATGTATATCACTTGCATTTGGGATGCGAATTGGCATCACTTTTGGATCATCTACTTGTCCAGATGAACCGGACAAACTTTTATAGAGAATAAATTCCATCCAGCTCATCCGAATGTTTAGAATCAGCTCGCGTCTCCAATTACGAAAACTCAGTTGTATTCCACTCAAATTTAAGACGCGAATTGGCGTCCCCGCATTTGCTTGTCCAGACAGGCCTCACAAGCTTTAAAGGCTTATGGAACATAATTTTTGAATGTATTATGAAATTCTGCTTGTTTTGAATTTTTTATTTTTTATATTGATTTGAAATGAGGTTTTCGTCAAAGTGGAATTCACATTTATTGCATGCGAGTTCCTTGACCTTGCATTTATTGAATGAGAGGTCAGGGAATTTTTGATTTGTTAAAAAAAAAAAAAATTTACATGACCTCGCATTTGGTAAATGCAAGGTCAAAGCATTTTTTTTCCAAATACATTTTAAATTGCTAACCTCACATTCAAGTTAGACGACCTTAAAGCCTAGAACACCGAAACAAATTAGGCAGAACCCTTCTCCTCCTCCTTCTCCTTCTCCTCTTATCTGTGGCTGCAATCCCAACGCGCCTCCGCCTCCTCCTCCATTCCTCCTTTTCCGCAATCCACATGAACTCGCATTCAACGAGGAGGAGGAGGAGGGGGAAGAAGAAAGGTTTCTGGAATTTAAGATGGAGTTATGGATGGTTGACCTCGCATTCGTTAAATGCGAGGTTAGCCGAATTTTAAAATAAAAAAAATGCTTTGACCTCGTATTACCAAATGCGAGTTCATGTAAATTTTTTTTTTTTTTTTAGCAAATCAAAAATCCCCTGACCTCGCATTTAACAAATGCGAGGTCAAGGAATTCGCATGCAACAAATGCGAATTCCACCTTAACGGAAACCCCATTTCAAATCAGCATCAAAAAATAAGGTTTTTCAAAACAAGCACAATTTCATAAATTTCTCCATAATTCGACTTCTGCTTAAATGCTTGGATGGAAAAATTATCTCAATAGTCGTCTAACTATTTTATTAAAATCAGAATAGTTCTTCAATTTAAATTTTAATTTAATTAGTCTCTTAACTAAATAATTGTACAATTTGGTCCGTATATGGTGGCGTCGCACAAAACATAAGTTTTTTGAATTTTGACCAGTATCGACTGAGGGTAAAAGAGTCAAATTACCTAGACATGCTGCTTTAAGTGTTAAATCATTACCCAAATAATCCTTCAACTTTTTTATTAAAACCAAATTGGTCCCTAAATTAAAAATTTAGCCAAACTAGTTTCTCAATTGGAAATTTAAAAACCTAACCTTTACCCTCCTTTCCCCTCATTTTCTATCAGCCACCACCGTCTGTACCCTTCCCTCAACCTCTACCAATAACCACCTCCCCCACCCACACTATCCATCTCCACTCCCTTTACTTCCTTTCCCTATCTACCATTTGCCATCTTCTCGAACCTTCCTTCCTCATCTATTAATGAAAACAGCTACCCTCTCTACCAACTCTAACCACCACAACCCTTTTTCCTCTTCCTCCCACTCTATCAGCAAGGTAGCAACCATTCCTTCCACCCATCCCAACCACCACTACCAAACTTAGACTAGACTGATTGATTTACTTCAAGTTCATGGCTAATTTTGAATCGTTTGAAATACATGTACGAACCAATTATCCTCAAAGGGAGTCATAAGATGATTTTTGCATTGTGAAAAAAAATTTCAAGTAAGATTTTTTTCAATTATTAGGAACTTAAGAGGGATAAAAGATTTAAGTGGTTTAAACATTTTCGAGAGAAAAACCAAACCTGCTGAATTAAATTGTCCCAAACATCGGAAAAGATATGATCATCTCTCTCCTTATGTATGTTCTTTTCTAAATCATCTTGAAACTCCGGTTAACTTGCAGATGAAGATAGTCATCTGAACTTGAGTAAAGGATGTTGGAGTTTGAAAACTTATAATTTGAATCCCGGTTGTCCTCTAAATTTGTACACCACCGAAAAAATGATTCTGCTTCTCCTAACTAACTAATGAATCCTTGATTCTAAGCAATCTTGAATGTAAGAATTTTTAATTAAGGGACTAATTTGGCTAAATTTTTATTTGAGGGACTAATTCGGTTTTAATAAAAAGTTGGAGGACTATTTGAGTGAAAATTTAACACTTAAAGTATTACATCTAGGTGAACCGTCACTTTTGTCCTTAGTCAACACTGGTCAAAATTCAGAAAACTTATGTTTTGGGCCTTAGGGATTAAATTGGATATAACTATTTAGTTGAGAGACTAGTTAGACTAAAATTTAAGTTAAAAAACTATTTCGATTTTAATAAAATAATTAGAGGTCTATTGAAGTAATTTCCCACTCTTGGACTTTCAACATTTTCTTTCAAATGTTTTAGGAGGGGTGGATAGGAAAAAAGAGTGTGTGACCGCGAGGAATTAGGAAAAATAGTTTTACGTGTGTGTTTGGCGTTGGTACGAAATTTTAGTATTTAACTACTGTTACAAAAAACTTGGCACTAAAAAAGGTTTTCTTTTCTTGAAAATTAACTTTGGCAAGAGTGAAAATGGAAGGGGAAAAAAGAGGAAAAAGTAGGAAAGTCTCCTGTTTGAGGTGTTCAAATATTTCTGCTGTGTTGTAATTTCTTAGCTCAAGGTTTTCTCCCTAATTTTAAGACTGGATATTGGCTTGCATAGACAGGATCATCAATCATACAATAGCCAACATTTCTTCTTGTTGTTATTATATACTCTTTGCCTTCGTGAATCTTGTACCGTTTGAAATTTATTAGTTCTAACTTTGTGTATTTGTATGTTTACAAAACATTTGAGAATAGAATTTTAGAAGGAATGTATTGTGATCTAATTAATATGAAAACCTAATTAGATTTGTGTAACAAAAAAGAGTAAAGAATACCTTTATACTTAGTATCCTTTAATTAACCGATTTTAAATGACGATTATAGTCTTTTAAATCAAAAGTTTTAAACTCCTAATATTTAGTTAACGAGATGTACGTTTGCAAATTATAAGGAACAATCTGAATATTAGTTAAATTATAAGGATTCCTTGTAATTTATGCATTCTTATTACCACGTGAATCTCCCAACTCATATAAAGGTACAACTACCATACCATATGTCCATTTCCTTATCTATATTACTATAATTTTGTTAAAGCTGATTAGATATCCCAAATACAAATAAATTAGACAAATACTAACTCTTAAAAATTTTCAATTCTTATTACCATGTGAATCATTCAACTCAGAAAGGTACAACCACCCATCTATATTTCAATTTATTTACCTATATCTACAAATATAATAAGAGTCCACTTATATAAAGTGATAATAAAAACTTTTGATATGTCATTAAATTTAATAAATTTAAAATTACGAAATTAGATATTTAATAAAATTTTAACACATAAACTAGATTTAAAAAATAATTTTGAAATACGTATTTGTAAAGTATTTTCCTTATAATAAAGACAAATAATTCTTGAAATTTAGGTTTTAGAAATGAAGATTGCAAATCAGCATAAATAACATTTTATGCACTTGGTACAATGGTCAATTGGTTAACGGTCCCACATTCCCTGACCATTGTCGTCCAACCAGCATATTCCAATTTCCACCCAAAGAGCACCTGACAAAATCGTCTGCTTCTGCGTGCATTAAACGCCGTCGTTTATCATCTCAATTCGCGAATAAGTTGTGGACCCCAGCCAGTGAACTATTACTATATAAGCCGTTGCATTTGCGTAGTTTTTTAGCTAACCGCTACCATACTCGCCGGAAAATGGAGAATAGTCGTTCAGACTTTTCCGGAGACCGGCCGACGGTGATGGTGACGAACGACGACGGAATTGATGCGCCTGGATTGAGAGCTCTCGTTCGCGTCCTTGTCTCCTCTAATCGCTTCCATGTCCTTGTCTGCGCTCCCGATTGGTAAACTCGTTTCCTTGTTGAATTTATGATCGTGAAAGTTTGAGCTTCAAATTTAGTGAATTCGCTCAGATGAATGTTTTGAATTATATTTTTTCAGCAAGTGTTTTTTTTTTTTTTGGGTAGTCTTAGGTCGAATATCTGCATTTATTATACTTTTATTCAATTTAGTGAATTTAATCTTTGTTTAAAATGTTCACCTTGGAAACAAATTTAAAGAAAATTGAAATTCTGATAGAATTTACTTGGAAATTGATTGATAGAGAAAACAGAAATTTAAATTAATTTTTATCTTTTAAATTTTTTTATTAATTTATTTTAGTGCTCAAATCTTTTTTTTTTTTTAAATTTTAAAAAAAATCAATTCTTTTATGTAAAACAATATTTAATAGTTGTTGTAGTGATTAAACTGTAACTAATTAAGAAAAAGAAATAAAAAGAGAAAATAATTCTACTAGTTTAATGATTTTAGAGCTTGATTGACAAATTTGAGCAAAGCTTAGTGGTAAAAATTATTATGAATATGACTGAACTGAAGTAGTTGATGAAATGCAAATTTTGCAGTTTTGATCTAGTGTTCACTCATAATATTCTAGAGGTGTAACAGGTTGTTAAGTTCCTCTGATGTGAAACAGAAAAGTGAATTTCTTGTTAGTTTTATAAGGAAAAAAAAATGAAATAATCTGCATCTTAATTTGATTTTTGGCTTTGCAGTGAGAAGTCAGCTGTTAGTCATAGCATTACGTGGCGGAATCCTGTTTCTGTTAAGCGAGTGGATATTAGTGGAGCAACAGCATTTGCTGTTTCTGGTCAGTATGCTTGAGAATATTATATGTGATGTTAATGCGTTTATTTTATAAGATGGTCACTGTAGATTGTGTGAGAGATGTGATATTGCTTAATTTTTGGCATGTATAACAGAAACAAAGGAGTTATTAATGTTTTAGTGTTGCCGTTAAAAAGGACTCTGTGTATTGCTTCATACTCTTCAAGTTGACTGTGTATGTTTAGGCACTAGGTTATATTCTTCTTGCTTCATGGAAAATGTGGAGGAATTATCACCTTGAATATACTATCTTGAGTTTCAAGGGTTGACTTGTGTTTAATTCCCATTATGTTATGATGCTCTGGTGTATTAGATAGTTGAAATACATAGAAGTTTAGTAGCAGTGGAGAAATTAAATTTAGTTTCATTTTTGTAGATTACTTCAGTGTTCTGTATGCAGAACTACATTGTTTACTTGACGACATAATGCATGCAAGTGTTAAAGAAAATATGGAATTTAGTCCAACTTTTGAAGCCGTTGATGCTCTGATTTGGAATTTTCTGTTAGCATGAATTGCATAATGTAACATTACCATTGCAAATTGTTTTGCAGGAACTCCAGCAGACTGCACTTCCTTGGGAATCTCTCAAGATCTCTTCCCTTCAATACCTGACCTTGTATCTATACTAGCTTCCACTGCAAAATCTTGTTTACTTGTTTTTTTTTTCTTACACTCATATCTATTGTTACTGAGGAAATAATTTATGTTTCGTGTCATTTATTAATTCTTTACTTCATTCTTCCTTTTGATGGAACTCTCCCATTTCTAAGACCTCATTACTACATCAATACAACAGTTTTCATTTATTCCATACAACAGTTTTGATGGAACTCTTCCTTTTTCCTTTCTTGTCATTTATTCATTCTTTACTTCATTCTTCCTTTTGATGGAACTCTCCCTTCTAAGACCTCATTACTACATCAATACAACAGTTTTCTGCATGTATCTTCTTGCATGCAGTAATCATTCATATGTTAACATAATATTTGGGCCAATATACAGCTCGCTTTGAGTTAATTCAGTTGTTATTCTAGGTTAACAATGTTCATCAAATAGCTACATGCGTTTGTGTCGACATCCATGAGATGCTCTATCTATATTATTTTGCTTCAGCATTTTGGTCAAGATTTTCCTTGTTAGAACCATGCTAATTGTTTCATAACTTTGAATTTCTTTTGTAGGTTATCAGCGGCATCAATATGGGTAGCAACTGCGGTTATCACGTGTAGGAACAATCATCTCCACTTGTCTTTTGGATAATTTTGTAATGTACATCCTGTCAGCTGGAACTAGTTTGAGATTTTATGGATTTAGGATCTTTCTGGTTTTCATTATGAAATCTAATGATTAGTCGTAAATGCTTTTGGCAACTTTGTTAGAGCACTTTGGCTCACTGAACTCAAACTCCAATAACAATTAAATGATCCCTTTTACCTTCTGTATAATTTAGTTTGATCACATAAGAACTGTTGAACCTGTCATGATTCAGTCAGTTTGTTTTTATCCATAAAAGAAAATACAAACAGTGTGTCATGTACTCCGAACAGCATGTTAGGCGTAGCTAATTCTCCCACTTCTGATACTGCTCTAACAGCCTTTTCTTCCTTGGCTGGCATCTTTTTCTCTACAGACCAAATCCCATTGTACCATGGATGTGTTTGTATTAACTAAATATCCTTTTGTAAATACAGGGTCTACTCAGGCACGGTTGGGGGTGCTCGAGAGGCTTTTTTCAATGGTGTACCTGCTGTCTCCATGTCTTATGATTATTGGTATGTATGCGCATGCATTTTCTGCCTTTAACTTTGACCAGAAATCATGGGAGGCTTTCTGTAAACATATTTTTGAAACAAACAGAATAAACAGAGAAAACTTTATAACTAGAACACATCTCAAAACTTTCATACTTTGGAGCAAATAGTGTGCCTTACTATACCTCACATAGTCTTCAAACTAGGCAATTACTTTCTCTATGTAAATATGTTCAAAATCTTGACAAATCTAAATAACTGGATGTTTTAGTATGTATGTGTTTAAACATACATGTTTCAAGTTTGATATACTTGAAGTTAACTTTTCTTTCTTCATCTTGTTTTCTTTAGAAGGATGCTCAATTGTTTTTACATGTCTTATTCGACTGCCAGGGTTGGTGGGAAAAGCAATGTTAGTGACTTCACACTGGCTGCTGAGGCTTGCTTACCAATTATTAGTGCAATAGTGGCTGAAATCAAAAATCAAAATTACCCTCAGAATTGTTTTTTGAACATAGAAACTGAAAAAAAAAGTGCCAACAGATGTTGTTAATAACAAGGTAAGCTTGAAACTTGCTCCAAATCATGGTTAAGTATCAAAATTGTTTGTTAAATCTGCATTGCTATATATGATTAAGATAGATAGAAAAACATATCAAGATTTTGTGCTGCCAATAGATGTCATATGTGCTACTAACCTCATCAATGACTTTTGCTTTTCGTGACTGCAAATAATTTGGTATTTTTCATGCTACATTTTCTTGCAGCATGTCTCCTCTAGGTTTAGACTTATCAATCAACAAATCTCTTGTCATGCAGTCTAGCTCTTGCTGGACAAACTTCTCCACTTGCTCATTCGTAATTATGATATTATTAGAAAATTAGATTAGTAATTTTTCAAACAAGTGAATGACTATAACTAAGGGAGATTAATGATAATATCGTTAAAGGAGAGAGTTGAGTCACGAATTTGAAAAGCGTAAAAGTTTGCAGTTCACTTTGCACTAAATGCCCATCCTTCTCTTGCCAATTACAATTCCTCGTCTCAAGCTTCCATTTTATACCGAATATAAAAGCTATGCCACATTCTAAAGAGGATGACTGATTAGTTGTTTTGGTTCCTTTCATAGGGTTATCGTCTGACTAGACAAGGCAAGAGTATTGTCAAAATGGGCTGGAGGCAAGTAATTTCTGATGCTCAAGGAGGGAAAATGTTATCGACGATGACAATGGAGACGGCTTCTGCATCTCCAGGAGGGGAAGATGTTCCAAGTGTACAACAAGAAGAACTTCTTTTTAGAAGAGAAGTATGATCTAGCTCTTCCAACTGTCAAAGCTTGCCTTTCTTCTATGTTGCTGGTTTTAGTTTTCTGTGAAGTGGTAGATCTGTTTGCATGCTTGATGATTGGTAAATGAGATCTTTAAATCAATTAACTTTTGGTAATGGCTAAGGCAACCTTTTCTTTTGGATTATGCTTCTAACTTTTCTTTTCCTTTTTGGTTATTAATGACTTTAGTTGTTCTTTTCCTGTGGGAGTGAAGGGGGTTGGGGGTGGAAGGGAGGTGATGGTGTTCATTCATGTTTGTTTTACATCCCATCCGTCCTTGAGCCTCAACTCCTAGCACGTCATTTAATTGAATGGTGGTGTGCTGTTCACTTGATAGTTGGATACCACTGCAAATAAAACTAATTTTCAGTGAGCGAGAAATCTTGTACCAGTAATCTTGGGATATATTCGTTGTTACTGGAAAAAAAGGATAAAAACATTCAAGTATTCTAGATTTGATTTTAAAGAGGCTAATCAAATTACACTATCCTCGAGCAGACGCAAGCTTGAGTAAAAGCATAAATATGTCATCAACCAATAGTGTGGGGTCTAGATCAAATATTTATTGCTGAAACATGTATACTCCTAAAAATTTTTAACAAAGCACAAACTAGGACTCATATAGTAAAAAATTCTCTTCATTCTAGGATGAAATGGAAGGAAAAAGGAATAGGGAGCTATGCAGAGTCTTCTATTTGATGTGTGCAAACATTACTGTTGAGACATATAAATGTAATTGGTTCTATGTGCTGCAACTTCTTTACAAGGATTCTTCCCTCTGATTGTAAGACTGAATATTGGCCTGTATATACTGGATCACATATCATACAAATGTGCAGTTGGTACTATTACACTAACCTTCTTAAATCAACATCAGTTCTGAAATTTAGTTCTAACTTTGTATCAGGTTAATTGATTTCAAATGATGTACACAAAGTGATACTGAATAATAGTGTTTATAAAATAATTTCATTATGTTTTGCAATAATGAAATCAACTTAAAGAAAGAAACAGCAATGCATATAATTTGTTGAGTTACTGTCTTTTGTTTACTTATGTTAAAGCTAATGTTGGTTTTGGATATAAAGGCTTAGTTAAAAGTGAAAATAAGTTATGTCTGGCTGAAATTAAATAAAAAGCAGTTCATAATTTTCTGAATAGTACCATGCAGTTGTGGAGTAGCAACTAAAGTTAAAAGATAGCAATACTAACATTTTTCAGAAGTATAATAATGTCATAGTTTGTAATTGAAGAAAGTGCGCATATACTTATTAGGAATGGGAAGTAGATAGAGCAATCAGGTGGTTGTAATGACTTATTGAGACTCAAACAAAACTTTCTTGCTTGTATTTCTGTTGGCATACATGAAGACCTCATGCACACAAGCATACACACAGCCAGTCACTTCTCTTTTTTCATATTGTCATATTCAATGAATGTGTCATCAATCTGTTCTGCATACTTTTGGTGAAGACTGAAATCAGTGTTTTAAAAAATATAAAACCAAGTAGCTTAAGCTACCTTTTCAGTTTCGATATTCCTTTTCACTTCTTAGGTAAGCTTCATATATGTGTTCTCTTTTGCAAGTTTATCTGTTTTCTTTTGAGAGCTTTTAATACCATGGTGCATTGTTTCAATTTCTAGGTTAGAGGTGAACAAGTTGAGAATGATGATACAGACTACTGTACCCTTCGGGAAGGATACGTATGTAATTCTTATTCTTTGTTGTTTTTCTCTTTTTTCATATTTCCTGGATTAAATGTTTTAAACTGGTTCATCTGAAATGTATTGGAGGCTTTATTAACATACAACTCATCTTTGCTTACAGATAACTGTTACTCCTCTTGGTGCCTTGTCTCCTCCAGAGATAGATGGCTATTCATACTTCAGAGAATGGCTACCCACTGTAGCTGAACGCTCTTCTTCTGCCTTATAATGTTGTGAGTTCCACCTTTTTCTCTGAAAGCTAATGGATATGTTGGCACCACATTGAGTTGTCAATTGTTTGCTAATGCTTATACATCCCCATTAGTTACACTGATTTGTTACTGAGAAGTGGTCACTAGGGTTGAGCTGTTTGTATCTTCATCTGATAAATACCTATTCATCCCCATTTGTTCAGTAGCATAATTGGTTTTTTACTTTAAAATACATTGAACGTGGCATTTTTCTTCCAACATAAAAAGTAGATATAATCCGAGGCATAAGCTATCTTAAGTTCTGGTAAAGTACAGGATAAAGAAAAAAAGATTTGGGTATGAACTGAACTTTTATCATTGCGAATCTCCCTGGTAAAAAAATGATTCTAAACAATGTTGTTATTGGATTCGATATCCCTAGGTAGGTAATAAATTGTCAGTTCTCTTTAGTGCTAGTGCCTGTATATACTTTGCCTGTTTTAATTTATTAAAATGCTCACAGCTAAAAATGCAGTGATAGCTCCTTATAGGTGTACCCTTAATCTGAATTTATAATGATTTCTGAATAGAGTTCATTTTTTCTTTTTGACTTAGGTTATCCTGTTGAGTAGGATCAAGACCATTTATGCTTTATATTCAATGTGGCAAATTCACGTAGAGGGTCTGCGAGTCCGGAGCTGCATAATGTCATTCCTTACTTATGTCTGGTGACTTATCTTCAGTTGCACTAAATTTTTTTCAGAGAAGTTGCTATTAGTTTTGTGCTTCTCTTGGGTGACCAAAACCAAGAGCAAGATCCTCATTCCTTATTCGAAACATTTGACGAAGGAAGGACTGAATTTATGTAATAATTGCTTGAGAGCCAAGTGTACTCTATCATGTTGTTAGAATGGTAAACAGAATTGGGAGAAATTGTGTGTATTGATCAATGATACAATAATCTATATTTATAAGTTTATAGATACAATAGATTTAAATTATACAATGAACCAAGATATTAACCAATAAGGTAACTGTAAATAAATTTAGACACTAATTAAGATTTATACATAAATCTTGGCAGTAATGAAGAATGTAATTATATAATGAATCTACACAATTATTATAATGAATCTAAACGTTAACATTCCACTCAAACTTAAGGTAATTGTGAAGAAATTAACTTGAGTTTGCAAATGAGATTGTGAAATCAACTGGAGGTAAGAGTTTTAGTGAAAATGTCAGCAATTTGATCCAAGAAAAAAACAATCGCAAGGCATCATGGATGAGATGTTGTCATACAAAATAGCAATCAATCTCAATATGTTTGTTGCGTACATGAAAGATATTGTATACATTGTGAGCAATTTGTATAACACTGCGATTATTACATTAGAGAGTAGTGGAAAATTGATGAACACCCATATCCTCAAATAACCAATAAAGCCAAATTAGTTCTTGTGAAGTATTAGGTAAAGTACGATATTCAGGTTCAGAACTAGAACAGGTAGTGACGGATTGTTTCTTGTTGTGCTAAGAGATCAAAGAGTCTCCTAAGATAAAACAAAATCTTGTAGCAGATCGCCGATTAGTAGGATCTTCTGTCTAATCGGTATCAGAGTATGCACATAATTCAAACAAAAATGTGCAAAAAAATGTAAGCTATAGAACATTGTGCGTTTGACATAGAGAATAATCCGAATAACTACTATATAAGGGATAGAACGAGATGCACTTATAAACTGACTGACAATATAAATTATATAAGTAATGTCTTGGGAAAAAATTGTCAAATAGATAAGACTGCCAACCAATTAATGATAGCGAGTAATCTAACAATGAACCACTCAATGGAATGAGATGACACAGTGTTTGGTTCAATAAGGATAGAAGCAATCTTAGTATCGGTCAAACCAACATGAGTTAAGAGATCAAGTGCATATTTAGCTTGAAACAAGTAATAACCATTGGCATTAGAAGATACTTCAAAACCCAAAAAAATACTAAGTAAACCAATATCCTTAATTTCAAATTGTTGACTGTGAAATTACTTGAACTGTAAGATACCAGCGGTATTATTTTCACTGATAATCATATCATCAACATAGAGAAGTAATAAGATAGCACTATTAGCTGTCTACCGAATGATAGCAGAATCATAAGAATTATAAGAGAAACTCAAAATAAGCAATGTATAACTGAATTTAGAATCAAGCACAAGGAGCCTGTTTAAGTCTATGTAAGGCACGACGGAAACGATAGATCTTATGAGACTGATGATCAAATCCTAGTTGAGGTTGCATGTAAATTTTTTTTCGAGATTACCATTGAGAATTTTGACATCCATTTGATAACGAAACCAACGACAAACACAAAGCAGTGACGGCAAGAAGTACACAAACAAATGTAAGACGAGCAATAGGTGTAAAGATTTTCTCATAGTCGATGTCATGCTCCTGAGTGTAACTTTTGGCAACGAGATGCACTTTATAGCATTCAATAGAATCATCAAAATGAGTCTTGATCTCGTACACCAATTTACAACCAAATGCAGTTTTGCCACTGGGTACATCAACCAAATCTCATGTATGGGTAGGCGCCAAAGTATTCCTCTTGCATAGCTTTCTACCACAAAGGGTTAGAGGAAGTCTCATGGAGAGACTAGGGCTCATATAGGTCAAAGAACAGAATAACAATGATAATCTTGTAAATAAGAAGGAAGAGCCCTTGCCTGAGTAAAAGGACGCGAGAGAAAAGGATATTGTGGAGTAGAAGACTCAATAGAATCCGAAAACCAAACAGTAGGTGAAGAAAGGACCATAGTCGGATTATCTGGAACATCTAAAAGGTTAGAAGTACCTGTATCAAATCATTCATCATATGAGAAAAGATTGATTAATTTATATGTGAAGAGAAGCAAAGAAATAGATGAAGATATGTAAAATATGGATATACTAGAAAAAGGCCTGTGTTCTCAAAATAGAACATAACGAAATATCCTAAGACATTTACCTACAGGACCATAACAACGGTAACCCTTATGTTGAATACCATAACCAACGAAACAACTAAGACCACGAGGCTCAAGTTTGGTATGTTCATGTGGTTGAAGTAAAATAAAGCAACTTCAGACCAAAACTTTGAGCAATTGATATTTAGGAAGCTTACCATGCAAACGCTTATAAGGTGATTGATTTTGGATAAGTGGAGAGGGGACTCGATTTATAATATACACAACAGTAAAAGCAGTTTCACCCCAAAATGGTTGAGGAATATTTGTAGAAAGCAAAAGTGTTTGAGTGATATCTAAAATATGTCCATGTTTTCTTTCAACTCGACCATTTTGTTGTGATGTACTTGGATAAGATCTTTGAAGAATAGTTCTAATCATATTTAAGAATTGACAAAAATGAAGAATCAATGTGTTCACCAGCATTATCAGAATGGAAAATTTTGATGACTTTAAAAAACTGAATTTTAACCATATTTTTGAATTCACGATAAATTTGTAAAAATTGAAATCTTCATTACATTAAATATATCCAAGTAAAATGTGAAAAGTCATCAACATAAATAACAAAATAACGAGATCTACTCATAGAGGAGTAGGAGCTGGATCCCAAATATCAGAATGCACAATTTTAAAGGAATAGAAAGAAATAGAGTCACGTAAGTGAAGTGGTAAAACATGTCGTTACCAAGTTGGCATGAAACACAATTAAATAATTCATTTTTGACATGACCTAAATAACCAGTAGAAACTAGTTGACAAACACGAGATAAGGTTACATGATCTAAACGAGAATGCCAAAGTTAAAGTGATGGGACATGGGGAGCTTAAGCAACTATGGTGGGTGAAGAAAGTAACTATAAAGAGGTTAGGATATATGACGTCTAACTTTTCGACCAGTCCCAACCTGTCGCCTGTTCTTAGGATCCTGAATAACACAACTTTTTTTAGAAAAATAAATATCAAGATTAAGATTACAATGTTGACCCACTAAAAGTAAATTATATGATCAATTTCGCACAAGAAAAGTATAAAAAATGGTCAAATTTTGAGGTAGAGATAGAACCACTGTGACTAATATTTAGAGAAGAGCCATTAGCAGTATGAACTAGAGGTAAACATAGACTACTTGTTAATAAAAAGAGAAGAATAAGATGTCATATGATTGAAATAACCAGAATCAAAAAATCAAGAACTATTAACTAATGTGACAGAAAGAGACGAGAAAGAAAAGGAATTTCGACGAGATATAATCTGATTGACAATAGTTATAAGGTCGGACATGGATAGCATGCATGAATGTCTGAGTGTCCATTGTAGTATTGTGAGAATTCAAGAACCAATGTAATATGAATTGTGAAACCCACAATTTTTGGGTTAAATACAAAATAAGGAAATAATAAAAATATGTAGAAAATTCTAAATACTAGAGTTTATAGTTGAAAAATAAGTGTGAAATAGTAATACGTATTAATCTTAGAGATTAGCCTAAATTATAGGAAAAATTTTATGATTAAATTGTCCATAAATATAAAGTTTATGGCTAGACAACCTACTATTTTGTTTTAGCAAAAATCATTAGAAGGAGGGGAAGGATTTTTCTAACACCATAAAAGAAAAAAGAAAGTAAGCTCATTTTATTTTAATTAGTATTAATTTTTGTAATTATTTATTTTATTTTAGTCTTTAATTTATCATAAATTATTAGAAATCATGTGGATTTAATGGTAGGATTTATTTACGTAATTTTTATGGGTTAGCAATATATTATTTGAGTATTTTCATTTTCATATAATATGAAATTAAGAATACATTGTGGGTCAAGCTTAATATTTTTTTATGGGTTATTTTCATTTGTATTTAATTTGAAAAAGTGATATATATTAAGAATTATTGGAAAACTATTTTTTTGTAAATATTTTTTGGAGTTTTTAAAAATTAAAAACAAAGAAAAAACATATTTTTAAAAGAAAAGAAAAGAGAACAAAAGTGAATGAGCTGTACCGTTCCAAACGATGAAGACCCTGAAGTTTTAAAATATTTATAAATTAGTCACTTAAGTTTTGTAAAATTTCTACTAAAGCCCAAAAGGTTTTTAATGTAATCAAATTAGATATTTTTCAAGTTTTGGAAAAAAATTATATCTTGACCCAAATGATTTTTAAATGGTCCCAACAGTCCTTAAAGTGTTTTGGATTTATAAAAAGGTCCCTAAAGTTTGTAGTTATTTTACATAAGCCCTAAAAAGTTTCTAGAAAATATAATTAAGATATTTTGATTATTTAATAGGTATGGATTCGCGAGTTTCGGATTATTTTAGTTAAGCTCGTGTACTTTGAATTATTGGAATGTAAGTGGTTCTAACTTCCTTCTTGTTTTGAAAAGTCTTTTTATCTTAAAAATTATATTTTTGCAAAATATTATGTTAATGTATGAAATTTGGATTGAGTATGGTTAATTTAATATTTTTAATATCAATTTAGTAAGTGGCACCTTGACTGAATACGATAATTGTGTAATGTATGATTCCTTATTTTGATATGAATAGAATAACTTTGGTGACGTCGGTGGGAGCTAATTCCTTAATTCTCCGCCTAGGAGAGTGTAGCTAGTTTATGTTTGACTCCACCCAGCGAAGGGTAGCTGGTCTATGTTTGGCTGTTATCTAATAAGTATAATAGTTAGCACTAGATATCCAGGTTGCCGATTAAACCTTAGGAAACCCTTGACTTCCAATGTTATGAACATGTATGATGGATATGTATTGTTATTATTTGGTTCCAATTTATGTTATGGATATGAAATGTTCATTTTTATTTGCCACTTACCTATATGTAAATGTTTTGCAAATGTGATTTTTATAAAATTGTATCTATATTGTATACGTATGTTCAAAGTGATATACTGAAACATGATTTATAAAGTTATATCTATGTAACGTATTCAATCCGGTGAAAGAGGTCATGGACTACTTACTAGGCAAGAGTTTGCTCATCCCATTGTATATTATTATTTTGCAGGTATTCGTAATAATTTAGGACAAGTGATTAAAAATTTTAGATTTTGAACCTGGTATCCTCGTGAGAAGGTGAGGGCACGGCGTGTTACGACCCCAATTTTGGAGAGTGACATGAAGAAGAAGTAGTATGAAGGCAGTTGAACTGGTATTCTGAGAAGTTATGAATAGAATGATATCGTATATTTTAAAAAACAGAATAATACTGTAAAAATTAATAATATACCTCTGATACTATGTTGGAATGATAAAGAGAATTTGGAGAAATTGTGTGTATTAATCAATGATACAATAACATATATTTAAAGGCTTATATTACAATGAACTAAATTATATAATGAAGCTAAACATTAACTAATAAGGTAATTATACATAAATATATAGGTATACATCACACATAAATCAAAACACTAATGATGAATGTAATTATACAATTAATTAAATAATCGCTATGATGAACCTAGACGTTAACACATGTAATCTATCTCTTTACTAAATATGTTTCTTCCTTGAATTCGCGGTATTCTAAAAATCTTAATATTGATCAGATTCATCTTGTTCTTCTGTTTATGTGTGGCTGAAGTTGTAGGACTTTATTGTCCTCTAGTGTATCTTAGGTTCTCATCATAGAGATCTTTACATACAGAGGGAAAGATAATTTTGTCTCTAGAAAAGAATTTGCTTGTATATATTGATTCTCCAAGACCATGATTGAATGAATTTCTGAAGAAGAATTATATTTCTTGTGTGTGTATAATGATACAAGAAATTCTCTTAAATAGATTATCTTATGATACAAACAAGAAATATCTTGCTAATCAAAACCTATAATTAAGACCTATAATTAGGTAATATAATATACACTTAACGAACCTATACAACTAAATATATTCTTAACATCATATATGACAAAAGTTAAATATGTTAACATCCCCCCGCAAACTCAAGACAGTTGAACGTAAATCAACTTGAGTTTGGAACATAGAGCATGAAAACGGTCAGGCGGATGAGTCTTAGTAAAGATATCAGCAGTCTGATCAGGTGAAAAGACAGATTGCAATTGAAGAGTACCACGAACTAGATGCTGGCGAACAAAATGACAGTCATTTTTTAAGTGTTTAGTGCGTTCATGAAAAATATCGTTGTGAACAATTTGAATAGCGCTCGAATATCACAATGAAGAAAAGTAGCAGAAAAATGAGTAACTCCCATATTTTTGAGTAACCAGCGAAATCAAATAAGTTATTCAGCAGCATCAGCCATAACCTGATATTCAGTTTCAGTACTAGAACGAGAGGTGACAGTCTGCTTCTTGCTCCTCCAATAAATGAGAGAAATGCCAAGGAAGAAGCAGAAACCAGTAATACATCGTCTGTTGGATCGCCAGACCAATCAATATCAGAGTATGCATATAGATCAATTGTGCGGAGAGCGAGAAGAAAAATGAAGACCATGAAAGGAGGTACCCTTGATATATCGCAAAATGTGTAGAACAACAACATAATGAGTTATCGCAGAGTTGCAATAAACTGACTAACTACAAGAATAACATAAGCAATGTCAGGTCGAGTGACAGTAAGATAAACTAGACTACCCACGAACTGAAGATATAAAGTAGGATTAGAGAGGGGATCCATCAGTAGGAGTAAAACAAACATAAGCTTCAATAGGAATTGAGGCAATGGTATTATCTGTTAGGCCGGAACAAGCAAGAAGATCCGAAGCATATTTAGCTTGAGTGAGAAAGTAACCATCAAAGTTGGACGAAACCTCAATACTAAGGAAATAACTCAAGATACCCAAATCCTTTATCTCAAAATGCTAATAAATATGATTTTTTAGATTAATGATCCAGTAATATTATCGCCGATTATAAGCATTTCATCTATATACAATAATAAAATAATAGTACATGATCAGATACTAGACGAAGCATATAAAGTTGAATCATAAGATTGAAGTAAACCCAAGCTGACAATGGTAGAACTAAACTTGGACGTGGAGCTTGTTTGAGACCGTAGAGAGCTCGACGAAGTTTACAGACTTTGTCCGGTGGATGAGAATAACTAGGAGGTGGTTTCATGTAGACATCTTCAGTAAGATCACCATTAAGAAAAGCATTCTTGACATCCAACTGAAAAAGGGACCATCGGCGAGTAGTAGCAACAGCAAGTAAATTGCGAATTGAAGTAAGACGTGCAATAAGAGCAGAGGTTTCTTCATAATCGATGCCATATTCCTGAGCAAATCCTTTTGCAACTAAACGAGTTTTGTATCGCTCAATAGTACCATTCGAGTGAGTATTAATTTTATAGATCCATTTATAACCAACAGTAAACTTTTCAGGAAGTAGGTTGACTAGATCTCAAGTGCGCATTTTATCAAGTGCCTACAAATCATCTAGCCTAGCTTGTTGCTAAATTGGATTAGAACTAGTTTCTCACTCGTTCTGGTAAGAAATGGGTTCATGTAAAGATAAGGCCGTAGAAAAATAGTGAAAGTCACGAAATTAGGAAGAAATTTCTCTTACACAATTCAATCGACGAAGAGCAGGTGGAGATAAAGGAGGCAATTCTGGAGACATGGCTGGGACAGGATCACCGTCAGGAGCACGATCTCAAGAGCCATAGAGGTCATCAAGAGGAGATTCACAGGTGGAGTTAATTGGAAAATCTACAGCATGCTCATCAGGAAAAAGATCAAACGAGGGATTAGTAAAGAATGGTTGAGAATAAGTAAGGGGACGATGAAACTTGGACATGGAAGAGAATATTTTATGCTCCCAAAAGACAACATTACGAGATCTGTGAACCTGCGAGACTGGGGATCCTATCACTGATAGCCTTTATGTTTGATTCTATACCCTAAGAAACAACATAGGCGAGCACGAGATTCTAACTTGCTGTGCTCATAGGGTTGAAGAAGAACAAAACAAGTACAACCAAAAATTTTGAGTGATTATATACATAATCAGGAGAAGATTTAAAGAGATATTCATAGGGAGTTTGATTGTTTATAGTAGAGAAAGGAATCCTATTAATAGTGTAAATAGCAGTAAGTCCTGCTTCACCCTAAAATCTCTCAGGACAAGAAGATGAAATTGGTAGAGCACGGGTAGTGTCGAGGATATACCTATGTTTACGTTCAGTGCGACTATTTTGTTGAGAGGTACCTGAACAAGATCTGAACAAGATCTGAACAAGATCTGTGAACAATAATACCATGTTGATGAAAAAAGTCTAAAAAGGACTTTTCTTTATATTCCATGACATTGTTTGTACGAAAAACTTTGATGATACTGAAGAATTGAGTTTTAATCATAGTGGCAAAATCACGATAAATTTTAGATAGGTCAGATTTATGACTCATAAGATAAATCCAAATGTATCGTGAATAGTCACTAACAAAAATAATAAAATATTTGAAACTACCCATAGTGGGTATTGGGGAAGGTCCACAAATATCAAATATGGACAAGATCAAATAGTGCAGTAGCAACCAAATTATTTTTATTAATAGGTAAAGTATGATCTTTTGCAAGTTGACAAGAAACATATTTAAAATATTCATCCTTAACAGAACCTAGACTTTCTTAAGAAACTAAAGGTTTTAAACGACCAATTAAAACATGACCAAGACAGGAATGCAATAAATCAAGTGATGATGTTGAAACAGCAGAACAGGATAGAGAAAATAAATGAGGTGGAAGTCGAAAGTGAATCAACTCGAATAGACGACCAACTCTATGCCATGTCCCAAGAATTTGCCCCATCTGGTGATCCTGCACAGAACATCCAAACGGAGTAAAGAATAGATGCAACCCAAATCACATAGTTAGCCAACATATACAAGATTATGTTTGAGTTCGGAAATAAGAAAAGTATTAGGAATAAAAATATTTGATCTAGAGATGTGGCTTATGTGACTAACATGCATAGTAGAACCATCAGCTATATGAATAGGTGGTAAACAAGAATGTTTTTGACTGTGAAAAAAAAAATGAGAACGAAGGTCATGTGATTACTGTAAGTAGAATCGAAATACCAAGAAGAATTGCCTAGATTGACAAAAAGGGCAGTAGATAGAGCAGATTTAAGAAAAACCTGTTGAAGCATCAATTCAACATCAGTGAGGGTAATAGCCAGATAGAAAGATTCCACAGGCACATTACCAACATCAGTGGTAGCTGCAGCACAATATGGACCAAATTTAAGGTAGAACTGTCCGAATTTTGTTGAAGTGCAATTGAGATTCTTGGGACAGTTGGATGGAAAATGACAAGGTCTTTTCTTGTGACAAATATGACAAATTGGAATAGGACAATGTAAAAGTCAATGACCAGGATCATGACAATACTAGCGTTCTCTTGGTTGAGATGAACTTGGAAGAACTGGTGTAGCCAAAACGCTTTAGTGAATTGGTGTCCAAGATTAGAACTTGCAGTCTTGAAGAGTGAAGACGAGTTTCCTCAAAAATAACATCGTGAAAAGGCAGTCTCAAGAGTAGGTAATGGAGATCGATACAGTAACGATGCATGAATAGGCTCAAAGTCATTATGAAGACCCATGAGATATAACATTAAGCGTTGATTATCTTGAAGAGAGGAGTACTTTACGGCATCACTAGGAGTATCCTATTTGGGATCTGAAAGCGCTAGTTGATCCCAGAGACTACTAAGAATAGTGATAAAAGAATGAACAGGCTGATGTAACTCCTATTTCATATAATATAAAGTAGTCAAAAGTTGATATTGACTAGCAAGACCTTTGATAGTATATCGATGGGTAAGAAAATCTCATAATTTTTTGACAGTATTAAAATGCCCAAATTGTTGATGTATGGAAGAAATAGTGGTATTCTGGATCTAGGTAATAATTTGATGATTCTTACTATCTCAATCTTCAAAGCGATCATTGAATTTGGCAACCGATTCTCCCTCTAGTTGTGTTGGAACAACTGTAGGTCCATCAACAATACGCTACAATTTGCTTTGACCTTGAGGAAATTTTGCATATCTTGAGCCCATGAAACATAATTAGATCTATCTAATATAGTTGAAATAGGATAAGAGACATCTGATTGAGCTATGGTAGTGAAATAACAATTAAAAGCCAAGAAATAGGTAATAAAGTAACATTGTAAAGAAAGAGTCTACTTTTCGAGGAGAATCATAGAAAACCAAGCACACGGTTGAACTCAGAAAACCGAAATAGTAGAGAACCAGACTAAACCGTAGAAAATCGATCCAAAATAGCCTAAACCGAACAAAGGAAAAATGCTGACAGGTGAACTGAATCAAATCAACCCAAAACTGAACCAGAGATAGAAAATCGCTGATGCGGCAAGTAGATGACGTGGCAAAAAGTGTGAGGTGTCTGATGATGTGGCAGATGACGCGTTGGATGACACGGCAGAACACGCAGCAGCTGACGTGGCAAAAGTGTGAGGTGTCTGATAACGTGACAAATGATGTGGCGGATGACATGGCAGAACACGTGGCCAGATGACGTGGACAGTGGGTAGGGTTAGAGGAGTGACGTGGTGACACGTTGACGTTGACGTGGCAGATGATTTGGCAGGAGACTTCCCAGCAAGAAGAAAGCGTGTTTCATAAACATACTTTTGCAGAAATTGAAGAAGGCGTGTTCTTGAAACACGCCTTTGCTTTCTTTTTCCTTGGCTAGACTGTATTCCAAAACAGTCCAGTCATGGCATGGGGACGAGTGAAAGTGTGTGAGACGGATTCCAACAGCCAGAAAACGACTGGAACAAAACCGAGGACTTGGGAACACCTTTTGGGTGATGGATGTTGAAGAAAAACAATGGAAATTCGGGGCAATAGTCTGAGAAAAATTCCAAAAGAATGAGAGAAGAAAAAAACTTCAATGATATAAAAACCCGAGAATAAATTGATCAGACCCCAAGACGTGGCTCTGATACCATGAACGAATTTCTGAAGATGAATATTATTTCTGGTGTGTGTATAATGATACGAGAAATTCTTTTAAATAGATTACAACCTATGATACAAATAAAGAATGTCTTACTAATCAAGACTTATAATTAAAACCTATAATTAAGTAATATAATATACACCTAACAAGCCTATACAACTAAACATATTCTTAACATATATAACAAAAGTTAAATATGTTAACAATGATGGACACAATTCTATACTTTCTACTACAGTTTAATTAAAAAAACTATATAGCAATAGTCGTGAATAATTTCACTGAAACTTCATGAGTTGAGGAAAAAAATTGGACCCAATATATTTCTGGGCAAAATCGGATATGTGTTCGCAAATTGCTTCTCAACAACATTTTAGGGACTTAAAGGACATGGTCATTAGGATTTCTTTTCTAAGTAATTCATTCTCTATTCAATATTATTAACAGACCTTTAAATGGAATGATTGACATGCAGTTGATATCGTCCCCTTTGCTTCCCTTTCTTGCATTGCACTTACAATTATCTTATTATCTTGCATGATCTACAGATTATACATTTGCTGACGAGACATCTTGTAAAAAATCAATCATTAATTTTCGGTTAATACATGTTGCGATCAAGATTGTTTAATTTGCAGATCATTCAAAAATTATTGACCTATTATTCCACACTTAAAATAGTTAATACTGGCTCTCTTGATCCATAAGTTCTTTGATGTGTTTTCCTTTGCTTCTCACTTCTACAGTCGACCTTTAGTTTATGTTATAGTGGAAGAAGTATATCCTTTATTTATTTATTTTCACTTAAAACTATTACTATTAATAATAGACCTTTACACATTAATAATTTTGAACAAAAACTAAAACCTTGTCGTCGGTTGTCGGTCCATTCATGTAGCGCTTATAAGTCAATGTCTGTTAAATCAAAGAGAATTTAGAGAGTATAGCAAATTGCTACTTCAACTGCTAAGAATAGACGTGGCAACAAACAGCTCAAAAAAAGTTAAAAAAGAGAAGAAGATGTTGTAGCTGACAAACTTTGTCTTCTCATCGATCGTAAAAGGTACTACCAAAGAAAAAAAATTTAAAAAAAAAGCTTCGATGTGAAGAAGCCTCTTGTCTTTTTCTAGATGCAATTATCAATTCACAAGCATTTCTCAGATGCTTGGAAGAATATTTCACAATAAGTCCAAAACACATACTTCTTTTTTTCTTTTTTCTTTTTGGGGTAATACAAAATAAATACTTTGATAATTTAGAAACGACATTCTATGTATGAGGAACTCATTCCGTGAATGCTGGAAACCCAAACGAAAAAAAAAATTAAAGCAAAAGGCAAAAAAAAAAAAAAAAAATCCACAAAGAGAAGCTATTTAATTAACATATTTAGTAATTTACATGAGAGTCAAATCTCCAATTTTCTTTACGTGTCGCTGCTGCATTTTGGTGCTGGCAAAGTAGGCCGATGAGACTCCACTAGAATGGACCACAGTACATGCACATCTTCACAAGGGCAGGATTTCACATCTTCATACAATATGTATATCCCTCTACCTGTGATATCAATTGAAAAATAAAATGCAAATTTGTAATTACAAATCTTAATTAAAGTGTCTAAAAAAAAAAGTTCCCATGTTTTAATGCGCTTGTTTATATATGAGAGAAAGATAGTTTTTAAAAAATATATTGCATGAGATCCTGCTAATAAAGATGCATATTTGAAGATAAAACCAGCTACTACACTATCACAAGTAAATAGAAAAAAAAGAAAAAAAAAGAAAGAAAGAATGTGCTTGTTTTTATTGAAGCATGAATGAGAGTTAAGACAATAAAAGAATGCATGAAACATTTTTTTTAACAATAAAATTTCTTGTGAAATACAGTAGAAATAATTAAGAATGTGAGAGGATGAATTACTATATATGAAAATAAGTAAATTTTGGAGTGATTAGGAGTGCATACTCTTTTTCTGAGCTGAGTGGAGACGAAACCACAACTTCTTCAATGGAGAGAAGAGGGATTGGAGCCACCCCATTTGGAGAAGAGGGTGGTGTGGCTCATGGAAGGTGGAGGAAAGGGGAAAAATAAGAGACTTGGTAAGAGAGAAAGAAGAAATTGATAGTTTGCTTAGACAAGGGTGAAGTTTAGGTCACTATATTTCTTTAGAACATTAACATTCCCTTCTAGACCAATCATGCATATCACATTTTTTTTCTTGGTGCAATGTCTCTCTCTTACCTTTTTATCTTCTTGTAGAAAAAGCCACACTCAACAAATCATCCATCTCTATTACACTTCCAAAACAACCCCCTATATTTACATCCATTCTTCTCCATATTGACATATCTTCTACCTCAAGGTTTGATATGTAGTAGTACCATTTTTCCTATTGTTTAAGTTTTGGGATGCCCCTTGTTTCAAATGTGGGTTTGGTTTTCTTTTGTGGGCTCCCTCGTATATTCTAAGAAAACATTCCTCTCTCAAGAGTATAGTTCAAGTTTTCAGCACCTATTCGTCCACTTGGACTAGTAGCACTTCTCTTGTTATTGTGTCTATTTAGAGTTCTTTGACTATCAAATTTTTTCTAATATTCTTTTCAAGGTGCATCATTGCTCATCTTTCTTAATATTCAACATTTAATTATAACTTGTGTATCTTTGTTTTTTGGAGTAAAATGATTTGCTATTAATTGCAACGCAAGATTTAATCACTTTACACCAAAAAATTATTTTAAGAACCAAATTTGGGCACATATATGGTTTCTTCAATCTTTCTAGTGTTGTCCAAACGGGGCTTAGCCTATAAGAACGACAATAACTTTCCCAATTCCTCCTAATTTTTGTTAAAGTTCTCATGGGCTAATATCACTATATAAAGAAGATTGTCTCACCAATATTAGAACAGAATGTATACAAGGCTTATTTTTCTTCTAGATGTATCTCTTTCTAATGAAAAAAAATCAGGGTTTATAAATATAATTTTTCACATTCTGATTTTAAAAAGTTGCATTAATATTTGGTAAAAATTTAATTGTCGTGATATTTTTTCCCCTTAATATTAGTATGTCATATGGACTCTCACGGATTTCAGTCCAAATACTTAAAAATCAAACGTAAGTGAACTTATTCATCCAAAAAAATGAAAAGAATGAACCATTTAAGCTTTAGTAGTATGGCCTTTACAATCTGGGCTCTTTACTCATTGTTGGAGTTCTTGTTGGAGACCAAGTGAATAAGGCCCAGCTTAGCTTTTAGTTATGAATCCATAGTTCAATGCCCATCCAATAAGACCAAACGAAGTTCATTTGGTATGTATGTATGGGAAATACTTAGGTAGACCTATTTTTTGCCTCCATTTATAAACCTTGTAATGTAGATTAAAATGTTATGAAATTTATGACATAAGCTAATGTAAGCAAGATTTTATAAGATTTAATCTTGACAGCAGAGTCTACCGGTGGGGTCAAAAATCGGATTTATAGTAATATTTTCCATGTATGGATGGTAAAAGAGCCTTTGTGATTGTAGGGTGAGTATTTTATTTTATTTTAATGATAATCTTGATTTACGAATTATGAGAAAAAGAAAAGAATAAAAAGCTATTAAATGTCCTCTCCTCTTATTTCAGCGTTTAAGAAAGCGAAGTTGAATGAGTTAGGATTTCTTTGGCATTTAATTTTCTTGTTTAGGTTCTGTGTATACTCTTTTCTTTGCGTTTTCTGCCCATTTCTTTGAAATTTGGAGAGAAAATTTTGCAGTTGTCAATATTTCCCAATCCTCCCATTTCTCTTCTATTCTTTTCCTATTAAACTCCCAAACTAGCTATATAGTAAGTGAACCATTTTTGCTCTAAATCTCTTCTTTAATTTTCTTCCTTTTATTCTGGAACGTCCACTAGTTAATTAAATTAAATTTTATTTTTTGGCATTTTTGGACCATAATTGGGGCTCAAACACGAGACCGACAATCCTAAAATCAGACTCCAGTACCACTTGAACTAAAGATCATTACGTTTAATTAAATAAGTTAAGTAGGATATATATGTCATCACATCTGAGCAGCAGGGCCATGCATGCAACGGACTTTTAAGCGACAGGAGCAAATGGAGGAGGCATTGAGTTTAATGTCCTACACTTACTAGTACAGTAATTGTTTGATTGCCACTAATAAAGTTATGTAGAATAGTGCACCATCATCATCGTGAAGACCAAAAATACATCACGCTTTTTATTTGAAAAAACTGACATTGACTGCTGTCCAACGTCAAAAGTTAAGCCCAGTGCATATATAGAAGTTAGGAACAACATACATAGCACCACCAAAATGTTCAAAGAAGGAAGACAATAGAAATTTATTGTTTTTGATGGACAACTAAATTAGACAATCATGAGGTTTTGCAGCAAAACTTTTCAAGTATTACATGAGATGGGGCCATTATGCAATCATATGATTTTGAACATGGGTCCTATGCCATCTAAATTAATGCATTAGTTGACACATATTTAGTTAATTAATTAAAATCAAGAATGTGTCTAGAAAAAAAATAATAAAAATGGCTTCATGAATGGTTTAGATTTTTTTTTTTTTTTTTAAAACAAAAATCACAGCTCTGCTTATCCTCTAGTGACTCGAACCATAACCAACAAGTCATAGGAAATAGCGTCTTACCAATTAAATTATACTTCGTTGTCAAATGGTTTATAAAGTTTAGTGATAGGAATGTGATCACATTTTCATGTAAAATGTTTGAATAGTTAAGAATTTAATTGTTCTCCAAATAAAGTAAATTGTTCAATTAATCACAGTTACCTGATTCAGGATTTAATAAAGCTAGTGTTATAAGTTGTTGAAAACAAATTAATAACACAATGGCTGAGACCCTGATCTGCAAAAATAAGGAGTTCCTATTAATCTCCTTGTGATGTTATGCAAAGGTTGCTTGTATTGTATGTTTTCAACGGCCCAAAAGAAAAAAGTTGCTAGTTGTGTCACTAAAGTGTGATCCAGGCAGTCGCCATTGGCCATTATAGTCCTCACTTCACTTTATACAACGTTAACAAACCACTTCATTCACCTTTTCTTCCATATGATGGACTAATTTCATTGCCAAATGTTGCTAAAGACTCGAATTTAAATTAGGGTGGACCTAGATTTTTAAACTTAACGCTGACAATCATGTCATATTTGTAAAAGGAAAAATCATTCTATTAGTCTCTCACATTATCTATATGTATTTATTTAGATTCTCACTTTTGAAATAGTATTTTTAGTTCTTTATAAATACAAAATGTCGCATTTTGACCCCTAGACCAAAATCCGAATACTTTTTCGCCTGAATTAGTCATGTGCTACTAACATGACATATTTTTCGAGTGCAAATTCGAAAACTCTTTCTTCCTTCCCAATATAAAGTTCGAGCATCAGATTAGGTCGTAAAATTTGGAAAAAAATACCACAAGTCAATTCTTGAAATGATCTATACAAAGAAATACAAATCCATTGCTAATTAATTACTTACTTCATATCATTCACACTCATAGAATATTCTACTCGTAGACGATGTTAGGAACGAGAGAATATGTATAATATGTATAAATCAAATCTCATTACAATTGGTACACAAGGAGTTTTTATATAAGTTTACAAGAGAACATTCTAACTAATAAAACTATACATGCAAAGTCTTGTTAATCAAGACATTTAGACTAGCAAAGTAATTATCTAATTAGAGGTGTAATTAGGGTACCTATAATATCAATCATAAATTTACATACCATAACATAATATTTACATATCTTGACATCCCCTTAAACTCAATATGATTAATTTAAAACCAAATTGAAATTGAAGCAAAACCTAAAAATAGAAAATCGAAATCGAGTAAATAAGAGAACCAAGAACCAGAAACGAAACCAAAACCGATTGAAAATCCAAAAACTAAAATCAAGAGAACCTGAAGGTCCGAAACCAAGAGGACCCGAATGTTTAAAATTGAGAGAACTTGAACGTCCAAAACTGATTCCTTACCCAAAAGTTAAAATAGCGAAAAAATCCAAAGGCTGAAAATTAAGAATCAGAACAAAACATATTTACAGGCGGAAGCTATAATACTATGTTAGCAACAAGAAAGTATAAATAATATGTATAAATTAGAATTCAATATAATTGGTAGATATGTTTGAGCCTTTATATAGGTTTACAAAAGAACATTCTAATTAATCTATATATGGTACGTCTTGCTAATCAAAATAATTAGACTAGTAAGGAATTTACCTTATTTAGGAGAATAATTAGGATAATTACAATATCAATCATATATTTATATACCATAATATAATATTTACATATATTGACAAATGAATTTCTAAATTTGCTCTCAAAAAATATGTCATACGAATAATACATGACAAAATTTGGCAAATAAATGTTCAAGATTTGATTCAGAAACTAAAATTTAACATTTTATATTTATGAGGGACTAAAAATTATTATTTTAAAAATAAAAAATTAAATAAATATAAATATATAATGTGAGGAACTAATACAATAATTTTTCCTTTGTAAAATTACTGCCTTGGTTTTGTTCCAATTAGCTACTCTTTTTTTTCCCCTTTTTTGTTTGGTACGAAATTAGCATATGTGGTTTGCCTAGTTTCACAAGGACAAAAATCCCACGTCACTTCTGTCTGTAATAACAATCAAGTTGCAAAAACAAACAAAGAGGGCCTACTAGATCACTAATCTGGCATTATTTTCTTGTTTGATGACATAATTTTTTGGAAGTTACCATACCCCTTTACAGCTTAAAGAATAACTATCGTATTTAATCAACTTTCCTAGGGGTATCTTTAGTAATAAGTGCATCATCCCTTTAAAACCCACAAAGGCAGAAAGGTGAACAAGATAGTACCACTCCTAATTTTGAATTCAAAACACAGTATGATTAAAATTTGATATGTAAAAATGAGATATTTACAAGTTGTGCTATGTGGGATTGTGGGGGAGTAAAGGGAGGTAATGTTCAAAATTTGAATAATTTCTATTCAATTAGGGTAGGTGAAGTGAGAATAATGAATCTAACTTTAGCACACTTGGACATGTGTGAGAGACACCTAATACTTATGAATCAACAAATCATATAGTACCATTAAAGTCATCACTTAGATAATACCAAACTGGCCAACCTTATATATACAGATTAGTTGTCAAATGTAATACTCAATAATGTACTACAAAAACAAAAGAAATTTAGCGAGAGAGGTTAAGAATAGGAACTTAAGAATTGAGATGAGAGTTTCCTTTAGTAGAAAAAGAAAAAAAAAGGGGTATAGAGAGAATCTTGCACATATTTGAATGAAGACAAATGGAAGAAATCTTTGCCAACAAGAAACTAGTTCAATATCATAGTGTAATTACATATCACGATAAAGGTAGTTCACATATTTGTGTTTGTGAAGTCTTAGATTACCCTATTAAACAATGGTTTAGTTATTTTTAAGCTCACTTACTCAAACCGTATCACCCACTTTATTTTCTCTAGTTATGTGAGGAGTGCTTAATTTTGTGTGCATAATTTTAACGCAAAACACACAATTAGTGCGTAAATTACACAATCTGGCCATGGCTAAATTAATATATATATATATATATATATAATTGATAAAGTAAGAAATTTGTAGAGAAAGTAGAGAAATCGAAGAGAGAATTTAGAAATTATACTGAGAGATGCTCAAAAGAGGAATAATAGTGATAATCTTGACACCCAATCCCCTTAGTAATAGATTTACAAGGGAGGAGTTGGACCACTATTCCACTAACGGAACTTACATGTAAATTATATATTTATTCTTAATGAGGTTGTCACGTAATTATTTCTAGAACAATTTTAAGAAATGTACCATGTACTAATCTTAAGCATCATCAATAATGCAGATGGGTTAAGTAACTTTTAGCCTTTTATTTCCTTGGTACCATCTTTCTGTTTAGTTAAATTTTGATAACAATTCTGTTTAATCAAAGCTCCAATTAGTGATATTAACATGTTAACATATATTATATTAGTTCAGTGATTATGTGCTAAGACAAGACAGCAACCTACTTTGTATTCTTGTATTTGACTTTAGCATTTCAAAATTTAGCAAGCGGCTAATTACTTCGAGACTATGAGAAGCTCTTTCCTCGAGTAGCACTCACTATGTCATATTAATTACTACTATTAAAAACATTAATTATTATTGTTATTTCCTTTTATATATATATATTTTTTGTTTATACAATAAAAAAAAATTGTGGTATGTATATTGTTTTGAAAGAGTTGTGTGTCTTGGCACGTGGAGAATGTTGGGGAGACCATAGTCGATAGTTGACAACTGCATAATGTAAAAATGAAATGGTCTTTCGCCGTAGAAAGTACGAAGTTGGACCGTGAAATGCATAGTTAATTATTTCTGTTATTAATATTTAACAAATGTTATAACTATTGACTAAGGAATTAGTTAATTTGTACATTTGCACTATGTAGGATTGTCTGCACACTTCGCTGGCAGGGCACAAAGTCATTTGTCCATGCAAGCATGGTAATTTACTGTCCATACAGGAATTAATTAATTTATACATTTACTGCTAATGTGAAGCCAATGAATGCAATTACAGCAATTGAAATGTAACCCGAATTTAACTTAGAGTTTGGTACAAGGACTTAAAGGATGTTATGGAACGTTATTATTTGAGATATTATTTAAAACAGGGTCGAAGTTAAGGCTTTAAGGATAGGGGTGTAATCGCATTGGCATGTACGCGTCAAAAATAATACAAAATTGTCTAGTTGTATTTAACTTTAAAAATTTTAAATTCTCCCTATCCCTCTATTAATTTTTTTTCAATTTTTTTGTGGAATATCGTAAAAATTTAATTTTCCTAGGGACTAGTGTAAAGGATAAATAGAATTCAAAAAAAATAAAAATAGAGGGCAATGTAAAGAGAAAAGGAAATTTAAAGAATTCATGGGGAGCAAATGTGCATAAATAATAAAATTTTAAAATTTTATAAGCCTAGTTTGTATTTTTTCCAAAATTGAGGGAGTGTAATTGGCCTGGAGCCAATGTAACTCTGCCCTTGATTTGGTATATTTTTAGAATAATTACTGTAACGATTCTTGAGAGATATATTATGTATGTGAGTTAAAAAAGTAATTGAAAAATATGTTAAAAATGGTTATTGTAAAATATTATTTAGAGAAATATTAAATAACGATAACCTACAAACGGAGCGAATATTTGACATAAAATATGGGAGGACAAAATTTTCTGTGTTAAATATAAGAGGACAATATGTCAGGATTAGGTGATGAAATTCGTTTTAGCTTGGGAAAATCTTGGACTATTTTGGTTCTCTTACTTTCCATTTTTTCTAACCCTTCTGTTATTCTGATCAAGGTGAACAGATGGTTTGGTTTCTAAATCTCGAGAGAATGTTTTAAAATTCCCTTCCTTCTTACACATGAGGCTAATCACTGTGAGATTTTTTTTTTTTCTTTTAATTTCAGCAATTTATGGTACTTTTTATTATAAAAAAGTCAAATTTTGGATCTTTTTATAGTCAGATCGCCCTATTTACCATCTTAACCAATCCCTAATGGCATTGTGAGATCTTTTAGACAATATATAACTTCAAGTCAATTTTCTCCTATATCCCTACAAAACAATTAATAGTGCAAAATGATGTCTTTATTTCCCCATCACAAGTCACACTACTATTGCAAGTCCAGAAAAATAGTAGTAAAATCAGTGACAACAGGTACCTCGTAGTTTCCCAAGTCGAACTTGACATCATTACTTTTTTCTCATGACCCCTGTGAATCACAACAGTTTTGCCAAAAGAATTTTCCTTTAGTTATTTTTTTAAAAAAAAAAATTCCTCTTCAATAGAACAATATTTGAGGCATCACATTTTAAACCAATTACATGTAATGCCAGCTTATTCCGTCTGGCAATGCTTGATCAGATCAGGTCTATTAATATATAGTGACATACTGACCGGTGATCATAATATGGCTAGGTTGGTAATCCCACAATATCCGTTCACGGGTTCATCGATCCTTTCTTTTTGGCTTGGAGTTTTGGATCCAACTTTTTTAAAGTTTAGAAGAAAGATATGTTACCTTCATATTCTAATGATTTATTGTATTTCTTACAAATTAACTACGAACAAAGGATTGAAGAGATTACAGAGGATGAAAATAGTTGAATTTGGTATATTTTGATGATTTGATCGCCTTACTTACTATCTTAACCAACCTCCATTGGCCTTTGACATTGTATGATAAAATGGGACAAATGCTTTTCTAGAAAGGGATAAAATAATCAAAATTATTTTATTATCCTTTAATTTGGTACGTTAGATCGAATCACTAGGCGAACGACATTTAGTTTCAAATCGAATATAAATTTTTTTTGTCAAACTCGATTGCTCTATAAAAACTTTAACTTGCATATTTATTTACATGATGAAGGTGTTGTATACTAATAATTTACTAGTAGAAAGGAATAATGCCTATCCACAACCAAATTAAGTTACACATTATAGATGGTATGAGAAAAAGAGCTATTTCGGCAATGAAAAACATTACCTAATTGATGTTTGACCAGGTTCGGCTTACAAAGAGTAAAGCATTGAATTCTTGTAGCTTTTTGAAAAACATTGTCTTGTCGTTAGGGTCTGGTCTAAATATTAATGCAATCATCTTCCGCAAAAATTCAGGCAAATGTCCCTCTGAATCGAAAGGAAATGCTACGAATTTTTCCTGTGGTAATAGTGTTGAGTTTGTTGGCATTTGGGAACAATTGGAGATTTGCATCATAACCAAATATACTAACATCAATAACATAGTACATATGTATGACTGTCTTTTCAATCAAGAATGTGTTTTCTCAAGTTGTTTGAATTCTGTGGTCGATGTTGCAATTTCTCTAATTGCTAAGGGCATTCATCTTGATCATCCGAACTGATTCGACTCAAATCGAAAAAAGGATTCGATTCAAATCGAAAAAAGAGTGTATTTAAATCGCATTTTAAAATTGAGTTGAGTTATTCAAGTTCAGGGTCGGATACTGAATCACATTTTTGTGACCTAACGAGTATCGATCTGATCCATTTCAAGGATAATTTTATAAATGTGGCTAATAGCATTTCATCGGAAGTTAGTATTTATTAGGGTTATTGACAGCTTCTCATACGACTCTTTTTCTTCAGTTCTTCGTCTTCCCTTCCTCTTTTTCGTCTTCCCTTCCTCTTCCTCCTCAATCACCTCTTCCTCTTCCTTGCATCCTCATTCGTCACAGTCGTATCTGTTGGGATGTATTTTGTAACTTAATTATTATTACTATTAGTTTGTTGCTACTTGCTAATTTGTTATTGTTGGGATGTATTTTATAATTTAGACTTAATTGTTATTGATTTAATTATAAAATTAACTCGTCTAGATATCATTAGTTAAAATTTTCATGCTTTGTTGCTAGTGAGAGTCGGGTACTCGATCAACCTGACCCTTTTTGGCAGATATCCGACCTACGGATATTCATTTTGTATATACCAGATAGAAAATTGAAATTTTTTTGATCAAATTAATAAGAATTGAGTACTTTTTTTAGTTTATAGATCGAATGCCCGATCTACGAATATTTCTACTAATTACTAGCTTTGAGTACACCGCCTCAATCCAAGTTTAACGAGTTGTGTTGTTCGAGGTGTCGGCGGAATGACGTCATGAAGTTGGATTATCGATAATGTATTTTGTATAGAAAATACTATGATAGATCGGTATTTGACCCTACCTGTAAACTTTACAATCAAAATTAAATTTTATAAAATCTTACTTACATAAACTTATGTCATAGATTCCATAACATTTAATCCACACCACAAGATCTACAAGTGGAGACAAAAACCAAATCTACCTAAATATTTCCCATTTTGTATAACATCTTATTTGTTGTTTGTACACGATCTAATTCTCTCTCTAAGAGTTATGTGATCGATATTATCTATGTAATTTAAATGGTAAAGTACTCTTAAGAGTTTCTACAAGATTAGAGGTTTGGAGTCCCTTTTTGGTAGTCTAAAATTGGCGGTTACTCTTGAAAAGTTCTTGAGATGTTATTCCCAATATGAGTTGCATTAAGATTTCTCTAGACGTAGACAACAGATATGACGTGAACACAATTTTTATCATTAAAAAAAAAAAGTAATCAGCACTTAATATTTAAATCTAATTCTGAGTCAATTTGATTGAACTTTAGCTACACAATTATATTTCACACAAATAATCAGGGGCAAAGGGAATTGAATTAAATCCGCTAATGTAGCATCCATTAGTTTCACACAAAAAGTTCCCATCCTTCAACTAATGTAACAATCATAAATGATTGACCAATGTTAATGCCACAACCCATTTTGTTATTGTCACAACATTTTTAAGTAAAATGACAACAATACCTTTCTCAAGTCGATTACTAAAATTTCTTTTATCCTCTCATCTCCTCATTCTTACTATCCCACAAACGACACCTCTCCTTCTACCCTCCACAGATCTGCCCCTTCCTTCATTTCCCATCCCTACAATTCATCACCCTTCTACCAGCCGCTCCATTACAACTCTCTCCAATATTCCTTCTTTTCTCTCCCACCTTTACATTATTTCCCTTCTTCAAGCTTCACCTTGATCCCTCCCATTCCATATTTAATGGATCATTCGAGTCTCTACCCATCCCAACACCTTATTGATGTGGGATTAATCTTGCCACACCTTTCCTGATTTGAATTGTGGATGGTTTTGTAGGTCTAACAAAGTTCATACATACTTTAGGATAAATTTTCATGAATAATAATAAGTTTTTGGTTTGATGAATAAATTTTTGGTTTGATTTTGTTTTGTCTAGAACTTTTGTACGTTTCACTTAAGGGAGATGGAAGGGCATAATGGAGGAAAGGCGTGGTTTGTGGGGTTTAAACGATGTTACCAGTGGGACTATGAAATTAAGAAACTAAGAATGGACTTGAGAGAAGGGTATTGTTGTTATTTTACTAAAAAAATATTGTCAATAACAAAAGTGGACGGTGGCAATAACATTTTCCTAAATGACCATATTTGTATGTCCATAAAGTTCCAAAATTAAACAAAATATGCACCCACAAAATAAAAAATAAAAAAGTAAACTACAAGGAATCCTTTCTTGATTTGCTTAATATTCATGTTCAAACTCTTTTATAGTTTACAAATCTATAATTTGTCCTTTTGTGGTATGTATTAAAGTGAAACCGTTAAATTTTTTGTTAATTGACCATTAGGAGGCTAAAAAAAATTTGATTTTACTGGTTATTTTAGTCATTTAAAACCTATAATCATAGTTAATTATGTTTTTTAATATAAAATGTAGCCATTTTCTTCTAACTAATGGGGTTTGAAAACTGTATAGCAGTACTAGACTTGGGAGTATTTTTGAATTTTTACACAAACCTATTAGATTTTTAACTTTTCATCTATTTTACAAAAAAAAAAAAAAACAAATCACAAGAGGGCAAATTGAAAATTTATAAACTATAAGGTGATAATATGAATATTAGCCAAACTATAAGGTTTCCTTATAATTTATCAAAAAAGAAATACTATTAAAGGGGAAATTCTAGTTTTAAATGGAAAAGCTAATAGCGGTGTAGTGGGACTGGCCCAACGTTTTCCGTTAGGAATCACTTTCTAGCCGTCATGCATATCATATGATATCTACTCAACAACTGTTGAGCTGTTACTTCTCCACTTAACGGCTTCCGTCACCGCTATAAATACCAGCTCTCACTCCTCACTCCTCACTCTTTCACTATCGCAATATTTTTTCTTGAAACCTCTCTCTTTCTCTCTCTCTCTCTCTCTCTCTCACTTACACACACTCTCTCTTTCTAGAAAACTAAAGTGGGAAAAAAGAAACTGTCTATGCAGTTTGAAATGGTTGCTTAAAGTAGAAGTCTGGAATCTTAATTTGTTCTTCTTCTTTTTTCCTTGAGAGATTTTTTTTTTTTTTTTTTTTTTTGGGTTTTGAAGAAATTGCATAATAATAATTGTCTTTGATTCTGGGGTGTTGAGAGATGGGAAAAATAAAAGAACAAAATCAGAAGGATAAAGAAAGGGTTCAAACTGTAATTGAACTTCTCAAGAAACATGCTCCTCTTACTGTTAAGCAGGTTTGTTCACTTTCAATATCTCATCATGCATGTAACTGTTACTGTGTGTTGTGTGTGAAAATATGACAAACTAAAGACCATTTCAAACGTTGTTTAACTAGAAAAAATCTGTTTTTTAATTATTAATTACTAATTTATCTTTTGTAGTTTGTGTAAAAAATGGTGTGTTTTTCTCGGTGTAGTGTGTGTGTGTGTTTTCGATATTTATGATTTAGTGGTTTAAAATTCATTGAATTTTTTGACAGGAGAAGTTCTGCAATAATGCATGTGTGGCACGGTTTTTGAAAGCCAAAGGCGATAACGTGAAGAAATCAGTGAAGCAGCTGAGGAATTGTCTTGCTTGGAGAGAGAGTTTAGGGACTGGTAATTCTACAGTTTTACCAAGTTTATTTATTTAAAAAAAAAAAAGTCACATGAATTTTAAATCTTTATTTCAAGAAGAACCATAGAATTCATCTCACATTTGTAAGCATGCCTTTTTCTAATCTTTGTCTTCTTTTCTTAGCTCCTTTTGTTTTCATCCACTCGAGAATCTTGCTTTTTGGATGACAATCTTTTTTTTTTTCGTTTTGTTTTGGATTTTGAACTAGCCAGCCAAGCCAACCAAACCCATTAAAGTACGCAAAAAACTGGTGATCATGAATAAAGTCATGAATGCTCCCAAAAAGAAACCATAATTTTTTATTTTTAAAAAAGAAAAAGATTAATTAAATCACTGTTTTTCATGTTGGTATATTTGAATAATGATGCAGATCATTTGATAGCTGATGAATTCTCTGTCGAGCTTGCTGAAGGCTTAGCTTATGTTGCTGGCCATGACGATGAATCAAGACCTGTCATGGTATTATTAATTATATTTTTATTCTTGAAATTCTTTTTATTTAATTATTTATTTAGTAGGATGGTGCTTCCTCCGAATTATTATTAGCTTTGTTTGTATCAATAATTTTTTATTATTTTTTAAATAATATTTTACAATTATTATTCAAAACATATTTTTCAATCGTCTTTTTATTTTTTATATATATATATATATCACATTTCAAAAAATAGCTACGGAAGTACGTACAAATGGGTAACTTGTTTTTTTCCCTCTACTTACAGATTTTTCGGATAAAGCAAGATTACCAAAAATTCCACTCGCAGAAGCTGTAAGTACTACGTACATTTTATTTCAAGAAAAGATATATATGTATCTATTTTTATGTATGTAACTTTGTCGGGTCCTATTTCCTGTTAAATAATATCGTAAATTGACAATTCTTATTAATTTCTGAAATATTTTTGTAGGTTTACTCGATTGTTGGTGTTCACGCTTGAGGTGGCTATTCAAACTATGCCAAAAAATGTTGAACAATTCATCATTTTGTTTGATGCTAGTAAGTTTCTATATTACATTAATAAATTCCAAAATCCTTTATATATTTATTTATTTTTGAAAGCTACAATTTCCTACTACAAAATTACTTTAGGCTTTTGTCAAGATGGAATTTTGAAAATTTCAAGAATTATCTTTGACAAAATGGTGTGACAAATTACTCCAATCACAGCTACACACACTAGAAATATGTACACCATTGTTTCTCAATATTCTCAGTCTTTTTCTTTCTTACACACTCAATCAAGGTACAGTATTCTCTCAGATTGAGGCAGCAAAAAGGCAATTAATGTACATTCCATTCTAGATTCTCCACTTTAATCAGTCTGAAATATACCTCAAACACGCCTATCCTGAAATTTATAGCCATTCAGACTTTTTTTTTTAATTTCCAAGGCCACGCCTAATAACTTAATTAATGAGTAATTAATTTTATAATCAAACAAAAGTTGATGGTGACTGTGCCTACTACTAGGGTTCATATGGGATACAAAAAAAATCGGATAAGGGGCAATATTTGAAACTTTGTTCAGAATATGCCTGGAGTGCCCTTGTATTGTCACGGTCAAAGTTTGTACTATAAGAGCAT
Organism: Cinchona pubescens; assembly: GCA_025175665.1. Taxonomy (NCBI): domain Eukaryota; kingdom Viridiplantae; phylum Streptophyta; class Magnoliopsida; order Gentianales; family Rubiaceae; genus Cinchona; species Cinchona pubescens. The sequence goes on from JANKKI010000394.1 coordinate 927,229, forward strand.
GACAATATTTAATATTATTAAAAAAATAATGGTACTTTTTATTTTTCAATCATCCAACGACATTATGAAATGAATAGCGAAGAATTTTTGGTGTCATTCTCTTTTTTTTCCTGTCTATGCAATTATGTAATGCAAAAGTGCCAAGAATTATACTTTTTTACTGTGTCAGAATTCACAGAATCCAGAACAATATGGAATAAGAACTCAAAGAGTGATTTGAATTTTTCTTTAACTTTTTAGACTCTCGTTGGCTGTAATTATTATTTTTATACGGTGATAATTATTAATTAAGGGATGGGTTTTTCAGGCTTTTTCAGGTCAGCATCAGCTTTTATGAACATATTGCTGGCAACACTGAAGATCATAGCGGAGTATTATCCAGGCCGCCTTCACAGGGCATTTGTCATTGACCCTCCATCTCTTTTCTCATATCTTTGGAAGGTATGAATAAATTCTGCAATCTTAGCTAGATCTTGTAACAAGATGATAAAAGCTTAAAGCCACAAATTTCTCTCTTATTTATCTGCAATATGGGTAGGTATCATAAATTATTGAATAATTAAAAAGTAATAATACTTACTTTTTAATTATTTTAAATATTATAATACTCATTTCATAATGATAAAATTTTGTACTCTGGGTGGAGGGGTATTTCATTCAGAACCAAATTAGATCTAGTTTAGAATGTGAAACTTTTCGGGGGTCAAATGAAGTCATGAGAAACATCTAAATTTGACAGATTGATTAAAATACATAGTGTTGAAATTAGTTCTAAACCTTTTATTTATCAAGCTTTCTTACCTAAATGTTGAAAATAATCAAGGAAAGATACAAGTTAATGTCTCTCTGTCACAGAAGTCTCCTCCTTTAATTCAAATAATGTATGACGGAAGTCTCCTTTTTTTCTTTTGTTGACAACTTCTTTTCACATGCATATCTTTATCTCTATTCACTACACCTATTTAGTAAATGCGAGTAAAACTGCTATAACAACACACTTTTTTCTACATTATGTAGAATATTCTTTCTTATGTTCTTACGTATAGCAAAAAGTTAAACAAGGGAACAAATAAAACTGCTAATTGACATCCTTATTTGAATATTATCAAATACATATTCTTAAGTTTAATCATCATATGGAAAATCAAAATCTTCTTGGTAATTTAAATACAAATATATAATGCAATAAAAAGGGATTATGCACTACATTTCAAAGGGAAAAAAGTCTATAATTTACTCTACAAAGTAATGTCAAGTGACCTTTAGATTGGGATGACTAATTATATACTACCTCCTTCCTATTGAATTTGTCACTGTTTAACTTTTGTGGTCAACATATTAAGTTTTCATAGATTAATTTTATATAGATTTCTTAACTTTTTTAAAATTTTAAATTTGTATGTGTTAATACTTAATATAAATTTCACTTTTATTAATAAATTTTATTAAAGAATTGAATAAAGTTATATAAATTATTAGTTACAATATTAAAATTATTTTGTTTGACAAAAAAATCAAACTATGACAAGAAATTGAGACGGAAGGAGTATCTTTTTTCACGCAATAATTAAATTCTCATTTTGGCTGATTTTTTATGTTTGTAGGGCGTGAAGCCATTTCTTGAGCTATCTAGATAAATACCATTAACTATGGTAGTATCATCTCTTGACTACGAGGAGTCAATGGAGTTCAACGACTTCAAATCTTATCCCCGAGCTTCATCCCTCCGATTTGATCCCTCTCCAGTACCATCAACGGATAAGATTGGCGCATGCTCTTCATCAAGATTTTCATTCACGGTCTCTCATCACTTTGACTCAGTCAAACCTTGGTGCCTCACGTTGACTGACACATCAGCATCGAAAGTTGGTACCACCGCCACATCTTCAACCTTAATGGGCCCAGCCCTCATCTCACCCTTGAATGCCCGATCCTTCTCGTTTGCATCACCGGCTGCAAGGACGCCACCTGGCAGCTTTGGGACCGTCAAAAAAGGGTTCTTCCCATCAACACCACTGCCACAAAAAACTCAAAAATTTGATCTCTCAAGCATTAACCATCCAAGAACTCCAAAACCCTCATTCCTCCAATCACCTGCCTTATTTTTCAGGAAGGATTGCCACGTCAGCCGGGCGGACAAACCTGTGTCGCGAATCGTTTGCTCCGTACTTGAAGTTTTATCGAAGGCCGTACGATGAGATGACTTATAGATCGAAAATGAAACCCCCGCTAGGTGGCCTAATCTCTATCGTCTCTCCCCAACTTAGAAGAAGACACATGTCGGTTTCTCAACGGTTTTAATCTCAAACAATTGTAGTACTAGTACATAGTATTATATTAACGAAGACTTTTCATCACTAATAATTGATTATTATTATTACTATTATTTTTTTTTTGTAAGTCCAATGTCAAAGTGAAGCAATGGGGCCTCATTAAGAATGGTACATTGATTTTTGTTAGCATGGCAAGAAAAAGCACATAAAGAAATAGATTACGTGCAAAGTGGGATGTGAAATATTGTGCTCTATGTCTCATTTAGTGTAATGTGGTGGTCACTAAGGTCTACACTTCGGGTCATGCACTAACATTGCATGGGAACAAGAAAGCGTGGTCGAGACGGAGAACATCATCACATTGGGAATTATTTTGTATGGTCCAAATCAAACTTTCAAGAAGAGCAAATTTAATATGTTTTGAATCACTTTGAATGAATAATAAGTTTTTTTTCCACCTTTTTTCTCGTTGTTTCAAATTTCTTTCTTTGATGTAAACTTTCGGGTTCTTTTTACTAGAATATTCTAGATAACACCTACTTGGTTGAACTTTGTAAGGTTGTAATAAAATAATAGATCAAAGTTTGAAAAAGAAATTGTGATTTTGTAATGTAGTTTTTGTTTTGTTTAGTGGGTAAATTTTTTTTTATATTCCTGTTGGTTTCAACAATGGCAGAGGGCTGAGTAAGAATATGTGTCTTTGTGCTCTTGTTGTATGCTAAAAGTCAAATAGGATCATCAGAGAACTGACAATATTCTCATACGTTTTTACTTGTAGATATAGATAGATGAATTGAGATAGTCGTGTGAAATTGTATTGGAAATTGAGACTTTGCACAAGCATATATGCGGCATATATATGTACATAAAAATCAAATGCTTTAGTATATGAAATTTTGTCGTGGATTTACTTGTCCTCTTGCAATCAAGGTTGTGAATTGGCTGACCTTGACTAAAAAATGTAGTACTAATTTTGAATGTAATATATAAACATAGAGATTATAATGAAAATATCATATCATGTATTTATGTAAAATGATAAAAATACTAATATATATGTTACTAAATCCGTTAAATAATAAATTATATTATATTAAAAATCTAAAATCATGAATGACAAATAATTTTAAATTTGTTACTTTATAAATTATTTTTCAATGTCATGTAAAAACACTAAACAAATTCCAGCGAGTTCCAATCCATTGTAGGTATGTTAGCGTTCTCATGCACAATTATAACACAAACCGATTCTTGAAATATTGTAAACTTATTAGTCAACTAATCTGAAGTCTCACATTAATTCATATAGTACAAGAGTTAATTTATTGAAATTCGTCAACCAACAGCAGAGTTAATAATACGATCGATGAATATTAGTCAAATCTATTAATGTTTTCTCGATATTGATATTATTACTTTTAGGATAAAAATACTAAAGTATATAATATTAATACTATAGCTATCTTTGTTTGTAAGCGATTGTTTTGATTCTTCGCTAGGAGGTTTTCTTTCGTTTTTCAGTGTATGGAAAAGTTTGATATGGACAAATTAAGGTCTTTCATTAATTCGTACCATCACACCAGCTTTATACGACATTTTGGAGTCAGAAAATGTTTGCCAGGTTAAATTGATAAAGGGGATACTATTAGATATGTTTCATATATTATTAATTTAATTAAAATTTAATTTTTTTGAATTTGTTTATTTTATTAGAGAGAAGGAACTGAAATTATAATTTTTTTGGAAATAATTATAAATTTTTACGAGAGATCTAGATGGATTGAGGTCTTTTGACTATAGGAAGTGGGGTTAAAATAATTATTTGACAAATTTTGATTGGTTATCCAAACAAATCCTTTGTCAACTTTATTCTAATTAACTTTAAAGTGTTTTGGAGTATATAGTTTGTTTATTTTGAGTTTGAAGTCTTTTTGACGTACTTCTTTGATCAGTTGAGAGTAAAGAGATCCCTGATCAGGAAGTGATAGATGAATCAGGTATTTCTTCTACACGATAATGATATATATGAATAGCTAGATAATCAGAAATCTGAACCAATTGATACTGTTTTAATGTTTGGATTCAAAAAGTTGTTTGTTTCTTATGAGATACTTGTCTTCTTGAAACTCAAGTTCTTGAGTAGAAAGTTGAGTTTGGTTCATCGAATGCTACAAAATTACGTACTACTTTTTGTGGAACTGACAGATTTTAGTGACCCTCTTGTTTAAATTCTGAATATATATATATATACATAGAGAGAGAGAGTTGAGAACAATTTAGCTATGTGTATAATATTTTCTCTTTCTTCTTCATTTGTTACACTTAGCATAATTAATGAGATAGATTATTTTGCTATGCAGGAATAAGTAATTTACCAGGATTGTTTCACATCAAGCATTCTTTTTAAAACAATGTCTAAATGGCCTGCTGAATGGGTTGGATGAGACAATAAGCAATGCCATCAAACCATATAAAAAATGTTAAGTTCGATACTGTATTAATTAAAAAGAGTCAACCCGATGGATTGAAGACAGAAAATTAGTTCACTTCTTATTTAAATTACATGTCTTCAATCTCTTATTGATGAGTGATGTGTAAGAATTAAATCATTATTGTTAAAATATGTATCGATAACTCGTTTCCATCCTAAACAAATAGTCTAACCTATATTCTTTTAAACTTTTTATTATTAAAAAAAAATGTCAGCCGGACTTTTTACACTGAAATTGTTTGGTGAAAAAGGTCGTACTAGTTAAGGAAATTGTAGGTACATGATTGGGCAAGTTTTCTTTCGCTTTGACTCAATGGGCATTAATTTAAAACACTGATTTCGAATCGACTGGACTTGATCAAATTGATAAAGTGAGGTGAACGTGAACATTAGATAACATAAAGTTGATAGAATCAAGAGTCTTTATTTCTTTGACTATTTTTTTTGTTTTTCTCATAATTACATTGGCCACTGCTCCAAATTTGAAAACCAAAACGCAAGTTTGAAGATTGGAGACTCTTCAATAATCTTCAAGTTTGAATGGAGGTGCAATTGTTCTCACCTAGTTCAAACAACGTTTGCTTATTTGTTTGTGAAGTTTTACCATGTTATATAACAAGGTTTGCCTGCCAAGTGCCAACACAGATTGTGAGAAATGAAAAAATATTTCTGTTACAAAATACGAATACCATCAAGTTAGTTAATTAATACTTACAACGAGTGCAATTTAATTGGTAAGATAGTTCTCATATAATTTATCGATCATGAATTTTAATATTAAGAGGTAGGGAGAATGGTGCTTTAAAAAAAATTCTTACAATCTACAAAATGAACGAAATCGCAACATCTAAAAATACACAAAACACTTTATTTCTAAAAAGTCTCGATTACATGTTATATATGACAAACACAGGTTGCCAACTATAATTAGTTCATGTGCAAAAACAATTATAAGCAATAAAATGAAATCATCTATTTGGTTCTCTAAAATTCATTGTAAGTTAGATGCCGTATATAATATTATTTTCTAAATGTCTAAAAATACTACTTGAAGAAGAAAATTTGCTTAAAATTTTTACTATTTTAGTACTTCATATGCAGACATAGTAAAACACTTGCTTGTACCATTGGAGCTTTTTACAGTGCCAATATAAATGGGTCACAACCACAAAATTCCAATAGAACCCGTAATGTAAAAGGTGGATCTTGGAAGAAAGTGAGACCAAAATGGGCCCAGAGCTCATCCAATGAGAAACACTGCTAGACTCATATTTTGTGACATGTAGCCTAGCCCACTTATGCCTAGTGTGGCCTATGGGCTCTGGCCCTATGCCATTCACTTCTATCTTCGTCATTTACAACGTGCAACAGACCATATCATGTTAGATTTGATATTATATGGGCCAATGAGTTGTTTGGAGAGATAATTTAACCAAGAAATAGAACTTCCTTGGACAAAATAATGTTGTATTTGGATCAATGGATTTGTGGAAAAATTTGAAATTTATTCATTTGTTGGAGGAATTTATAAAGTGAAAATAGATGAATTTCATATTCGCTGAAATTATAAAATTAAATGAAATCCTTCATTTCACACTTTTTAATTTGAATATATTTAAATTTATTCATTTTAATTTTATAAATTCTTCTAAAAAATAAATAAATTTCAAATTATTTTCTAAATCCATCCATCTAAATATACTGCGTTTATGAATTTTAGTATTGTAGTATGCCCCACCATGGAAAAGAAAAGGAAAACACATGGCCATTTTTCTCCATGAATTGATTACGAACTTTTCCTAGTTGTATACATTACTTTTTTCATACACTTTTGTTGTCAAATACGATAACCTTATGCTTGTGGAAATTAAAGTGTAACCAAGTATATATGGTATTTGTACATGTCCACCAAATTCATTAAACCTAAGAAGGAAGATTCATTGAATAAATTCACAATTATAATTAAGTTTAAACTTGATGAACAAGCAGATTATGTGTCGCATTGATGACCTTGCAAACAGCAAGACATCGAAGTTTCTTCCTAAATAATAATAATAATAGTAATAATAATAATTATTATATATTATTATTGTTATTGTTATTATTATTACATGCTTCTAGGATAAGTTTGCAAGCAATTTAGTACATTATCATGAAAATCATGATATGCCAGCTCCAAAAGAGGGAAGAAGACTTAATAGGTCGTCACATGCATACACTATATAATATCACTACATTGTGATGCGAAACCACAAAAAATCTTTAACATTTGTTTTTCCAAAAAATTAGGGGTTTTGATACATTGCATTGCTAAAAGTTTATCCTTTTTTTTTTTTTTTGGCCTAAATAAAAGGACACGAAATTCCCACTAATTAAACTTACATTATATCTTTGTAGTCTCAATAGATATCATTTATTGGTTGTATGAAAAGAACACATTTAAAATGGATGGTTCACTTTTATACAAAATAAAAAATCGTATTTCTCTAATTAGTGGGCTCTCATTTCAAATAAAAACTTCTAATTATTTTTGAACATGTAGTAAATTAGTAATTGCTAAATAGTCAAAATAAATTTATCGAAATTGAAATGCGGGAACAAATTAAAATGCAACCTTAGGGTAGTTGTTTCCTATTTTCATGATTTTAACAGGAATTATTATAATTCGCAGTAGACTGCCACATACTTACGAAAAGCAATTAGATAGATTATTGCTGGGGAAAAAAAAAACTTAATTATAATTAGTACTAATAATAAATAAAACATAAAGATAATTTTATGCATAAAGAGGGTAGGGGCAAAAGGGAAAAGTTGTAAAGCTAATTGTTGCTTTAATAACTGGAGAACAGCTCTCAATTCCAAACTTTTTTGGTTGGCATGTGAATAAAATAATGAGCAATATATGATGATATGATTCAAGATTTTTGTTACACTCCAAAATAATATGGAGAAGTCCATTCTTCTGGGCATGTTTTGTCTCACACATGACCACTTTTTGACCCTGATAAAAGCTCTATATAGCTGAATTTAGTAGTAGTAGTACATGATGATAACAGTATCATCATCAACAATTTATAATGGCAGAATTTCAATATATTGTGATCTATCTAGCAAATGTTTTGGACCTACTGGCATCAAGATTTCCCTGAGGAGTATCTTCATTGTGAAGAATTATTTTTTTTTAAAAGAGAATTTAAAGTAAATTGACATTTTCATTAAAGAACTAATCAAACCTATATATTCATCATTTTTAGGTCGGATAACACATGCTTTCATCAATAGTTTGGTATTTTGGTATGATCTAACGCGCAATTTGTTCATATTTCTTGTTCCGGTCGATGACGATTTGGTCTATATCAACACTTGTTTTAAAAAGCTAACATAGACTTTCAACCGTTTCAGATTTTTTTTTTAAATCTATTTTTTCTATTATTAAAAAAAAAAAATTCAATGAGATATTCCATTTCTATTTGCCATTGTTTCTTTCACGTTATGGTTATATCAAAAGCTGGAAAAAGAACGCCAAAAAAATGTACATTTGACATCAGCTAGAATGTCAATGTATGAAATGCCCCATCACTTACTCAAAGACTTTGGAGAAAGACCGATCTCTTTGGATCCTACTTTTGTAAAAGTTTTAGTTGCGATGGGCATTGGGCAATACATTGCTCATAATTTTGTTCCGCCCACGCATTGGTGATTGGCCTATTTGGCTTGTGTTACGCGTATGTCGCATCCACCACAAAAAGAGAGTGTTATTTGGAAGTTTTCCATTTTTTTAAATTAATCTAAATTAACTTTTGTCTCTTTCAAGCAATTTCACTTTGATTACTCTTGATATCATCAATAAGGTTAAGTTTTATTTTAAATTAGAGTAATTATTTAACGTGTTTAGTGGGTATTTTTCGATCAACGAGAATAGTAAATATTTAGTGAGAGTCCACTTTTTAAAAAATGAGAGCTATTATTTTTTGATATGTGGATTATTATGCCATTATTTTACGAGCAATTGTTAAGTATAACAAGTAGTTGTTTAAGTTTAAATAATCTTAGCGTGATAATATTTATGTCATTTTTCTATAGTTAAAATAAAGGTGAATTCTGATTACCACTTTATCTACAGCACTGTTCTGTATTTTAGTACCAAATCTGATGATTTCCTTTTTCTAGCTAAGGCAAAATTGTTCATGCAAATAGATACTGTTATCAGGGATTTGCTTCTGTTATTACCCCAATCTAGACAAATTACAAGACATGACAGCAGCTAATTTGGTTGTCCTACAACATGAGATTAACTACCACATGATTCATGTTCACGTTCATGTATTGATATCTTGTGGTTAAGAATGATTTCAAATTAGTATTTTGCAATTAATATAGTAGCTAACAGTGACAGATTGGGGTCCTAAATACAGATAAAAGTGAAGGGGGAAAAAAGTTGGGAACTAAATTAGTAACACTATTTATGTACGGCCTGTTTGGCATGGTGTTTAAACAAGAATTAGAAAAGATAAATTCAAATTTAGGTTGTTACAACCCAATCAATTTCATGATAATGTCATACAAAAGACAAAATGCATACACATTTTTTTTTTTGAAGTAAGGAGCCTGTGATACTAATTTTTCTCAAGAAATTATATATTGAAAACTACAATTAGTCCAAATACATACCTTAATCCATTTCTAGTATATGCATAAAGGTCTAAGAAATTTCGGCCCATGAGAAACGAAATCTTAATAGTAAAGATAATTGGGGTTCAAATTATGAAAAATTCTAATAATTCTGTTATTTTTAAATATTTATATAATATAATAATATTTTATTTTTTAAAAATTTATACGCTATAAATATTTGGGAAAATCGCTGAAATAGTCTTTAAATTTTTTTACTTTAGTCAAAATAGTCCTTCAACTTTTTTTGTAGTCAGAATGGTCCTCCAACTTTTATTTTTTAGCCAAGATAGTCTTTTCATGTGAAATTTATAAATAAAAAAAAAAAGATTTTTATGGTGACTATCACATAAAAGGACTTTTTTGGCTAAAAAATAAAAGTTAAAGGACTTTGCTGGCTAAAACAAAAATTGAGGGACTATTATCCAATGGTTAAAGTGCAAAAGTTGAGGGACTATTTTGGCGATTTTTCCTAAATATTTTATCACAACAAAACGTATTGGTTAGAAAATTGTAGAACTCCCATATTTTATTTATCGTCTTGTCATTCTACTATTGGAAAGTTGAAAGTTAAAAACTGAAATTACCATATGTGTATGGATATGGTGCTTGCAAAAAGACAGAGAGCCAATTAACAGCAATTCTGGACCTCTGATTCAGTTTTTCCTCGCAAAATTTAACTTGGCCCCGCCCCTTCCATTCCACTCCCCGCAAAATTTGCTCCCCCATCCTCCCCTAATCTACAGCTCCACTTGTCCATTCCTAAGACTCAGTTGATTCCTTGTAGTACTTTAAAAACTATACATTTCTTGTGTCCCATTCTCATTCTTCTCAAAACACAAGAAAACTCCCCATATCATCTTCACTTCCAAAGAATCTTAAAATGCAAATTTATTTCTGGTGAGTAAAAAAACTTCCCCTTTTCAGTTTCTTGCTCTTCTTTAGGCCAAGAAAGTGAATAAAGTTCAAATCTTGGTGGAAAAAGAAAGAAAAAAATGAGGGACTTTCCATCTTGTTTTGGTGAAAATGGAGTTCAAGTTGCTGATGCTTCTTGCTCATCAAATGTAGGTGGTGTAAGTAAGGCCTATCAGAATTTGGTTAACATGCATATATCAGTGTAAATTACATGGTAAATCTTGTATAATCAGTGTAATTTGGAGCAAGAATTTGATGGGGCACTGCCTTAGTGTAGAAATAGATGATTTGTCTCATCACTGCCTTTGTAAAGTTGATGTGAAGCCTTCTCTATTCTCAAAAAGAAGAGGGTCCAAGTGTTTAGACCTTAATAGTATTTCTAGCAGTGGTAAAAAAATTGACCTTTTCTGGGACCTTTCTTTTGCAAAATTTGGATCTGGGCCTGAGCCTTTAGAGGGTTATTATCTAGCTCTGATGTTTAAAGGGGAGATGGTTTTGCTTATTGGGGATCTGAGAAAAGAAGCATTCAAGAAAACTAATGCAACTCCTGCTCGTTCTACTCCACTGTTTATTTCCAAAAGGGAGCATCTTTTTGGCAAGAGGGTTTATTGTACTAAGGCTCAGTTTTGTGATAATGGCCAAATTCATGACCTCAGAATTGAGTCTGATTCAAATGGGATTGATGATCACACTTGTCTTATGATTCGCATTGATAGTAAAACTGTAATGCAGGTGAGGAATCTGCAATGGAAATTCAGAGGAAATTACACCATTTTGGTTGATGGACTCCCTGTGGAAGTTTTCTGGGATGTTTATAATTGGTTGTTTGGTAATTCAGGTTTTGGGAGTGCTGTTTTTGTGTTTCAGAGTTGTTTGTCAGCTGAGAAAATGTGGGCTAGCCAAACTTTGTCTGATGATGATGTTTCTATATTGCCTTGGCCTTCTTCAGGATGTTTTGGAGATTCTAATAAGCTTCCAGGTCTTGGTTTCTCTTTGGTATTGTATGTTTGGAAGAATGAATAGACAATAATATTATTTATTCTTGAATTTGCTAACAAATATCTTGTTCTATTGATTAATGAGAATTTTGATTGAGTATGGCTAGATACCATGAGTAGTCTTCTTTTCTTTTTTCATTATCTTGCTGAAATTCATTTCCTGGGAAAAGATTTGGAACGAGATATCCAAACTTCATATTGATGGAGAAATAGTTTTGTTTCATGTGTTCTTCCTATGCAAATTGAAATGGATGCTCTGGAAAGTCTTTTGTCACCTACAGAAATAAATAAAAAAAAAACTTTCACTAGTTTTCTCTTGACAGTGATCACAATCATCTCCAAGTTACCTGCATATTATGGAAAATAAAACTTCACATTTGGAATGACTACTTGACCCTTGAAAAGGTGATGTTTTATTTACATCTATACCAGTCCAAGTAGTAAAATGTTTCAAAAGCTATGAATATGCTCCCAGATACTGAGAGATGTCAAGTCCAGCATTGAATGGACATGAACTCTAGTTGCTTGTTCATTATGACTGTACATTGGGCTTTTTCCCTGTTTCTGTCTGTGTTGCTCTGTCGATTAGTATTTTCAGATTGTCCTTTGTCGAGGAATGGTTTAAGACAGACATTCACTTATTGGACATTCACATCGAGTTGATTTCAGTTTTGGTGCCTGGAAATGTGACTTTCACCACTAATTAGATTTCTTTACGAGTTTCAAAAGCGTTGTCTCAAACTCTGGGACATTGTTTTACTATTACAAGTCAACTTCCTTAAATTTGTTTCTGCAGTTCTACTACTTATCATCATGGTTCATAGGAAAGACATTCAAATATGTCAAACCTTCTTCTGCATCCATATCTTTGTTCAGGTTCTTGGCTTCTTGCACTAATCACACCTCCCCTCCCCTCCCTCCACCCCGGAAAATACTATGAACCCAGTTTACTGGTGGATGTGGCTCGTGTACTCTTGTTTAAGTCACAAGTTACATAGGTCGACTCGTAAAAAAGCCTCCATAACCCCCAACCCCTCCAAAATCCCCTGCATTGGGCAGTTGGAGCCCATTTGAGGGATGTGGGGTTGGTGAAATGGCTTTTTCACCTTGTGCTTTTTTTATGTTTTTTTAAAGACTGGTTTAGTTTTCTTGAACTCAGTAGGATTGCTCGTGTTAACGTTGTCAATAATATGATCTCTGATGGAAGATGTGATATATCTCTGGAAGATTGATTACAAGATTAGTTCAACACGTGTTAAGGTGTCAATCTCAAAAGCTTTAGATTCAACAGGATAGAGAAACTGTCTTAGTTTAAGTTATCAATGATTAAATGCCATCTGTAGTTCATTAAACAATTAAACAAAAAAGATGTACTAAATACTTGTTGAGCTCTGCCAAAACTTCATTGATTGCATTTGGCTCAATCATGAAACAACAACTACTTATTCAGGTACCTAATTCATTTATGACCTTCATGTCTTATTTAGTGTTTTAAATGCTAAACCTGATCATCAACGCAGAAAATCTTTCTTTAATTTTGTAAGATATATCTAAAAAACTGTATGATCCAATTCTGTTGGCATCAGATAATTTATATCATGCTATTTTGCGTGTTTGTTTTTCTGTGTGTACCCCTTCCACCTTACAAGGGTCAATAAAGGTCGCAACTCACAAGAGGAATTGCTATCCTATTATGAATAAAATCCAAGAATACTAAGCGTACTAGTACCATAGTATATACAGATTTCACTTTCTTCACCTTTCAGGTCTAACCATACCGTTTCTTTAAGAAGAAACTATTATTAATGAGGCAATAATGATTTGTTTAATTTGCCAAAAATAGGGGGAAAGCGCAAAAGAAAATAGAAAAGAAAACAGAGAACAGGAGTTAATAAGTTTCTGGTTTCTTGTGTTTGCAGAAAATCTGGGGAAAAAAATTGTCCAGAAAAAAAGAACTACGAAATTTCAATAAATCTTGATGAATATTTCAAACTTTTTAAGCCAAAAGTTCTGCTGATATCTTTGTTAGGGCCATGCAAGAACAAAGAGTAGAAGAAGATTTCTTCTGAACAAAATTTTCAAAGCACTGCCGGAGGTTCCCAGAATATTATCAACAGACATAAACATGTGAGATCAGGGCTAATGGGGAAAGGGAGAAATGTTTCAGGTGCTTGTGTTGTGAAAGGAAATTATGTAAATATAATTCAATTTACAATCTATGTCTCACATAATACACAAGTTGAGAAGCTGAAGAGCTTTCAGGCACCACTCACTATACTAAACTGCACAGGTAATGATACAGGGAAATGTTGAAAAAGTTGCAGAACGATATGACTCTGTCCTCTTGGCAAGTATACAATCATTGTCCTTTCATCATCCACCAGCCATTGTCTGCTCCTGAGGTTAACTAAACCATGAACCTCCCTTCCATATGGGGTTGCATTTTGCATGATTACCAAATTTTCATGATAACTTATTGTCGAATTATTGAAATTATATTAAATAGACTGTTTGCTAGTAATATCCCAGCTGCTAGAAACAATATTTTGGCTGTATGGAAAAGTAGATTGCTATACATTAACAGGGAACAAATTATCTCCTTGAGAAGTTCTCCCAACACTTCTCTGATGTTAATTATACAAAGCTACAAGTTCACACATCAAAGAGTATGCACCACAAGACATTGCCATGAAAACTAGAGTGCCCTTTGCCATAAATCAACAAAACAACAATCAACACATACACTTTAGCGCAAATAACTGAATTACACTTCAGTCTACCATTCCACATTTTTGATTCAGCAAGTATAGGTAATATTCATTTGGAAATTTCAAAGTTCTACTTAGAAGCAAAGGCTCAATTGACTGTGATTTGTATCCAAAACAGAAGAACAAAATGCCACACCAGCATTAACACTCGCATTCAGCATATTTACAAGAAGATACACGATTGATTATAGTCCAAAACTTATTAGTCAAGGATGCTTTATTCCCTTCACATGTACAGTTAAAAAACATTACAAGAGCAACTTACTTTTTTCCAGACTAGTGGCTGCGGAGAACAGGTGACTCACTACTGAACTTTCTTCTTTACTGTGATTAAATCTAAGGTGGACCCGAAGGTCCTGTGCAAAGCTTCAGCACACCATCCATGGCCATCATCAACAGTTGGCATCCTAACTTCCATAAAGGGAGTTACAGGATGCTGTGTCCCAGGCATTATTACACCAGCGAAATACTCTTAGAACATTTGAAGCATCAATGTCCATGCACACATTAATCTCAGGAACACCTTTTGGAGCAGGAGGTATTCCTGTGATCTTAAAATATCCTAGAAGATGGTTCTTTTCCACTACTTTTTCATCACCCTCATAGACAATAATCAATGCCTCAGTTTGGTTATCATGAAGAGTTGTGAAGATCAATTCTCGTCTTGCTGGCATTGTAGTGTTCCGCTGAACTATAGGTACAAAGCTGTTTCCATCAGCACGAATGCCAATGCTTAGAGGAGTTGCTTGGATGGTTAACAGGTCCAAATTCCCGAAAGGATCATTTATTCCAGAAGCCACTGCTCCTTCCAATGCTGCCCCACGAACAGCAGCCTCCAGTGGGTTTATCTCTGAATATAATTCTCCTCTCTTGCAGATACTCATCAGTATATTCTTTATCTTTGGAATGTATGAGCAACCGCCAACAAGTATTATATCATTTACATCCTCTATCTCCACCTTTGCATCTATTTGTTGTAGGCATTGTCTTATGAGAAATTCGCATTTTTCAAATACTTTCTGGTTTACAACCTCAAACTCCTCCCTGTCCAAAACCTTACATATTTTCGTCCCATTACCCAAGTCAACATCAATTTGAACACTCGATTGGAAAGAAAGCTTGTGAATTGCATCCTGGGTTGCAACTCGAAGTAGCCCAATTTTCTTTATCTCTTCAATTCCATGGCTTGAGAAGAGATTGTCCATTTCAGGTAGTAGATAATGCATCATGTTCTGAAGCATGTCCTCGCCTCCTAGGGTCATTCCTGCCAAGGCCTTGATCTGTGAAACTCCGCCAGCCGTGGCAGTTAGAGCTGCATCGCAATACCCAGCCCCCATATTGAATATAAGGGCATTCTTTTCACTTCCACTTCCCAAATTCTCATGGACTGTCTGTTGCTGTTGTTGTGCATATAACAAAGCAACTGCAGTTGGTTCAGGCATCAATCTTAGAACATGAAGGCCTGCCATAGCACAGGCACGGCACGTTCAATTCGACTTAGTTGAAATCGGCTGAATGAGACTGGAATAGTCAAAACAGCATTTGACACATGACGCTTGAGATGGACTTCTGCCAGGACTCTTAATTCAATCAGAAATATTGCAAGGACTTCCTCAGGTGTAGTAGACCTCCACATGTTATTCACTAATGCTGCAATGAATGGCCTGACTCCAATATTCAACGTCTGCACTAAAAATGGGAGGTTTTTGGTTGCATGAACAACTGGATCTGTGTCTAGTCGACCAATTAAACGTTTCATGTTGAATATTGTGGACCCAGTTAACATTTCATATTCATGAGCCAGTTGATTACTCACTCCGCCTGCAGGGATCTCATTTTTGAAGGTTACAAAAGATCGCATCAACTTCTGATTTCTGGTGTTCCTCATGATCTCCACCTGGGAGCCATTCCAAACAGCAATGCTACATTGAGATGTACCAATATCAATGCCAATCGCAATCTCAGGTAAAGGAGATGAAGCGAATTTTTCCTCGCCAGTTGTTTCACTATCAGATGCTACAGTATATGCAGGTTCAGCAGCCATTCCTGCAATTAGATAACAATTTAACACCAAGAGATATACCCTCGCAATTGGAAACATTTTCATAGAGCTACTCAGTAAGTACTTTTCAGTTACAAACGTAAGGTTTTCTGCCCATAGAAGACTCAGAATTAAAGCAAATGGCTAAAGCTGATTGTGACATCTATCTCAGGTTCTCCGCCTATCATCAGAGTTTCAAGTTCTTCTTTATACATACCAAAATTTCATGGCAAATGTATGTAAGAAGGACGTTTCTTCTTCCCAATTTAGGTCAATCAACTACGAATACATGAAACTTAAGCTAGTTCAGAGTTTAACAACTTTGGTAAATGAAAGAACAAAGGATGGCACAAAGAGAATAAAGCATGCTAAATATCATGTTTTATCTTAACCGGCAATATAGTGAAATCAATGCACTATTAATTTGTGATGGTTACCATTGGAGCTTAGCAAAATACAGCAAGAAGCTCCACATAAAAGTTATCATAAAGAAAATGAGCCCATAGATAGAACTTTGATGATCAGTCGAGGACTGATGAATCCATTGCTAATCCTCTCAGTCCTGAAGGACCAAGATTGCATTAAAGAAGCAAGATCTTATAGCAATAAGCAATTCGATCCTTCCCAAACAATTGAATCCACTGCCTTTGCAAGGTATTAGGTATCTTACAAACGGCTTAAAGTGAAACCACCTAAAACTAAGCGAAGTACATGATCTGTATTGCTTTTTCAGCCCAAAGATTCTCCAGCATTAATATTTGACATATCCCATGGGAGAATATTCAATAAAAATTAACGCTTGTTTTCAGATTCATATGATCATTAAAGTCTGACTTTTCCATTGTCCGATGTTTATACATGTAGTATAATATATCCCATTAATTATTACACTTCTAGCAATGTGTATATATTTTAGGTTGCAAGACCAAATAATGAGACTCCATATTATATAGACGTGACAAAGCAGAATAGTCTGACACTCATTTAAATCACCATTCAATTAACACCCTTTGATCTTTATAGTTTATTATCAGAAGGGGAAAATGAACAACAGAATGCATTCACTTGGCAACAATAGCACGGAAAAGATTATTGGAATCGAATTAAACTAACAATATTCTCAGTCCAAATAAATGCATTTTAGCCAGCAAAATTCGAACTTTAGAGCATCTAAAACGCCAAAACATACGCAACATAACAGGGAAGATCAATCAAGCAAAACTCACGGTTGATTAAACCCAAAAAACAAAAAAAAAATTGCACCTTTAAAGATGGAAACATTAGGAATTAACTAACTACAAATTCTCAATGATCGAAACCCACAAAAGACTTAAGACTAAAATACACAAGAACCCATAACCATTTTTTTTTTGGGGGCGGGGGGGGGGTGAGGGAACTTTCAAACACTCAGAAAGCAATGTATGAAGGACAATCGACCCATTACTCCTTTTGGTAATGTTGCATTAGTGGGACAAGATTAAAACTTCAACAAAGTAAAAGAATCCACAAAAATTCAAATAAACCATTCAATAAAATTGCAGAGAGCTGATAAAACTAGTAATAATGGAGTATAATGCAAGAAATTTTGAGAATGAACCAAGAAGGGAAAGACTTACTGTTGGATGGGTGATGGAGAGGGGAGGAGAAAGATCGTCGAGTGTTGGAGAGAAAGTATTGAGGAGAAAGTGCGAGAGAAGTATTTGAATGCAGGCTAATATAAAGAAGAAGAGAGAGCGGTGGAGTCTTGTAGCTTCTAGTACTTGTTCAAAAGGTGGTGCTGTCTTACGGTTCGTTCTAGAGTTTCCCAGATAATTAAGACTTTCCGGTGACGTCTCATCCTCGTACAACAAAATTTTTTATTGTTTATAATATTTTAAATAATAAATTAAATTATTTATTAAAAAAAGTAACGAGTTGAATTAAATATTTTAAATATATTATTTTTATTTAAAAATTATTGAATCAATTTAAATTTATTATCATTGATAAGAGTAAACAAAAATATTATATTATTTATAATATCATGAGCTATAAATTACTAATACTTCTATTTTAGAATTAATATTATATATATTCTTGGTGAAGATGTATTTTATATTTTTACATCATCAGATTAGATATATTAAATACATATAACATGTGCATAATTAATTTTTTAAATTTAAAAAATACATATATAATATGTATTCATATTTAATAATATAAAAAAATTTATATACTAACTATATATAAAAAAATTAATTTTACTTAAACATTTTGTGAATGTTACTTTCACTAAACGAATTATTGGATCAACCTAACCCGACTCTCTCTAGTCAAAAACGGGGTGTGATGTTTTTATTTTGTGCTCTAGTTTTTCCTTTGTTTCCCTTTTATATCGTTATTGTTCTTTTGAGTACGTCTCTTTATAGGATATAACTAAAACGGAAGCCTTCAACCAGGGAGGCCTTCAACCCAGGAAGGTACTCCACGTGACAATTTAATATATATATATATATATTTTTTATTCTTTATATTTTTTGTTTTGGTCAAAGAAAATACTTTTTTTATTATTCATTTTACAGCGTGAAATCAATATTATAAATCGTTAGATGATTAAAAAATTATGAAATTCAAGTGTTTCTTAATCATTTCAATATCTGTCATATATACTTTACATTGTAGAATAAATAACCAAAATTTATTCGTTATGATCGGCTACAATAAACCTCTTGAAACTCAAACAAAGCCAAACAATGAAAAATCACAAAATTTCACAACCCACAAATTGAAGTAAAGGATTTTTAGAAAATACGGAAACACAAAGAATCATAATAGATGCAATTGAAAAAGGTGTAACAATTGCTAAAATCCATCAAGAGTTGTATTAATTTTTTTTTTAACGGTCGCTAAAATCCAAAATCCGGATAGACTGATAGAGTTTCCAGTCAACGTGACAATGACTTGTGTAACTGTTGTCAATGGATTGATAGAATTGGCATACAACTCTGCAAACTGACGTTTACAAAATCTAGCAATATATACATATGACAAAGGGACAAAATATATAGAGTGGAATTCTATAATTTTTTTTTTATTTTAAAAATTTATATAGTATAAGTTCTTAAAGTATATAGTATTGTATTGTATAATTATTTAAAGTATAAAAAAATAATTTTTTAAAAAAATTGTAAAATTTTATATATATATTGTATGTTGAAGGTAGCATTTACTGTGAATTGCTTGTGTATTTATTATATGTAGTGGTGAATGTTAAACCAAATACAGAAGACATTTTTTTTATTTTTATATATATCTACATATAAATACCAAAAAAAACTTTCCTTAGGTGTTAAAATTTCATGCTTATTTGAAGCGTATTTGTTTCTATGGTGATTTGTTATGCGTGTGTATGTTTATTTGATTGAATTTAGTAATTGTTAGTTTGAATTATTTTTTTATGAAAAAAACGACTGCAAAGAGTATAACGATATTGATGTCTTAGCCCAAATAAAGCTATCTCAAATTTATTAGTAAATATTTTCAATTAGATTACAATTTTATGTCCTCACCACTTGAATAACTATTTCTCCGTGTATTTACTTCCCGTGGTAATACACGGGTCACAAACGAGTCATACATATATAGTAGATATATAGATATTTCAATAGTATCAAAAAATATATATAATTACTTACATTTAGTCTATATATATTTAAAAAAATTAGTAATATATTTAATTGGTTAGTGAAAAAGGTGTTATATTAATAAATTGTACATTTATATTATATACAAGTAGATAAATTGTATATAATATGAAATATTACATTGATATCTCCAACAATTATACCAAAAAAAAAATTAAGTATTAAAAATTAGGAATATTATTACAATTCGATATTTAAGTATTAAGAATTAAAAATATTATGATTAACATATTATTCACACAAATATGTTAACTACTACTACAATATATAACTAAAATATTAAAAGAAATGCAATTGTTCGATTTACGATAGTTTTATCGACAATTTGACTTAAAAGTTGGAGTAGATGTCGAGTCAATGAATCAATTAATTAATTGATATCAAGTCAAAACCAAGTTAAAAATAGAACAATTCAAGTTAAATTTGTTTTGACTTCGGGTCCGTTTGATAGGGTGTAAAATATTTTTCAGGGCAAATTTTTTCTACAAAAATAATCTTTAAAGAAAATAATTGGTCATAAGATTTTCTAATGTTTGGTAAATGTTTAGAAAATTACAGTTGTCACTTTGCATCAACTCTCCTAATTAGCTATCATCCGCCCCACATCACCTCTACCACCACAATGTCATTATATTTCTATTCCTTAAATGCTGCTCTCCTAATTAGATAAATAGTGATAAGGAGGTTTGCAGGATGCGTTTTTTAAGAAAACAACTTCAGCAAAATTTTTACGAAAGTCATTTTACATTTAGGGAAGTAAAATATTTTAAGATGGAAAAATTTTCCTCTACTCTTTTCATATCAAACACCGGCTAAGATGAAAAAAATATTTTTAAGAAAATATTTTCCTGTAAAACAAACAGACCTCAAATTTACTATTTAAATTTGACTGACTTTTAAGCACCCTAACTTTGCTAGATGGGTTCCAAAAGTTTCAACTTTCAACACCCATCGTCAAATTCCAAAACTAAACTATACAGACGCATTCCTTGTGTGAATCCAAATGCCATAAGATCTGTCCAAATCTTTCGTACCCAAACCTTCTCTTTAAATATTGAAAAATACTATCATAAACCTAGTATTGGGACTCACCTGTAAATTTTACGGTCAAAATTAAATGTTATTTATATCAATTTATGTCACAGATTTCATGACATTTAATCTACACCATAGAATTTACAGGTAGGACCATAAACCAGATCTACCAAATCTTTCCCTTAAATATTTGTTTAACAATGACAGCAACTCAAAATTCAAAAGCCCACCAATAAAGAACTATTGGGACCAAGACCAAATCACCAAACTACTAATATATAACTATGCACTAGTACGAGTAATTTTTACTACTTTGCTAGAGATGTTCTCGACTTTCCCACTCAGAGCAGTGCCAAAAATGTATTCAGGCCTCAAGATTCTGCTCTTCTTCCTATGCATCATCTCCACTCTCTCCCCCATCTTAAACCATGAATTCCATCCACTAGATTCCCTCACTCCATCTGAGCTTAATCAAGTCAAAACCATCGTGAATGAGACCATTTACTCTTCTTCTTCCAGTTCCAGCGGCCAAAGTTTTAGCTTCCATTATGTAAGAATGACTTTTAGAAAATAAAGAAGAGTAGGAAATTTTTTTTGGTGATGGATTTTAGAAATTAAGCAATAATAAAAATATAAAATTTACTTGGAAAATAAATTTACATGTTTCACCTATACTTTTGGATCCTTAAAAAGGGAAAAAAAATTCTATAAAGGTACACATGAAATAGAAACTAATTTTGTGAGATTTCGTTTAGAATTAAATTTAATTGAAGTAAATTTTTTCGTAGAGTTTACAATTCTAGAATAGATAGAAATTGAAGATAAATATTAAATAAAGTTATCAACAAAAAAACTTAATAGAATAAAATTTCTCATTAAATAGAATTATGTTTATGATTATTATCAACATAGGTTGTGAATACATTAATAGACTAGTTAACATTTATATGTAATTAAAGAAATTAATAATTAATTAGAAACGATTAAAAGAAAAAGAAAAACTCGTTTGGCAAATAAAGGAAAAAAAGGAAAATATGGTTATTTTAATTTCAAAAAGTTAAATATCATTGTGGACATTCAAACTAAGCAAAAATCTCAATATGATCTTTTAAATTGAAAAAGTCTCGATTTAACCCTCTAAATTGAAAAAATATTCCAATATAGTCTTCCAAATTCAAAGAGTCTCAATTTTATTCTAAAACTAATAGAAATGTCCCAATGTGGCCCCTAAAATTGAAAGATTATCAATTTGACCTTCCAAAGTGAAAATCTGTTCTATTTTGCCCTCCGAACTGTATTCCGATACAAAAAATACTATTAACCTTTTAAAATCACACAATCTTAATAATTATATTACTGTTAGAATAAGATTTTTCTACAGAATAGAGAGTTCCATATTGTATTCATTTTTCAAGGATAAATTTTAGAAATTATACAAGTATGCAAATAAAACTTTTTTATGATTAGAAATTAAGTTAAATAATAGTAAGAATTATCTTTAAACAAAAACGTAGGACTTATTAGGTATAAAACTTTTGGATTCTTTTGAGAGAATAATTCTGAAATTTTTCTATTTTTGATACAAGAAAGAAAAAATAAATAAAAGAACAAAGATGACATAAAATTACTTACAGGCCTTAAGGCTAGGGTTGTTCAAACCCAACCCAACCCAAAAATCAAACCCAACCCAAATGAATTTAAAACTAATTGGGTTGAGTTATTGAATTTCAGATTACTTAGGTTGGGTTACTCGAAACATATTGGGTTAGATTTTGTTTTTCAAAATCTAAATTAACCTTATACAATAACACGATAACCCATATAATTTATTTATAATTTTTTATTTATAATTATTTTCGTAACCGTTTCACATAATTTTTATTTTATTTTCTTCTCATTCTTCATAGAACATTCATTTAACCTAATCTAAAATTTTTTCCTTTTCATTCTTGAGTTAATCGTTTAATTTTTGACAGAATATAATTTGTAATAGATGATCTTACACTAATATATATATATATATATATATATATATATATATATATTTTTTGAAAAATTTTAACCCAACTAACCCGAAAACCTAAGTAACTCGATCGAGTAATACTAAGGTTGGGTTTACTTGAATTTCGATATTATTTGGGTTGGGTTGAGTTTTATTTTTTAAACACAAAAACTCAAAAATTCGCCAACCCAATAACCCTAACCATGAACACCCCTACTCATGTCCGTTTAAATTTGAATTAAATTGTATATTATCCTTCATAGATATTATCAATATTTTCACCTTTCTTTTGTCAGTGCCATTTTTTTTGCCTCAATCTAACATTATTGTCTAGACCTTTAATGATGAAAGATTCATTATCCAGGATATGAAAAGAATTTGACTTCTGTGTGGTGTACTAAAAAATAAATATAATGTAAAATCTATCTTTTCGATTATTGTTCAACTGATTGAACGAGTAGGAAAGGAGATGAAAAATGTGATTTACAAACTTTTTCTTCTTAAAAGAACATAATTCGTATCTTGCAATTCTTACTTTACTTTTAGTTCCCTTTTCGTATATTGAATAATTAGCACATATTTAATCTAAGGGTATGCTTCTCTTATAATCAAAATTAGTTCTTAAATTATATTAGCTAAAATTCTTAATAGATAATTATTGTCTTCCTACAAAACATTAGATAATATCTAATGTTGAATATTGAATATTATGAACTGTATAAATTACACACTAAAAAATAGGATATCAAATCAGTTACTGATTAGATTTTAACTAAAGTGTACTTTGTCTAATAAAACATAAATACTAACTATTTATTGCTTTACTCTTGAATTATTATCATACAAGTTGATAGCTACTGTAGCCATATGTTGTTGATCTTATTCTTTCAAATGAAATTTATAATATTGAATATATACCTTTTAATTTACTACTACTATACACATTGATGGCTTTAATATAATGAATTAATCATTAAATTTTACACCGTAAATTGCTAAATGGTGGTAGATTATTTGTAACTTTTTTTTTTTCTATTTTCAATAAATAATTCCTATAATTGTACAAACTATGTATTTAAAAGATATTTTGTTTTCTAAATTATAAATTGCTATTTTGTATTTGCACACGAATGGTTCCTTCCTCAAGTTAGTTCCAAAAGTGGTTAGGGATTCAAGAATAATCAAATACCCTAATACTTGATAAATTCAAAGTTGAGAATAAAAATTGAATAATTGAAGAGAATAAAAGGTTTCAATAAACTCTATAAATTATCGACATTTTTCAAGACTACACTACCCTTTTTTATTACTAAACTTACATAATGGGATATAATAATAAACTTTAATATATTTCTGGTCATATATTATGCTCCTATTTGACAATACTTTACATTTTTTTTGCTTTTGAAGTTAAATAAAGTATCAATGAGCACATTGTACAATGACTCAATAATTCTCAATTGCGAAAATGGATTTCTATTTTAAAAATTAAAGGTAGATATGTTATTTACAAGATACAATTATTTAGTTTTTATGACATTGGATGAACTATTAAACTAAAAAAATTTTATAAAATCACCTATGATCAAATATTTTACTAAACTAAGAATATAAAAAAACCTTTTACTTAGTTAAACGTTGAAAAAGAAATTATACAAACGGAAAATTAGGTGAACTAAAAAAATCAAATGGTTAATATCACCAAATATAGTTTATTTTTTTAATTTATAGCAATAAAAATAAAAAAATTAGTATTTCCAAACGTGCAAAACATCATTAGTTCCTTGAAAATGTAGTTAAGAATTGACAATGTTAGCAGTCTAAAGTAACATCTCACTATTTGCTCTAAGCGCACATTCACACATTAACTGAAGAAAGATCATGTCTTGTAGAATGCTGACTTTACAATGAGGTGATCTATTCTTGATTGTGAGTGAAAATGTCTTTAAGATTTTGTTGTCCACTCGGTATTGTTCATTCAATCTCCCTTCATTTGAGTTATAATTAGTCAAGTCCTGATTTGTGCTAATTGAACTTCATATTTTACTTACTTTAGTGATCTAAAATTATAATGTATGCTAATAGATTGGTTCATAAAAAGATACTTGGGAATAACCAATGATGAATAACATTTTAGTCTCTGTGATGAATTGTAGATGGGCTGACTGGAAATTTCATCTAGATTTTGACATGCGAGTTGGTCCAATCATATCACTGGCTTCGGTGTATGATCTTGAGAAGGATGAATATCGTAGTGTGCTGTATAGGGGATTCATCTCAGAGTTGTTTGTACCTTACATGGACCTAACAGAAGAGTGGTACTATAGGACCTTTTATTGATTCAGGTGAATATGGATTCGGTCTATGTGCAGCGGCACTTTTACCATCAAAGGACTGTCCTGAAAATGCAACATACCTTGATGGATACTTCATCTCACAAGATGGAACACCTGGAAAACTTCCAAACATATTCTGTATTTTTGAACGTAATGCTGGAGATATACTATGGCGTCATACTGAAACAGCCATCCCAGGCAAAGTTGTAAGTAGATACTCCAATATGAATACTCTCTCCAACTCAAAAGGCTTCATTAGTTATACTATCCATCCTAAGGACTCTGAGAATTGAGTGCAAATCCGATAATTCTGCAGTTTACAGAGGTTAGACCTGAAGTGAGCTTGGTAGTGAGAATGGTGTCAACTGTTGGCAATTATGACTATATTGTGGATTGGGAATTCAGGCAAACTGGCACCATTACTGTTAATGTAAGTTAATGGAATTTAAAGAAAACACTTACATATCATATTGTATTAGTTAGAGTTGTGTAGTAATCCTCCTCGTGCTAAAAAGATCATTTTTGAAGCAACAACCAGTTAGGCCTTTCCATGAAGTCTTTACATGTTGATCCCATTTTATTGTGACAGATTGGATTAACGGGATTGCTTGAAGTAAGGGGATCACCATATACTTACAAGGACCAGATACACGAGGAAGTTTATGGCACATTATTAGCAGAGAACACGTTGGGAGCTTATCATGATCATTTCCTGAATTTCCATCTTGATCTAGATGTGGATGGTTATGCTAATTCCTTTGTCAAGTCAAAATTGCAAACAACAAATGTGATCAACAAGAGATCACCTAGGAGGAGTTACTGGACAGTGATTGTTGAAACAGCTAAAACTGAGTCTGATGCAAGGATTCATCTTGGCACAAGTGCAGCAGACTTGTTAGTTGTGAACCCCAACAAGAAAACTAAGATGGGAAACTATGTGGGATACCGTTTGCTCCCTAGATCAGTAGTTAACACACTATTATCTGGTGATGATTACCCCGACTATATTCATTTCGTGCAGGCTTCACTAAGTACAATGTGTGGGTGACACCATACAATAAATCTGAGAAATGGGCAGGAGGAACATATGTTGATCAAAGCCGAGGAGATGACAATTTAGCTGTATGGAGCCTCAGGTGTTGTTGTATTCCAAGTTTTGCAAGTTCTATTTCTGAAAGTGATGAACTATCAGATTGGTTGCATAACTAGTTTATCCTGTTTAATCTTTGCAGGAATAGGGAAATAGAGAACAAGGACATTGTACTATGGTACACATTAGGCCTTCATCATGTACCTTGCCAGGAAGATTTTCCAGTCATGCCCACAATTAGCAGTGGTTTTGAGCTCAGGCCAGCCAATTTCTTTGAGCATAATCCTGTACTTAAAGTATAACCACTTGGAAAAGTTGAGGCTTAAATGCAGCAAGGAATGCTCGTTGGAATTGGTGAATGAGAAATTGTTCTCATTGACATTTGAATGGAATTTTTTTACCAAATTAGTCATCTGATCAGATTAATTTCTTGTATATAAATAAGGCATCAATTCAAAATAATAAACATGAATGACACTAGTTTGTTCAATGAATTATTTTGTGTTCGTATAACATTAATTGGATGATCATTCATTTATGTATAATTAATGTTGTATACATTCATGAATTATAGACTTATTGTTATTAATGACGTGTTTATTAATACATTCATGAATTATGGATATATATCCTGGAACACAAATAGATAATTAATGATGTGTTTATTAATTATGAAGATTCATTCATGTGTTATTAATTTTGTGTTCGTGAATTATGTGTATTCATAAATTATGAATAGGAGTGGTGTTAAGAGTTGGGGATATACCTTCAAGTTCAAGAGTCTTCATTCCATTTTTATATCTTTCTTCTCCTACTCTACAAATTTAAGAATCTGTGTTTCGTGGAGTGAAAGTTAAGAAATATTCTACAAATTCGTATACCTTGTTAAGTAGTACAATTTACAAGAGTAGAGTTGTTAAAATTTTGGGAGGAAAAATTACATAGAATCCGTTTGCACTAAGTGACGGGTAATTACGCCTTAAGGACCAAGGGTTAAATCTTTAGCAATAACTATATTTATTAATTTATGTTGATTGAATTCATCTCCATTAAATAACTATTTATATATTTAATGATTTATTTTATAAGATATGATTCTATTTAAATAAAGATTACAAATAATATCAGTGTTTTTTCCAACCATGCCAACGTGATTTTAACTGCATACCTAGATCTCACAGCACAATTTAGCGGTTTCTCATAAATTCTTTACTTCAGCATATAACTGAAATGCTGTTCAGTCATTTCTTTTTGGTTTGAAATAAGGCAATTAAATTAAACTGTAACTGGACTGTTCGCACACTCCAAAATTTTAGTTAGCTTAAAATTTTTAAAAATTTTATAATGTACATTTAAGTACAAACAATGTATTAAATATAAATAAGTTAAAATGATGCATATTGATGTAGTGATTGGTGCAATTTAAGAATGAAATATAGGTCCTATAAGACTAGATGAAGTTCTAAACTACAACTTTCACTATCTACCAATTAGAAAAGGACAGAGAAAACATACATTATTATTATTCTTCAACAAACTTGCTTCAAGTGGTTGATTTTTTATTTCAGTAACCAACAGCTAAGCATTGATCAGATTAATAACTGTTGTACTTAAACTTAGATCTAATTAATAACTTTGACCGTGCAAGTTCTTAATGTCAAAATAAATGATGAAAACAAATAAAATAGCAGAGAAAATCAAGTATTCTTAGCCTTGAATGCAAGAAAAGAACTTTTATACTGGTGGTATGATGCACATTAATTGCAATGAACTGTACATTGCCTTCTTGGTAAGAAAGCTGTTATAATATAATGTGGGGTATCAACTATCAAGATCAGAGGTAAAGCATCTACTAGAGAAAATAATTCTGTAATCTGGGTAACATGATTAGTCAAATATGTAAAATATTAATTGTAGTAAGTATAAAAAAGAATCTCACCTAATGTTGGTATTTCTTAGCAAACAGTAATTTGATCTGCTGGCATCAGTTCTAGACCAATTTTAGGATCATTTGATAAAGTGTTTTCCATGACTGCTCCATTTCTAGTTTTTGCTGTTGTCTTTATTTCCTTATCAAGTCCAAGAATATGTCACCCCCTAGATTCCCTTAGCCCAACTGAGATCAACCAAGTTAAGCTCATCATACAAAAATCTCACCTTGGATCTACTCCTAATTTAACTTTCCATTTTGTGGACCTTGAAGAACCAGAAAAACATGATGTTCTTAAGTGGTTATCATCACATAAACAAGATGAGTCTTTTCCTTATCGTCGAGCCAGGGTGGTGGTTCGCGCTAAGGGCAAGACTCATGACCTGATTGTAGATTTAGGAACTGGTTCAATCTTGTCTGACCAAGTCTACACTGGCCATGGTTATCCTTCATCTACCTTTGAGGAGTTTTTCCAAGCCAGCACGCTACCATTCAAGAATGCTCAGTTTCAAGATTCAAATCTAGATCTTGAGAAGGGGATTGAATGCATCAGAAGTAACATGCTTACCATTAACAACAGGGTGGTTCGGTGAGGTTGTGACCAGAAGACTTCTTAGGCTTTCATGCTTCTACCGCGGAGGAACTACTAACATTTGGGCACGTCCCATTGGGGGAATAAGCATACTAGTTGATGTTGAATCAATGAAAATTATTGAGTTTGTTGACAGAAACAAATCACCACTTCCTAAAGTTGAAGGTACTGATTTCCAATCATCAAGTGATCAGAGAACTAAACCTGGCACATGTAATGGCACAGACACAAATGCCACCATCAATGGTAATGAAGTCCGTTGGGCTAATTGGAAATTTCATGTGGCGTTCGATGCTCGGGCTGGACTGATCATATCAACAGCTTCTCTATTTGATGCTAGAAGAAACAAGTTCAGGGATGTGCTCTATAGAGGACATGTGTCAGAGACATTCGTTCCATACATGGATCCTACTCCTGAATGGTATTATAGGACACCATTCATGGACATTGGAGAATTTGGTTTTGGCCGCTCAGCAAATACTCTTGTTCCACTGACTGATTGTCCCGGCAATGCAATGTATATGGATGGATACTTGGCAGGACTAGATGGAAACGCACAGTCTATCCTAAAAGCTATCTGCATATTTGAACGATATGTGGGTGATCCAGCTTGGAGGCATACAGAAGTTGGTGTTCCAGGAAGAGTGGTAATATTTGAGACACTAATTATATGAACTTCTTAGCACTCGATAGTGATTATTTTAGACTAGAAAAATGCCTAACAAGTTTCTTGGTTTTGCAGATAACTACTGGACAGCAAGAAGTTAATTTGGTGGTTAGGATGGTTGCTACAGTTGGAAACTATGATTATGTGCTTGATTGGGAATTCAAGAAAAGTGGGTCCATCAAAGTTGGGGTAAGTAAATAAGCAACCTTCATCCAGGGCCCTGCAATGCAAGTCACTTTATTGAATTGATGTGGACAAAATTGTGAAATACATATATCTACATTATTTGAAGTGCATCTTCTACTTATAATGTACATCAATTTACCACTACATTTCTCTTGCAATCTCTTAAAACACTGTCTGCTTTAAATGCAGGTGAGCCTAACAGGTGTGCTGGAAATGAAAGCAGTGCCATACACATTTACAGATCAGATAAATGAGGATATATATGGGACCCTGGTGGCTGAAAACACTGTTGCTGACAACCATGATCATTTGTTGACATATTACCTTGACCTTGATGTTGATGGTATCAATAATTCATTCATGAAGGCCAAATCAAGAACCAAAAGGGTAAGAAACAAGCACATTTCACCGAGGAAGAGTTACTGGGAAGTTGTTAAAGAAACTGTTAAAACAGAAGCTGAGGCCAGGACTCAACTGGGCTTGGTGCCCGCTGAACTGCTGATTGTGAATCCTAATAAGAAGACGGAGATTGGAAATCATGTAAGTTATCGGCTAATCCCCAGTCAGCCGGCTATGTCCCTTCTGGCTGGGGATGTGATGATGATTATCCACAGATCCGGGCAGCCTATACTAAGTATCAAGTATGGATAACCAGCTACAACAAATCAGAAAGATGGGCTGGTGGCTTTTATGTTGATAGGAGCCAGGGAGATGATGGATTAGCTGTTTGGACCAGGAGGTAATTAATTTGTTAATGGAGTTCATTTTTTTGCATTCATTTCTTGATTGTTTGGCTAGTTTCTTTAGAAACAATCCCAATTCCAATCCAATTCTAGAGCCAGAAGTAGCTAAATAGTGGCATCATTTCTTTGCTATAAATTTCATTTGGAAACTCAACTAGACAAAGAAGCTTTTTTTTTTTTGCTCCCTTTTTTTATTTTGTCTTAATTCATCCAAGATACGATTTTTCTTACTTTTTTTTTGGTTGGTATGTGCAGGAATAGACCAATTGTGAATAAAGATATTGTGCTTTGGCACACAATTGGCTTTCATCACATTCCCTATCAAGAAGATTTTCCAGTGATGCCAACTATCCATGGTGGGTTTTGAGCTTCGGCCTGCAAACTTCTTTGAGAGAAATCCATTATTGAATAGCACCTTTGTATCACTTGTAGGATAGTTCTTGGAAAAAAGTTCCTTTTCTGTCACTGACCTCATTGAATCATCAACATAAATGAAAATTTAGTTGTTTGTCAAGTAATTTTCTAAGGTAATCACCAATATTGTGTAAAGATTAAACCAAACAAACAAGTTTTCTAATTAGTTTTAGTATTTTTGTCGGAATCTATTGTCGGATTATTTTACGAGTTAGTAATTGTTTGGTAATTATTGTCGGATTATTTTTTTGTAGGCAAATTTAGGAGTATATATATAAAGCATATATTTGAGATATTAGTAAAATTATTTTTTCATCTTATATATTTTTGTGTGTAATTAAAATATTCCTTCCGTTGTCTAAAATGTTTTTCAACTACTTTTCTATGGTAATCAACAATATTGTAGTACTAATTAATACATAACAATACTGTAGTACTAATTAATACAATAAGATGCAAATTTATGAGTGCACAGCTTCCATTGCTATGTCTCTAATAAGCATCAAGCAACCTAAGATACCTTGAAGAAAAATAAAATTAAAGAGAAATTCTCAAAAGACGAAAATTCAAGATTTAAGAGTTTAAATATTTTTGTTGTGACAGCACATATATATCATTCACTAACAAATAATAAATACAAAATTACTAAAAATGGATTTTTCAAGGAAGATGAATAAAATCATTGTCCTAACTTTCTTATAGAAATAACAAATTTCAATTGATTTATGTATATTTAAACATGGTTAAATCTGGTTAAGGATTTATTAGAATCCATGGACTTAAAATTACAAATACAAAAACTTTTTAGTTACTACTATAACTTTTTCAAAGTTCACTACTTTAGGCTTTTTTAGGTCCAAATTACATTCACCTCCCTTGTATTTTTCCAAACTAACTTTAGACCCCATAACTTTCTAACAATTCCTTCTAAATCCATAGACAAACACAAACCAACATTCCCTCCACTTCTTGACCTTTTTAAGCCAACACTCCTCAATTCCTCATCAATCATCATCACTTTAAAACCCAAATAATTCCTTCTTCAAAATCAATTTTTTTTTGCCCTAAAATTCTCCAAATTTATTGAAAAAACACCCAACAATTCAAAATGGTGCATAGTGCTTACGATTCATTCCAACTCCTTCCTAATTCTCCCACAAAAATCGACGCAATCGAATCCGACGGCTCAAATTTACTCCTCGCTTGCTCCGATGGGTCCCTCCGAATCTACGGTCCAGAATCATCATCCTCCGCCGCCGACCGATCTCCGACCTCCTCCGATTTCCATCTCAAAAAGGAGCCTTATGTCCTCGACCGGACAATTAACGGATTCTCCAAGAAGCCAATGCTCGCAATGGAAGTTCTCAGCTCACGGGAACTTTTGCT
Source organism: Cinchona pubescens (assembly GCA_025175665.1). NCBI lineage: Eukaryota > Viridiplantae > Streptophyta > Magnoliopsida > Gentianales > Rubiaceae > Cinchona > Cinchona pubescens. Next base: position 959,453 of record JANKKI010000394.1, read on the forward strand.
TTCGTTGTCGGAGTCTATCGCTTTTCACCGGTTGCCGAATTTGGAAACTACGGCGGTGATTACGAAGGCTAAAGGGGCGAATGCTTATTCGTGGGATGATCGGAGAGGGTTCTTGTGCTTCGCTAGGCAGAAGAGGGTTTGTATTTTTCGACATGAGGGTAAATTTATTGGACAACTTTTTTTTTTTTTTTTTTAATTGTCTTTTTGGTTGGCATCTTTGACGAATTGAGTTGTTGAATTTAGGAAATATTGGATTTCTATGGCTTTGATTGATTCATAATGCGAGAGCAAGAAATTGGATTGTTTATTTCTGGTGAAAGTAATCATAGATTGCTCTAAATTTGCGAAATAGAAAAGTTGTGAGGAAGAAAGAAATAGTCTTTGGTTCGAAAAGATTAAGGAAAAGTATAAAATTGATGAGAAGGGAATTGGCAGGTGTGAAATTAAAGTGAGTTTTAGTGTATTTAGGCAATGTCATTCGAATTTAAGTCTTTCTTGGTTTCCTTTCAGATTAATTGAGTTGGTAAATGGAGATTTGTGTCTGCACACATCAAATAAAACAATGCTTGTAAACCATGGATAAACTTGAAAGATTTGGCCTTCTTAGTGCAAATTTATTTCTTTACCATTTTCTCTTTTGGTTAACTGTTCTCCTGTATTATTATTATTGCTTACATTGGTAAGTTATGATTGATAAAGCTTAATTTACTCTTTGTGCAGTGGGACGGGGGTTTGTGGAGGTCAAAGAATTTGGTGTTCCAGATACAGTGAAGTCAATGGCTTGGTGCGGGGAGAATATATGTTTGGGAATTAGAAGGGAGTATGTGATCCTGAATTCTGCGAGTGGTGCATTGTCCGAGGTGTTTCCTTCGGGGAGGATTGCCCCACCACTAGTGGTGTCTCTTCCATCTGGAGAGCTTCTTCTGGGAAAGGTAAACCTACTATTACAATTGGTTTCTAATTTGTTGTTACTTCTTTTTTTCAACTGCTTTTGGATGCTAGCAGAATGCATAACAATTAACAAAGTATGTATCTAGTCCGAGAGTTAATTACCCTAAATTAGAATTTGACCCATTTCTACTGTACTTATACACCTATGCATAAAAGGACAAACCCTATACTACAAATCCCTTGAAAGGTCATATATTTTACGGCTTTTTTTCCGCAGAGAGGTTGTTTTGGATGGTTCAGTGGAAGAGTTATCTTAATGTCTGATACTCTATTCGAGTGCAAACTTATTACTACTAATTTGATTCAATAGTTTAAAAATAGATGCTACCTTGAATAGCATCTCATGTGTTTGTGTTATATTTTTACCATGTAAACATGGATAAGCAACTATCTGAATTGGAATTATCCCATTAAGTGATATTAATTTCCCCTAGTATGTTAAATCTCTACTTCAGTTTATAAAAAGTTTGAGCATCATGTATCATGAATCCTTGCATCAGTGTGGAGTTTTACGTTAAAACAATTATGCTTGTAACTTTCTAGCATCTTCACATATAAGGAATCCACGTGCATGCGTTCTAACTATTTTATATCTTTCTGATCCTTCATTCAGGATAATATTGGAGTGTTTGTCGACCAAAACGGGAAGCTTCTTCAGGAAGGCAGGATTTGTTGGTCAGAGGCTCCCACAGTTGTTGTGATTCAGAAGCCATATGCAATAGGTCTCTTACCAAGACATGTTGAGGTAAGCCACTGTTTAGATGAAAGCAAATATTACTATTTTATTGTACACATCCACACATTGAACTGTCTGACTTATGCAGATACGTTCTCTACGAGATCCCTACCCCCTGATACAAACAGTTGTCCTCCGAAATGTTCGTCGCCTCCTTCAAAGTAATAATTCTATAATTGTTGCACTTGACAACTCTGTTCATGGATTATTTCCTGTTCCTCTTGGTGCACAGGTATGTGGCATTTTCAAAGAAAGGTGGCTTTCCCGATTATTAGCCTAGAAGCATAATCATTCTAAGATCATGCTTTTGTTGCAGATTGTACAACTAACTGCATCTGGCAATTTTGAGGAAGCATTGGCTTTATGTAAATTACTTCCACCAGAGGATTCAAGCCTTCGAGCTGCAAAAGAGCAGTCAATTCATATAAGGTAAGTAATTTCTCTCTCACTCACACCACAGTATTTATGGTACTTCATGTACACTAAACCTATGAGATAGTTAGCTTTAACTGAATTTCATTAAGGTAGTCTAACCATTCTCTGTGTGTGTGTGTGTGTGTGTGTGTGTGTGTGTGTGTGTGGCATTAATGCTTTTGTGTATGCTAATGGATTGTTTGAGAAGTATCACATCCTCTGCCATTTTTGGGAAAAATGATCTTAAACCTATATGCTTTGACTGTCTCATATATTAAAATGGATTTTTTGGAGTCTAGATTGCTGTTGAATTTATCGAAGAAGAAGTCAAATATATTTGATTCCTTGAGTTTTAGATGCACTTTATTACGAGCTGTATATATACGTCTGCAGATATGCACACTATTTGTTTGAAAATGGGAGCTATGAGGAGGCCATGGAGCACTTTTTCGCATCCCAAGTGGAAATTACTTATGTTCTGTCTTTGTATCCATATTATTGTTCTTCCAAAATCATCCTTAATCCCTGAACCAGAGAAGCTTGTGGATGTTACTGGAGATGCTTCATATCTCTCAAGAGGTTCTTCTGGCTTGTCAGATGATATGGAATCTCTACCTCCTCACATGCTGGAGTTTGATGAGAATGCAGATATAGAATCGAAGAAAATAAGCCACAATACTCTCATGGCTCTTATTAAGTTTTTGCAGAAAAAGAGGTATGCTATCATAGAAAAAGCTGCTGCTGAGGGAACTGAGGAGGTGGTTTCAGATGCTGTAGGAAGTAATTTTGTTCCTTATGGAAGTATTCGGTCCAAGAAAGCAAGCAAAGTAAGCTTTATCATATCAACCATAATACTTAATTTCAGTAAAGAAATTTTACTTTTTGAGCCTTACTGTACTCAAATTTGAGTTAATACGGCCTTTGCAATGATAAATTTGTTATTGAAGCTTTCTTGACATGTATGAAGTTAAACATGGAGTTATAGTTTCATATTGAGACAAAGCCTAATTTCAATTCAAGGTGATGCTTGTATTCATCTTCCTGTATCTTACGTAGTGCTAAAACATATTAACATTCCTTGTAAGGAGCAAGCATGATATGTCTGATAGATGGGAACTTGTGTTATCATTTATTAAATGTATGTGCTATTCTGGATGACGTGAAAGTGTTCTCTCTAAAACCTTTGCTCGTGTAGTCTTGCTGCATGTACAGGGTGTTGAACCGATGTAGATAAATGCAGGTGTTACATGGATGGTTTGAACATATTATGCATCATACAGATAACTTCCATGGCAGCCTTCATGTTTAAAATGGCTGAAACTTTCCTAGAATCAGAATTGGAAGCATTGGTCATGATATGGAATGCAAAATATGTATCCATTTACGCTGCTTGGTAAAGAAAGAATTCTGCGTTTTATCATCGAATCCTTATAAGATTTAAACATTGTTTGTAATAGATATTAAGAAGCATAGGACATTGCAACTATATCATATGAGTGGCTAAAAGTGCAAGGAAATAGTTCCTTCGAGTGTTTATTAGTCTAAACAATATCTAATCTGAACCTGATACAATATTCAGATTGTAAGAAAACTTATATTTCTTTTGTTCATCTAACAAGCCAATGTATTGTAAACCTCAGAAAACAGTTAATGATTTAGAACATGAAAAATGCTAGCTTTCATCTTTTGGGATTTACTTCAACATTCTTTGGTGATTCCGAGATTTTGCTGTTTTTATCTCCTTGGATAGAATCTTCAATGGCATCTCTTCTATATGTGTATTAGTCTATTTTGTTATGAACCTGAGGAGAATTCTGATATCAAAAAATAATGTATTTCATGTTCTAATTGTAACTTTGTGATTTCTTAGGGCAGAAGTAACACTCCCATCAGCTCAGTTGCCAGAGATATGGCAGCGATACTGGATACTGCACTGCTCCAAGCTCTAATTCTTACTGGACAGTCCTCATCTGCTTTGGAATTGTTAAAAGGTCTTAATTATTGTGATGTAGTCCAAAAATATGTGAGGAGTTTCTGCAGAAAAGGAATCAGTATGTTGGCTTGTTAGAACTTTACAAAAGCAACTCTATGCACCGTGAGGCTCTTAAACTCCTTCATCAATTAGTAGAAGAATCAAAGTCAGAGCAACCCCAGATTGAACTCACTCAAAAATTCAAGCCTGAGATGATTATCGCATATCTTAAAGTAAGTTAACTGAGATATTATTGAATATCTTAAAGTAAGTTAACTAACGGTTTCATGCTATTATGTGCTTCGTTCTGCTTTTATGATCCAGATATTTAGTTCTAATGTTTTAAAATGATTTTGTAGAAAGACGAGATGACATACTCAAGAGACACTTGAAAAGCTGTTTTTCTGTTTTTCCCTTTACTTCTGTTAATGTAACCTTCATATTTGTCGGATGAAATTCTCCTATTGCTTTGGGTTTGAAGTTCCTTACTCTTTTATTGGCTTCTATCCTTGTGTTAATCTCAGGTTTTGGATATCTCAATTTACTATCAATTTACCCATCTGTCCTATCCTCTATTTTTCTATAGTTCTTTTGGAGATATACTCTATTTTCAGCTTTGGCATAAATATACTAGCACAATTTGATAGACTTTTTATGTTGTATGGCATTGATGAGCAGAACTTTATTCTGTAATTTCTAAGAAACAATGATCATTAAATATCTAATGCATATGTTGAACTCTGGTATTATTATTTTTTTTTTTTGCAGCCTATTTGTGGAACTGACCCTATGCTTGTCCTGGAGTTCTCAATGCTTGTTCTTGAAACGTGTCCTGCGCAGACTATTGACCTCTTCTTATCTGGAAATATTCCAGCCGACTTGGTTAACTCTTACCTAAAGCAGCATGCTCCAGACATGCAGGCCACATATTTGGAACACATGCTTGCAATGAATGAAAATGGGATATCGGGAAGTCTTCAGAATGAAATGGTAAATAATATTTGGCTGTCTTTAGTAGCAATGTTTTAATAGAGTAGCTTGCAATACTAGCTAGTAGGTCTAATTGCTCAATTTGAGCTTTCCCAAATTAGCGCTTGTGGTTTGCTGCTGATTGTGCATGCGGAATTGGAGTGGTGAGCTCTTATTTGAAGAATGATAATACTGGATGCAAGATGGCTCCTGCGCAGGAGTGGGGGATTGATAAAACATGGCCCAGAATCTTACTAACTGGAATAGATATTGCTACTTTTTGATGTTAGTAATGATGTGCCAGAGTTTATCCATATTTGTGTGTGCCTTTTTATCTATCAACTAACTTGATTAGTATGGTGTTTGTTAGGTGCAAATCTATCTTTCAGAAGTGCTTGATTGGTATTCTGATCTTAAGGATCAAGGAAAATGGGATGAGAAAACTTACCCGCCTAAGAGGAAAAAGTTAGTGTCTGCCTTGGAGAATATTTCTGGGTATAATCCTGAGGTATTGTTAAAGCGACTTCCGCCAGATGCATTGGATGAAGAGCGTGCCATTCTTTTGGGAAAAATGAATCAGTGCACATGAACTTGCCTTGTCCATTTACGTTCATAAGGTACTTCACAAGCTGCATTGTCCTCTTTTTAGTTGATAATGGATGTTAATTTGCAAGAGGATAAGGGGTTGTCTACAAGTCTGAGAATTATGAGCATTTTATCTTCGTCTCTTACTGCTATTTGTTTCTCTAGCCTGCTTATAATTTTGACATCATCCAATTTTGCATGATCAAAAGCTACAATGCACTCTACTTTTCTTACATGGTTGCTAGACTTGTTGGTTGATTTCTCTGTTTATCTTACATATCAGCATGCCCTCTATTTTGGAGGACTCAATTCAAGCCAAGGTAATATTTATCTTGGAAAAAAGTCTTAAACAAGCCTGCCACCTCTTAGTTTGGTTAATTTTAGTGTGTGCTCAGCTGTCACCAGCTGGAATATTATCATACTTGTTATATCAGTTTTCTGGGTATTGGACTAGTAACGTATTCAGGTTTTGGATTGAAAAAACAAGGTGCTTATACATGTTGTTTTACTATGTCTACCAAGATAACCGGATTCAATTAGTGCAGCATGTGAGTTTTGGTTTTTTCAGGAGTCTATTAAATATTATGTTCTTCCATAAAATTTTCTTTTGTTATAGACTCCTCTTTATTCTGTTTTTCTTTTTTTTACTTTGAAATTGTGATTGTAGCTGCATGTTCCTGAGTTGGCATTGTCATATTGTGATCGGGTGTACGAATCTGGACTTCACCAACAATTAGGAAAGCCTTCTGGCATATACCTCAGTTTACTGGAAATCTATCTGAATCCGCGGAAGACAACTAAAAACTTTGAAAAGAGGATCAATAATTTTGTAGCGTCTCAAAGCCCTGGGATTCCAAAGGTTGGACCTGGGCCTTCGGCTAAAACAAGAGGACGATTATCTAAGAAAATTGCAGAAATTGAGGGTGCTGAGGACAGCCGAATCAGCCCTAGTAGTACTGATAGTGGAAGGAGTGATGGTGATGCAGATGATGGAACCGAAGAAGAGAGAGCTTCTACTAGCATGCTTGATCAGGTCCTTGATCTGTTGAACCGAAGGTGGGATAAGATGCATGGAGCACAGGCTTTACAATTGCTGCCAAAAGAAACTAAGCTACAGGTAACAGCTATGGGGTTGAATTACGTTTAGTGCCTTTTGTGGCAATTCTTTATTACAAATATGATAAAGGAGTTGTTCTGTTATGTCCGTGACAAGTCCTTGATGTAAAGGGAAGAAAAGAAGGAATGAGCTAAAAAGTTGTAGCACTTGCTTCTAGATGCAGTACTATATTTTTAAGGCAGTTTCTGGATGGTTGGTGATTTTCCACTATTTCCTGAAATATTGAACTTTAGAAATCTTATTACTCTTACAAGAATAGAAAATTTAACAAATGTTCTCCCAATGACATTTATCAGCTTGAATCTCTTGAATCACAAAAATTAAGATTGGTCCTTATTTTCATAAACCATGATAATGTTCTGCTGCCATTATAATCGAAAGGTATAATTTTATGCTGCTTAGTTGTCACCCAAAGGGGACCTCATAATATGCATTTACCAGAGTAAAAAAAATCATATCTTTGAGATGTATGAAGCTGTAAGCAGAGTTACCAAGCTGAAAGAACACAGTCCATCCGTGACCACCTCAACTTTCCCCACTTCCGCTGCCAAAATAAAATTAAAAAGGAAGAAAGTTAGAAAGTGATGGTGCAAGTGCCCCTAGTTTATGGATATATCTTTCGCTGGAATTATGTGTTCTCTGCAAGGGTTATCTTTATATGCTGTTGCATTTCACATTTCAAGGGCAAGGCATGACATGGTTGCAACTTTTCTGCAAAACCTGTAACTTTGTGTGTTCCACTAGTTTTTGTGCACAAAACTGTTAGGATTTGTTTGTTTAATTGTATATCCTGCTTATGCTTTCTTAATTTTTGCATTCCACTACTATTAGGCTCAGATGCACACAGCTCTCTCTCTCTCTCTCTCTCTCTCTCTCTCTCTCTTGGCGTTCTGCTATAGTGACGTTCAGTGTCTCAATTTATTTGTGTAATTGCAGAACTTGCTTTCTTTCCTTGGACCTCTTCTCAGAAAATCAAGTGAAGCACATCGAAATTATTCCGTGATCAAGAGTTTGAGAGAGAGCGAAAACCTGCAGGTATTGCTTGAAAGAGACTTGTTCCTGAGTACAAAGGTCATCGAATATTATCAAGAAAAATTGGTTTTTATTGCTCAATCAGACTTGCAGAAGTTTTTGATTTGCTTGTCATTCTCTGGTTTACCGAGTAATTCGTGGTGTGATATAGGTAAAAGATGAGCTCTACAACCAAAGGAAGACAATTGTAAAGATAACTGGCGATAGCATGTGTTCTCTTTGCCACAAGAAAATAGGGACTAGTGTCTTTGCAGTCTATCCAAATGGTAAGACCATTGTGCACTTCGTGTGCTTTAAAGATTCACAGAATATGAAGGCTGTGTCAAAAGGCTCACTAATGCGGAAGAAATGATCGTTAGGATATAATAGTGGGTTTCAATGAACTGTACATATCAACCCACTCTGCAGTCTGCAGCAAATCCTGAAGGGCATGTTTTGCTAGCCATTCGGGAGTGTTATTCTCAATTCGGTGCTAGTGCATGTCAGCGTGGTGCTTTGTGGAAATGCATTATTTAGCTGACAGTTACAAGTGAACAAAAGACGAAGATATATAGGTGTATGATCATATTTTGTTGGTTTACATTTATAATGAGTTTGATATTTGTGTTCTGGCTGATTGGAGTGTTTATATCAAGGGTGAGTTTGATGTTTACAGATTTTTGCTACATATTTTGGACAGTATTTTGTCCGGGTGTGAAGAATTTAAAGTTTGATGTAAAATATCATGATGACCCTTTGGCAGATTTGTTGTACAACATGCAGCTTTCTTCATAGAAATGTTATAATGCCAGATTTATAGTGACACACTACATTTTCCATTAGTCAGAAATCTATTATTTTGTGTCTGCAGAAGTTACGAAGTGTGTTACCTATTATTTGCTACTCCTTCCGAGTTAAAAGTAATTAGCAATTGATGAATATTCCAAGATTACTCTCTCCAGCAGTGACTAAGGGTAAATTTCACGAAGTTGAAAGAGAAGGTTATTGTTAAATTAATATTCTTGACGAAAAGAATGTTTAACTACATGCATACTAATTGGTTTGCAGAATATTTTTTCCAAATTAAAATAAATAGCTTTTTAAAAGTATTTTTGTGTTTTCCACCAAATATTCTTAATATTGACATGGCATCGAATTGTGTTCCATAACATCAAAAGATAATATCCATGCGGAAATTCCAAATATACGCTTACGAGATTAGCAGCTAAGATTATTCATTTCGTGCAAATAGACAGATGTGAGAAAACTCAATTTTTTAATTAAAAAAATAAACTAAATTGTTTTTATTTCAAGCTTAAAATAAACAGACCCACTTGCTCAAATTTTTTGCACGTAATCTACCTAACAATATTTCCTTAATCCAAATGCAAAATTCAGATAGAAACCCACAAAAACAAAAGAAAAAAGCATGATGGTTCAAATTCTTGTCCATTTAGGACATCTTTTCCGACCAAGTTGAGGAGAATAATGAATTAAATATCATATTGCCACTATCATCAAGGACTTTAGGTCTTCAAATTAGGTGCTGTCGCTGATTTTGATTGTCTGGTAATTAATACTATTGAGTTCAAAGTCTTAGCAAGAAACCCGATTAGTAAGATTAAAGTTAGGTGAAGCTTTTGATAAGTTGAGGGTGTATGTAGCTGGTCCCCAAGTTAGGCATGCATTTCTTGTTCAATTGGTTCGAATATTTGGTGCCAAAAGTTCTCTAATTTGCCTTTATTTCTTTCTAGTTACAATGCAAAAGTTTACACAAAATAAAGTGAATCCATTTTTACATTTCTAGTTCATATATTAAAGAAGAATAACAAGTATTGTATTCTAGATTTTTTGTTGTGGTAATCTTGGAAAAGTTTATTTCATTTTTTGCTTCTCCATGACACTTTATTATTCTAGTGGAAAAAAAAAAAAAAAAAATTCGAAGATAATTAAGTAGGGGTCAGTAAAGCATGACTTGGGCAAATGATAATTGTCATTCTTTCTCAAGACAAGTATCTTGGTTCAACTTTCTTTCACTCACTCTCCCTCTTAATGTTTTTAAATTGTTACTAGAATAAAATTAAATACAAATATACAGGAGAACGAGTCATTTTTTTTTGGGGGGTTATGATTGAACATTGTAATGTTTAGATATTTAAATAAAGGTTAAGAATCCCCTCTCACCAATTTATTGTGAAAATTCAATTTCCACTATCTGAAGTTACAAGAAAATGGGAGGGAAAAAATTGCATCACAACCTCCAAGCTCCAAAGAATAGAATAAACTATTAATTAACTCTCGTTTCTTTTACTATTTTTTTTAAAACTTGAATTATTAAGTGATTAAACTACTTCAAAACCATAAATTATTCTAAAAATCCCATTAGGGATATTGGGCACGTAATAGAGTAGGGTCTAGTTAGACATAACTATAAGTAGCCAAGAGAATCCGCTATAGGGACTTGGGAGCCATCATAACTTCCCATCCTAAAAGTTGTGTAAATCCATCATCACTACCCTCCCAAAATCCTATCGAAATAATTCTATGCATTCACAATTTGGCTGCAAATGCATGAAAATTATCCCAAGAAAAAAAAATTGAAAATTGAAGAGCACAAGCACATCATGCTGATGCAACTTGGACATCACAAAAGGTATGGAAATTATAAGCCATGCCTAATGGTCCCTCTTGTGTACGTTATGGTTTTCTTGTCTGAAGAGTATTTTTTTTTTCTTTCAACGACAACAGTCTACTTTATATCTATTATTAGTAAGAAGGCTTCACTCAACGAGCAAGAGATAAAAAACTAACTTTTATTTTTAAAAATGTAATACAGGAATTCGAATCACTAATTTTGTATCTAATTAAAATATTTGATGACCAACTCACTTATAGTTTTACCTGAAGAATACTCCTTTTAAGCTTTTTGTGTCTTGTTAGTCCCGCAAAAAATGTGGTGACATGGGGCAGATCATCAATTGACATGTAGCCAATATCTCATTATAGTACATGGTGCCACTTCTTCAACTGGAAATCGATACGATATTGAAGGAATTGGGGCGAATAATTCACTTGTGACTTCAGTAATGATTGATATTGTAATTTAGTTTCAATTTATGAAATAAATGAATATAAGTAATTAAGTTTCATCTTTCCCTAACGTTCATATTAATTATACTTAGTCAATGTGCATCATTTAAAAAAAATAAAAAAAATTCACTGTCTCTTCTATCTTTTAGTGATTCGAATCTATGACCAATAAATTATAAAAAAAATGTCTTATCATTTAAATTATATTTTGTTGTCGAGTCAATATGCATCATTAATTAAGTATACTTTCATAAATATAAACATTAAATTTGCACAAATCACTTACAAGTAGAAAATTTTAGTTCTATTTATTTATTTTTGCTCATGAAAAAGTTTCAGTTTTGATTGTACCTTATTTTTTTCTTTTGAAGTCCAATAAATACTTAACTGTGGTGGCTATTTGAAATATTGTTGTTGTCAAATGTGAGTAGGATTGATGTTTCTGGTGGTGGTATATGGCGATGAAATGATGACTGAAGCTGGCTTGGCACGCCGTCTTATCTTTTGAGAGGAAGAGAAGAGAATATGAATGATGGTTCCCAGTGCACGCTCTCTCTCACTCTTTCTTCAACCAAGATTTGATTTGCTTGCACAAGTTTCTGAAGAAAAAGAATAATCCTAATTTTCGGTTTTTGTCACCCCTTCAATCATCATCTTTTATCCTTTTCTTTCCACTAAAAATATCTTTTTTATATTAGGATGGTAGTTTCTGGCTGTGGTCTGGTTATATATATACATGTGATATATTGAGTATCAAGATGCATTAGTGCATATGCATCATGATTTTATCTTGTCCACATTTGCACATCACACATATAAATTCCTAATCTCTTACGTGTTCAAATCCAATTTTTGTCAACTCATGCATGTCATGTAACCTAGCCACATTAGTATGCAAATCTAGAAGCAATATGTATTAGCAACAGCATGAAGTAAAACTTGATTCAACCTATACCGTTGGGGGAAATTGGGGTTATTTTTGGATGAACTCGATCTATGATATTATATTATATAAATTTTTAATTGAAGATAATTTTAAATAAAAAAGTCTATAACAAGAATTTATTTTAAAATTTTTCGAAAATCAACATAATAACTAAGATGCAAAAGTCATACTACCACATCGATTCAATGAAGTAGAAAATTTTCAGATTGTGTCAATCTAAAGAATTTGTGGTGGACTATTTGTCTAACATGCAACTTAAATAATTTAATAGCAAGTTCAATAGGAATGTTTCTAACTTATTGCAACTATTTCCCCTAGTGGGCATGCAAGACTACGTACGCGTGCACACCTTAAATAGAAGCACAATATGCATGGGATATCTAAATTAACATATGTTAATCAAGAGATGCCGTGCAAATCAAAATGTAGACGTGGATATAGACAAATAGATTAAGAGGGTTTTTTTCTCTTATAAATAAGAAGTCATTATGGATAATTAATAATAATAATGTATAATAGGATGCACTGTCTACATGATCCATTGACAACAAAGAGAAGCCACGCGAGGAAATCAACCTTAGAAATCTCGCAAATTGGTCTTTTTCACTTTTAATCTTTTCCTTAGATATCAGTTGCGAAAACCCATGAAGATTGTATTATTTTCTTCTTTTTTTTAGCAGCATTTCAACATGCCCACTTCATTAGATTTTCAACCAAAATCATATTCCCCCTGCCACATTCTTCCCTTCTTATATGTCCACTCAACACTCAACTTCTCTTCATCCCAATTCAAATCCTTTGCGATCATCTCTCTACCCCCACTCACTCACTCTCCCTCCTCTTTCTTTCTTGTTTTTTGAATCATCTAATTAATTAGCTAGCTTGCTATAATCTAAAGATGGGTGATATTTCATGTTCCAATGGCATAAGCAATGGAAATGGCCATGCACAAAGGAAGAGCTGTTGTTGGTATGAAGAAGAGATAGAGGAAAACTTGAGATGGTGTTTTGCTCTCAATAGGTATATTTTTTCTTTTAATTTTTTTTAATGAACCCTTCATAAAATATAGAATTCTTTGCATTCTTAATCTATACATGTTGTCCAATTCAGAACTTTCATTATCACTTAAGATCGTCAATGGTATTGCAAAGATATCTTGAAAAAGATCTAATCATCTTTTGTTTATCATTACAATTGCTAATGATGTTTAATCTTGTCTCAAGGCATGAATTTAGGCAATTTGTTGGTTTTTCTTTTGCGTAGGCCTATATATTTATTAATTGGTGAGCTGGACTTTTTTTTAAAATTGAGATTGTGAATTAATAATAAGATGAATTATTGTTATTTAATATATGGGGCTCTTTTCCTTTTTTTTATTTATTTATTTTTATTTTTTATTTATTTATTTTTTATTTTTATACATGAACATGCCAATTATTAAGAGTCTTCCTAAAGGCAACAAGAAGCTAAACACTTTTTAATGGTTTAAGGAGATATAAAGTGCTAGTTGTCTGCTTAGTGTTTTTGGGGTTGTAGATATTTGTTTATTTATCTATGCACTACATGTGTATTATGATGGTATAAATGAAAAAGTTATCATAGTCTAGAAAGATAGTTGTATTAAGGGTATATCTTTAAAAAGTAGGGAAGTTTCTATACCACTTTTTGGATGTCTTGTCCATGAAAAGGCCAGACAGGATAAGATAAATGAAATAAAATTGGATTAGTTAGTTTTTGTTTACAAGTCATTAAGTGCATTATCTTTTTCCTTTTGGCGCAGCATTTTGCACACAGGTGCTACACGGTACCAGGACATTCAACTCTTGGACACAAAACCCTTTGGAAAGGTTAGTAAACTCAAAATCCTCCCCCCTCTTCCCAAAATAATAATAATAATAATAATGAATTAGAACGAAAATCTTAAGTAGAATCGAAACCATGTCTATATATTCAATAATTATAAAACGAAATAGTTCATTCGATCTAATTGTTTGCGAATAATTAATCAATGTACTTGGTACAATTTTGTAATGCATATTATTTATATGTATTTATGGGATAGAGAGAAATAAAAAGAAAGAGAGCATAACAACAAATAAGTATAGACTAAAATGAGAAGATGTATAGACAAAAGATATCTAAAAGAGAGAAAATTACTACTATATGATATTTTCTCTTCAATCTTTAATTATTCTGAAGTTTCTTTATGATCAACAAAACAGGCCCTAGTCATTGATGGAAAGCTTCAAAGTGCAGAGATAGATGAATTCATATACCATGAATCTCTTGTACATCCTGCACTTCTTCATCATCCTAAGTAGGTTATATATTTTTTTTTGCCAAAATATATTTACTGAAATATATACTTGCAATAAAAGAAATAGCTTTGTTATTAATAATTGTGTATCTGATTAGTTGTTCATATGTATATCAGCCCCAGAACCATCTTCATTATGGGGGGAGGTGAAGGTTCTACAGCAAGAGAATTGCTAAGACACAAAACGGTTGACAAGGTTGTCATGTGTGACATTGATGAGGTGAACTTTCATTTTCTCCATGTTATTAATAGTAATTGTTTTATTCATTTTTAAGCTTGTAAACCGAAATCAAACCATTGAGTATCGGTTTCAGTTTGGTTTTATTACTTTTAAAAACTGCTTAGATGGTTCGGTTTGTATTGGTTCAGTCGGTTTACCCCCAAAAAAAAAAAAAAAATTTGAAATGCCCTACACCTAATTAGAAGGCAGAATGACTTAGTAATAATTAATAGCATAACGCCTTTTTAATTCTTTTCCTTCTTGATAAGTTGTGGAAAATATGAACTTAGATTTTACTTTGCTGCAGCTAATGACATGGCTTTGAACACACAAGATAAAAACCGTGATTAGCGGCATTAATTAAGTTAATCAACCGTGATAAATCCGCATCTGGTTTTGGCTTTATATTAGACATAGTACTAAGAAACAAATTAGTGTGGACAGGTGAAAATATATACATAACCAAAGTCACAGTACTACATAGTTATTGGTAAAAAAGTGAAACAAGGACATGTTCTTAATGGAATGAAACAGTAATATTAAACTACTAACTAATCGAGTTTCATAATTTATCTACAGGAAGTGGTGGAGTTTTGTAAGTCATATCTGGTGGTTAACAGGGAAGCTTTCCGTGATCCTAGACTTGATCTTGTAATCAATGATGCCAGGTTCATTCCCCCACTCCACAAATTACAGATTACAAGTATCGTTTTCGTGATTTATACAATACCACATTTTTTTTTTCTTGTAGGGCTGAACTTGAAAGAAGAGAAGATCTTTATGATGTGATCATAGGTGACCTTGCGGATCCAATCGAAGGAGGACCATGCTACCAACTCTACACCAAATCCTTCTACGAATTTACTGTTAAACCAAGACTTAATCAGGGTGGAATTTTTGTAACACAGGTACATGCATGTAATTAATGTCCTGCTAAGTGTTTAATATGCCTATTTATACTTAAACAGGATGGTTATTTAGCAATGTTTATCAACATGTTCAAATATGTTATATACTGCACATGTAGGCAGGACCAGCTGGAGTTTTCAGCCATACAGAAGTTTTTTCTTGTATCTACAACACCCTTAGGCAGGTTTTCAAATGTGAGTTTAGTAGGAGAAAAACTAATTCTTTTGCTTTTGAAAATAAATTCTATCTTAATTTGCTAATTGATAAGAGAAATTTATTTAATTTCACATGCAGATGTGGTGCCCTATTCAGCTCATATTCCTTCCTATGCTGATATTTGGGGATGGATCATGGTATCTTTACTTTGACTCAAAATAGCAAAATTCTTCCAAAAATAATGGCTAATACTTTATTTTGCCTCTGTACTTCTAAGAATATTTCCTCCCCAAAAAAAAAAGTAGAAGTTGTAAGATAAACTGCCAATACTATTGATACAACCTCTGACATTGGAAAAGAAAAGCCGTTTTCAGGAGTCTGTTTTCATGCAAAATTTAATCCAGATACTAACAATGGACTATAAAATCACAGGCATCTGATACCCCATTTGTCCTGAATGCTGATGAATTAGACCTCAAGATGAAGCAAAGGATCAAAGGTGAAAACAGATATCTTGATGGCAAAACATTCACATCGGCATCCACCTTAAGCAAAGTTGTTCGGAACTCGTAAGACGAATCCAATTTTAGTTTTCCTCTCATTCTTAAAACAGACAATGAAGTGTGATTACTAATGTGAAGTAAATATATACAGATTGGACAATGAAACTCATGTTTACACCGAAGGAAGTGCAAGGTTCATCTATGGCCATGGTACCGCCCACAAGCACAGTCAAGCATGACACACAAATGCAAAGTCAGGGAGCTCCAGCATACAGAGAAGAGACAAATGACTGATCAAGATAAAACAACCTTCCTTTTTTTTTTTTCATGATTTTCCTAGTTGCCTATTACCCTTCATCTCCTTTCCTTTCCCCCTTTTATCTATTAGTAATGTTATTTTTGCATATGTTTTGATTTAAAAGAAATGAATATAATGTCAAGGGACTTTTTAGTTTGGTTTGACTGAGATGGTTATCAACTTATCAAGGATATATATATATAACCATTTCAATTATGCAAGAAATTATGTACAAGTGGATCTCTACCTAGCATATCAATGTACTACATTAATAGTGTGTAATGCACTGATACAAATCAGTAGTATAATCTGTGCTTAAGGTTTGCTAATGTTTGCAATTTGCCAAATAAGGAGATAAAAGCCAAAAACTAGTCAATTTGGGACATTTGCTCACGCAAACAAAAAAATTTGTTAGTTACTTGTTAGTTTGTAGTGAGTTTATATGGGCCATGCGAATGGGGATGTCATGAGAAGATGTATAGAATAAGTAGTAAACCGTAGACTAAACTATTTGACGATTGCGTAAATGGTTAAGGTTACCCAATTTCTAAAGTAAGCGTCTCATAAAGTTATTTCGTTTATTTGAGTTGTTAGTGCTAATTAAAATTAATTTTGTAAGAGTTAAAATCATTCAACCACAGTGAATTTATATTACTAAAAATTTTCGTATCAAAATTAGATGACAAAGGAACAGTTAAATTATCAAAAAGGTTATCCTAAAAGATACAACTACCTTTGGATTAAAAATTAAATAATTTAATTTACTAAATTTACAATCTAAAGCCCCTAACCTCTATCACCCCTTGAGTCCATCTATGCAGTACATGAAATTCATATAGATAGGTTTTATGTATGTACTAGCTTTTAATCTTTTTTTTTTTTATTCAGATAAAAAGTTGAAAAAGACTGCAGCCAGGTCAATGGCCAATAAAAGAATATTATATTAGTGATTTTAATGAAAGAAATAATGATAATTGTGAACATGAATATGTATGTATGAATATTATGATAAGGTAATAGAAAAATTATTTTCTAAATACAAGATTCATTCATTATTCCGTGTGAAAAAATAAAAGTCATGCTACACATTATGCGAACGGCATCCGAGATTGCAATGGAAATTCAAGTTCGTGATGGAATTTGACATTCAACGATATCGATTAAGGGAGGCAAAATAGAATAAATTAATCAAAGTTATTGAAGACTCTTGAGTTATTTCATTGTGAAGTTTATGTTTATGTTTCTTTTCTCTAATTGGTTTGTTTTGTTGGTTGGCTTTGTTAATTAATTTTTGATTGGCTTATTTAGTTGGTCGTAGGAGTTTTGATTTCACAACATTGTTTTCCTTCTTCATTAGTTAACTGCTTAGTCTTCTTGTAGGCCAGGATTGATCGGTAATAATGATATTTTAAAATTGTCTCCCTACCAAATTTATCAATTAACTAATGTCATAACAAACATGTCGGAATAGCAAAATAAGAGTGCCACCAGCATTTGACAGTGGCCAGCCAAATAAGAAGCAATTTCGAACTTTCTTCACACATACAACAGATTAATATCTTGATAACATTTCTCACCCTACTAAATTGGATGTCAAAACCTACCTTGATAAACTAGGTGTAAAATTTTACAACCTCCCCATCAACATTGTCTATCATCTCTTTCATTCCCTTGTTGTCAGATACACAGCAACGCCGTCAATGAACTCACTATATTTTTTTGCTATCTTGTATAGCAAGAAGAGCAGATCTTTCTTGTGACCAAATTATACGCATGTTAGTTGAGCTTTTGATAGAAATTCACATAGGAAATACAAAGAACACCTTTTTGTTTAATATATTTTTAATGCAGGTTGGCATTTTGTATATATATTTCAAATGGATGCTTTAAGATACTTTTCAACTATATCATGTTTACATCATAGTAATAAACACTAATAAAGTTATCCTTTTAATTGAACACTTTAGTGGAATTGAAGGTGGAAAGAAAAACAAGTTAAATCTAGTAATTTCTCACTTGAAAGTAGTTGCACAAGCAAATTAGCATCAAATGACCATGAATACAGGGAAAACATTAAAGAAGTTAAAGAGCAATTATTCAACAACAGAAAAGAGAAGAGCAACTGTTGGAAAAAAGAAAAAAACAAATAGAATGAGAATGATATTGCAATAGCAATTATTGCCAAAAGAATTAAAAAGAGGACTGAGAACAGCTTTATCAATTGCAACAATTATTTTTATTTATATATCAACTTAGCTTATTTGGTTAAGTAGTTTACCATAGACGAAATTTAGATTGTTTATTATATTAGATTTATCTTCTTTAAAGATACTATCATAAAGTATTATTTTTGTAACAGGCTCAATTAATAAATTCTTGCTTATTAAAGCAGTGTTATTTACTACAATACTTAATTAAATATCGGCAATAGACTTATAAATTACCAATAAAAAATATGAATCAACACGTGTATCTTACTAATATTTTAAAAAACACCTTACTAATATTTTAAAACACGGCAAGTGAAAATATGTCAACATAGGTTTTCAACACTCAAGGATTTGCAGACTTTTGAAATAATTATACTGTCTTATGTGCCTTCAAATTTTTGCACTTCACCGCCTAAATCAATTAAAAAAACTTGATCAGCCACATAGTACACCATGGTTGGGTTAGAACCCTACCTAAGTCCTACACATGGTTAGAGAAATAAAGCAAAATTGTTTTCTTGAATTGATGATTTTGGATTTCAAGTCTCTAGATGTCAACTTGACTTCACTAAAGATTGCCTATGTAACTGGTGAACCACAGGTTTATCCAGAAACCTCAAACATTAAGGTTGATTTTATTCCATAAGAATATTCAATACTTCACTCATCCTTTTAGAATTGAAAGAAACAAAATTAGAATATGTTTACTATTCACTTCTGGTGAGCACACATCATTTAAAAAAATCAGATCCACATGAATACATAAACACACAAACACATATAATATAAGACTCCATCTAAACAGCAACAAAACTGAATGAAAAGGATCAGATATTAGCCGTTGTCATACAAGGTTGGAGAAGAAGAAATGATCAATAAGAAACCAAGACATTTTTGAGGTTCTAATGTCAAGAAATGCCTAAAGTAGAAAGTTTAAATAAGAACAAAACACAGCTTCAAAAATCAAAGAAATAGTTTTAGCAAGAAATCATTCCAAGATGCAAATTAGTTGCTATTAGAGGATTGTGAGAAAAAGAGGTGAAAATTAACAAGAAAAAGATGATTCGTGGTAGATGAAGAATGAAATTGTATTGCAGAAGTATATCCCTCCTCCACCCAAGCCCATTCTATTTCTATTCCAAAAACATACTCTGATATTATGCATGCTTATTAGTTATAGTGAGACTTGATAGCAAATTAAAAAATAAATAGGAATGTTCTCAGTTAAACAAACACTCAATTTTGACTTCATTAGGAAACACAAGGGGAAGTATCTAGAGCCAACATTTTCTTCTTGTTCTTCTTAAATTTGTTTAGCCACCATTGTATGCTTGAAGAGACATCAAGAAACATGAACAACCAAAAAGTATAAAAGAAAATTGAAAATCATTAGAAATTAAATCCTTAGGATGATGATACCAACGTAAGGAAAGATAAATTAATAGAATCTTTTTGTATCTATCAATAGGCTAGGAGATAAATCAACCCCATGTTCAAGGAAAATTTACGTATCTACTATCATTCAAAGCATCTAAAGTAAATTTTAGTGTTACATCCCACTTACAATTACTTGGTATAATTACAAAAATTCCTAGACAACAAATACCTCGTCCATGGATTATACACAAGATCAAGCTCTCAAACCTAGAATTTTGATACCATCTGTTTGAAGTCAAAAGTTAATAATACATGATTAAGCACAAGAATGGATCAAAAAATCAAGGCCCGTAGCCTAATAGTGCAAAGAACTAAGCCCAAAAGCTTTTTCACTCAATGAATAAAACAAATATCAATTTGGGAAAATAACATATTTTTCTATAAACTGAACTGATCCAATGATTTGGCAAAGACAAAGCAATTAAACATCAGACAGGACGAAACTTTGGGAGGATCAAGTAGGTTTATTAATAATTAATTTTGAATACTCAAATTTTCTCTACAAAACAATAAACCTCTAAAACTTTTAAAAAGGCACCAATTAATCTAAATTTTTATTGGATTCAATTATTAAAGTTGGGCTTTAATCTCATACTAAATCAATTTCTAGTCTTACAATAAAACCAATCAACTCGAGAATAAATCCCTTACAAATTCAACCACTTACTTCTAATTTAATTAAAAATTCTAAATTAAATGGGATTGGTTTTACATTACAACATAAGGTCATGTCCAAAATAGAATTTCTCATTCTTTAACTTGACAAATATATATCTCATTTCTAACCATTCCAATAATAAAAAGTTTGTAGAATAAATATCTCACATGGACCTTTGGGTTTGGGAAAAACTACAAGAAATATGGCTAGACAAGTTGAGCATAAGGGTTTGCATGGGGACTAAAAATCAAAGATAGTAGAACTAGTTTCCTACTAATGAACGTAGGTAAGGATCAAGTCATCAGAGCAGATCTTATAGTAAGTTTACTAATAGGTTAAATAACCTTTGTTGCCATTGATAAAGTAGTAAGTTCTTAATTAAAACCATTTAAAGCCTTGCTTAATTATTTTCCTCTAACCTTTCGAAATCTCGTTTGATGATTATTGTGTAGGAATGGGAATATATTTCTTTAATGGTTGTTGGTTGTTTCGTACACTGCATTTTCTGTATTCCATTCACAAATACCAGTAGCATTGTAAATAAATCAAAAGATCCATTTATTTGGAACTCTTTATTTTTAGAACTTTTCAGTGTCTTGCTTATTCTTCCTCTTTTTCTTTTTCTCCCCTAATCTTTTCGGTTACTCAAGATGCTCGTATAGTTCATACTTTTTGCCATTAAGGGATTCTTTAATTTCATTTGTGATGGAATTTCTCTCCCTTTTAGCTTGAGTATTTTTCACTTGATGATTAAATGTATGATGTAAGTTTTGGCATATAATTACTTCACTCTTACCACTTTGTTGAACCTTAAATGAATATCTATGTTGCTATTTTGTTTCTTGAATATGTAGTTTTTATTAATCAAAAGTCCAGGTTGCTGATAACTTTAGGAAATTAACAACAGTTATATATACCCTAAACTTAATGATTCTGTTATTAGTTTTGACCATTCTTAATAGTTAAGTGTGTGTTTTTATCTATTTTTACCTTTATGTGTTAAAATGTGATAGTACGTGTATGTTTATTAAGTGTTTTAGTCTTATATAGGAGTTAATTATCATATTTTATTAGGTTCTTGTACTTATAATTTGTATGTTGTCTTTAACCTAATTTTGTTAGGAGTTTGATTTTCATTCGCCTTTGTTTGATTATCAGTTTTGCTCTCTTTTGTGAGTATTTTGTTTAAATGTTTATCATAGCTAATAATTTTCTCCAATGTATTAGAATTTGGTAAGGGAAAACGGCACATCAAATGGACATTGGACGGAAATTTTAGAGGCAAGACGGCGAAATACGCAGAGCTGTCTATGAAATTCAACTCCCTTGCGGCAAGCTTCGGGTTCCCAGGGAAGCAATTTTGGGCATTTTGGACATTTTTCAAGGACAATTTCGTCTTAAACCCCGAACTCCTAACCTTACTATAAATAATTATTGGGGTCGATTTGGAAGCCTCCACCTTGTTTTTCTTCTTCTTATCTTTTCCCCACTTGGGGAGGAACTTTAACTTTCTTCCTTCATTTTTCATAGATTAGTTCTCTTCCAACTTGTAGCTTTGATCTACAACTTTGTAAGACTTCATTTAGATTTATTATATTTGTTACTTTCAATTTTATGTCTTCCTAGTTTAAATGCACTATTTTAATACTTCCATCTACCTAACTTTCCATTAAATGCTTTCTTTGCTACTTTTACTATTTTTCTTGCTTTGTTCATTTTAATTATTGTCTCATTCCTATAATTGCTTTATTGTCTTTAAATATGTTTTAGTTTTGGATGGATTCAAGTTGTGTGAAACTAATTTCATATGGGTGAGGTGGTAGTAATGGGTCGTAAAATAGACTGATTAGACAATATAAATGGGGTTAATGGTTGATTAGAGACTACTTCAATAGTTAATTTGGGTTAATTGGGGGGCCTCTATTATAGGGTTAATTGAGAGAATATGTGAATTGAACCTCCATTATAGAACTAGATTATTATTAGATTAGTGTTAGAATTAGATCTTGTCAGACTAATTTACCTAGTTGGTTGATAGAATTCCATAGGTAATTGATCAAGTTTAGTTAACTAAAGGAGTGGGAGGGATCCACACTTATGTTACAAATGGAAATCAACGTCTAATTTAGCATATAGGATCACTTGATTGATCTAATTAACCAAAATCCTGGAAATTGGCTAGTATAAACTTTAACCCTGTCTTTTAATCATTTTTTAGTTTTAAACCTAGGTTAGTTAAACTCCTTTCTATAATAAAATACTTCAATTAACATTCCACCAAATAATCAATAATTGAACGAATTTCTCATGGTAATGATCTCTACTAAGTGCCACTAGTTATTATTTGATACCGTATATTTGCGGTTTGTCATATAGTTTAAGGTTACTTTATTTAGGTATTTTATTTTATAACTAGATGTTTGTGTTTTTCCAGACCTAATAGTTGCTTAAACAGCCGTTAATACAGATAGTGGCAGAGATAGGCTGCCCCCACTGCCCCTAAGTAAAATAACAAATGAACACCAAAATTTTAGACAATTTACATTTTACCCCCACTAATTTGAACAAAGTACCATATGCAATGTGTTTTTTTGGTAATTGAAATTCAAATTCCTGTAACTACAAGTGTAATTAATTTCAAATGTTTATTTAGTGTTAAGATTTGTAAAAATTTTAATACAATTATTAATAAAACAAAATACAAGTGTAAAAAAATTATGACTTAAGAGTCATTCTTAATGTTCTATTTAGTCTTGGCTACCGATTTAATATTTTTTACCTCATTAATAAATTGAATGTTGTAAACTCTTAGCCAATTTTTATCCTTGATTCTACAAGACCAAGTTTCCATTAATCTAATTTGTATTTATTTATAAGTTGTGAATGAAGAAAATGAAACAAACACTCATTTGTTATTTTATTTTGTATATTTTCAATTAACAGAATGAAAATTACCAAAGTATTTTTTACTTTTATTTTTTGTTTTAATTAATTTGCATGTGCTAAGAGATTATATTCTTACTTGAAATATAACATGTGAATTATAATATTGTCTATTTTGTATTTTGACTATTTCATTTAAATTTCAATTCAACCTATTTATTTTAATTTATTTATACATTTTTTCATTCATAAATTTCTAAATTTATTTAGCTAACCTATTTTACAATTTGAAAATGTACAATCATTTCTTTTGGATAGACATTTCTGGTGATAAAGGATTATAATAAAAAATTACAAATAAAGAATTATTTAATACCTAAAATGTCAAGAATTAAAATAATTAGAGAAAGTATACTAACAAAAATTAGAGCAATGAAAGACATAGTATTAAATTTAGACCACATAGTATACTAACAAAAATTATTAAGATAAGAAAGTAGTTAGTAGTAAATAGTATTAAATTTAGGGTAAATCACAAAGAACCCCATGTGATTTGGTTAATGTTCACGTTACCTCCTATGTTTTGTAAACCTGTTAATCATCCCTTTGTGGTTTGGGTTAAAGTGAAACCATCAAATATTCTGTTAAGTGACCGTTTTGGAGGCTAAAAATTTTGATTTAAAGGGTTTAGAGTCTCTAATTAAAGTTCGTTATATATTTTAATATAAAATACAATCCTTCCTTTCTGGCAAGGGTTTTCTAGGTTGGTAAAGGGGTAATAGGATTAGGGATATTTTAGACTTTTTTCTCAATTCCGTTATTTTTTACTTTCTATCCGTTTTGCAGAAAAACCCAAAGCGCAAGATAATAGATTGTATGATTGCAAAACATAGGGTGTAACGCGAACGTTAGCCAAACCACAAGGGAGTTCCTTGTAATTTACCCTCAAATTTTTAATAAATGTTAAACCCATGGTTTTTAGTGACCAAAGAAAAGAAAATGCTCAACTTTTAAAATTTATTATCCTCAATCTAATAATAAATAATTCTAATTAGGTAAATTTTGTGAGTATTTTCTCATTTTCTTAAGAAACACATAGGAAAAAGAAAAAAAAACAATGCATCTTTCTCAAAATAAGATTTCGTTATCTTTGACTCTTCAAAACGTGAATCTATGCATTCCGAGATACTAATTGTATTAATATAAATACTAGTTGCATTTTGGCTAGAGCAACTGCTCTGACAAATCCTCATGGCTAATTGTTCTAACCAACAGGAAAGGAGTTTTTCCAACATATCTCCCCAGACAAGCTTAAGGCATATTTTGCCAAATGGCAACTTACACTATTTCCTAGTCTACCAATAAACAGAACTCACAACTGTAAAACTAATCCTTCATACTAAGGATGTCTTCTAAAATGGTGGCAAGTAATGCGTACTTATTGTTTCTATTGTTGATCCCATCAATCACATGCTTGCAGTCTACCTGGATTTCAATGCCTCCTTCATCTGTCTTCTTTTGCTTTCACCAGAGCCATTCTGATGGTCATTGCCTCCTCAACTCCAGGATTGATTCCAACTATATTTGGTACTCCACCTCAACTCCTCAGTAGTTTCCCTCCTGCATTCCTGGCCACGATGCCAGAAACTGATCCCCTCTTTTGTGGATTAAAGCAGCATCTGTGTTGATTCTAACTGTTGCATTTTTGGGAGGTTACCATTTCATATCAGCTACCTTGCTATTGTTTATGTTTTCAGCACCTGTGATGTCCTTTCCTGCAGCTTCTCTATACTCTTGCCATTCTTCCCTAGCCTTCTATATGACTGGAAACTATCTCTCACGTTTCCATTGAATTGCACTTCATTCCTTGCTTTCATATCTGCCAAAGAATGTTTCCAGTGAGAATAATCTGTTCTTTCCCATCTTTTCTCTCAGTTGCTTGCTGAAACTCTTCCTATCAATGCCAAAAGTTTCTATCTCCAAGTTATCAATCCTATCCCACTACAGAGAGAAGTGTAGCCAAATTTTCCTTGCATTCTCACAGAAAAAGAACATGTGTTCTAGTGTTTCAACTTGATCTCCATATACTTTACATCTTTCATCATCTTTTCCACATTTGTCTTTGATGACTACATTAATAGGGAGTATGTTCTACAGGCACTTCCACAAAAAATGTTTGAGTTTGTGCTTCATATTTAGTCCCCAGAATTGCTTCCATACTTTTGAATGAGTAAAGCCACTCTTACTATTTTCTCCACCTTCAGTATCCCTCCTTGGTTCTTTCTTCAAATTGGTTTGGACTTGGTATCCAGATTTTGCTATATAATCCCCGATGGTTGAGTGGCACCAGTAGAGAACATCTTTATTCTTGAACATACTTAAAGGGATATTGGTTATCCTCTCCCTATTCTTCTTTTCTAACACAACATCAATAATTTCCCAGTTCCATTTTTCATCTTTTATTAGCTCCTTAACTTTCTTAAACCTGAATATTGCAATTTTGAGGTCTCTTAGTTTTCACATATCCATCTTCTTTGTCAAGTAACCATCTATCCTCCCAGATGTATATTTCCCTGCGATCTCCTACCTTCTTCCTGATTCCATTCTGTAGCAACTCTCTTGCACTTAGTATACCTCTCCAGAACTAAGAATCTCTTTCCCCAACTTGCACTTGCCAGATTGACTTGCCCTCTAAATATCTTGCTTTCAGTACCTTACATACCAGTGAATTAGGCATAGTCAAAATTTTCCACAACTATTTAGCTAGAAGTGTAACAATAAATGTACTAATGTCTCTGAACCCTAAACCTTCACACCCTTTAACACCTGTCATTTTATCCCATCTAACCTAATGTGGCTTCCCCTTCTCTTTATCCTTTCCCTACTAGAATTTGGCCACCATCTTGATAATCTCATTGCACAAACCTTTTGGTAGTTTAAAGCATGACATGGCATATGATGGCATTGCTTGAATAATAGCTTTGAGAGAATGCTTTCTTCCTAGCTTGATTGAGAGGCATATTTTTCCAACTTTTCAAATTTGTTTTGGATCTTTTCCTTGATATAGCTAAAGATCTGATTCTCGGGTCTACCTACCGCCATGGGTAGCCCCAGGCATTTACTCTGCTTGATATGCTTCATGTGGTTCAGTCTGTTCAGGACTGATGGAATCAAATTTGCACTTGTATTCTTGCTGAACAAGATAGATGATTTGTCAGCATTGATCTCTTGACTTGAAGCTTCACCATAAATAGTAATCAGTATCATAATCTGTTCAGCTTCACTCACACTAGCTTTGCAAAACAAGAGAGCATTGCTAGCAAAAAATAAATGAGAGATAAAAGGATAAGTTTTAGATATCCTAACACCAATAAGAAAACCATTCTGATTTTTTGGGGGCACCATAAACCACGAGAAGGTAGGAGGATGAGATCCTCGACTCTTAGACCGACTCGGGAAAAGGACAAGAAAACAGGCATCATAATCAACAGTCTCATTCAAATCATTCCATATGCATTACAATCTATAGTATCTGGAGGTATAACAACCCTAGTATAGAGGTTTCCTGAACTCATCATACAGGCATTTCCCCTTTAGCGGCTTCAATAATTGCCTTGGCGGGTACTTTCGAGAACCTAGCCTTCTGTCCAGAAATTCTATACAAGTTTTATTTTATCCTAAATTTTAACCATAGAAAGAAAATTTCATCCAGAACATGCCAACATACCTCATGGTGCCTGGAATCCTGTTCTTGTCTGAGTATGTCATTTGAAATTAACTTGTTGAAATTTTTATGGGTTCAAGACCTTTTGGCCTCTCCCCCTGGCCTTCTTTTTAAATTAAAAAAATAAAATTAAAAAGGTAAGCTTCTTTAGGAAAGTCTTGAATAAGTATGATGGAAAGAGAGTATGAAATGAAAATTGATTGTTATTTGAAAGGATTGTTTTACAAGGGGAGCTAGCTGAGAGCTTTTGATAATTTTCCTCGATGATCTATACAACTTCTTGTATTGAGAAATGAGTCTATTTATATAATGAATTCCGGATTTCAAACCCGGATGTTAACTATCCTAATAAAATAAAAGAGATTCCTTACATTTTTGCTTTTCTAAAAGCTGTTTGCATAGTACAATAATTGTTACCAGCTGTATAAAGTTTCTTACATAATTCAATAATTGTCTAAATTGCGGTCTCCACATTTTGGTATCCGATGCTGTCTACTCCATCAGTGGATGACACTTGGTCTTCCAGATCACATGGCTCTTGTTGATTTTCTTTAGTGGATTCCGTTTCAGTTTTCGAGTCTTCAATTGTTTTGTCTTCTAGTTCTTATTCCTTTGTCTGAGTCATTATTCCACTAAGTGGAATTTTAGTAGATTCTTGAATTCTTCAAGAAGCTGATCTAAAATTGTCTTTGTAATGTCTTCTTTCTTCTTTTTCTTTGTATTTTTTTTCTTAATTTTATTCCTCTTTTTGTATCTGAGGAAGAGGACTCCTCTTTTCAGAAGTTTTTGACAAACTTACTTCCAGCCATTAATGGATTATTGATTTTGTCTTTACCCTTATCCATTTGTAAGGAACTAGATACAGGCTGACACCCTGTATTGGTCTGTGTGATTTTTAGTAAATCACCAACTATCAATGGACTTGTCTTGTCTTTACCAACTATCAACGGACTAGGTGTTCCTTTACCGGAAACACTGGCCTTGGTCAAATTTTTTGTATTTAAATATCTATTTTTCCGGTCTTCTTTTTCTAAAGTTAAAATTTGATTTTTTGTTCTAATTCAAACAATTTTGTCTTATTATCAGAAAATTCTTGTTCTATATTTCTATATTTTTCATTTATTATTCTAAAATTTTTTACAAGGGTCTCACAGTGATCACAAAAATTAATCGGTTACCTTCATCTGTTTGAATAACGGGTCTGGTATTAATTTGATCTGAGATATGGAACTGATTCCCTAAGTAAAATCTACAAGTTTCAAATCCTTCTGTAATTGTCTTAAAACCTTTATATTTTGGGTTTTTTACTCATCGAAAGATATTATTGCAGTGAGGACTTCAACCCATGTCTTGTATAATCCTACCTTGCCTGGGGTGCCATGGAAAACTGCATAACACTCAAATTTAGAGAGATAATTTAGTCCATTAAAATAAGCAGATAAAGCATTTAAAGAATTAGTAAAATATCCACTATTTTTTCTTTGGTTTGAAATCCATAAATTATCTAAGATACCTTTTGTTGTTCATTTATATTCCTATAAAAATCTAATAGTCTAAAACTATTATGAGGTAGTATGGCACATAAACTGTGTCCATTAAAACAAATCTTTTTTCTGTGCCACTAGGAGTCTGTTTTAGTATTCTAGGAAAATGAAAAGGATTGTCTAAACTTATAAATGTCTGTTGAGCTTGCTGGCTGGATTCAGCAACATCGGGTCTTGAAATTGGATAAGAAATAAAACTTGGTCTGGCAGCCCCGAGCTCTTGGATCTAATTCAGGCCTGTAAAAATTAACAAACATTAGTCCTGTGAATTGAAATTATAAATTTCAAGCACTCTCATTCTAGATAGTTCATCTGCTAATTTATTATCTTTTCCTTTTATATGTTTGAAATTAATATTATATTCAGCTATTTTTAAAGAGAATTTTTGCCATCTCTTATGTCTACTTTTTTCTTTCATATTCTGTGAATATTTAACTATAGCTTCACAATCTGTTCTAATTGTAAATTCTTTCTTGAAAATTATAAATAATTTAAAAGTGTCTAGTGTATAGATAATAGCTAATATTTTACAATCTAAACTAGTCTTATAACCTTTTTCTCTAAATGTTCCACTGGCATATCTACATAATTTTTCTGAATCTTTTGGTAAGTACTAATGGGGTTTTGATTTTAAAATTCCTCCCCGTCCTAAATCACAACCATCTGTTTCTATTATTAAATATTCTGATTCTAAAAGTAATTGTAAAGAGGGTATGTTCTGTATCATATGTTTTATCTTTTTTACTAAATTTACATCTTCTATTTTAAAAAATCTTTGTCCATTTTTCCCTGTCTTGGAATAGAATATTATTATAAAGGTCCTGCGATTTTGCCTATATATTTAAGGAATGGTCTTGCATAATTTATAAGTCCTAAAAATTTTTGTAATTCTTTTAAATTTTCTAATTTATCAGGCATTTCTAATACTTTCTTGGCTATATGATCTTGTAATTTTATTTGTCCATTTCCTATTTCTACTCCTAAAAATTTTACATGTGTTTTAAATAATTCTACTTTCTTTTTGCTTATTATTATACCATGTTGATAAAATATTCTAAAAACTGTGTTAAGGTGTCCTATGTGTTCCTGTTCATTTTTTGGAAAAACTAATATGTCATCTATGCATACCAATACAAATTGAGAATATTCTAAAAAAAATTTATCCATTTTTCTCTGGAAAATGCTGGGTGCATTCTTTAGTCCAAATGGCATTACTAACCACTCAAATAATCCTAATGGGCATGTAAAAGTAGTCCATTTTATGCTATCTGGGTGTATTTTAATTTGCCAAAATCCTGACTTACAATCAAATTTACTGATAAAATGTTTTTACCTTGTATTCTATTTATTAAAAATGTTTTGTCTGAAATATCGTAACTATCATCTATAGTATTATCATTTAATCTTTTATAATTTATTACCATTATGCTTTTGCCCTTGATTATTTCACTGTATTTTCTAACTATAAATGCTGCTGACCTATGAGGGGATTCTGATGGCCTTATTACTTTTAAATTTAATAATTCTTAAATGTGTATTTTAAATTCTTCTATGTCTTGAGGACTAACTTCTATTTTTGCAGTTTTTATTATATAATCTGGATTTTTAACTTTTATTTCACAGTAAATTTTATTTTTATCCCATAATTTTATAGGGTCTTCTCCTATAAATGGTAAAGTGTCTATTTGTGATTCTATTTCTGTTTTTGTTTTTAAATGTAATAAATTTTTAGATTAATTCTATCTATTAAATATTCATTTAATTCATTGGCTTCTAGATAATCATGTTCTAAGATTGTTATATTATTACAACAACCTTCTTTTCTTTTTTGGCATTCTATACATTTTTCTTCTATTTTGTTACTAGATTTTTTATCTTCTACTTGTTTTATTAAGTCTGGATGAATAGGTGGAAGTGATATTGGATTACACGGACTTGTAGTTACATTTTTAAAAATTTGTACATATTCTTTTGTTAAAATAATTCCTCCATCTAGATCTAATAAGAAGTTTAATCCTATAACTACACCTACCCCGTATTTTTCGAAGATGTCCTTAACTAATACATATGGCATAAAGTAATATTGACTATAATTATTACAATTATTCAAAAAGGCTATATTACAAGTTTTTGCATAGTAATTATATTCATTTATACTTCCATCCATTTGTGTGGCTTTTATAGGGTCTTTGAATTTTAATATTTTAGTTGTATCTACCAATTTTGGGTCCACAATTATAGTTGTGCATCCTGTGTCTATAATTGCACTAGTTCCTATTATTTTATTATAATGTTTAAAAGTAACTTCTAATTTTATAGAATTCTAATTTTTTGTCTTGGTTACAAAATTTTATTTGTTGTTCTAAATTGGCTAAATTTATATTTTCTTCTATGTCTTCTTCTATTTTTTCTTTGTTTTTATAGATCTCTTTTTCTAAGTTAGCGAGTCTAGTTATTCTATCAAAGACATTTTCGTTTATTTGGAAATTTCTTATATTTTGTATTTCCTGGAATTTAAAATCTGTATATTTTTCTACACAACTTATGCATGCTTCATTAAAGCATAAATTACATTTACTTCTTTTATTACGGGCTGGGTACCAATCACAAAATAAGCATGGTTTGGAATCTAATCCTTTATTCTTTTGCCAATTATGGTCACAATCTATATCTGGTATTTTAACTTTTGCTTTAAACATAAAATTAATTCCTTTTAAGTCATTTATAAATTCTTCTAAATCTAGTTCTTCTGGTTCTATAAATTGGTCTATTATTTCATTTTTCTCTTCTAGATTTTGTTCTTCTAATAATTCTTCAAAACTAACAATGGAATAAATAGTTTCTGTGTCACTAAGAGTTTCATCAACATCTAGGTAGTCTTGATCTGTATTATTTACTAATATGACCTTTTTATTGGTCATATTTATTCTTTTAGGACAAGTTGAGCTTAGATGGTCTGGACTACTACATGTATAACAATAAAGCTTTTTCTTATATGTTCTATCAGGGTCATATTTCCTAACATGTCTGTCCTTATTTAAGTAAGGTTTTCTAGCTTGTGATCTTTTTGTATAATAATTTTTTTCTTTTTAGTATTTGTTTTGGATGTTTCCTATTTTTATATCTAGGTTTTTCTTGTTTATCATAATGTTGAGTGGTATAAATTTGACTACAAAAACTTGTTTCATTTTTTAATTGTCTACTTATTTGTATATTAGTACATTTTTCTACTATATTTTTATTATGAACATTACTCTTTGGCCTAAGGATATTCCTATTCCTGTATCCATTCTTTTATCTATTATTTCTTCTTTAAATCTTTTACTTATTTAGTCTAGTCCTAAAGCTCCTGGTAATTTATTAAAAAGTTTATTACCTATGTCTGTATTCCAAGTATTTCCACTGAGTGAGGCATAATATATATAATCTGCTAAAAAGGGTTTTATATAATACCAATTTTTAAAATTTAATTGTTCTAATTTAATTAATGCACCCTTTTGTTGTTCTGTATTTCTAAAGTTTGGATCTTCTCCTGTTATGATTTGATGTATTGTATTTCCAAAATTAAAAGGATTTGTTCCTAAAGAAATTAATTCAGCTAATTCATTAGGATTTTTATCTTTTCATTCTTGCCACATAGCCTTGGCTGATTCTCCTTGATATTGTTCTAAATATCTTAACATTTTTTTGCATCTTTATAGTCAAAATGTTTTATATAATCACTAGCCATAGCATTTTTCCAAGAATCTAAATAATTATTCCATCTCTGAGGATCTATATTAGTTATATTTAATATAAATGGTTGTCCTCCATATTGATGGGTGTAAGGAGCTTCCATAGGAATTATCATCTCTACGTCCTAAAGGTTTATATGGAGTTATTTGTAAGGGTGGTGTGTAAATTTCTTATTTCTGTTGGATTTACCCTTTTCCTAGGCATATTTCCAGTAGAATATGTAGGTCTATTTCTAGAAAAATTTGTAGATGTTTGTTGAGAATTACTACTGTTACTTGCTTCCAATAATTCTAAAATTCCTTCTCTTTTTCCTATTATACTAGGTTCATATGTTGTATTGTTTATATCTTCTTTCTAAATTAAACTAATTATTTCTTCATCTTTTAATTCATATCATCTTCTATTTCTAAAATTTCTATTGTTTTTATTTTTTGTCTTGTCATTAAATTATCATTTCTTTCATAACAATTAATTACATGTCTAAATATTATATTAATGTTATCGAATTCTTCTTTACATCTTGTACAATTAATTTTTCTATTTTCTTTGTTCTTTATTTTTAAAATATTTTCTAATTTTTTCCAAATTATATCATCTTGTGTTTCTAAATAAAAATCAATCTATGTCTTTTTCTAAGATTTTTAAAATTTCTAATATTTCTTTATTCATTTTCTTCATTATTGTTACTTGTACTGGCTTCCATATAGTCAGTGAATTTTATAAATTTTATTCCTATACTATTCTCATAATATATGGTTTCTTGTGGTACTATTATTTTTTCTGGTTTATTTACTAATCTATCTAATTCCAAGGTAATCCTGATTGGTCTATATTATTTACTGTTAAAGGTGGTAAAAGTTTCATTCCTCTATTTTCTAACATTTCTACAGTATGTTTTATATTTACTTTATATCGAGGTGTATTGCTTTGAGTTAATTTTCCTAGGAATGCTGTACATAATAACAAATGTTTTCCTTCAAAGTCTTGATATCCTCTAGTCATTATTTTTATTTGTATATGTTCTGTAAATTCTCTAGTATCTAGCATATAATTAGGACAACAATAAAATATTTCACCTCCTGTCTGCATATCTATTTCTGTTCCTCCTATAATAGCCTTATGTAGCGTCATTTATTCTAGTATCCATAATTAATAATAACACTTTTCGTCCTAAATTTGTTCTGTGTAAGGCTTTTATGCCTATTACAATTAATTTTAAATGTGTTAATCTAAAATTTCCTTCTAATAATCTTTGTCTGTGTGATGGAGTTACTAAATGTAAATGAACTATGTCTCCTTCTAAACATCTTACTTGAACTTCTCTATAATGTCTGTAAAATCTAGTTTGATCTGATGCTTCATATAATGCATTAGAATTAATTATATTTATTCTGTTATTTCTAAAGGTTTCTATATCTCTATCTATATCAATTATTTCTCCTAAATTTATTAATTCTTCAGTTTGATTTCTGTTTGGCCTTATGAATCTTTGAATTCTATTTACTATTGTGCTTACTGTATTATTATCTTCTCTATTTCTTCTAGTTTCTGCGGCTATTGTCTCAGTTCTTTCTCTATCTTCTGAGTTTTCTATTCCTAATCTAGGCATTTATTGTTTAGATTGTAAGACCATAGAATGTCCAAACAGGTTGTTGTCTAATCTTTTTCTTTCCTTTTGCTCCTAAGTCTATTTTATTAATTGCTTCTGCTAATTCATCTACTGCTTTATGTGAGGCTAATTCTTTTAAATATTCTTCTATTTTTATTATTTTTTGTTCTATTTTATCTACTTTAATCTGTGTTCTATTAATAATGCTATTATAGTTTTATTTTGCCTAATTATTTGTTTATCTGCTGGTGTTCCTGATTCAAATGTTGAAAATTCTATTGGGTCTTGTAAATATTTTTTAGTTTCATCTACTGCTACTCTGTAATCTATATTATGTTCCATTTACTCTATTTGTTGGACTTTTATTATTTTGTCTACTTGTTTTCCTATCTTTTCTAAATTATTTTCTATTTTTTGTAAATTAGGAATTTTATCTTCTTTTTTCTTTTATAGTTTTTGTATTACCATTTTTAAATAGTCTAAGTTTTGTCTAATACTTTTTATTTCTTTATTCTGATTTTTTAAAGTCTCATATATAATATGACTGTTATCATACTTTCTATATTTCTATCTATTGCTTAGGAAGTTCTGTTTTATATTGTCTAATATAATCTAACATACTAATTATCAATCCTTCTTTAAATTTTATTTCAAGTTGGGCTTCTGGGATTCTTGCTTCTGAAGTTATTCTTAGATATCTATATATATATATTAGGCATTCTTCTAGATGTGTAATAGTTTGTTCTACTATCTTTGTGTACTCATATTAGTATCTACTAAACAATACTTCCAACTTACTTATGTATAATTCATTTCTTGTGTAAAAGATATTTAATCTGTATCAGAATATTCGTCTGAATCAAAATAATCTAAAGCGTTATAACCAGTATAATTACTATTATCTTCAGGTACTGATGTAAATATCACAAAATCTTTTGTTGTTGTAAAAAATTCTATATTATAATTTTTGTCTACTACTTCTGAGGTAACTGATAATAAAAATTCTTTAAATGGTTTACTCCATTTCTCTATTTTTTCTAAAATTATCAACTAGTCTTGGCTTCTTGGTCTAAGGGATTAATAATTCTAAGTATTTCTTTCTTATGTTGGATGCTTAAGTCTATGCGTTGTCTTATTTCTCTTTGTAAAATTCTATTGTAATTTGTCTGATTTGGTAACATCATAAATAACTCTGGAAAGTCTGTTAAATGAATCTCATAAATATATCCATATTTCTGATTTTTAATTATATAAAATGTTTCATACAAAGAACAACTAATTAAATTACCATCATTTTTGTCATAATATAAAATTTCTTGTGTAAGTCTTTTATTATGTACTTCAGTCTGTGTCATAAGTATACTAGTTCCTCCTCCTAAAATAGCTTTTGGAATCACTCTTCTTTCTATGTCTGTCATTTATATAGTTTTTTGTTCAGAATACTTTCTTTAATACTTGTTTATAATATTTTATTTCCAAATTAAAAACATCTAAAGTATAAGTTAATCTAACTGGAAATCTGTCTTTTAAATACTGTATTTCTCTTATGCAATAAGTTTAGAAATAAAAAGTCTGGTCTTTAACACTTACTATCATATTTCTTAATATTAAATTCTTTATCTGTTGTTTCCTACTGTGATTTCTATTTAACCAAAGATGTTGTCTAGCAAATTCTTGTTCGGAATTCATGGCGGTTGTATTGGGGAACCTACTTGATCTCTACTACCATAAAATATCAACAAGAAAAATTCAAAGTCATGGCTCTGATACCATTTTTGAGGGCACCATAAACCACGAGAAGGGAGGAGAATGAGATGCTCGACTTTTAGACCGACTTGGGAAAAGAACAAGAAAATAGGCATCATAATCAACCATTCAAACCATCCCATATGCATTACAATCTATAGTATCTGGAGGTATAACAACCCTAGTATAGAGGTTTTCTGAATCATCATATGAGCATTTCCCCTTTAACGGCTTCAACAATTGCCTTGGCAGATACTTTCGAGACCCTAACCTTTTATCCAGAAATTCTATATAAGTTTTATTTTATTGATTCAAAAGGCTACGTGTGAAACCTTCAACACACATAAGAAAAAAGGTAAGGGGATAAGGGGTCTCCTTGCCTAATACCTCTCGAAGAAAAGACTCTCCCTCTCTTCTCACCATTAATATTGTAAGCATAAAAAGCAGTAAAAACACAATATTATCCAATTAATCCACAGGGGACAAAAACCCATTTTTTGCATGATTTTTGCTAAAAAATTCCATTCTACTCTATTATATGCTTTAGATATATCCAATTTTAGAGCCATGATTCCATCTTTACCAGTTCTTTTGTTATTCAAGAAATGTACCAATTTATGGGTAAGGATCAATCACATTATCAAGAATCTGTCT
The DNA here is from genome assembly GCA_025175665.1 of Cinchona pubescens. Lineage (NCBI taxonomy): Eukaryota > Viridiplantae > Streptophyta > Magnoliopsida > Gentianales > Rubiaceae > Cinchona > Cinchona pubescens. The sequence goes on from JANKKI010000394.1 coordinate 995,847, forward strand.
GCCAGGAACAAATGCAGACTGATTTAAACTAACACACAAAGGAAATACCGCTTTGAATTTATTAACAATCACCTTAGTGATAACCTAGTACAAAACATTGCAGAGACTAATTGGTCTATAATGGCAAACTTTAGTGGGGGACTCAATTTTGGGAATTAAAGTAATAACAGTCTCACTTATTGAACCTCAACAGAATACTAGAATGGAAAAAGCTCTTAACTGCAACAATAACATCATTACTAATAATATTCTAGAATTTTTTAAAACACAAAGGCGACATACCATCAGGTTCGAAGCTTTTTGAGGATGCATAGAGAAAACATTATTTATTTCTCCATCTGTTACAGTTTTGGTGAGCTTTAAATTTATTTCAACTGTGATTTTCTAAGGAATACCTTGCAAACTTTGATCCATATTCCCTATCTAACTAGTTGTGAATATTCTGCAAAAATAGTCAGTAACTTACTTTTTAATATCATCTTCTAAACTAAACCAGCTTCCATCCTCTTTCTGCAGATTTGCAATCTTATTCCTTCTTTTTCTATTGGCTACCGAGGCATGGAAAAAGGTAATGTTTTTAGCTTTATCTTTCAACCACATATTCCTTACTTTTTGACTCCAAAATTGCTCCTCCAATTTGTAGGCCTCAACTAACTCTTTCTTCAACTACTCTACCTAAAACTCTTCTTCTATATTGCTCTTTGTCCTATTGCATTCTTCTAATTTTTACTTTAATCTCCTTGATCCTCATTTTTTTATTCAAGTTAAGATTCTTGTTCCACTTTAGGAAAGAGATAAGAGCATTCCTTAATCTTCTGAATTCTAAAAAAAATTAGGAACTATGATGTTGTGTGCCCTATGCCTTTTGGTTAATCTCATTAACTTCAGAAAATTGGAGCCACTTTTTATCAAATTGGAATCTTTTCTTCCCCTTCCTCTATTCAGGTTCAGTATCTACCAACAATACAGAATGATATGAAGCTTGACAAGGAATATGCTTGCAAACTGCCGGATCAAATCTATTCTCCAATTGATGCTCACTAGTACTCAATCCAACCTTTCTTTCACTTCTCTATCCAACTACTAGTTGTTGCACCAAGTCCAAGGGACTCCCTCATACTCCAAATCCACTAGCTCACAATCTCTGATGAACTTCTTGAAACTTCTGAAGTTATGCTCAGGTCAAATCACTCTTCCTCCCCATTTTTCATTATTAGAAATGACATCATTGAAATCCCCCGTGATTGCCTATTTATCAGCCCATAAGAGCTTTCTGTGACTAATTGTATCCCACTACTATTCCTTTCTTTATGCTTAGTGCTTGCATACATACAGATATTCCACCATTGTTCTTTGGCTTTACTGTCCTCAATTAAGGGTTCAATGTTGAAGTTAGTGTGTGACACCTCAATTACCTTGATTTCTTTCTTTCACATAGCTGCCAAGCCACCTGCTATACCTATTGGTTCAACAGTGAAGATTTCATCATAACTCAAAATTCTCTTAACCTTGTCTATCGTCTGCTTTAATTCTTAGTTTCTGATAAAAATATAAAATTCGAGGATTGGAGTCTATTCATCTCCTTAAGTTGGCAAATTGTCAAGGGGCTCTCAACACCTTGATAATTCCACACTATAGCTCTCATTGAAGGTTGGGAGCCCACTTGAGGTTGGACTCCTCCACCTTAGTGACTACAAACATATCTCCACAATTTTCATCTTCTTACCATCTTTAATCCATCCATTCTCAATCTCCCTTTCTTCATCTCTAAGCATGTCTTTCCTTTTGCCATTATCATTTTTAGTTGCTACATTTCCTATAGAGGTCAAAGCCTGCCTGATTTTGTTTTCTCTTGCTAGTCTCTTCCAGGCTTTAGTTTTCCCCTTGTTTTCTTTGTCCCTTTCCTGCATTCTGGTCTGCTGGTTGTTATGTTCCCAAGCATCTACAACTTCTTTAGCAGCACAGCCAGCCTTTTCAGGCTCTGTGTATAGTTCACCATCAACCATTATACTGTCCCCACTCAACTCATTGTTCATTCTGATCTTTCCCTTCTTCTTCTCTTTTAGAAAATTTACTCCACTGAATCTTAAATTCCCAACCCCATCTTGCTTCATGTTGTTTTGTGTATTAACCATTGGGGAACTACCAGCTCCTCTCTCCTGACAACTTATACTGTTATGACCCTTCTTTTCTCACTTTCCTCCCCCACATCCGTTTTCTATATCCTGTCTTTACTTCTTCCCACTACTGGAGAGTTCTATTTTGTGTTTCTATCCTCGATAGCCCACACTGAAACGTTTTCAGATCCTTCTAACTTACCCTTTTTATCCCCATTGTTTCCAGTTGATTGTTGTTTTTCTGAGTTCCTTCTCCCATCTTGATGCTTTATTTGTTGCACATTGTTCTTGTTGGGACTTCGTGGAAAGCTAGCACTCATCCAAGCTCCATATTGGGAATCCTCAACTCCATTTCCATTTAACTCGTGGCACAGTTTCTGAAGTTGCGTCCTACCTTGCCACACTTGTAGCAAAATTTCAAACATTTTTCGTATCTGAACTCAACCTAATACCATTTCTCCTAACCAACGTTCTTTTCATGAGTGGTTGATTTAGGTCTACCTCCACCAAAATTTTAATGTGTCTTCCTTCTCTTCCCCCCCCTCTGGCACAATAACCTCTTTGAAGCTATGAAACACATTATTGGAATAATCCAATTTTTCTGCCAACCTCTTTTGTTAACCAAAGAATAGGAGTTTCCAAATCTGAACCCACATAAGTGTTTTGGTAAAAACCTCAATCTTTTTTCTAACCCTTCCTCCCACAGCAAAATAATCAAAGGAAAATTATCAAAGATCCAGGGCCTGCCCCTACAACCCTATCCAAATCCTGTCTATTACTGAAAATAAACTAGAAAATATTTGGGCCTAATTCTCTTATACTTATTTTCCCAGTTATCTTTCACACAGTGCTAACAAAACATGTAATACCAGTAAAGTTAGTCACCTTATCATAGTGGACTCTCCCTAACGGGCTCATCTTGCACTCTTCCGAACTCCTTCTAACTTCTTCATCAGCCAAATCTACTCCCTTAGTCACTTTTTATGATAATTAAAATTTCTCCCACACTTCCACAAGTTCATCTGCCATTGAGAAAGTATTCCTCAGAACTTCCCAGTTGAAATCACTGCCAAACGTGTTGTAGAGGAGACTACAGGAAAGGGTATAAATAATGCTTTTAGCCAAAATAAAGTGCGATACAGTAACCTCAGAAGAACCAAGACAATGGTAGGTTATCACATAAATAAACCCACTAAAATGGATCTTGATAAATGGTTCTAGTTTCATTGAAATGTGAGGAATCTTTTCACATGCATAAAATAATAAGATGTTAATTATGGATTATCATATTTAAAATAGAATTCAGTGATTTATAAAATCAAAGAAAGATCTAAGAGAAACAAATTTTAGAAAAGTCTTGAGAATTTTAAAAACTTTTGCAATTTTTTGAAAACTGTTCCAACGCTCACACCGCGGGAGACATCCACACTCTTAGAGAGAGAGCCTACACACCAGGTAGGATTGTTGTTATTTTAGATTTGAGAGTTAATAGAGCAGGAAAAATTTTTGTATGGATCCAGTTCACGGTAGGTGGGATGAACACTTTGATCCATATTCATTCACATCACTCTAACTCATTAAAATAAATTTACTTCAAGGTGATATAGATGAATATAATTCAAAGACTTTGATCCATATTCACTCACATCACTCTAACTCATTAAAATAAACTTATTCAAGGTGATATAGATGAATATAATTCAAAGGATCTATTTCACCTATCATAAACTAGATCTATATAAAAAATTTCTCACAGAGTAGAAAGTTATAAACTTGTAAGTTTTCTTCTTTCATCTTCCTAAATCTAACAGCTCAACCATCTCTGCCTACCCACAAACCTTCGCTTGTCATCTACTGTGGGTGACCATTCCTATCTGGTTTAGTTCAAGAGCTTTTGACCAACTAAGACAACTCCAACCTTTGCTTGTGTATGAGGATTATTTACAAACTTTTCAATGACACTCCTAATTCGAATTTTATGCTTCCTCCTGCTATTTCTTAGTTTTAGTGCCTATTTTGTATTAGATTCTTCCTTTTTCTTATCATCCAAAATTTGCACAGTAATTGGTAAACTGAGCTCTTTTTCTTTTTCCTTATTTTTACAATCAGGAAATATTTGATATCTTTTATTTTTGTAATACTACTTTGAGGGAAATACGGCCGGGTTAAATTTATTAAGTTAGTAAACAAAACAATTCTTTTTTTATATGAATATATAGAATATCTCTTAAATTAAATCATTCACCAAGTTATATTACTCGGTTCTATTATTCACCTCGATGGAATTTTTAAGTACGGATTCATATTATAGGTTAACCAGGTAAATAGACCGAATGAAATTAATTTAATTTTAGATTTTCAAAATGATGTTCAATTAAACTGAATAAAAAATCAAACAAGAAAATTAGTTGTTCAATTTGAATTTAGTTTTTAAAAATTAATAACCCAATAATGAAAATTTTTAATTTCATTCGTTTTAGTTTTACTTAAATCGTTATATGTATATTAATTCACACTTTGAGACTACCTTTTTTCTTTAATACTAATCCGTACCTTACCTCCCGGTTTGACTCGAGACGAGCACATTTTCCTCAGTCTTGAATCTTTTCAGCAAATTACCAATAATTGTGCTTCCGATCATACAAAAGTGATACAGTGAAATCTATGGCTTCTTCTTCAAATCCTACAAATTGTGTTCAAAATCGTGTTGATTCTGCCTTGTCGATGCTGAAACAAGAGATTATGGACTCGGAACTGGAATCCCGATTTAGGGAGCTTGATAGGCAAGTCGTTTTGCCACAGGATGCTGATGTTGAGGGTCAGCAATCTCTTTGTCAGTTGCTTAGAAGTCTGATACAACAAATCCATGACTTGGAAGACGGATTGGGATTTCTGTCGACATTTCAACGCTACGTTTCCAAGTCAACTTGCGATGAGCAGAAACTAACGTGGCTGGAGTGGCTCAACTGGAAAATTTTCGGGAACTTTACAGCGTATCAGGATTTGAAACCTGTCTGCGAGAAAATTAAGGTTGGTGAAGAAGAGATTTTCCAGGACCTTCTTCTAAGTTCAGCTCAGAAAATTAAACTGAATGGTCGTAGAGGTGTCGGGCTTGGAGATTGGCCGCAACTGTATTTGTTGGAATTGCTTATAGTGAAAATAGATATCAGAAACAGAAGCTTTTGAAGATGTTGAACGAGTTTGCAAAGATGCTGAGAAAGATCGAGCTATTGAAACAAGAAATTAAAGAAGCTTATGATGGACAGAAAATATCAGAGTTTCAGCTCTCACGTGAAGGAGGTGAATTTAAAAGGTTTCTTGAAGATACACAATGGAATTCCTCCAATCGTAGCTTATTCTATCCTTTTGCCAGGCCTGATTTCGATGAGTTTCTTGCATCTATAAATCGGAATTTCTCCAATCCTAGCTACTTATTCTTCCATCCTCCTCTGTCCTGTAGTCAAGAAATCCAAGCAATTGGAGAGGAGCTTTCCAACTTGAGGCCTTTCTTGAAAAGTCTAGTAGACATTTCCCCAAAAGGTTTCCGTGAAAATTGTGATTTTCAATACTTCATGGACTACGTTGGAGCTATGGTTATCCGAGCAGCATTTTACACGTTTCTTGCTTCTGCTGGGTCAGGAGAATGGATCCAATCACTCCAACAGGCCGGGGTGCGGTTGTCAGAACAATGCTTAGCGATCTAAAGCACAAAATGGACCCTACAACGTCTCCCGATTTCCTGGAAATGCATATCAAACTCTTGAAGATTTTTCAGAGTTACAAGGGTTGTAAGTTTTTTGATAATCTGCTGAATGCATTTGTTACATATCTTGATTGTGGGAGAAAGCGTGTTTTAGTCCATCAGCCGATTATGAACATGATAAGCTTTGTCATTGATAAATATGCACAGCAACCTGCAGAAGTGGACTTGCTAATTTTCATTGCAGAAATTAAAGTACTTGTTAGGGAGGTGAGATCTTTTGAATGCTTGTTATGTCAAGATTGTACAGCTAAATATGATGAGCAACATAGTAGTAGATCAGCCAATTATTCACTATGCATGCAATGTGGAAAAAATCTTTTGGTGTTTAATTTGTTTGCAAAAATATGGTTGTAGGGAGTAAATGGAGGCACAGATTTTTCTCGTGAAGCAAATAGAGAATGGTCAAAAAACTGTAGTAGATATGGGAAAAGTTTTGACCAGGGGGTGAGATTCCTCGGGGAATTTGTTGCAGGTCCAACTGTGGAGAACACAGAAAATGGGAAACAAATCTTCAGGTTCATTGAAACCGTGAGTGTGGAAGCAGCTTCACTTGGAAACTCTTTTAGTCCCATGCCAAAAACTAGTAACAGGGTGAGGACAGAGTGTCTTAAGTTGCTTTTTAAGATATTGCTTTCCAAGTCAGAGTTCCTTCTGGTGGAGTTAAGAAGTGGAAGTGACAATGCAATTAGGATGGCTCCTGTGCATGATCAATTGAAAAGCCTTCATGAGGGGCTGAAATTTCTGAGGGCATTGGTCACTTGGTATCCGGATGATGAATGCATACAAGAAAAAGACACAGTCTTTTCAAATATTAAAGCTGCAGCTGGAGGCGTAATACCCCTCTATGACACATTGACTGCCTGCAATAATTGATTGATAAAGAGGTGCTTGAGAAAGCAAATCCATTGATTACTAAGCCGCTGGATAATATTTCTGTTGTGGAGAGTGAGCTGAAAAAGATGTTTAGCCCTGTCCCAAGGTCTTATTTCCCCAAGGTGAATAGTGGACTATGCTTCAATAATATTCTCCTGGGAAACCTAAGGGAGCTGCTGGACAGAAATGGTGATTCAATTGAAATTATGAAGCATCAACTGGGAGAGATTTTGGACAATTTAGAATTCTTGGGATCTTTCTTGATGAATGTTATAGAGCAAGATGCTGGACAAGAATATCTGATGCATCTTGGTCAAGGTATTACATATGCAGCATGTGAAGCAGAATATGTAATTGAATCATTTGTACTTGTAAATGGTGCTCAGAAGTTGGAGCATTTGGCATGGCTAATTAATTTGCTAGAGAAGGTCAGAATTTTTAAGGTACAAGTAAAAGGATTTCACAAAGAGAAGGCCAAGGAAGATGAAGCCCGCAGTTGATGCCTGTGATTCGGGCCATTCAAGAAATCACAGTCAAAAGACACCTGATGTCAAAGATCATAGCCTTTCTCTTAGGTGGGGACACACAAGGATTCCCAGGGAGACGGCCCAAGATGTTGAAGGCCACAACATTGACAAGAACTTGAGTATGCTATCTCTGGCTAGAACCACAAGAATTGATAAAGTGGTCATAGGTCTTGATGACCAGCAGGAAAAGATAGTTTACCAACTTATACAGAGAGTATCAAAGAAACGAGATGTTGTCTCCATTGTCGGTATGCCAGGAATTGGCAAGACAACTCTAGCAGAAGTGGTATACAACGATCCCAGAGTTACACATCACTTCCATATTCGTGCATGGTGCCGTGTTTCTCAGGTGCATGACCCTATGCAGTTGTTGCTTGACATTTTAGGGCATATGATTGATCTTTCTCAAGATGTCAAGAAAATGTCTGAACAAGATTTACGGGTAAAGCTGAATCAACAATTGAGGGGTAGTAACCTACCTCATAGTTGTGGACGATATATGGAACACTAGTGTGTGGGATGACTTGGGAAGAGTTTTTCCAGATGATGAAACTGGAAGCATGGTCTTGATTACAACTCGTCACCATGATGTGGCTTCTCAAATAAGACCTAATGGTGATGCGCATCAACTTTGCTTACTGTCTGATGCTGAAAGTTGGAAATTATTGCAAATGAAAGCATTTCAGGAAGAATGCTGTCCTAAGGAACTGTTGGAAGTTGGAAAGAAGGTTGCTAAAAATTGTCAAGGTCTACCGCTTGCACTTGTTACAATAGCTGGTTTGCTTCAAAGAAACAGGGAAGAAGATTGGTGGGAAAAAATTGCAAAAAATATAAATGCACATATGAAGTACAATGACATCTTAGGGCTAAGCTACGAATATTTACCAAATTATTTGAAAGCGTGTTATCTTTATTTTGGAACATTTGTGGGTGACAAAGATATTCCCGTTCAGAGGTTGGTTTGGCTGTGGATTACCAGCTGAAGGGCTTGTACAGAAAGCTGAGTTGGAAAGCTTAGAGGATGTTGCTGAGCGTTACTTGATGGATCTGATTGGAAAAAGCCTTGTGATGGTTGCTAAAAGAAGATCCAATGGTGGGGTCAAAGAGTGCCGTGTTCATGATATGCTGCGAGAGTTTTGCCGATCAAAAGCTGAAGAGCAAAACTTTTCGCTGCTACTAACCAGAAATGATGAACCCTATGCTTCTTTTAACCGTTTAGATGATGTTGCTGATTTTGATTTCTATTCTCCTTCAAGTTCAATAGCATATGAGGTACATCGGCTATGCATTTGCACAAAGAGAAAGCACTTTGTTAAGTCAAGGCCTTTTAGCCCATGTACTCGTTCCCTACTGTTCTATGCCACCAGTGAAAAGCATCCAACACTCACCTGTGACATCTCATTCATATCTCACAATTTTAAGCTTCTTAGAGTGTTGGATTTGGAGTGCATCAATTTGGGTAACTCCTTTCCCAGTGGTGCAACTAGTATCATTGGTGCTATTGAGGTATTTAGCTATTTGTGGGGAAATAGATAGTGTACCATCAACAATAGCTAATCTTTGGCACCTCAATACGTTTGTGGTCAAGGGATTAAATGTCAAGGTCAGATTACCAGGTAGTATCTGGAGGATGGCAAGGTTGAGGCATATTCATGTAACTGATTGTGCTAATTTTGACATGCCAGAACATGAGCTTGGTGGCTCCTCTCAATTACATAATCTGGTAAGACTTTCCTTGCTGTGTTTTTCTTATGCTGAAGACACAGACAAGATATTAAGGCGGATGCCCAATCTTCGAAAGTTGACATGCATATTTTTTGAACCATTGGATTATTCTGGAAATCAGTATCCTAGGTTGGACTTTTTAGCTCAGCTTGAATCAATGAGATTGCATCACATTGGGAGGGCTCGTGAGATTGGAGGCTTCAACTTCCCTTCAAATCTAAAGATATTGACTCTGTCAAACTTTCGCCTTCCTTGGGATCAAATTTCAGCAATTGGGAGACTGCAAAACCTTGAGGTTCTCAAATTGCTGTCTAAAGCCTTTGAGGGGAAAAGATGGAACATGATAGAGTTTCCTCAACTAAAATTCTTGAAATTGGAATCTTTGGACATTGTTGAATGGAATCTCTCCAGTGATCACCTTCCAAACCTTCAGCAATTGGTATTACAAAGGTGTAATCGTCTTGAGGAGGTGCCATATGCTTTTGGAGAAATGCCTACCTTGCAGGTGATTGAAGTGCAATGGTGCGCAAAATCTGCTGAAGCGTCAGTGAGAAAATTTAAGGATGAAGGTATTGAGGGGCTCAAGGTCCTTATCAATGATTCAAAATCTTCAGATTTCATATGATCCTTGTAACTGTGGCTTCACCCAAAGTAAGTAAATGATAACTCATTGAACTTTTAGCAATTTACTTCTGATTGGATATATTTTTCTCATGATACTTCCTATCAAATTGATTTATCAGTTCCTTTTGAACTAGCAAATCAATTTTCATGGACCATTTGGAAGATGGTTATTATTGACGTGTTGAAATGAAATAAACTTTTCATTTTCACTTGATCATATCAGCTCTGGGAAATCTTCATTGAACTTGCACTCATTCTGCTTAAGTATTTATTTTGAGTTTACCTTGCCTACCATTTCCGTCAAAAGTATTGCCCTGGGATAGTGCATTTCTTGAGCTACTGAAGAATTTATCATCGGCCAGTGAAACTGTAGGAATTAGTGCACTGATGCATCATAGGAATTTTTTTGCTGGCAACTTTACATAAAACACATAATGTGAAAAAATTACATATAGTGACTCATTTGTGTTTTAATGAGAAAAGGAGGCATGGTTAGAGATATATAAGGAATATAACATAACTGTGTTGAAACTTGAAACTCTTTTTTTCATTTTACTTAACAAAAAAATATAAAAATATATATATTTGGCAAAAATTGTAAGGCACAGCTAAGGGTGAAGAATGAGAGAACAAGGAACTCACTTGCTATCATCCTTTGGAACTGGACCCTTAGAATTCTCGGTATAAATGATGTCCATAAATAATTAACTGTATGGCTGTTGAAAATTACTTAGCCATGATATAATGTTGACCTGGAGGAAATGGTTTAAGATAATTTCAGGAGTGTTACCGTTAAGGTAATAAACCAGAGGAAACCGTCGTACTTCACTTCCTGCACAACATGTTGCCTCCTAACTCTGTTTCTGGCAGCTTGTGCAGTTTTCTCTTTACCTTGGAAGTTGAAAAAAAGTTGCTACGTGCAAGAGAATTTTCCCATTTTTTTCCAACGTAAATCATACCGCTTTCACTGAAACAACTATATGTTTAGAATAGGTAAAAGGACAGAAATCTATAATATTTTTCACTGTGGAAAAGGAGTGGTGACAATAGTATCAGGTACATTTTTCTAAAATGTCAAATGTATCGAGATGATTTGCTGAAGCAATGGAGCTCCTTTTGTGGACAGACTAACTAAAAGTGGAACTCTCTTTTATGTATTCTTTGACATTTTAGTTTGAACCTAAAAACTTGGAGTCTGTTTAATATTACATCCTCTTTTTGCAAAATTCTTTTTTGTACTTATTGGTATTAATGCCATTTAGGTTTCACCCATCCATATGGTGATTAGCATAGTCTACTGTACTTTAGATAGGTTGGATTGTCATCCAGCTATGTGAACCATTTAGAAGTCTTGAGCAACTTTAAAATAGGTGGCATGGTATAATAATAGATATTCTCTCAAGAGGAGGTAGCCTGGTTTTAATTTAGCATATTTTCCTCTTATACTCTGATCCAGATTCATGTTCAAAGGTACCTAAAAAACTGCTGCATTGTGCAGAATATTCTTCTGGTGACATTATAGGACAGAAAAGGGCTGGCAGGGAGGAGTTTGAAAGACTTAAAATACCAAACAATGTTAGCCGGCACAGCTTGAGAATTTGGCAGAAGTCAGATATCTTCGTGGCTACTGCTCTGCTAGGTAAGGCAAATATAGTCGCAGAAGGAACTCCAATGCATGCAAGCTGCTTGTAATTCAAATAGGGGGCTGGAGGAGGAAAATTTCTTTACTAGTCACTCCGCAATGGGGCTGGAAGTGGAAAAATTCTTTGCTATTCACCTTGCATTACGAAGTGAGTGGCCAAAACTTATTCCTGGAAGTGTGTGCTTTCTCAATAAGACTTTGAGAAAAGGTTGAAAGTCAAAATTTGGAGTAGCCCTTTTAGTTGAATCGATTGAACATGCTTTTACCAAATTAGTATACTGATTCTGAGAGTATTTGAAGATTCAATGGATAGATATTGAATTCAAAAAAATGGGATCCACTATGCATCTTTCAAATCCTTTTGTTGCTTTGAGTTAAGTGCTTGTTTAACATCAATTTGTTATGGATACATGGAGTTTAGACCTAAGAGGTGACATGCCGCACTACAAGTAAATCAATTTTTTGTGGCAAGCATTATTAGGGGACAAGATATCATTTCTAACCATTTCAATTATCAACAAGAAATTACATTAAATGGATCCCCACTTGGTCTATCAATTTACTACAATAGTTAGTCTGGTGTAATGTACTATTGATACAAAGCAACAAAAATTGCCAAATGAAAAGCCTAGTCATCTTGGAATTGTTGTCAACGAATATTAAGTTTTTAGTGGTGGTTACTAGCTACAAGATATAGAGTTTATGCAGGGCATGCGAATGTAGAAGCGACAAGGAGGATAGAATAAACAAGAATAACTCTTCACAATACGCGGTTTTCCCAATTGTTGTGGCAGATTGGGGTGTAAATAAACACAAACAAGTCAAATAGTTTAGTGTTCAAATTTGTTTGATTATTTTAACGCGTTTGAAATTTTATTTAAATTTAGCTTGTTTAGTTTTCTAGTAGGATGTAAATGAATTTTTATCAAGTCCAATTCGAATCGAATTTGAGTAAGTTAGAATTTTTATATATAAATTTAAAATTTTACTTCAAAATTTTTTACCTTATCGAATCAAGATGCCCCTGTCTTGACCCAAAAAAAAAAAAAAAAAAAATTCAAAAACTTTTCTTGAGGTTTAAGTTAATTTTACTTAGTACCCTTGAATTTTAAAAAATATCACTTACCACCCTTATTTCAAACTTTTTGTAATATTTTCAGCCCATTCTTTTAAAAAATTAATTGAAGTGGGGAGAGACTATTTTACTCTCAATTTTACCCCTAGGGCAAAGCTTTCATTGATTAAAATGGTTGGAAGAAAAGGAAAAAAGGTATAAAATAATTATTAACAAATAACAATAGATTGTAACTATTCATATCCTTCACCACCAATTAATTTCAAAAAATATATTTTAATTATTTTTTATTTTACAAGTTAATGATTTTCAAAATAAAATATCAATAATATTTTTTATTATTATATATTATGTACACTTACGTATTCTAAATTTTTATTCAAAACGATACATACAAACACATTAATACATTCTAATTATTAGTAAATAAGTTGGCTAAAAACTTTATAAAAAAATTCATTTACTTAATTTTTAAGAGTTTGTGATTTTCCAAACAAATTCGAATCATATTTGTTTTCTATAATATATGAAAATTTTTTATGTGTTCAAATTTTTGTTCAAATCAACACACACTAGCACATTACATAACCATATTTTTTTTGTAAATAAATTTTTTTTGTAAAATACATATTTCAATTTCAAGTTTTGATTTATAAACAAAATAGTACTAGTTATATTTATTTATTATATAATATGATGTGTTTCACGTATTCAAAACTTTTATTCAAATCGATGCCCAAAAATGCATTAATATGCGCAATATTTTCATAAATTTACTGGCTAAAAATTATCAAGAGGATATTTTTTTTATTTACGAGTTTGTGATTTTCTAAATAAAATACAAATTATATATTTTTATGTGGTGAAGATTTTTATTAAAACACATAGAAGTAATCAAATTAATACATTCACATTCTTTTTTTAAAAATAAGTTTATAAAAAAATTATTAGAAACTAAAAGAATGTCAAGTATTCACAAAAATTACCAAAAACCTCAAAAGTGGTTTTTTAAACTACTCTTTCGTAATATGGGTAAGAAATAAGGGGCATAAATATTATTTCATGCATTTTAGTACCATAAAAGGACCTATTGGCAAGAGAAAAGAGATAAGTGATATTTTTAAAAAATCAAGAGTGCTAAGTGATATTAACATAAACCTCAGAAAGACTTATAAAATTATTTTAAAAAATTAACAAACACTAAATTTTATTTAAATTTAATTTAATTATGATTGAATTAAATCCGAACGACCTTTTATTGAATCGAATTTAGTTGGAATATTGAGGTATTTACTTCATTTGCAGCCTATTGGCAGAGCCAAAGAGCAATAAGTGTTATTTCCTCCTAACGAGGATATTGGTGATGTTTTGATTGGAGAGATGATGCTCGATGGTGGGTGGATCGATGGAATCGATTTTGGGAGAAAATTGAACTTCTATCAGAAGAATATGTTTATTTTTGGTTCAGATTTAAATTATTTGACACCTAAAATGCCCATGAAGTATTAAAACATGGAAGAGGTAAATTTTGTAATTTTACTAAAGACTACGTATGTTTTTTATAATTAGTATGGGTATACTTACCTTGCAGGTTTGAAAATACTAATTATTTAATTTTTATTGTTATGAATTAAAAAGTAAAACATGTTTGGATATACTGACTGTTTGATTTTTTTTAATTCACTTAATTTTTTACTTATATGATTTTTGTTTCAACATTTAACTAAATCAAAAAAAATTTATAGTTCGTCTGAATTTAGGAAAATATTTGCTTATGGGTAATTTTTATACATTTTTTTTAGATATACTTTGTTGGAAATATAAAGGATTTGTTTAGTTTAATAGTTTAAACAATTTCATAAAATCTAAATAATTATTTCTTATAAAAAACACATTTACCTTGCAATTTTTAGTTTATTTTTTCGATTGAGAATTATTGAAGCATTCTACAATAAGTTTATTGGTACTTTAATTAACTTTAAAAATAAGAATTTGAAGTTTAAAATATCATCAAATTGGAGTACAATACATGACAGAAAACATATTAAAATTTATTATTATATCTATTATATAAGTTTAGTAATCAAAGAGGATAGTGTAGTTTGACAAATGTTGACAATTAATAAAATTTATTAAAACCCTTTATTTTATTTAATTATTCAAATTCTATCCTAACAATTTTGGATTTATCAAGTGCATTAGAATATTTTATTATTTTTTAATCCACGTACCTCTCTTGGAACCAACGTGATGAAGGAACCCTTTGTGTACAAATAGTAAATAGTAATTTCTAATTTAAGAGATAAAATCTCTCTTAAATATACAATTTGTACAACTATAAGAATTATATCAAGAAAATATATTTAAAAAAATATGAAAAATAGTCACCAATATTTAACAATTCACGGCGTCAAATTTAGTAACTAGTTGATTATGTTAAAGCTATCAATTTGTATAGTAATAAATTAAAAGGTAGATATTCAATATTATAACTTTTACTTATTTAAAGTTGGTAGAATGAGATCAACAACTACAATAGCTATCAACTTGTATTGTAATACTTCAAAAGTAATAATAAACATTTAATATTTAGATTTTATTAGATAAAGTACACTTTAGTTAAATTTAATTTGTAACTTATTTGATATCCCTACTTTTACTATGTAAGTTATACAGTTATTAATGTATAACATTTGATATTTATAAGTTCAAAGACAATAAAAATAAATTTTTGTAAGAGAACAATAATTATCTATTAAGAATTTAGTAAAATGCACGAATGGTCACCAAATTATATATTGTATACAAGGTCACTAAATTACTACCTCCGTCCCATTGAATTTGTCACTGTTTAATTTTTTTGGTTAACACATTAAAGTTTCATACCTCGATCTTATATAGATTTCTTTAACTTTTTAAAATTTTATAATTTGTGTATGTTAGTATTTGATATAAATTTCACTTTTGTTGAATAAATGTTATTAAAAATCGAATAAAGTTAAATAAATCTTGTATTAATTACAAAATTACTCTGTTTGACCAAAAAATCAAAAAAAAAAAAAAATTGGGACGGAGGGAGTATTTGTTTTGCAACTTTGGTCACTGAACTACCTTAAATGTGTGTCTGGAGTCACTAAAGTATTTATTTTGAAAATTTGGTAACTAAACTATCTTAAGTGTGTGTTTCTTCTATTTCTGGAGTGATTGCATACACACACGTAAGGTAGTTTAAGGACCAAATTTGCAACGGAGTGACTCCAAACACACATTTAAAGTAGTTCAGTGACCAAATTTGTATAATAAATAGTTTAGTGATCTTATATGCAAGAACTTAATGCTTTGGTGACTATTCGTGCATTTTGCTCTTAAGAATTATAGCTAATATAATTTAAGAACAAATTTTTTATTATAGGAAAATCATAACTTAGATTAAATATGTGTTAATTATTCAATGTATGAAAATGGAATTGAAAACAAAGTAAGAATTGCAAAAAAAGAATTATGTCCTTTCAAGAAAAATATTCTTAAAATAGATGTAGATCAAATTTTTCACCCCCTTTCCTACTCATCCAATCAATTTAACAATAATAAAAAAGATAGGTTCGACATTATATTTATTTTTTAGTATACTACGCAGAAACCAAAATATTTGCATAATGTGAACAACGAATCTCTTTCATCATTACAAAATTTAGACAACGACATTAGAGACAATATAAATGGCATTGAAAGAAGAAATATGAAGAAACAATATCTATGAAGGATGATGTATTTGTTAATTCAAACTTAGATGGCCTTGAAACTTTAAACCAATTTTATGTCTTCTTTGTTCTTTTATTTTTTATTTTTTCCTTTTTTGTATCAAAAATAGAAAAAGATTTCAAAATTATTCTCTCAAAGATTCCAAAAGTTTTATACGTGATAAGTACTACTTTTTTGTTTAAAGACAATTCCTACTATTATTTAACTTAATTCCTAATTTTAAAAAAGTTTTACTTCCATACTTGTATAATTTTTAAACTCATCCTTAAAAAATCAGGATATCAAATGGAACTTTCTATTCTGCACCAAAAAACTTATTCTAACAGTAAAGTAATCGTTAAGATTAAAAACATATTTTAAAATTATGTGCCTTTAAAATGTTAATAGTATTTTTTGTAACGAAGTACAGTTTGCAGGGCAAATTAGAACAAATTTTTAATTTCAAGGGTTCAATTGATAATCTTTAAATTTTAGGGGCCATATTGAAACATTTGTTTCAGTTTTGAGGGCAAAATTAAGACTTTTTGAATTTGGAAGACTATATTGGAATATCTTTTTAATTTGGATAGTCAAATCAAGATCACTTTAATTTAAAATGTCATATTGATATTTTTGCTTAATTTGAATGGTGAAAATGGTATTTTAACTCTTTGGAAATAATAGAACATTGTTTTCCTTTATTTGTCAAACGAATTTTTCTTTTTCTTTTAATAGTTTTTAATAAATTATTAGTTTCTTTAATTACATATAATTGTTTTCTAGTCAAATAATGTATTCACTTTCTGTCCTATATATATGTTGATAATTATCATATGCATAATTCTATTTAATGAAAAATTTTATTTCATTGTGTAATTTTCTTGATAATTTTTTTTAGTATTCATCTTCAATTTCTAATCTATCCCAAAATTCTATTCTATGAGAAAATTGATTTCAATCAAATGTAATTCTAAATAAAGTATCAAAAAGTTAATTTTTATTTCATGTGTACCTTTTTAGGATTTTTTTTTTCTCTTTAAGGGTCCAAAAGTATAGGTGAAACGTGTAAATTTATTTTTCAAGTAAATTTTATATTTTTATTATTGCTTGATTTCTAAAACCCATCCCAAAGAAATGTTTCTTAAACTTCTTTAATTTTTGAAATTCATTCCTAATATTCTATATATTACATAAGGAAAATTATTTCAATCAAATTTATTTCATAATATGAAGTTTTAAAAGTAGATTTTATTTATTCTTTTACTCTTTGAGGAGTATTTACATAAATAGGTTGAAAAATTATAAAAAAGACATTCAAGTTGGGAATATAACAAAGTCATTAAATTTCAAAGTAAGGGTAACTTGAGAAAGAAAAACCAGAACTAAATCAAACTTCTTCATTCATTATAATTTATATTCAATTAATTTTTTTATAAATATATTTAATATTCATCTTTTATTTCTAAATCTATCCTAAACTTCTACTCTACGAGGAAATTTGTTTCAATTAAATTTAATTCTAAATATAAATCTAAAAGATTTAGTTTTAATTATTGTGTACCTTTTGAGATTTTTTCTCGTTAAAGGTCTAAAAATAAAAATGAAATATATAGATTGATTTTTGAAGTAAATTTTATTTTTTGGTTATTGCTTGATTTCTAAAATCTATCCACATAAAATTATTTCCTGCTCTTCTTTAATTTTTAAAATTATTCCTAATATTCTATTATATAAAGAAATTTATTTCAATCGAATTTATTTTCTTATATGAAATCTTAAAAGTAGATTTTATTTTCTCTTTTACTCTTTGAGGAAAATTATTTACATAAATAACCTAAACAATTATGAAAAAGACATTCAAGTTTAAGAATATAACAAAATAATTAAATTTTATAGTGAGAGTAATTTAGAAAAGAAAACCTGAATCATTAAATTATATTGGTTCTTTTAATATAGTATAGATATAGATTTACACGTGTACCAAACACTTCAAATAATAATAATATGCACAAAACCTCAGCTTTGAAGCGTAATTGTAAAATGTTCGAGACAGAGCTCGAAAACCAGTTCAAACATGCGAGCTTGAAACGAGCATTTAATTGTCACCCTAATTGTTACTAACAATCGTGGAGTTCAAGACACTAATATACTACTCTAATTGAAGCCATTGATGATACACTAATCATACATAGAAAGGTGTTGCCTCGTATTAATGGCAGTGCCAACCAAAGATCAAATCTATAAATAGCCGGTGGAGGGCTCCTCATTTATGCTAACTAATTTCTGTCCATTTTCTATCTCGTCTTTAACCTCCCAGATTTGCCTCGTGGCCTCTAGCAGTTCAGCTAGCTCTAGGAAAAATAATCCAAATGGTCCATCAAAAGTTCTGGCAGGCCAACAAAGACACGAAAAATAATGATCAAAATATATGGCAGGTGGAAAAACATATAGACATTTTGAAGCACTCCTAATCCAAGGATCGATAATACTGTTAGTAAGCCCTCTCCATTATGTTTCAATTTCGACAGGGATAATCTTCACGGCAGCAGCTATTAGCATTCCAAGAAATCCCAAGCAAACACTAGCAAACCACTGCTGCCAAGTGAGAGGGGAAGTGTTTGCAAAAGTACCAAGGAATTCAACAATAATGATTTGGAAGAGGACTGTGCAACTGATAACTGCGACAAAGATATCGTTCTTCAGTATGCCTTTGAAGACATTTAAGTTCTCCGTTTCTCTGGAGCTAATCACATTGAAAACCTGGAAGAGAAATAATGATCAATTTGAATTAAATAAAATAAGGAATTTCAAGCAGAGTTCCAGAAGTCATGGACTAATCATAATAATCAGGATGTATACTGCCAAAATTTTTAGCCCTTCCCATTGCTGTCATTGTGTAGGTTTATGTGGACAGCGACAAGAATTTTACTTCAAACAAAAAGTAGGAGACGAAATCCAATTTTACTACTATAAGACATACAGGTGATTGTCCACATTTTAAATCAACAGGGACTAAGCACTTGCATGTCATCTTATACTTGTACCAAAAGTTCTTATATTTACCTGACAAAAGACGAATGTGTTGAAAACGAGGGTATTCAGAATCAAATCAGCATCAGAGCCATCAAGATGGAAAACTGATTTTCCTGATACCTGAAGGTACCATAGGATAACAAACTGATACATTGACTGCCCCAAGATATTCCTCCACATGACATTGCTAATGAAGTTTCCTTTCCTTGCTACTGGAGGCCGCTTCATTAAGTCATCATTTGGAGGTTCAGTCGTTAAAGCAAGAGCTCCCAGCGTATCCATGATGATGTTGACACCTCCCACAGAAGCTGGACAGCAGTGAGAGAAGCATTACCTGATAATATTCCATAATGCCAGCACAAAAAGCAAAACAAATCAAAATAGCCTTATCTTTTATAAGAGGCATCTCAGATGGAGACAGACAAAAACATCTACCTGTCAAAGAGGCTGAAGAAAAGTTGACAATCAGGACAACCACATTTATAGTCAACTGAAACTGCACAAACTTTTGAATGTTTTCATAAACTGAGCGCCCCCATTTGGCAACAGTCACAATTGTGGAGAAATTATCATCAAGAATAATGATATCAGCACTCTCTTTAGCTACCTGGAATCATAGAATAAGTAGAGCAATATGTCAAGCTAAATGCCTACCTACATTCACTTGCACAGTGATAAAAGGAAATATATGAGCAGACCAAACTGGAAGTAACATTGGCTTGATAGAGGCATGAAATTTAAGTTTCATTAATTTTTTTTTTTGGAGGGGGGGGAAAAAAAAAAAAAAAAAAAACCTCTTAATTATGGATCAGAGCTAAAGTAGGACATATTTGGTGAATAAATGTACTTGCTGCAAAGTGAAGGTCGGTCTCGCAATAGAAGCTTCAAAAGACAGGATCATAAAAATATTTGTGTTTAAAAATCAACCTACAAGGCAATTTGAACTCCAAAATGAAATAATGCCTGATAGGAAAACCGTGACAATAATTCATGAATGTATCTTGATAGAGTAAGATCAATGCCTCCGCCACATTAACCAGGAAAATTTTAAAGAAAAATCAAGTAAATCCTGAATTGCAAATTTCATAAAACGGCTATTAGACTAACGATGCTCTATCAATCTGAAAGTTGAGCAGTGAAACATGCACATGAACAAAACATGAGAGTTGCAGAAATGTGAACGTTTAGATTGGAGCACCCCCTATCGGCAAGAAGATGAGAGGACACTCTTAAGGTGGTTTTTCATGTGCAAAGACACGACCTTTAGATGCGCCTATCAGGCGGGCAGCATGATATTAGAGAGGTTAGTCAAGGTAACCCCTCCAAGGGATAGATGAAGACCGAAAAAGACATGGTGGGAAACCTATAACAAAGATATAGCGATTCTGGAAATTGATAAGGATCTTGTTCATGGTAGATTGCCATTGCATAGAAGGATAAATTCCGCCGAATGTGGAAAATAAAGTTTGGTTGTTGTTTTTATTGTTTAAATAAATTCTCGATTGATCAACTGGTGATTCAAACAAGTGATGTTTGACACCGGGAAGGTTCCCTCCTTGGGCCTATTAAGCATTCTATAAACTCAACATATGCCCATGTTACTTCCACTTCTAATAGAATGTTCAATGAGCCAACACAAATTCTAAATTAGCACTCGAGAGGGGTTAGCAATGCAGTTCTAGAAATTGTTAATAAAACATTGAATAAGCTGCACCTATTTGCTGGTTAAAAACATAGCCGGATTTAATCATCACCTCAGTTCCAGATATGCCCATGGCAAGCCCGATATCTGCTTCATTAAGTGCCAGAGTGTCATTTGCACTGTACCATCTCCAGTCACAGCAACAACATCTTGGAATTTTGTGCGCAAATGTCTTACAAGCGTCTGCTTATCAATTGGTGAAGAACGAGCCAAGACCTGTCAAAAAGAAATGCATCAGATAGAAATTCAAGCCCATATATTTTCTCCATAGCATTCAGCAGTTGCATGAAGCAAATTAGAGTTGTCAAGGAAAGCAAACAGCCAGCCCCAAATGATAGAGCATTATTTCTTCATCGCAAGGCAGACATGGGGAGTTTTCACCATTAATAGGTTAAAACACCCTATCAGATTCCCAAGCTTAGCCTAGCAATTGGAGTAATAAAGATCCTATAAAATACTAGAAATGCATGCATTAATAATCTGTTATCGATGATAGTAAAAGTTATATCATGGATATCAAGGACCACTTACATGATACATCAATATTCAGAAAAGAAACAAGAGGACTGGATAGTCACCAAGAATGCACCTGCAATTTAGGAATGATTTCATGCAACTCCTGCCTCACTTTTCAGTCGAAAGTCGGGGCCTTCAATTGCTATGCCATCATCAGTCAAAATCCCACACTCTCCAGCAATTGCCTTGGCAGTGTTTATATTGTCACCTGTGACCATCCGCACAGTAATTCCAGCTGACCTACAAATTGCAACAGATTCCTTAACACCAGGACGGACAGGATCTTTAATACCTACAATTCCTATACAAGTATACCCCTCAAAGGGGATGAGGTTTTCAGCCGAAAATTCACTTCCAATTTCCTTATAAGCAAAGCATAGAGTCCGAAGAGCTTCAGAACTAAATTGTTTAATCGTATCTTTGAGATGATTAATGGATGCTTCATCTAGGGGAACAACCTCTCCTTCATTGTTCAGGACCTTGTCACATGAGGCCAAAATTTGTTCAGATGCACCTTTACAGTATGCTGTGAAATCTCCTTCCTGAAGCTGCAAAACCACACCCGTTCGCTTCTTCACAGAGTTAAATGGTTCAACTTTCACAAGTTATTAGTTGCTTGTCTCTCAGCCTGAAAATCCCCACCAAGTAAAAGACCAAATTCCAAGAGTGCGGTTTCAGTGGGTGGTCCCAATATTACCATTTTTCCAGCTTCACTCTTTACTACCTCTCCCCCAGTACTGTTGAAGATAGATTGAAGCAGAATTTGGACAGCAGAATCAGGAATTTCAGAGCAGAAACTAGAAGGCTCCAAAGAGCTAAAAACTTTGCCGCAGATGCATGTTTTTACAACAGTCATATGGTTAGTAGTTAGTGTACCAGTTTTGTCACTGCAAATAGTTGTGACAGATCCCATAGTCTCACAAGCAGCCAAATGACGAGCTAGAGCTTTATCGTTCATCATCTTCTTCATGGCAAAAGCTAAGCTTAACGTGACAGCTAAGGGTAAACCCTCAGGAACAGCAACCACAACAATTGTAACTGCAGTAGCAAAATATTTAAGAATTTCGAGGGCATCATCTACAGACCAGCTCCACTGAGACCCTTCTCTTACTTATTTCCGGCTAAACAATCCTTGTGCAAGGACAGAAAATGTGTTAACAGCAAAAAATAATCCTATTTTTCCAATAATGTTTACTACTCCATTCAACTTCACTTGCAGTGGTGTCTCATCATCTCCTCCGTCACTGAGGGTGGCCATCAATTCACCCCACATAGTTCTCATTCCAACAGTAGTAACAAGCATTTTGCAGGATCCATCTTGCACCTTAGTTCCAGAGAGGAGAAAAGGATTTTCTGAAGTAACACTAATGGGTACACTCTCTCCTATTAAGCTCGATTCATCTATCAACAAAGAGTATCCTGAAACAAACAGTCCATCAGCTGGGACCTGATCTCCAATAGCAAGGTGAACAATATCACCAGGAAGTAAATTATCCATTGAAATTTTTTTTCTGCATCCATCTCTAGTAACCTGAACAGTAATCTGTTTCCTATCCTTATCCAAATCCTTAAACTGTAAAGATTGTTTATAGTCACTAGTCGCATTGATGAAAATCTTTAACAAACAGGATACTGAAAATGATTCCTAGTCCATCATAAGCACCCAATGGCCAGCCCTCAGTTGCCATCCCAAGAATCAAAGAGATAAGTGCACACACAAAAAGAATCATAAGTGTCTTATCCTGAAGAGCTTCCCGTACAAAAAACCAGAAACCCTTCGCAGGGCTTTCAGTAAATTTATTAATTCCATAAATTTTTTTTCTTCTATCAACCAAATCATCAGAAGTGCTAATCCCCTCAGTAAGTGACGTACAGAGTTTCCTCCCAATACCTTCAATCCCACCATGAAACTTCAGTATCTTTGAATTATGCCCTATAACAATGGATCTTAACTCATCAGCACATATTTGAAACTCTGCAGGTTTGACTTCCTCTGGTACAGGGTAGCTGCTGCCTGCAGTTGTTCCTTTACATTTGGAAAAATTTAATCAGCAAAATGAACAGAAAAATATCATGCTCCAAATCACAATCTCTAAGCATTATACCTTCAATGAATTGTAGAAGCAGCTTTTGAGACCAATTTTGCAACTTCAAGCTTCTCCTACAATATTTCAATACACAGAAGACATAGTTGCATACTTATTTTCCAACAAGTTTTCTACAAGGAACCGTTTAGTATGCACACAAACAACCATCTGCACATCAGTCAGTCTGAGCTAGAATTATCAGGAACCGAGACAAGTTTTAGTGGATCACTTTCCTAAAAAGCGTGATTTTGAAATTTCTTAAACTATGAAATTGTGAAGCAAATGCATAGATCATCCCTATCTTTTGACCCAGAAAAAAAAAAATTAAATAAATAAAACATCCTTCTGGAACATCAGGAGGCAATGCAAATTCAGCCCATGATTTCTGAAATCCTTAAAACTACACAATTTTGATCGTCCACTTACCTACACATTCTGTCTAACACATTAATTTCCAAATACATGTATAACTGAACTTTAACAACTTCAGTTCCAGAAACATAAAGAATAGAGAAAGCTAAGTAAGCTGAATTTACGGAATTAAGCTGATGCTTAAGTATGTTAACATGTAGATTAGTTATGGTTATTGTCTATATCCATTTTATTTACCTTATTAATTGTGTAGTTAGTTATTATCTATATTCGTTTTATAGTCCACATTCATTGTATATGTATGCGCAGGGGCGGATCAGGGGTGGGAAGGGGCGGCCGCCCAAGATGTTCAAAATTATGTCTTTCTCCTCTTAAAATTTTTTAAATTATTATTACACTATTATAAAAATTAGATTTTCCGTCAAAAAATTATAGAGAATATAAAAATTATTCTCTATTAATGTATTTATTTAGTATTATTCCTCGAAAATATATTATTTTTCTTGGTATTTTTTTTTATAAATTTTAATCACGCCCTTAAAAACTTAGACATTATCCCATTAAATTTTACAAAAATCATAAAAATTGTCTCTCCAAAAATATGTACATACAATTTTTGCACTCCGTCCCTGTGTATGCGCGTATTATAAATATATAATACTTGAACACCAATTTAGCTTATGAATATACACACAATTTGTTATGAATATATACACAAACTCCGGGTCAAAGACAAAAATGTCTAGTACTATTTACTAACAATTGCAAGCAGGGTGAGGTGGAAATTGGAAAACCTGATTGGAGCGTCGGAGCTCTGCAGCTTCATGGCGTTTGGAGAGATCAGCCGTGAATCGAAATCTTCGTTTCCGATTCTTGACGAGTCTGCACAAATTTCTCCATCTCTGTAGCGCTTCTTCCGATGATTTCTTCGGCGGCACCTCAAAGTTATCCTTCAAATAGGACTCCATATCTCTCTCTGTCTGTCTACTTCACTAAAAAGACCCCAATTTCACTTCATTTTACAAAACATTTGCAGTTCAACAACAAAAGTATACGTATAATATTGGAGGCAGTTCAGCTCCGATATTTCTAGATTTTGGTTTTAAGCAATTAAAATAAAAGGAGCAATGAGTATATGACTTTTCTTAAACAGGAACTCACGCGGAAATGATAACTGATAATGGAGGGAAGTAGTAATTTAGTAATGTTGGTCGACATATAAACGAAAACAAAAAAAAACTCAAATTGCTTTTACTCCGGCCGAAGATTAAATCAGTCACCATCGAACAAATTACCTTTTAATAATAATAATAATAATGATTTTTTTCCCGTAATTTTTTTGTCTTGAAAAAATAATATTAGATAATAGCAAGTGAACTAGAGAATTTTGCTCGGAATTGATTTATTTATTTGTGGCGGTATATTTACATGAAAATATTAGAATTCTACTACCTCTATCTTATAATTTGAGTCATTTTTTCCAAAATTCATATTGGTAGTGGGGTTGTTCAAAATAATCTGTTGATTAGAAAAATTGATAAAATTGGTCTATTCCGAATTGTAAAAAAAAGATTATTCGAAACGGGTCAAATAACTGGTTCGGAACTGAACCGGTCCATATACAAACATGTCAGGTACCGATTGTGTAATTTCACCTAATATAACTAGATTTTTCTCTTCATATGTTCATAGCTTATTGATTTATTTGTAACTATAAATTTGCTTAAAGGGATATTTGATAATTCAAGTTTTTTTTTTTTTTTTGATAATTTGCAATAAATATTTTGGGACAATAAAAAATGAGAAACATGATACTTTCAATGGGACGGAGAGAGTATCAATTTGAGTTCCTATCTATATTGTATTATTTAATTTACTAACTTTGTGTCTGAAAACATTTTTTCATGTAAAGTACAAATCTTTTATCTATTATTTGTTAATTTTCATAATTAATTTTTGATTGAATTTTTTAGCCAACCAAATACCAATAGAATTCATAGTTAACTTATAGACTAAGTTCGAAACTTTTGGCTTTCTAATTTATGTGAAATCTATTTTGAAAATTTTTATTATAATGCTACTTTCTTTGAATATATATAAGTATGATTTTTAAAACCACATTTGAAAAGGAATTTATGTTTCTTACGTGAAACTTTTGACACAAGTTTTTCAAAATACTTCTATATATTTATGTGTATAGTAAAAACTTTGGTAAATTTGTGTGTAACTTATTTGGTC
This sequence comes from Cinchona pubescens, assembly GCA_025175665.1. Taxonomy (NCBI): domain Eukaryota; kingdom Viridiplantae; phylum Streptophyta; class Magnoliopsida; order Gentianales; family Rubiaceae; genus Cinchona; species Cinchona pubescens. Next base: position 1,021,882 of record JANKKI010000394.1, read on the forward strand.
TAGTAAGAACAGTATTAATTGCTTGTTGAGCGACATATCGCTCACCCCACTATAACATCTTTGTAGAAATAAGATAAAATTAGAACTTTAGAGGAAGATTACGTGAACGACGAGTTGGCGCACGCTGATGGTTAGATTTTCGACTTCTAAGTAAATTTATTAGTTGATTAAGAATTATAATCATGTAAAGATATTTTAGATTTTGTTTTGTGTTGCCTTAGGACCCTTAGATGATTTAGCTTATATTAGTTTAACCATATATTTTAGACATTTGTTGTTATGGAATGTTTAATGATTTAATAAAGTTAATTTGATTTTGTTTCGTTTTTGTATTTTGTATATTTGAGATATAACTTTTGAAAGTACGATAACTATTATATGCTGACACATGAGAACGCAGGAGGTCACATGTTCATACTTGTTTATCCGTGACAAAGTGTCCTAACTCCTAAAGTGCACCATATTCTCCATCAGCTTAGGGCATCATGTCATCAAGCAAAATTTTAATATAACAACACTTGCTTGCTAAATATGTTGCTACAAACAAATTATCATGGCAATCACTTACCTCACCTCCAACTTACAACAATTTCTATAATGCATTCTTGCAGCAAAAGTTTTCTTGACAGCCTTTCTGAAGTGTTAGAAACGAAAATATATTACAATATGTATAAATTAAGATTCAATATGATTGGTACATATAATGTCTTTATATAGATTTATAAAAGAATATTCTAAACCATATTAACATGGTAAGTCTTGTTAATCAAGACAATCAAATACATGATAAGTCTTGCTAATCAAGATAATTAGACTAATATGGTAATAACCTAGTTTAGGGAAGCAATTAAGGAAACTAAATCAATTAAATGTTTATATATCATAATTTAATAATTTCATATTTTTGACATCCCCCTTCAAACTCAATTTGGTTATGAAAAACTAAATTGAGTTTGGAATAAAATTTCTGTCGAGAAGAGAAAATCGAAATCGAGTAGATAAGAGACCCAAGAATCAAAATCAAAACTAAATGAAAATTGATCAAAAATCCAAAAACTAAAACCAAGAGATGATGAAGGTTGAAAATCGAGAGAATCTAAAAGTCCAAAATCGAGAAAACCCGAAAATTAAAAATTGAGAGATAGAGCTCGAAGGTTCAAAATTGAGAGAATCCAAATGTTCAAGATGGAAGAACTCGAAGGTTGAAACTAGGAAACTGGAAGGTTAAGATCAGGAGAACACAACGGTTGAAAATTAGGAGATCTGAAAGTTGCAATTAGGAAAATCCGAAGGTTGAAAACTAAAAATTGGAGTAGAATCAAAATAAAACATATTTACAAGTGTTCAAATAGGTGGAAGGTCAAAATATATTTACAAGCAGAGACTCTGATACCATATAAAGAATATGAGAAAATCCGAAAGTTGAAAACTGTGATACCATGTTAAACTCTTGTTTCTAATATGGTACCAGAATTGACTCCGCCTGTAAATATATTTAAGTTTCTGCTTGTAAATATATTTTGTTTCGATTTTTGGATTTCAACCTTTGGATTCTCTTAATTTCAACCTTCGGATCTCTTGATTTTCAATTATCGATTTTCCTGATTTTAACCTTTGGGTCTCCTGATTTTTAATGTTTGATTCTCAAATTTTAACCTTTAGGTCTCCTAATTTCAACTTTCGAGTTCTTCTCACATTTTTGATTTTCGAGTTTTCTTGGTTGTGGACCTTCGAATTCTCTCAGTTTTGGACTTTCAACTTCTCTCGGTTTGGAACTTTTGAGTTCTTTCGGTTTTCAACTTTTGACTTTTCTTGATTTCAATTTTTGGGTTTTCGATGAATTTTGTTTTATTTCAATTTTGATTCTTCATTTTTTTGTCTATTTAGTTTCAATTTTTTATTCTCACATTTTATTTCAAATTCAATTTGGTTTTCCATAACCATATTATGTTTGAGGGGATGTCAAAGATATGGAATCATTAAATTCTATACTACATAAATATTTGAGTGATGTAATTGTTTTAATTGTGCTCTTTGATTAGGTAATTATTTTACTAATCTAATTATCTCGATTAGCAAGAGTTACCTTATATGGATGAGTTAGAATATTCTCTTGTAAATTTATATAAAGGTTCCATGTGTATTAATTTTATTGAGACTTAATTTATACATATTGTACATATTTTTTTTAATTAATAAGTTTCTAAATTATATCACTTATCACCAATTGATTTTAAAATAAAAATTCGTATTCTTTAACACGAAGAATCTGAACAATCTTTGATTTGTAAATCCAAGAAAGAACTTTGACAAATTAAAGTGAGCAGACCAAATACGGTATAGTATGATTAGTAGCTGATCAAATACAAAGATACAAAGGGTGTGTTTAAAATGTAGCTTCTCACAAAAAGAATTTACATTGCATCAAGCAAACATTAAATGATCACATATTACATCATAATGATTAAGCAATACACCTTACAAATCATTACACTTGTTTCCCAGTGAATTTGACCTCAATAGGACTAATGTTCTTTCCAATTGATCTCAAGTTCAGACCAACTCCTTGACGACCAGAGTTCACCTTCTCTGGATAGACACCATCTTTTGGGTGCAAATATTGCACTTCACCATTTGGGAAAACTCTGTAAAATTGGTACTTAATCTTGTACTTAGACCTCAGCCGAGTTCCGAGAGCCAAGCATTGCTCTTTTCTTGCCAATTTAAGCAAGTTTCATGATGGCTGCACCCCCAGTTGACATCTCAAAAATCTGTTCTTTAGGGGATTCCCATGTGATTACATAGAATTCCTCCACTTGGGCTTTCCTCAATAGCCTTCCTGTGCTGCCTGCAAAGATTGGTGATGGGGTGTTTGGGTCCAATTCTGGCGGGGTGAATCCCACTGGTGCAGCCTCTGTTGTTGGTGCTTCCGCCTTAATGGTTCTTGATATGTTGCTGGTTTTGATTGGCTTAGGACTTGGAAATGCGACGATTAAGGGACGATTGCTTCTATGGCACGGTGACTCGGTCACTTGAGGATGAAAGTGTTAGGGTGAAAAGGGAAGCTTGAGTTGCCATTGCCATTGTGGGATTGAAGAGAGAAATTGTGGGAAAACTGTGTAAATGGTGTTTGTGTATTTCTTGCTTTTAGGTTTTCGCAAAACTTGTTGAGGAGAAAAAAAGGTGGTTGTTTTGTGCAGGATGTCTCGTGTGGGATTTTGGATGGATGGTGCAGATGTGGATATTGGATAAGGTGGGATTATGCTATAGACAATTTAGAATGATTGATTTTGATATCAAGTCTTTGCTTGACGTGACTCTGTATCTCTATTCTCATGTGAACTTTTGCAGATGGATTGCTGTATCTACAGCTAGAGATATCTCTCCATTAACTGAGGAAGTATAACATAATTTATTGTAGTTAACCTATTGAACATTTGGACTATTGTTTACTAAATACATGATCTCCCATATGTCTTCAACATTTACAATCTCATAATCTAGTTGCCATACTTTCTACATTAATTAAAGAAACAGCGAGAACTTTAAGATTTTTAGTTGCCAATGACATGGTAAGACGCTTTTTTGATGTGTATTAGTCATGAGTTTGAATCACACATCTGGAGGATAGAAAGTAATGTGAATTTTTTTTAAAAAAATAAAAAATAAGTGAGAAGAATTCTAGTTGTCAATTAAAAATTAATTGGAAAAGCAATAGGATCATTGCCCAAAACCAAACATGTATATTCTATATACATATAGTTATTGATACACAATCAATTTTAAAGAGTCTTTGTGTTTCGTTAGTTTGATAATGTGAATTGATTTACCATGAATAAACCAGTTACATAACATGTATTAAGCAGTTACTTTGTTCCCGTGATATACTCTAGCACAATCAGCTAAAGTCTCCAGCAATTAACATGATCAGCCTGAGTGTCCAATTAAGAATTGTGCAAGTTTAGCTAATGTAGTAATACTATCCACTTTTGCAATCAATTCGAATTTACTCTAGGTTTAATTTCCTTTCTTGAATTAATTTACCTGCCACCAAAAACTAAAGTAGAAAATTTTGTCATTACATAAGCGAGGTAGGATTTTTAGTTAATAGTGCTATCAAAGTGACAATAATTATTGACGTATTATCAAATTCGCGAAAAAAATAATTGAATTTGATTAAGTATTTAGAATAAAAAAATTAGTGATTTAATTTAATTTTGCTACATGAATTGAATTTGTAGTTCTAAAAATAATTTTCCATTTAGTTCCTGGTTTACTTATACGTGATCTAATTCTCCTTTTGACCTTTGAATCATAAATTAATTCAAGAGGAAATTATGGAAATTGAGGAACCTTTTAAATTCGGGTATTCAGTTGGTCTTTCTATGTTTTTAATGGAATTAAACTAAAAACTTTTTAGTATTATGAAATTAAGTCAAAATTATTAAACTTGGATATTAACTGAAATAGAAATACAGAAAAGTAGAGATATTAGAAAATTATCGAATATATTTTCAACTTTCTATTAGTTCTACCAAATGAGGTACCAAAGGTCTCTATTTATACAGTTACAATATAGGAGATTCATAACTATGATACATGAATCACAAGAATCGATAAGCTTTTACGGGAATCATAAGCCTTCACAAAATTCAGGGAGATGAATATCACATTAACCAATGTGTTTAGGGGATGAATGGACATCCATATTTCTAGAATTCATAAGAATTCATAACACCCCCCTTGAATGTCCATTACACAGAGAATAGGCCTCGTTAAAAAAACCTTACAAGAAAAAAAACCCTGTGAGAAAAAACCATAGTGAAGGAAAAAGAGTATACTATTCAAAATGTTTAGCAATGTACTTACTCCCCCTGTTGAGAACTTTTATTAAAATCTTTAAACTGACACATCCAATTCTTTTGACCAATTTTTCAAATGTAGCAGTTGGTAGTGCCTTGGTATTTTGAAGATCATGTGTAAAGAAGAATTTTGATAAAATATACTTAGTTCTATTGCTATCCCTTTATATATCCTCCCTTTAATTGAGCAATGCAGGCAGCATTGTCTTTGAACAATATTGTAGGAATTTCTTACTTGGAGGATAACCCACAATTCTTCCGGATATAGTGAGTAATTAATCTTAACCAGACACATTCTCGACTTGCTTCATGAATCGCTAAAATTTCAGCATGATTTGAAGAAGTGACAGTTATAAATTACTTTGTAGAACGCGATGATATAGTGGTACCACCATATGTGAATAGTATCCAATTTGAGATCGTACTTTATGTGGATCGAATAAATATTCAGCATATGTATATCTAATTAACTCTAGAGTAGATTTATTAGAATAGAATAAGCCAAGATCAGGTGCTTCTTGGAGATATCAAAAAATATGTTTGACTCCATTTCAATGTCGCCGTGTAGGAGAAGAACTAAATTTTGCCAATACATTCATAGCGAATGATATATCAGGTCTTGTATAATTCGCAAGATACATAAGTGCCCCTATTGTACTGAGATAAATATATGGTACTTCAGGACCAAGTAGTTCTTCATTTGTTTCTCGTAGTCGAAAAGGATCTTTGTCAACATCAAGTTATCGAACGACCATTGGAGTATTCAATGAATGTGCTTTATCTATATAAAACCACTTTAAAACTTTTGCAGTATAAATTTGGTTGATGAATAAATATCTCATCTTTCAAATGTTCAATTTGTAAACCAAGACAAAATTTAGTTTTACCAAAATCCTTGATCTCAAATTCTCTTTTTAGATATTCAATTGATTTTGAAATCTCTTCAAGAGTTTTAATAAGATTCAAATCATCCAAAATTCAATCCATTTTTCTTGATAAAAACACATGGACATATCGAATAATTTGTCTAACCTTTTTTAATCAAACATTCACTTAGACGATTGTACCACATACGTCCAAATTGTTTTAAACCGTACAAAGATCTTTGCAATTTGATGGAGTAAATTCCTCGAGAATTTGAATCACATACTTTAGTTAATTTAAATCCTTCAGCATGGATTTTCATGTAAATATCATCGTCTAATGTTCCATATAGATAAGCAGTGACAACATCTATCAGTTGCATATCAAGCTTTTCATGTACTGCCAGGCTCACTAGATATCGCAATGTGATTGCATTCACTACAGGTGAATATGTATCGTCATAATCAAGACCTGGCCTTTGAGAAAACCCCTGCACAACAAGTCGTGTTTTGTATCTCACAATCTCATTTTTCTCATTTTGTTTTCGTACAAAAACCCATTTATATCTAACGAGATTTACACCTTCAGGTGTTTGGACTACAAGACTAAAAATTTCGCATTTAGCAAGTGAATCCAATTCGGATTGAATCGCATCTTTTCATTTTGGCCAATAATTTCTATGTCGACATTCCTCAATCGATTTTGGTTCAAGATTCTCAATTTCTTCCATAATTTCAAGTGCTACATTATATTCAAAAGTATTATCAACAATTGTTTCAATTCAGTCCCAATATTTCCTTGTAGTTACAAAATTCTACACATATAGAAGTTTCATTTACATGCTCTTTTGGAGTATGAAACTTGTACTCTTCAGGAGTTAGAATTTTCTCTTCAATAGTTTGAATTTTGTCATCAGTGACATTTTAAAATTCTGTATTAATATTCGACTCCTCTAGTAGAATATTTTGATCAATTGAAAATCTTTTCTTTTGAGGATTTTTATATTTGGAACCAAGAGGTCGATCACGCTTCAGACGCACTTTAAACTCATTTGCTATAACCCTTGTAAATTGTCCTATTGGGACATCTAGTTTAATTGATGTATTTTCTCTAGAAATATGCGATTTCGTAAATCTTTTAGAGTCAACATATATATTAGGTAATTGATTTGCAATCTCTTGCAAATATATTATCTTTTGAATTTCTAATTCACAAATTTTTGTACAAGGATCAAGGAAATTTAAGGATGAAGTATTTCACGTGATTTTCTTTTTCGATTGTTCATTTCCTCCCCTTAATGTTGGGAAATAAGTTTCATCAAAATGACTGAATCTGCAAATCTTTGCAGTAAATACATCACCTGTCAAAGGTTCAAGGTACTTAATAATAAAGGGTGAATCATACCCAATATATATTCCCAACCTTCTTCGGGGTCCCATCTTAGTACGTTGCAGTGTCTCTACAGGGACATATACCGCACATTCAAAAATTCTCAAATGAAAAATATTTAGCTCATAACCAAAAGCCAATTGAAAAGAGGAGTATTTATGATAACTTGTCAGCCTTAAATGTATAAGTGTTGCTGTGTGCAAAATAGCATGTCCCTAAGCAGATATAGAGAGTTTTGTTCTCATTAACAATAGTCTGACAATTAATTGCAATCGTTTGATAAATGATTCAGCTAAACCATTTTGAGGATGAACATAAGTTACAGGATGTTCAACACTAATGCCAATTGACATACAATAGTCATCAAAAGTACAAGACGAATATTCACCAGCATTGTCTAATCGAATATTCTTTATTGGATAATTGGGAAACTGTGCTCTCAACTTGATAATTTAAGTAGTCTTACAAACGCCAAGTTACGAGTTGATAATAAACAAATATGCGACCATCTTGTAGATGCATCTATTAGCACCATAAAATACTTAAATAGTTCACATGGTAGTTGAATTGGTCCACATATATCACCATGGATTCTTTTCAAAAATGCAGGGAATTCAGTCCCCACTTTAACTAGTGAAGGTCTCGTAATAAATTTTTCTTGAGAACAAGTAACACATGTAAATTCATTTGAATTTAACACCTTTTGATTCTTCAATGAATGGCCATGCGAATTTTCAATTATTCTTCTTATCATTATTGACCTAAGATGCTCTAGGAGATCATGCCAAATGACAAAATCCTTCGGATCAGTAAACTTCTGGTTTACTAAATGATGCATTTCAATTGCATTAATTTTAGTGTAATATAGACTAGAAGAAAGAGAAGGAAAATTTCTACAATACATTTCTTTCCAAAAATAAAAGTGGTAATATGCAAATATTCAACATTTGGAAGTTCTCCATGGTCTCAACATGATATCCATTTTGGCGGATATCCTTAAAATTTAATAAATTTCTTTGAGATTTAGTAGAAAACAGTGCATTATTTATAATTAATTTTGTTCCTTCAGAGAGACATATATTTGCTCTATCGGAGCCTTCGATTAATTTTGCACTACCACTTATGATATTAACATTTGTTTTTCCCAATTTCAGGTGGAAAAATAATTTTTATTTTTAAGTATTGTATGTATTATAGAACTATCAATAAAACATACATCTTTTTCGCCTTTCATTGATCTCAAATGCTTGTCAATATCCATACCTTCTTCAAGAAGGAAAATATAAAAGATAATTAATTTAATAGAATAAAAGTACATTTCATAACAAAAGCACTGATTAACTAGGAAATATAGAACAAACTTTAAACTAATCTTATTGGCATTTTAACATGGGTTCACTTTAGACATTTTCGTCATCAATCAAATGATCAATTCAACCTTCTGAATGTTCAAAGAGCTACACATTGAATTAGCCACATCAAGATGCGTTGCATCAATATTAGCATCATCATCATTGCCAAAATCATCAATTGGCTTGGTGAAGTTCACCTCAACACTTTTGTCTTTCTTTTTTAATGATACTTGATACAATTCAACCAAATATTTTGGAACTCTACATGTTCGAGACCAATGCCTCTTATCACCATACCGATAGCATAAATTATCTGAATCTTTCTCTTTTATTTTTTTCATTATTATTATCCCACTTCCGGTGAGAATGTTTACCTTTATGATTTGATGAGCCATGGTTACGAATATCATGATTATAATAGTCATATCGGCCACGACCACGACCACGACCACGACCACGGCTACGATCTCTTCCACGTTCATAATTGGAAGACTTAGTCACATTCGCTTCAGGGAATGGATTGGAACCAGTTGGTCGGGTCTCATAATTTTTCATTTACAATTCATTATTTTGTTCAGCTAGACATGAGATCAATTCAAAATACTTTTTGAATCCCTTCTCTCGATATTGCTGCTGCAGGAGCAAATTCGAGGCATGAAAAGTGGAGAAAATTTTTTCTAACATATCCTCGTCAGTAATAATTTCTCCACATAATTTCAATTGACATGTGATTTTAAACATTGCATAATTATATTCACTTATTGATTTGAAATCTTATAGCCTCAAATGTCATATAGGGCTTTAGAAAGAACAACCAACTTCAGGTGGTTGTACTTTTCTTTTATTTCAGAGATCAAGAGGATCTTTAATAGTAAGATATTCAACTTTCAAACTTTCTTCAAGATGATGATGAAGAAAAATCATTGCTTTGGCACAATTTTGGGCAGAAACCTCATTCACTTCCATAATGGTGTCTCCAAGATCCATTGCATCAAAATGCATTTCAGCATCAAGAACCCATGATAAATATTTCTTTCCAGAAATGTCAAGAGGTGCAAATTCAAATTTAGTAAGGTTAGCCACAAGAAAAGAAATTGATAAACAAACTTACCTAGATATTACTTGAAGGCCTACAAGAATAAGATCTTCCACTTTACTATATTTCGTAAAGGCAGAGTCGTGTTGATAATGTATTATGAAACTAAGTCAAAATTATTAAATTTGGATATTAACTGAAGTAGAAATATAGAAAAGTAGATATATTAGAAAACTATCGAATATTTTAACTTTTTATTAGTTCTACCAAATGAGGTACCAAATGCCTCTATTTATAGGGTTATAATATAAGAGATTCATAAATATGATACATGAATTTCGGGAATCGATAAGTTTTCAAAAAATTCAAGGGGATGAATATCACATTAATCAATGTGTTTAGGGAATGAATGGACATCCATATTTCTAAAATTCATAAGAATTCATAACATTTAGTACATTTTCAACTAATTTACAAATGTTGCTTTTGTCTACTTATGAGATTGAAATAAATTAAGGGCTAATTTGACATAAATCCTATCATAAAGGGACCATTTCTGTAACTTTTCTCATTTTACATTTTTCCAAATCAAACAAATGCACATTTTTTGTTATTAAAAAAAATAAAAAATAAAAAAAATAGCAAAGGCACATTTTTCCCCATGGATTGTGGAAGCCTCATGAAGGCAAGCCCTTGAATGCTGGGACGTTGTCGTTTTAATGCCTTTGAAAATTAAGATGTGAAAGCCCAAAGGGAAATACATGAACAAATTTTTACGTGCACCAAAATATATTTATATATTAAAATTTAATAAATGTAAATTTTACATAAATATTAATATGTATTTTGATGTGCCGTATAATTTATTGGGCCAAGTCAAGTCACCATTTGTCCATAGAAAACATGGAAGAGAGTAGCCAAAAGCCCAAAACTGCAAATCAGCCGTCATTTCTTGAAAGTTCGAAACTACTGCACATCTTTTCAATGAAAAAAAAAAGGCTTCCGATTTCAGCTGTCAGATTGTTGGCAGATTCTATAACTATGACATGGTGATTACAGTTTTCCTCGGAATTTGACATAGCTTTTTGTAACAATTTTAGGGCCTTCTTTCTGCTATGCTCTTTTGTCTTTCTTTACTTTATAAGACTCTTAGTTTCAAAGCTTTCTTTACTTTATATTACGGTCAGAAAGTTTTACTATGAAAAAATTCGCTTCAATTAAAATTATTTTTAAATATAAGTTTAAAAAATTTAATTTTATTTTCTATGTATCTTTCAAGATTTTTTCTCCTTAAAAGTCTAAAAGTAAAAATAAAATATATAAATTTATTTTTCAAGTAAATTTAATTTTTTTATTATTACTTGATTTTTAAAATCCATCACAATAAAATTATTTCTATTCTTCTTTAATTTCTGAAACTCATTTATAATATTCTACTATTACATAAGGAAATTTTTTTCTATCAAATTTATTTCCTAATAAGAAATTTTAAAAGTAAATTCTGTTACCTCTTTTACTCTTTGAATAATATTTACTTTAATATCCTAAACAACTATTAAAAATAAATTCAAGTTTGGAAACATAATAAAGTTATTATAATAGGAGTAACTTTGAAAACAAAAATCTAAATTATTAATAACATTAGCTCTTTTAATATAATATAAATATAAATAAATAGATATAGATTTACATGTGTACCGAACACTTCAAATAATAATAATATGCACAAAACCTCATCTTTGAAGCGTAATTGTAAAATGTTCGAGATAGAGCTCGAAAACCAGTTCAAACATACAAGCTTGAAACGAGCTTTTCTTTGTCACCCCCAATTGTTACTAACAATCGTGGAGTTTCAAGACACTAATATAATACTCTAATTGAAGCTACTGATGATACACAAATCATACATAGAAAGGTGTGCCTCTTATTAAGGGCAGTACGGTCATTTCAACCAAAGATCAAATCTATAAATAGAGGGTGGAGGGTTCCTCATTTATGCTAACTAATTTCTGTCCATTTTCTATCTCGTCTTTAACCTCCCAGACCTCGTGGCCTCTAGCAGTTCAGCTAGCTCTAGGAAAAATAATCCAAATGGTCCATCAAAAGTTCTGGCAGGCCTATTAGAAACAAAGACCCGAAACATAATGATCAAAATATATGGCAGGTGGAAAAATATATAGACATTTTGAAGCACTCCTAATCCAAGGATAGATAATACTGTTAGTAAGCCCTCCCCATTATGTTTCAATTTCGACAGGTATAATCTTCACGGCAGCAGCTATTGGCATTCCAAGAAATCCCAAGCAAACACTAACAAACCACTGCTGCCAAGTGAGAGGGGAAGTGTTAGCAAAAGTACCAAGGAATTCAACAATAATGATTTGGAAGAGGACTGCGCAACTGATAACTGCGACAAAGATATGGTTCTTCAGTATGCCTTTGAAGACGTTTAAGTTCTCCATTTCTCTGGAGCTAATCACATTGAAAACCTGGAAGGGAAATAATGATCAATTTGAATTAAATAAAATAAGGAATTTCAAGCAGAATTCCATCATGGACTAATCATAATAATCAGGATGTATACTGCCAAAATTTTTAGCACTTCCCATTGCTGTCATTGTGTAGGTTTTTATGTGGACAGCGACAAGAATTTTACTTCAAACAAAAAGTAGGAGACGAAATCCAATTTTACTACTATAAGACATACAGGTGATTGTCCACTCTAGAGATGGATGAAAGAGCTTCTGAATTTTAAATCAACAGGGACTAAGCACTTGCATGTCATCTTATACTTGTACCAAAAGTTCTTATATTTACCTGACAAAAGACGAATGTGTTGAAAATGAGGGTATTCAGAATCAAATCAGCATCAGAGCCATCAAGATGGAAAACTGATTTTCCTGATATCTGAATATACCATAGGATAACAAACTGATACATTGACTGCCCCAAGATATTCCTCCACATGACATTGCTAATGAAGTTTCCTTTCCTTGCTACTGGAGGCCGCTTCATTAAGTCATCATTTGGAGGTTCAGTCGTTAAAGCAAGAGCTCCCAGCGTATCCATGATGATGTTGACCCACAGAAGCTGGACAGCAGTGAGAGAAGCATTACCTGATAATATTCCTGACTCATAATGCCAGCACAAAAAGCAAAACAAATCAAAATAGCCTTATCTTTTATAAGAGGCATCTCAGATGGAGACAGACAAAAACATCTACCTGTCAAAGAGGCTGAAGAAAAGTTGACAATCAGGACAACCACATTTATAGTCAACTGAAACTGCACAAACTTTTGAATGTTTTCATAAACTGATTGTGATATTCCTGGCAACAGTCACAATTGTGGAGAAATTATCATCAAGAATAATGATATCAGCACCCTCTTTAGCTACCTGGAATCATAGAATAAGTAGAGCAATATGTCAAGCTAAATGCCTACCTACATTCACTTCCACAGTGCTAAAAGGAAATATATCAGCAGACCAAACTGGAAGTAACATTGGCTTGATAGAGGCATGAAATTTAAGTTTCATTAATTTTTTTTTTTGGAGGGGGGGGGAAAAAAAAAAAAACCTCTGTAATTATGGAGCTAAAGTAGGACATATTTGGTGAATAAATGTACTTGCTCTAAAGTGAAGGTGTTTCGGTCTTGCAATAGAAGCTTCAAAAGACAGGATCATAAAAATACTTGTGTTTAAAAATCAACCTACAAGGCAATTTGAACTCCAAAATGAAATCGAAAAGGATAGGAAAACCATGACAATAATTCATGAATGTATCACCAAGAGTAAGATCAATGCCTCCACCACATTAACCAGGAAAATTTTAAAGAAAAATCAAGTAAATCCTGAATTGCAAATTTCATAAAACGGCTATTAGACTAGCGATGCTCTATCAATCTGAAAGTTGAGCAGTGAAACATGCACATGAACAAAACATGAGAGTTGCAGAAATGTGAACGTTTAGATTGGAGCACCCCCTATCGGCAAGAAGATGAGAGGACACTCTTAAGGTGGTTTGTCATGTGCAAAGACGACCTTTAGATGCGCCTATCAGGCGGGCAGCATGATATTAGAGAGGTTAGTCAAGGTCCAAGGGATAGATGAAGACCGAAAAAGACATGGGGGGAAACCTATAACAAAGATATAGATGATGGGCGATTCTGGAAATTGATTAGGATCTTGTTCATGGTAGATTGCCATTGCATAGAAGGATAAATTCCGTCGAACCACTTAGGGAAAATAAAGTTTGGTTGTTGTTTTTGCTGTTTAAATAAATTCTCGATTGATCAACTGGAGATTCAAACAAGTGACGTTTGACACCAGGAAGGTTCCCAACTTGGGCCTATTAAGCATTCTATAAACTCAACATATGCCCATGTCACTCCCCCTTCTAATAGAATGTTCAATGAGTCAACACATTCTAAATTAGCACTCGAGATGGGTTAGCAATGCGGTTCTACAAATTGTTAAAAAAACATTGAATAAGCTGCACCTATTTGCTGGTTAAAAACATAGCCGCATTTAATCATCACCTCAGTTCCCGATATGCCCATGGCAAGCCCGATATCTGCTTCATTAAGTGCCAGAGTGTCGTTTGTACCATCTCCAGTCACAGCAACAACATCTTGGAATTTTGTGCACAAATGTCTTACAAGGTAGTCTGCTTATCATTTGGTGAAGAACGAGCCAAGACCTGTCAAAAAGAAATGCATCAGATAGAAATTCAAGCCCATATATTTTCTCCATGGCATTCAGCGGTTACATGAAGCAAATTAGAGTTGTCAAGGAAAGCAAACAGCCAGACCCAAATGATAGAGCTTTATTTCTTCATCGCAAGGCAGACATGGGGAGTTTTCACCATTAATAGGTTAAAACACCCTATCAGATTCCCAAGCTTAGCCAAGCAATTGGAGTAATAAAGATCCTATAAAATACTAGAAATGCATGCATTAATAATCTGTTATCGATGATAGTAAAAGTTATATCATGGATACCAAGGGCCACTTACATGATACACCAATATTCAGAAAAGAAACAAGAGGACTAGACAGTCACCAAGAATGCACCTGCAATTTAGGAATGATTTCATGCAACTCCTCCTCACTTTTCAGTCGAAAGTCGGGGCCTTCAATTGCTATGCCATCATCAGTCAAAATCCCTAACACACTCTCTAGCAATTGCCTTGGCAGTGTTTATATTGTCTCCTGTGACCATCCGCACAGTAATTCCAGCTGACCTACAAATTGCAACAGATTCCTTAACACCAGGACGGACAGGATCTCTAATACCTACAATTCCTATACAAGTATACCCCTCAAAGGGGATGAGGTTTTCAGCCGAAAAATCACTTCCAATTTCCTTATAAGCAAAGCATAGAGTTCGAAGAGCTTCAGAACTAAATTGTTTAATCGTATCTTTGAGATGATTAATGGATGCTTCATCTAGGGGAACAACCTCTCCTTCATTGTTCAGGACCTTGTCACATGAGGCCAAAATTAGTTCAGATGCACCTTTACAGTATGCTGTGAAATCTCCTTCCTGAAGCTGCAAAACCGCACCCATTCGCTTCTTCACGGAGTTAAATGGTTCAACTTTCACAAGTTTAGTTGCTTGTCTCTCAGCCTGAAAATCCCCACCAAGTAAAAGACCAAATTCCAAGAGTGCTCTTGGTTTCAGTGGGTGGTCCCAATATTACCATTTTTCCAGCTTCACTCTTTACTACCTCTCCCCCAGTATTGTTAAAGATAGATTGAAGCAGAATTTGTACAGCAGAATCAGGAATTTCAGAGCAGAAACTAGAAGGCTCCATGGAGCTAAAAACTTTGCCGCAAATGCATGTTTTTACAACAGTCATATGGTTAGTAGTTAGTGTACCAGTTTTGTCACTGCAAATAGTTGTGGCAGATCCCATAGTCTCACAAGCAGCCAAATGACGAGCTAGAACTTTATCGTTCATCATCTTCTTCATGGCAAAAGCTAAGCTTAGTGTGACAGCTAAGGGTAAACCCTCAGGAACAGCAACCACAACAATTGTAACTGCCGTAGCAAAATATTTAAGTATTTCCAGGGCATCATCTCCAGACCAGCTCCACTGAGACCCTTCTCTTAATTTCTGGCTAAACAATCTTTGCACCAGGACAGAAAATATGTTAGCAGCAAAAAATAATCCTGCTATTTTTCCAATAATGTTTACTACTCCATTCAACTTCACTTGCAGAGGTGTCTCATCATCTCCTCCGTCACTGAGGGTGGCCATCAATTCACCCCACATAGTTCTCATTCCAACAGTAGTAACAAGCATTTTGCAGGATCCATCTTGCACCTTAGTTCCAGAGAGGAGAAAAGGATTTTTAGAAGTAACACTAATGGGTACACTCTCTCCTATTAAGCTCGATTCATCTATCAACAAAGAGTATCCTGAAAGAAACAGCCCATCAGCTGGGACCTGATCTCCAATAGCTAGGTGAACAATATCACCAGCAAGTAAATCATCCATTGAAATCTTTTGTCTGCATCCATCTCTAGTAACTTGAACAGTAATCCTTTTCCTCTCCTTATCCAAATCCTTAAACTGTAAATATTGTTTATAGTCACTAGTCGCATTGACGAAAATAACAAACAGGATACTGAAAATGATTCCTAGTCCATAATAAGCACCCTTTGGCCAGCCCTCAGTTAGTTACCATCCCAAGAATCAAAGAGATAAGTGCACACACAGAAAGAATCATAAGTGTCTTATCCTGAAGAGCTTCCTGTACAAAAAACCAGAAACCCTTCGCAGGGCTTTCAGTAAATTTATTAATTCCATAAATTTGTTTTCTTCTATGAACCAAATCATCAGAAGTGCTAATCCCCTCAGTAATTGACGTACAGAGTTTCCTCTCAACACCTTCAATCCCACCATGAAACTTCAGTATCTCTGAATTACGGCCCATAACAATGTATCTTAACCCATCAGCAGATATTTGAAAATCTGCAGGTTTGACTTCCTCTGGTACAGGGTAGCTGCTGCCTTTATGTACTCCTTTACATTTGCAAAATATTTAATAAGCATAACGAACAGAAAAATATCATGCTTCAAATCACAATCTCTAAGCATTATACCTTGAATGAATGATGCAGCAGCTTTTGAGACCAATGTTGCAATTCTAAGCTTCTCCTACAATATTTCAACAGAACGAAGAAGACATCGTTGCATACTAATTTTCCAACAAGTTTTCTACAAGGAAATGACATTAACTCCACATAGACCGTTTAGCACGCACACAAACAACCATCTGCACGTCAGTCAGTCTGAGCTAGAATTATCAGGAACAAGGACAAGTTTTAGTGGAGCACTTTCCTAAAAAGTGTGATTTTGAAATTTCTTAAACTATGAAATTGTGAAGCAAATACATAGATCATCCCTATCTTTTGACCCAGAAAAAAAAAAAATAAATAAATAAAACATCCTTCTGGAACATCAGGAGCCAATGCAAATTCAGCGCATGATTTCTGAAATCCTTAAAACTACACAATTTTGATCGTCCACTTACCTACACATTCCACGAACTCTGGATAAGTAGTTTTTAAATTGTTCTCGTGATATAAGTTTCCATCTTGAAGTTACATACCAAGGTTGCAAAAATCTCGATAGACACTAGGAGTACTACTACCTAATTTCCAAATACATGTATAACTGAATCTTGAACATCTTCGATTCCAGAAACATAAAGAATAGAGAAAGCTAAGTAAGCTGAATTTACTAAAGCTGATCCTTGAGTATGTTAACATGTAGATTCTACGTGTTAGGGTTATTGTGTATAGCCATTGTTACCTTATTAATTGTGTAATTGTAAAGATTCATTGTATTTGTATGCCTGTAAGTACATACTTATTGTATCCTTCAACAGCCGTTTTATCAATATACACACAAATTTATTTATTTTTTTTATTAATATATACACAAAATTCTCCAATACTGTTTATGGAAAAGATCAAACACAAAAAATGTCTAGCACTTTAGTTGTATTTACTAACAATTGCAAGCAGGGTGAGGTGGAAATTGGAAAAGGTAAAGTGAGGAGAGAGAGAGAATCAACCTGATTGGCGCGTTGGAGCGCTGCAGCTTCGGAGCGTTTGGAGAGATCAGCCGTGAATCGGAATCTTCGATTCCGATTCTTGACGACACCACACAACTGTCTCCAGTCCTCTCTGTATCGCTTCTTCTGATGATTTCTTCGGCTTCACATCAAAGTTATCCTTCAAATAGGACTCCATATCTCTCTCTATGTCTGTATACTTCACTAAAAAGACCCGAATTTCACTTCATTTTACAAAACATTTGCAGTTCAACGACAAAAGTATATGTATAATATTGGAGGCAGAGGCAGAGGCAGAGGCAGAGGCAGAGGCAGTTCAGATCTGAAATTTCTAGATTTTGGTATTAAGCAGGAGATGGATGAATTAAAAGCAGCAACTCGGGCGGTTTCCTGGAGGATTCGACTTTTCTTATCACGAAAATGAAAAGTGAAAGCAGGGGAAGTAGTAATTTAGTAATGTTGGCCGACATATAAATTTAAAATAATAATAATAATAATAATCTCCAAGTCAAATTGCATTTTACTCACTAAATCATCACTCACCACACCATCGAAGAAATTACCTTTTTTTAAAATAATAATAATAATAATAATGATTTTTTTTCGATAATTTTTTTTGTCTTAAAAAAAATAATATTAAATAATATCAAGTTAACTAGAGAATTTTCCTAAGAATTGAATTATTTATTTGTACCCGAGTATTTACGTGAAAATATTAGAATTCTATTATTTCTCTCATAATTTTAATCGTTTTTTGAAAATCTAATTTATTAAAAATAGTGTATCCCAATAGTTGTTTTAATCTTTCTTATTTTGACTGGTTGATGAACTTGTTTTGTTGTAGGTGTTGCCTCTGTGTATTTTGAAATATTATTTCTTTTGTACAATCTTTATTGATATATCAATAAAAGCTCAAAATCATTTTACTTAAATTTTTTTTCTTATTTTATCTGTAAATTTACAAATTTTGAATGGTGCAATATTTGTATTCACAAAAAAATAAAGGATAAAAGTGAAGAAAGTATAATGATTATGCTTTGATTATTTAAACATTACAAATATTTTGGGACAATGAAAAAATGAGAAACGTGACACTTTTAATGAGACGAAAGGAGTATCAATTTAGGTTTCCTATCTATCTTGTATTATTTAATTTGGGTTAACTTTTTGGATTAACTTTGTGTCTAAAAATGCTTTTTGATGTAAAGTACAAATATTTTGTCAATTATTCATTAATTTTCGTAATTAATTTTTGATTGAATTTTTAGCCAACCAAATACGAATAGAATTCATAGTTAACTTATAGACTAAGTTTGGAATTTTTGGATTTCTAATTTACGTGAAATCTATTTTGCAAATTCTTAATATAATGTTACTTTCTTTGAATATTTGTAATTAAGATTTTTAAAATAACTTTTGAAAAGAAATTTCTATTTGTTGTGTGAAACTTTTGACAATTGCTTTTCGAAATATTTCTATATTTTTATGTGATAAAAACTGTGTGTGTATGTATGGGGGAGGGAAATTCTATAGTCTTTTTTTAGAAAAGTATTCCCTTGATTTTAAAAATTTATATAATACAAACTTTTAAAGTACATGATGTTGTACTGTACAAACATTTAGAGAAGTATAAGGGAATAATTTCCTTGGTCCAACAAGGACGGTATTAATTGCTTGTTGATTTATTTACTCCAGCAAAAGTGGTATTAATTGCTTGTTGAGCAATATGTCGCTCACCTCTTTATAACATCTTCGTAGAATTAGAGTAGAATTAGAACTTTTAAGGAAGATTATGTGAACAACGAGTTGGTGCACGGTAATAGTTAGATTTTCGACTTCTGAGGACATTTAGTAATGTTAGTTGATTAAGAATTATAATCATATAAAGATATTTTAAATTTTGTTTTGCATTGCCTTAAGACCCTTAGATGATTTAACTTATATTAGTTTAACCATACATTTAAGACATTTGTTGTTGTGGAATGTTTAACAATTTAATAAAGTTAATTTGATTTTGTTTTGTTTATAATATTTTGTATTCTTGATGGATAACTCTTGAAAGTACACGACTTCCATCTAAACAGATGCCAGCGCGGGGCATCACCGTGTTTAGACTCGTTTTAATCCGTGACAAAGTGTCCTGACTCCTATGGTGCACCATCCATCAGTCTGGGGCACCATGTCATCAACCAAAATTTTAATATAGCAATTGTTGTTTGCTGAATATGTTGCTACAAACAAATTATCATGGCAACCAATCACTTACCTCACCATCAACTTGCAACAATTTCTGTAATGAGTTATTGCAGCAAAAGTTTTCTTGACAACCTTTCCCAAGAATCTGAACAAATCTTTGATTTGTAAATCCAAGAAAGATCTTTGACAAATTAAAGTGAGCGGACCAAATAAGGTATAATATCTGATCAAATACAAAGATACAAAGGGTATGTTTAAAATGTAGCTTCTCCCAAAAAAGAAATTACATTGCATCAAACAAACACTAAATGATCACATATCGCATCATAATGATTAAGCAATACACCTTACAAATCATGCACTTGTTTCCCAGTGAATTTGACCTCAATAGGACTAATGTTCTTTCCAATCATGATCTCAAGTTCACACCAACTCCTTGACGACCAGGGTTCACCTTCTCAGGGTAAACACCATCTTTAGGATGCAAATATTGCACCTCACCAGTCGGGAAAACCCTGTAAAATTGGTACTTAGACCTCAGTCTGGTCCCAAGAGCCAAACACTGCTCTTTTCTTGCCAGTTTCAACAAGTTTGGGCCTTGTCTCATAATGGCTGCACCACCAGTTGGCATCTCAAAAATCTGTTCTTTAGTAGATTCCCATGTGTTACATAGAATTCCTCCACTTGAGCCTTCCTCAATAGCCCTCCTGTGCTGCCTGCAAAGATTGGTGATGGGGTGTTTGGGTCCAATTCTGGCAGGGTGAATCCCACCGGTGCAGCCTCTGCTGTTGGTGCTTCCGCCTTAATGGTTCTTGACATGTTGCTGGTCTTGATTGGCTTAGGACTTGCAAATGCGACGAGGGATGATTGCTTCTATGGCACGGTGACTCGGTCACTTGAGGATGAAAGTGTTTGGGGTGAAGAGGGAAGCTTGAGTTGCCATTGCCATTGTAAGATTCAAGAGAGAAATTGTGGGAAAACTGTGTAAATGGTGTTTGTGTATTTCTTGTTTTTTGGTTTTGCAAAATTTGTTGTGGAGAAAAAAAGGTGGTTGTTTTGTGCAGGATGTCTTGTGTGGGGATTTTGGATGGATGGTGCAGATGTGGATATTGGATAAGGTGGGATTATGCTATAGACCATTTAGAATGACTGATTTTGATATCAAGTCTTTGCTTGACCTGACTTTGTATCTCTATTGCCATGTGGACTTTTGCAGATGGATTGCTGCATCTAGAGCTAGAGATATCTCGCCATTAACTGAGGAAGTATAACGTGATTTATTGTAGTTAACCTATTGAACATTTGGACTATCGTTTACTATACATGTACTCCCATATGTCTTCAACATTTACAATCTCATCTAGTTGCCATACTTTCTGCACTAAAGAAACATTGACAACTCTAGATTTCTAGTTGTGCATTAATGAAATGGTAAGACGTTTTTTCGATAACTTATTAGTTATGAGTTCGAGTCACTAAAGGGGGAATAAATATGAATTTTTTTAAAAAATAAAAAATAAGTGAAAATTCTAATTGTCAGTTAAAATTTAATTGGAAAAGCAATAGGATCATTGCCCAAAACCAAACACGTATACTATATATACACATAGTTATTGATACACAATCAATTTTAAAGTCTCTTTATGTTTTGTTAGTTTGATAATGTGAATTTATTTAAACAGAATTGATTTACTACGAATAAACCAGTTACACAACATGTATTAAGCAATTATTTTGTTCCCGTGATATACTTTAGCACAATCAGCTAAAGTCTCCAACAATTAACGTGACCAGCCAGAGTGCCCAATTCTGAATTATGCAAGTTTAGCTAATGCAGTAATACTATCCACTTTTGCAATCAATTCGAATTTTCTAGCTTTAATTTCCTTTCTTGACTTAATTTACCTACAACCAAAAACTAAAGTCTTCTAGAAGAAAATTTTGCCATTCCATAAGCGAGGTAGGATTTTTAGTTAATAGTGTTGTCAAAGTGATAATAATTATTGACGTGTTATTAAATTCGAGAAAAAAGAATTGAATTTAATTAT
Organism: Cinchona pubescens; assembly: GCA_025175665.1. NCBI lineage: Eukaryota > Viridiplantae > Streptophyta > Magnoliopsida > Gentianales > Rubiaceae > Cinchona > Cinchona pubescens. Next base: position 1,043,716 of record JANKKI010000394.1, read on the forward strand.
CTAGAATAAGAAAATTAGTGATTTAATTTGATTTTACTGCATGAATTGAATTTGAAATTCAAAAAATAATTTTCTATCTAGTTCATGATTTACTTCCAACATGATCTAATTCTCCTTTCGACCTTTGAATCATAAATTAATTCTAGAGGAAATTATGGAAATTGAGGAACCTTTTAAATTCGGTATTCAGTTGGTCTTTCTATCTTTTTAATGGAACAAAACTAAAAAAATTTTTAGTACATTTTCAACTAATTTACAAATGTTGCTTTTGTCCAATTACAAGATTGACATAAATTTAGGTACTAATTTGACATAAATCCTATCATAAAGGGACCATTTCTGTAACTTTTCTCATTTTACATTTTTCCAAATCAAACAAATGCACATTGGTTATTAAAAAAAAAAACGAAGGCACATTTTTTCCCATGGATTGTGGAAGCCCCATGAAGGCAAGCCCATGAATGCTGGGAAGTTGTCGTTTTAATGCCTTTGAAAATTAAGAAGTGAAGGCCCCAAGGGATATCACGTGGATAAATTTTTATGTGCATTAAAATATACTATACATTAAAATTCAATAAGTGTAAATTTTACATGAATTTTATTATAAATATTAATTTGTATTTTAATGCACCGTACGACTGATCGGCAAATTCAAGTCACCATTTGTCCATAGAAAAGTGGAAGAGAGTAGCCAAAAGCCCAAAACTGCAAATCAATCGTCATTTCTTGAAACTGCGAAACTGCTGCATATCTTTTCAATGAAACAAAAAAAAAAAAAGATTCTGATTTCAGCTGTCAGATTGTTTGCATGTTGGAAGATTCTATAACTATGACATGGTGAGTACAGTTTTCCTTGGAATTTGATATAGCTTTTTGTAACAATTTTAGGGCCTTCTTTGAAGTCCGCTATGCTGTTCTGTCTTTCTTTACTTTATAATGCTCTTAGTTTCAAAGCTTTTCAGGGATTTTCTCTCTAGAAATTTGCATTGGACATGTAATAGTGGCAGATTCATCATTTATGGGTTTAAAAAATTGTTTAGAATTGTGAAATAGAATCTCTACTAGCTGCATTCGGCATCACTGTCTTTGTTCTTTTTCTGCTTAAAAAAAAAAAAATAGAAATGTTAGGTAGTTTACCAGAGTCTTTCAGTTTGAATATATTAAGCTCAGTGTAAGCTACAAGAATAATTTCAATCAACAATGTAGAGATGGCACTGACTGGGAAATAGTAAGATAGAATTGGCAATTTTGTATGCATTTAATTCTTCCTAACCTTATAGGATGAGATGCATTGTGTATTATACTATGAGGCTGTGATTTGCTGCACAGTGCATTCTGTGCCTGAATTTTGTAGTGATGCGCATTTGCTCCCAGCAATCTGCACTTGCTTCCAGCAATCTGCACTTACCAAAAGCTTCTAAAGAGAACCATGGATTAGGATCTTAAGTCGCTTTTACGGTTATATACAATACCTTTTTAGGATTTTATAGAAACACGAACAAGGAAAAAACGATTTGGTATAGCAATTGATACAAGAGGCAGAACAACCTAGAAAACTCTGCATATAAATGGGAAATCTATAATTTGGTCACCCAAGAATGCTTTTCTCACTATTCTATTTTAGGAGTATGATTTAATAGTATGACTTTCTAAATATCAAGGCACATCAAAATATCTCTTCCAATCCTTTGGGACTTTAGATTGATACACTGTTAGGGATTCCCTTGCCTGTAAGTCCTCCAACCCTGCTGTAATCAGAGGCATTAGGAATTAGCAAGGTGTAAGGCACCTTTACAGGTCCTGACCGGTTCTTCCATTTCTTGTCATTGTTCCTTACAATTATTTGGTTCTCAATTTCTACCAGTTTGGCACCAAATCTCTTAAATGCATCGCGTGGTATGCTATCTGAAGTCCTGGATTCAGGGTTGTCTCTCTGCCCAAGATAAATCTCATCTGAAGAATGCCGCGACAATATCTCTATCAGTGATATACCGAGGAGGGTCTGGAACTGAGCTGTAATAGTTTTCAGGAATGCCAAGTCAGGGTTTGACTCGAGCTCAGCATATTCAGGAGTGCCTGGCTCAGGCATGAATCTGCGGCTTACAGTTGGACGATTAGGGAGGTAGCCGGCATAAGGATATTGCCCAAAATTTACTGCTGCATGAAGAGCAGAAGCCACCCAAATGATAATAGTACATGCTTGAACAAGCTCGTCTTGTGTCTCCATTTGAGGCCACCAACGCTCATCTTTCAAGTCACCATGGCCAACATTACGTAACTCTGTCCACCATGATTGGAGTTCAGAATCACCTTGAACCATGTCATCTGTGTGGTAATAGAATGAGCAGTACTCCTTGACCCATTCTTCAATTGCTGACCAAATCTCAAGCCCATCAACAGCATAAGGATAATCCTCTCCATAATTAGGAGTCTGAGGCCATGGGGCTTACTTGAGTCTGGAACTGCCATTCCTCTGCAGAAGAAAAACAAAAGTTACTTGTGGGAAGAATCAATATGGTTGATGCTGATTTTACGGTCAAAGCCTTTCTTCTGACCTTTTAAGAAGATCAGCAGGGAGTGCTTGCTCCGGAAAAACCCAATTCCTATAAATGGCAGAAGACATCTCCATCGCATATTTTGATGGAAAGACTGTCAACTCTAGTATTCCACCTGAATTGATGAGGGTATGCCTTGCCAAAGCATTTATGTTCATTGTATCCCTGAAGTGAGGTTGTAGAAGCTTGTGTATTGGATGAAGCACACTTAAATGCCTATTTGCTGCAATCACAAACGGCTCTATGACTGCATGAGTGTTCAACCTGCAGGAAAGTTATACTAGGTAAGGCATCCAGCTTTTATGAAGCAATGACTATAATGTTATCAGTATTGAATTTTCTGCTTTGACAGTTCACACACCAGTGAGTAACTTATGAGTTGATGGTAGCCAGAATCATTTACAGCCACATAAGCCTTTGCAAGCTGCCAAACTGAGCCTTCAATGCCATCTTCAGCTTTTGTGAATACTTGGCTGGTTGCACCATATTGGTCTCCTTGTGGATGTGGTAAGCTTAACTCAATTGCTAGGGGCTTCAATGTACCATCATCTTGGAGTAAAAGGACAGTCCGGCTGGCATAGGTTTTTGTGGTGGTTGTGTTAATCCTTGCAAGGTATGGCATCAACGCATCATGATGGTCTAATATGAATAGTTTGTCATGCTTCAGTGCCTGAATTTGGATGATTACAAAGCACAGGTTAACTTCTTTTTTAAGTGTGAATAAACACAGAAAATGAACCAAGAGATGAAGCTTGCTTCTTTCTTCTTTTATTACTATAAGCACATTCACAATATGAAAAGGAGGACCAGCCATACTTCATCTACAGTTTGCCCATTCATGTTTTTCTCGATGTGCTCCCTTCTGATTGAGCTATCATCAATGTTCTGATTGCCATATGCTCTGGGATCTAATTTGCTAGTAAGTGGAAATTCCTGATAGAGAAATAAATCCGAAAATATCTTCATCAGAAACTCATAGATCATTGCACTAAAGATAAGGAAATATCAGGTTACCTTTAGGCACCGGATTACAACAGGATTTACTCCAGCTAGCATTTCTCGTCCAAATTCTTCATCTGTCCTCCAGGCAGATTTATCCTCTGTAGTTATTCAATTTTCCATGAAGGCCACATTGTTAGAAAAATACATTAGGACTTATATGAATCAAGATCATAAACCTGAATTATCTTCAAAATAAGAACAATGACTCCCCATGGGGAAAACCAAGTTGGTTGTGAGAAGGAATTGTTGAAGTACCTTTGATTACATCTGGAACTGGGAACTTCATTATTCCCTCACCATCGGAACGGACAAGCTCTTTGAGTAGCTCCAATGAAATGCACTGCTTGAATTTATTTATAGTGTTACCGTTAGGTAGCTTACAAATTTACATCCTCCTTCATAGAGGTTCACTACATCTTGGAAGCTGTCAAACTCATTTTTAGTTTTGTCAAATAAAGATGCAATCTCTGGGAGCAGCACCTGACCCACAGATTTAACAGCATATGCAATGAAATCTGAAAATTTCACGTGATTGAATCTTTCATCTCTTGGAACATAAATGTTTAAATTTAGAAGCGGCAGTCGGCTTTCTGTTTTGGGATCTGCATTGGACAATACAAAAACTTGTAACATCTTTGAAAGAAAAAAAGAAAAAAAAATGATGCTGAAATGCTGTAATAGGGAATGACTACTGGAATACTTCATTTTAAACTACTTTATTGAAATTGAAGTTCTGAAACTTCATGACTGAAAGCCCTGAAATCATTGTGCATTGCATAGATGTGCTTACGATTCTTACCTTTTCTAAGTGGTGCACGACCTGTTCTTCCTCGGCGGGGATATGGATATTGCTCAACTCCACCAAGAACTGGGCGTGCGTGTTCTGGTCCCTGATTTATTGTCAGGGCTACCCAAATCATTGTAGTATGCATAATCATAAACTCTATCCCATTCTTTAAGCATTCCCGATCCAGTTCCACGAAGATTTATGAGCTCTTCTTCCCTATATAGCCGCAGTGGTTCTGGTGTATTACTTGGTAGGTATGTCTGGACATAGAATTTTGAATCTGATAGTTAGTATCTGTATTTTCCATCAATTTTTGTTATTGCTGCAGAACTTCTCAATAGGTATTTCAGGCTCATTTTTACATAAGGGCTAGAAATTGCAGTAAAAAAAGACTCAAAACAAGTGAAATTAGCTTAATGGTTTTAACTGCACTTAGATATGGTGTCAAGAGTAATCTCAGTGAACATAGCAAATTATGCTTATAACCCCCTATTAATGAACAAAACTGTATGTAATATGTTTGGCCAGGTTGGATAGAAAGATGATTGTGATTATGCCACCAAAAAGCAAAGCTTGATGACAAGTTCACAATTATTAAGGTTTCAAAAAAGTGGGGTTTCACTGATACAGAATGCATTGTCACTATGGACCCCGAATTCCTTTGTAACACGTCAATGAGTTATTGCCCCGTACATTTGTCTCTTTGCTTTCAATTATATAAATAATTGCAAAATGACAAAAGTATGATATTAAGCACACAAGTATCATAGGTTCTACGACAAGCAAATGATTATCCATATGAAAATCTGATTTATATTGTTAATTACTCTAAGTTTTTAATTTCTTTCATTGTTTTTGCAGCTTTTCGTGTTTAGCAAAAGTACCTTGTTAACAAAGAAGACACGATTATATTTGTAACGATGCTGAGGATAAACCCAAGAATTGCAGACAAAATGGACTTGACCATGTCCAGGAACATCCTCTAAGGTGACTGTCTTGAGGTAGAACTGACTATGGTGATGGTTTCTAATGATAAAAGCACCAGGAAGCCCCATGGATTCTTCCCAATCAAAATTGATGTCAAACGTAACATCTCCTGCTGATACTGATGTGAGCTTCGAAATTCCATTTCTCCAAGATTGTTACTTTTCCTAGCTTCCCTCTTGATCCATTTTCTGCAACAGTGAAACATTAATAATATCTTCATAAGTTATTCTTCCTTGCTTAATTCAGAATCTATATTTTGCATGCTTTAGTTCAAGGACAAAAGGGTTCTTTCTTATGACAACAGAAGACTAATTAATTATAATAAAATACATATATATATTGAAGAAAGATTACCTGGATCAGTCTGATCAGCACTGATGAGCTGAATGGAGACACCTTTATTGAAGAGCTCATGCACTCTATCAAGCAAAGAAGCACTAATATCTTTCATGTCCAAAACATTCTTCTCCATCAATACCACTGTCCCTTTGATCTTTGTACTCTCTCCATTCGTAATCTCTATCGGCCTGTCTCGATTCCTTCCACATACCATCTCCAGCAGTTTCTCCAACATCTCTGTCGATGAACATGGTGGGAAAATCCTCATTACAAGAAAGACTCTTTAGAACAAAGATCATAAGAATATATTCAAGAAAAAAATGTGTGAAGTGGAATGCAAAAAAGGAATATTTAAGCTTTATATAGAAGATGGCTTCACCTGTTATGATCATAGGAAATTAGGAATGTACTATTCTGTAAAACTATTGACTTCAGAAAACTTCAATTTTTTTTTGGACCAACTAGGTAGCTGGTCTGAATTTTCTACGTAGTGAAATGGATGGCTATTATTGAAGACTGAAGTTTTTGGTGGGGTTGGTGTAATGCAGTGGCCAATGGCTATATATAAATATGAAAAAGTTCAAAGCATTTAACAAATACTACTAGCGGTGTTTATCTTTAGTTTAATTACACTCCTGAACTATAAAAAATATGAACTTTGCCCTTAAACTATTAATTTTTGCATTTTAGTACTTTATAATATTGATTTTTGGTGCGTTACTCAAATTGGTAGAAAAAAAAAATCTATTTTTAATGAATCGATTTGAATACATTGTAATTATATTTGGTTACTGGAATAATCTTATTGCATTTATTGCTATTAAAGCCTTTGCATTAAAATTTTTTAATCAAAATTTACTAATTTTTATTCAATTTAAGCAATGTGTGAAAAATTAATAGTATAAGATATTATAGTGATAAAACGGGGCAGAGTTTAAATATGTGAGAGTTAGAGATGCGTTTTGCAATTTACCCTTTATCTTTTGATTCTTTTTATCTTCTTATCAATTGGAAGTACCAGATTCCACCCTGGCCATCCCGTCTGGCAATTTTAAACCGTCAATTTGAACTTATAACAATGTATTCTTACCATCTCCCGTGGGTTGATAAAAGTGGGAAAATTCTACCTCCGTTTGGGAAATTATTTTGTAAGATGATTCTCTAAGAAAAGGAAAAATTTTACCTTCCTTTGAAAAATTATTTTATTGTATTTCAAATACTTGTCAGTATAACGATACATGTTTTAAAAATTAACACGGTATAAATTTTTAAAACCAACAGAATTATTTCTTCATGGGAAGATAGAATTCTCGGACTTCCGATAAAAGTATTTACATCTCCCAATAATTGTTGTACTATTAGTGGCAATGTCGTGGATAATGGAATAATTTACTTGCTCAAGTCACACCCTTTACGTTTAGTCGTCTAAGAAAGAAAAGTAGAAAATATTATCATAAATTTGATTTTTATTCTATCTATAAATTTTGCGATCAAAATTAAATTTTATAAAATTTTGTTTATATCAATTTATGTCATAGATTCTATAATATTTAATTCACACCACAAAATCTACAAATAGAGTCAAAGATCAAGTCTACCTAAATATTTCTCAAAAAATATACTACTATATAGTAATTATATACCAAAGAGAAATAGAGATGAAGGTAGTTAATTTTGATGCAATTTGTCATGAATAATGGTAGTGGGCTTAATTGAGTCATTGCGTGAGATTAAGAGTTGGTTTAAGTGATTGAAAATAGCTTTTTCACAAAGACATACGGTAAAGTACAAATGTTTACTTCTCTTTTTTGGTTAAGGAAGAAGAGTTTAAATGCTTACTTCCACGGCTGTCAAAACATTTAATGATCTTATTCCTGTTTTATTCTATTTGTCGTTTTAAATAACTTGACTAGTGTCATTAATAATATTTTACATAATTTATTCTTATTATCATACTATTAATGGAGAGGAAATTATGTAGGAGAAGATATTATTATAAAAAAAGATAATTCACTCACTTTAAACTATTTATAAAATTGATATAATTTAATAATTTTATCAATTTTTATACACTAACTCAAAAGGACAATTAAAATGAAATGGAAGAAATAAAAGAAAGCCTCTTAGTTTAGCATTCGGTCAAACAGATGCAAATTTGCAAATTGAGAAATACGATGTAATTTTGGAATGCATTTGGTAAAATTTCACATTTGCAAATTAAAACGAATTGGGGTTTTGATGTGATCACAAAAAACCTTATCAAGAATCCATGTGAAAAATCCTTATCAATTGGCCGTCCAGACAATAGGAGGCAGTGGCATCACAATAAAAGAACTAAACTGGGGAAGAAAAAGGTCAATTACTATCACGAATACTCCAATTATTCATATTGTTACAATCAAATAGTATCTATAAGCTTGGCTAAGGAAAGGAAGGACTCAAATTGTCTCAATATTTTGCTTTCTATGTTATCCTTCTATTTTTGTGAACTCTGTTTGTCTAGATGACATTAGAAGAATTTCATAAGTATTTTTCTATCTAACTTTTTTCTCTTCTTTCTTTTTAAAAACTCTACAATATTAGGTGGTGGTTTCATTATTTTTTAAATGTAAACCACCACCTGCAATACTTTTTTTCCCCTTTCCTCATGAGATTTGTTCATTGGAAATTTTGTTTCCCCTAAATAAGTGGGAGTTTCTCCTCTTGGATAAGTGAGAATTTTTTTCTTTTCATCTTTTGTGGTTTATACAGATGATAGATTCAATCAAGACAGATTTGGCTAACTAGCTTTGTTTTTATACTTTATATCAGAAGTTTAGTGGCATATCCGAGACTAGTGAGATGCCAATCCAATACAAGACTTATTCAACCCTTTGAAATTAGATTTAGATTTTTTTAAACTTATATAGAGATTTAGATTTCTAAATTTGTTGATATATCTTTTTATATTTTTTTATAATACATAAATTTAGTATATTCATTTATCCGTTTGTATTTTAATCAGTTGCAATAATTATTTTTTAATTAATAAAATTTGATTATAAAAAAATATATAATCTATAGGATATTTTTTAACACTGTATCATATGACAATCTTCACTCATTTGTAACGAGGTACCAAGTTAATAAATTTTTAACTCATTTCCACAGTGGAACAAAAGCCTTTATATATCTAACATGGAGGATCCTATAAAGGGCGACTTCAAAGGCAACAAAACTTGTCACCCGACTTCGAAGATATTGCAGCTTGCAGGAGTCAAGTGGATACTTTCAATAATACACTTTAACAACTGTCAAGTAAGGAAAATAGGACTCCGACCATAAATATTTAAGCAGCTTCAATTTGTTGTTAAGAGGATCTTTTGTTTTAAATTTTGTGTCTTTTTTATTACACTATTAAATAAATTATCAAAATTACTCTATTAAAATTACTTTATATAATTTTGATAATTTATTAAATAACGAAACAAAAAATGAAATAAAGTGTGAGATAAAAAATTTTGTACCGTTTTAATCCCATTTTATCTCCCACTATGATTGTTTAAGCAAATTTTGGATCCTATGTGACCAAACAATTATAATGTATTTTGTGTAAAAGTCTAGCCTGACCAAGAATACTTGAGAATGATAATAGATAAAGTATTACATGCATGCTATAGGCTAGGTAGGATATTTATTTGCAGAACAAAAAATTCATAGAGAAGAAATTATCAAAAATACATAATCGAATATTATAAAATAATATAATTCAAATTTTTTTGGGTTAATTGATTGAATATATAAAGTACTGGGAGATACCAATCAATTATATGTGACTGATATGACAATGGGTCACTCAAATGTCTTACAAAGTGAACACTTATTTTGTTACTCCTTCACATAAGTTTGCATTAATTAGTTACTCTAACTAAAGTTACCATTTCATTGAGTAAATCATCTTTGATCCTTAGAAATTATTTCGAAATTTTTTTTCGACAGTTTAGTATTTCGCAATGATATGTTGAGTCTTGGAAGCAAAAATAAAATAAAATAAATAAATAAATAAATACACCCAACAAAGGTAATACAACTATTTAACTTGGGGATTTCAAAGCAAATTAAAATTTGCACAAAAAACAACATTGTGCTAAAAATACTATTGACTTTGGAAATGGTGATAAAAAACTTCAAATCCGCGAGATAAATGAGATAAAATTATTAACTATTGGTGTCACTACTTAACTATTGAACATAATATAAAATAGTGCCGTATTAAATATTCTAATTAAAAAGATCTATAATGGACAAGCGTTAAACAATATATACATGCTAAGGATCGAATTAATGTACTTACTTCTTGCCATGATTGATTGTCCGAGTCTCTTACAATAAATTTCAGTTATGTGTATCCTCCATATAAAGTTTTAAACCATAAGAAAATAATATGCAATAATATATGTGTAAGAGCTTATAATAATTTAGCTACTTAAACTAATTAATGTCCACATAAATTAGGAAAGAAATTGATACGCAAGAAATTCATAGAATCATAGGCTCTTGCCGTTTAGGAAATTTTCACTTTACTAAATTATTTCACAAAATTTTAACAGTTATTAACAGATTAAGTACGTGATAAAGAATATAAGACAAAAAATCTTGTCCCACGTCTTACCATTAAATTGCACTACATCAAATATAATTTGCTCTCATGTGCACCATATTAGTCTTCCAAGTTGAGGGACGTTTCTTACATCTTGAAACTTGAAAATATATCAGATCAATTGCAAAATGGCAAAGATTAAAGAAGTAAGTTGCTTGAGGATTCAGATGAAAAAAAAAAAAAGTTTTAGATTGTGTTTGGATAGATGGATTTGAATTGATGGAAATATTTGAAATGAATGGAACTGAATTGGGTGGATTTAAAATGATATAAAATTTGGATCACCGAGAATTTTAAATCTACTTATTTAATCATTAAAATTTATTCTTACTTGGTAGATTTCAAACTCACAACTAAATTAATTAATTTATTTAAATGACTTAATATAATTTATACTTTTCAATCAAATCCACTAAAATCTTTCATTCAAACACAATGTAAGAGTTTTGGAAATATACATCTTGATATGAGTAATGTTACAGTAATATAACAAGTTCTATTTACAACTTGTCTCTCTGGTAGAATGAGAAATTATCTTGTTATTTTTTTTTGGTAACCTACTTAAATTGCATGCAAAGCATTTGTTCACTTTGTCATAATTATATTTTAAGAGCAAAAAAAATACTAGCCATGTCATTCCTATAGTTGGACAAACATGGAAATGCATAACTTATCCTTTTTTAGTGGAAACATCTGCATATGCTGTATGTTTTTTTTTTTTTTTTTTGAGTAAAGTGTCTATATGATCACTCAATTATTTTCCAGTTGTTAATTTGCTTTCTAAATTTGTTTGGTGATCAATCAAAGGTCACTAAACTACTAACAATGCTTCTCCGTGATCAATCCGTCAATTTGAGGCGTTGAGTCTATGTTAGTCAACATATATGCATGTCACATGAGTTTTAATGGGGATAAAATTATCAATCACTTTTTATCATATTTTACCATCAACATCTTACTTTCCCATCAACTATATCCACCCTTCTCCTCCTTTAACCACTTTCTACCACCAACCCCAACTCATCCTCTGTCCTCAACCCCTAATGTACCCCAACCCCAAACTTGACCCCCACCCTTCTACTACCCTAAACTTACCATTTTACCATTCCTCCACCCCAAACAGGGGTAAAAATAACCCCCACTCCAAACCTATCACTCTTACTCCTCCCTCACCCTAAATTCGCTTTTATACCCCTTTCCCATCCCAAACCCACCACTTAATCCCTCCCCCACTCCCATCTCGTCACCTAGATTTGGATTTGGGTGACGAGATAAGGGTAGGGGAAGGTCTCTTATACACATTTGGGGGGGTGTATTACCATGTACAAGAGAGGTGTTAAGGTGGTGATAGGGAAAAAAGGTGGTTAGGAGTTCAAATTGTAAATTTAATAAATTAAAACTATTTAATTTTGCATCCAAAATTTTTTATATCTTCTAGTAAGATCTCATTTATAATTTGTACTTATTTTTTATCATCTAATTTTGTCCCTAAACTTTTTATTAATATTAGTTCACTGTAAGTAGACAAGAATGCCCAGATGAGACACATGTGACATGCACATGCACGCCTCAAATTAATGAAGTAACCACGAAAACATATTTTTAATAGTTTAGTGACATTTTTAACTATCAAATAAGTTTAGCAACCAAATTCATAACCGAAACATAGTTAAATGACCAAATAGACATTTGCTCTATTTTTTTCTAGCCATTCAATTGATTAATTTCAATTCCGTATTTAGAAATCTTTGTGTATTATAATGGTGACCTTCTTGTAAACCCTTTTTCTATAAAGGAAAGAATATAATAGGGTAAAACTAACAGTCAATTCTTAAAATAACTACAACAACCGCTTCCCCTTTTTTTGTAAAATACACATATTGGTAGGGTTGTAAATAACATAATAAGCTAGATTCTCTAGTATTTAAGATTATTTGATTAGTTTAACGAATTTGAATTTTTGTTTAAAATTGACTTGTTTATCTTTCGAGTCGACCTCAAATGAATTTTATCCAGTAAACTCGAATCGAGTTTGAGTAGTTTGGAATTTATATATGTAAATTTAAATTTTTTAATTTATCGAGCCAAATTAGAATCGAATACAAAAAATTAATAAATACTAAATTTTGTTCAATTTTAACTTGATTATTGATAAATCAAATTTAAACGAACTCTTAATAAACTAAAATCGATTAGAATATCGAATAATTTAAATTCATATAAAGTCTTATATCATTTAATTGGGTACATTAGTTCACATTATAGACATATATATATTTTTAATTAAAGTTATATTAATGTTATTAAGTCAAATGAAATTAATGCAACTTTGAGGGTTATTTCCTTTCCATGAATCCCACGAACAGCACCAAAACCCCGGCCCACCCAACCACCCCACCTTCATAACAAAACCCCATCCAACGTTTAAATATGCATGTATTTTAATGGTCTACCAGAAACAGAAGACATGTGAACAGTATTAAGCATGTAGAAATAAAAAATGAAAAAAGCATGGCCATTAATTGGGGAAGTAACTGCGCCGTAATATTCTTTCACAAGTCGTGGTCGTATTATTATTTCTTTAACAGAATCCGATTCATAAATTTGGTCATTTTGTTTTACCATGTTTATTATTTGATTGTGACATATTTAATCTGTTTAACTCGTATATTATTAGTAAGGTTATAATAACTTATTTGATTGGTTAACACAACTCGTGAGCCACTCAAATAAATCTCATTATATTTTAGTGCTTTAACAAATTTATAAATTCGTATGAATCAATCTTATTTTCATAACAATTTAAAATATATAATATTCATTGCAATTTACATATAGTAGTAAACTATGTACATGAAATTCTTATAATCAATTTTGTTCTCATAATAATTTATAATATATTATTAATATTCATTACAATTTTTACATCTACAATAACCTATTTGACCAGTTAGCTATATGGTGAATTTGATGAATTTATATTAAAATCATTATCCATAATTCTTTATTAAATTATAGGTAAAGAAACTTCTAAATGTAATTGTAGAACTTTTATATGTGCATTAATTAATGAACTATCACCTTTTAACAAATAACAGTTAGGCAAAAATGGGCTCGTGAATTTGAATACTTATTGTGCTTTAACCTTTTTTTTTTTTTTTTTGCTTTAACCTTCAATTTCATGCTAGAAAATTGAAAAGAGGAAAAAACTTAAAAGAGGGATAGAATAGGTATGAAGTGGTGAATGATTATCATTTTATTTGGTAAAAAAATATGAACTAACTTAGACATCGCAACTGATAATTTTTTATTTGTAGTTTAATTGCTCAAAGGATATTAATAACCAAATAGTTGACACGAAACAATTATAATAGCTTTAATATTTTAACGGGTTAAGTGATTGAGCCTGCAACGCGACACGGAACCGAATGTAATACTATTATCCTTTTGCTATAACTTATTTGGTTGATATTGATTTAGTCGTTTTCATATTATGAACTCTGAACCACTTGAAATATTTGGCATTTTAGTATAGGTCGCTATTCTGTCAGTATAAAGATTTCGAGAAATTTTTATATGTGTTGAATTTATAATATAATATTATGAAACTCTTAATTTATATTATTTTATATCATTTAAATGAATGATGTGAAGTAATATAAATCAAAAAATTTATCATATTATATTATAGATCCGATCTATATATAAGAATATTCCAAAAATTTCAAGAGCTAATTAATTTCATGGCCATTAAATAGTAGTTGACATGCACCCATCATGACATGGACGTTTTAAGTTGGGTAAATATTGGTTAGTCACGTTGTAATGTAAAGTAAGTATAATAATTGTTAAAATAATTAAAAAATAAAAATTTTATTATTAGATTTTAATTATTTAACGATGTATAATATTTATTTCGCAATTTAAAATGAGTAATAAAGAACCTTTCTTCAAGTTGAGCAAATTATCATACTTAATTTTGCTCCCGACAATTTCTTTTGGTTTGTTGGACTTGGAACAAGTCAAAGAACAGTAGAAGTTTTTAATTGGTGTAATTAATTGCTGGCATCTTGAATATTTATACAAGCAGCTATTTAGTATTTACATTAGTAATTAATATTACAAATCCCTATTTAATATTTAACAGTTGGATTTTATGTTTGTTATTGTACTAGGTAATGAAAATCTTACATTTTTTTTTTTTGTCTTAATAAAGAAGGATACATAGTGAATTTTTACTTACTACTTGTTAACTCAATCACCTAACGACTCTTAATCAATAGGTTAGAGAAAAAGTATTTTATTACTGAATTACACTTTGTTGTCGAAAATCTTACATTAATGAATGACATGTTAATTAAGATAAGTTGTTTAAAGAATGCCCTTAAGATTTCTCCTTAATTTTCATACTACGGTAGATATAAGCTTTAGACCAAGCTTACAATTGAGTATCAAATGCAATCTCATTGTCAAGAGCCTTGTTTACTTGTGTTGCAACAATATTGCATGCTATTCTCATTACTTTCATTATTTCTCCTCCTCTTTGTCCTTTCACCTGGAAAAAAAATATGTAATATTGGAGAAATTTGCTTTATGTATTCTAGTAAATATATTTTTCTTTCAAAGTCTTTGTCTTATCAGTTGACTCAATTTTTTTTTGTCGAGTTGTTTTTGTTTGGCAATGGGTTATTTTCACACTTTTTTTAGTCTTATTGATGATCACATGGACTTTTTGAAATGCAATTCAATTGAGGAGGCTTCTTGTACAGCTTCTCTTTATTTCTCATGTGATGCATGCTCCCTCACATTTTTTTTAATGGTTGTTAGTACAGGTAATAAATGTACGAGTCAAAAAAAAAAAATGAAAAACATCAAAAACATACAATTCGATATAATCCTTTGCTTGAAAATCATGGAAAGAATCACATCAAAAAATGATTGTCGAAAGATAAAAGAAAAGCATGATTAAAAGCTCAATTAAAGTGCTCTAAATATATTCCACCGACAGATAATAAAACTAAAATAAGAACCTCCTTCCTTCTCAAACATTCTCCTGATCATCTACTCTACACCTGTGTTCTCTCTTCCCGAAATGGAGATAAGGTTAAAAAGAATTAGTTGAAATTCGAAAGAGGAATTAGGGGATCTCTTTGCCTATATATATATTCTTTACTTGAAAGTTGGACCAATCTTTTTTCTTTTTTTCTTTTAATTTTAAAAAAAAAAGATTTTTAATAAATTTTTATCTGTTTTTCGGTGACTCGTACCTATGGTCAATAGATCATAAAAATTAACAAGAAAGTATATTACAACATGAGCTGTACCTCATTATCGAAATTAGATCAATCTTTGTTGTTATATTTTGTTCTTAATCTTGTTCTAATTAATTGGCATTTTCATGGGCTCGGATTATTAATTGCAAATTAAGATGATAAAACTGGTTGGAAATTCGAGATGACCTATACGTGAGAACATTTTGTTCTTAATCTTGTTCTAATTGGCATTTTGTTCTTAATTAATTTTCACATTGCTCTTAGATTAGTTGATGTTTGTGATCTTATCATATTTATTCCCAAAAAATAAAAAATAATAAATGGGACGAAAAAAATTAAAGACAAACTCCTAGCGTGTATCACAACGATGTACAGGTCTATGGCCAGAATTTGACAAGATATTCATATTGCGGGAGTGGAGAATTAAATTCCGAAAATTGAGTTCAAAATTCATCATGAAAATTGATAGATTCTGCGAACTACTATTTAAGTGTGAACTAGCTAGCTGGTTGACTTAGAAAAGAAATTCTCCACTAGAGAAAAATAAACTGTGTGAACCTGGGAAAATTCCTGGACTAGTATAATTGGACTATCCGGTTTTGAATCTCATCTATAACTTTTGTGGTTACGATTATATTTAATAAATTTTTTTTTGCATCAATTAATTTTATTTATTCCATAAAATTTAATTTATATAGCAAAATTTACAAATGAAGTAAAAAATTAGTTCTACCTAAATATTTCCCATTATACTATTATAGGATAATTGGTAGTCGTAATTGGATAATAGGACCACCACTTTATTAAGGCGGTATTTGGTTTATGGGTATGATGGGAAGGAATGGAAATCAAGATTAATAATATCCATGAATGGTGTTTGATTAATCACTATAGAAATCAATCTATAAGAATAAAAGAGTTAGAAAATGACAACTTTCATTTCTGACTTATGACTTGAATTTTACATTAATTCATTTATGAGTATAATGAAACTCATTCTTTCTTCAAACTAAACAAAAAAGAAGAATAATATAAATCTAAATCGATAATAAAATTTATAATTTTAATTTCGAATCCCATTCCCGAATACGAAACACCTGCTAAGACTATGTTATACACATTTGGTTGTGGTGGTTTGGCTATTATCCCAGCCATCAAAATGAAACGCCCATGGTTTTTAATTAGTCATTATTTAATAGGAAGTAATTATTAATCAAATTAGTCTGCCAAGTTCATGAATTTGCAATAATTGATAAATATTAGAAATTTTATCCTCATATGATTATCATGTCACTAAATTTCCGTTGACCTTCTGGCGGCTGCAGCCCCAAAGGCCCAATTATTGCCATGAGCAAGTGTAGCTGTTTAAGGAAAGATTTTTTTTTTTTTTGTTTGGAATACTTTTGAATTGTTTAAGCAAAATAGTTAAGTTTACCTTAAAAAAAAAGCTAGATTATGATACAATTATTTTATAATTTTGTGGGTTTAGTTGCACTCTATATTTCTTGTTGTATTTGTACTATTAACGTCATATTAAAGAAATAAAATAAAAAAACAAAAAAAAAACTAGAGTATAACTTTTACGCTAGATAGAGAAATTCACAGATTCAAAAAAATAGCTCTTAGATCTAGAAATGAATATACCATTATCAATAGTGACTTAGTCCAGTTACAAAAGGGGTAAAAAACTAAGTTAGAGGTTCTAAGAATAAGTTTTAAGTCCCACAAATTTATGTGTCATATTTTATTTACAAGGAAATTCTACGGTGAACATTATTTTGTTGATTTTAAGAGTTTATATAATATAATTTTTTAAAATATTTAATATTATATTACATAAAAATTTAAAGTACAATAAGATAGTTGTTTCGTGTAAATTTTCATTGGTTATATACTTGTTCAATTACATTGCATGTCAGTTTTTGTTATAATTTTCATACAAATAATTTAACGGCCATCAAAAGCAAGATACGCACATTATGCATTGTCGAACTTCTTCAATGTTTTTGGCTGCAATATTTGTTAAAGTTGTAACTTCTTAGAGCCGATTTATTTAATGAGTAGAATTATCTATTGCAGACTTCTCAGTATCTCTTTGAATTGCTCGACCATTAAAAAATTTCTTATAATGAACTCGGTTTAATATTACTTTACAATTTTATATGTAGATCTTGCGGTTAAAACAAAAATTATATTATTATTTTATTACATCATTATGTATCACTTAACTTATGTCATTTTTGTTTTAATCACAAAATTTACAATTAAAACTGTATACTGATTCATATAAAAATTTCTCCGTCAATTAGAGAAATTGCTCAAAGATTTACAGATAAAGCTATGCTTTTAAATGTCCAAAATGCAATTGCACTTTGACATGTCTTTTGCCATAGAAATTACCATTGAAGTTTGCAATGGGAATATCAAGATATGTATAGATTACAATACATAACAAATCTGAATCGGTTTCATGGTTCTGACAGTCCATAGAAAAAAAAATAAGTGTTGGGCTTTCTAATTAAGAAACTAGTTCATTGGAAAGTTCCTTAGCTTCGTCTTTGACGAGTATTGTGCCTAGATATCCAAGCATGAATTCTCACTTGAGAAGGTGGAGACAAAGGCTTCTCGAAAATTTGGACCATCTTTTGGTACACCATGATCCATTCTGAGTTATCGGATATGAATAAAAGAGTTTGTATCCTTGGGCATATACCTCAAATGTGGGCTAGTAGGTAATTAATCATACTTTCTTTTTCTGGCCAAGACAAGATAATTATACTTCATGCTTGTTCAAATTCGTGTTTTATGGATAAACAACAATTGGATGGATTAAAAGAAGGGTAATTACACTTTGGCCCCACATAATATGGACCCTATCTCACCTTGTCCCCTACAAAAATTTAATCATCATTTTACCCCATTGACTAAAAGTCAAAAGAAAGGGTTAGTTTGAGAGGTAGTCAAATAGGTCAAAAGGACTAAAATAATCTTAGATATTTACTTAACTATTTTTACCAAATTTGAGCCAAAGAAATTATATTTCATTTGGAAGATAAATTAACTAGTGTGCATGGCATGTAAATTGAACAAAAAAGAAGAATTTAATTTGTCAAAAATGAGGAAAAACTAAATAAAAGAAAAATATCTAAATCTTAAATATAAAACTCAAATTTAAGTCGTTAGTTAGCACACTGTAGCTTTAATATAAAATGGTAGAGGTAGAAATTATATGTATATATCAGGACAATTTTACCATATTTAAAGCATAAATCCGTTAATGCACAAAGGTTTTTAAATTCCTTTATATTTATGCTTGGTTGGCCTTTTGTTTTTAATTTTCACTTTGGTTTATTTATACAACCCAATTATTTTTTTCTTATATATCTTTTTTAGCATGTCAGTTTTATTACTAGAAGAATAATATTATCAAAATAAGAAAGCTTTTTTCCACCTAAAATGGTAAAATAATCTATCAACTAAATATATGATCATTTTAGTCATTCGTTATCATTGACTAACGGTTAAACTAACTATTAATTTCGACCGTTAATTAAAGCCCCTAATGATGATTAAATTTTTATAAGGGGCAAAATGAGACAAAGTCCATATTATAAAGGGGTAATTAACCATAAAAGAAACAACAATTTGATGCTTATTTAGTTAATTATCTACATATGTATTTTTCTTTATTCATGTCTTAATAAAATTAATAGAATATATGAATAGATTTAAGAATTGAGGGAATAAAGCGTCCAAAATTAAAATTGAGGTGCAAAATGGGAATCTTTCATGTATGAATAGGTAATATAGGTTATAAACTAATGCCAGTACTTTATGATTAATGAACTATAGCTTACTGTAGACATGTATTTAGTTTAACTTTCAAATCAATTCATCCTAAAATCCTAAATATAATTATTTTAAAAAACTAAAGGATCACATTAATCAAAAATCCAAACATTAAGGAACAAAATCCAAAGTCAATACATTTGACTAACGGAATTTTAATTTTAGCTGTTAATCACTATTAAATTTGTGTTAACTATCATTTTTGACCAAAATTAGAAATATTAAGAAGCTAAATTTGTTTTAGCAAGCTTTTTGGGGACTAAGTTGGCTAGTATACCAAACAATCCTGACCAAAATTAAATGTTTCCCAAAGAACAAAATTGCAGCATTAAATCTGACATGCGATTGGGGACATTGTTTTTTTTTTTTTTTTTTTATCAAATTTAAGTGTTATTGTTAGCAATACTGGGATCAGGAAGATTCAAAACTAGCCATTCTTTGGCAAGAATAATTGCTAGTTTTTTCATTTCTGGATCAATGTTGTATTCATGTATACTATGATTACTTTGAACTTACCCAAAACAAATTATTAAAATTTTGTAGTTAAATAAATTGTAGTTGTTACAAATTCATTAGAAAGTCAAAAGGATAATGCATCATGTTAATATTGATACTATTGTAAATAATAATATTTCACGAATATACTCTCAAGTATATAACAATTAAATTATAGTCGTCACATCTCAAATTTTTATTAAATGTTATACTTTACTTTAATAAAATGAAATTACACAACAGTTTGATAACAAAGAAGATTACATATTCAACATATAAGGCGTAAATAATATAATAAGCCTATAATATTCTTTGTTTTTTTTAATTCAAAACAAAATATTAGTTGCGACAAATGTATAAATAGTACTAAAAGAATTGTTAAAACCTTGTAAATATTTCTGTAGAAACAATGGAGCATAGGAGATGCTCCAAATGTGGTCAAAATGTCTGCTTTTCCTGGGGTGCACAATCCAAAGTCCAAAGTAAAGAGGATGGAGGGCTCAAATTTTTTTAAAACATGATCATCATCTTAGTAGGTATTTGTGATGAAAAAACATGTGACTGGGAGGCACTGGTGGAAAGTGTTAGGTGAGATTTGCTCTTGAATGAATAATACAAGTAAAAAAGATTTTTTTTTATAAATAAGCTAAAACTATTAATATTAATTAGATTAAAATATTTCAAAATTTTTGATCAATTTACATCTCCATCTACTAATTCCATATCATATGGCATTTGGTTTATAAGATACAGTGTGTCTATGCGTATACTGTATGTGGCATTTAATTATATCCGCTCGAAGAGTCCAAGCTGAGGACAAAAACATTAATACACTTAACCCAACATTTTAAGTATTAATACAATTTCATCAACAAATTACCTGAAGATCAAATTTTCAGAAGATATATATACTATGACTTTTCATTCAAAAATTTATATTTATACTATTTCAAAAGTGTAGTTATGTTTTTTTATAAGTATTTTTTCTTTCTTACACTATCTAATTTATCATGATTAGTTAAATAGTAACTAAAACATATATGTATGTATGAGAGTCAAACATGTAAAATTCAATTTAATATTATTAGTGAAACTCTAATTCTTGAGCTACGTGAAACCAATAATAAATATGAAGCAAAGTGGTCATGATCGAAATTCTCATATAACTAATACTTTTTTTTCCGATTAAAAAAAAAATCCTAATTTTATTTTAATCCTAAATCAGATATAAAAACTACAACTTTTAGCCAAGGGTCAAGGAATTAGGCCAATAAATAAACTAATCGTATATTCACTCAAACATGCAAGAATATAAATATTAACATCAGAACTTAAGCAGTTTTGTAAACTAAATAGATGTGAAAAATCAGATATTTACAAAGCATGCAGTTATATAAAATTTAGAATATGTTTCTTTTTTGTTTTTACTTTTCCTTTTTTCCCATATCTATAAAATTTTAAATACTTCACATACAAGATCAATTGACTTAATATTAATCCTAATTATATCTAATTAGATAGTATTTGAGTTACAAATTAATATCTCAAAAACATTTTAGTTCTATCATTTGTCTTCCTCCTTTATATTCATAACCTCAACTTTTGGTATTCTTTGGCTAGTGACGAATTTGATTTTTCTTCTATAAATTAAAATTAATGAATTTGATTTTTCTTCTATAAATTAAAATTAATTGTGGTGTCTTTACTTCAATAAATTTGCATAGTCCATTATAGATTGCATCATTTTAATTTGGTGGAACAATGGTTCCACAATATGATTATTATCTTCTTTGTATGATGGATTGGGATGTTTTTGGTTAGTCTATATAAATGCATATTTACAGTAATCCCGTGGCTCTGTAGAGCTTTTTTATAATAATCAAATTAATTGTTATTTGATGATATAGTTTTTTATGTTTGTAATCTAATCATGACGATCAAATATTGTCTATAAAACCTGTTAATTTTGTTTAGTTATATGCTACTGATTGTATCATTAGATGACTCCGTTTTGTAGGAAAATGATTAGTTTTTCATATCAACTTAGTTTTGTAGTTTTGTGTTTAAGCGAATGACTAGTTTTCATATCATTAAATGGCTTAGTTTTGTGGCGGTTAATTTTCATCTATATTAATGGGAGATCGAGTGCTGAAGCTCTATCTTGGTGATTTGTTGCTCAAATATTTTATATTTCTCCGATTGTTTGAGATTTTTAAGGTAAACAAAACAATTTTTGATATGGGGAGCTAATTTTCACTTTCATTGATCGACCAAGAGGGATGATGAAGCTTCAATTGAGTTTGTTCAAGCTCAAATCACTTGACGAGCAGATGTTAAATATATATGTACGTTACACTAGTTAAACTTCAAGCCAGATATATAATTTTTATTATATATAAAATTATTAAAATATCTATAATTTTCAAACAATTATATTTTTCACTTTCAAATAAGTCGAGCTACTCGACTCAAGTAGAACATTATTCACTGACATCCTAGCGACAAAAATATATTAAATTTTGACCTTATAGAAATGTGTATGAATTTCTTACCAAATTAATAATCTATGATCGGAAAGTCTCTTTCATCCCCCAACAAATTGGTTATACATATAAACTGCATGAATGACAACTTTACTTGCGGATTACAAATAACTAAGAATTTAGCAATATATTCAATTAGGTTGATCATTGAGTAACTGAATTTGTAACTGAAAAAAAAAGATTCTGTATCCTGTATTTTGACTATGTACATATAAAATTATATAACAGAACCAGCTTCATCTGCCATTCCTCAAATCCATGTATGTTATAGGTTGTTTGTGTTGGACGATCCACCAACTAACAAACCTACCAATATTTTTATGTTATTTATGAGTTTTGATTCACCAAATCAAATTTAAGCTATTCTTTCGACCAAATTCGATACAAACAAAAAATGATAAACCTTATCAAGGTAATCACATGTATAAATGAATAAATATTCTGAAACATTTTTCTAAGTTAATTAAATGTTCTCACATCAAGCTTTCCTATTTTTCCCTTTTTTTTTTTTTTTGGAAAAGTTTTTCGATTCGATCAAAACTTCATTCGCTTACATTAAAATCTTAGGCATGCAAAGATGCAAAATAAGAGGAAAAAATTGGAAATAGTTTGAAAATACACATTGTAGGATTCTATGACCAACTTATAGTTGGAGGAATTATTTTGTAGGTGGCCTCAATTTTTTTTTTTTTTATATATTATTATTATTAATGTTTTCCTGCTAGCTTCCTAAGCAAAAGTCTGAGACATGTAAAGAAAGTGGATGATGAGTTTAAATTTAAAATTCCCTAATCTTGGCATAAAACACTCTCTCTGGAGGTCTTAAACAAGACTAATCCATGTTTAATACTTTACATAATTTTCTGTAAATTTCTTGAGTTGGATGATGCGGAAATTGAAGCCATTACCTTAACGGCTTAACCTCGTGATGGTTGTGGTTTAAGAGTCAAAATTTAGACAAATAAAGAATGAATCCATCCAAATGCTCATACCAATGTCCTCAGATATTCAGTATGAAAATAGACAAGAAGGCAATTTTTATTTTTTAGCAAATAAGTTGACAAAATATTGTTAGAAAATAAAGGGTACCAATTGAAAATTATCAAAAATTTCAAGGAAGTTGCTGAAATTATTCTTTCATAACATGCTAAAGTACATGGATATAAATAAAATTTCACACATTTTAGTACTCATAGTGGGACCTAGTGACAGGATAAGGGAGATAAGTGATATTTTTAAAATTTTAGGAATATAATTAATGATATTAGCCTAAAGCTTAAGGAAAGTTTATAAAATTATCCGTAATAAATATATATGAGATCACAAAAAGAAATGAAAAAGATAAATATTATACAATTCGACATAATACCTTTGCTTGAAAATCATGGAAAGAATCAGATCAAAAAATGATTGTCGAAAAGATATAATAAGAAAAGCATGATTAAAAGCTTAAAATTCTCTGTACATATTCGACCGACAGATAATAAAACTGAAAAGAGAACTTCCTTCCTTCTCAAACATTCTCTTGATCATCTACTCTACACTACACCCCTGTTCTCCCTTCCCTAAAAGGTGATAAGGTTAAAAAGAATTGGTTGAAATTCGAAAGAGGACTTAGGGGATCTCTTTGCCTATATATATATTCTTTACTTGAAGTTGGACCAATCTTTTTTCTTTCTTAATTTAAAAAAAAAAAAATTTAATGAATTTCTATCTACTCCTCGTATTCATGACTAATATATCATAGCGGGAAAATATATCTTATAACATGAGTTAACTTTATTATCGAAATTAGATCAATACTTGCTGTCATAACGGGAAAGTTTGCACATAGAAAATGAAATGGATAGTTTCATTAATCTCTCTGCTGAAGAATATAAAAGAAAATTGAAGTGTAATATGCCTAAATATCCACTTGTTCTCCATTAAAAAAAAAAAAAGAATCACTCGACAAAAATCGCATTTTTGAGGAATTCATTCACATACAAAAGAATTTTAAACACCATCTAGTTACGTCTATACAACACAATAATTTTTATGTAGGATGTTCCTCAAAGAATCATACCTGGTAAAATATGATATGATGATATTTTATCGATAACTAATTAACCCTAGTTCTGTTGTCAACCTTTTTTATATAGTAACAGTTTTCCACAAATACCCCCAAACCCAACAAGAAGTTTTGCAGCTAAGGATATCATACAGGACGGGAAAGACTTAGATAGACCTGATCTTTGGCCTTACTTATAAACTTTGTGGTAGTAAATTAAATGTTATGAAATTTATGACATAAGTTGATATAAGTAAGATTTTATAAGATTTAATTTTGACCGCAGGGACGACAGGTGGTAGTATTTTCCCATACAGGACCCCTTTTATAGTTCTATATTTATGGGCTAATTTTATTTTGCACCCATTAACTTATATCTAATTCTCACCTTACATCTCCAATTTTAATTTTGAATACTTTACAGTCCAAATTCATTCCATCTAAATCTTTTTTTTTTTTTTTTTTTTTACCGAAGTTAATGGAATTTAATAATTCTAATACAAAGTAAAGCCAAATGGGACTTTAATTTAAATTACTGTTAATATTATTTCGTAGAGAAAATACAAATTAACATGTTGAACGCTACTTATAAGTTGTAAAACCCAGTACTAAGCAGTCATGAAAGCTGGATTCTCCTCCCCGTAATATTGTGGCTTCCTTCTCTTTGGGTAGTCTTGTAGTTTCCTGCCAACCAAAACAAATAAGTATATAAGTGTTCTCTTATACACATACAAAAACAAAACAGCCGTAGAATAGAAATACTTTAACGCCTATTTATTTGGATAACGTAACTTTCAAATATTAGATGTATAGTCTCATTTCATTTATAATTAAATTAAATAACTCACGAAGTGAACTCTAGCTGAAATGTTGAAAACTACTTGACAATGCATGTTGGGTCATATTCGATGTAGTTTGTGAAACCCTTTTTTGTGGGCCTTAATGGAATTTTCAGAAGTAAAAGGGCTTAGGTTGTTTCTAGTTTTTATAAGTGACCTATTATATCAAAACTTGTATCATATGATATTTTTAGTTTTGGCTTCCAGAGGAGGCACTAAGAGCAAGGCAAATCTACACCAAATTTTGAAGGTAAATATATTTAGGGAAAAATACAATTTTAATTTTTAAAGTTTTGGTCGTGGTTCATTTTAGTCTCTAAAATTTCACGCAAAACATATTTAGTTCTCAAACTTTCAAATTTTAACTAATTTAAGACAAATTTAAAAATTAGCCATCAATTACAAACAAAAAAAGTCACGTGCAAAGCACACAACTTTTAAATCTCAAATTCCAAACTTAAAAAAATATAATTTTAACTCTTAAAGTTTAGGTCATGGTCTATTTTGGTCCCCAAAGTTTCAAACAAACACATTTAATCCTCAAACATTTTAATTTCTACCAATTTAGGATAAATTTAAAAATTTTATCAATTATAGACGAAAAAAGTTGCTATTTGCACGTGAATGTTAAATCTATCTTAGGATATAATACTTTTCAACCGACTTCAAGTCATTTAACCATATTTTCACTTTTCCCTAGGACTATCAATGTCTAATCATTTATCATTCTTATATATATTATAACACTTCCTAATCGATTGCAAACTATTGAATGACAGATTTAGTAATGGATTTTTGCCAAAAAATTCATCGCTAAACAATTTAACGATGGATTCGCCGACAGAATCCATCCATCGAAAAATGCCTCTTTAGTACAATATAGTAAAGATTCTACTGTTAGATAAATAAATTTCATTTATAGATTTTTCTGTCAGTAAATTGGTTACTAAATTTAGTTTTGAAATATTGTGAAAACCTTAAATTAGCAACATATATATATTTTTTACTAAATTTAGCGACCAAAAGTTTCGTTACTAAGAATAACAGTTGCGATAAAAAATTTTTAGTAATTAATATTTTAAAATATTTAAAAAATATTAAGGATGAAAAAATCTCTTGCTAATTTAAAAATATTATAAAAGAGGTTGCTTAGTACAACTTTGAACTTATATATTAATTATTTAATCTTGTTCAACATTTGCAATTAAATATTAACCTCTCATTTATTACACCACATTCAACAACATTCCAAAGATTAACCTCAATAAATGAGTTTCATTATTCTATAAAAGTGAATTAGTATTGTTGTATTATATCTCAAAGATTAGTCTCAAATTAAATTATTATTTTAAATTATTAATCAATTATTATTGTGTTATTATTATCTTTTCTTAAGATATAACTTTTTTAACACTATAGATTAAATGGGTTGAAATTTGTTGGGAGAAGTTTTAACCCATTTAGATTTAATAGATACGTGCATGGAAAGTGTTATAATATAGACAAGAATGGCACTATGGTTATGTGTTAATAGTTAGAGGAAAAAGTAGAAATATAGTTAAATAGGTAAAAATCGGTTGGGAAGTATTATCTTCCACATATAGATTTAATAGTTATGTGCAATGCATGTAACTTTTTCCATCTATAATTGATAGAATTTTTAAATTTGTCATCTATTGGTAGAAATTAAAAAGTTTGGGAACTAAATGCGTTTTTTTTTTTTTTGGAACTTTGGGGACCAAAATAAACTATGACCCAAACTTTGAAAGCTAAATTTGCATTTTTTCCAAGTTTGAAACTTGAGATTTAACAGTCACGTGCCTTGCAGGTAACTTTTTCCTTTTATAATTGATGAAAATTTTAAATTTGTCCTAAATTAATTGAAATTAGAAAGTTTGAGGGCTAAATGTATTTTGCCAACAATTTTTGGAGATCAAGATGGACCACAACCCAAACTTTGAAAGTTAAAATTGCATTTTTTTTGTATATTTATTCTTTTGTATAATAACTCATTTTTGTATTTGGAATGAGTCTCAATAAGCTAAAATTATATTTGGGATTATTGGAGTTAATGTTATTTTTGTCCCAAATATTAATATTAAATTGTTATTTAGGACAAAGAATGAATATATTTAGGACAAAGGGTGCTATAATATAGTACGTATAGGGATACAAATGAATTCAAATAGTTTAGTGTTGGATTTGAATTTGATTCAAAATAAATTTGTTTAAATTTGTTCACTGAATTATCAATTTAATTTTATATAATTTTTGAGGTTTGTCTTTTTTAACAAATCAAGTGTTAGGAAGTGTCCCAAAAATTTGACAAAAGTTCGAGACCGATCCTAACAAACTGGTATCAGAAGCCGATTTGGTGGTAGCGAAGTTTTGAGTTGAGAAATTTTGAATCATGGGTTACTCGTTGGACATCAAGTAATTTCTTCTTGGTATTAGTCGTTTTGTTACACTCTTCTTTGTGTATTGGACGTTTGAGCTTCTGAGTCGTCCGTTTGGTATTTGTGAAGAGTTTTGTTGTGCCTATTTTGTGGATGAAGAGTGGGATTGCGTTGAGTATAAATTTGGAACTTTGTTGGAGAAGGTGGAGTTGTATCGATCCATTTGCGAATCAAGAATCTAGGCTATTGAGACTTTATGGAGAAGGTGGAGAATTTCGTTTTGTGAAAATTTGCTATTTTACAAGGATTTGTTATGCAATACAAGTCAAGGTAGAGATTTGTTGAGTATGCCTTGTATATTTTATTTTGTCCCACATTGGTTTGGGAAGAGTATTTCTCTTGTACTCAATGCTATAAATTAAGAGTCTTAGTTAAGCTTTTAAGTGCATCAAGCAAAGAGAGTTTTAGTGGGATTTCAGGGTCTTTATGGCATCCAACCTTTTGTCTTATTTGGGCTCTTGGGCTCTTTTGTGCTTTTTTATTATAATGGTGCCTATAGCCCATTTTGTGGAGGTCTATCCAAATTTGTAATTCTCTTAAATTAGTGGATGTTTTCCCCTTCACCCGTGGATGTAGGCGATTTGGGGATATAGGTCGATTTGACCGAACCACGTAAATCTTTGTGTCCCTTTTATTGTTATATTTTTCTTTATTTATATTCGTTATTATCTTCAAGGGTTTATTAAGAAATTTTCGCAAATATCCGAGATTCAGATCCTAACATCAAGTACGATTATCATGCTATCCGACTTAATAAATTCGTAAATATAAGATAGAAGTAGATAATTTAATTGTACAAAATATCTTCCGATTTTCTTACTTATTAGTTATTTCTCTTATTGAATATCTCTTTCCTTACTTTTGTATATATTATGAATTATAAGCTGCAAATCACTTCCTTAAACAATTGTAATAAGTATTTTTGTCACATCTTTTAACCATGGTAATTGAATTCTATATTATTATAGTGCAAAATTTTAGGCTTCAAGAAAATAGTAAATTAGAGTAAAAGTCACAACCAAACGAAATATAGATGTATTTGAGCTCGGCTAGAAATATAGATCTATTTGAGCTCGGCTAGAGAGTAATGAGTCAAGCCAACCTTTTTTCAAATAAGTTATCAAACATTCAAGCCAAACGTCAAATTTGAGTTGAATACAAACAATCTTTCTATTTTCTATTTAACGAGTCAAACTTAAATATACACTTGTTGAAACTCGATTACAGCTCTAACTGAGTAACTCTTAACAAGCTAAACTTGAACATAGCCTTATTCGATTTGTTGAAACTCGATTACAGTCCTAACTAAGTAACTCCTTCACATAAATACATAGCATTATATTATACAAACTTTTAAAGTATTACAGCATGATTTTGTTATGAGACTGCATAATTTTCATCTCACAATCGAAATTAAAAGTAATAGTACTTACTTCTAGCCATGATTGTCTTAGTCCCGTACAAGAATTTCAATTGTGCACATCTAGTTCAGACATTAGTTTATATATATATACCCATATGGGTAGGTATATTAAACTAATGTCCGAAATCCTTGAAAAATCTCATTTATATAAGGATTATACTAGTTTAACTTGATACGCAAGAAATTCATAGACTCATAGGCTCTTTCCATATAGGAAATTTTCAAATTCGTAATCCGATAGTTTAAAATGTTGGATATATTTTAGTTTCCAAACTTTTATAAATAATCTAACTTAATAATGAACGGCACCAAATATAATTTGCTCACCATTTTAGTCTTTCAAATCGAGAGACGCCTCCTACATCTTGAAACTTGAAAACATATCAGATCAATTGCGAAGTGGCAAAGATTAGAGAATGTCAGTTGCTTGAAAATTCAGATTGACAGAAACAAAAACAAAAAAAAAAAAAAAAAAAAGTTTAGAGTTTTGGAGATATATATTAAAACCATTATCCACATTTTTATTAAAATATGTTATACTAATTATAGGTGAAGAAACTTTTAAACTTTTAAAGTGTTGGGGACTTTAGTATACGTTAGTATTCTTCTATCATTTACAAGATTTCAAGCTAATTAAATTTGTAGATGACATGCTCCCATCATGGTATTGGACGTTTGAACTAGCGTAAATTATTAAATTTTTATTTTATCCTGACAAATTTCTTTTGGTTTTGTTGGACTTAATTGGAACAAGTCAGATAGCAATAGATTTTTTTGGTGTAGTTAATTGCTCGCATTTTGACTATTTATACAAGAAGGCAGCTATTCGATTGAGGGGGTTATTCATGCTACCCTCATTTTTGTGCTTGTTAATTAGTACAAGTAATCAAATCATCCTCCACCATTTCTTTCACGCAAAAAGAAAAGAAAAGCAGAAGTTCCCTAAATAAGATTAAATACCACCACATTATCCTTTGCTTGAAAATCGTGGAAAGAATGTACTTAAAAAAAAGAAAATGATTTATAAGAGATATAAAGCATGATTAATCCAGAAAAGGGAAAAGTTTAAAGTGCCCTAAACATATTCGATCGATAGATATAAAAACTGAGAAGAGAACCTCTCCTTTTCAAACATTCTTTTTGCCTATATTCTTTACTTGAAGTCGAATCAATCTTCGTTGTCATAAGATGACATACATTTTGTTCTTATTCGTATTGTACGTACTTCGCATTCTCTTGGTTGGAGTGGCAAAAGCAAAAGTATAATTTTCTTTAGGATTTTTTTTTATTTATTTAAAAATATCTAATTTCATTTTGAGGACAAAAATATATATAACTTTCAATCTTGGAGGCGTGTCTTTTCGCTCCCTCCTCCAGCTAGTCCCACTGGTGAATAAAATAACACAAATTACATCATACATGGATATTGGCTTACATTATTCCATTTAGATTATAATTTTTTTTTCATTATGCCTTCTGCAATAATTAATTAGACACATTTTTTAATTATTTTTTATCTCACATAAATTACATTTAAAAAAAATTAACTATAGTACTAATCTAAATAATATCATAAATAATATGTATCTATGCGGAGCCACTATTATACTCTTGTGGTATGGATGCATTGGATATAGGCCTGTCAATGGGTCGGGTCTAGGCCCGGACCTGACCTGATCTGGACCCGTTTATCCGGGTCTGGATCTATAACAAATTTCGATTACTCGGATCCGATCCGGACCCGTTTAACTATTATAATAAACATGTCGGATTTGGATCTTGGTGTTCCGATCCGATTAAAACCCAGATCCGATTAAAATATTTAATATATAATAAAATTATTGTACATTAGTGTTATTTTATTTGTATATATACATATATGTTGTGTGAATTACCCATGTAATTTAATATAAAATACATGCAAAATATTAATTATGAATTCAATACTTTTCAGCTCAGGTAAAATTAAAAAAAAAAAAAAAGAAAATTCGATAAGTTGTAATAGTTTTACATATAATTTTAAAAAAAATATCGATCCTGATCTGACAAGATCCGACGGATCTGGATATGGATCTACTTTTGTAGACCCGTCCGGATCCGGATCCGTATCTGATTATATTAATCGGATCTGAGTCTGGATATACCAGATCCGACCCAGATTCGATCCGTTTACACCCCTAATTGGATATGTTGTGCAATTGAGAAATTCTTGTGAAAGACAAACTCTTGCCGTGTATCACAATAATATATATCTTGCTAGAGTTCAACATAATATTCATATTCTGGGGATGGAGTATTTGATTCTGACATTGGTATTGATTTGGAAATTCACCATGAATAATACGTACAAGACAAGAGTGATAGGTACTGCGGACAAATCATGAAATATGAACCTGCTTTATTTGTATAATTTTCCACAAGAGGAAAAAAAAAGAATGTAAATTCTGGCCGTCGAATGTAGTATTATAAATTGTTACGAAATGCAAATAAAATTTTGTAATATTTAAGTCTAATCATAAAATGTAGGTAGGAGTCTAAAATCAAATCTATATTAATTTTTTCCTTGGATGATAGTCGAGTATACAGCCGCTTAACTTAGACTTTTGTTTTGTCTGGTTATGCTCCCGGCTCCCCCCCGCCATCCAAATACAACGCCCACGGTTTTTTAATTAGCCAGTATTTCTAATTAAATTAGTAATCCATATACTGGCTTACCTAAAACAAGTTAATGAAATTTCATTTAATTAAGAAAAATTGAAAATTAAAATCTTTGACCTCCATTATTGTATCTGGCCACTAATTTCGTTGACATGAGCAAGTGAACTTACACGAAGACTTTTGAATTGTTAAAGCAAAATAGATGCGTTTACCATTAAAATAAAAATGCTAGATTTTGGTAAATTACTTTATAATTTTTGTGCTTTTAGTTCCACTCTATTTGGTTGTTGTATGTGTAATGTTGAAAAAAAAAAAAGGTTTTTTAACTATATAACCTTTACGCAAAATATAGAAATTCCAAAATCCAAAAGAATAGTCAATTCTAGTACTATTAGATCTAGAATTGAATATGACTTAGTCCATTTACAGAAGGGGAAAAGAAACTAAGTTAGAGCCTACAAGTTCTAAATATAAGATTTAAAGTCCCACCAATATAAGTGTCATAACGAGTGACTTTTCAATAATTCAGTGGTTGAATAAAAAATAAAATAAGTATTCCATCAGTTCAACTGTAGTTTTATTGGTTGTTAGATAAAATGGTTGTCGGAAATGTTGTGCATTACAAAATCGTTTCCTTCCTCCACTAAGCCACATCCTTTATGGTTTACATCTGTCATATCTATATTTAAATGACTCTTTCTCCTCATTCTTTAAATAAAACTAGTCCTATTGATATGCCGATTAATGTCAAATTGTATCAAATTTTTTTTTAAAAAGACTAAAAATTAAAATAAAAATTAAAATACAAATTAAATTAGGGGTATGTGTGTTATTGCAATTCTAAGGTGAATTGAAGAAATTTTAATTGTGTGGTGGTAGGAATACACCAAAATTTAAAATTACACCAAAGTATTCATGAATTATTAAAACTAGTTCTATTGGTTGGCACACACTACGTGTGTGCTATTATATCTAAACTTGATTGAAAAAATAAATAAAATACAAATTAAAGTTAACGCAGGGTTATGGGATTTTTTTTTTTTTTTTGTTGAAATGAAAGTTATGGAAAGTTGAGGATTGATTAAACAATTTTGTAGAAAATTACACCAAAAATTAATATACTAAAATTGCTCTTCCATTATATGAATTAGTAAAGTAGTAATAGTAATAACTAACTTCTTTTACACTATGATTTTCTTGAAATAAGAAACATATTTATTTTTCAAAATAAAACTTAAAGACATAATTCAACAAAACAATATTATTATGTTTTTTATAAAAACCAAATACTTCAAGAAATATTGAACCACTAAAACTTTTTATGAATGAAATATATTCCTTTGAACAAATAAAATTTTTTTACGATAATATAATATTATGGCAAAATCACATTAAAAATAATAAAAATATATTTTTTTCATATTTAAATTACACGTACAAAGACTTAAAATTAAGTATTTGATTAAATTACCAAATAACCCTGTGGTTTGGAATTGCTTTGGTCTGTGAGTAGAACATGTCAAAAGATTAAACTACCCTGGTTACTTATGAATTGGAAATAGGGTTAAAAATAATACTACAATTTTTTTTCCTTCCATTTCCCGTCGCCTCACTATTCATAGGTCTACATCAACAAGATAGAAAGGGAAGAGGTCAGTCGGCGGGAAAGGGGAGGGTTGCTGAGGACGAAGCGAAGGTATACATATTCACGTCAGAGGAGGAATGAGGCATAGCCGATGGGAGGACAGCAGGGGAGGGACGTCGGAGAGAATATGTCAGGCTGCTGTACAATTCGATTGGGTTTGATTTGGAGTGGCTCTGCAGCTGAAAGAGGGTTTGTGCCAAAGGGGTTAATTAGGGACGGTGACCGGCAATTGAAGGTATGTTTCTGGTATGGGATTCTGTGTGGGATTGAGAGTGGAGGAGTTGGGAGTTGTAAAGGATATCTCGTAAGATATTGGAAAAAAGTTCTATCATATTGAATTTTCAGAATTTGGTGCTGATGATGGATGAGATATAGAAAAATCCAATATCAACTCAGATGTGAAAGAATCCTTTGGCTTGATTTTGCTGCAATTTATTTATTTATTTATTTACTTTTTACTTTTCTAGGTTAGATTGGTGGCTTACTGTACTTTTTTGTTTTGGTGGGATGGAGGTAGAAAGAGTAAGATTTGTGAGCTATCTAGGGTTTCCAGCAAACTTTTCTCTTAATTGTGTTTTAGTCCAAAATTTTCTAATCAACCTCAATGAACCCCAAAAAGTTTGGTGAGAAACGATATTTTTATAAACAATTAATTCTAACTCTGTAAGGGCATATTTGTCCTTCCATTATAACTTTATGTGTACCGTAAAGGGCTATTTGTTAAATGCTTAGCCATTCAAAAGAATGACTGTAATTATGCCAAATCAAATCAAAGGATTTGTTTAGTAATTTAGTCAAACTTCAAGGAAGTTAAATGTAATTAATCCAAAAATTAACTACTATTTTCAAATATTTAATGGTTAATAACACTTTCCTCCCTAGACTAAAAAATAAAATTTTTGATCATTCACATTATTTATTTTTTAAAATTTTCAAGCATAAAATATCTAGTTAAATGATTAAAATACCGTTAGTATTATATTTTGATTTTCATGTATTTAATTTTGATATTCGATAGTTATAAAATGATTAGGAAAAAATAAATAACAAATTGATATCTTTGACTTTAGGGAGTAAAAATGTGAAAAAAATATTGAATTAAATTATATACGACATTATAATTTGCACAGGCTAAACCAAATATTAAAAATGTAAAATATTAAGAGGTTTCAAAAAAATCACAAAAGTTTTGTAGAAAATTTATGTGTCACACAATACCCATAAAGAAAATTTTTCAATAGAAAATTCGTTCATTTGGAAATTGTTCTACTGCTATAATTAAACATTCAAATTCGAAATAATATCAAATGAAATCCAAAAATTTTAAAAATTTGACCAAAAAATACATTGATTTGGATTATATTGAAATATTATATAATTTATTTTTTCTTATTTTTAAATAGTTATCACATCACTATCAAAATTTAAATATATAAAAAAATTAAAATATAGTACCAAGGGTATTTTAGTCATTTAACTAGATTATCTGGTTTTAAAATTGTTAACAAATGAATAGTGTCAATGGGGTAAATTGTAAATTATTTTAGTTTAAGGGTACAAAGTATAATTAGTCACCTAGTTCGGAGGCGTAATGTATTATTTATAATTTTTTGCTAAACTATAACATATTCATTTTAAGTTAATTATAATTTACCCCCTTTAACTTTAGAGTCACTAATACCTTACTCCCTAATGTCATCTTTTAAGCACTACGGACTAGTGTAATTAACTAAAGTCCCTGGACTAATAGTCAACTCTAACACCATCTAAAATTTTTGCTAAATAGACAAATGTATCTTTTGGTTAATTATACTTTACCCCCTTAAACTTTAGTTTTACTAACACTTTAGTCCGTAATGTTATATTTCGAATATTTAACGCCTCTATTATGTTAACTTAGTATTTTGACCATTCTATTTGTTTTTCTTTTTTTTATCTCCATTTGCTCTCTATCTTTCCAATAACTACTACTACTACCTACCGACAAAAAAATATTTCATTTTGTTTTTTTTTTTTCCTTTTTAAAAAAATTTTCTATTATTTTGATTGGCCTAAATAATTTTAAAATAAAAATTAATTTAAAATTACTAAACTTATGAGTTTATCTTTCTATTTAGCTAAATTTCAAGTTTAAAAATCATTTTAATCAAGAGACGTGAAACTATTATAATTGATCGTCAGTTGCAAAAATATGTGCTTAAAAAGTGATGTCAGTCAGATTTTATTGTCTTCTTTAATTTTTTCTATCTCGACCAAAAAATCATAAATATACTGAATTATACTTCTAACCATCAATTCATATGAATTTTTACTCTAATCCTTATAAAAATTAATTTATTAATATTATTTTAAAGACTAGAATAAAATGGTCAAAAAATTTAGTTGACATAACGAAAAGACTAAAGTGCTCCAAAGATAAATAATATAGGGAGTAAAGTGTTAGTGACGCTAAAGTTTGAGGAAATAAACTGTAATTAACCCATTCATTTATATTAATAAAAAGTTGTTCCAAATATTTTTATTATATGATAAGTATCTAAAAATTTTAAAGTATTGTATATTAATAATAAAATAATATTTTAGTGATCCTTGATTGAACTAATAATGTATTGACTCACCTCTTCCACTGACTTCCTCTCCTGAATGGATTTAATAACTATATTAAGTAATTTATGTGATATATGGACTAGTCGTGAACACCCTTAAAACAATCTTGTTTGGACCTCGTCCATACAATAATGTATGGATCCGAGAATTCCCTTAATCTTAAAAAGGTCGAATCATCTACATAAATGATATGATTATTTCATAACTACGAAGTTCATGTCACAGACTAAAGGCCTAACCTAAACAAAAATTTGCCAAACACCCCAAGCCACATCCACCATTTCAGTCCAATACTTGGTTAATGGTAACTTCGTGGGCAACGTTTTGAATAATAAGGACCCACAAAGCTAGTGGTGTGTTCTGCACCATTAACGGTCCTAAAGCAGTAGTATGTCAGCAGTTATCTAATAAATGTGTGCTATTTATTAGCGAAGTAATTAATTAAACTTTGACGGTTAGTTAAACTTTAAAACAGTACTGTTCACATTAAAGCCAATCGTATTCAAGATATAAACCTATCTAAGGGCAATGATATTGCCACAACTATTATTCTTTTAACGACATTAATACCCTTCAAAAACCCTCCCTAGAGTATGTGGCAATATAATTTGTCATCTCGACTCTGTACTTTGAAATCATATTATAGGAACATCTGTCCCTTTTACCAATGACAAAATTTGTCATCTTGACTTTGTGCTCCGGGGAAATTCCTAGGGTTAGTGACAATATAATTTGCCCTTTGGCATGACTCAATTGCCCGTGAATCCAACCAGAAGGGTCTCGAATGGCTGAATTGGGGATGAATCAATATGCATATTTTCCTATGCATCCTAGAAAATAATGTCAGCTAAGCCACCAGTGCTAACGAAAGCCCGATGCATCTTATAGCCGATTACCTGAACATGGATTACCACGAGATCATTGTGTGGCATCAGGCTAGGGATGAGGTCATTGGAAGTGTAGCTGAGTCCCATGAAAAGCCTTAGTCTTTTCTTTTTTTTTTTCCTATTCTCGCCCTTGGGGAAATAATGGCATACTTTTTCCTTGCATTGTTGGAGCTCTCGTTACTGGATCTCCAGCAACTATTTTGATGACCCCAACAATATTGGTTTATGGGTCCTCCTAAGGGGGATTGTTGTTCCTGCTTTGATTTTTCTAATTTGAAGTTGATGAAGATGATATTGTCAGGATTGGGCTTGGTTATCCCTGTTATTGTCATTTACCTGAACTCAGTGGTAGCTTGTCAGATGAACTGCTAAAAGTGATCGTCCTGGATGGCTCTTTCAATTCCTACTT
Organism: Cinchona pubescens; assembly: GCA_025175665.1. NCBI lineage: Eukaryota > Viridiplantae > Streptophyta > Magnoliopsida > Gentianales > Rubiaceae > Cinchona > Cinchona pubescens. The sequence continues at coordinate 1,081,159 of JANKKI010000394.1, forward strand.
TGAGGTGATTACACACCTCAGTATCGTGACCGTGTTGGTCATGGAAAGCACACTACTTTGATTTGTTCCTCTGGCCAGGACCAGTTTGGATCGGAGGAGGAGGTTCAAGAATTCCCAGGTGCTGTACTTGATAAAGTATTTCCCTCCTTGAAGTATTCAAAGGCGTAAAATCTGAAATATGGCAAGACTTTCGTTCGTGGTGGCCGATCAATAGCACCATTGTTTGGGTAAACTACACGATCCACCAAGGATTTTCACTCGGGATAACGCACCCTGTCCGTTACTTTCAAGTTTTTGGACGAGAAGGGGTCCGAACTAGCTTTGTCTTTGTCTTTTTTCGGCTCATAAAGCTCACACCTAGTTCTGTCGGGCTCTTTTCTTCAGTATGTGCTCTGAGGCTTGCTCCAATAGTTCAAAATCTATAGTGGACATCCTTTTAGCCAATTCTACATTAAAGTTCCTATGTCAAACACCGCAACAAAAAGTTGCAATCATTATTTTTTCATCCACATTTTTAATTTGGACTGCCTCATCATTGAAGTGATCCACATATTTTCTCAAAGACTCATCAGACCTCTGTCTGATGTTCATCAAGTGCGAAGTATCCTTCTGTATAATTGACTTGCTCCAAAAATGACCTAGAAAGGATTTCACCAAGTCATGAAAAGTAGCGATTGAATTTACTGGCAACTCTTGACACCATTTTTGTGTTGGTCCTCTAAGGGTTGTAGCGAATAATTTATATTGGATGGCATCACTATACCCATAGAGACTCGTTACAGCCACAACATGTGATACGTGATCGGAGAGATAGAATCGCCCTTATATTTGTCCAGGTCTGGCTACTTGAACTATGTTGGCAAGGGTTCTATTTTGATAGACATTGTGAAGCTGGATCTTGATTCACTTCTAATAGGAGAGAAGCATGAGTCACAAAATTATTTTTCTTTAATATCTCTTGAAATTTTCTTTCCAGGCTCTGCTCCTCGAGTTGCTAGAAGCAGCTGAGGAGGGACCTGTTCGGTCAATAGATTTAGATCGTTGAGGACCAATTCTTTCATGGATTGATAGTCTTACAGGTCGACCTATTACTATTTGAGAATGCTCAAGTCGATCTAGAGACCGAGATTGAATGGTCTTATGTCTCAGGTCATTGCTACTCATAGTATTTACAAGCTGCTTGCCAGGATAGTGATATTATACTGCTGTAACTTTCTCTTGCCTGTCTGGTTTATTTTGCTGTCCAGAAGGTGTTTGATTTTCCCGTTGTTCCACGAAAGCATGAAAGGATTCAAAATGCCCAAAGATATATTTCAAAATGCTCAAAGATATATTTCAAAACATTGTTCTGCTATTGTTGAAGCTCTAGTGAAGTTTTGGCTTCCTCTTCACCTACATCATTCTCAAGAAGAAGATGTTGATTATCTCCTTCAGCTTCTTTACTATTTGCACGCCTTGTAGCACCATAATTCTTCATTTTTTTAAAAAAAATTTGATCGGCTTGAATTGTCAGAAATTACAGTTCTGTAGCAAACTTCATCGAAAAACCAAAAAAAAATGATCAAAAAATAAGAGAAATTGTAGTTTTTTGTTGCAAATTATCATAGAGGGTGACAAATGATGCGAGTCAGATTAAGAAAGAGAAAGTTTGGACAAGAAGATTTGGGATGAGAGAATTTGAGAGTTGTATTGAAGTTGTGATGAGTTGTAGTAAATTACAATTAAGATTCAAAGATTCCCTATTTATAGACAATCATGGAGGGGTGTCTGGGCCCTGACCCTGCTAGCTAGGCATGAGGGTTAATTACATAAATATCCTTTATGAGTTTGCCACGTAAGCATGTTACATAAATATTCAAACGCCACGTAGGCAACTAATTATTGTATCATCAATAACATAAAGCATCAAACTATTTGGTTTATAAATATTGTCCAATAACAATTTTTGAGAGCCCAAATCATACTTCATTTTATTGCTCTATTATTAACCAAAAGCCAGCCAAGTTCTTCCAAATTCTGGACACTAGTGTAACCTAAACCTATTTATCTTTCTGATTTTGACTTTGTTTTACAATTCAAAAAGGATTTCAAAGTAATCTTATTTAGGCATGTTAGTTAGCAAAAGTTGTGTATGTTAACATATTAATGGCTGGGGTAAGTCGATCGCCAAAAAAATACTTACTAGTTAAGTTGAGGGGGAAAAAAAGAAAGGAGAAGAAAGCTGGAAAAAAAACGAATTGAAGACGTAATTCTATATTTTCTTTTACGAAATAAATCATATTTCATTTCTAAATCTCAATAAAACCTAGAAGAAAACTGGTTCTGCTGGTAATCGCTTGGAACGAACACAGGAAGTTGACATCCCCACTGTGATCTACCTTGCTGATATGAAGAAGTAGATGCAGAACTTTGTTGCAATCCACCAGCTCTCATTGCATTGCCACTTCTTGTCCCTCTACCTAACTGTTTGTTCACCAGTGGATCGCCAAAGAAAATGGATTGGCCTGTATATATCAGCTATGTTCCTAGAAACTTGGCAGGAGGAAGAACCACTAGTGTTTCTTGTCGCTGTAGACACAAAGCATCCAGCTTCCTATCCCAATATACTGAACTCTTCGGGTTTTTGCAATACCCGAATTGTTTTTCCTTGTTAGGTTCTGATCCAGATTATCCCAAACATTACATTCATTCCTATTGCTTGCTTTTATTGAGTTTTTCTCAAGTGATAGGCCCAAAAAAATCCAACAATATCACACAAAATGTATCACAGAAATGACTCACTTATAATTCAAATATTATACCAAACATTACAAGCATGGGACACTAAAACAACAACCAAGAGAACACTATTCATAACTTTAGACTCAAACTATACATGTACTTAGAAGGTAGGAAGACTTACCTTACCTGCTTTACAATCCCCTATTGAGTTATAGGATGACTTAGTAGCTTGTAGTAGTATCTAGAATTTTCCTAAACTAGTTAGCTAAGTTATAGAAAAGTCTAAGAAGGAATGCAAGGACTTTTGGTCCATAGAATTATCTAGAGAAATCTAGTAGTTGTTGAATTCAATAGCTTTCACTGCTAAGGAGATTGTTTTGCCGATGATATATATGTTTGGTTAAAGCGATCTCTGTTTGAAGATTCAGCCCCAATGGGGAAGGAGTGAGATAAGATTTGCTGCAAGTGGACTGCTTAAATTACTAATGTTGTGACCACATGTTTCAATATCCTCTCTTCTTGCACGACTTGGTGGATATGAGCTCCTGGTAGAAGATAACCTTGATGTCCCCGCTCTAGTATTCCTTTCATAAAATCCTTAATTCGTACTGTTGGACTGCTTTTACCATTCATATTTGCATTAGACAAATAATCACCATCGTAATGATGATGTCCAGAACTTACTGGACGAAGAACAGATGAAGAAGTTCTAATTAGCCCTGGCACCAGCTTTAATTGCCTCGTTTGAATCTAGTTTAGCGAGTTTCCACGCACTGGACACTAGGTTACCTTTTTCCCTCTATCAGCTTGTAATGCATCAGGATCAACTGTGGATGGTAAGTGCCCTGAATCTAGATGAGGGATAATTTCATCCTGTATATGAGACGCAAGGAACAGAACGGATGTCAATACATATTCCTTGCCTAACTTGGAGATTCCAAGAGATTATAAAAGAAAAGGAAAAATAACGTCAAAATATATGTTGCATAAAAATGGAATATTAAAGAGACAACTGTACCTGATGATCCATAAAGATTCTAGGAGGGGTGCACCAAAGCACCTTTATACTGCAAGCCCTTTCCAAGTTAACTTCTACCACTGATAGCAGTCACAGCAGAGCTTGTTGGTGATGATGGCAAACTCGGCTGCTCTTCTCCATCAGTCGAGGGTCCGGGTGGTTCACTTTGGGTCTTTATAGCAACGACATACTCGTACGTGGTATTACAAGTTGTAATACCCTGTAGAAAAGGTTATGATTTTACAAAATGACAGAGGTTAATAACACTTTGCCCCCTGAACTAGGGATAATTACACTTTACCCCCTAAACTATAGAAATTTACACTTTACCTCCCATTGATACTATACATATATTACTGATCTTAAAATCATTAAAATAATCTAGTTAAATAACTAAGATTAGTCCTATATTTTGACTTTTTATATATTTAAATTTTGATAGTGATGAGATAATATTTAAAAATAAGCAAAAATAAACTATATAATATTTCAGTATAATCTATATCAATATGGTATTTCTTAGTCAAATTTTTAAAATTTTTTGATTTTATTTTATATTATTTCGAATTTCATTGTTTAACTATAATGGTAGAACAGTTCCCAAATGGGTTTATTTTCTGTTGAAAATTTTTCTTTAAAGGGATTGTATGAAAATATATTTTCTATAAAATTTTGTAATTTTTTTTATATCTCTTAGCGTTTACACTTTTAATCATCATCTATTTGGCTTAACCTGTGCAAATTGTGATGTCGGATATAATATAGTTCAACAATTTCTTACATTTTCACTCCCCAAAGTCAAAAATATCAATGTGTTATTATATATTTTTTTTTCTTGATTCTTCTATAACTATCGAAATCAATTAAATTCATGAAAAATTAAAATATAATACTAAGGGTATTTCAATCATTTAACTAGATTCTTGATATTTTAAATTTTTTAAAGAATAAAATAATGCGAATGCGACACAAAGTATATATTTTTATAGTTTTGGGGCAGTGTAATTACCCACCTAATTTAGGAGGGCAGAGTGTTATTAATCCCCAATGATATTACCATAGCTATATGTATATCTATCTATCTATATCTATTACTATTATATATATATATATATATATATATATATATATATATATATATATATGTGCAAGTTATTTTCCTAATTTTTATTTCTCCCTTCAAAGTGTTTATCCTTTCCAAGTGTTTCTTCTTTTTTTTGTGATGACTAAAATACCCATCATTAATAAAATATAATTCTCAATTCTAATAGGAAAACATAACCTATTTTTGTTTCTCCTTTTTTGTGATACCTAAAGTACCCTTCCTCAATAAAATACAAATTGTGATAGGAAAACATAATAAAGTTACTTCTCAGCTATTTAATTACTTATTTGTAATAATACTGTCACCTATTTTTTGTCACACCTAATATATCCTTAATTAAATAATTTCACGCTTATAAGTCCTTAATGATTTTTTTTTTCTATTTAGTTACTTATTTCTAAGAACACTACCACCTATTTAGATTTGTGTAAATGTTTGGAATAAATGCATAATAAGATATGGTAGAAATTTTTATTTGTAAAAAGAAATTATATTTGAGCAAAAATAAAATAATCTTTGTAACTATTATGCTTCTTCCTTGAGTTTGTACAAAATTTTGGCATAAATACATAACAAAAAGATAGAAAAGATTAAGAGTGAAAAAATCATTTATACTTTAGCAAATAATAAAAATAGATATATTATTTATAACAGTTTTATATATTCAAATTTTATTTTTTTTATTCCTAATAAAAATTGCACTATCAAATATGGGGAAAAAATATTAACTCATTAGACGTTGCATGCTCACAATACTGTAGAACAATAATAGAACAAATAGGTAAGCAAATAATGTAAAAAGAATAACATAATTTATGCAAATAAAATCATACTATGAATACTCTAAATAATTGTAAATACAGATTGAGTTTCCATGTCAACTTAGGAAATTACAATGCAATTGTTACACTATTTAATAAAACAACATAGATGTATATTAAATATCTCAAAAACCAATCAAGGGATTGATAACAAAAATGACGCAAAAAATAAAAATATAAAATTCATACATCTTTGTTAGATTTACATTTTGTTATGTAAGTAATAAATAAAAATTTTAAATTTCATAGTAAAATAATATATTAAAATATAATTTTGGTGCTAACCACAACCATTTAGGATAAATAAAAGAGTTTAGCTACTGAACGTTCAAAAAATAAAAAGAGTTTAGAACGTCAATGGAGTCTTGAAGTGAATATTATTATAAATTTAAAAAACATAAAAAAAAAAAACCAATATATTCTCGTATATTATCTGCATGCATGCATATTTTACATAATTTGTTAAAAATTAATCTTGATAGAAATTGTCTAAAAATTGCATATTATTTTGGATGTCTTTATAGAACAACACGTTTTGAATGATAGTTGCGTGTATTTTAAAATAAAATAAAGGATTCTTTCATTTATATTCTATACATTTCAGAGTAAGATAAAAGAACAATTTCTAATTTTTCATCCTTCAATAATTATCTTAATATGTTGTTGGATTCCTATTCATAATATGGAGAATATATTAATTTAATCTATTTTGGAGATATAAGACATAGTTTTTGTTTAATGTATTTGTTCTTTACATTTTAATTGCATCCATATTTTCTTATTATTTTTTTGAAATTTTAAATAATCACTTTTATAATTATTATCCATGACATTATTTGATTTTCTATAAATATTTTTCCTATTAAAGAACTTCAAAATACTAAATGTATAAAATGATGTTTAATTGATACTTCGTAGAATTTTTTCTGTTTGTTCTCATTTTTTTGTGATGTCTAAAATTTCACCTTTAGTGAAATCTAATTTTCAATAGAAAAACATAATCTAATTACTCATATTCTATACTAACTATCTATTTTTAAAGATATACACCAATTTTTTTGTCATACAATTCTACCCGAAATAATCTACTATTTTTCTTTTACTATTTGTCATGAGTAATATATCCTTAATCAAATAGTTTTATACCTAACATGTCCTTAATGAAAGTATAATTTACCTATCTAAAATAGGCATGGCCACGATTCCGATTTTGGAACTAGAACTGCCAGAATCAAATTGTCGAAAATTGGTAGTTTCGGAATTGGAACCAGAATCGTCGTTGATGGTTCCTGGAACCATATTCAGAACCGTGAACACAGTTCCAATTTTGGCCGGTTCTCTATTTTTTGGAACCGAACGATTCTAGAACCGGAATTGGCAATATTTTTTTAAAAAAGAACCCCTACTATTTTACCTATAAATATCCTCCTTCCTCGTAATATTTCCAACACACAATTCTCTCAATCTCTCTAATCCTTTCTAATTTTCTCAAATACTCTCAAAATGTATAGATCTTCCAAAATGTATTTTTTTTTAATTTTTAATGGTTCAATAAATAATACAATAGTGTATTTTTTTTTCCAAAAATAAAGTTTACAATTAAAATATAGATAAAATATAATTTTTTTTGTTTCTCATCTTAGCTTGTATTAATTTTTTTAGTATTATAATTTCTAATTTTTTTAATTTTTTTTTTTTAAAAATTGAAATTAGAACCGTGACCCAGACCCGAAACCAGAACCGGACAAAATCGGGCAAGCAGCCAGAATCGTCGGTTCCAGAACCAGAATCGAAACCAACTCCCAAGGTTTCGTTTCCAGTTTCGGCTCTTCTCGGAATAGAAATCGGCGGTGTCTGAAACTGTGGTCATGTCTAATCTAAAATACTCCCATTTAATCTAATAAAATTATCTACTCTTTATAATACTACTTATATATTAGTATAGTGGTATTTCTTGTAGATGTGTATATATATATATATATATATATAAATGTCTATAATACACATTAGATAAATTTATACAAAATTCTCTTATAAATGCATAATAAGATAGTAGACATTTTTATTTGTATAAAATGATTTATATTTGAGAAAAATAAAATAAAGCAGTATTTATAACTATTATGTCTATCCAAATTGTTTATTCCTTAAGTTATAAAGAAAATTTGGTAAAAATACATAATAAGAAGATAGAAATTTTCAAGAGTAGAAAACACATTTATATTATATATTCTAATTGTTTAGATTTTATCAAGAGACAAAAATAATCTTTCATAACTATCCATCTATCTATCTATATATATATATATATATATATATATATATATATATATATATATATATATATATCGTATGTATGTATGTATGTATACAATGGTAGTAGTAATATGAGAATGATACAAAGGCTTTTGTCATATTCTTTTTGCATAATTTCTGTACTATTGACAGTGGAGCGAAGGGAATGGACTTCTCCTCTATCTCTTCCATTAATTTATCTTTTGTTAGTCACAAAAAACCCTCCAACACATATAGTTAAATATAAAAGTTGCTTGAAGAAGACTTTTTTTGGTAATTAGAAATAATTAGCAATAGAACAAATACTCTTCCCTTTCCCTCACTCACATATTAGAATTCAATCACTAATTTGAAGGAAAATTGGAATAATTTAGTTATGGATGTCCACTACGATGATGACGATAACTACCACAGATATTATTCTCCTGATTGATGAGTTAATTCAGTTGCCGATCCAAGTATTTCTCACCATTTCGTTCATTAAATCTCATCCACGTATTCGTCTTTCATTAGCAACGGCTTCGATTCCCTTATAATCTCAATCACTGTTATGTTTTTATGTGTGGACAAAATGACGCAAAAGGGACAAAATCAATGAGGAATATAGGAGATGTGAAGGGGAGAGATAGCTTACGTGATTGTGAAGTTGTAGAAATTGAGATTGGTAGGAGTGGTGGGTAAATGAGGGTGGAACGGTAGTAATTAGTATGCCATAGCAGTGAAAAAAATAGTAGATTATGGTAGTTTAATTGGAAACTTTTTACTATTAGGGTATTTTTATCCAAAACAACAAATTTGCTCTGGCAATAACGCCACACATACTCTAATTGTGAATATCATGTGACTTTTAAACATAAATATTTAGATATTAAATATCTGAAAGTCATGAAATTTGTTTCATTAATTTCTGTTATTGAGGCATACCCCAAAGATAAGATATCAAAATGTTATTTTTGTCCCTAATATAAAACTCATAATTTTTAAAAAATGTCTTTAATATATATATATATATATATATATATATATATATATATTCAATTACTAAATTCTTACCTTTAATAACATTATCTTGTAGAATAACATATATTAATTTAGAGGCAAAAAGAAATTAAAACTTCCAATAACTTAATTACTAAAACAAAATGTCTATTTATGACACATGAAATGTGTTGCAAAAAGTAAAAAAACTGTCACAAAAAAACATTTGCAACACTATTACAGCACAACACTTTTGTGTCCCAATGCAGCCGTCACAAAAGAAAGCGACAATTTTCAGATTGTGCCGCAAGTTCTTGTGGCACATTCGCGGCACGATTTTACTGTGTTGCAAAGCTTTTGCGGCACAATTTGCGACACAATTTCATTGCACCACAAATGTTTGTGTCACATTTGCGACACAATTCCAATGTAGTAAATATATTTGTGGCAATTTGGCAGCATTATTATAGTGTCATAAATGTAGTTGCGGCACTTTTTTGCAGCACAAAAATGACATAAGATATAGCAGTGAACAACCATCTATTTTTATCTTGTGAATTTTCAGATTTTTATTAATTCAATATGTCAATATTCAGAATAACAAGTTTAAATTTACACAATTCACTTTATAAACAAAAGTTTCATTTAAACAAGTAATTGTTTCTATCTTATGGGAATTTTTTAATAGACATTTTTCCAAAAGTTATCAAAAATCATCATAGTTAAACCAACTAATATAGATACAATATTTCTTTAATTTACTTCTTTCTAGTTCCTCCGAAGATTGGCGAAGTGGCTTTTCCGCCTTTCACTTCAACCAGTTCGAAGAGGTGAAAGTTGAGCAGATTGAAGGAGCAGTGATGATTATGAAATGGTGGCGGTGGCAAAGGACAATGTATTGAAGTCTGTTACTAAAGGTTCCCGCATTGATAACAGCCAAATGAAAGCTAAATTTGACATTGCTAAGCTAAATTTGACATTGCTATCAGTCTGACAAGGTTAAAAGAAATAGAATCATTTAAATTTTTAAGTGCCAGGCAATATTGCTAAATATTTAGAATTTTAGACCAGGAAAGTACGGTCCCATGACTCGGAGGCCCATAAAAGTAAAAACTGGAAGAAGATACGTACTAGCAAGAATGTTGCCACGATGGTGATATGACTACACATGCATTAAGTTTTTAGTTTTTCCTTTTTTCCTTTTAGTGAACAGTGGATTAAGGACACAAAAATAGAACTAAAAACATTAAATCAAAGGGGAAAAGACTAATTAACATACCAATTAACAAGGACCAGAAAGGTCATGCTGAGCTAAACCATTGCACCAATTATACTAACTTCAAAGCCTCTCTCATGCTAAGCTAAACCATTGCACCAATCAAAGGTGAAGAATTTCCTACATGTTCATGACCAACTAAGTGTCCAGCAATACAAAGAAATAATTCTCATCTAGCTTAAACCAATATCCATTTACAATGAAAAAATCATTTATTCGACAAGAAAGCAAGAATGTTTCAATACAATGCAACAACAAAAATATCACCAGACAAAAAAAAATGCTGTTTGAATCACAACATTTTTCGAATTAAGCATGTCAATAGTCATGGTTGTACTCCGGCTGTAAGATTCTATATTCCCACTTTTCATATATAAGCATTATTGTGATGTTTATAAACCTTGCACACATGACAAACATTTTGTCATACCTCAGCATTGCACAATGTGCAGAACAAAGCCTCTTCTTCTCCATTTGGCTCTTGTAAATGACCTTCATCTTTGCAATAGTTGACCTTCACAAGAAAACCACAAAAGAGCCCTCCGAGTATTAAACATCAACTTGGGCTATATTGTTCTGATTTTCCTCCATTGTTCAATTCTACCTTGTTTGGCTCCTCTGTAGATAATAAATTACTTGATCAGACTCCAATAAGCTATCAAAAGTTATAGCTATAATTTTATCTTCTTCACAGAATATGAAATAGTGGATTCAGTAGCAGCAGACAATGCCGCAACGAATTTAACTTTTTCCTGCATGCCCATTTTAAGTGAAAGAGAATTCTGATAATTGCTCGGTTCTTATGAACTTCGGTTCTCATGTTCTAACATTTGTTCAAGTATCCAATTGACCACTTGGATAAATTAGATCGCATACTTGTTTTTTGGGTTTATAGTGAGATGATTAAATGACAATTAAAGAACTTACCAGCCAACTGAGAATTGTTTTGCGACCTATGAGACAATGTCGTGTCAGTTTCAATGAGAATCCCTAGATCAATAACTGTGCTGCACCAAACATAAAAGTATAAACACAGAGAGTGCCTGAAATAATACAAATAAGAAAGGAACAACTATCGGGAGAGAAAGCTGGCATATCTCAAAGATACAAAATGAAGAGGCCCTCATGTTCTCTTAATCTTTAATTGGCGGCACCCCCTTCCTTCTCCTTCACCTCAAAACCCTCACTCCTATTGTACCCATTAACGAATTATTCACCAATCCAAGCTCCTCCAGAATCATCAATTGCCAATTGCATTCCATGAAATTAGATTAGTGAAAAAATCCAAATCCTTCAAGGTTAAAACTTAACATTAAAATTTTGGTCAAAATCCAATTAAAATGGGGAAGAACCAGGGGTGTAAACACATCGAGTCGAATTATGCACGAATAGTGTCTTACTCGAACTCGAACTCGAACTAAAATTTTTTTCTGATACTCGAGCTCGAGCTTCAAAAAATTTGACAGTTCGAGCTCGATTCGAGCTTGCTCAAATATTAAGTAAAACAAGCTCGAACTCGAGCTCGAACCAAAGCTCAAGTTCGAGTAGTTCGACTTTTTCATAGATAAAAGATGCAATTTTTTTTAAAAAAAAGTATGCATATTTTAGTAATTTTACATATAATAAAAAAATTTTAAAAAATTATATAATGCTCGAATAGCTCGACGAGTTCGAGCATATTATATATGCTCAAAATTCGCTCGTCAAGAGTTTCGAGCTCGAGTCGAGTTTTTGACCGAATTGCTCGCGAGTAGCTTAGTTCGTTTACAGACCTAGGGAGAACGGGTTGAAGAAATTGATTAGATTTTCAAGGGTATTATTGTCTTTCGAAGAAAAGTAGCCGTGGTGGCAATATCATTTCCCCTATCTATAAGTAAACGAAAACTATTGGTAGTGGAGTCTACTCTCTCTGCTCAAATCCCTAATACTATTATCCACCCTAGCTCTCTCCACCCACCACTCATCCTTCTATTATGTTCTCTTTCGGGTTTGCTCTCAAAAAAGCTTTTGAGAGGAGAACAGACCTTGGCTTGGGGTATGGCTATGCAATTATCCTATACGGTCATGGCATCTTAGCTAAGGACCACCATGAACTGTTGCAAAAATGATTGGCTACAAACGAGCCAATGTTGACTCTCCGATCATACACTTGTCTGTCTTCTCAGGACGAGGTTCTAAAGGAGAAGTTGAAGGTAACTGAACAAATGGCTGAAAAATTGGACATAGAATGTGAGAAGGTTGGGGGTTTCTTTCATTTTTTTTTTCTCCTTAATGTTTGATTTTTGTGAGATTCTGAACCATTTAATTTTGGGTTTAGAAATATAGGAAAGCATTCTTGATCTCCTCGGTGCTTCCGCATGCCATTGTTAGGACTACGATTGGAGTATATTGTTGTCATGGGTTGTTCCCATCTTATTTTTTATTTTTTTTTTGTTTTTGTGGAATAAATTATTTTTATTTTTGCTTATTTTTGGGTTGTGTTGGAAATTTATTCAAATTATTGTTTTTAGCTGTTGGGGTCAAATAAGTCTTGTAACTAAGTGTTGATGGAGTCTTCTGAGGTTGTTTTGTTTGTTTCCTTCTTTTCTGCTTTCTACCGAGTCTTTACTGCATTTGGTTAAGTGTTGATAATGATTTGGAATATCTAAAGCCTATAAAAAGGCATAATAATACCATCAAATAAGATATCTTTCTCCAGCAGTGTTATGATTCCGCATGCTCTATTTTTTTTTTTCCTACAACATTGTGGTATCAGGGCAATTACTTCGATCAATTTGACTGGCCAATTTGGAAAGTGCATGAGTGAGAGTGAAAACACGCGAGGGGAAACACAAAGGGTGAGAATGTTAGAAATAGCATTAGCAAATTCAGCAATTTCATCTTCTGCGATTTCATCAACTCCATCACCACATCATCATACTCATCTCCAATGGAGACAAGTATGAGTTTTGGAGTATCAAGATGAAAACCCTGTTCAAGTCTCAAGATCTGTGAGACTTAATTGAGTTTGTGTTTGTTGATTTGATTGACCCAGATCAAGAGGAAGAAGAGAGGCTATGAGAAACCAAAAAGGACTCTAAGGCTCTATTATACATTCAACAATCTGTGCATGAGTCTATCTTTTCTCGTATTGTCACAGAAAGCACTTCAAAAGAGGCACAGGACACTTTGAAGAAGGAATTTCAAGATACTTCGAAAGTAACTACTGTGAAGTTACAAACTCTTCATCGAGATTTTGAAACTTTATCCATGCAAATAATGAATTGGTGCAAGAATATTTATCACCAGTTACAGAAATTGTAGAGTCAAGTGAGGTCATATGGAGAAGATGTGTAGTTGCTAAAGTGTTAAGGAGTCTGTCCCCCAAGTTTGATCATGTTGTAGCTGCCATTGAAAAGTCAAAAGATTTGTCTGTGTTTAAACTTTGTTTGATGAACTAATGAATTCTTTGCAAGCTCATAAGACAAGAATCAATAAGTCGCTGGAAACCAATGAAGAAAAAGCCTTCCAAGTCATTCAGGTAAGAAGCAATCGGAGCAAGGAACACAACTTTCCAAGGTAGAGGATGTGGACAAGGTAGAAGTATAATACAATGCCATTATTGTCACAAGTTTGGCCACATGGAGGCAAATTGCTGGGACAAAGATAATCAAGCTGGATATGCAGAGAAAAAAAAAAGAAGGAGAAGGCATGTTTTTTATGGTTTGGTCTACAGATGCCAAAAGAGCAGCAAATGCATGATACATGGATAGTGGTTGCTCTCATCATATGACTGGAGATAAGTCAGTTTTTAAGGATGTGGATGAGACCAGAAAGAAGCAGATTTGGCTTGGTGATAACAAGCAAATACAAGTAGAAGGCGAAGGTACTGTTGCGATCCATACTAGTCAAGGTAAAATAAAACACATTCAAAATGTTTTGTTTTCCCCCAGGTTTTGTTTTGGTACATAACTTGCTGAGTGTTGGAATGTCTTAATAGTGGATTCTCTGTCTTGTTTGATGATGGGATATGTGTTATTAAGAATGAAAAAACAAGTCATGTTTTAGTTAATATTCGTATGACACCAAACAAATGTTTCCTCTTGAAACTTCAAATATTAAACATGCTTTGGTTGTTAGTCAAAAGAACTTTGAAAAGTCTAAGCTATGGCATTTACGTTATGGGCATTTGAACATGTCTAGATTAAGACTGTAAGTCAAAATGAGATGGTTGTTGGCTTGCCAAAATTAGAGTTAGTTGATAGGGTATGTGAAGGTTGTATATACGACAAATTGCATAGAAGATCTTTTGTTGTAGGAAAGTCTTGGAGAGCCTCTAGTTGCCTTGAGCTTATTCATGCGGATTTTTGTGGTCCTATGCATACAGAATGACTTGGTGGGAGTCGATATTTTCTGCAATCGATATTTTCTGATGAGTTGGGTATATTTTCTTAAGTTTAATATCATTGGAAACTTTGGAAAACTTCAAAAAATTCAAAGCTTTGGTAGAAAATCAAATTGGTAATAAAATAAAGGTTCTTTGCACAGACAGAGGTGGAGAATTTTATCTCAAGAGCTTAATATATTTTGCGAAGCAAATGGTATTCATAGGGAGTTAACAGCATGTCACACTCTGAAGCAAAATGGGATTGCAGAGTGGAAGAATCGGACTGTAGTAGAGATGGATGAAAGCATGTTAAGAAGTCAAAATCTTCTAAATCAATTTTGGGCTGAGGTAATTAGTACTACAATCTATTTGATGAATATCTCTCCAACTAGAGCCATTATGAATCAGACACCTTTTGAACCTTGGAAATGTAGAAAGCCATCAGTAAGTCATTTAATAATTTTTGGTTGTACAGTTTATGCACTAATAAATTCTCAATAGCTTCGTAAGCTTGATAGAAAGGATAAGAAAGTGTATATTTATTGGTTATTGCTCACAATCCAATGCATTTCGTTTGTATAAATCTTGAAACCGGGAAGTTCATTGTTAGGAGGGTGGAATTTGATGAAGGCTCATGGTGGAAGTGGGAAAGCGATAGCAAATCATCAGAATTATTGGAAGGAGGAGCTCCAGACGAAGCCATATATTGTTGCAACAAATCATTCAAATGACAACAACACAAATGGTAGTAAAAGCTCAAACAGTAGCAGTCCAACGTTGATAGTACCTGATTGTTGATAGTACCTGATTCAGAAGATTTAGATAAGACTCCTCCACGCAAATTCAGATCTCTTGCAAAAATTTATGAAACTTGTACTTTTGCTGTATTTGATGCAGATCCAATTTGATTTAAGGAGGGTGTAAAAAAAAATGGTGAGATGCAATGGAAGAAGAGCTAGCAGTAATAAGGAAAAATGAAACATGGAACTTGGTGGATTTACCAGAAGGTAAAAATATTATTGGCTTGAAATGGGTGTTTAAGATGAAATACAATGCTGATAGTAATGTGCAAAAATACAAAGCTAGATTGGTAGCCAAGAGGGTATTCACAACAACAGGGTATTGACTTTGACAAGACTTTATCTCTAGTTGCTCATTTTGAAACAGTAAGAACTATATTGGCAATGGCTGAGCAATTGAGGTGGGAAGTTTATCAGTTTGATGTAAAGTCAGCCTTTCTAAATGGTGACCTGTAAGAAGAAGGATACATCAATCAACTAGATGGTTTTGTGGTGAAAGGAGCAGAATAAAAAAGTGTACAAACTGAAGAAAGCACTCTATGGGCTCAAACAAGCTCCGCGAGCGTGGTACAACAAGGTAGACTCATATTTTAGGAAAAATGGGGTTGAAAGAAGTAAGATTGAACCTACTTTATATGTGAAAAAACGTTAACATGATTTATTAATTGTTTGTTGTATGTTGATGATATGATATACATGGGTTCCTCTTACTCGTTTATATGTGAAAAAACGTTAACATGATTTATTAATTGTTTGTTGTATGTTGATGATATGATATACATGGGTTCCTCTTACTCGTCATTATATGTGAGTTTAGATCTTGCATGATAAACAAGTTTGAAATGATAAACTTAGGTTTACTCCACTACTTTCTTGGAATAGAAGTGCAGCAAGGAGAAGATGGAATTTTTATTTCGCAAAAGAAATATGTTGTTGATCTTCTTAAAAGATTTAACATGCTTAATTGCAAAGTAGTTTGTAGGGCTATAAACGAACCGAGTTGCTCACGAGCAGCTCACGAGCAGCTCGCCAGCTCGAGTTCGAAATTCTTGACGAACCGATCTCGAGCATATGATAATATGCTCGCGTGCTCGTCGAGCTTTTTGAGTATTATATAATTTTTTTTAAAATTTTTTTATGTGTAAAATTTCATAAAATATCCATACTTTTTTAAAAAATTACATCTTTTACCTACGAAAAAAGTCGAATTACTCGAGTTCGAGCTTGAATTCGAGCTCGTTTTACTTATTTTCAAGCGAGCTCGAATCGAGCTTGAATCGAGCTCGAACTATGTCAAATTTTTCAAACTCGATAAGCTCGAGCTCAAATTTTGAAGCTCGTTTGAGCTCGAGTTCGAGTTCGAGTAGAGCACTATTCGTGCTCGATTCGGCTCGTTTACACCCCTAGTAGTTGGCACTCCTATGAATGTGAATTAGAAGTTGCAGGTTGCTAATGGTATTGAAAAAACAAATGGGAGTTATTTTCGAAGCTTAGTTGGAGGTCTAATCTATTTGGCTTAGACTCGTCCGAACATAACTTTCTCTGCTGGTGTTGTTTCAAGGTTCATGCATAGCCCCACAAAAGCATCACCTTGGAGCAGCCAAGAGAATCTTGTTCTATGTTGCTGGAACTACAACATTTGGGCTAAGGTATTCACATAAATGTAAATTCACTTTATTTGGTTTTTCAATTAGTGATTGGTCAGATTCCTTGGATGATAGGAAGAGTGTCTCTAGAAATTTCTGTTAAAGAACATGGGCTTACATCTTAAAACCAATTGGTGATAAGTAAAGTGGCCCAAGAACTTATTAATTAGCTGACAAGATTTTTTTGGTTACTTGATATGGGATTTATACTTTTAACACCTTTAACACCCTCTCTCACACGTAACTTAGGTTAGACATGGAACCCTATTACACGTGGGTCAAACGTATAAGAGCCCGTTGGAACGTGGGTCAGACGTATGAGAATCTGTTGGAAGGGGCTGGATAGGACCCAAGACACGTGTGGATGGATGAGAAAACACTTGAGATACGTGTGGATGGATGAGAAAACATTTGAGGGTTAGTTCTGATACCATGTTAAGAACATGGGATTCTATTTTAAAACCAATTAATGATAAGTGAAGTGGAGTGGCCCAAGAACTTATTAATTAGCTCGGAATTTTTTTGGCCAGTCAATGTGGGATTTATTCTTTTAACACCTTGGTTATGCAGCTATTATTTGGAGTTCAAAAAAATAGTCGGTTGTTGCTATGTCATCATATAAGGCAGAGTGTATGGCACTAGCATCTTCAGCATGTCAAGTATTGTAGCTAAGAAAATTGACACCTTGCTGATCTTTACAAAGAGTAGAATGGAGAAACTGAAATTTTCTGTGATAATTTATCAACTACAACAATGACCAAAAATCTAATGTTTCATGGAAGATCAAAACACATTGACATACGCCATCATCTCATCCGTGAGCTAGTTGCAAGAGAGTTGATCAAGCTAAAACACTGTAGCACTGAAAAACAGGCTGCAGATATTCTCACCAAGGCACTTCCACAAGCAAAGCACAATTACTTTATGTCTCAACTCGGTGTCTATGATTTTGAATTAAGGGGAGTGCTGGAAATTGATTTAAAATATTGTTTTTAGTTGTCGGGGTCAAATAAGTCTTTTAACCAAGTGTTGACAGAGTCTTTCGAGGTTGGTTTGTTTGTTTCCTTGTTTGCTGCTTTCTACCGAGTCTTTAGTGAATTTGGTTAAGTGTTTCCTTCTTTGTCTCAACTTGCCCAATTTCAAATTTATATGTACTCTTTATAATTCAATCTTTTATATAACGGGCTATTACACAATTTAGCATTTGAGTATATAATTATCTCAAATTGACACATCTATAATTGATATAGCAAGGGAAAAAAAAACTTGGTATATCAAAACAAATATAACATGAAAGGCAATGGGCTAAAATATCATGATGGCAGCTTTCTTTAAATGTAGACCCGTTTACACACACGTATATATACCCTTGATTTGAAGATTTAAGCATCATTAATTAAAGACTTAATTATAGTTTGTTTCTTAAAAGTAGGAGACAGCTGCAAATTATTCCCTATTTATTTTAGAGTTTAATGTAATACTCCGAAGAATGGTGATTTACAGCATCCAACACAAATAATACAATTAAGCAATTCCCTATTTTTAGTAAATATTTCCCCCTATTTTTAGTAAACCCTCCTCATATTTTTGGTAAACCCTCTTGCCTTTGCCCACCCTACCTCCCCTATCAGTAAACCAAATTACCACAAAATCTGAGTACATGTCACCACCAATCGAACTTGGGTATTCTTAGTGCGGTTTGCTCCGAACCTACGCTAAACAATTTATTTACCTACAAATTGTACCCAAGGTTCAATAAAGTTGAATATTTCGTCTAAATAAAATAGTAAAATGTCATAATTGTTTCTTTACTAAAATTTTTATCTTAAACTTGAAAATAATAATAAGCTAAATTTATTATTCTAAATTTTTTCTTTTTTTGTAGGCAACATGAGGGAGTGAATTAGTTGATCAACTAAAATTTATTTAAAATGTATATTGATTATATCTAAAAGTAGTATATTCACTCAAATAATGTGATTTTTTAAATACAAAATGATGAATTAATTATTGATAATAGAGAAAATAGAGTAAAAATCATAAATTAAAATAATGTGATTAAATAAATAAAATACTTTATTGTAGATATAAAAATAATAACGACGGAACAAGTATGTGATGACATGCTAAAATGGATGCAACGAAGCAAAAATAAAACAACAAATTAATTCACACAATTAATATTAAAGGGTAAAAAAAGATTTCGATAATGTTAAATGAAAAAAAATCGTTACTTTTAAATGACAAATTACTCATAAAAAATCAGATACCAAAATACAACTCACCCTAATTTTATGTTTGTTAAGGCAATTAAAAAATCAAGGACGATGATGACATTCTACCACTCCCTTTAGATTAAAATTTCAACATTGTTGAACCTTTGGACCAATATGTAGATAAAATAAATATAGAGAACAATTTATATCTATTCCTATTTACAGGAGCAAACTGTAATTAATTCTTAATTAAATCTTAAAATCAAAGCATGAATATATAGTCATGTCAAGCATGAATATATAGTCATGTTTTCGAGAAAGGGTTCAAGTAAAACTTCAAGTATGAGACTATATAAACTCATTTAATCAGATGTTCTGCCCTATGTCATATTCAAGAAATCAATCGTGCATTGTTAAACAAACATGGGTCATTCATGGACAATTAGTCTGTGTAATGGACCCATCACAAACATAATGGAACGGCCAATTCTTTATCTGACCAAATAGATGAATAAACGTAGATGAGCCCAGAAATGCACTCATCATGTGATGACGATAAAATACTAATTTAAATAATAAAACGTTTTTGTTATATTTCATCATTTATAAATTCGAGTCACTAAAAGAATAAAAAGATAAATGAGTTTTAATCCAAACAAAACACTCATCATATGATACCAAAAGTTGGAAAAGTATAAAATATAACAATCCCGATCTACATACCATAAACTGTTCCTTTTTTCTTTTTTTTTAAATGTACTTCTGATATGCACAAATCGTTAAATACAAGACAAATTTCATGCACAATGATGCCTTTAATAAGGAACGTTTACAGAGATACTAGAATATGACCTAGCAAGCCTGAGATTTAACGAACCAACATTGGCCAAAGCTGCTGATCTACAAAATGATCCATCATTGATTTCCCGATTTTTAAGTACGTATATTGGTACTTACCAATACCCGCAGCATATTAAAGACTATATGTTTCAGTTATACTAACCACTTTTGTAATGAATCAAAAATCATTACGGAATTTTATAATTCGTTTTAGGAAATCATTCTTTTCGTTTTAAAAAATAGTTTTGTAGTGTACAATTCTTTAAAATACAAGAAAATGATTTTCTAAAATGAATTATAGAATTTTCCTTTATAAGACAATATTATAATACCAACTAAAACATTCTATTTTGCTGCTAGTGGGAAGCTGAAAACAATAACATACGTAAAGGTCAATTTGCAGGCTTCTGATCGCATAGTAGACCTACCTTAATGTGGTGGCAAAACATTCAACCTGGTTCACCGGAAAAAAAAAAATCGAAAATCCAGCATACGGTAATATTTATTTATTGATGTTTTCAATCTTAAATTTCAATAATCTTGCCGTAAATTCAATGGACAAAACTGATTCAAAAAAGGAAAAATACAATTGTAGTCTATTTTAGTTCCCAAAATTTCATACAAAACGCATTTAATCTTTAAACTTTCCAATTTCGACCAATTTAGCATGATAAATTTAAAAATTCTGTCAATAACAAGTGGAAAAGACATGTGCATGTTAAATCTCAAATTACAAACATGGAAAAGTGCAATTTTAGCAATCAAAGTTTGGGTCATGGTCTATTTTAGTCCCTTAACTTTTTTTAATTTCTACTAATTTAGGATAAATTTAAAAATTTTGTCAATTACAAATAGAAATGCACGTGATTGTTAAATCTATCCTTCGATATAACACTTTCCAATAAATTTCAACTCATTAAACTAAATTTCTACTTTTTCATTTGACTATCAACGCCTAACTATTCACCATCATTGTCTATATTATAATACTTCTCAATCGATTTAAGAAAAGCAATAAACACGTAGTATACAATCCTATCTATTTGTTTTAGGTTTAAGCTTTTTTACAATGGGATAGATTACAACACATAACATAACTATAATAATAAAAGTAACAATAATAGAAAGAACTAAGAAAAGCAATTAAACAACCAGCACACAAAATCATATATTGTAATACTTAGCATATAAAGGGATTTGTACATACCTCACAAGGCACCAAAAGTGCTAAAATTATCTTATTTTTTAATTCGAGACATAAACAACGGATCACGGTACCAATATGAAATGATGAAAATATAAGTAACATTCAAACAAGCAAAATAGTATTATCACATAACAAGAGAAAATTAAATAACTAATCATCATGCCATTTAATCGAAAAAGTAACATAAATACTAATAATTGCAAGGAAATAGACTTAATTGAAGTAAAATTTAAATTTTAGAGACCAAATTGCCAAATTTCTAAATAATTAAAAAGGTAAAAACACAAGAAGCAACAAAATCATAAAGATACAATAAGGGAAAGAAACTCAATTAAAACTACTCTACACTTTTAAGGACTTAATTGCAAAATATAAAAGTTTTAGAATTACAAAATAAGATTTCAATTGAGTGTAAGGACCAACAAAATTCATTTACAAAATTTAGGGGGACTAAACTATCATTTTAGAAAAATTCAAGGACTAGAACGGAATTTCAACAGTTATAGAGGTCAAAAATCCAATTTAGGAAGTTTTGGGGGCCAAAGTGTAATTAAAAGGTCAGGGGTCAGAATGCAATTATTAGAAGCGTCCAACTACTTAGGTCTAGTCTTAATCTGATAATCCAAAACAAAAGAATTGGGCCCAAGGTATTCATCATTCTACTAATAAACTCAAAATACAAAACTCCAGAAAGCCAAAAAAAAAGGAACTAACCCACTAATAAAAATAACGGACCCAACTGAAAATCATTAGTCCAAACAAAAAAAAAATTAATTAGCCCATAATAGAAACAAACTATTAACTCCGAATCCTTCCACCAAAGAGCCCAAGACAACAAACACCAAAATCAAAAGCCCAATTTTGTTTTTTTATAAAGTCAATAAAGAAATATATTTTTACTGCTAACAAAAAAAGATTTTCTTGTTTTTATTATTATCCTGTGTTAGGGTGTAATAAGAGATAAAATCACTAATGATATTTTTGAAGAAATCCTCATTTCTCCCCTAATTTTAGCTTACCAAACCATTATTAGTCCATTTTTATGTTTAGGTTATTTAGATGTTAATTTCAATTTTTGTTGAACCGGACATTAGATCCAATTTAAAACTCTTTTTTTGTTTAATACAAAAAGCCCATCAGATTTAAGAAAAAATCAAACCCAAAAGAATTTTAATTTTATCAAAGCCCACCAGATTTAAAAATGAGTCCAAAAGCTATCCTTTTTCTCAAAAAGGCCCATCAGATTTCAGGTACAAAAAAATCTTCTCAGATTTAAAACATTATGGCCCAACACAATGCATCACTGGCCCAAAGCAAAAGGTCCAAAACCAGCATCTAAAACCGAAAGAAAGAACAATGGAGCTGCCACGGTGGTCAAGGAGTCACCGGCAACCGGCGGTTGCAGTGGTAACCAGCGGCGACAATTGCCCGAAAAACTTTCCGGCAGCCACCAGAGGGATTAAACACCACCCCATCCAGATTTAAAAGCCAAAAATAATGTCCAATTCATCAAAACAACTAGACCTAAACAAAAACCATCATTGGGGGATTCATCAAAACAAAAACCATCATTGGGGGTTTCAAATACTAGATTTCAGTCATACATCATCACGAGTTAAATGTTTAACAGATCCATAGCTCATGTTAAAGAATATGGAATTCCATCTTAAAATCAATTAGTTATGAGTGGAATGACTCAAAAACTTATTAATTAGTTCATGATCTTTTTGGTGGGTCGATGTGGGATTTATACATTAGCACTTTTTTTTACTAAAATATCCGCCCTTAATGAAATATAATTACAATTCCTAATAGAAAACATATATAAATGTTTCTTTCTTTTTTTGTAATGTCTAACATATCGGCTTTTAATGAAATATAATTTTCAATACCTAATAAGAAAACATATTTTAAGTGTTTCTCTACTTTTTTTTTGTAATGCCTAAAATATCCACTCTTAATGAAATATAATTTTCAATTCCGAATAAGAATAACATAATTAAATTACTCATTATTTATTCTACCTATTTTTTAAGATACAATCACCTATTTTGGCATAAATACATAATAAGATAGAAGATTTTTATTTGTATAAAAATATTTATTATAATTAAAATTTCAAAAAATAAAAAAAAAATGAGTCATATAATTTTTAATTCCCAATAAGAAAACATAATTAATTAAATTACTCATAATCTATTATACCTATTATTTATTATATAACCATCTATTTTGACATAAATACATAATAAGATGGAAGACTTTTATTTGTATAAAAATATTTATTATAATTAAAATTTTAAAAAATAAAAATGAATCTAATTAAAATGTAAATACTAAATTAATCAAACAAAAATTATGTCTTCTGTATAAGAAATTAAACATATTAAACTAATATATTATTCATATAACAGATAGGTATAATATAGTATATTAATTTCATTATAAAAAAATTGAAATAATAATTTGTTCTGTTGTCTTACTTTAAAATGAATCGAATGTGTCATGAAAACATTCTTTATCTTATTATAAAATGTATGAAATGTTAATAAAATAAATTGTTCCTTCCTTAACTTATTACGAAATTTTGGCATAAATACATAATACGAATGTATATAATTCTAGGAATAGAAAAATCATTTATATTTAAGCAAAGAATAAAATAAAGATATTATATTTTGTAATTGTTATGTATGTTCAAATTGTTTCTATTTTTTAGTCATAATAAAAATAATCTTTTATAACTATCATAAATATTCCAAATTCACTATAATTATTTTCTTTTCTCTAATTGTTCATTCAAGTATGTCCAGTTTAGGAAACTTAATTAGATCATTTCCCCTGCGTGCTTTATATATAAGGTTAGTTACACTTCATCCATTTTTCAGTGTCATTGAGAGGTTAATACCTAACATTATCTATTGATCAATAAAGTCTTTCTATTATATCAACTAAACATGTTGACCATTTTACCCCTATTATATTTTAATATTTTTTGTTTAATTCTTTGTTTGATAATAAACTTTTCATAAAGATAATATTTAATTCATATAGAATTTGATTAAAAGATACACTGAAGTTGAATTTAGCATTTTTGCTAGCCTTTTTGGCTGAGATTAATTGAAGAAAATGACAAATCTAACCGATTATTTTTTAAGCACAACTTTTCTTAACTGACGGCCAACTATAATGGTTTCGCGACTCTTGATTATAGTGACTTCCTTAATTAAAATTTTGGTTAACAAAAGAGATATATCTATGAGTATAGAATTTTTTAGTATCTTCTAACTTAAAAATCACAAAATTAATAATCATGAAAATAAATAATTAAAATTTATATAAAGTGACAAATTATGGAATATATATAACATTGTTTCCTTATTTTTTAAGTCTATATTACAATTAATTTAAATTTGTTTTTTCTATCCTACATGAAGAAAAGAAAATTAACCAAGCAATAAAAGTAAAACTCAGGAACAAAATAAAAAAAAACGTATAATCTTTAATTGAGATAATGAAAAGTATTTGTTAATTTTATATCTCTTTAATAGTATTTATATTACTAAATCTTTATATTTGATAACATCATTTTATAGAATATTAATTGAGATGAACTATTGATAAGGTAGAAAATAAGTTCAATCCATGATACAAAGCATATACCCAAAATATTTTGAAATAATGATTGTAACAATACTCTAAATAGTTACAGGTATACAATAAATTTAAATGTCAAATTTGGACACTACAATACCGGTTGTTACAGTATATGCTACAACAACAAAGAAATATTGGTTTGGACTAATTATTGATAAGGCAAAGTTAAACCAATTGTATGATTCATGCTCAAAATAGTCTAGAATAATTATTACAAGACCTATAAGAATATTACATATAAATTGTAAGAATGACAATATAGAAAAATTAAGCGAGTAAGTACTCTAAAATACAACATATATTATTCAAATATAATCAGACTATTAAATACTCTAAAATAATTACAGATATAGATTGATTTTACTTTTATGTTAATTTTGAAAATTACAATGTAATTCTTCACTATTTAACAAAATAATAAAGATGTAGATTAAATATGTTGGTATATAATAAAAGGAATTAATTGAAAAAGTACAAAAAATAAAAAAATAAATCCATACACTTTTATTAGCCATCATTTTGTTTATATATTTAATAAATACAAATTTAATTTCATACTAGAGTATTATATCAAAATATAATTTTAGAGTTAACCATATTCAATACTATTCAGGATAAATGGAAGAGTTCAAAGTATTAATATTATCATAAGGTTAAGAAACATGAAAAATACCAATATATTCTCTATGTGGATATATAATTAATTTACACAATATGTTAAAAAAATTAATTAGAATAGAAATTATAGAAAGGGTTAAAAGCAAAATGCCCCCTCCAACTATTACCTTAGTTGCAAAATACCCCCTAAACAATTTTAATAGGCACTTTGCACCCTTAACATGTGGTCAACTATTTAAAATATCATTTTTGTTGTTAATGATCAAAATTGACCATTATACCCCAATACATTAGTTAAGTGAAATGTCATTTTCATTTTTCTTTTATTTATTTTCTCTCTCTTATTTTTTCATTTTATTTTTTCTAATCCTTTTTCTCATTGTTAAAAAATTATATTACTTTTAATATTTTTTTAACTATAACATCTAATTTTACATGCGTCTTATGATTTAATTTTTACCATATTTTATTATGCACTTGTATAATTATAATTGTACAAGAAAATTATATTACTTTTTATTGATCATAAGATGCATGTAAAATTAGATACAATAAATTTAGACAAAATTTGTCAACCGAATGACTCTATATGCAAAATTTTTATTTGTATACTTAGAATAAATTCTTTAAGTTTTTCAGGCTATCTTGTTTGTACATTTTTATTCATTAATTTTAGTATTAATAATTCATTGCAAATTCTGTATTACAATAAAATATACGTTATTTTATTATAATATATTTTAATTTAAAAATTAAATCATAAGATGATGCATGTAAAATTAGATGTTATAGTTAAAAAAATATTAAAAGTAATATAATTTTTTAACAATGAGAAAAAGGATTAGAAAAAATAAAATGAAAAACAAGAGAGAGAAAATAAAAAAAGAAAAAAAGAAAATGACATTTCACTTAACTAATGTCTTGGGGTATAATGGTCAATTTTCAGCAAAAATGGTATTTTAAATAATTGACCACATGTCAAGGGTGCAAAATGCCTATTAAAATTGTTTAGGGGGTATTTTGCAACTAAAATAATTGTTGGAGGGGGCATTTTGCTTTTAACCCTTATAGAAATTACATGTTATTTTGGATGTCTTTAGAATTAAATGTTTTTTCATTATAGTTGCGTGCATTTAGAGTAATATAGAGGGTTTTTTCATTCATTTTCTTTACATTTCAGAGTAAGATAAAAGAATACATTTTAAATCATTTTTGTAATTATTATTATATATTATTTAATCTCCTGTAAATATTTTCGTTAATAAAAGAATTTTGACGACATTTCATTTATTAAATGATGTTTGATATTTGATAGTAATTTTATACTTTATAAATGATAAAGAATATATAGATATATTTCAAAAAAGTTCAATATTATGAAAAAAGTTTTTGTCTATAATTGATTAAATTAGTGGTGGTGTTGCTATTAGAAATTATAACCTATGAACCTAAAAGAAAAATAAAAACTATTTTAGATCGTAGTTAATTACATTTTATGCCATTAAAGATGAATAAAGAGTTTAGAGCGTTAATTAAGTATTGAAGTGAATATTATCATAACTTTAAGAAATAACATAATAATATATTCTCTATATGTATATATATTTTACATAATATGCTAGCAAAAAATTAATTGTGATACAAAAAATATATAAAATCTCACTTAAAGTAATAACGTGTAATTTTAATTATATTTAGAAGTATAATTTCATTAGCATTTCGTGTATTGTAGAGTAAGATAAATGATTGCTTTATCTAACATTTGTTGCATTTTATAGCAAGATAAACAAAAGAATAATTTATTATTTTAATTTTTAATAATGATTTAATATACTATATAAGACATATTTATAATATGGAGAATATATAGTTGATTTGTTTAGTTATCCTATATATAAGACATAATTTTTGTTTGATTTTTATATTCTTTATATTTTAATTAGATTCAATTTTTTTTTATTTTTTGAAATTTTTATTAATCATTTTTTGTAATTATTATCCAAATATCATCTGATTACCTATTAATATTTTTGCTACTAATATAATTTTAAAATGCTTCATCTATATAAGTTTGATACTTGATAATGATATTATCTTTTTTTGTAGTGACAAAGAATATGAACAAATATTTAAAAGTTTAATACTCTGGAAAATATCTTAATCTTTAATTATTTAATTAATTGGTAGTGACACTATATGAAATTATAATCTAGCCATCTAGAAGAGAAATATAAAAAAAAAATACAATTATCATTTGTTCTCATAAAAGAGAAAATTTGTTTAATTTTTAAGAAAAAAAAATGAAATTTATATATAATTTTGTAACAAATAACAAACAATATTGAAAAATAAGAAAAAAAAAAGATAAGTGAAAATAATTACAATAAAAAAGAGCAAAGATATTAAAAATATATTTACAATATATTTATTTTTTAGAAAATAAAAATTTTCAATAAATTAGAAGTGTTACATGTGCAAAACATGTCCTCTTTTCTAGTACTAAATAGTGAAAAGATGCTAGGAACTTAATCCCTACTTTATTATTCAGCTCCAACAAGAATAACTGTGATGTCATTTGAACGGTTGTTATTTTTGGAATATTATTTGTTTAATTACTATAGTAATTTTTTTGATGGAATATGTATAAGATAAAAAGTTTGTTGGAAAAAGTGTACTCAAATGACTGCAAAATTTTATTTTATTTTTTAAATGAAAGTAGAACAGAAAAACATAAATTGTCATTTACCAAAGTGGTTGCAAATTGTTGGATACGTTAATGTGTATCCAATTTGTATTTCAAGGGTATCAATCTCCATCAACAGGAGGACCCAATTTGAAGGCGCAGATCTAATTTCCCACTATTAAAAGAATCAATTAAATAGTCGTAGGCTCATTGGCTAAGTGTATATATACTCCCCACAACTGAAAAGACTCTTCACATTCTTTCATCTTCAGATATCTTTACCAAAATCCAGCAACAGAACATCATCATTAGTATATCTCATTAGCCTAAATTTTCTTCAAAGTCAAGTAATCCCACTTAAGTTCACTCAAAATCCATGGCTTTGGCTGTTTTCTTGCTTGTTCTTTGTGCTTCTTTGCAGGTTTCCAGTGGAGCTGTTTACAAAGTTGGAGACTCTGCAGGTTGGACTACCATTGGAAAAGTTGATTACAGGAAATGGGCTGCAACTAAAACCTTTCAAGTTGGTGATCTCATTCGTATGTAGTCTTTTCCTTAATTTCACTCTATCTTTCTCTGTTTTCCTAGTATTTGATGCTGCTTTTTTTTTTTCCTTCAATGCATATATGCACTTTACATTTTCATGATGATTATGCTGTTAAAACATGCTCTTTCTTGAGTAGAGTCTTGGTTATTTGGGCTTAAAGTATGTTTCTTTCAAGTGAGGCTTCATGGATCTCCCATTCTGGAGTTAATTCAAAATTCAGAGATGAATCTTTCATGTAGGATTATCCATCAGAAGGGCTTATTTTCATCACCTAAAAGAGTAGAGAAAAGGGAAAAAGAAAGTGCTTTTTTATACGTGTTTGTCCTTGCTTTTGTAGTTGAGTTTTCAAATTTTAGGAGGCTTTTTTGAACAGAAAAAAAAACATAGCATACGTTAACGTTTGCCTGAATGTTATGTCTTTGGGAAACCTTGTCTCTTATATTTGGTCCCTATAATCAGTGATTATTGATCAATCCCTTGATATTTTTCTGCTTACTTTAGCCTTGATCCAAGTATTTCAACTTAATGATGGTGGTTCCACTTCCATACGCACTAACGCACTAATCCTTTATTGGGATGACATCATTATGAGCAACAAAAAGTGGATTCCCCAGTGCCACATGGAAGACTTTATCTAATAAAAGAAATACTTCTGCAATGACACCTGGGATCAAATTGCTAGATTGTATGTTTAGTGGTCAATTGTTGCTAGTTGAGGTCTGCTTCTTGAGTGAATAATACTACTAGTAAGGAGCTATGTTGGGCTTGCCCCGCATTAGGATCCCCCACTTTTAGTTCTGCTAATCCATTCTTGAATTATGCACTGCCTAAATTGATGGCCAACCCCATTACTACTATACTAAAAAAGAGGTAGCCACCACCACCAACTGTACTTTATTATGCTTTTATGATCTTGCTGGAAATACTTTTGAGGAAAGAAGGAAAATGCAAGTGTACATTTGCTTGGCTACCCACATTTTTCAACTGGAGGGATTGTTGGAAATAAAGTGTTGTAGCTCGGCTCGGGGCATGAGGTTATATCCAGTTCAATAAATGGGAAGCTTTATATTCATTTGGTGGATTGGAGTTAGGTGCTAAAACATAGGAGGCAGTTTTAATGTGTTTTTAAGAATTAGCAAACTTTGTGGTGTCATGATGTAGCTTACTTAGAGGTCCTTTAACCACCACAATGCACAATTTCTCTTTTGGGTAGGAACTATATTTGTTATGCCTTGTAACATTACTACATCTTGCACACACCACCTACCCAGCCCAGAAGACCACAAAAAAGGAAAAAAAAAAATTAAATGAATATTTTGTACTCATTTTCCAATTCAAACATACATTACATGTTTCATATGTAAAAGAAAGCAAGATTCTTTATTTCAATCATAGAGTTCCGGATATATGTCAAAAAACATGGTTCTTCTAGGAATTTCTTCAAAAATTTTGACACCTTGACCCTGGTGTGGCATTTTTTAGTTGAGTAAGTTTTGACTACTCACTCTGTAATGCAGAGTGGATATGACAATCATTGAAATGACTGAAAAGTAAGTAGGTTTCATTACTTTTCATTAGATGTCATCTAATGGTCTGTAATACTCCCGTTCCGTATTACAGAGAGAGTAGCAAAAAATTTGTCTTAGTGTTGGTAATATGTAAAATCCCTTGGATGGCATTTCTTATTTCTGACTACTTTTTTAATCCAGCCCATCTACTTTTCAGAACTATCAAGAATGAACGTTTAAAGCAACACCTAGTCATCATTCATTTCACCAAACTTTTAGCAGACAGAACTGCCAAGGATGATTGACAGACTACAGAGAAGAAATAATCAATCAAATTTGCAGTTTGAGCTTTTTAATCTGACCTTTTTCTGATTCTAAATGTAGCTGAAATTAACCTAAAATTTTCATATATACAAACCAAAAATCCATGAAGATGCATGTTATTGTATCTTTGCCATAATTTTACCAATATGTGTTCCTTTCCTTGAGTTAAGATTTCTAAAGAAGTTCCCCAGTTTTTCGTATGTATAATTTTACCAATATGTGGACATTTTCTGCATTTTTTTGTGATCAGTTTTCGAGTACAATCCCCAGTTTCACAATAGTGATGCAAGTAACACATTCCGGGTACAAGGCATGCAATGTATCTTCCCCTATTGCAACTCATACAACTGGCAATGATTCAATTACAATTACAACTCACGGTCACCACTTCTTTTTCTGTGGTGTACCTGGTCACTGCCAATCTGGCCAGAAGGTCGACATAAACGTTATCCATACTTCATTGGCTCCTACTCCATCTGCAACACCACCTACTTCTGCTATAGCAACACCTTCACCGTCTCCAAATGCTGCTACAACGTTATACTATGCTTCGCATAGACTCTTGGGCACAGCCATTGCTGTTGTTGTGGCTTTAGTTTGTGGTTTTATTGGATGAGAGTCACATTTCAAGCTTAGTATATAAGCTCTTAACTGGGAGAGTCTTACATGTTCAGTAGAGTATCTACATATGATCAATCAGGGAGTATGCAAAGACATAGTTTTGTGTATCTTGAATCAAATAATCGCATCACAAATTCACAATTGGTAGAGTAGTAATGTCAATCAGTTTAATATCTGATATATGAGTCATCGACCTTTATGATTATAACTCAATTTTTTAAGGGTGAAGACACACCTAGATAGCTTGCTATCGGATTCCTAAGCATTGCCTTGGTTTTGCACTTACTACCTAGGCCCGGCACACCCTCCAGAAAAAAAAAAAAAAAAAAAAAAAAAATTTATTGTTATGGATATTTTTAGTACTTTCATCACATTTATCTAAATGAAAAGGAGTTCACATCCCAGATATAGATCCAAGTGTATACAGTATATGTCA
Organism: Cinchona pubescens; assembly: GCA_025175665.1. Lineage (NCBI taxonomy): Eukaryota > Viridiplantae > Streptophyta > Magnoliopsida > Gentianales > Rubiaceae > Cinchona > Cinchona pubescens. The sequence goes on from JANKKI010000394.1 coordinate 1,112,839, forward strand.
TTACTGTGTCTTCATGAGGATCTTCAGTATTATGATACTGGTGATTAAGGAAAGATGTGTAGATCTCGTCCTAATTCTATGGCTAATGTGGCAACAAATAACCTAATAACTTTCACAATATCATTCCATAATTTTGTTGCATCCACAAAATTTAGAACTTAGAAACATATTTTAGAATTCAAAATGTGAAATGTCCTCAATTTTTTATGAGATTAGAGTGTATATTAGTATATTAAAGGTGCGACTTGCCTACATAAAGACATAGTTGCACAAATGATACGGATAAGGATTATTGTTGTCCAATCGTATAAATTAACAAGGTGGGGGGTATTTCTACAACCCAAAAAAAAAAGAAAGAAAAAATTGTCCCAGTATCGATGTCCAATCTTAGAGAGTAATTAGTACCTTATTTCATATTTTTGTGAAAAACCAAAAAATTAGTTATTGAATATAGACAAGAATTATTCTTTAGTTTTTTTTTTCCCAATTACAGTTGAAAAATGTCCTTTATTATTATTATTATTATTATTATTATTTTGGGTTTATATCACGAACAAACAGACAACTGGTGAATAAAAATAACAATTACAGGTATAGAAACCAGATTTTCATTTCCTTTAATTTTTTTTTTTCAATGTTTATATACAAATGTGTTTGCTCTTCTAGTTTAAATATGGATGAATGAAATCAATTAATTAATCAAAAAAAAAAAAGTAAAATCAATGATACAAAGATAATGCAAAACAAAAAAGAAAAACAGAAAGTTAAAAAAAGAGAGGATATTTATATATTTATATAAGTATATAATAACTCATACTTTCATATCAAGTTCTCAACAACATAATTAAATAATTAATTTAAATCAATGAAGATTTTAATTAGGCCATTTCGTAATTTTTGGAATCGTCAGTGCCCTTGAAGCAATTCTTCCACACAGGATGTTGTTTCCAAACTCTCTCCACCATGGAATCAATGGGGACTCCCTTTGTCTCGGGCAATAAGAAAATTACGAAAAGGCCCATGATGACAATCCACGCAGAAAAGAAGAAGAATATGTAGGATTGCATGTGGCACATCATGGACAAGAATGCCTGAGCTATGAGGAAAGTGAAGAGCATATTGGAGCTAACTGCAAAGGCATATCCTGCTGTTCTTGTTTCCAATGGGAATGTTTCACTGGGAATCAACCATCCTAGCGGACCCCACGACCATGCAAAGGACATCACAAATGTGCACACGAAAACCACCACAGCTGCGTGCCAAACCCTTGTCTAGTGAACCTGTTTCTTTCAAGTGTACATGCAATATCACTCCAATTGCAAGCTGCAACCATAATAAAATTTAGTAGTCCATCATCACAAGAAAGAAAGTAATTGGCATTACAATTCCGATTTAGGTAACTTGCTAATTGTGTACGGGTTAATTCATTCCTGTACGTATTGCTAATCGTATACCAACACATGTTACATATTCATAACACGGGATTTTTAAAAAAATCACGTCTAGTTAGTAAAAGTTGTTATATATAAAACGTATTGTCGAATAGTATGAATTACTTGATGGAGTGAAAATAATATGTACCTGAGAAATCAACATCTGAACACAAGCTTGAAGAAGCAATTTTCTCCTACCCACTTTGTCAACGGCGAAAATGGCAACAAAAGTGCTGCCAACATTGACAAGACCAGTGATAACAGAAGACAAGAGGGATGCATCACTCTTGAATCCCAATGTCTGGAAAAGAACAGGTGCATAGAACATAATAGCATTGATCCCAGTGAATTGCTGGAAGACTTGAATGCAAACAGCTATAACAAGAGGTGGCACGCTTTCTTTCTTCATGAGATTCTTGAAAGAATGCTTGTTCTTGCTAGCAATATCACAAGCAGTCAAGATTTCTTCGAATTCGGCATCTACATCATCAACACCCCTGATTTTCTTGAGGGCTGCCTTTCCAGCTTCCTTTTCTTTGCGTTCAACAAGACTTGGAGGTGATTCTGTGATGAACAATGAACCCCCGAAAAGTACTAGTGCTGGAATAGCTGCACCACCTAAAGAGACTCTCCACCCAAATGGATGCAACATTGAATTACCATAGTTTACTAAATTAGCAATAAAGATACCAATGGTTACAGCCAATTGGAAAAGGATATTCACAGCACCCCTAAGGTGTATAGGTGCAATTTCTGTCAAAAACAAGGGCACTGCCTGCAAAATTTCAAATAATAGAAGTTAGCATATTTTTATGAAACTAAAAATTTTAAGAATAATAATAACTTGGTCACAAGTAGCTTATTTTATAAAATAGCAGGATCATGACGTTTAATATTAATAACAATAAGAATAACAATAATAATTCAGGGTTTTTAATCATTCGAGCTACCACGGGGGGATTTCATCTAAAAATATATAGTTTTGGAAACATGATTAATAAATTAGGATCAAATTTGACGCATCAAACATGATTAATTGTTTTATGTCACAACAACATAAAACAACACAATGATTTCAAGATAAAAGACTTTGGAGCTACTAGTGATAGGGATTTATGTTTATAGAATGGATGAATTTAAAAGCATTATTTGTAAATTGAGATGGAAATATGGATGGTACCTCATTTCCAAAACCAACTCCAATTCCAAAAAGAATTCTACCCAAAATGAGCATCCATCCAGCTTGAGCAGCAGCACTCAAGCCAGCACCAGCCATAAAAAAGGTTGATGCCATGAGAATTGTGGGCTTGCGTCCTATCAAATTGCATGCCTTTGGGAGATGCAAAAAAGCTAGAAACAAGAGCCGCTAGGTATAAGGATGATGTGAAGAGCTGCAACAATTGATCATCATATTTACAGTAGTTGTTCTCCGAGGCATGTAATTTTCTCTCATAGATTCTTGGAAAGAATTTAATCAAGAAATCATCCATGCCAGTAACACCACCTAATAGGAACATAATAAAATGAAACAAAAAATAAAATATTTATCATATATAAAATCATCATCCATAAAATTTTTTTAAACAAAATTATAAATATTTTTGTCATTTGAGACTTAAATTTGTACATTACCAGAAATACCGATGTCATAACCAAACATCAAGCCTCCAAAGGCAGCAAGGATCCAAGAAATAAAAACATAAGGGGTGATCTTCGATTTGAACACGGGCTCGGCCATTTTTGCTTATCCAAACTGTTACAAAAAATCTGAAAATCACCAAATAAATTTTTTTTAAAATTTTCTTTTATGATAAAGGGATATATTCACTTAATCACTTCTTGTAATGATCCTATGAATTAATTTACATATATACAAGGAGAGTAACAAATAGGCCAGGATAAGAATAAGCTTTCCTTGCCCTTTTACTCTCCTTCAAAGTACTTTGGAGGAAATGATTTTGATTATTAATTCTTAACATTGCATTTAATTGTCATTTATAGTGGATAATTCAGCATTAAGGCACTTAATAGTCGGATTAATTTGTGGATATATTTGATTTAGATTAGTGGAAACGAATCAGTGCCAACCTTGTTTAGCGTTATTGTAATAAATGCATGCCATTCTTTTGACTAGGATTTTACTCTTTTCTTTTTTTTTTTATATGGAAAACTTTTGACCTTTCACTCACACTAAAATTAAGGAATGGAAACAATCAATTGATTACAAGATTTGACAATATTATTTAAAGAAAGATGAGGCAGTGTAACACCCTTCGTTGTACTTACTAATTTTTTGAGGAAAATTTCTATCCTCGACTCTCTTTAGTATGCTAATGCAATACATGACACAGATAATACAAGATATAGGAAAATTCTCCCGTCATCATTGTAGTGATTTAAAATCTTGTACAATACAATAAAATGTATTCTAAAAACTTATATTGTACAACTTTTTAAAACTAATGAAATAGTTTCTTAACAAGATTATAGAATTTCTCCAAAATATACCGTAAACTCTAGTATAAATTTATCCACAAAATATCCGCACAGGCTCAAAAAAATGACAGCTATAATATTTTTGTGTTTTTAGTAAAGATTATATAGTACGATGTGGATAGGCTAAATAACACTAAAAAGAAAATAAATACAAAATACAGGATATATGTTGGAGTTTCATTTCATTGGTCACGATTTAAATCTGGGTCCTGCAGTTCAATGCTGTATAACTTCTATATATATATATATATATATATATATATATATATTGTAGTAACAAATATTCACATAAAATAATCCTCTCGGTAATAATGCAGTAAAGAATTTGTAAATCAACGATAAATGTGGGATAATTGATCTTTCTAAACACGTAAATGCAATCATTGTCGGCAATCATATATAGCATCAAAAAATTATTTGAATTTTATTACTTGCTGGTTCACATGCATGGACATGCTGATTATATGCCAAAAGTAAGAGAAGGTTTGTCTGTTTATGTTCAATTCGTTGCTCTTATGAGCAGTGAATTTGCATCGAGAAACAAATAAAGCTACAAGAATTCACAAAAAAATAAAATAAATCCACAAGAATGGTGATTGAAAACTGAATACTATGAAAGATCAAAAAAATATGGAAGCAAGCGTTAGACCACAGATTATGGCTAATTCTTTTTAAAGCAAATAGTTAGAATTTTGCAATGGAAAAAAAGTAGTTTGATTCAACTTTCACTATCATTTCGTATTCCAATTATAAATCCCAAAAAAAAAATGCAAATAGACCAAGAAAGAAAGAAAAGAAGATACTCAACTTTTATAAAGGATTAGAAATTTACCCCTTGAAGTAGAAAGTGGCAATAGTTCTTTGAATCAAATCAATAGGAATGGAAGGGTATATAGTCTAGACTGACATTCACAACGAGAAGCCAAGTTTTATTCTACTATCTCTCAATATTCCAACTTCCAAGAGTTATAGAATTTTTTTTTAATACAATTTCCAAGATATATATAGAGAGATGCAAGTCTGCAATGAATTTTCACATTCCCTTAAAATTCTGTTCGAGTGCCATTATGGTAGAGGATTTTTCTAGATTTTCGGCTGAATTGCAATTAATCAGAATATTTCCCTTTTTCTTTCTATTCTAATGTCTAAATAAGGGAGAATATCACATATACAATATTTTGTGTGCGCAATAGACTGTGTTTGGCTCTTTATTAAAAATTTGCAGTTTATAAGTTACTTAATTCCTTTACCTAAAGAAATTTTATCAGAAAGAAATGTTGGAAATTTGACTCACTCACATGTCATCATATAATTACTTACTCAATATATTTGCCGACACGTCAGTATTTTACATATCTACACAAAAATATTAGTACCGATGGACAAACATTTCCATTTTTGAACTCAACAACGTATTAATCACAAGTTCGTTCTTATCTTTTTGAGAAATGTAGCTAATTAATGACAAATATTTAGGTAGATCTTATCTTTAACCTCACTCATATACTTGTTATATGAATTAAACTTATAGAATATATTATATGAATAGATAATATCAGTTTATGTAATCAAAATTTCATAAAATTATACTTGTGATATGAATTAAACTTATAGAATATATTATATGAATAGATAATATCAGTTTATGTAATCAAAATTTCATAAAATTAAATTCTAACTTCAACGTCTATAAAAAAGACCAAAAAGATCTGATCTACCTAAATATTTTCACAAATCAAGCATAAGTACTAAGAAAATTGTCTTGTAACGAACTATACCATTACTTTTAAGACTTGTATAATAAAATATTAATGTTTTGAAAGTTTGTACAATATAAATCTTCAAAGCATAACAAGTAAGACATAGAGATCTTATTGGAGAGAAAGAAGAAGCATCTTTAGCTCAGGTTCTCTAATCTTTAGTACAAAGGACTAGTCATCCCTTTCAATCTTTCAACATGAACAACAGAAAATTAGGACTCCATTTATCATTTCTCAAAATGAACTAAAATTAGCACTAATGAACTCATCCTGCATATCAGGGAGGATAAATATGGTGCATGATTCCTCCGCATGAAATGGAAACTTTTTCTCTATCCTTTTTAACCACCCCAACCAATGGGGGAATAACAAATACATTATATACAGTTGCTAGAACCTAGGAAGATACACAAGAATAAAACTTCTAGTAACAAAACAATGGAAGATGCAGATGACAAACTAGTGTTTATGATAGCCAGTGGTAACATCAGTTGACGAAGTCAAACTAGAAGTCCATCAAGTAGAGGATGTTCGCCATCTGCATTTCTCCTCCTCATCCTTTTGTCATGTTTCTGACCTCTGCCAAGATAAGATTCAAAACCAGAGTTAATTTTCACATTGAGCAACATTATGTAAGAATACCAAATAAAGGTTAGTGCCAATGACAACTGCTAATTATGTTACTGAAGATGGGAAAACCCTTTGAAACACAAAAGAAAATGAGAATAATCTTTTAAGGTTTGAATTGGAAGTGGGATAAAGCATTTGCAGAATCCATATATTCGTCACAATTGTTACTGCAACTACATAAAATTTTGGATGCATGCTAGAGCAACAAAAGATTTATTCACCGCTTATCACTAATGCCAATAATGTTTTATTATTATTATTATTATTATATTTTTTAAGTCTAGTGCCAATAATGTTACATCATGTTAAATCATGGAATTCTGAAGATTTTAATGCTCTTCTTCCAAATACATGGTAGCTTATGATTATGATGAGAATGGTTACTCTTAAGGCCACAAATCAATAGAAACTAGCCTACAATTGAAATCAATACAAGTAGATGCAAACTTCAAAAGCCCATGAACAGTATGCCCATTTTCAGAAAATCTACCATGATTAATGAACTTGTCAGACCAATCAACATAATGCTCCACAAAATACAAATTTATGAACCGACAAATGAAGCTTGAAGAAATGATTTTCATCGGGACAAATATCACAATTAGGTCATTTTCAGTGGGCCAATCAGGTGAAAATGTAGCAAATGAGAGACCACCACTACCACTTCTGCCAATCATAGGAAACAAAAATCTCTAGTTATGTGCGGCTATCAAATATAACCAAGTTACAAGGCAAAATGGACAACATTATCTTTTATAAATTTAGAATGGTCTCCTCAGGATGATATAACAGTAATTGTGTGCACGGTGAAAGCAGGATAGAGACCTTACACTAGTGGATTGGAGCTCTACTGCAGAAGATTCCTCGTTATCCTGCAATAGAACCAAATAATTTGTAGCCCCAATTACCACACAACTCGAATGCACATGACAATTGAAAGAGATTTCAGCATCTGAAATACCTCAATTAATAAATCCTTTCTCGTAATCATACTACAATAACACGAGCAGCACGGGGAACAACAAATATATGTCGTAGTCCGAGTTGACGGAAAAGATTATAAACCTGGAACATAAAAAGCAGTATGTTGATTAGCAACATGCTCACTGAAGCTACAGAACACTAATAACACTATAGCAGCTATATGCTAGAAGGTGAAATTGTCACCTTTGATAATGACATGTCCTCAGGGACAATGTAAGGAGATGGGTTTACAAATGGGGCAAGATCAATATACATTTCCAAATCATCACGACTTAGATGAATATCTTCAATCGATATTCCTTTACTCGAAACAGGTTTCACAAACTCACTCAGGTTATGCCTGCAAGTTGTTGCATACACAGCATTTTAGCCATTCAATATAACATGTGAAAACAGATGGACAGACCAGATGTAATGCTATGACTTGAACCCATAACTTTATACCTGATTGGCACAGAACCACCTCTTAAATCACAGGGCAATGGACTATGCTGAAAATCGACCTTAGACTGATAGAAGTACCAATAGATGACTGCATTACAACAAAACTTGCAGAAGTTAATTGATTGGCAATATTTTTTTTTGTCCTCTCTTGTTGATGGTAAAAATGTATGGCAGCAGTAACACTAGTGAACAACTTTATAATCTCTCACCTTCGTAACATCAGTCCAATAACAAGTGTTTCACCATTTCTACTGTGATCAATAACCTGGAAGAACACAACACAATATTACCTGATTTTGAGATGCAAATACAAAACCAGAACAATCATTAAATCCGTACACTTACAGGGAAGCCATTGTGATTATTACTCCTCAAAATAGAAACTACGTCAGAAACCTTCGCAACACGAGGAAAGTAGACAATCTACAGGATACAGGAAATGAATACAGTCAGCTGAATTAGGCAGGGAAAATTTTATTAAAATGAAAACTTGTGAAATGCAAATAAAAAGGCATATAACTTAACCCAGAAAGCACCAGTTTATTGGAAATTAACAAGAAGTCCAAAATTGGTGACTTCCAACAGTAGAGTTTACTCTTCAGATGATCTAAAGCACCACAAGTAAAAATGGCCACTCAGATCTACAATATGCATTTCATTTTTATCAAAAATTTCTGAAGTTTCAATCTGAAGATTTCCAGGGATTGGTGGCCCTACAGTTACCTTTTTACATGAATCATTCACATCCAAATAACAGAAAGCTTTTATCGCAGTACAAATGTTTAAAAGAAAAAAACCACACTTTTAGTCCTGCCCAGCAGCTAAAAAAACCACAGGAAAAGATGCTGCATATTATTCTTGTGCTTTCTTCAGGTTAAGCCCTGAACTAGGTGTCTAATAATGAAGCACAAAGCCTTTAACACGTTGAATGGTCTATACCTTTTGATTCCCGCAGGCATCCTTAGCTGTCATACTTCGCATCTGGTATTTTGGTGTTGATTCAAGTAGTGGAATGCCCCTTAATCGCGCCTGTTCTTCATACAAGCCTTCATTGAAAGCATCTCCAACTGCCTGCAGTTCGCGTTACAGCAAAGACTATCTAAGGTAAGGTAAACAGCAACTACTGGTGAATTGCAAATTTTTGAAATTTTTTTCACCTTTGATATGAGGAGAACAAGCATGATGAGAGGCAAAAGCTTCAAGTTGTTGGTAATTTCGACCATAATGACACAGAGAGAGACTGTCATCCTCATCGACCCTCCAAGAAAAGAAGCAGCACCTAGCAGAGCATATCTAGAAAATCCACCAGCAAACACGAAAACATTTTAGGCAATAATAAAAAAACAGCTATTAAAGAAGGCCCAGCTGGGAGGAAAGAACTTGAGCGCTATATCTATATTTCTAACTTCAACTTCTATTTAATAAGATAACAGGAAAACATCATCAAAACATTTGGATTCTGACAGAACCAGAGTATCGTGGAAAAGCTATTTAGGAATTATGGAATCTTTCAAGATGCTAACAGTGCAGATAATCGCCCTCCACATGAAAAACAGTTTGTTAAATTATTTGTCACAACTTTCATGTATGAACACACAAGTCACAACAGTGAATGACAACCATTTAAATGCACAATACCGTGTATAAAAAAAAAATTACAATGCTCTGAAACATCTGGTTTCTAAGAGTTTGATGAAGAATTATAAAGGACTCACGTTCCCTCTTCAATATTCAGCTTTGTGTAAAAGTTAACAACAAACATGCCAACTAAACGCCCATAGGTTGACCCAATCATGATACCAGGAACAAATTGTCCAGCTGGAACAGCAGTGCCAAATGTTACCACTGCTAAAGCATAAAACATAACCTGCAAGCATATGACAAATTAAAATTTATCATGCCTCTGCTATCAATTTAACATCAAAAGAAATCCAAATGGTTAGTTATTAAATAAGCTCATGCTCAGGTATCATATATATTTTCACATACTGCATGAAAGAAATTCATAAGATGAACAAATTTCAACAGGTACCAGCTGGTTAAGATGGAAACCAAAAACTCTATAATCTCATTTTTCATATGATTCGTCTAGGTGGTTGTTACATCTCTGTTCAGTAAAAAGACATTCAAATATTTAACACACGATTTAAAGTAGTCAATTCTTCAAAACCACGTATTTCCTGAGAAAGGATGCCACAGAAAATTTGAAATTTCTCAGTTTAATGGCTATAACACCCCATTCTCCATAAAGCAAAACACAATAAGCTAATTAAGTGATACAGTACCAAAAAGGTCAGGAGGCTTTGGGCGCTGAACTCATGAATCGTCTTTGCACTAAATAAATTTCTTATGGCATCATCCTGCATGACAAGTAGCCTATAAGTCATAAGTGAAAAGAAACTGAGAATGCCAAATAGTTACAGCATCTATTCTGTGGGAGGGAGAGTGAGATGAAATAAGGTCAGAAAGTAAACTATTAAACCTGAGTGTTAAAGAATATTGTTGCTAGGTCATTGTATTCCTTCTTGCTACTGCAATAGAACTGTAGACACGTAGAAGTCCATCCATTGATTAAAAACCACATTTATATTCATTGAGATTCAAAATATGTTAATATCCAGAGTCGCACACCAAGAATTTAAAAAAAAATTAGAAGAGAACAAATTCAAGCACACAGGAGCCTGGTAATGACTACCAGGATAGGATGATTAAAATTAAAAATACGAATGACAAAGTCCAACATCATATAAGCGCAGTTAGTGCATAGACAGATGTATCTGCTAAATCCACCACACAACCTAACTTTTGCATGTCAAAACTCAAGGTCATATGTTTAAGGACTGTGGCTTAGTCTTGCAAGAAGTTTCTACAGCCCTCGGAACTCCAAAACAGTTCTACTTTAAACTTTAAAACTCCCCGGAATCCGACATACAAGCCTCGTGCTAGCAATCTCCAATATAGGGAAAAAAAAATGAGGCTCAACAAAAACCCAAAAGAAAAACTAATAACTGACACTAGGTTAATGAGGATCCACATGCCCTTGAACTTTTAGACCTTTCCAATTTAATTAACATTCTGAAGGGCAAAATAGAACAAACTTATCGGTAATAATATCACGCCATTACATGTACAGAGTTCTGAATTTCCAGACTTCAAACCTTTAGTGCACATTCATTAGTCAATAGACGCGAGATTACCTGTGTCTTTACTCTTAGGGATAGCACTTTACAACATATCAATTAACAAAAGATCTCTTTTATAAACATAAAAGTAACCAAAACAATCTTCTGAACACGTAATAAATCAAGCACAGAATTTCCTTCCTTAATTGATAAACTGATAAGCTATCATGCATGTCCCAAAACATGGTGTATCCAAAAAGAAATACTAAAGATCAGGCGGAACTTTTTGTGTGTGTGGTGGTGGGTTGGGGGAGAGGGAGGGGGCAATGCATCTTTTCTAGATATCATCTTCTTTTTTCTTACTTCTTGTATCAGTGAAATCAACAACAGTTCTTATCCTCATTGCTAGTTTGCTTGGAGAAAAATTAGAGCACTAAATATGCAGCATTCACTTTGCCACTAACTTTTACAGGAACTAAAACATGTCAATGCTATCACCAGGTAAAGAAGCAAATGAAAGCTAAAAGCAAGATAACAAGATACAGGAACGCGAAAGCCTTAAAGATCTTACATTGACATAATTCCCATACATCCCAGGTGCACGTGGACACTCGAAACCAGAATTCATATCTGATTCAGGGCAAGAAGTGCATTTTCTAAAAAGTGGTAATCCAAATGAGATTATGGAGGTGATCACAGATATGAGACACACTTCTATAATCTGTCAGATTAGGATAAACAAAGTCAGAGTGGAAATCCTTTGCAACTTTCAGATATTAGCAGCCTATCCAGTCCAAGAGTATTTTCAGAAACTTACTTTGACACGGTTGCCTTTCTTGTGCAAATAATTCCGACGCCAGTTAGTTATATAAAGAGTAAGCTGATTAAATAATGCTCCTGTCAAGAAAGATGCACATAAGTTTCAAATTAAAATTACATTTCCTACGAGATTTCCAAACAAGAATATGATTTTAGTGGTTTCACATACCAAGAAGACCACCAATGACTCCAATAACTGCCATAGGTAACAACTCCATAAACGAATAGTCCTCTTGACCACTAGAAAGATACAAGTTAAATGCAAGAAAAAACTTATTTGGAGATAGTTTAGAAGATCAAAAAACTTTAGATCCTTACTCTGAGACATCCCAGATAATGAAGCCTCCAGAGCCAAAGTGACCACATTTTCCACTTTTGCACCATCCCATTGCAGTACGAACAACAACAGCTACAATCGCAGAAGTAAAAAAGACACGCCACATAAGTTGACTTCTCCACCTTCAATGACATCATGAACGGACATTAAGTCGGAAAGAGAGCAGCATTTAAGTCTGAAACTTTGATTAGAAATATCCAATGTATCAAAAAGCTACAACAACTAGTGACCATATTATGCATTCCTAATTAAATGAACTTTAACTACAATAATATGTAAAGAATAGGCATGTTACGAGAACACATAGCACCTCTGAAGGTGAACATACCGTATACATTCAAGCATATCCCTGGGACCCTATCTATCCCTGGCCATCTACCTTTTCCCTTACAGCAAAACCCGAATCTTTTTCAAAATAAGTCAATTTTGTTACCGGTTCATTCCTAATTATAACACCAGCCTGTTATTTTGGGCTCTATAAATTTATTCTTCCAGATGTTTCACCAAGTTTTAAATGCCCAAAAGAACAGATACCATATACCATTTCAAACCTTGCCCTAAACTGGATATCAAGATTACGATGTCAAACGGAAGCAGCCCAAAGATTGGAATACAAATTCAACAGAACTTTGATAAAAGCATGCTGCCATCTACTAGCGTGTTCCAAAGCAGTGAGCAGGATATAACACCTACCAAGATGTAACTTCTTCTAGCGCAAATAATACACCACCAACAGGAGCCCTGAAAGCAGCAGCAACTCCTGCTGCACATCCACAGGTTACCTTTTCAAAACATTAAACCAATAAAATATGAGCACATATCAGAGGCTTGTCATCTCTTTCACATGCAAAGCAAGGAGACAACGTTTTTGTACTCAGGATCAATATCCATGAGGTGGAAAAGATTCAAATTATTACAAGCCCAATATCAGAAAATCTAAATCTACACCCTTAGAGTACATCTAATTACATTAAACAAAACTAATAATGCAAAATTGACAAAACTACCAATGTACAAAGCTTTATTGACTGGAATAAGGGTCCAGAAAGGCCAGTCCCTTGATTCGTTTCAGGAAATACTAGTAAACAATAAAAGTTATTCGAATGTCTGATACATATTTAAGGACGGATTACAAAATAAGAAATAAACATGTGGCAAAGTAACTCAGGCCAAAATAGAAGAAACAAAGGTGTCTTACATCATAGCCTGACATCTCATATTCACTCTCCCATATGCTTTACGTCTGTGATCTCATATCAGAAAAGGACACAACTGATTTTTCCCAATTTAAGGATGTTATCATGCAAAATGTAAATTAACACTTTCCTAAGCAATATCTGCCAGCATAATATGAAATTTACGTATCCATTACCAACTTCCTGCATGTAATATGAATCTCAACTCATCATTAAGCCAAAAATTTCACATTTAAACTCTACGTACTTTGATATGGCAAAATTAAATAAAGCAAGCATGTTATCCTGTTATTTCTAATGAAGAAAAATCTACTATATTTTCTTACTATTGCTGTTTTTACAAACCCAAAAGCATGTCGACATTCTCCGCGGACATCATCCAAATCAATTGATACATGCAAACGCATTTTTTCATTGCGAACCCAATATATGTGTGAAAATCATAGAATGAGAACAAATAAGGATGAACAAGCAGATAAACTCACATTACCAATTCTCTCTCCTCAAGAAACAGGCTTAAGGATATAAACATCTAAAGTATAAATCACTTACAAGATCGCGTCGATCTCGCTCACTGTTGAACACTTGAAGCCACCTTGAACTGAGATGATACTTAGTAGATCCACCCTGAATTTGGGTGCAAATGAAAACATAGTGTGGAAATTTCATCAAGGCCAAATAGTAAAAAGATTCTGAAAAATAACACTTAGCCATGATAATAGATATGAAGTAACACAGAACAGAGACAAGCCACTTGAATGAAGACCACACATACATGTGCCATCCGGTTTGATATCCAGGGGTTAGGCAAAATCAAGGAAAACATTCTAAAAACACAAGAAACTTTCGGTTTCATGTAATATACAGATGAAGGCTACAAACTTCCATTATGGAAAGTAGAGGATAATTCGTCTCACCCGAAATCTCAGGCTGTTCTGCTAGCTTCCAGCCAGATTTTGGAGTTTTGGCCAGTAATTTAATGCTCAAGTTACTACTGCTGCAATTGTTTTTTCAAATTAACAATTACTTTGTCATCTGACCCAGTAGAGGATAACAATATACTTTTCATATTCTAGGTTTTTTTTGCTAAACTCTATGTGCAATTAAACTCCTTCGCTCCTCCTTCTCAAGTCTTTAATTCCTCTTTTCTTCTCTTCTCTTCCATCTATCTAGATCACTCTCAAATTCTATCACTCAAGGACCAAAGTCCCAAACTCATGATATAGAAGTTCAGAAGTAGGCTAGAAGAAGAGCTCAAGAGTTGTGGGATGTATTTCAAGACTACTTTGTTTTATTTCTAAATCTAAAATTTTGTTACCATGTTGGTGAATTTATCAGAAGCTTAAATTTACTAAAAACTGTTGGTTGTTAAATTAAGCTTTTCTTTTTTCTTTTACTATCATTTTAGTGAAGTCTGTTCTAACTTTCATTTTTCTATCATAAGGAACTCTTTCTTACTAAATTTTGTATAAAATTCTCTGTAGTCTTGCTGGAATTTAAAAGCATAATTGCTGACTGGCAAACTAATTTTTAATAAAAAACTTTTAATCATTAAATTTATAAATTCAAATAGGTTCCAGAAGCCAAACCACAAAGCACTTGCACGGAGGGGTTTTATAACCATGATATAAAACAAAAGGAGCACATTCATGAAAGGAAAATCCAATCATAATTAGATTCTCTTTTTAAGATGACAATCATACCAACAGAAGTAAAATCATAAGACTAAAGGACCAAAAAGAAGCAAAGGAATGTATTAAGTTTCAGTTCTCCAATACAGTATTCCCATATAATCGGAACCACCATGTTGTCCAATTTGCAAATATAATGTGAATGTAGATGCTTCATTGCCAAATCTCATTCTGTGTTATGCAACTTACTTGTCCCAGCAAAGAAGCAATACAAGCACCAGTATGTACAAGCGGGCCTTCTTTTCCTAGGGCTAGACCACCTCCAACTGAACCTATGCTCCCAAATATCTAAAACAGAAAAAGCACAATCTACATCAAACTTTCAATTGCAATCCCGAAGGCCAAAAAATTGAAAGCACGAATAAAGCATCATACTTTTCCAATCAGTGTTCTGAAAAGAAGGATACCATGTGTATCAATCCCTGCATTATATGGGACTATTATCTCTCTCACCAAAAATAAAATAAAATAAAATACATAGACATATTATCTTCAATTATTTTTAATGAGGAAGGAGATGACCATCTGTGCATTTATACCATTTAAGTAGCCCTTAATTTCAGGAATTCCAGATCCTGCTGCAGCTGGTGCAAACTGTGTAATAATATATACAGAGGACAACACCAGAGCCAAGTTGAAGAATGCATATATGAAAAATCCAGCAAAATATGACTTTTGTATTATGTTAAAAGTCAATGAGTACTTCCATCCTGCAAAATTTTCTACAGAAATGTTGATGAAAACAGCAGCAAATCCAGTGCCTGAAAGCAATAAGAAGAGAATATGTTACTTGACAGAATCATAGACCATCCTTCAAGAATTTGAATTTTCGATTGGTCCTCTTCCAAGATACTTATAGGGGAGAGTGATGCCTATATCTATTTTATTTCACACACCTCAGCACAGAGTCACCAGGCAAGCCTTAAGAAACCCTCCCTAAGACTACAAATACAGTACTGATAAGTGAGCCAACATTTCTCACTTCATTTGCAAAAATAGTTCAGTTCTCTCGCTAAGCTAATACTAAGTAGACCATTCGAGGATAGAATATAATCAAACCAACAACCCATCTTGTTTTACTGAACATAGGCTTCACCAAATACAAACCAGATGGTATAAGATGGATTTTGATAATGCTGTCTCGGGTATCTTTCCTTCCATGATAAATTTTCAGTATTCTCCACTACTACATTACCTCAGAATTCAGGCATCACCTATTGACAGTAGAGTTCCAAAAGTTACCCAAAAATGCCATCCTAGCTTAACTTTCCTCCATTTGACAAACAATTAATTCACTTCCCAATTCGGATTATGTGTTTATGAAGTAATGGCTAGCACAGAAACTCATTTTTAAAAAAGCAAAATAGATAAAAATTCCAATTAAAACCAAAGAAATTAAATTAAAAATGCAGAATTTTGAAATGAGAGCTTATACAACTCACCTATTCCAATTAACAAAGCAAAAAACCACTTTACTCCTACTGAATAATAGGGCAGATATATAAAGCTTCCCTCTCTGCGTCTGTTCATCCCAAAATCAACCAAAAAAAATCAATCAATTCACACCAAAAACTCAACAAATAAACAAAACTGAGCAAATTTGTAAGAAAAATAAGGTCAAACCTGCTCTTCTCTATACGCATAGTTTTCAATCACTTCATAATCAAGACTCTCCACCGTACCGCCGTCGGTCTTCTTATAATGTCCGACTCCGACCGCTCCCTCCGGTTCCTCGTCAGAATTCGGCAGCCGCGACCACAGCAGCTTCGCCGTCTCCATACCGTTCTGTAAATGATTCGACAACATATCTCCGACTAAATTCAAAACCCTAGAATCGGAAATGAACCAAACTATTCATCCAAAACAACAAAACGACGTCTTCAACCGTCGTTTCTAGTCCGCCGCGGTTCCAGATCAAGATCGAATTATATATCGAAAATGATGAGTTTTCTTTTACTAATATATTTTATTTTTATATAATTAAATATTGGGATTTTTTTTCCTCATATTGTCTTTTTGGAAGAATGTGTTTCAGAAGATTTTGGTTAGCAGAATTCGTTTGCTTTGTTGTAAAGAGAAGGACTTGGAGTTGGAGGAGTGCGTGTGAGTGTTGGTGGGTGACTGCGTGTTATTCTTTTACTGGTAAATACTAATGTTTAAATAGACTGATTTTTTTGTAAATTAATATAAATATTATGAACTCTATTATATAAATTAATATAAATAAAATTATATAATATTTAATTTTAATCGCAAAATCTATTTACCAATAATAGTATTTTCCAATACTATTAATTAGTGTCTATAATAGTACATTATTATTTCTTTTCTTTTTATTTCTTTTTTTGGGGTCAATTTTTGTCTAAATAGTCTTCCTTGTCTTTTATAGGCTGTCAAAGTCTAAAAAGTGGTAAAATGAGAATAATAAAGTCAATTATTATACTCATCAAATTTTATCCTTTTTTGTTTTAAAAAAAAATTACTCATCAAATTGGTCGATTCCGTGATGTCCATTGCAAGAACATCATAAGACGGGATATTATATTGTTTATAATACTTTAACTTATAGGTGGTTAACAACTTGATTTAAGTATTATAAATTTGTTGATATCGTTCAAAAGTTGTTAGGTCAATTTATACCTATGGCACTATCGTTGGTATCAAAGCAAATATAGTATAGTTTATGCATGAGGTGAAACGCTCTCAAGTGGGTTTTATATAGGGTGAGATTTGATAAGTAGTATTGGATTATGTTAGTGTATGTGATATATTATTGGGTTCTAACTTAACCTTTGCAAGAACAAAAATCTTAAAGGAAAGGTAAATTGATATCCTATCCCACATCATAAGTGAGAGAGAATATTATATAATTTATAACACTTTGATTCATGAGTTATTAATAATTTAATTTAAACATTTTTAAATTATTAATTTCGTTCAAAAGTTATTGAACCTAGAGATGTATTTATTTGCAATTTTTAAGTTAAAATTTATTAATTGGCATCGAATCCTGTTTGGGTTATGTTAAAATGGTCGGCAAACTCCTCTTAAATGGTTTTTATTCCATAAGTCAAGTTTGTATTCGAGTTTCGAGTAACTTAGCATATCAATCAACATTAAATAATAAAACAGTTTTGACAAATATTTCAATGCTATTGGTGGTTTGTTGGTCGATGTTCGAAGTCAACTAAAACCTGGATCAATTTAGATCAATTTCAATGAATGACTATGTCCTATTTTGTAACTTGATTTGATGATATATTAAAAAAGTGATTTTGTTAAATTAACTATTTCAAAATAATTAGTATTTCAAATAATTTATTGTGTATTATTAGAAAATTAAGAAAATATTAAATAATATTTTTTCAACTTTTACATTCAGTATTACATTAATGAAAGAAAAATAACGTAATTAGGATATTAATACAAAAAGATAATTTACTCATTTCGAACTATCTTTTGTAAAATTGACACAATTTAATAGTTTTATTAATTTGTGTACACTAACTAAAAGTAACAATTATTTTAATGTGTATAATTGAAGAAATAATTACTTTATGATGATATTTTCATTAAAGTGCCCAGGAAAAAAAAAAAAAAAAAGATACAGGATTACAGGATCCAATCTACGAGACTATGAGTTCAATAAGTTGTTTATGCAAGAATTTTGTTGAAGCCATTTCAACTTTTTTACTCGTTATGCACTTAGGAAGAATGTCACATGAGCCCTTCAATTTGAAGCACTAAGGATGGTGGTGAAAATAGACAGCCATTATGATATTGAAATGTGACTATAAACAAATAAGAATTTGTGAAAGTGGAGAGAACATTTACAAATCGAACAACTTACATTATTCTGTCATGTGATTAATTGTTGAGACTAAACAATTGAAGTCCCACCAATTTTCTTGTGTGATTGAACTTGAGAAGCTAACTTAATTTGCCTTCACTATATTTTATTCTTTTATTTATAGGTTGTACTCATAAGAATATTTACTATACTATGCTCATGTAAAAATGGAAACCATTGAAATGTAATTCACTCTTGGGAAATATTTGGCTTCAATTGTCTTTGAACAATTTGAGACCTAAGTCGCTTCAATTGCATTTGTCTCTCCCTTGGATGATTCCTTGGTGTGTTTATAAAATTGTTTAGATATACGACTCTTAGGTAACAAACCAAATACTATTTTCTTTCATATGTTTTTACTAGGAAATCTTTGTGGTGTCTGATTATTAATATATGCTGCTGGAAGAGGATGTTCAGGGGCTAATCTTTATTCAAGTGAAATAGCTAGCTTTGGCTTGGGAGACTAGGAGGTTTATATGAAAAATACTTAGATAGATCTGATTTTTTATTTCACTTATAAATTCTGTATTGAACATTAAATATGAAATTTATAACATCAATGAATATAAGTAAAATTTTATAAAATTTAATCTTGACTATAAAATTTATACACGAAACCCAAAACCGGGTCTAATTAGTATTTTCCAATTTTAGATAACGATGATGGATAAAGGAGAAGGCTGATCCTATGCAGAATCATCTACAAATATTGGGATTTTATGGTTGATATCAATAGTTTTGTTTGGTAGGTAGATGCTTGCTGAGATTTCTAGTGAAAATGAGAAAACAAATTGCAAATAAAGACTGCAAAATTGCATTCGAAACAAAGTGGTGAGTAGAAACATAAAAAAAATCGAGTTCACCAAGTCAATCACTCAGTATCCAATAAAAGTGATTTGATAAATTCAGATCTATTTGGGCATGATTACAAACTCACTGGAGCATGGCCAAGTATTGAAACCTTACTTGGACAATTCATTCAATAAAGAGAATGAAGCGTAGAAATGTGTCATTTTAGAATATGGTAGCTCTTAACACAAGATCAAGAACAAATACCGAAGGACCCCCCACTAAACCCACATGAACTCTTGCACATCTATATACTATTCAGTCCCATAATGAAAAATTAATACCCAAATCTTGGTTAGATCAACACTTCAAGCAAGGAGGGGGGGTGGGGTGTTGGGGGCAAAAAAAAAAAAGAGGTATGTATAAGAGAAAAAGGTTAACCTTTAATAATAATCCAACTTTCACCACTTTTGATGTGTAACTACAATTGTCTTTCAAGGAAATGACATATTCAACAATCTCGAATGCTGTTCCTAAGAGCATTCAGTCACTAACCATATTAGTCTTAGACCACGTATTTGAAAACAATTTACACCAACAAAGCAAAAGAGATACTGTCAAGCTTAATCCTAGTCTAATAATCTTTCCTCCTCTAAAATAGTTCCATCAACTGCTGTGCCACATCTGCATTGAAGTAAAAAAATTAATTTTAAGGACAAGAAAATACTGTATCACAAGCAGATAAAAGAGTTTTCATACATTTTCTAATGTCATAATGAACTTCAATCCTAACAGTTAATAATGCCTGTTTAAGAATCATAGAACATGTTGCCCGATGTTCAGACAAGATGTGAACACATATAAAGCCACGTTAAATCTTGCATAAGTAACACTATAGTGCATGTGTGTGCATGCACACAAGTCTATAACATTAATTTATGGAATAGCCAAAGACCAACGGTAAGAAACATAAAACAGAAAAACAACAGAGCTTCCGAGATGATCAGGTAATTAACTCAGTATAAGAAAGGTGGTAATGTAACACATGATGAGACATTTCAAAGAGATATACCTTTGAGCACATATGGAGGCGTTTCAAACTCCTTCCAAACATTATGGTATGAAGCAAGATCCATGTTCAAAAATTTAGCAGCAA
This sequence comes from Cinchona pubescens, assembly GCA_025175665.1. Classification (NCBI taxonomy): domain Eukaryota; kingdom Viridiplantae; phylum Streptophyta; class Magnoliopsida; order Gentianales; family Rubiaceae; genus Cinchona; species Cinchona pubescens. Next base: position 1,133,546 of record JANKKI010000394.1, read on the forward strand.
GGTATGCGGCACCAGCGGCAATCTGCTGGGGTTTGAACTGAAGCCATAGCGAACTTCTTAGCCTACAAAAAAAAAGAGTGCAGTATTAAGATATATAATGCTACGATTAAAGTATATACAAATGAGATAGAAGGCCATGGGCAAACAAACCATTTGTTGCTACAACTGATAACATATTGTGCGATATACCACATTTGATACACAATCAGATCCAAAATGACTTGAACAACAAACATTTAGAAAAATGGAAGTTAATATATATGACAAAATGTTAAATATTTATCCAACAACCTCCCTAGGAAGAAAATGAAGAAACAAGCCCAGGCAATTTTCCCTTACCAACTAAACAAGCAGCAACTGAGTTGGAAAAACCCAAGAATCTTCTGCAGAATGTTGATATTGTACCAATATATAGCAACTATGTTTAATCCACCTAGCGAGAGAATCAAGGCAGAGCTCTGCTCCAGCGGTATATCAACTCCAAAAAGGCATGCATATCAAATGAACATGTAAACAGGAACAAGACCAACACATTTTGCAACTCGCAAGCATTAAACTTAGGAATGCAAAGCCAGTACCATCTGCTCTTTATTCAAAAGTCAAAGTGACTCCCAAAGGGAAGCTTCTATGCTGCTCAATTGTTATACATGATTTTGATATAAAATTATTACAAATCTTTTAGGCAAAGGTGTGCTGCACTTATGAAAGCTAAGTGCATCACTTAATAAAACTTTATATAGCTGTGGGCAAAACATACATTAAAAATATATAAATACGATACTGAAGAAAGGGAAATAACCAGGATTCTAATATATAGAAGAGCACTAGATGCTAGCTCTTTTTGTTGAACTAAGTAATTTCCAGCAAAGTATAAGCATTTTCATAGACAACTAGTTCTGTGGAGAATGTATTCCTAATTTTCCATCCTTCTGACAGCCATTAATTGATACAAGCCCATTGCTGCCAACTATCCTCATTGGACGGTACATAGATGTTACCACTCATACAGCTTTCAGACAGCAAACAAGATAACCCTCCTCTACAAGCAATAGGATCCCGGATGAATGGATGCAAAATGCAAAATGCAAAATTTTTAGGTTTCCAGCACTTAACATGAGAAGAGACAGACCTACCACCCTGGCTCCTTAGCACCTTCTGATTTTTTATATCAAAGCCCTCCTCTACATGCTTCTAATAAAAGCAAAAAATCCCATCATGTATCCAGATGAGAATGAATCTTTGGATGCAGGAAATACTCATTCAAGGAAACTAATTTATAGAAAGCGCAAGCCCGATGGGATTCTTTTTCGACCTCCAAAAATAAAACCACCAATATCTACTGTGATACCATCCACCGCGAATATTTCATCATCTCTCCACCTAATTAATTCGGATGAAAAGATTGCACTCAAACACGTAACGCAAGCCCATCATTACTTCTCATCATAGACAATTTCAACATCCAGACTAAAACATCCGTACCGCAAGTAGTGGTTTCGGTTGAAATAAGCAAATGCTAGTCTGTAACATGGCAAAAACTCATTCTTGTAACTGAAAACTTGTAACTGATGTATAAAAGGAAAGCAGAAAATAGATATATGAGAGAACACTCTAAACCATCAAAGTGACACTATAATGAAACCTGAAATTCATCAAATTTTGGGAGTATAAGAAGTTTTAAAATCTTTTTATTTTTGCCTATGTTCTCCATGTGGGTAGGAAGAAATTTTTTTGTAACAGATGTACAATTAAATCAGAAGCTCTCCTAATTTGGAAATTAGATAACTAAAGTCAGCAAGTCAATAGAGTCGGAATAAATTCCCCAATACAGATGCTGAATAAGTAACCCTTCCAATGCTCGAGGCAGAATTTACAACTTCATGACTGATAATAACAACCATCAATTCCCTAGACATTCGTTATAATCTGAAGCATAAAACGAAATGTATCATAGCGATGTTCAATAGTTGGTTAAAGTCCTTGATCTTTTATTTTTCAATTGGAACCCAGAAAGCGTCATGCTTGATGAAATATGAAGGAATGATCAGGGATCAACCTCATCCAAGAATGAACCAGCATATTAAAAGTTTATCAATCTTTTTTCTCCCAGAGTTAAGTGAGGAAAGATAAATCTGGGTCATAATATGAATATAGAGAAACCGAAATGGACAGCAACAAAATGAGTGTTTGAGGTTATTTGTCAGAAACTCATTCCAAAAATTTGCGTTTGACCATTTCCCACCCCACTTGGTCAACAACAGCCACGGACATTCACAGAAAAGTTTTTAGTAATACTAGCAACATTATGTACCACTCCAGGGATGGTAGGTGGATGGTAGAGGTAGGGGACATTTGAATATCCTGACTTTAGAGTCAACACTGAAGTTTTTATCATAATCGTGGGAAATTAAATCATCCCCAAAACTATTTTAAATTCCCTGACCAATTCATTAGTATCCTATACGGATCCAAGTGAATAGGCAGACATGTTGAAAGGAGATTAGGACTAATAAATGACATGGCAAAACTGGTTCCGTGGCATCTGTCACTACATTTATGACCAATGACCATGCTTAAGGTGTCATCACAAAAAAAGCACCCACAAGATATGGATAGTCAACTTCAGATGGAAACAAAAGATTGGATGCACAGCATATCAACCGCCAGCTAAGAATATCAAACAGGCGAGCACGCTAATCCTTCTATATACCCTGCAATTATATGTCAATCCAAAAAATCAATATCCCATGCCAGAGTGACTGCGTAGGGTAAACAAGTGAAGATAAAAACAAATTCACGAAAGTGACAAGCAATTTCAAACCCAAAAGAGAACCAGTAGCAAAAGAACCAACTGATCTCCACTCTAATAATAGCCTGCAAGTCTCAAACTGTCAGCAGAGTGATTGAGATTCACTCAGCCATCCAATTTCTAGAAAGCAAAATGTCAAATAACAGACAGGTCATTCCTAAATCATAACCCGCACACTCTAACCTGAGGTTCTGAAAGGACCAACAATTAACCCAAGGTAAAACATTCAATAAAGAAATGTAAGACAGGGTCTAACTGCACACCAAGTATCTAAAATTTTGGATATAATGTTCCTTACCACAAAGTAAAGCTCCACTACTAGCAATTGTTAATACTCAAAATTCAGATCAATGATTTCCAACTTAAGGTAAAGGCAATAAAGAAAGTGGCAAACTTACCCTTCACTAACCAAGCTGAGAGCCAGATTCACCAAAAGAGTTTGTGAAAAGCCTAATTTTTCAAGTGTGGATGTTAAAGAAGTATATGGATGTTGCACATTAAAGCTCAAAATTTAAAGTCGTCAATATCATTTGCTCTGCCTCAGTAATTCGCTCGCGATATTGCTCAAACCAATCCTGTTCAGAACCAACCATAAACAAAACATATCAGACGAAATAATAACTGCAGTCATAATATAATTACAAGATACTACCTATGGTTTTGCTACCAGAAAGTTGAGAGACTTACAATAGGAAGTGTATAGCAGAGAAAAGTAAAATCCTTGTTGTGGAGAATTTCACATGATGCTCTCAGAACATTGTTGAGAGGACGAGGTGTCTCCTCTGACTTTGCAGCAAGGAAAAGAGCAGCAGTGGCAATCAACTGCAGCAACATTAAACCAGCAATGATCATCTCTTCTTTTGGATCAAACTAACCATATATGAACTTCAGCAAACCATTCACAAGTGTATAATCACGACTGATTTACAATATTCAAATATCACATGAAGAATATATAGTGCTGTAATTATCTCAAGAAACTCATATTTATAAGGTGATATGTTTGGAAACTCAATTTAGTTGAGAAGCCTACTGTAGAAATTCACTCTACTCCATTGGCAAAAGATACATGTTTAGATATCTTTACTAAAAGGGATGGTATTGAGAAATTTTCAGGACTTATCCACAAGAATAACTGCATGGGTTTTAATAGAAAAAAGAAAACCAAATGTACAAATCCATCTTATGTTATCATTTAGTTAACTGAGAATCTCAATAGCATCCTGGGGAAAAAAAAATCACATACTTATTTATTTACATCTTAGTCAGCAAGAAATTATACACTTACAAATCTATCATGAAAAGCATGCGATCGCCGAACAAAGAAGCGGTGACAGAGCACCATACCAGTCCCAATGGTGGTTTGTGGCCTGCAACCACGAAGTGAATGAAAATTTTCCCTTAAATAACTATTGCTACATAGAACAAATTAATTGGTATAACAACTTAAAGAGCATTGGTAAGTAAATAGACATATGAGAACACTTGTTGAAAATATATGCCAGCGTGCATAATCACATAACCACATGAAAGCAATAGACGAGAGAGCTTACAGCTCTAGCTGAAGTCCAAGATTCTGTAAGAAAGCACAATAGGAGTACCGCAGATGAGTTTCATGCGCGGCATCAATACCATCCTTCCGTGACGGAGAGAACCTCTCAATTTCATCTCTTGACATAAATAGCAAATCAACATCATCCTCAAACATCGAGCGATCACGCTTAGAGGAGGCAGTGTCGTGTGCATTTGCATTAGACTGAGTGGTTGGAGCAATAGCCAAATGGTTGGCATGGCTTGAAGGTGCGTTACTATACAAGGTGTAGTCATTCGACAAGAAGTTCCCATGCATGCTTGGCCGCTTACAGGGAACTTTATCATAACTGTAGGGTTGTTGATAGGACCTCTCGGTGTCTTCCCAAGTAGAAGTGGAAAATTTTCTCCTCTTGAAAGAAGGTGCACCTTCGTGTTTAGCATAACTATTATAACTGTAACTGTTCTCTCTACAATTTGATCTGAAGAAGTCACGAGAATCGCCATAATTCCTCATATAACTAAAGTCACTGTTGTAATGGTCATCGTAGGCAGCGGTGACAGCTGTGCTGGTAGAAGTACCATAGTTTCTATTACAGTAGGACGAGGAGTCACCATAAAAAGGGCCGCCTTGTCCATAGTGGCAAGTTTGTTGAAGAGTCATGATTCCTGTTCAATTGTGCACAAGCAAGAAAACAGGTCAGAATTTTTCTACAAAACAAAATTTTCGGAATCCATCGCCATAAGTCATACACAAATTCCATTTTGCTCCAAAGTTATAGAATTGTACTTAGAATGACACTGTTAAGAAAGAATCTAGTAATAACCCATTGGTTAAATGTCTTTGCTCCTCTAAGTTCGATTCTCACCATCTCCATTCCCCTCCAACAGCACCCAAGACCCAAATTTCTAAGCTCAAAAAGTATGTTAATCTCATAAAATTTAAACATCCCACAATTAATTACTAAATCATGATGATGACTAGTGAGACAATTAAAAACTTCAAATTGCCAAAATCCATTACACAATTCCATAATATAGAACTAATCTTGGACTAATAATCAATTAATAATAACAGATAATAACTTTTCCGACTAATCAGAGCTAAAAAAAAAATCCGGAATAATCACCAAGAAATAGACATCTATGGATAAAATAAAATAAAAAACAAAAAATTTAGCACAAAGATTCCGACTTTTTCTTTCTCGAAAATTTCAAGAAAATATAGGGAAAAAAATCGGAAAAAATTAACAAATATATATTTTGTTAAAGCAAGAATGATGATTATATGTTTACCTGATTATACAAAAAGAAGGCAGATCGATCGACGCCGTACTGGAGGAAGGGTTCAGATTAGGTTTGGTGGTGGTGGGATGATTAGCTAGGTGGGAAGGAAATTGGTGTGTCTTGAAAAATAATTTTGGAATTTAAAGAAAAGAATATGTATGAGATAAATAAAGTCTAATATTAATGTAGATTAAAAAAAGAAAAAGAAAAAAAGAAGAAAGATATTCTGAGTATCGTGCAGTTGGAAAATACTTACATAAATTTGATTTTTTGTCTTATGTGTAGACCTTACAGTCAAAATTAAATATTATATAATCTTTCTTACATTTATATATTTCATAATATTTAATTTACACCACATAATCTACAAATGAGGTCAAAAATTAGGTCTACGTATTTCCCTAGTGTGGAAATACCCGTAAGCTCAACTTACCACTTTTTATTTTGTAATTTTTTGGTGTCCCTACAATTTTAAACAAAATTCGATTTAGTTTACAGTAGGAATTATCCTTTTTTATGTTTTAAAAAAAATTTCTTTGTAGGAAGTCTAGATAAATTTTAAGGGTAAATCTCTCATGTATTGGGATGTATAAAAATGTTTTTATTATCGGATTTAGATATATGATACACGTGTATTGTTTAAATTTCATGTATAGTGTAAAATTTTTATATACCATTATTCAAACTTTAAATGCAAAAAATAGTAATTGTTCATAAAGTCTCTTATAAATATCTAAATAATAAATTATTGAGAGTGAATTTTTGCCATATTATTTGTGATACCTACTCAATGTATATAGACACATCTAGTGTTATAAGAGTGTAATTTTGACAATTCAAACTTCAACTTATCTTGAAAGTTTATGATTTAGAACTTAGAAGCCACCAAAATTCAAAATATTAGGCATGTTTCTATCTCGTCCAAAAAAAAAAAAACAATCTTGGAGGGTGTTTGAACCAACATGCTCATATTTTTTTTTTTTTTTTTTTACTTGATTTGCTATTATTGTAAACCTTTAAGGAAAAAGTAATACTTAGGTTCATATACTGTTTAAAATTATGTTTAAAAAAATTGATCTTAAATTTATGTTAATGGATACAAAAATTTATGTTAAAAAAATGCGTCATGACTACCAAAAAAATGGTTTATTACATTTATCTCCCTTAAAATTTAATCAAATTATCAAAATTTCCCCATAATTTGTAAATTTACAGTCACTCCTCTTTAATGACCAAAAGATTTAACAGTTGCACCCTTTCGTTAGTTGCCATTAAAAAAATTGAATTCCCAAAATGCCCTACTATATATTGAATTTACCCAGAAATTCTCCATTCCTCCCTCCTTTAGTCCCTTTATCTCTCATTCTTTTACCAATTCCTCTCTCTATACTCCCTGCTACCTGCCTTCGCATCCTTTCTCGTCCCCCTATTTCTTTCGTTTCTCCAATCTCATTTCTCCTCTGCCTACTTCCCTTTCCCTTCTCCACCCTATATATATACACACACATACATACATATATATCCTCTTCCTCCCCTAGCTCCCTGCCTCCTTCACCATTCTTTCTCTCCTAGCCCTTTTCCCTCTCCTAGTCCACCACTCTTTCAATCCCCTTTCGCTATCCAAACTACACCCATTCAATATTACAAATTAAAAGAGTAAAATACAAAATATAGGGAGAAAATAAAAAATAACTCATCTCATAACAATCCTACAAGTATTTAGAACATTTAAACTACTAGATAATCGTTAAGGCTCTTTTCTAATTATCTGTCTTTTATTTATTGAAAGTACATAATATTCTTTTTCGCTTCTCTTATGACTTTGTGAATTTATGTATGGTGGAATTGTTTGCTTGGATACTATATTTAGAACTCATAATTAGAAAATGTAGCTTTTAAAGAATGGTGTTATTTTTTTTTGGGGACTGTTTTTTTATTAGTGTATTTCGTTGTCTACTGATTTTAGCGACAAAAGTTTCTAATAGATATACAACATGATTGCTTATATTGTTCTCAATTTTTATTTAATTCGATTTATAAGACTTGTGGGGATCTAGAGAAAGATGGGGTGTGGGTGGCGGGGATTTTCTCTCAAGGGTCGATGGTAGTTATTGTGTGGATAATTTGACAGTGGTCATGGCTACTGGGTGTTGGCTATGGAATGGGAGTGCAAGCCCAACTTGGAGGAGGAGATGAAACTAGCTAGCTTGATAGGAAAATGGCTAGAGGTGGTGGTGGGATGTCGGGATTTAGATGGAGGAGGTGGCTGTTTTTTGTGGAAAAGTGGACCAATTTGTTAGAAATTTTTTATCTTAGTGATAAATTTGTTATATTTTTTAAATATAAAAAAGTTGAGAGACTAATTAAACCATATGCATTGAAGGTAATCTAGTATTTTCAATAATTCTATTAGCCTAATAATAGAGGTTATTTGTAATTTTGTCAATCTACAAGGGAATTTTAATATTCAAGGGAGGTAAATATAATTAATCTAAAAAATAAGTGTCATGACTAATAAATACATTACTAGTTTATCTACTTTCGAAGTCACATCTCACACTCTTTATCCCAAAAGAAAAAAAAGAAAAAAAAAAGTCACATCTCATATGTAGACTCGAGCTAAGCCCGTTAGCCAACTTTGGACCATGGAGATTATTAGCAGGCCGGAGTAGTTGCGTAACTGGACTTGAAACTTTCATCTTTTTGGGTTATAGACTGATAGTTGTAAATGAATAAAACAAATTTATCAGAAAGTTTGAAAGCCCACCAGCTATAAAAAGCCCATGATAGTGTCTCAGCTTTGACCCCGATCACTTGCCATCGGATTTGAGACGTCTTTTAATTTTTTTTTTTTGGGGGTAAGCTAACTTTAAAAATTTTCAACCAAAACCGTAAGGATAAAATTGGGTTTTTATTTTTATTTTTTGATATAATAAAAGACAATAATTAGCTGGTGGTAATAAATTTTATCACTTTTTAAAAGAAGCATTAAAACCAGAAAAAAAGAAATTAAAGCTAGGACTTTAAAGTAGTTTATATGTTTTTATGCATTTGATACAAAAATAAGATTCCAATTCATGCATACATGGAATTATTTGAAACCAGTGAATAGAAAAAGCAAAAGAACTAAAAACAAATTTTATAGCTCTATTTTAGAAAGTATAAACATTTGAACACACACACACACAGTACAAAATTGCAATCATAACAATTAACAATTAATTAATTAACGCTTGCCTTAATGAGGCATATTACACCGGAATCCCTTAGTATCCTATACTGTTGTGCGATTAAAAAATAATGTGATCTTTATTTTTTTAAAATTTTTATTTTTCAATTATTTCAGCAATAAAATATAATAATACACATTACAAAATGAATAACACTAGTACTCCAAACTGACAGTTGAGTTAGACAAAAACTATTCTGACTCTGAATGAATATTTAGTAGTAGTAACTTAGTAATTTTGGATCATTAAAATTAAGGTAGATTGCCAGCTTGCAATGTAGATTGTCTAGTACTAGCTTCCATTATTTGAGGATTAGATAAATATGATTTGTAATTCCAATGTTGTGAGAGAGATCCTTTCTTGTTAATTGTGCATTTAAACGTTAAAATATAAGGTCTAAGATAAAGCCATGTTTTGGAAGGTCTTCATTTGCACATGATACTACTAGATTTCTCCACATACCAATGTTTAAGATTGTGATTATAAGCAAATTTTACAGTAATTATTTAGTAATTCTGTCATCTACCAGCTAATTCTCTAGAGGATAGTTATGAATCTGTTGTCTCCAAACCTTGGATGCCATTAATAGTGAAAGTAATATATAATTACAGGAAATTTTATAATCTGTTGAGGGAACTATCCCATTATACTTTAAAAGATTATACAATATAATATTATATACTTTAAATATTTGTACTATACAAATCCTTAAAATTAACGAGATAGTTTTTTAACAAAACTATAAAATTTTTCTATAATTACAACTATCTAATATTCTAAATATAATATTATTGTCAATGAAAGTCTCCATGTTGGCTTAGATGATATGCAAGGCAACCGGACTATATGAAAAATTTTAAATTCAACTTTTAGTGTATTCAATTTCTTGCTAGTGGACGATATCCGTAAAATATACGTGAATACCTTGCATGAACTGGAGTACAATATTACTAAAATAAAGAAATTTTTTCTATATATATATATATGAACAAAATTAGATCGCCTTGTATTGTCTTTAACTGTAAATCAGATCAGGTATGTATAGCTAAATGCTTTTAAAGTTTTCGTGCATGTGGATGCATGGCGGTAGTACACAGTGCATTAGCAATTATTCAGCCGAAACGCCTGACACTAGACAAATTTAATTTAGTTTATGACCCAATTTCCCCAAAGTCAGTGCCAACTTTTGGAGCAACTATAAATGCTGAATAGATATCTAATTTTTTTTTTTTTTTTTTTGCAGTGGGAGGATGGAGGTTTAATTTACTGTTATATGTAATTTTATATGTCCAAGTGTTTATATATATTTGATCCAAACCTCTGATGTTTTCTTTTGAAAGAATTTAATTCCAAATTTAAATATTATTCTAATTTCTAAGACAACTTAGAGCCAACTATTAATGTCCCCTACAACGATGTAAAGGTTTCTGTCTCGAGGGACTTCAAGATTTACAGCAAGTCCTTAAGGGCTAGCTCATTATAGGCTCATATGCACACCAAACTATAGTTGGGAGTGTTAAAGAGTTTTAATTAAGTTGCAATATGGTGTCCTCCAATTCAATTAATTTATTTTATGAAATAAATATGCTAGTTGTAGAACTCCATAAGACAAGAAAGTAGATTAATACGAAGTGTGCACAAGTTGCACACCTTCCACCCCAGCAAAACCAACCCCCCCTTCCCCCCCCAAAAAAAAAACAGCTATGTAGTTGGTGGGGTTTATTAAATCTTATAAAATAAATGATATCAGTTGATATAAATAAATTTTTATAAAATTTAATTTTGATTACAAAATTTATAGGTAGAATTTAAAATCGGATCTATCTAAATATTACGTTTATCAAAACCCAAAAAATCATTTATAAAATAAAATTCTATTAAATTACTAACTCTAATTTTAAATATTTGATCGAATTTCATTTTTACTTTCATAAATTTAGTAATACATGTCAATAATTTTGAATATGCGAGGTTAAATAAATGTACCAATAATAATAATACTCCAAAGTTCACACTGTTAGTTTTTGTTGTTTTTTGGGTAAACACAAAACACTCCACAATTGTTAGTTGTTAGTTGTTACAGAAACAACAACTGCTAAATGATGAGAGATGATCATGAGCTCACCACTCATCCTAATTATATAGTACAAAACTTTGCCTTTGTGCATGCATATCTATAATCTCTACCATTATTTATTTCGACTAATGTAAAATACTTGAGGCACCAAAAAATAAACAAATACTATCAAAGTTGGCTCCCTCAATTCTCTCAACTCTCAAGTTGTGTCTACCACCACCTTTTGTGTTTGAAGCACGATGAAAACCATACGCAATTACAAACACCAGTATATGGGAATAGTAGTGTGTATATATATGTATTGTTTAGAAGAATTTGAAATTTATTTATTTTTGAAAGAATTTTATTCATTTTGATTTTTCAAGTTTATTTAATAAATAAATAGATTTCAAATCATTCTCAAATTTATCAATCCAAACACGATAAATGAAATTCAAAAAATATTGCAAAAGATGAGCAAAGAGAAGGACGTTTCGAACCAGAGTGATCCCATGTGATTTTGAGTCCGTAGACCTTTCACAAAAAATTCAGGTCCTCTCTATAAAGCTGTAAAACTATAAATGGCTTCTTTCACAATCATTAAGATCTTCAATATTTGGGTACTCGATTAAATTCGTCCCTTTTCTTGTACGCTATTTGAACCCAATATATTTGATGTATTTGTCTTTTTTCCGGCATAAAAACATGCAAATATGTAATATCTTTTTTTTTTTTTTAAGAACCCTTTTGGATTTTTCTTGTCCTTTTAACCAAGTATATAAGACTAGAAAATGTATGTCAAAATATTTGTGATTTTTGTGATTTATTTTTGTCATCTAATCAATTCTGAGTTCAAACAAGATCTTTGACTTTTGATCTAGCTAATATTTTAGAATGAATCAAAAGTAATTAAATTAACACATAAGATAAATTATAAGGACATATATTTTAAATAAAGGGAAAGACTCATGGTAATATATACTTAAGATAGAAAGCATCAAAATAATGCAGTTTCGAAGAAAATTATCAGTGATTAATTAAAACTATACATATATCTTTTATTATTATGAATTATGTATTTGTATGGATATGAAGCTACATCATATTATAATCCATAAAGAACCTATCAACTTAGTATTCATCGATGGGATTTATATATGTTATGCATTTGGAATTAATGACTTTCATTCATACAAACTTAATCCCAACCAACAACTAAATTAATCGACCATAATTATATTCATCCCTCTATGATTATAAAAGAAAAAAAAAAAAAGTCTAAGATTTGTGTGGCTGTTAGAACTTAGAATAGGTACTAGCTAGCCTAATGCCAAATGTCAATAGACAATCCACATTTTGTGAAACAATGTTGAAAAGAAAACAAATCTTCAAAACAGATCAGATTCATTTCAATTCGGCATCTCAAACAAGGAATACCCAAATGATTAGAACCACAGTATATGCATCCACATCTCCCAATTAAAAACCAAGAAAAAAAAATTACAAAGTTTCTATTTGTATAAGAATTCATTATTGAATATCCTCACATTATATATACGTACAGATAGATCTTGACTAAAAGAAGGAAATGCGTGGCACCATATTTCTTTAACATGTCTCTTATACTTATGACATACTAAGTTAAGGGTAGACTCAATCTACATATGGTACACTATGCTTCAAATTTGTACCACCTGCATTAAATGTTGTACATTTTTGAAACGTACAATCATCTAATGCATAAAGTATTAACAGACCAATCTACTAGTTGAGAATTTTGTTGTCTCCCTCCCCATGTGCCCATTATAAGTAAGGACCCATTGTACTTCCTTCAACCCCTTCTTCTTCCCTACTTCACCCCCCCAACAAAAAAAAAAAACCCCATCATAATCAACCTTTGTTTTGAGCCAGTTGAAGATGTAGACACCAAAGATGGGGAAGAGAACACACAAAGACCACCCCAAGTCTCACACCCTCCCCTCTTCACCCACCCATTCCTTCTCTTCTTCTTCCTCCTCTGACTTTGAATTCACCTAATCTCCCTTTCCCCTCGCAATAAGGCCACCACCAACCTCTGCCCGGCCGACGAGCTCTTCTACAAAGGCCAACTCCTTCCCCTCCACCTCTCCCCTCGAATCTCCATGGTTCGCACACTCCTCTTAGCTTCCTCCTCCACTTCCTCCTCCTCAGACACAACCACCACCGCCTCCCGCGACTCCACCGGCAGCTCCAATGACTCCCACTCCTCATTCTCCAGCGACCTCATCCTCCTCCCCGACTGCGATTCCTCCCGACCTAGCTCCGTCACGGAGGAAGATGATAATTTCAAGCGCACCAACAGCTTCATCTATCCCGGTCATCATCAGACCGCCACTTCGTTTTCCTCCATCAAGAAAACCAAATACTTTTCCCGCCTCTCTCGCTTCTCTTCCGTGTTCCGCAAGGAATCAACATCAACATCATCATCTTCATCCAAACCCTCAGCAGCAGCATCAGTGAAACGAATGAGTGCGACAGCGAAAGAAGTGATACGTAATGGGGAGGTATTTGAAAAAAGTGAAGCCTTTATACGAAAAACTATCCCAAAAACAACAGCAACAGAAAATGGCAACTACTACTTCTTCTTCTTCCTCATCAGCAATCGTGACTTTCTGCATGAAAAACGATGCTGACAAGAACAATACATCATCCCTTCTTCCGAATGGTAAAAAAGAGATGGTAAACAGTGGCAGTGCAACCATAGCGCATTCGTTTTCGGGGAATTTAAGGTATCCGAGGAGGATGAGGAGGAGTTGTGTGTCGAGTTGTCCATCATCAATGAGATCGTCGCCAAGCCATTCTGGGATACTATGTAAGACGGGTTTCATCACACCACCTATGAATAGTACTAATAAGTTCACCCAAGATACTTCATCAATGGAGGAGTTGCAGAATGCTATTCAGGGGGCAATTGCTCATTGCAAGAACTCTATGCTTCAGAATAACAAGGGTACTATGGTCAGTAATGAAATATGAGGAATATTTTAAATTTTATTTAGGGTTTGTGCACAAAAATTAAAAAAATAAAAGAAAAGAAAAAGATAAGGAAAGTTTTTGTGGGTGTTTGTTAATTAGCTTTTGGATCTAAGTACTAGTACTACCTCTCCTAGTATTGACTGAAAGTGGAAAATTATTTAATTAACCTTAATTTCTTTAACTTGAGATCATTATGAATTATTACTGTTATTATGTATGTAAGTTGTATTGCTTGTGATGTTTGTAGTACATTATGGATTGGATTTTTCTCTTTGTTTGGATGCATGAAAAATATTGAAGCCTGTGCAATTTTATGTGTGTGTCTAGGGATTCTGAAATTTGAACCGTTTGGCTTGAAAATTTTATTTTGTTTTGTTGTGTACTGTTAGACGCATGACCCTTCAATTCCTCAAAAAAAAAATAAAAAAAATAAAATATATATATATATATATACGAAACTCATCTTGCAAAACGGATTGAATAGGTATTATATTCATGCACATAATAAAAGATTTTATTACTTTTTAATTTTGTAACGATAGTTTAAAATGTTCATATGGCATTACGAACATAAATAGTAAAGATATTTTCTTTTTAATTCTTTACATAAATGGATATTTTTAGTTGCCTTGGGATTAAAGGATATTGTTACGATAAGGATAAAAATTGTACTTAAACTAAACGTTGATTAATGGTTTTAATCCTTATGTAATGGTGGACGTTTTAAATTTAATTAATCACTTAAATCAAATTTTACATCCTATGTATTTTCACTATTTTCATACATTTTTGGTATCTTAATTTCTTCTATCGATTTTCAAGGCCTATGCTTTTGACGTTAAAATATTAGTAATATGAATCGATGACTTGTAAGTGACGAGAATCTTCCATGTGCACCAGTGATAGATTAATTGTATATCCAGCCATTTTCTCGTAGGATAAGACGGTGACATTTATTAGGGAGCAACTCTGAAGTTTCTCTGATAATTGCAAATATCTATGACTAGAGTTCAAAATATGAACTTCATTTGAATTTGAGTTTGTAGCTTCCAACATAGAAAAAATTATTGCTACTACTATATCATTATCTTTTTATATTTTACTATTTTTTTTTTTTCATCCACCATGCAATATAATTGAAAGCTTTCCTAATCAATGTCGAATTGGAAAAAATTAATCATAAATTATAAGATGTTGGGATCGCATTCAAAAATCAGAATTAGAATATGAATCATAAATTTTGTTATCGGTATGAATTTATGTTATTTTTCTTTACGTATTTTGATTTAATAAGGAATGAATTTTATTATATTGATAAGTTAATCAATTTAAAATTCAAATCACAAGTAAATGATGAAAGTAAACATTTCCTAACACTTCCCTTCAGAAGAATGATTCTCATAATAATTAACTAAATAATATTTATGAGTATTATTAACATGATTCTCATTCGTTCCTTTTGTACCCATAAACCAAACACCTCCTTAGAATGTGAAATGGTTGATGTTTCCAAGCAAGAAACCGAAATTAAGCTTAAATCCAGGGCAAACCACTTCTAACCAATTGACTAATGAAGTCTTTACAGTAATTTATTCCAATGTGAGGAGCTTTTTAGTTTTATGATCGAATAATAATAAGTTAAAATTTTTGTAGTATTCGTTAGCTAAAAACAACGGGTTACATCATTCTTCTTTATACGTCGTAATCCTTCTTGTTATATATATATCCTAGTCGTGATTTGGCCCTTAGCACGCAAAGTACGCAACCAGTGTGGTGACAATTAAACTTTTAAATTGTCAAAAAGTTTGTTCTAAAGTTATTTTGTTTTGAGAAATTTTCAACCTTTTTCAACTAGAATTTAATATTACAATTGTTTTAGGAAACTATACTACAATTTGCACTCCTCAAATGAACTAATGCACTATAGGCATACCCAAAAAGATAACTAAACTGCAAAAAATTCAACTCTATAATTATCCATTAATTCTATGGCTATCTCTTTGCAAAATGCTAAATGATTTCATGTTTGGGTTTGAGGGACAAATGTATTAGTCTATCACAAGTAGTAAAGCTAAGAAATATTTGACTGATTATTATTATTTATTCTAATCTCATTTACCTCAATTATACACTCAACTGATTAGTCGAATAGAACAAATATTTTTTTCTTTGATTTTTATATATCACATTAAATTATCCAATAATGGATAAATAGGAGTTTGGATTGAACAGTATACTTCGTGGGTCCTTATTAAATATATAGCAGACAATATATTGACCCCATTCAATCAGATCAAACATTAATAACTGGCCACAAAAATTAATTTGGCAATTTAATTTGTGGTTGATGTATGATATATGTGTATAACATATCATTTTATGTACTTCTAATCATCCAATGTACTGTTTCATTGGCCCACTCAGCTACAACGACACCCTAATTTGGTCCCAGAGCTGTTCCCTCGGAACTTATCTTAGTAATACTGTTAATATGTGGGATCAACGTCTCAAGTAAGTTGTTGAATATTATCATATTCATACCAATTGATTTACATAAACTCAACACTATTCTGAATTACTTTTGCTGCTACAAAATTAAAAGCAGTTGTTAAGATTAAAAAATTTTAGAATAAACTCGATCCAAAAAATAGTATCAAACTACTATCGTATGCTGTGACTTACCGAGAGTCAAAGGATCGAAGACACTATAGTTTAAATTGAATTTATCCAAAAATTACTCATTGAGATTAAAGTTAGGGAGAGAATAATGAGAGATTTATGGTTTTAACTGGTAAGTGAGGAAAAAATAGATTTTCAGGGTAAGGATTCCCAATTTTATAAATTTCGTGCTATAACTGTCCAAGTATCAAAATCGTTTTATTTAAAGAGATGAAATTACAACAATGCCCTTATTGAACCTATCATGTGGCATGCCACATGGGTTACATCTGTGTATCATCATCAGACATTAGTACAAACATTTTTCGTGTCAATTTGGACATGAAAGGGTAAATCACTCTCATAGGCTATGAACTTTTATCAATAATTTTATTTGGTCCCTTAACTTTTAAAAGTATCTATTAGATTTTTAAATTTTTAAATTTGGTTCTAAATGGTCCCTCAATATCAAATTCAACATAATAATTTTTACTTTGCCCCCTAAAGATTTGGTTTATTGCCAGTTTAACCCTCCCAAGCTCAAAAATTAGGCAAACTTATGCTTTTTAATATATCTATTAACTAGATAACTAGAAAAAAAATGGCAAAACTAATATTTTAATACATCATTCAATCATGTTGTGTTCTAATATATTGTTAAGAATATTTATTCAATCATATATTATTAAGGATATGATCTTTTTATTTAAGGGTTAATTAGGTTATTTGAATTTCAATGATTGATTTTGTAAAATAGAAATAACTATGTAGAAATTATATAACTTATAAAACAAGAAAGCAATAAGGAAAAAAAAAACAGGGAACAATTGTTTAGTTATCTTATTGTCTTTTTTATTATAAATATTTATCATAATACATAATCTTGACTTTACAAAAATATTAGACTGATAAAGGAATAAATATACTGCGTAACTGAAAATATTTTTCTTATAATTTTTAGCTTATACAAAATTGTTAGAAAGGAAGTGTTGTGATTTTCTCTTGGTCAAATTAGTTAATGATTTAATGTTTAATCAAAAATATTAAATAGGGCAAAATGTCTTATTCTATAGAATATCGTGGGAAGAAATCGACATTAAACCAAAACTTTAGGGGACAAAGTAAAAATTACCATTTTTGAATTTTACATTAAAGGGCCATTTAGAACCAAATTAAAAATTTAAGAATTTAATAGATACTTTTAAAAATTAAGAGACCAAATAAAACCATTGATAAAACATCAGAGACCATTAAAGTCATTTACCCGACATAAAATTTATGTGAATAATTGGCAAATATGTTGTCACATCTTTGTACAATATAATCGTCCAAAACAATTGAGGGACGATTGTTTGGACACTATACCTATATTAGGAGCCAAGAGGACGATTGTTAGTTGCCACATATACGTATGTCGAGTAATAGTATCCAACATTAAAGTATT
Organism: Cinchona pubescens; assembly: GCA_025175665.1. NCBI lineage: Eukaryota > Viridiplantae > Streptophyta > Magnoliopsida > Gentianales > Rubiaceae > Cinchona > Cinchona pubescens. Next base: position 1,151,575 of record JANKKI010000394.1, read on the forward strand.
TAAGAAAAGATGTCACTAATTGCTACATATTTTATTTGAAATTTATGGTTGAGAAGCATATGGAGTTTGGACAATTAAAGGAGGAAACAAATTAATGGACGGCAAGAAGTTGGTTCAATGTGATATCAGATAGGATGTGGGAACTAGAAAATGGTCGGCTATTTATAAACTCCTTTCAACAGATATTTTTCTTACAAATCTAAATTTAGGTATAGATTTTTATGTTAATCTAGTTAAAAGTTGAAGGCAACAATTTACAAAAAAAATAAAGTAACTATATCTTCTCAAATCAATTATTTCATACAGAGATTTATTTAGGCAAAGAATGATATAACCCATATATACACAAGGATTGATTGTCGATCAGCTTGAGAAAAACATGTTAAAAGTTGGTTAGAAAATGTTTTAGTCTAGTAAGCTCAACTTAATCAAGAATTATTATTTATTTGATAATGAAGTGTAGTTTAGGTGGTAAGATATTTTTATTATGATTTACTAAATTAATTATGAGTTTGAGTTGCTAGAAAGTAGGGAAGAGAGATGGATTTAAAAAAAAAAAGAATTACTTAAAAAAAAAAAAAAAACTTAAGCAAGAACACGGCAAGAAAATTATTGAATTAGAGGGAAAATTAAAGAAAGGTGGAAACAGAAGAAAAATTCTGATTAAAAATGAAAATTAATCATTGCCTCTAATTTAACACAAGAATAATTGTGTGCTTTGCATTTTATAAAAGTATAAATATTTTATATTAATTAATTAAAAAATTAAATTAATTAATAAACTTTATAGATCACTTCACTTATGATTATGAATTCATTTTGAAATCGCACTCCTCGATCTTTATAACACATTTGCATGTTGATTTTGTTTTGACATTAACAATCCAAAATTCCACATGTGAAAAGGGTGCTCCATACGTGTAGGGGCCAGGTGGTGAGATCGACACTACCACATGCATGCTTTTATGTTGCATTACTATTGACGTGGTCCTCTCGACCCGTTTTGCATGCCCTACACTCAATTGAAAGACGTGCAAATTTGCATGTAAAGCGGCTTTCATAACTGAAACTCTGCAATGATTTAAGCCATCAGGTGGCATTAACTTCTTTAGGCCCTTTCTTTAATAAAAATCTTTAAGAAGGGGAGAGAGAGAGGAGAATTTAATGAAGGAAAAAGAAAATAGGGGGTGAAGATATGAAAAATCAAAGCTTAATTCTCTTACAAGAATGAGCTCTCCGTCTATCTTTACAAAAAGTTTTATTAGTCACTTTGTAATTTAAAATGAATATTTTTATACCGTTAAATGATTAAAAAGTAATAAGAAATAATAATTTTTAACCATTTCAACGATTGTGCTATTCACTCTGCATTATTTGATTCAATCTAAACTATTTTTTTAAAAAATTTCTTCTTACTATTGTAAACCATTTGTTTTAACACTTGAGTTATATATATATATATTTTGAAGGTAGTTGTTCAATTATGTTATAGTACTAGAACGTAGTACGAAGTAACTATGAAGATCATGCATGCGTTATGCACAATGAGCATAGGACTATATCAGAAAATGAGAAAAGTATTCGATCGAATTAAAAATAGGTTTTGCATTACAAAACTTCTGTTATTAATTTTTTTTTCTAAAGAATTATGTATATTTTAAAGAATACAAACTTTTTAAGCATGTTATATTTTTATACATGAGCTGAGTGTTTACTAGAGATTTCTAACAACCTTCATCATCATAAACGAAAAGTAAGGTGGACAGCTACCAATTATTAGAACACTTAACTATATAGGTGATATGAACCCCCACTATACGAAGTATTAATTTGATCGATATTAATACGTCTTCCTTGCCTTTTTTCCTTATTTATTTTCAAAGAAAAAGAAATATTACAGAAGTGTCTATATTCAAGCATGTTATAGATTTAGTGGCTCGGGGGCTGAAATTTTACTTGTCACAGATATAGAACGAGAAGTTTTTCTAATATAATAATAATAGGCCTAAAAAAAGTTATTCTAATATATATACATTTATGAAAAAAAAAAAAAAAGAATTGGTGTATGTACACACAAATTATTGTTTGATTTAACAAAAGTGGTAACAGTAGTCGTTATAAGAATTAGCATGTGTTTTTTTTTTTTTTCCTTCTCTCTTTATTTTATTTTATTTTATTTTTTGTGGTCCACAATTATGCTACCACGTCATGATTGAAGATTGAAATGACAATTTGCGAAGTGATATATATTGCTATTGTTTGCATTCGATCGATTTAACATGCAAAAAACTACAAGAATAATATATGCAACTTGGCATGTACCTAATTAGGTTGAGTGATGATCAGTCACAAGAAGTTTCAACTTTCAAGCATTTATACTTAAAAAAGGTAATAATATCATCATAAATATTGTAATTTTTGAAATTATAAATACTATTTATAATTTTAATATGCGATTTTTTTTATTTTAATAGATAAATGACTAAAAATTAAGAAATGTGATCAATTTAAAATTTTAAAAATAAAAACATTTAAATGATACCAAAGAATCTGTAATTTGTTGAAAGATTACTATTTGTGATCTTTTCATTTCAACTTATACTTTAGGGAAATTCTATGATCCCTTTTAAGAAACCATTTCCTTGTACTTTGAATGCTTGTACAGTATAATATCATATATTTAAAAATTTGTACTGTATAAACTTTTAAAAATAAGAAAATGATTTCTTAGAAGGGTTGTAGTATTCCGTTTGCCAAATGGAAAGGTATCACTCTTACAGTTGAAAAGTTGCCAACAACAAGAAAGTCGTATACGTTTTGTACATTAGTCTGGAAAAAAAAAATGTGAGTGTCGTGCCTCAAGATTATATATATATATATATATATAAAGTTTGGAACTTGTTACATTCATTGAGTTAGACCATTGGTCTTAATCTTGAGCCAACCCTTATTGAAGTACTCAAGTCTCCGCAGGACTTTATTATACAAAGAACTAGGTTATAAAGGGTATGTACGAATAATGATAAAGTTACAATCTGAAAATTTCTGAACTAAATTTATGTAAGTGTAGGAATTAGGGTGACAAGTTTTCAACGTATTTTGGAGACAAAGCCTGATTTTTAGAAGAATTTATAACAGTAAAAACTTTATTTAAAAAAAAAAAAAAAACAAATTTCAAACTAGGGACGGCTGCCTAACTTTCCCTTTAAATCCGTCATTGCAAAGTAGACAAAAACAAAATATTCAACTATAGTGAAAGAAAAGAACCTTGATCCAATCTCCAAGATACGTAAATTAGATGCACAACAATCCTTGATTACCTAACATTATTAGTCCATTCAAAAAATTTCAATGGGTTAGGAAACAAGGATACGAAATATTTGATTAGCAAGAGAAGGAATCAATTGTTCTTGTCATAACTGTATCGCTACGATTCCTTTGTGTGTCCATGACTCATTTTTTTTTTTTTTAAATGTATATATATTTTTTCTTGTCGTGTAGTGACGTAAATATTAAGAGTAAATTTTTTGTACATCATCGAGTTTGGATGCATGTTACTTGTCTACATTACTTAAATTTTAAAAGTGATTTATGCATATGTAACATACATCTAACACCAATAGTGTATCTAAGATTAATCCAAATATTAAATCGTATATTGTAACACTATCACAATTTATGTAAAGAAAAGTCAGTAGCATGTAAAGTCACTGCAGCTGCCTTGATCCCACATAACATGTGCAAAATAGGTAAATTTTTCGTGTATTGTTGGTGTAAAATTTTTTTATACCATTAATATAGATACATATCACATATACAAAAATAATATTTGAAATTTAAACAAAGCAGCATGACATGCATCCACGTCTGGAAATGTAAAAAAAATTGCCATATCGACGGTACATAAAATATTAATCCATGCAAAATATTAGGTCCAATGAATGATTACACTTCCCGCTTTAGGCAAGGTTTCAGTTTTGGGTTCCAACCAGTTATGAACCTGTTGACCCATCGCTGCTAATTAATTAGCGCCCAACTAAATCATTTGGGCCACTGTTCGACATTTTCTACTGGGCATTGTATAGCTGATGAGTTTGATGGCGAAGCCACAGAAGTGAATCAATAGTTCGAGATTTCATTCTTTCGTGTAGGGTTGCAAAGAAATTGTAGCTCAAATTCGATTTTTGCTCTATCCAACTTCAGTTATGAACATATATATATATAGCTCAAGTTTGAATATGAAGTTTTAGTTTCATTATTTGTTTAAATTGAATTATGAGTAATGAAGTATTTGTTTTGAAAATTGGTGAATTAAGCTTAATTGAATTTAATTAAATCAAGCATAATAATACCAAGGTTTGTTTCAATCATGCACGTGTGTGTATATATATATATATATATAAAGGTAAAAAATTTCAATTTAGTTTGATTTTTTCTCCATTAGAATAAATAGGGAATTAAGTGCATCCTCAACATCTCGGTCCTTGCTAATTTCTACATTCTGTAATGTAAATTCGGTTGCCTTGCCATTTTACCACAAAAATTTGTTGATTAGACATTTTTGTTGTTTCTTAATTAATGCAGGAGGGGATCATAAAAGTTAGGGGCTTGAAGGTTAAAGTTTCAGCGTACATAAAAAAGAATTGCAAAATTTTGTTAAAAAGTAGTTAGAAGGTACGTATAATCTATTTGTGCACTATTTATAGTATACTGGTGGGTGAGGCACACTCTTGTGTGTGCAATTTCAAAAGATAAAAAGAAAAAATATATATATATAGTTATTGGTAGTTATTTAAAAATAGGACTAATGAAAAACTATTACACTAATAAGGATAGATTTGGCAAATTAAATAATGATATCACATCAAATAACTCTTCATACTTTATATATAGTATAGATAATTTGCCAATAAATTTTTTTTTTTTTTGGTATTTTATATTAAATAAAGTTAAAAGGATAAGAATATGAAGGCCAATATAGCCCAAGTTCACAAACAAAATTAGATAATTAATTAGTACCAAAGAGTGGGAGAGGAATACCAAATTGCCAATTAATTGGTCCACTCCTTAAATTGAATTCTGGATGTCAAAGATAAGTTTATCACTCTAACATCGATTAAGTTAAAAATTTTGAATTAGTTAATAAAGTTTCTAAACTGTGTCACTCATTACCAATTGATTTTGAAATAGAACCATGTTCTTTAATATAGTGTTGGAGTTAGTTTCAATTTTTCTCACATCTACACGTGCCTTGAATTTTGTCACAACGAATTTTCTCGGGTTTTGTTTAGCTGCCTAATTGTCTAATCCCTTCTAACGAGGTCTCTCATGTTCAACCCACATAACGAGATCCAATTCATGTCTAACCCAAACAACGAGTTCTCAACTACTTAAAGTCACATGTGAGAAGATGTGTCAAAGTATAAGTATCCCACATCAGTTAACTTAAAGGTGTTGAACTAGTTAATAAAGTTCTTGGATCACACTACTCATCACTAATTAATTTTGAGATAAAAATCCATGTTGTTTAACACTTTAGCAACGTTTAACAAACAATTAAAAAGTGTTAGCAAACATTCTCTATTGGTCCTTTATTAGGCCTTCTTTAACTTTTATTTTTCTTGAAACGGAAATGACAATTTTTCATTCATGAATCTACAATTATAATAAGGGAAATTTTACCGTTTTTTTTAGAAAATCATTTCCTTAGTTTTAAAAGTATATATAGGACAAATATTTAAAACACATGGTGTTGTACTGTATAAATATTTAAAATATAAGAGGATGATTCCTTAAAAAGGAGCGTAGAATTTTCCTATAATAAGTAGGTAGATGGGCATAAGAAATGGTCAAACTATTATCCAACTCACAAAAACATTGTTGGGAAATGGTTGTAAAATTAAATTCAAATTGTGCATCTTTCTTATTACTAATTTTAAGATTTTCCATTATACGTATTGAAGTTTTCTTTCTCTGATTAAGGCATCAATTAATTGAAAACCCATATTTCTGTTTATTTATTTAATGTTTATTTTAAATTAACTATTTCACATTAACTGCTGTTCGAAGTTTGAACAACGAATTAAGTTTTGTATCTAATACCAATTTAAGGGTTAACGACTTCACGTTAACAGCTAGACTTAGCATGCAACCAGGCTCACCCTACCAATAATTCCCTTCAAAATTAATGCAAAATGGTCCCCACCAACCAAAAAAAAAAAAAAAAAAAGAAGAAGAAGAAGAACTAACAGAATCACACACAGATTCATCCAATTTTTCAAAAACAGTAATTAATTTGCCTTTGAATTATTACTCTTTTCTGGATTGATTGGTTCTCTTCTGTGCATATATATATATATAACAAATGTGATGTAATTAGTTGTGCATAATTTCAAGACGGAAAATTATTTATAAAATTATAAATTTATAATTATATATCTAAATCACTTTACGTGATAAAATATCATTAAATTACGATTTTTTTTAATTTTAAATTTTTGACTAAATTTTATTTTTATTTTTTAAATTTAATAATACATAAATAATTTTTATTTATCATTTTATATAAATACACCCTTCAAGACACCAATAAATAACTGATGGTCCCTCCTCATCAACCACGTACAGCACTAAATTCACTGAATCGAAGTACGTACTTGATCTTTATACATGGTACAAATTACTGCTACGATTTATTTTACTGTTGACTTGCTGAAGTTTGGTTAATTTAGGAGTAACTAAATTCACTGTGCTGAATAGAACTGCCAATTTCCTCAACTTCCTTTTGTAAGATCTACTTCACAAATCATAATTAACTGATATCATTAGTGACTGTCACGAGGAGTATCGTTAATGATTTTACCTGAGCTTCAAAAGTTAGAGATATCGTGGTGATCGCCGCGATGATTATTTCCAACAATCGTGGACATTAAACGATAAATTTAGTCAAAATTATAAAAAAAATAAAGTGAAAAATTATGAATAGTTGTTTGTATGTTGTTTTCAAAAAATTAATTTGCCAAAAATCAACTTTGTGGTACAATATTAGTTCATATTTTATAGTGAAATCTTATATCGTTATCGAATCGAGAAGCGTTGTTGCGCAGAAATAATTCGAGCCAATCACTTCTAACTTGACCGAGTTTTTAACCATTTTCTCGTATTGTTTAGTTTTTAACGGAGTTGGGATACGCGCAGAATGTTCATATCACACTCTTGTAGATTAATTACGAGATACAACTAATCACCTTTAATTCTTTTGGGTAAAGACAATTAGCAAGAATTGATAATTGAGGTTACAGTTGCATACATTGCAAATGCAGGACATGATGATTGTATCCAGCATATCAACCTACTTGAATTTACAAGATTCTCATTTTTCTCATAGGCTAGTAGCCTTTTACACAGTTGTGGTGTGTTTGAATTCTTATAATTATCAAATTAAGGAGCTATTTTTGTGAGTTCTGTGAATAAAGTAATTGCATGATATATATACAATATTCATAATTATTCACCCTATGTTGATTAGCTGTCTTGAATAATTAAGAGCCCTTCAAATCTTAATGCAGGCTTTTCAAGAACAAGATATGATATCTACCACTTGTCTTATTGCTACACAAAAATTTCAAAAACTGACAAGAAAACCATCCCCATGTCTGGAAAACAACACAAAACCATACATCAATTGAACATTTCCAAAGGGCATAGTTGCCAAGAAAGATACTATTATGATCAATAGATATACTAGATGTGTATTGATTTAGGTGGAAAACAAAACACACAGTCACATACTCACATGGGATCAAATTAGTCTCATGTGGACACATGCCTAGGACTTCACCCATGTTATTATGATCTTTGTAAGAAGGGTCAAAGACCTAAAGCTAATCTTTCTTTGACTAATAAAATCAGTAATCTATTGCCACTTTGCAGTTTGCAATAGAGAACCCTCTATAACTACATCCATTAGAGCCTAATCTCCCTCCTAACATTTTCAATTAACAAGGGTTTTGCAGCATTCACCATCATAGCTAATTAATAAGGTTAGATAATCCAATCAAATTGCTTGCTTATGAAAAAAAAAATGTAGTAATTTTTTCCCTCATGGTAAAAATAACAATCATTGGCCTAACTCTTACCTTCCACCTAACTTTGTCCCCTCCAATTTATCATATAAGTGTCCATCTTAGGATTTAGCATAAATCCAAACTTTTTAGCCCCTATAGCTAAGCCAAAATATGTTAATTTTGACAAAAGATGCTTGCAAGATTTGTGGTGTTCTAATCACTAATGAGTACACTGCAATACAGGCTTCTGTCCTTTCAAAAATGATTAAAAAGAGTAACCTTTAACAGAAGAATAAAAATTTAACATGAATGATAACAAAATGTAGGTTATATAGTAATTAATAAGACACTTTTTTTACTATTTATTTATCGTGAGTTCAATTCACCGAGATGATAAGTGAGGCTTTCGTGAAGTCACGAAGAAATAAGTGAAAATCACTATAAATCCTCTTTTAAAAAAAGAAAAAAAAAAAAAGAATTAACATGCATGGCAAATTAGAGCTACATAAATTTTTTGGGAAACATATTGCATAACATTTGAGTTTTGATCTCCCAGCTGGAAAGNTTTAAAAGACCCATGAAAGTCACAAGAACAATAAAATTACTATTACTGTATTAGTTATTGCAGAAAGCTTTTGTCTTTTAGTTCCCAAGGTGTGTCCATGTGCTGTTCCCATAATCTAAATACAACCATAGCTCAATTTGTTTCAACTTAACCAGACCATATGGTTTTTATATTCTCACCGGCCAAACATTTTACCAGCAATTACAAACAAAACCTCAGATTAAATATACAAAGGAACTATGTATCTCTTCTCTTTATAAAGCACACAAACTCATGCAGGTAGAAACATAGAAAACTTACTTGGCCATTTCTCTACTTCTTCTGTCTCCCTTCTCTGCAGCCAAAATAGCAAAACATAGTAATATGGTATCCATAGAAACCATCCAGGGGACCTCTTCTAGGGCCATTGAGCAAACTGCAAGCCCCAGAATTTCATTCTCTGCTGATTTTCTTGATGAGAAAAACTTCATATCTATTAGTCCAAAACCTCGTGCAGAGAAAGAGTTACATGAAAAGAAAGAAAGGGATAACAAGGAGAAGGCGCGTAATGCGGAATTTGAGTTTCTTTCAAGCAATTTAACCAATGAATCAATGATAACTGCTGATGAGCTATTTTTTGAAGGTAAATTACTTCCCTTTTGGCAGATGAATAATGCCGAAAAACTTAACAAGATATGCCTTAAAACTGAACAAGCTGACGAGGGAATTACAGATGAAATAGAGGTTAACAATAAGGAGGAACCAAGAATTAGCTGGTTTCTTGATGATGATCCATCTCCAAGGCCACCTAAGTGTACTGTTTTGTGGAAAGAGTTACTGAGGCTGAAAAAACAGCGTGCTTCGTCTCTGTCACCATCTTCGTCTACTTCTTCCTCTTCTTCCTCTTCTTCAGGCTCACTTTCTGCTGATATGCATCCAACAGATGAAAGCAAAGAAAGGGCAGGAAATAAAGAAAAGCAAGTTAAGAGGATCAAGAAAGGGTTGGAGAGGACTAGATCAGCTACTCTATCAGTTCAGAATTAGACCTGTGATTAATGTGCCAATTTGCACACTGGGAAAGAACAGTGCACTCCCTCCTTTGTTTTCCATCAAGAAAGGAAAACTTGAGAGGTAAAAACAAGGCAGAGGATTACCATTTGTGTTGACTTGTAGAAAGTGTTCAATATTTTTTTGTTCAAATTTTTGTATTCTATCTTTTCTGATGTTTAGACTAAGTTCACTTCAAGTGCATCTGTTGAATTCTTTCCCATCTGATGACTTAATATTGTCCAATGCAACAAGAACTAGTTCCATCTTATTCTCCTTTTTTTGATCTATTTTCTTGTTGAAATGGAATCATCTTTGTTCTAGTTGGAAAAGATGTTCTAGCTTCTGTTTAGTCAGTCAACAATCAATTGAGATGCTGAAAAATAACATAGCTCCTGCACCACTCCCACAAAACCATTTTTGTTTATCATAGCAAATGAATCAAGACCCTAGCGGAAAACTTTATCTTTACAGAACCAATCGAAAACAATCCAGAGATGCTAATAAACCAACATCATATAAATTTGGGAAAAATTGGTCACAGAAGATGTGATAACAACTTCCAAATGTGCAGTTTTCATTTATTTCCATAATGTACATTGACACAAATTGGTGTCATGATACAAAAAATATGGCGGCAGTATCCTTGATGTTTATGATCCCATATATAACCAGTATTGTGTTTTAACCACCCCCAAAAAAAACAAAAAAAAACCAAAAAAAAAACCAAAAAAAGAACTAAAGAATGTTCAATACGGTGAGGATAGTTCAAAAACAGGATCTATATGCAAGACATTGACATACAATTTGAACACAGATTCAATTACTGATGAAGCAAAATGCTTTAATGTCGATCACCACTTCGAGCGCACAAATCTTAGTGGTGACCGATATCTGGCAACCTCTATATACCAATACTAATGAATGGGTCATGAGCAAGTCCATTTGCTTGTTTATGAAGCTGGTGGTGACAAAAATTGATTCCCAGAAACCCTGAGCATATGAAAAAAGGAACTTAATTAAAGCATGAAAAACCTATCATGTTTAACCAAGTATACAACAAAAGAATAAGCCAATTCTGACTCACCTAAGGTTCAGCCCAGGTTTTCCAACAAGGTTGCTTGGTACATTTCCAGTCAGATTATTGTTTTGCAAGAAGCTGACACAGAAAATACCACAGAAGTTACACAAAACACCATAGAAGTTAAGCTGACAAATTGAAAGATCATAATATTTATGTGCTCTCTGCTTAAAGTTAGTACAAACAAACTTCGAGTTTTTGCTCCTTTCAAGAACAACAGCTTAAATTACTAGTCAATCTTCAGAAAGTATTGGAGTCCTACTCAGCACTTCATAAATGCAGAAGCATATGTATGTACCAAGAATATGCCAGACTAACAACAAAAACTCAATGCAATGAATTGAAGATCATAACAACAAATGAAGAGAAAATAGCCTTACAGGGAGCTCTAGGAATTCTGATTCTTAGCACAACTAAATTTTACTCCATAGGCTGGCACATCTTTTCAACATGGCAGACTAGCCAACTGAGATTAACATTTGTAGCATTGCATAACATTTCGAAAGTAATAGTCTCAAGAACCTACGATACACTCACCAGTGGAGTACAAATATAGAGTAGATTATGGGGTTAAAGTTACAAGATGCCATGGATATTCAAGGATCAAGTCACATACTGAGAATGTAACATGAGAATTCAAAAGTTAGTGTTTGGTCTGTGTATGATATACCGACTTTGATATGGTGACAATGTTATGGCAGAAAAACACTACTTTTTATCACACATTACATGTCTATTCTTAGAGATCACTGTGCCATACAGGGAAAAATGCTATTTTTACTTGATACAGGGACCTGCTGAAGAAATTCAGAGCTTCCTAATAAGAGGGGTAATATAAACACAAGTTAGGTATAAGAGTATTAATTTAACCCTATCTCAGGCAACTGGCTATCAAACCTGCATATTGTCTCCTTTAAGTCAATAACCTAAGGGTTAAGAGAAAGAAATTTTTCTTCAGACAGAATAGGTAAGAATTCAGAAGTATTTTGAAACTCAAGCTAATGTCTAGAAGTAGTTCTAGTTTTCAGTTTTCCCATGAAACAGAAAGACTATTCTTACAGGAATTGTATCTTTGTCATAGAGACCGCCGAAAAAGTTTTCTCACTGATGCATGTTTTAGTCAACCGTTACTGAGCTTGGCTTTGTTCAATAATGAGTTTCTTTTTCAAATATAATTAGTAAATGTGAAGCTACAAAAGAATCCTTGGGTATAGCATAAGGTATGTGAAACTATGCACTGACAAGGAAAGGTGAAAGCTGCAGAAAATTAAGGACAGCTTCTTGCTCTATTTTCTTGTAGTACTATCCTCAACAGTATCACTGGAAAATTAGAAGTCCTTAGTCTTAGTCTCTTAGATGTGTTTAACAGTCTAGCTAGCATGATATTTTTGAAGACCCACACAGAATCTTCTATTCAGCTTCCCTTCTAAAAGGCTGGTCTCAATATACATTTATTTATCGTTAGCCAAGCAATGCATTATAGATATACATTTCAAAAAACCCCCAATCTATCAGAAAAGGAATAAGAATAATCTCCAATTAAATCAGATAAGTTGTTGATTACACCCTCATGCACAAAGTAGTTTATAAAGCCCTTGGTGATAAAATGGAAACAAAAGATTAAAGTATGTACATAAACTAACCTACTTCACAGCAACCTAAGCTTCTAAATATTGTGGTAATTCATTAGACGCAACTTTCTATCACAATGTCATAGCTTGTTTCAGTCTGAATTTTGAAAACATTTTCCTCACTAGCATTTGGTTTTTTACTGACCAAGTTATTATAATTGCATAAGCCATGGTTGCCTGGGAGACAAACTGATACTTAATATCAATAATCTGGATCAGGGTATGTACGAGTTCTACGAGACATAATTAGGAACAACATTATTACAGGACAACTATTACATAAAGACGTATGCTTGTGCCTTAGGTGTACTTCACATTTGCACATAATGCAGACACATAGAACAGAAGCAAATATCTGCCAAATTTGTAAAAAAAAATCAAAGCCCTCAGTATAATGAGTTTAGAACTCACAGTTCATACAACTTTTTAGCGTTTCCAAGTGATGGGGGAATCTCTCCACCAAGCTTATTGTCTTCCAGATGCCTGAAAAGAAATACTTTGTCTATCAGATGTTGGAAACAGTGAGAGCACAATGAAGATAGTGCTAAAGTTAGAAAGACAAAATATACTCCAGAGTCTAGAATACAGCTACACATCCGAAGCACCTAAGTGATGATCTCTAAATCATAGCCGTATGTAGTATGATCATGTAAGAAAGCCTAAGAAACCTATAGTATTGGATATTACTAGACATCTTGAATAATTCCCAACGTATTAATTCTTGAGAAATCATGCTCTGCAGTCAAGTACATCATAGCTCACATGATAATAAGGATGAACAGAAAAGAATGAGCATCCTACTCACAAAATTTCCAGTATCTTCAGTGAAGAGAGATCGGGTATAGGTCCTGTTAAACTATTATTTCCAAGGAATCTGTCAACAGGAAAAGAGAGTTTAGCAAACAGCATAAGTCCATTACTCTTAGTTCAATTCAAACCACTTACACGCCAGACAATGCTGTTAAATTGGATATGCTTGGTGAAATAGATCCTGAAATGCCCATGCTTGTCAGGTTTCTGTTCACAACAAGGTTAAAAATCCTAAGTTATGACATGAGGTATCAGACAAAGGACTGACAAGACGCTGAGGATGTTATATGATTATATCTATGCATAATTAACTCACAAGGTGATAACTCGAGCTTGCAATCCTTCTGAGCATGTAACTCCAGTCCAAGAGTACTGACGAGGTAAACACGGATCACCATTCCAATCGAATGGAGGGTTCTGGAAACTTGCCTTAATTCTTTCCATAGAAATCACTGCAAAATAGAGATTTACATTGTTTTAAAATACAAAACATGCTCAATTTACAGCAGTGGAAAAAAGAAGGAACTTTTTAGAAAACAAAATGAGAACCAATTGACAACGCACAATTTTCTACAACTGAAAAGAACTTAGCATTTGGCTGATGGGTAGATTGTGCACGAGCCACAACCAAAGTTTCTTAAATGGATACACAAATAAAGAATATCATCAAGATTATTGATTAAGCCCTGAGAAGTAATCCTCTGTTCAAATTGGCTCGTTAAAAATGCAGCCAATTTATTGGCTAGAAAATGTGGAAAATTAGTTGGGAAAATGGTGACATAGTTGCGAAAATGGTTATATATATCCATTTATTTCCTTCGGGAAAATAATAGATAAATCATAGTTAGTAGACAAACCATCTCTTGTAACAGTTCTTCCTCCAAAATTCAGGACTTCGAAAACCTCTCCAGCATTAATTAGAGGACCAATTGTTGAGCCAGAAGCTGGAGCCAAAGTTAAATTTGTTAAGCCACTAAGAGGCCACTGGTTTGCAAATACAGCCACACCAGCTTGCAGTCACAGTCAGATTCGAGTAATAGGTAACACCATTTATGGTTATGTCAAACACTCTTGCGCTCCCTGAAGGTGAAATGTGATCATCTGCGAAGTAAAGAGCAATATAATATATTGAGTTCCGCAGAGATGTTGGAGGCCATAGTAACTCCATGGGTTTTGGTTGATCGATTCCCAAATGTGTCTGAAATACTTTAAGTGGGGGTATATTCCAGAAACCAGATACAGAGACATTTCTGAAAGATGGTGTGGTAGAATTATCTTCTCCAAACGGTTGCCAATACCGATCAAATAGATCATCAGGATATCTGGTATACCACAATGCTTATGTTAGCTGATATAGCAACATGAACATAAACTACTCTTAATTCAATCATCACTTCAGCTAAAAGAAAAGACATGTACTCAAATGAAGCAACTGAAGCATTAAAGAACTGTCCAGCCAAAAAACGAAAGAACAAGTGTATATATAGGAAAAGTTATACGAACATGTCAATAATAGCAATACAATTTAGCTTAATAGTAGTTTGCCCATAAAATCAACACAAGACACGAAAAACAGCATCGAGTTGCTTTAATTGGAAGAAAATACAGAACAGAAAAAAACAAGCAAAAACACCCTTTAATCCAAAGCCTTTTACTGAGAATCAGGACAAAGAAAATCAAAGAATTTAACATTACGCAGGTTGAATTGAACCCCAAGCAAATTTGTTCAGTAAATTTCATCCACAATACAAAATTCTATTATCCATATCAACAACTCAATAAACAGCACCAAGACGAAAACTTTATCTAAAAAGGAGGTTTAGTATACCTTATGAGAGGTCCACTGTATCCAAAGCTATGTCTTGCCACCAATTTTAAAGCATAAGCCCCAAAATCAGTTGAATTGTACAATGAATTAGCCAAGAGTACAGCCTCCAATGCAGATATAAAAGGGTCAGAATCTGTATAATTATTTGCAGCCAAACACACACTCATAGTCTTTCCTGCAGCCAAAAAAATTCCCTCAAAAAATGAAGCATTCCCCTGCACATAATCCCCAGTTGTATTGACAATACTCCAAAAAGTCCCATCCACCATTTGATCAAACACAGGAGGACTGACATTCCCATTGACTCCACCATAGAAATATGTAGTCCTGACCAAGTATTTCCCGGTTCTATAAACAGGGATTTCGTAGCAGAATTTCTTGAAAAGATTATTCTTTTGGAATGGAAATGTCCTGACAGTTGAAAGAGTTGGTTCTTGATACTGAATTGAGAGATTCTTTGGTGTCCCTGTTGTAATGAAACCATCGTCTGGAACCCATTCCAGGCCGTTGATCACTGATGGGGTTGTTGCACCACAATCAATAAAAGTACCTGCAAAAAAAATAATAAAAATCAAGAATTCAAAAACCATCCAATAAAAATCAAAAAAAATTTTTTTTTTGAAGAAATAAAAAAAAAAAAAACCCACAAATTATATGATCCTATAAGTTGGGAATTTGTGGTTTTTACCTCTAAGGGATTGAGAGAGGATAAGAGAAGGATAATGAGAGAGAGGAAAAGATGAAGAAGAAAGGGAAAAGGGATTTTCATGGTTGATGATTTTGATGGTTTTGGAAGGGAAATACATGAAAAAAAAAAAAATGGGATTTTTGTATTCGGAATTGTGTGGGGGGGGGATTAATGGTTTTAGTGGAGGAGTTGAATGAGTCGTTGTCGGATTGGACCCCTGTTATTCAAGAACAAATCTAGTACATGTGTTTGAAAAGGTGAAGTTGTTGATTAGGAAAGAATATAGTAATGGGTCCTTTATACTAAGTCTTGAGGAGATCAGTCAGCTGAGCTGTCTCTTATGAATGACGCATCTAGATGTGTATAAGAGTCAGAGTTTGGAGGGCGTCTTACAAATGAATGATTTGGTGGGGGAGGGCGGGCTGTGGCAGTATCATCGGGGCGGGCGATGGCTTTGTCCTTTTTTTTGTGTGTGTCTTGTTTCATTGTCATTTGTTCGGTTGGGAGTTGGTACTTGAGGGAATAGAAGCCGTTAATTTATGCGGTTCAATGGACTATACCGTTGGAAAATATTTGGTAATTGATTTCCTGATTATTAAAGAAGTTAATATCAAGTTTCACTTGTAATAAACGAGATCTACTAGTTGCAGGTATAATATTTTTTAATTTCTTTTATAATCACAAAATCAATACGTAATTCTATTTTATAATCATAAAATTCTACAAGTGGAGATGTGGTTAAATATTTTTAGTATACTAGTATAAGGTATACAAATATTAGATTTAGAAGTTTGATGTCTACAAAGTAGGAAGCATAACGTTGGCTAGGGGTGTTCATGAACCGAATATCTAATTTCTATGGTCATTACTCGATCCGACTCGATTATATTAGATCAAGAAATAAGGTAATCCGGTGCCCAGTTAATCATGTACCTAATCTGGTTTAATTATTACATATTTTAGTGTCAAAACTAAAAATAAATAAATAAAACGGCTACTAATTACACAAATACCCCCCATGAATAAGAAGGGAATTAGAAACCTAATTTTAAAATTCATTAATATTAGGTCATAATATGCAAAATTATAAAATTATCTCTATATATAGATCGAGTCGGATACATGACAAATAACAAATTTTCAGCCCGCTGCCTAATCTAGTAATGTTAATATTGACCCGTGACCCGACTTGATAGTGTTAACAGGTTCAAATACTCTATTTTTACGATTTAAAATAGATCGATTTAGTAACTTTTTTATATTTGCGGGTCAAAATAAACGTAGGGATTGGCACCAACCCAAATAATAAGGCATGATTTTGGGCAAAAACAAAATTCGAGACTAAAGTTGGTATTGCCAAAAGTATGAGGACTAGCTTTGGCACCCAAACAACTTTAGGCCCTAAAATTAGAGCTTCTTTGGTACAACATTAGTTCTTCATTCTTTTTTCAAGTAATAATTAATAATCTTTTCATAACACATTTTTCAATTACCTTATTTCAAATAAAATTATGAAAAGGGTTAAATACAATAAATCCCTTTTAAGATTTTGGCTGTTTAATAAATGCAGTAAATTTTTAATATATATATATTTTTTTATCACTCTATCCCTTTCAATAGTACACAACACTAATTTGATTATTTAAAAAAGTAAAAAAAAGTCATTTTTACCCATAAATACTACAAGTAAACATAAAATATTTGTCATTATAATCTCTAACTCAAATTTTGGGTCAATTAACTCACTTTAGTCATTAGCTAATATAAAAATAGTTTTAAAATAACTAAAAACATAAAGATACTCCCAACATCAGTGATTCTTTTTAATACTTGTATTGTAAAATTAATTTTAAATATAAAAATTCCCTAACATTATCATTTTTTTTGTTTTTGTTTTTTTGGTCATAGTTTATTTCATGTAAAACCAAATTTCATTTTGAATGGAAAAAATGACACCAGAATATATGTTAAATTTAATTTAAATATACGATATTCATAATTATCTATTAAAGTTCCAGCTTTCTATTTCATTTAAGTCATTAAAAATAATTTTCTTTTTTCTTTTTTATCATGTAATATAATTCAATTATCACCTAAATATGTATGAAGTAACTTTATAGAAACTAAATATGTATCACCTAATATAATTAATATAATTCAATTATCACCTAAATACGTATGAAGTAACTCCATAGAAACTAAGACTCAAATTTAAATAATTTTGATGAAATATATTTAATAATTATTAAAAATTTTAAAATTAATTATTTCACCATATTGTTTGAATTTTAAATATTGAAGAAAGTATAATTTGAGAAATATAATAATGATTAATTTTAAGCATACTTATATTTTTAACAATATTGACAACACTATTGAATTTTATTATTAATATAAAGCATTAAATATACACAAGTCACATGAGGGACTAAAGTGAAATCTCGCTTAAATCTTAAGGGGAGTTTACTACAATTAACCTTTAGGGATAAATTTATCTTTTTAAAAAGACTAATGGCAGAGTTGCATTTGACCATTAATCGAAGGGCTAAAATAAGAAAAGAAATAACATTTACTGCAAAAACATCCCAAACCTTAAAGGAGTTTAATGTATTTAATCCTTTTGAATGATAGATATATGGGGGGAAAACTAATTTAGTCCCTAATATTTAAAGTATCGACCAATTTTGTCCCTTATACTTAAAAAAAATTAATTAATTTAAGACTTATGACGGAAATTATGAACAAACTTATAGAGTCGTTAACAACACATCCATGTCAGTAACAGCCGCATGACTAACACATGAGCTAGTCCATTAATTTGTTCATAATTTCTATAATAAGTTTTAAATTGATTAATTTTTTTTTAAATGTAAGGGAACAAATTTGAATTGTTGACAACACATCTATTTCAAGTTTAACTCGATAATATTTTAAATTGAATTCAAATAAATTCTTATCAAGTAAAGTTTAGACCAAATTAAAACATTATAAATCCTTTATATTTAAATTTTAAAATTTTAATCTTATCGAATGAAATTGCAACAAAATATAAAAAAATATTTAAATTTAATTTAATTATTAATGAATTTCAAATTAAACACATTCTTATCCCATTCAATTATCAAATATCAATTCACTTGAATTGCCTTTGACGCCTATAAATTGCATCGTTCAAACTCTCCAATAATTGAAAGTCAAGGTTACTCATTTGAGTTGTTAACACTCTTACATATTAAATCAGCAATTCCAATTCCTATTCTGATTATTACTTATTAATTTAGAAAAATATTCTCTTGTTAAGGATACGATTTTTGTTGGTAGGATAAGTTCTTCTTACCCATTGTCTAATTGAGTGTACACTTTTGCTAATTTGGACGTATTTTTCCCACGTCAAATTAGCTACGCGTTTAGTATGTTAAAACTGTTTAAATTATAATAAATTTATAAAAAATTCTACGATCCCTTTTAAAAAATCATTCATTTGTACTTTAAGAACTTGTACAGTACAACACTATATGTTTTAAAAACTTATACTATACAAATCTTTAAAATCAAGAGAATGATTTCCTCAACGAAATTGTAGAATTCTCCTAAACTTTACTTCAAAATTTGGAAACTAAGAAGAAGCCAATCAAGTCAATGATTCCTCCACCTAGAAAATAGAATAGTTTGATATATACCAACTCTCTCTTTTTTTATTTTTTATTTTTTATGTTTTGTCCAATTCACTGTCCCTTGCCTCCTGAATATCATATATATGATTGATATTGACTAATGCATAGAGCTAATTTCCACTTATTATTAAGATTGATTCTCCCCTTAATTCCTAGCTATAGATCATTTTGTTCATGGCTTCAAATTTGAATGAAATTGTGACAGATCTCTCCCCATTGATCAAAGTGTATAAAGATGGCAAAGTAGAGAGACTCATTAGCTCACAATATGTTCCACCATCACTACAATATCCAACTACTAATGTATCCTCAAAAGATGTCACAATTTCACCAGAAATCTCAGCAAGAATCTACCTACCAAACAACATTAATCCCAACCAAAAAATCCCAATATTTGTATACCATCATGGTGGAGGATTCTGCTTCATAAGGATCAGTCTTTTCCTTTATCCATCATCGTTATATAAGCCTCCTTGTCTCCCAAGCCAAAGTACTAGCCATTTCACTTGAATACAGATTAGCCCCTGAGCACCCTCTTCCTGCAGCATATCAAGATTCTTGGGGAGCCCTTCAATGGGTTGCTTCACATATAGATGATGAAAACTCCAATGTCGAAAAAGAACCGTGGCTAATCGAGCACGGAAACTTTGAAAAACTCTATCTTGGAGGGGATTCTGCTGGTGCAAATATAGTGCATAATGTTGTTATGAGAGCTGGTGTTGAGACCTTATATGGAGATGTCAAAATATTTCGTGCATTTCTTTGTCAGCCTTATTTTTGGAGCTTGAATTCGAGGTCGAAAGGAAGTGATGAAGGGAAGGAGGAGAGTAATATTGCATATAGGATGTGGATGCTTGCATATCCATCAGCTCCTGGAGGGATTGATAATTCAATGATAAATCCAATGGCTGATGATGCACCTTGTTTATCTGGTGGACTAGCATGTTCAAGGCTTTTTGTGACTGTTGCTGAGAAAGATCCTACTAGAGAGAGACAGATTCTTTATGTAGAAGCTGTGAGGAAAAGTGGTTGGAAAGGTGAATTGGAATTGTTTGAGGCTGAAGGAAAAGGTCATGGCTTTCATCTTCTTGACCCTGAAGATGAGGAAGCAAAGATTCAGATGGGACTTCTGGCTTCTTTTCTAATGTATTGAGAGGTTGGTGAGTCTCCAATGTACAATTCAACTTTTCTGTTTTTCATCTTCCTAACTTCAGTTTCAACGGAAAGATGCTAAATAAAAATTGCACGAGGAAATGTTTCTTCAATTACCCTTTATGGACAAATATGCTTTTGGTTGAATTTGATTCTTGATGTACTTCTGAAATGTTGTACTTCTATGCTTTTGGTTGAACTTGATCCTTCTTGATATACATGTTTTTGTGAATCATTTGTATAAGTTTCTGTTCTATATCAATAAGTGCAATCCTTTCATTCGTACAGTTTGATCCCTTGAAAAAAAAAACAGGTCGAGGATCCTTCTATGTGTATATATATACCAAATTCATGTGCACAGAAAGACTACCAACTGCACTAATAAAATTGAAAGAGATAAAAGAGGAACACCAACTGTCCCTTTTTTGCTGGAGGTCTCAATATTTCAGAGTTAAAATTAAAGCAAACATCAACATGAACTGCATGAACCCTTTAAATAAGATGAGTCCTTAATTAATAGCCATCTCAAATAGCTTTGGAATCAAATCCTACATGCAATAAATCTTTAGTAGATGATAACTTAAAACTTAAAAAACAATACAAATAAAACAAATGATGATCGCCAATTAAATCAGTGAAATGATGACATTATCTTTTATAACTTTAGGCCTCCTTCTGGTGACGAGCTTTTTCCTTTTCTTTCACTTCACTACCTTGGCTAGCATCAAATTCAGAGACTTTTGCGTGAACAATTTTCTCTTCATCTCTTTTAGAAAGTTGTTGAGATATTTTCTCCATAAACTCCTCCAAATCCCTCTTCATCTGACCTTGTTGCATACCCTTCTCCAAAGGAAGCAATATTTTCCTCTCTTGGCTTTTTACCTTGAGATTGATCCATTTTACCACTCTTCTCTGGGAAATTATTCCCATATACAGCTTGTTGAAATCTGATCCCACAAGCTTTATATGGAAAGGTTGATAAATAAACAGGAATTGAAGGCTGTGCTCTTTGAGATCTCAATATGTTTAGCATATTTCAGAGTTTTCTTGATCAATGGGATCTTGGAATAAATAGTGTTAGTGTCATCCATGTGGATTTGTTTATATAGGGACACTAAGACAGAAACAATGATGAAACATTTGATTAGTCAACAACACTTGTCCGAATCCATAGTTAAGATCCTAGTCATGCTGCGAATCTGAAGATCTCATAGCTTCACACGTAGTAATGTAGTAGGCCAAGTGTCTCGAAGTATTTTTACCTTCTAAACATAAAAGGATGAATGGGGTGGTTCACAATAGATTTTAGAGAATTTTACAATTTCATAATAAAACGCTTTAAATATTTGTATAATTTAAAATATCATATAAATATTAAAAATATAATAGAATAATTCAATTACGAGACTAATTTTTTTTTCAGTAACATTAACCTCTTCTTTGTTCTGCTACTGCGTTTTGTTCACATATTTAGGTATAACTAAGTACCTAGCGAAAAAAAGTACCTCTGTTCAAATTTAATGTGTTTTTTTTTTTTTTTTTTTGGAAGACAGAACTTTGACATATTAATACAGGATTCCAATAGTATAGAAGTAGCATTTTATATCATCTTTAGCTTTGAGACAGCTGAGAACAAAAATAATCATACCTAGAAAAATAGGGAGACTTCATTAGGGTACTTTAGCATCCAACTAGACAACCATTCTGCACCAATAGGATACACCATTTTTCTTTCCAGTATTAATACCAATACAAAGTACCAATATATACCACAACTATGACAAATAATGGTTAGCATCCCAACTTAATGCAATTTGAGCCAGCCAAAACTCGTGAATCTTCCGAGTCTCTGAGGTTCAATTTGTGGCCACCAACTGAGATGAGTATAGCAATTCGAATCTCAAAAACAAGATGCATGGAGCAAATTTGGAACAAAGATAACTCTTCACTGGCACTCCCTCAAAGATTAGCAGGCAGGGACTTATAATCAAGTTCAAAAGATCCCTCCGGCACACCTGGTCTCTTATTGCCAGTCATTTCGAAAGAAGGGACTTTATGCGAGAGTCTAAAGATATCACTTCTATTTATCACGAATGAATCATTCTCATTTTGGCTCCTTCGCTTAAACAAGCTCACGAATACTACTATTTTGTCCAAGTATGCAACTCTAGTACTCCCAGTAGAATCATCTTTGTCAAGAACTTCAACGATTTCATACTTGCAGTTTCTGTGATTTTCTGGATCAGAAACCCATGCATTGATATCCCAGTTCTTGTAAAGTGCCCAAATCTCTCCTAGTTCATAGGATATATGTGGAAAGGACTGCAGATATCTTCACAGCACATTTGATGTGAGAAATCATAAAGATATCTGATAGACATGTCAGCCTGTTTGAAATTGCCGCAACCAACAGGTACACCTGCGTTTATCCATGCCTCCCAGTTGTCATGCTTCTGAAGTTCCTCCGAATCTGCATAAGTTGTAGGCTGGAGAAATGTGGTGTGCAGTCTAAAATCATATTCACCATCACTCAGCACCTTCATGATCCGGACATACAACCTTGGCATGAAATATTTTGGATTATGATAGTCATAGCAAGCCCATATTTGACCAGCTTCGAAGCATCCTCTGGATCTATGCTTTTCAAAATCATTAATCAATGTTTTGGAATAATCAAGAGGACTTGAAACTGAATCAACCCTTGAATGTGAATCCGATTTAGAAAACTCATGAACTAAAATTTTTTTGAGCACCATTAGCTGGTGTGCTGGATGGTTGGGGGTTAACCTCATTCCTAACAACTCATCTCATCTGAACCTATAGTATCCCCAGAAGCTGAACCAGAATTAGAATGAGTTGAGCCTGTATTTGGGTTTGAATGAGTCAAATTTCCACGCTTGTCTGTGCTAGAGATTCCTTCAACATGGAAACTTCTTTTTGAGGGACCATGGCAGTCCGTATCATTAATTTCCTTGCATTTCACAGCTGAATTCCTTAATCTTTTCCTCCTTTTCTTTCCTGGTTCGCCAGAAGATGGATTCACTGAGTCAAGCTTACCAGAGCACCGACCATTAGAACTTTTAACGGATTTAAGCTCTCTCTCTTTCAAGTCAAGTTCCTTTTTAAATCCAGAATTTTTTCCCTTGCATCAAGAACGTTCTCTTTTGCTATAAGCTCCTCCTTCCTAGAAGCCAAAACAACTTCCCTCAGCTCAATTTCCTTCTCACGTCTCTCCAAGTTTTCCTCTCTCTTATCAAGCTTAGCCAATCTACTATCAGTGTGAATCTTAATCAAGTTTAGCTGTCTTAAGTCTTTCTTTTGCTATAACCTCCTCGTTCCTAGAAGCCAAAACAACTTCCTTCAGCTCAATTTCCTTCTCACGTCTCTCCAAGTTTTCATCTCTCTTATCAAGCTTAGCCAATCTACTAGCAGTGTGAATCTTAATCAAGTTTATCTGTCTTTCTTTCCAACAGATTTCTCTAAACCTTCCATCAATCGCTTTTCCAGTAGTTTGAAACTGTTCTCTCTCAAATTCTATCTTCTCAGAGAGCCCTTGCATCAACTTTTGTTGCACATTTAGTTTCTCTTCCATAACTTTGACATTCTCTTGAATCAAACTCAATTCCTTCTTTTTCAATTCCAAGTCTTTGACGCCCTTATCTTCGAACAAATCATAAGCTTGCTCCTCCTCATCTTGCTTTAGCCACTCTTTTATTGATTCTCGCATCACGTCAAGCTCTTTTGAGTGTCTAAAAATGAATTCTGTGAATACATTCAATTTCTTCTCTTGGAATTCCATCCCCCTTGAAGCTTCACAAAAACATTTTTGAATCAAACCCAAATTCAATTTCCCACTTCCAGATATCTTCTCTATACTTCGTGTTCACCGAGCCAACAGGATAACAATCAAGTCTTCTGCTATCCCTCTTGTGATGTCACACCTAGGGCTGTAAACGAACCGAGCTGCTCGCGAGCAGCTCGGTCAAAAACTCGAGTCGAGCTCGAGTCGAGCCTGCTCGAGTTCGAAACTCTTGACGAGCCGATCTCGAGCATATGTATAATATGCTTGAGTGTTCGAACTTTTCGAGAATTATATAATTTTTTTTAAAATCTTTTTATTATATGTAAAATTACTAAAATGTCTATATTTTTTAAAAAAATTATATCTTTTACCTACGAAAAAGTCGAACTACTTGAGTTCGAGCTCGTTTTACTTATTTTCAAGCGAGCTCGAATCGAGCTCGAACTATGTCAAATTTGTCGAACTCGAGTATCAGAAAAAATTTCGAGTTCGAGTAGGGCACTATTCGTGCTCAATTCGGCTCATTATTTACAGCTCACACCTTTTCTACTTCCTTTAGTTCCACTATAAAAACTCACTATCATCTAAAACTCTGCAAATTACAAACACCATTTCATTCAGCTATAATTGGAATTTCGTGAATTCACACATACACAAACAACAATGAGTGGAAAAAGAAATGCCATCACTAAACTCGTTCAAACAAGGACTCCTTCACACTCAATCAGAACTCCACTTCAGACTTCATTTATTTTTTTTTCCAGACAAGCCCACTTGACAATTAAGAACAACAGACGTATGAAAACCTTCCATCAAAAAATAGGATTACATAATTCATCAGTTTAGCAAGACAAATATTCCATCACTACAAATGCGAGGAGTCTTACTATCACAAATAGATGTGAATTAAGGCTTAAGCCAAAATGTGATAGATTTTTAAAGAAATTGAAGACTCCTCCCTTCCCCCCACCCCAACAAACCTCACCCCCAAAAACAAAATAAAAAAAGCAAAACTTTACATTAAAAAATCAACCTCTCTCATGTTGAAATGTTGAATAGTGATACCAAAAAAAAAAAAATACATATCTAAATAAAAAGATTAAAATAATAGGAAAAAAAAGAGAGAAAAATTTACCTTAATATACAATTTAACTGATTGATACAGATGCTGAACATGATATCTGCGAAGGAGAAATCAAATTTGCATCAAATGGATTCCATATTTTCTTGTTAAAAGAGAGAAAAATAACAGTGACCCATTAATCAATGTTAGCTGAATCAAGTGAAGAAAATGAAGAGAAGAAGAACATCAAAGTGATGATTTTTTTACCTGGTGGGTGGGTTCTTGCACTTGAGGGGGAAAAAAAGATGAGGACTTGGTTAATTTTAAGAGGATATCTCTGTTACATCAATTTTCATTTAGAACTTGAAATCAAGGAATTGGTTGGAATTTGGAAAAGAAATTATTTTGGTGTTTGGCTTTTTGGGATTTGGAAATCCACAAAATGGCAAAGAATTTAGAAATGGAGGGAAGGGATATGTGCCATTCCCTCCAAAACCAAAAAGGTTAAGATCGGGGAAAATACTAACTATACTCAGATTTTCAAATCTCACGATTAAAATTAAATTTTATAAAATTTTACTTACATCAACTGAATTAAAATTAAATTTTATAAAATTAATATTTTAGATTTCATAATATTTCATTTACACAGTAAAATATATAAATAAAATCATAAACCAAATCTACTTAAATATTTGCGATTAGATAAATATTAAGGTATTACAAGATCGGGATTGAAAGATAAACCAAATTATCTGTAACAAAATTGAGTTTGTTTGAATTTAATTTGTTAATAATTAAGTTTAAATAAAATTTAATAACTTTTTAAGTTAGATTAAATAAGTGTAAAATTTTAAATTTATGTATAATTATTTACGTTTGACTGGGTAAAAATTCATTAATTGATAAATATATCAAATTTAATATATTTATTAAAATAACTAAATAAATTTAAATAGTAGAGTTTTTGGTTTGTTTAATTATCATTTCATTTATACCCCTAAACAAAATTCACTGCTTTGAATTTGGGCCCTTTGAGAGTTCAAAAGCTATCTTGTCTTCATTTAGTTAAGCCCTGTATGGTACGTAATCGAGTTTGATCATACGAGAAGTGGGCTCAATGCCAACATACAATCGAGGCCCATAGAGCTTCACATTGGCTAAGCGGGACCCATTCTTGACACTTTTAAAATTGAAAAAAAAAAAAAAAAGCTGGATTGAACATCCACTCGCGAAGGTAGCGTGGCTGCAATCGTTTGTTCTCACCATGAAGACAAACAATGATCTCATCTAACTGCTATGCTAATTAAATAATAATCTGTAATACTTACCTTATCAAATTGGTTCGAATTGGACTTTATTAGACAAACCGTCTGCAGCCTTCACACAAGGACAATCAATAACTTTTTATCGTAGCTTCACTTAAACAGTTATTATTTATGATATTATTTAAAATATTATTGAAACAATTATTATGATAATTTTTTTTAGATATAATGTATGTGATATAATAAGGTGATTAGAATTAAACGTGTTATTATGAAATGATTGCAAAATATTTAAAAAATTTCTCTGTACAAATAGGGCCTAAAGGTGCCTCTTTTTTCAGAAAATGTATTATTTTTAAAAGCAAAATTTACTTGTTCACTAAAAGACTGTACCTCTTTATAAGAAAATATGCAAAACTTTATTATCAACAAAATTTACAATTTTATAATTAGCATATTAAATTTAACTCTTCATAGAAAAATGCACCATTTTATTAGACCGACGTTATACATTTCCGCTAAAAAAAAAATAGTTTTATTTGAACAATCTATCAATTTAATATAAAAATAAGCCACCAACAAAAATTACTGCTTAATTATAAATTATATCACTTATTCCTAATTATGTCTTCGAATATTCTAATATTACACTTGATAATTTAGTTCCTCTATCAATCCCACCCCCTTCAAAATTAACACTTGACTTAGTCAACTACAGCCTTGGGCTCTAATACATGACGGGTGATTTAGTCTTTTGACCTTTTTCACAATGAAAAGGAAAAATAACTTTAATAGTGATTGACATTTCACATTTATATATTTTTTTAATCATTCACATTTAAAATGATGTATTGTAGTCCCTCACAAATTCAAAATGCACTATTTTGGTCTCTCGATACAATTACGGACATATTTTGACTTGAAATACCCACATGCGTATCGAATATAACATTTAAGTGCAAAATTGACCATACATAACCTTAAATACTAAATTGTTTAAAAAAGAAGGGGTTGGGGCTACTAGAATATGAGTGGCTGAGAAAAAGCAGTAAGAGTAGGCATAGGAGTGATGATGGTAAGTGCGAATTTGGGCTAGTAGTGGATGGGGTTTTAGATATATTGTTTAGTATTTAAAATTTATTTGTTGTTAAGTTTGCCCGTAAAAAATGTAATATTGATACACATGTAAGTATTTTAAGTTAAAATATATTCGTAATTATATCAAAAGACTCAAATGATCATATATTTTGAATTTGTTAAATATTAAAATATATTATTTTAAATATAAAAAATTAAAAAAATATAAATCTTAAACGTGAACAACTATTACAATCATGCATACAGTTAACGTAAAGTCTTCAATTTAATTTAAATAATGTAACAGCTGCAGACTGCAGGCTTCTTAAATAACATGAAAAATGGAGTGTCATCTTTCAAAGCCATCAACCAGAGACTTTAGTCTCTTCTTAGTTTTCTCACATAGTAAATAAATCAACAATGTGCAATTCTATATTTGTGACAATTGCGTGAGGACAACATGGATCGACATTAATTTTGTCAATTTTTTAAAAATTTTTTCTTGGCCCAAAACTCAAATTTGGCATGCTAGGCCTAGATTTAATTTAGTCAAGCCAGCTTGAATTTGTTTTAATTAGTTTCTTTGCTAGAAAAAAACATTTTAAAATAGAAAAAGGGGCCATTCTGGTTTCCTAGTTGAGCACTATATAAATGGTCTTCCTAATCAGGTATTATGATAAATCCAGCAACACATACAATTTTTACAAAGAACTAGCTAGCTAGGCAAACTGTGTGTACTGTGTGTGAAATCAAAATGGTATCCAGCAACAACAATAGAGAAGTATCCTGTGAATTTCTTCCCTTCCTTAGGATCTACAAAGATGGATCAGTTGAGAGATTCTTGGATTCACCTTATGTTCCACCATCACTAGGTGTTTCTGTCTCCTCAAAAGATGTTAACATTTCTCCACACATTTCAGCCAGAATCTGCATCCCAACACAGCTCTCAAATACCAACCAAAAACTTCCCATTTTAGCCTATTTCCATGGTGGAGGCTTTTGTATAGAATCAGCTTTCTCTTTCCTTAGCCACAGATACATCAACACCTTAGTTTCTCAAGCCAAAGTTGTTGTTATATCAGTTGAATATAGACTTGCCCCTGAAAACCCTCTTCCCATAGCTTATGAAGATTCATGGGCTGCTCTTAAATGGATTGCATCACACTCCATTCTCGAACCACTTTGTAAAAAGACCAAATCCACCTAAAAGAACCGTGGCTTCTCAACCATGCAGATTTTAGTCGATTTTTTGTAGGCGGCGACAGTGCAGGAGCAAACATCGCGCATAATATATCCATAAGAGCCAGCCATGAAGGCCTTAACAATGATGTCAAAATCTACGGTGTTTTGCTGTCTCATCCATACTTTCTGGGATCAAAACCAATCGGTTTAGAGCCCGGTTTCGACAACAATTATGACAAGAATTTGTTGTACAAAACATGGGATTTTGTTTATCCAAATGCACCTGGAGGTTTTGATAGTCCTTTGATCAATCCATTTTCGAATGATGCACCTAGTTTATCAGGGCTGCAATGTTCAAGGTTGCTTATTTGTGTTGCTGAGAAAGATGAGCTGAGGGAAAGAGGCGTTCGGTACTTCAATGCAATCAAGAAAAGTGATTGGAAAGGAAAAGTTGAGCTGTTTGAAGTACAAGGTGAAGATCATTGCTTTCAGATTCTCAATCTTGAAATCTAGGTGAAAATGCAAAAACTATGTTAAAACGTTTGGCTGCCTTCCTTAATTAATAGTACTATATATTAGTATTTGCTGTAGATCCTTCATTATATATGTTGGATTATATTCTTTAATTTATGTTGTAATTATGTGATTTTTATTTTTATTTATTTTTGGTTTATAAATGTGTATTTAAGTTTACTTGTTGTTTCCAATTAATTGTATTATGGAAGGCTTATATATTTAATGAAAGTTTGAAGCGTTGAAATATTATTGATCTTGTCGAAACACACATTTCTTGCTCAACGTACTACATTGACTGTTCAAATTTCTAAACAATGTGAATTGAAAAGGTTATCATCAAAGAATCGTAAGTGTTAGGTTTGGTTGGCATAATTCAGAATCTTCCCCCTGATTTTTTCTTGAATTGATGATGTATATATGCTGTCAGATAGGGACTAATCCATCTTCGATAGCTGAATTGTACTATATAGCAAGCAAAATTTGAAGAATGTGGGTCAAAGGTCTAATTGAAAGGGGTACAACTAAGGATTTTTTTGACAAAGTCTAGCTAATTAGCAAATCTAATTCTCCAAATTTAGTTGTGGGACAATTCCATTTGGAAAACATTATGCATAATGACTTTCTTGCTAAATATTTAACTCTCACACTTCAAATTTCTCGTTCCCTTTTCAGCTTCCAAATGTTTCTGAAAAAGAAATATGTTCAACTTTTTTAATGCATAAAAAAGCCCTAAAGATTTGTAGACACACGAAAAATAAAAATGAAAATGTCTAAGGATATGAACGAATATTTCGCCCGTAATTTAGCAACTTTCACATTATGGGAGTTTTCTTTTAGGATTTTAGCTTCTTGATTTCTTGTAGTGGGTGGATTTGGTGGTTAATTGTCCTCATTTACTTGGTTGTTCTCCAAATTTCAACCAAATAGGTCCCTCGTTGGCCCTTTAGCGGGTACAACCATCCTTTGACTGTACTCCAAAAATACTAAAAAAAAAAAAAGAGAGAGAGAGAGAGAGTATTGATAATATTTTTGATCAACCATTGAAATTTCAAAAAGGAAATAAATAACGACAAAGAGAATTATAGCTCACCCGCCAAAAAAAAAATCACCGGAATTTTCTCGGCATGTTCCTAAAAATATGTTTAAGGATTTATAATTAATTAAGTTATAGTTGCCTCAAAACTATGTTCCAACTCCCACGTTTGAAGGTGACACCGAAATTAAATACCTATTTGTTTTGTTTTATATGTAAATTGTGATGCTTTCAAATATCCATCACTATTTTGCAGGCCAAATCGGCTTAATGAAGCTGGAAGAAGCAACAAATTAAGAGAATAGTAATTATCTTTCAAATTGGCAAGGAACATCTCCAATTGAGCCAGATTACTTAAAAATCAGGGAATAGGCTGAAAGCACAATGAAATGTGGCACTTCTATTCCATTAAAAAGAACACAAAGCTAAAATAAAGAAGTAATAACAAATACGTATATCAAATTTCGAATTTGGTAAATTACATAAAAATATAATATTAATTTTGAATTTATCTCACATATATCAAATTTCGAATTTCAACTATTAAACTCTCAATCCTAAGAAAAAAATCCGATAGCTTGTGGCAATTTAGCTGTAACTCCTCAATAGTTATTATAGGAGTAATTTTTTTTTTTATGTGTGAAACAAATTTTAGAAAAAGAGGTGTAGATCCTTAAAAGAAATGTTGCACATGATGACAAGAAATTAACCTTTTAATTAATTTGTCATGAAAAGTAGTTAAACTTAATCCCAATTGTTGACTATCCAAATGTATCATATTTTTCTCCATTTTAACTGCTCTTGACTATATATCAAAGCGGCGATTAATGCCCGAAATCCCAAACAATTGAATTAATGTATTCACTCAGAACTTGCAAATTATGAAAGAACTCTATATAATTTAGCCATATGACTTAAAATCAGAAAAAAAGAAAAAGAAAAAAAGAAGCTGACTATGGGAAGAAAGTTTGGCATTTTTTTGCATGGGTGTGTCAAATGTCAACTCCATATTTCTCAGCCCATTTCCTTTCATGCATGGATGTTTCCAACCATGAAATTATACCCATGCATTTTTCAGTCTTCCTTAATTCCTGAATTAAATTTGAGGGAGAAACATTAATTGATAGAAAATTCTACAGTCTCTTTTAGGGAATCATTCCTTTGTACTTTAAATACTTATACAGTGTAATACCATATGTTTTAAATACTTGTACTATACAAACTTTAAAACTAAAGAAATAATTTTCTAAAAGAGACTGTAAAATTTCTCTTAATTATTAGCTATATTATTAATCATTTTATTTCGCTAATAATCTCCCATATATCTGACTATTAATCCCATTTGTCATTCTTGTCTCATCCGAATTTTCCAAGGATTAAATCCATGGACCTAGTCATTTCACTACAACCTATGTACAAAATCTCGACCGACATTCCCTTACTATATACCATACACTTCAAAAAAAAAAACAATCCATTTTGACCCGAGGCTAGCTCCAAACNATTGATTATGATTTCCAACAGTTGAAAATATTCCTAATTAACACTACACCTAGAAAGAATAATGGATCCCTAAAACTACAGCCAACAAAAATGAAATAATATTTAAGAAATAAAACCAACAAATATATCTACGTATTAAGCACATCCATTATTGATTTCGTTTTTTATGTGCAACTAAATAGTAGTACTAATATATGTATGCTACAAAATGTTGAGGCGATACATGAGATCCGCTCTATATATTATAAAAGAAAATAATTTATAAAATTATAAATTTAAAATTAGTTTTCAAAATCACTACGTACGTCACAATATTATATCCAATTACTAACTTTTTAACTTCATATATTCTATTTTTATCCGAAACTAATTAATTCCCCAGACCCATATTGCAAAACTGGAACTTGGCACAAAACTTTTTTTAAAAAAGAATAAATAAATGACAAAACGCTAGAGGAAGGGCTTGAACCTTCGACCTTGTGGTTAACAGCCACACGCTCTAACCAACTGAGCTACTCAGTTTAAATAGCTTAAAAAATTATGAACAGGCCCCAAAACTTTCAACAGAAGATTCTTGAACCTAAAAAACAAGGAAAATACTTATGTAAACTTTACTTATATCAACAGAAGATTCTTATTGTAGATTTTGTTGTCATAATTAAATTTTAAATAATTTTACTTATACAAATTAATATTATAAATTTTTTAAACTTTAATTTTCATTACTGAACCTATAAGTGGGACTAAAGACAAGATGTACGTGAGTATTTGTCCAAAAGCAAAGCCTCTTATTTAACATCTTCTTTTTGGGCATTGGGAATAGAGCCCACAGTTTTCAGTTTCTCACTATTCACTCCCCATCTGATTTCAGTTCATTTCATTTGCACTGCAGTTAAGATTTTCAGAGTGCTTCCCTTTTCCCTCCACTCCCCACTGCCACTAACAAGACATTTCAACACACAGTCACGCAGTAAAATAATAAAGGGTTGCCTCTCATTACAAAGAATCACCAAAAGGGTTAATAAAGGTATGTTAGCTTTTTCTTCAAAATGCCTTTCTCATTTCTAGGGTTTTAGGCTTTTTTACCGCTGCTTCAAAATTTTCACTTTCTAGGCTGCAAATTGGTACATTTCTTGTTCTTTGTTTCCCTTTTTCTTCTACTGTAAAAAGGGCTCTTTATGTCTTGGATCTGTTGCATTTGATGTTTTCTTGGGTGTTTTAGAGATTACAACTGATGATATGATATGTGTGTGTTTGTGTGTGGAGAGACACTTATCCATAGAAGTCCTACTCATGAGTGTGCAATTTGAAAAAGATTCAAACTTTGTGATATAATTGACATTATTGAAATTAATGATGCATAGTTAAGTGATAAGGAATGGAAAAATTTTCTTTAATTGATAGTTGTTATTAGGTGGGTGGTTCTTTAGTTGGTTGCTGAAAGTATTCTAGTATTTGAAGGTGATAATGTCCAAATTTGTTATGGATGATTGGATGAACAAAATGGGGTTTATGAGACAAATGTGGGGCGATACCTTTTGAATGGTTTGGTTGCTGAATTAGTGGTTCATACTGATTTTTTTTTTGTTGCTTGATGTAGTTATTGGTTTTTGTAAAATGGATTGAACTGGCACGGAAAACAGATAAATTGCTCAGAATGACCGTGTTGTGTCATACTGAAAGGATGTATGTTCCTTTGTACTTCCTTTCATCAAGCCTAAAGACAACCATGTTCATTTGTCGAGCTTAAAGGGGGATAAAAAGTTACAAACTTTGTTTTTCACTTTTAAGTTATCTGAAATTGGAGATAATGTTTAGTTCTTAATTAAGCCTAAAGATATGGTTTTTTTGTTGTTGTTGTTCTTCTTCTTTTTTTTTTTTTTTTTTTTAAATTTTGAAAAGGGAGGGGGTTGGGGAGAAGTTTGCTTACTTCTGCATTGCACATTTATCTTATTTTTAAAATCTTGTTTGGGTAGAACTTGTCAGTTTGTCCTACGCTTCTTGGTTATTTTTAATTCCAGTGAGGGGTAATGAGTGGTATTTTGATATAATCTAGATCTATTTTCTTTTTCTGAAGGTCTTGAATAAATTTCAATATTTGTATCTGTATTTTTTAGATATCTAATTGTGACGTCGACTTTTTCTTTTTTAAATGGTTATGAGAAACATGGTGTGAGTAATAGCTGGATATTCCATTAGGGCTTAAATAGGTTTTCAAAACCTCCCTTTCCTTTTCCATAAAAAAAAAAGGTTGCTTTTCTAGTAGAGAGAGAAAAGGTGAAGAAAGTAGTGACTCGATCCATGTTCTTTTTTTTCCTCGTTCTCTTTCACATTCACAGTTGCCATCTTTCTCTTTCTCTTTCACATGCATTGGTGCCTGTTTCATGTTTTCCAATATGCTGGATTGGTATCATAGTTAATATGAATTCTTTTGTTGTATGACTGTCTGTAAGCGTTGATCATACAAGTCGCTTGATGACACATTTTAGAACAGAAAGTTCAACTTTCTTCTTCAATAATTATGAACATTCACTAATATGTAACATTCATTTTAGCTTTATCCACACAAATGGATTCCTTGACACCACATCCACAGCGTCGTGCATTTTCAATTAAACTCTGGCCGCCTAGCCAGAACACACGACAAATGCTTGTGGAGCGGATGACAAACAATCTTTCCGATCCAACCATTTTCACCCGCAAGTATGGCAGTCTAAGTAGGGAGGATGCTAGCAAAAATGCTCAACAAATTGAAGAGGCAGCTTTTGTATCTGCCAATCAACATTATGAAAAGGAGCCTGATGGTGATGGAAGTTCTGCAGTGCAGCTTTATGCTAAGGAATGTAGCCAGCTCATCTTGGAAATTCTTAAAAGGGGGCCCAGGGTGGAGGTCAAAGAGGTTCTGAATTCTAAAGAGGTTTTTGCAGCCAATGAAACTATTTTTGATATTTCTAAAGGACAGAGGGCATTTATCAAAGCAGAAGAAGCTCAGGAGCTACTAAAGCCGTTAAAAGAACCAGGAAACTCTTATACTAAAATATGTTTTAGCAACAGAAGCTTTGGCACAGATGCGGCTCACGTTGCAGCACCTATATTGTCATCAATTAAGGATCAATTGAAGGAAGTCGACTTGTCTGATTTTGTTGCAGGAAGACCAGAGGAAGAGGCTCTTGAAGTCATGAATATATTTTCAGCAGCCCTGGAAGGTTCTGTTTTGAAGTCTTTGAATCTTTCACATAATGCCTTGGGTGAAAAGGGAGTTCGGGCATTTGAGAAGCTCCTGCAGTCACAGACTAGCTTGGAGGAATTGTATCTGATGAATGATGGAATCTCTGAGGAAGCTGCACGAGCTGTTTGTGAGTTAGTTCCTTCAACTGAGAAACTTACAGTTCTCCAATTCCACAATAATATGACTGGAGATGAAGGTGCTATAGCTATCTCTGAAGTTGTGAAGCGTTCACCTTTACTCCAGGATTTCCGCTGCTCTTCTACAAGGGTTGACTCAGAAGGAGGAATTGCCTTGTCTGAAGCACTTGGGACATGTACCCATCTCCGGAAACTCGAGACTGAAGTTTGCGGGACAATATGTTTGGTGTAGAAGCTGGAATTGCACTGAGTATGGCACTTTCTCTCCATGAAAATCTCACTGAGGTTTATCTGAGCTATCTGAATTTGGAAGATGAGGGGGCAGTTGCAATAGCTGATGCACTCAAAAGTACAGCCCCTTCACTTGAAGTGTTGGAGATGGCCGGAAATGATATAACAGCTGAAGCTGCTCCTGCTTTA
The DNA here is from genome assembly GCA_025175665.1 of Cinchona pubescens. Taxonomy (NCBI): domain Eukaryota; kingdom Viridiplantae; phylum Streptophyta; class Magnoliopsida; order Gentianales; family Rubiaceae; genus Cinchona; species Cinchona pubescens. Next base: position 1,187,326 of record JANKKI010000394.1, read on the forward strand.
GCTGCCTGTATAGCTGCAAAGCAGCTCCTTACCGAGCTGAACTTGTCAGAGAATGAACTTAAAGATGATGGTGCAATTCAGATAAGCAAGGCACTGGAAGAAGGTCATGACAACTTGAAGGAAGTTGATATTAGCACCAATTCATTGAGAAGAGTTGGAGCAAGGACATTAGCTCAGTCTGTTGTGCAGAAGCCCGACTTAAAGTTACTGAATGTTAATGGGAACTTCATCTCTGATGAAGGGATTGATGAGTTAAAAGATATCTTCAAGAAATGCTCTGACAAGCTCGGGCACCTCTTGATGAAAATGACCCTGATGGAGGAGATGATGATGACAAGGAATCCGGGAATGAGGGCGAAGGGAGTGAAGATGAATTGGAGTCAAAACTTGAAAAGCTTGATGTCAAGGAAGAGGAATAGAAGTTTCTATCATTACAGGTAGAGCTTATGGGGCATTTTTCGAAAACTTCTGCCTGAATGTTCAACTTGTCGAACATTTTCTGGATTTCTTAGTTTCACCACTGGTGGTTTCTGTCTTACTCTCCTTTAACCAGGGTACTCTTGGTGTGACTCCTGCTGATGCCCGCGAATTCTTCCCCCAAGAGTTTATGTTTGATGGAATTTAGATCGTCAGTTTTAGCTTACTTTAAGCTGTTTTAGCGACTGTAGGGACACTGTTCCCTAACATTCTGTATTTTGATCCAGCCCCGGATCTTCCGGACAATTTTCTCCACTGATTGTGTGGGGTGCTTATGTTATGCTTTTCTTCAATTACAATTGCAGTTGTGTTACGCTATATTTGGTCCTGAATATGAGGTATAAAGTCATCCTTGGCAAATGGCAATTGCAGAGAATGAGAATATTCTTGTGTTCTCCTCTTATATTGGGATAAGCTGGATTTGGAAGAGATTTTCAAATCAGGCCGTATGGAGGGTTTTTTTTTTTTTTGGTGTGGCTTTTCCTCGTGTTCGTCTTATTTGTTAATGATGGGGCAGGAGAGTGCAAAATCTGGGCTTATCTTCACCCTTCCACTTTCGCTTCTAAAGCAAAAGTTAGGAACAAAGAGAAAAGATAAGGTTTTCGATTTAGTATTTCTCAAGTTGCCTGCTGATATATAGATCGGCTCTGTACGTGGTAAACACGTACGGCAGCACCAACCAAGTCTCAATGAACAAATAGGATGGAGACTTTGCGATTAAACGGCCAAGTTTGTCAAATTCTTTCCTCTACTCGTGTGTATAAAATGGCCATTTCCATCTTTGCAGCTCAAATCAATAGGTCGAAATCCAAGTAACATGCTAAGAGCTGCAGATATTACATAAGATATACTTATCAGAAGAAATATTTATTACACAAGCAGATCAGACTATCTAGATCTTCATGCCTTGGTTGCAAACCATTACGATCACACCTCATGCTTTGGTGGCAAACCATTATGATCACATCTCTTGACGCAATTCCCCCTTGAGCTTCTAACTTGATGAATTTTTGAACTCAGGAGGCCAATCTTGACCTCTTCTTCTTATGTGATTTCCATGTCAAGCCACCCAAGCTGCCGTCTTTTCGATCTGAATGATCAATTTTTGGTGAAATTATATCCTCAGACTTCAATCTTTTAGGGGTTGACGTTGACCCAAATGTATTGGTTCTTAATGTGTCCCCAGACAAGGTTTCACTCTTCAAGCTTGTTATACTTTTCTCCCCTCCGACATTATCATTTGGCAGGTCGTTATTCACAATTGGAAGCACCTTCCTCACCGCACCTTTTGCTGAATGCTTAGCCAAGTCTCCATTCTCAACAGCTGCCTCCTTTGTCCACTCTAAATCGCTATATGTATCAGCATAAACCACCCCTTTTCTGCGACGTTTTCCAGTAACATTAGCAGCTTCATATTGAAACCCTTTCCCCTTGGACTCATTAGTTTCAGGAGCTGCGTAAGCCCAATCTGGCACCTCATGCTCTTCCATAAGACGGGATCTGTAACTTTCCTTCTGTTTTCTCTCCTGATCCATCTTCTCGAAAAGCCAGAACTCCTCTTCTGATCGAGCTGCAAGACGATTAATTTCTCTCTCACTAGGCACATCAGTTCCAAGTGAACTAGTACCTTTACGCATGATCTCTTCCAACATCTCCCTCCTATCTTGAGCTGCAAAAACAATAAAGAAACAGAATCAATGTCATCTTTCATGAATACCTAAGGAGAACATGGAGACAGTGCAGGGGCAAATAAATTAGTCTGCACAAAGTAGAAATGGATAGACTTGGGCATTGTTAAAACTAAAAAATTTCTGAGGCACAATAAATCCTAAGGAATGAACACATCATTGCTAAACCATTCTCTCAGCTGAACAGATATTCATAAAGGGCAAGACAAAAGGATAATCCTACTGAAAGACATTGCCGAAGGAGTAGAAAAAAAATCTGATTTTCTCTAAGGCGAGTATTTCGCTTAGGAATTTAACAAACTCAAATGACATAAAATAATCAAACTAAAATTTCAGGAATTGAAACAGAGTTTTTTTAAGACAAGATTGTCTCCAAGAATTTTAAACATCGGATACGAGGAAGTTGAAAGTATAATAGATAATCATAGAAAATCACAAGGAAAAAAAACAACCAACCAACCAAACAAACAAACCAAACCTTAATCCCACTAAGTAAGGTCAGCTGCATGAATCCTGCTACACCATTGCACTCTGTCATGGACCATATCCTCCTCGATTCCCAGATGGGTTATATCTTTCTTACAAGTTACCCATCAAGTCTTTTTCGGTTTCCCCCTACCCTTCTTATGTTGACTACTCTCTCCAAATACTGGCCGTCGAGGTCTTAACACATGACCTAACCACCTTAACTGTGTTTCTCTTATCTCATCAATAGATGCTACTCCAATCTTCTCACGAATATACTCATTGTGTATCTCATCCATCCTAGTGTACCCACACATCCATCTTAACATTCGCATTTCCGCTACTCTCATCTTTTGCTCGTGTGTAATTCACTGCCATTCTCCATTCTATAAAATTTACCCTTAAGTTGTAAAGGAATTTTGCGGTCGCATAATATTCCCGATGCCATTTTCCATTTAATTCAACCCACTTGTATCCGATGTATAACATCTCGATCTATACCACCAATCATTCTGAAAAACTGATCATAAATACTTAAAATTTTCACTTATAGCACCCTCGTAAACTTAAATTCCATATATTCTATTTTTGATCTACTAATTCTAAACCTTTTTGCCTCAAGTGTCTCTCTCCAAATCTCGAGTTTAGCATTAACCCCATCTTTTGTTTCATCTACTAAAACAATGTCATCTGCAAATATAACATACACCATGGTATTTTCTCCTGTATGTGCCTTGTAAGTTCATCTATGACCGACTTAAAGCTGAACCATGATGTAAACCTATATTTATAGGGAACTCTCGTGTCTATCCTCCTAGTGTTCTCACACTTGTAACCACATCCCTATACATCTCCTTTATTGATAACCTATATTTATAGGGAACTCTCGTGTCTATCCTCCTAGTGTTCTCACACTTGTAACCACATCCCTATACATCTCCTTTATTGATTTTATATACGCTACTCTAACTCCTCTTTTTTCTAAAACTCTCCACATAACTTCTCTAAGGGCTCTATCGTATGCCTTTTCAAGGTCAATAAAAATCATATGTAAATCCTTTTCCTTATCACGGTATCTTTCGATAAGTCTCCTTAAGAGATGAATGGCTTCAGTAGCCGATCTCCCTGACATGAAACCAAACTGATTATTTGACACCTTAGTGTCATTTCTTAACCTTCTTTCTATCACCTATCCCAAAGTTTCATGGCTCGTATGGCTCATTAACTTAATACCTCTGTAATTCGTATAATTTTGTATATCCCCTTTGTTTTTTAATATGGGTATATGACTACTCTTCTTCCATTGGTCAATCATCTTTCTACTTTTCAATATTTTATTGAAAAGATTGGTAAGCCAACTTATGCCCTTCTTTCCTAAGCATTTCCATACCTCGATTGGAATATTATCAGGGCCAATTGCTTTTCCTTTCTTCATCTTCTTCAAAGCCTCCTCCACCTCTGATTCCTGAATCCTTCGATAATACATTATGTTTCTATACTCCACAAACTTAGCTAACTCTCCTAAAATGATATCATTTCCATTGCCTTCATTGAATAGTTGATGGAAGTATCTCTCCCACCTTTCCTTAATTTGCTCATCTCTTACTAGCACCTTATTATTTTCATTTTTCATGCATTTGACTTGGGTTAAATCCTTCGTCCTATGGGCTCTTGCTGCTAGCAATTTTATAAATATCTCGCTCCCCCTCCTTAAAGATTCTAATTTTTGGTAAAAATCTTCAAAAGCCCTATCCATTGCTTCACTTACAGTCTTTTTTGCCTCCTTTTTAGTAAGTTTATATTTCTCAATATTTTCATCACTTCTACAACTATATAGAGCCTTATAGTTAGCCCTCTTAACTTTGATTTTATCTTGTACACCTCATCCCACCACCAAGATTCTTTGTTAATGGGAGCATAACCTCTTGACTCTCCAAGTATCTCTTAGCCATTGTTCTCACTCTAGTTGCCATGTCATTCTATAAAGTGTCAGATTCTCCTTGTAAGTTCCAAATACTTTGCCGTAACAAATCTTTCTTAAAAATTTCTTCTTTTCCCTTCTTTAAATTCCTCCACTTAATTCTAGGTGATCTAGGTAGGTTCATTCGCCTAATGTGATGTTTAAGCCTCAAGTCCACCACCAAAAGCCTGTATTGTAAAGTTAAACTTTCTCTAGGTATGATTTTACAATCTCTAAACTCTTCTATCTCTCTTTCTAGTGTGAGGAGAAAGTCAATCTGTGACTTTGTTGAACTACTTTTAAAGGTAACTAAATGTTCTTCCCTCTTCTTGAAAAAAGTATTAATAATGCAAAGGTCGAATGCCATTCCAAACTCCAAGATTGATTTTCCTTCTTCATTTCTTCCCCCATAACCATATCCACCATGCACTACTTCATGATCATCATTATCTCTTCCCACATGTCCATTTAGATCACCTCCAATAAAAATTTGCTCACCTTGGGGGACACTACCTATCATCTCATCTAGATCCTCCCAAAGCTTAGCCTTAATGGACGGGGGAATTGCGTGAATGATGAGACCGGCTTAACCTAAAGTAAAGTCTCTTATGAACTTATCTAGAACTACTTGAGGCACATAGACACTAAAGATATTAATAGTTTCACGTCCTAAAATTAGTTTGAGGGACATAATCCTATCTCCTTTCCTAGTCACCTGCACTACATCGTCCTTCATCGACCCATCTACAATAATACCTAACCCCCATTTCTAGTCCTGTTTACTCCTGAGTGCCAAAGTTTAAATCCTGAATTATCTAATAGTTTAGCCTTTTCTCCTACCCATTTTGTCTCTTGTAAATACAAAATATTAATTCTTCTCCTAATTATTGTATCTACCACCTCCATTGATTTACCAGTAAGAGTTCCAATATTCCAAGTTCCTATTCTAATCCTATTCTCCATAACATTTTTCTTCTCCACTACCCTCCCCTTATTATGTGAGGACCCTTGCATATTTTTCACTTCACTCGGACCCCCTTGGAGATGTAGCGGCCCTTGCCCACTATTTGCCACACTCAGGCAATGCAACGTCTCGCTTATGGGGAATGCCCTAGCATTAGCGCAATAGCGTAGTGGAATCATCTCATAAGATTGAGACCTAACACAACCCTCCTCCTTTACCCGGGCTTGGGACCGGCTATGCTAAGAAAAACTCCACATAGGAGTTCTAAGGAAAAAAAACAAAAAACAATTAAAATAGAATCCTTCAAATAATACCCTTTTCTAGGTCAACCGAGTAATAAATAACCATAGATATGACTTTGAGATGGACTTCAAAATGCATACTACTTAGATATCTCAAGAATCTGAACAAAAAGAAATCAGACAAAATTCGAAGGTAGAAAGTTCCTATCATTGTTGTCCACCTTAAGAACAAAGACTAAATAAAAAAGGAAATGGATCATGGAATTCATCAAATAACTAACCAGTGGAAGTTGTATTGAATAACCCTGCCTGGATGACCTTGGCATCTATGCCCATTTTCTGTTTGGCACGCTCCAATATAACTTCTTCAATTGATCCCACGCTAACCAATACAAAGACCCTGACCTCCTTCTTCTGCCCAATGCGATGAGCTCGATCCTCTGCCTGTTGATCCATTTGTGGATTCCAATCACTGTCAAAAATTATCACCGTATCTGCACTCTGCAAATTCAAACCGAGTCCTCCAGCACGAGTGCTGAGAAGAAACATAAAATAAGGAGAATCTTTAATAATGGAGCATTAAACTTTCTTAATAAAGCCCCTCTTTCCTCGGTTTTTGTTGACCCGTCAAGTCTAAGGTATTTGAAATTATGAAGTTGCAGATAAATTTCAAGAATGTCCATGAGACGCGTCATTTGCGAGAAAAGGAGGACTCTATGCTCAGCTTTGTGTAGTTTGGGTAATAAGCGGTCAAGAAGTTCAAATTTACCAGATGCTCTAAATATCTCCTCCTTGTGCCACATATTATATTCACCCACAAATAGATATGGGTGGTTACAACACTTTCTGAGTTGCATGGACAGGTTTTGTAGACTCTTAGACTTCCCAGTTCCTGCAAATTCACATCATTAGCAAGGATTAGCTACTTTATGTTGTTTATTTGATTCTATGATCCAAAGTTTTATGTGAAAGATGGAATCACAGGTCCCAGTGGGCATTTGTAATAACATGAGCTCAAGGGAGGCATGGGTTGTATTTTCCAGTCCCATGCAAAGAGTAGAAAAAGGATATAGGGAAAAGAAAAGGAAAAGGAACAAAACCATCATAACTTAGCAAGTTCAATTTGTACTAAGAGTAAAATTCAGACAAGTAACAAAAATAACCAACATTGACAGGTAAACCAATATGGCATAGTCATTACCATTAGCCAGTCCCACTCTCCCCACGTCTGTGACTTGGTGATAATATACTTTTTGCCATGCTGACATATCACATTTCAGCATCACCTGTGTCTTCCCTGGAAGGTACTTCTCCACTTCATCTTTCTTCCTCCTTAATATGAATGGCCTTATAACCTGAGGACATGCTCAAAATATAAATAGTAATACACATAGGTGAGAAGAATGTTGAAAGGAAAACTAGCAACCAACACCTACATGGTGCAGCCGCCGAATGATCAAGAGTTCCTCTTCATCTGTTAAGCTGACATTGCACTTATCCGCAAAAGGGGCATTAAACCACTCCTCAAAATTATCAACTGAATTGAAAATATTTGGCAGCAGAAAATTAAGTAGGGCACCATAATTCCTGCAAGCTATTCTGAATGGGGGTACCGGTCAGTAGGAGTCTCCTCCTGATGCGGTAGCTGCATGAAGATAACAACAATCAATGAAACATTGTCCCTTTGGAAAACTATTTTCTTGCAAAATATATGCAATTTCAGAAGTACATAAGTGAGGAAAACCTGAGCAGGTTAAAATAACAAAAGACATGCAGTGAAAAAATCTAAACTTGTATTCTTCTAAGTGCAAAGGATGAAAATAGAATCAGATATTCATGGTTTTGCTAAACAAAGCTAGATAAGAATTAGTGAGCAGAAATACAAATTATACAAGAATATCGTGTAAAAGTGTTAGAAATAAACATAAGTTTGAAAGCAACAAAATAGGAAGGCATTCAATCTAACAATCATTACTGTTGCATGAAATAAAAAGGTTGTCCTTTTTTACTGTAACATACCCTGTTACAATAGTTTGTGCAAGAACACACTCATGATTTTTTAGTCGATGTCCTTCATCAATCTCTAACAATCAAGTAGTGCCAGTGAATTTTGCTTAGATATTTTTTGTCCCTGATAATAAGGTCATAATGGGTAATCAACACCTGGAACTTCCCATCTCTGAAGTACTCATCTTTAATTGCCTTCCTTTCATCTATCCGTCCATCATAAACAACAGCAACGACTCTGAGGACAAGGTTGGAAATTTTATCAGTTTTCATACACCCAGATTTGCATCTGTAGTTTAAAGGAAACGCAGATGGATACACAGGCACAAAGTGTGTTCTTGACAAACCTTGGAGCCCAGGTAGCAAATTCATGGATCCAATTTGGTAGTACAGCTTTTGGGGCTACAATCAAGTGGGGCCCAGTTACCCCTTTATTTTCCATGAGATAAGCAATCAAAGAAATTGTTTGAATCGTCTTTCCCAGCCCCATTTCATCTGCTAAAATTCCATTTAGATTGTTATTGAACAAAGACAGCATCCACTGAAGCCCTTCTAATTGGTATGATCTTAATTCTCCACCCTATGAAGCATGGCTGGTTGCTCAGTCACCTGCAGAGTTGAAGTTCAAATTAGATATTGTACTTAAATAAACAATAGTGTACATTAAAAACACCATAACCATTGCTAATTATTACCTTTTCTTCAATTGAATGCACAACTGAATTATAGTGCCTCTGACCTTCAAGTAAATCGCCTCCCTTTACATGACTATCAGATTCATTATCCATAATATCTTCATCTTCCTCAGGAAGTGATTGCCCAGGAGTTTCAGTCTTTATAGCAGACAAATCAGGTAAATCAGCATCTGAGCCTTCCAGTGGTTCAATGCCCTCATGTTCAGCATCTTTTTGACGTTGGACAGCAGCTCCCAAACGAACTAGAAGCTCATTAGTTTTCCCTAGAAGCATAGTCAAGCGTTCATTCTTGCTCTCCTCAACCATTTTCATATAAGCTTCTTGATCATCAGCTTTCAGAGCTTGAAATCTCAATTTCTCTGCCCGTGTAGCCCGTTGCCTTTGTTTTGTCTCATGCCAAGCCTGTGTAGAAAATTAAAATTGCATCAGATGCTAACAACACAACCCCAAATTCCTTTTCTAGTGATTTGATCAGCCAACGAAACCAATATTTTGATATTTCAGGTTGCCTTCGATGAAATTGCCACACCTGAAACTTGCATGAAAAATTACAAATCTAGAATTACTGGGAAACAGCACTAGCATGTCTAAGTTTCAACAAAACCCTTGACTGCTCTTTTGTTTTTTCTTTCTATTTCCCCCATCATCAAGGGATATGATAATTTCACGTTCTCTTAATTGTCATATCTTGTCCATCATTACTAAAAAGCAGCCTAAGTAAAAAGGAATTTAATAAATGCTTCTAATTTAAGAGAAATGATAAGTTAAACCTTGCCTAGTTCCCCCCCCCCCTCCACTCTCTCTCCCTGCATTCTGTGTGTGTGTTGTGTGATATGTGATGTTGACCAATAATGATGTGCCCTATCTGAGCCCAAGCTTTGCAGGCACACAAACTTTTGACCATTTATTGTAATCTTAAGTATATAAAAAGCCTAAGGCCAGTGCAAGATAACTTTTAGATTTTCCAAAATTACCCTTCACACAAGATACTACTTTTACAAAATTTAAGGATATATTTTTTCCAAATGGCGCAATTATGCCAGTTAGTTTATTATTTTCCCTAAATTCGATAATGTTAATCAAGCAATTATCAAACTACACGAGCATTTGATCAACCAAATCGTCCTCTCGGAAAGTTATTAATAACCTGTGAAGGTAAATTAATTAAATTTAATTTCTTAGAAGGAAATTGCGAGCATTGATGCCAGTTAATTAAATTTTACGCCCAGATTTGAAAAAACGGATGGTACGGCAAATTAATTTAATTTTATACCTTCGTAGAAAATTGGCGAAGAAAGAAAATGTTTTTGAAAAGAAAAGAACTAGAAATATGTTTTTGAACAAAAATTTTATCACCTTTAGAAAAAATGATTTGTGCTTTGTTAAATCTAAATCTTCTTTTTATGCTTGCTTATTATCCACCCACCCCACTTACTTCTTTTTGAGCACTCTTATGGACTGTCCCTCACTAATTACTACTCCCTCCATTTCAAAATAATTGTCGCTTTAGGCAATTTGTTTGTTCCAAAATATTTGTCGCGTTAGAAAATCAAGAAAGTATTAAATGATGTTTTTCCAACTTTTACCCTTAGTGCCAAATTAATGGAGGAAAGATTATATAGTTGGGATATTAACATAAAGGGTATTTTAGTCACTTTGAACTATTTTTGTGTAAAATTTATGCAATTTAACAGCTTTCTTAATCCGTGCACACCAACCAAATGCGACAATTATTTTGAAACGGAGGGAGTAGTTTTATATACGCCTAACTAAAACCAAGAAGAGAAACTATTGAGATATAGCACCCAAAATTTAATCAACTTTCCACTACTACTAGAAGATAGTTACTACTATGTCACTCATATTTCTGATCTAGTTCTTAGCAATATAAATGTGCAAGAAAGAACACAACATTGCAGTTGAAACAAAAAAGCATCGTGCCTGAACACCATCATTCCGTTGTTTCCGCCTTTTTTGAGCAGCCTGTACTTGTAATTGGAGTTCACGTGCAGCATTCAGCAAGTCTGCGAAGAATTTTCTTTTCCTAGTTTCTACACGGTTCCTTTCCTCTTCCTCTGATCTTGATAACCTCTGCAGTGAAAATACCTCACTATATTAGCAAGTATTTAGCAATTAAAACTAAATCTCAATTAAAAAATTCTAGTTGCATATGCCGCACGCAGTTGTATGGAAAAGTAATGAGTAAGTCCAGATCTTATATGTATATAAAATTTCAATTGCATACTGAACAGTTTGTCACAAATGGAAAAGACATGAGTAAGTCCAAGTCTTATCAATATATATCCAAATCTTAAGATATGTAATCAGATACCAAATTCCTAATTGCAGAACATTTTACTTGCTCAAGAGATTGTAACCACGGCCACCTTATCTTCAACTGTTCAAAACCAAAATAGCATACACAACTAACCAAATTCATCGAAAACCATCACCCCCTCCATTCCATTGGAAGTGTTGTGTTTTCCTTTTTGGTTGGTCCCAAAATTTTTGTCATTTCCAAATTTGGCAAAGAATCTTGTGTACAAATTTCCATCTTATGCCCTCCAAACTATTCTTTACCACTAATAAATATGCCCTACAATAGGCCCTACAGCTTGTATCATATATCCATGCTATCAATTTGCATGAATATAAATATGGACAATTTCAGCTAAAGTAATGTACATGGGCACATAGCTCATTCTGGACTTCAGGAGACATATTGGCCCCACATAGCTGATTTCTGTTCATTAGCCATAAAAAAAATTTAGACAAACTAAGGGTACAATAGGAAACACAAGCCACACCTGTTGTGCTCTTTACACTATTACTAAAAAGTGGGAAAATCAAAAAGTGACTACAATACGGGAAGGAGGGAGTATTTTGTTCCCATCACACCATACAACTTTGTACAGTGAACAAGTTAATTTTTGTTATGTGGAGAAGTTGAAAGAATACGAATCTAGCATGAGCAGATTGTAAACAACATGGCACCTCGGAATCACGTTTCTTTTTCAGGGGGTCCTCAGCATCAACAGCAAAGGCATCACCGATTCCATATAAAGGACGTCGCAGCCGCATCATGCCCCAATCGAATAATTGATTTTCAGGATTCGCACATTGCAGACGAAGCCAGTATTCCGCACTCACTTCAGATCTTACTTTGCTCTGCAACTCCGCTAACTGCAGGACAAAACGAAACCAATTCCATCAATATCCCTATCAGTCTACAATACCACAGGTGAGTTGATGTTACAAGGTAACAGCTGACGCCTCTAAGGAAGAAAAGGTGTGCAGCAGGGTGATCATCAAAGTAATGTTTGAAATTCTGACGGAATATTTAACTAACAACCAATTTGAGAGATAAATAATGGGTACTACATCATTCAAAAGTGAAAGGTGATATAAAAAAGTCCAACAGTTTCCTAAATTGTTAATTTACATTGATGCAAGAGTTTCTTAAGAAGCTAATATGCAATTATTCAACAGTTTCATTCTTTCTGATAAAAATCAGCACCTATTCAGACTACAATTAGTCTTATAAAAAATTTATTTGCACACTTTTGGATACTCTCAGTTCAGTAAACATTCTTTGTTAGGTTATAAGAAGTTAGCTAATTTATTTAAATTAAAACAGCTACTCATTCGTAATGCAGAAACACATTTGTGGACGATAAATTGACAGATAACCAAGTCGAATTGAGAAACTTTCCCGCCAAGAATTATTCCATTAAAGCAAGACAGTATGCTGACTTTTTGTCTGACTGGTTTTCTTTTCTTTTTTCCCAGACATATACTAAAACATACCCATACAAGCATGAATTAGCCTATGATGTAGATATATACCAAACATGAAAGTCAGTAAAAGTAAATTAATAGAAAATATCATCTCATAACCCAATTCTACCTTTAGTCCGTAGAGTTCAAGCAAGCACTTTGACTGCAAATCCTCACCTTTGCTTGCGGGGAGTTCTGGTACAACAAGAAAACAAGGCAATCTCTTAGATAGATTTGTACTTGTAGTCAACATCAAAAGTATAAATATTTACAGATTAGTTGATAATATATCCTTCACATAAATAATTAACCAAATTTCCAAATTTAAAAATAAAAAAAGAAACGAAAAACAACAACTACCACTACAAGCTGTTTCAGTTTCTAGGCGATCTGCTTCTTGCAATGTTTGATACAGATGCTCTGCAAGTTCTTTTTCCGGTTTGTTACTAATGCATTATTTTGTAGCTGAGAAGTGAGCGAATCATCTTTGCCTGTAAATAGCATTTCTACCTCATTTCCTCCATGCCCCCACTCTCCCAAAACTGCCCATACATTTTTGTTACTCTCCCTCCCATTCTCCTTACACCCCTCTACCCGGAAAAAAAAAAAAAAAACAAAAGGTTTTCCATAAACCAAATTCCCTCCTAGTCACATGGATGTTGAATTGACAGATAAAGACCATGCATCAAAATTATCAGAAAGGTAGGAGAAAAACTTAATGTGCTATTGATGTAAGATATCCTAAAAAGACTGTAGTTACCTTCAAGTTCAGTCAGGCGGTGCTGAATGTGGCTTTGGATACGATTTTCTTTTAATTCAGCCAATCCAGAACCTGATATGCAACTTTGTCGTTGCTTTAGTACTGCTACCTCAAAGTCTGCCATCAAATCCCCATAACTAGAAATTCCAGAACCATCCTGTTACCAAGTCATAAACTTTAATGTCTGAACATAAATGAAAGAACTCATACTACCACGTTTTTATCTTATCAAGTGAGGACCATAATTTGCTCCAAAATTTCTTATCGAAATTAAAAAATAAAAAAAAAAGACGCTCATTGCAAAAATGGCCGTGATAAACCTTTAAACAAAAGTCAAGTCGGTAAAAGCAAAACTGAAAGTCTTAAGTTATAAACTCAAGAAGATTCTCTCAATCTGTATTTGGCAGAACCATGAAAATCAATTAAGGAATTCCATTTCCCCGTACAACGAAAGGCAATTAAGATGCTCTTCTCTATGAAAAATCACTGAACCGTTTCATAACCCTAAAAAGTACTTAAAAAAAGATTCTGGAAGCTAGCTCAAGTTTCTTTTTAGTTTTAACTGTGTAGGCATAGCAATCCACAATTACAAGTACATAAGTAGGATACCCAAAAAAATAAATTTCTATGAGAAATTTCTCGGATACTAATAATTGCAATAAACAAGCTCATCAAGCACAATAGTTTAATTCCAACTACTCAAAATTTCACATTTTTTTCCAAAAAAAAAAAAATCTGATAAATTCATACTAAAATGCTAGTTACAAAAAACAAAAAAGTTACTCACTTTCACTGTGGACTTCTCCTTCTCCTTCTCCGCACCCGAGACACTAGATCCAACGACGCCGCCGCCGCCAACAACCACAGCAGAATCGTCGTCGTTTTGATTGTCGACTTCACGCCCAGCCTCCTCCTTCCTCCTCCACCTCCACACCATTATAATTATTCTCCTCCTCCTCCTCGGCAGCAGTATCAGCGGTGGTGCCGTCGTGATAAATTGAAGAAACAGCATTCAAAACATCTCGAGGAAGCGGAAGATTACGCGAGAGAAAATTAAGTGCACAAATTAAAGTCCGAGTTTTCTCTATCGAATTAACTTCCGCATCGTTCTGGCTAGGGTCACCGGCGGTGAGAGAAACGTCTCCTTCGCCTCCGCCGGTTCCTCCTCCTCCTCCGCCTTGCTGCGCTGTCGTTTCGACCTGAGCAGCCATGTATCTGGCGCGAAGAAGAGGAACGTTATATAGTAGTACTCCTATAATTATTTATTTTCTTGGTAGATTTTTTTTTTTAAATAAAAAATAATAATAATAATAAGATGCAAAAAATGGGGAGAGGGGTTTTACTTTTATATGAATCGGCTGTAAAAGAGCTCTCCTTATATTTGAGGCTTGGTTTATGACTCGTGACTCGTGACTCACTCTACGGTATTTAGCCAGGATTGGAGTAGGTGGTGAAATTACAGTATTGCCCTTATCAAATATTTTGACGGTTTTGTCCCTATCAAAATTCGTATAATTATTATAACAATGCTTATCCAGTAATATTTATGGAAACTTCTTATGTGGACGTGATATATAGGCAAAAATTATGTTTAGAAAAAGAAAAAAAAATATTTAGGAGAATATTTTGTTAATGTATACATTTTTTTTTGGTTTTTGAGACAAAAGATGTGGATCTATAAGGGGTGCAAGTATATTGTTAGTCAAATTCGTAATTGATTTTAAATTTAATTCGATTAATTTTGAATTTGGTTAGAAATTAGTTAACCGAATTCATGAATGTGATTAATGAATTCGAAAATGGTGAAGAAGTTTTTTAAAATTCGGTTAACCAATTACCGACTTCAATAATTAAAAATAAAATTTTATTAAAATATTTTGATATATAAATAGAACATCACTAAAAATATAAATATAGTTATTCGACTAAAATTATATTTATTGATAATTATAATTAGTTTTAATTTTTTAACTTAATTTGTATAATTGCTATATTCGTATACATTGATTCATATTTATATTATTAAATTAATATCCATAAAGCACATTAAAAAGTCTTCAGATACGTATTTTATTAATATTTACAAGTTACATAATATTATAGTATTATACGTAATTATATTGATTATTATTTAATTAAATTACATGATATATTTTTTTTACTTATTTTTTTGAATCGTTTTATCAATAAAAATTCACACAACATTTCAAATTATGTGATAAAAATAAAATAAAATTAAGAAATTTTGCTTAAAAAATAGGTTTTTGTATAAGAATTTAGCTCAATATTAAGGTTTAACTAACTTGAATTGAATTTGATTAATCGGATTCAAATTTGGTTAACAAATTTTGTATCGAGTTAAAAATTTAAAATCAAAATTAGTTGAAAGTTTAAAAAAAAAAAAATTCGAATTCTGACAAATTCTATTAATTGATTGATTAACCTGTGCACATCTCCGGATCCCATATATGGATCCCACATGTGGCGCACCCGTTCTCAAGAATATTGCATTATGCAGAATGATATATTTTTGTAACTTATAATTTATACCAAACTAAGTTCATGATTAATACTTGTGGCAAATTCAATTTATATTGAGGTTGAAATTTGTGAAATTATTAACCTCTTTCATTATCTTTCTTTCAATTTAAAGTGTCTATAAACAGTAGAATTAAATTGAAAGTTGTTATTAGCAGTACAAAAACATAGAATCATTTGTAAGAGACACAAACAAACCTATGTTAATTTTTTCATTTGACAATAAAGTTTTTTAAGTGTAGAATCAGTTATTAGGTTTACATTCATGGAAAATTTTGCAATGTGCAAGGGTCACACCTATGCCTATATGGCACAATTTTATTGGCCCTCCAATCCAACTTGCCCAATCAATTTTTAGATTTCTAAATGGTTGATTATGTTCCTGATAGATAAATGAGATTTCCTGTATTCTCTCAGAAGGAATAGGGGAACATGGGGTCTTCATTTATTCTATAGCCTTGTATATGAGACATGATTGAATTGTGTTTTCCTTTGTGATGCTTTTAGGGAGGGAAGAGAGCAAACTATGTAAACAACTTAATGTAACCCGTATTATATAATTGAAATATTAAGATTCACACTAAGGATCAAGTTTAAGTTTAGAAGAATCAATTCTGTTAGCTGTGTCAAAATCCAAGAAAATTATAGAGGTGTTATCCTTGGTTCGCAAGGTTCTTGCTTCACCCAACAAAGCATTAGCTACCTTTTCTGCTGAATTCTCTCCATCCGCTAAATTTCTCTCCCTTGTCTGTGCAGTTTAAAGATTCAAAATAAGATACTTTTTCTGGTAGCTACCAGATGAATTCAAAGAAAACTATAGATCAAATATGGTATCAATACCTGGTTTATAAGCTGGACTGCCTTCTTGGTGTTTATAACATCCCAAAAGCCATCACTGCATCCAAATCCATCAAACCATCATATTAAGGATCATAAACGGTAGAATTAGAAAAATCAAATGAGGTCATGATACCCCAAAATTTGTAATAACCTAGTCTATTAGTTGGCGCATATCGGTAGAGTTTTTACCAACTTAAATATCTGATTTGCAAGAAACCCATGAAGTAACATATCAATGAGCACACCCCAAAAGGAGAAAATGCTAATGCATCAGCAGATATCAAGACATTTACTACAGCCGTACAAAAGATCACCTAGCTAACACTGCGAAGCTCCTGCTTGATTGATGTATACACACAACTTCACTCATATAAGGTTCTGAACTGAAGCGAGCATCCTGCTGTTTAAGAAATTTGTCTCCAAGCATACGAGCAAGGTTAAGACCTGCTTGAGAGGAAGCAATAAGAGTCCGATGATAATTGACGTTCGGAAAACAAAACAAGTAGCAGGATAGTAGATACCACATAATCGTGTTTCCCCATCTCTCAAAGGTTCTCCAGCTGCTTGGATACTTACTTGGCGTTGTCTTTCAGAATAACTAGTTACTCTGTGGTCTTCCGTCATCTTCACCTGCTTTCCATCAATACTGCCACATTAAAGAAGATTATCTCAGTTGCATAGACATGTCAGAAATATTTAGAAAACTTCAAAATTTAAAACCATGAAAAACTTAATTTATTATATTACAAAAAGATTGTCAGATAGGGATCAAGCACAACAGCCATGGAACTGGAACTAAATTATTTGTTGTTGGCTGATTATTATATTTACTAATACCAAATTATAGGCCTTCTTCACCTCTTGCTTATCAAAGACCAAAATGTCATAGCCAGTAAGGTGAAGTGAAGAGCAAAATAACAAAATACGTGTTAAAGGTACAAGGATGAGGTTTCATAGCTGAAACATGGACGGTCAATGCATCATGATATGGAAGGCAGTGTAAACAGGCCTACAGACCATCATCGTGACAAAAATATGAAAATTCCATGAAAACTAGGAAGCAACCAAAAGTATAACGCAGCTTATGTACAAAAGAAATTGGAGAAAAAGAAATAAGGTCAACAAAATTGTATGACCATGGTAAGAACTGAAAAGTTGCACTAGATACTCAAACTCGAAGCTATTCAAAAAAGTCAACATTTGGTCAGACAAATCAAACTTTAAAAAAAAAAAAAACAAAACAAAACTTTGATAAGTAATGATGCAGTAAATTTGTTGAGTTGATCTAATAAAATTATTTAAATTAGACGACAAAGCGTTAATCTGATAAAAAATTTCTGCAGTCAGTGAATGCATTACCAATGACAGAAGCACATACTTTATAAAACAAGCTGAGTCTCCCACATTTGCACATTGCGCAAAGAAATTTTCATTACCATCAGCCCAAACCAAAAGCACTGTTGCAGTACAACCCTGAAAAAGTTAACCATGACACATCAGACATGGTATAGCAAAAACATCAGCAGAGTATATGACTGAAGTCTTACTTCAGTTTCTGTCTCAAAGGCATGCATTATTTACTGTTTTCAACTTTATTTTGAAATAGTCAAATAAATATATTTCTTGATAAGTGTTTCTTGAGAATTAAAACTTCAATGCACCTCGAAATGTCCATTATTCATTGTTTACTGGAATTTTTCATGTTATTGGGACGCATCAAATTCTATGTACTTATCAATGCTACTATTAACTTGCAGCAGAAACATTCACAGTTAAACCAAACAGATGACAATTGGATAAATCTATTTAAAATTATCCACTCGCAATGAGTACATCAGCAAAGCATTGTGTAAGCAGAAGTATTTTCTTGTTCCTCTCTCACACAGAAGAGACAGACTTATATTAACAAAACTTATGGAAAATATGATTATTTGCCCATAAACAAACATCACAGAAAATCAATAAAAGTATGGCAACAAAATAAGATCAACATCTGGAAATGCCAAACAAATATGAGAAGAAAATAGAGGGACAGAACCACAGGTTGATGCAGAAGCATACACTCATACAAGCAACAAAAAGGTAAAACACATATATATCAAGTAGAAACCTCATAATAGTGATTTATATATGCTTCTGTCTGAGAAAATGCTTCTCTAAGAACATCCGAAGCATCACACAGCGATAACACTTTCTCTCTTCTGAATGAATCTGATAGTATGCTCGCAACCATTTCAGGCATTACTCTAGAAGGAAAACACAGCTTAAGTAAATACCATGGCACCATCGTGGTTCTACAATTCTATCTTGTGTTTCACAATGAAGTTAATCAAGGATAGGAAATGGAATACTAACTGGCTAACAGATTTAGCAGCACTTGCTCCACCATGTCCATCACATATACCGAACAACCCAAACTGCAGGACAAAAAATTGAAAAAAAAATAAAAATTATAGCCCTAGTTTGGTAACTGCATACCACTTTAGAATACAACTATAAAAACCTGTTCAGTCCCAGGAAGAGGCCAAGAGTAATAACAGACATCTTCCATTGGCAACTTTTTTGCACCTCGGCGCAATGACATGGGGTCTGATACTGCTTTCCACTCAACACCAACTCCAAATGGGATCTTGCATTCAGTTTCAGATGTAATCCGGACCTGTAACAAAAGTCCAATTAAGAAATGGAATTGGGAAATCAACTGAACGGAACTAAAGTGGTACACAGTATAAATATAGTTTCAGTGATTGTAACAGCAGTAAGATTTAAACCTTTATACCAACCCTACATTCTGATCCTGATTCCAGGGTAGCCTCATAATTAAAGTCATCCGTTAAGCATTTCATGAGTTTAGCATTTCAAATGATAGTAACGAACTAATTACCAAGAATGTGGCACACAAGAAACCAAGAGGAAAGACATGTCATGATCAAACCTATTTATTTCAAAAGGAAGATGATATTTGAGAACCTCCTTTCTGCATGATATATGACAAACACCGAAGGACAAAATAAAGTTGTCTAAAGATGGATCTGTAATAGGTCTCAGTTGTATTTTAATTTCACAAAATCTGAACTGTCTACCCAATGGCAAAGAAGCCTGTTCATCTGGTCATTGGATTTGTACTAGATCAGCCATGTAATCAAGGTTTCCTCTTGGCTTTCCTCAACAACCTCAACTTGAATCATGAATTTAAGTAAAATTCCTTTTACTTGCACTTCTATATGTATCTGTACTTCACCAATTATTCCTATCTTGTGTCTAAAATCCCTCGAGATTTCAAGAAAAGAAACACCAGCAAGAAATATGAAGATACAGTACCAAACACAAACTTAAACAAAAAGTCTTATATAAGTACAGCTTCGGATAAAACTGGAGAGTAACCTATCAAAAGTTTGTTATTAATCCCTTTCTGTACATAAAGGGAGAGCCATCTTCTGTCCCGTTTGTCTGAGAGTATCTTTTCTTTATTCTAAATTTTTCTTTCTATGCATAAAGAGAGAGTCCATCTTGGTTTGCATGTCTCTCCCTTTGTTTGATGGTCTCTTTTGTTTATTTTAATTTTCTTTAAAAAACAGTATCACCACTCATTTGTTCTTAAATTTGTTTACTTAAGAAAATTTAAAATATAGTTATAACTTCAAGTAATATAGACAACTAATCAAATTACCCATCTAATAGTTTTTAGTTTAACCAAGATATATTCTTATTACAACATAAGTCATATAAAGTTAATTTCTTAAAATAAAATAAAATAAAATAAAATAAAATAAATTTTCAAGAATAAATTTAATAGCTTGGATTCTCTTGCACACAGATCTGGTGTGCCTTTAACCGCTAGTTAAGATAAAGAGTGACATCCAAGCAAGAAAATTGGCAGTAAAGATACCAAGAATGAATGAAGGGCTCTTAAAACAGGTAATGAATGCAGCAGGAAGTAGTGCACAGATTTTATACCTAACCTCTTTTGCTATGAGATTAATGAATCAAAACACCCGAATTGAATTATATAATTGACAAATTTCAGTACTATTTTCAAAGGCAGCATACAAATTAAAGATAACTTAATTGATGAATTGGAAAACATATGCAAAACTTCAATTGCCATCATACAGATGATTTAGATTCTAATCTCAACCCAAGGAAATCTTTAATTCCTTATAAGCTGCAAGTGCAATCAAGAATTAAATTGCTGCACAAAATGCTGAAACTCTCTACTTTCTATTGCATTTTCTTTCCCTTTTTTTCCTCCTATGTGAGAAAATATACTGAACATACAATAGGTAGCAATGAATTAGATAATCTCAGATTGGAAACTTCAACTAAGCCTTCTTACTTACAGAAATCTCTGATGTTGTGCCAAGAGTTAATGTGTCTCCACTTGCAAGCTCAACTGAATCACCCCACTGCCTGCTTCCAGAACTATGACAATTGACAGGTCGAGAATTTAAGAGCGTTCCATTTAAGCTGCCCATGTCAACTAGTTCCCACTTCGACTTCTGAAATACAATGCAATCAGTATCCTAAAGTATATAGCATGTTTTCGCATCTCCAAATTTGATGTTGCGGATATTTTAAGAACTTTACATTGGGATTCCAGTTTATCATGGCATGCTTGCCAGAAACCTCTGAATCCTTGACCAATAAATCACTGGGTGAAACTCTTCCAAGAGTCAGAGGGAGCTTAGATGTATTTGTTGACTTCACGGAATAACAAGTCCCACGAGAAGGCCCAGAGATAATCTCCAACATGAGGATGCTTCCTGCACTTCTAACAGACAAATATGATGATATGTTTTTACATATTTTACCAGAAAAAAGACAACAAGCACGCAACGCACTTTATACAATGGACAGAAGAAAATTACTTTGATCCGCTTTATGTTTCGGAACAAACTCTCTTGATCCATCACTGTCTATGCCAAATCCTGAGCTATACTTTAAATCATCTTTTCTAGCATATTTCTGCACTTCTACAAGCTGGTTTGTCACAAGTGGGCGCTTCAGTGTCTGACCGACTAAAGCATCTTCTGAAGTATCAGGAATGTCAAGAACAAAACTATCACCTAAAGAAGTGAAGAACAAATTATAAATTCCACTGCAAACAAATGAAACAACATGCATCTGTAAAAACATTGTTGTAGGTGAACAGGCAAGAGCTGTATACTATGAGCTAGTTGGGGAGATGTAGAAGAAGGCCTTTGGTTATGTGCTGATCCCCGAGCCCAGGGTGAGGTCAAGCCCTCCAATGTTTGCTGGTTTGTCTCCCGTGGAGCATAATTTCTATCAAAAGCATTGCTCTGACCATAAACAACATTTAGATCCTCTGACACAAGAGGCCTCTCAAGGTCATCAGCCTGCAATGGAAGAATTTACCAATTGTAAGTAGCATGCATTAAACAGGTAGAGCGAATCAAGCAGGTTGACGGCTCAGAGAGAAACAAAAACATGATTGAAAAGAAAATATGCATAAAAGCACCATATTTTTCAACAGTTATTTATAATGATCAAGCAAAGTTGAAGAATCTCCTTGCTTGTTTTCAGGCTCAAATTTCACATCTTGAAAAACATCTATCATGCATCTCACTGAAGTTCATTTGCACAAGACTAAAGCAAGGAGAAACTTCAAAATATCCATCATGCTGGATTTGTACTTGGAAGGCAGATCAAAAACTAAAACTTTCAGACTGGCTTTAATATTGTCTCCTAATACAAACAAAGTAAAGTAAGACTTATAGAGTGCTAAAATGATTTAGGAAAACAGTTCTACTCTGGACAAACTTTCGAATTTCTGAGAACTCCTTATGCTTAGAATTTCCACCAAATTCATCAATTAGATTAGTTTTCATTTATTCCCATTCACACAATATCTTATTGAAAGAACTCTTTCCATGGTTACCCTGTAGAAAATTAACAGCTCCAGACCGATTAATAGAATCTTATTTGTGAGTCCAACTTTATAAGATATGGTTTCAATTTCTTTTAAGAACAAGCAGTATCCACTTTGGGTATACTTAAATGGACCCATGGGTACTATTAGTGTTGTGAATTATGGAACAAAGGTGAATGCTGGAAATTGGGTTTCTTCAATCAGCCACCGGTTTACGAGGTAGTAAAATGGAAAGAGGCTGAAACGTCTTTCAGGACAGTATTGATCGTGTTACATTCTTCAATTAACTTATTATCAAGAATGTTCAACAACTACATGATCAGATAGGCAAAAACTCTATCTTCATTTCTTCTTAAAGCATTGTATTTTGAATTCCATAACCAAATCTAATTGAGAAATAGTTTTTCTAGTACTACAACAATGCAGTAATAACCTGTGCTTCACAAATTTACCATTTCATTTTTAATCCTTCCCATGCTAAGAAGAGCTTAAAGAGCATATGTTGCACAAAACCCATACAAGCACATTACAGAACCCATAGAAGCACATTAAAGACGGAAAGTACTGTATAATACAGTGTCCAACTTCAATGCCAATTTATATTTAGCCTTCCACAAGAAACAATGGAAGTACAAGCCTAAAAACGCTAAATTTATCACCTAATTTGAAATTAATACCACTCCACTAGATAGAATCTTGGTTAAAGAATATAATTGTTTGTGGATACCATTTGCAGATTTCACATTGAGACGCAGCATTTCACTTTCTATTGTATGACTACTTTGCATGTGAAATTCTTAGTCAAATAAAGCACCTGTCTTTCTTAATTAATAACTAAAAAAATAGATATTCCAAGCTCAAATTAGTATGTAAAAATAGAATCTTTACCCACATAGACCAATATTAGCACATAAATAGTCACTAGAACAACAAAATAATAGACAAAGCCATTACAAGTTCAACACTTCTTGGACAAAGTACTTCTTCAAACAACACAATGTTTCGTTTTTACCTAGCCACCCCAAATCATGATCAAATTACTCAAACTTCTCCACGATCAATCAAAAGATCCTTATACCTTTAAGCTACCACCACCCGGAAAAAAGGTCTAAAATCCCTATGCAAACACAAGACAATATAAATATCAACCACCTATCAATCAATAACAAAATCTCAAATCACCCCACAAAAACCTCTAAACAAAAAATGCACCAGAACCCATTTTTATTCGCAATTAATAAAATATCCCACACATCAACAAAATCCCATTTCTCTTCACAATTAATCAAAACATCCCAGATAATTATAAACCCAATTTCCAATAACATCATAAAAGAATTTCCCATCCTCAAAAAAAATCGAAACCCAAATCTAATAATCTGACCAATAAAACAAATAAAGGAGAAATGAACCTTTATGGTGCGAGTTCGAGAGGTTGAAGTGGAGATGAAGCGACGCCATGGCTTGAACTTGTAGGCGAGGATGAAGAGGATGAGCAAGAGGAGGAACATAACAACTACAAGGACAATGACAATAATACCCTCAACGGAAATTCCTAAAATAGAGTTGCTGCTGCTGCCGGTGATGGTGGTGATAGGGGTAAAATTGTCATTAGAAGAAGAGGAAGAATCATGAAGGAGATTAATCGCCTTGGCCATCGGCGGTGGTCTGAGAGACGATGAGAGAGAGGAGAGGAGAGAGAAAACTCAATCGGTCCTCCTACCATTTTGCATTATAAATATTATATTTTTTAATGATTTATTAAAAAATTCATTAAGAAAATAAAAATAAATAAGGATTAATTACACTTTATACCCCTACGCTACAATATAATACCTCAATCTTTTGTTTTCTAAGTAGTTCAATAACCTATAATAATGCCCTTTTCACAAGTAAAAGAGTAATTAGCTCTATAGATTGCAACCATTAGCACTTTTAGTATGACCTTTCAAGGTGTGGTGTACTTTTTATTTATTTATTTAAATTTAATATATATCTATCTCTCAATTAAAAATATAAATAAATAGTATTAATTTATAGAGAAAAATATATTTATAATAAAGTTGCTAATCTAGATGTGGTAATTTATGTAATTCAAATTATAAAAGATTCTTTTTATTTTTTTTTACCATAAAAGGACGACTAAATTTTATTTGAAGTCAAGTTATTCCACTATTTCCAACAAAAAAAAATAAAAAATAAAATTTTATGGGATAAATTGCTAAAGGTTAATAGTTTAGGAGTGCGAACTATAATTTATTAAATAAAAAGGATATATAATATTGACTTTGCAACATCAACAATTGGCTTTGCGAGAAGGCCGCTTTGAAATAGTCGCATTCATATTTATTTTTAACACTTTTTTTTCATTGATTTTCCCATCTAAATGAAATAATTATAATCAAATTTTACACACACACACATATATATATATATATATGCTTTGTTTCCTTAAAAGTATTTTAGTTTTATACTCGAGAGATAGAATCAAATTTAGAAATCAACGAATATGGAAATTTTACAGTTTTTTTTAGTGAACCATTTTCTTATACTTTAAGTGTGTATAGTACAATATCATGTGTTTAAAAAATTTGTACTATACAAATTTTTAAAATCAAGAAAATAGTTTCCTAAAAGGGACTGTAAAATTCCCTTATCACATATTATTTATTGTATTTAGTGCGGTTTATATTAATCCCACTATTATTAATTACTTGTAAACTTATAAAAAAAATCCTAATTAATGGTATTAGAAGCTTCTAGCCCATGTATTTTAGGAAAATTGTAGACAAATGTGTACCATTTTCTTTAGTTATTTTCACTACTAAATTTATGTTTTGTGCCAACTCTGGTGGAAGCTAATGTAAATATTTAGTAAAAATTTTACGGTCCATTTTTTGGAATCATTCTCTTGTATTTTAAATATTTATATAATACAATATTATGTGTTTTAAATATTTATACTGTACAAACGTTTAAAGTTAAAGAAATGATTTCTTTAAAAAAGTGTAAAATCCCTATTAATTTGTTGACCTATTAAAAAAAACCTTTATCAAACAAAGACAATAAATACTAAATTATCACATGATGAACGTGTGAACGAAGGCGAACCCACCAGATCCATAATCTTCTGGAATCTGGATCCTTGCTGCATTTAAAAATTGTCCAGTCAGCAGCCCAATTTCAAGAACTTGCCGCATTAGATTTGGATTGGGCCAAGCTTCTTGCTGCTGTATAATGTAAGTGTATTTCTTTTAGTTCACTTAAATGTGGGCTTGTGGCAAAACAACAAGCCGTGTTGCTAAGGCTCCATCTCACTTCACGGATTTTGTACAAGAAAAATGCACAATAGTACCCATTGTTAGGACCGTCAATTGAGTTTTGTGAGTCAGACTTTGTAAAGGCCAAACTCAATTTATAAATTTATTTAGGTTTCGAACTTTAATCGGGCCAGTCTAAACTCACAAATGTGAAGCTCATATTTGGCTCCAAAATTACTTGGGTTTTGAGCATTAATCGGGTTGGCCCAATCTCACATTATTCAATAAATTTTTCTATAATTTATTTGTTAAAATTTTATTTTATTAAACTCGATTAACATAATATGGAATAGTATGTATTACTTATGTCAATAAACAATTATTAACTATATCATTGATCACTACATTTCAACTAAATTGACTACTGATATTGGATTATTATTTTTAGTCACCTGAGTTTAGTTAAGTTAAGTAGAATACTATAATCATTAATTATTATTCATATAAAATTAAGTAGTACTATTTAATTTAGGATAAAATCATGATATATATATATATATATATATATTCGAGCTTGGTTTTAATCAGACCGAATCTAATAAAATCCAATCTCGACGCACAATTTAATCGAGTTTAATATTTAACTCCAAATCAACCTAACTCTCTTTAATGTAAAGTTCGACTCTCCATTTGTCAAGCCGACACGGCTCTATTGGAGTCCTACCTATTGTATAATGGAAGTTAATAACATCATTTTCTTTGGAGGAAAAATTATTATAATTCAATTTAAATATGTATGAGTAAGCACAAACTTTTTATAAATCTGTTACTTGCTATAAATTGTGGTAAAAGTTTAAAGTGTAGTAAAACAAGAAATAATTCGAGAGAATTTTAAAGGACTTCAAATAAACCAAATGAACTTTATGTTTGCTCAACTCTACTTTTACCGTTTTACCTTCTATCATTTCTCTTTTCTTTTCCTTGATAATTTCTCTTTTGATTTTATTATTTTCCTTATATTTTTTTTGCTGTCAACCTCAAGCTTGAATATTGTGTAGAGATAAATATTATGTATAACGTATAAATATTCCTTAAATATAAAAATAAATGGGATTTATTTAATTTGTGATTCATATAATTTGACATTTATATAAAGTCAACCAAGGGACTACAAAG
The DNA here is from genome assembly GCA_025175665.1 of Cinchona pubescens. NCBI lineage: Eukaryota > Viridiplantae > Streptophyta > Magnoliopsida > Gentianales > Rubiaceae > Cinchona > Cinchona pubescens. The sequence goes on from JANKKI010000394.1 coordinate 1,214,065, forward strand.
AGAGAAGTACAATATCCCAAATTTTTAAGCCAGAAGAATTAAAGCTGCGATTAATGGTAATTTGGGATATTGTATTTAATCGCTGCTTTAATTTGGGTTATTGAACCAATTTCTTTTTCCCCATTCTTTAGATTAGACTAAAAAATAATCATTAATTAACATTAGAAATTCAAACTTATTTAAATTATTATAGTTGAAATGTAGTATCAAACACAAAAAAAAATAATAATAAAATAAGCAAGTACCGATTTCGATGAGTGTTAAAAAAAAAAAAAACCCTTCTATCAATTGGCCTTCATCACAGTCTTGCTTGATTTTAGAGAGATATGAAAACCTAACGAATATTTTTATATGTCATGTAACCGACCATGATATTTATAGCATAATATAATATTTGCGATTATTCTCTTTGTCCATTGCTTTCACAAAGTAGTACGGATATTCTTGAACATTATGAATTGACCCAAAAAAAAAAACCAAAAAAAAAAAAATTGTACTCCTAGGTATCAAATAGCTTCTAGAAATCATACAGATCACTGTGATTGTCGTCCTTTTTTTCCTTCAATTTTCTTCATTCAAAGATAGAGCTAGCTAGTCAAATGACATTAAATTTGTCGACGCTAATGAGGCTTTGGTCTAATGAATAAAGAGTTCGCAATGAAATTAAGTACTTCGAAAGATTAATCTAAGATAAAATATTAAAGATTTGTATTAATGACGAGATCGAGATATAAAATTTTGTACAGTATAAATTAAATCAAGAATTTTGAGGATTGAAACTCTAATTAATGATAAAAGTGACTGAAGTTAAAGCCTCAAAGTTGTGTTGGCATCCATGGATTTCAGGAAGAATTTAAAATTTATTTATTTGTTAAAGTGATTTAGAAAGATTAGAGTTAAAATGAATGAATTTCAAATCTATTAAAATTAAAACGTATGAAATAAAGAATTTCAAATAATTTTTAAATTTGAGTGAATTTAAAATTTATTCATTTTGTTATTAAAAATCACCCCAACAAGAAGTAAATAAATTTCAATTTTTTTTTCAAATCCATCCATCCAAACACAAATCCGAAAGATTATAATTAGCTTTTACGTACGTCTTCAGCCTGTAAAGCTAACCTTGGATGTTCTTGGACAACTTGATGCATTAAAAGCGTTTTCATGGGCTCGATGAAACACAACTTTTTAATATTGCAATTTGCAATAAAATGCTAACAAGACAGGTTTTTTAGGTTTATTACCCTATTCCTCTTAAAGGAAAATGAAATTGCTAATAATGGAAAGGGAAAGACGGCACTAACATGCATGGTGGTAAAAAAGGGAGGGTGTTTCATATTGGTTTACATTCTTATATCAGCATGAATTGGATTCTTTTGTATAATATAAAATAAAATTTCTCTCATAAACAATGATTATATAAAAAATATCAAAGGTCCAACTTTAACATTTGCTCGAGAACAAAAGGAGATGACGTATTATTCGTTAAATATTCCTTAATTGGATTGCTTTTATACTAAAATATTCAAGTAAGTATAGATGGATCCTGATGCAAGATTGATACCCTTCTTGAGTGGGTATTTAGTTTAACTTAATTACATGAAGAAAAGATGACGAAATAGTTTTTCAGATCAAGACAGACAATAACGCATATTTTAGAGATTTATGATAGATATTATATCGTCCCAAAAAAATTTAGGACGAAATTAATGAATGCTTTTTGCTCTAAGTGGGCTGACTTTGGTGATGCTGTCGAAATAGCTTTTTGTACTAGGAAAAAAGGAGCGAAAAGCATGGTCGTTTACGATCACCAAAGGTTATTAAGACTATTAATTAGGGATTAATACTACTTGGAAGCTTTAATTTTAGGACCACATTACTTGTTATAGCTTCAACATTTGAAATGCAAATACATGAGGTAGGTCTTCAGATCATCAAGCACTTTCACTATCTTTTTCTGGTAAGCACCTTTCACTCTCATAAACCCTTTTTGCAATTATAAATAGCTATTTTAATCTCATGTTTGTACAATTAGCTAAGCTAGCTTAATCAATCAATTAGTAAACTTAATATATATTAGCTGTTTTTCATATAGGTAGAGTTAATTAACTACTATTTTGATCCATAACTAACAGCTAATTATGTACTTATTCATTCTGAAAGTAATTTTCAATTCAATTATCTGTGATCACTTTCGTTCTGTTTCATTTCACAAGCACGTTTAATTATGCCTTATCTGTTGAAAAGTTTTTAGCAAGTTGGAATGAATGCTCTCACTGTTTCTACGAAAATTTTTTACCTCATCTATTGCATCTTTTTTTTTTTTTTCATTTAAGAAACTAACATTTTTTTAAACAAAATATTAGGGAACCAATATTTTTTTAGCATACTTTTCCAAATTATCAATCCACAAAAAAAGTTACCTGTCTGATTTTCCCTACAAGTTAAATTGTTATAATAATTTTTTAGTGGATCAGCACCACGGGATGTGGATATCATAAAATCAATACACTTAATTAATTTCTTTAATTTGTAGTAGCACTTTCTTTTCTTTTCTTTTCTTTTTTCTTTTAAAAAAAATTGCATGTTGTAGCATTCTATTTCATCATCTTCAACAAAATACAACGAGATATTTTGGGTTGTTGCGCAAACACGGTTTATTGTGTGCAAGAAAAGTTGAAGGCAATAGATATCCACTAGCAATAACACCATATATAGTGACGCAAAGTTGTATCTAACTTAGCAGCATATAACCCTGATTTTCTTGAGAGCCCCTGATTTTCTTGAGAGTGACAATGCTGATGGTAGTTGGAAAAACTCTATAGAGATCATAAAAAAAAAATTAAAAAAAATCCCAATAGCTACTAAATAATTAATTTTAAATGTTTGGAAAGTATGATAGAGTATATTATTCTATTTTGTTAGTCACACTGCTAATATTAGTTATGTCAGCTTCATGCATTGCAATCATGGATAGTCTTCCAACGAGCCATAATGGCTTTCCTTATCACCACCTAGGGTTTGAATTTTCTGTGCACGAGCTCAACCCAACTACACTAATATGATACAATTAGTTTGTGGGCTATTGAGTATTGTTAATGCATTTATTTGTCAAAAACTCGAATAATAGTGATAGACAATTTGTACCGGACATGAATCTCTTATTACACGTATAGTGTTACAATTTTAGCTTTTGAGATATTTTAAATATTTGATATATGCGTTAATATTTTTTTGTCAAAAACACAAACAATAGTGGTAGACAATTTTCATTGATTTTGGACTACACCTAAATTATTACATACAGTGTTACATTCACATATATCAATCGATCTAAAAAATATATGGATGTCGTGTTTCATTCAATGTCTAACATTAATGAAGGACACATGTTACATAATAAATAGTGTAATATAAAGTGTAACACTAAAAGCACATGTGCGTGTGCCAGATGAACCAAATTAATTTGCTTTCACCATCATAATTTTTTTTTTATAGCTCCATCGTTCTAATTAGGGTAATATCATTCATAAAATTTCTGGAATTGGAAACTGCTAAGCTGCTGGTTATGTGGCGATGGAATTGCCTTTTGATAATTTGATGAATAATAAGCCTTTGAGCACTTTAAACATCTAGGGTAGGTAATATGTTGTCTAGTAGTATAATTCACATGGCTTAGGATGAAAGTAGGGTGGCCGAGGAGCTTCTTCATAAAAGTTATGATGTATTGGTGAGTTTTGAAAGAGGAAAAGTTGGAAGATCGATTTCATATGTTAACACCTAGCCGACAAACTAAAAAGTTTTGTTTTAGTGGAGGATGATTTCATTATTTGCTTTAATATTAAAGGGGTTCTGTGTTCTTGTATGCAAAAGACCTTTCTATAAATTACATTGTATATGTGTCCGTACATATTAATTATTGCATTTTCGAAACTAATTTTACGGGGTGAAATAGAATCCCCATTCTTACAAGGACAAATTTACTAAGAAGAAATACACTAAAAAAATAAAGATTCTTATCATTGATTAAAACCTTTTTTTAAATGAAAAAGGCATGCAAGAAGTATTTTAAATAGGGAAATAATTTACAAATCACAAATTTATAACTAATTGTCAAAGTTGTTCATGTGGCAAAATTATATGCAATCACCAATAATCTCATGATTTTAGATATTTAATCGAATTTAGTGACACATCAGTTATATTGTCACTTTATTACTTTGTATAAGTGTATTATTTTAAATAATAGTAGAAAGAAGTGAGAATGAAATTCCTCAGATATTGTAAATAAGAATGGTAAGTTATAGCTGTACCGAGGCACAAGCAAAAGGTGTGGTAGAATTAATTCAGGAGTGGATAAGGTATCTCTCTAAGCCTAAATCATAAAATCACAACTTGCTAGAGTTTTCTATTTTTTAAAGAAGTTAGTTGCAGTGGAAAACCTTTGGGGTCTAATACTAATTTATGAATATGACATTTAAGATTGTATATGTCAAAGACCAACAAATGAATTTCTTAATTTCTAATATAGAATAGGGGTTGACGGTCACTTTCTAGAGGAATAATCCATGTCTTTTATTTCCCTAAACCAATGACATACATACCTAACAAAAGTTTGGAAGACACTTTTGACATAATTTGGATTTTTTTCCAGAAGGGTGTTGTGTAGCATAATTTTATCAATTTATCTATTTTTCTTCTCCTAGTTTTCAATCGTAAAAGCTGACGGGGAACGAGAATTGGAAAGTAAATAGTTTACAATAACACAGGTATAAAATATTTATTCCGTGGAGCTTAAGTTTATTTGTTAGATAGTCCAGGGGCTTCTTTGTAATTCTCGTAACTTTATTATTTAGGGTATAGTTGTAATTTGACAAGCCTCAATGAAGAAGGTTCATATTGTTGTTTCGAACACCTTATTTATGAATTAAAATTAAATGCGAAACAAGTTGTCCTAGCTCCTCTATTTGGATAATTATTTTTTTATTATTTTTTAAATAATATTTTGTAATAATTCTTGAAATATTTTTTTTTAAACCTTTTACCTCACATATATAATCACATCATGAAAAGTTGCTACAAAATTATTTTAAATATTATTGTGAATAATATCCTAATTTTTATACTTTGATAGTAGTAATAAGTTTTTTAGGATAGAATTAGGGTGTTAGAATTAAGAAAACCCTTTAAATTGCATATACTACAATACTACTCCCTTCATTTTCAAATAACTATTGCAATTGGTTGGTGCACAAAAATTAAGGAAGCAACTAAATGGTATCAATTTTACAAAAAAAAATAAAATTAAAGTGAGTAAATTACTCTTTTACTGTAATATCTCAACTGCATAATCATTCTTTCATTAGTATGATACTAAGGATAAAAGTTAGAAAAATATCAATTAATAATTCTTTAATTTTTTAAAGTGACAAATAATTTGACACAGATAATTTGTTTAAAACGACAGTTATTTTGAAATTAAATGGATAGAGTATATTATAAAATGAAGATGGTTACTGGTAATATTGAAATTAATGTTCATTAGCTTTGGAAATTTCAAAATATGTGGGCAGTGGGCTCCAATGTTTCCTCTCTCCCCTTAATTCGTGGTGTCATCAAACACGGATTTTGACTCTGAATGCTATATGAATCATCCATTTAAAATATGGTTGTTTGATTAATTTTCCTTTCAAACTAAGTCAGAATGAGAGAGAAGAAGTCACTGTCCAGAAATTTGCAAGAATCAATTATTTTGTTCCTGGCAATTTGTTGGTTTCATTTGGAAGAATAAGTAACAAGAACAGCAGACTTGGTCCCTCACTCTCAAATCAATTGTAATTTTTTTTAGGTAATAACTACATAAAAATATAAAATGTTTTCCATGAAAGTTAATTAATTATACTTTTCAAAATGATTGATGCGACAAAATCTAAATCATCGGATAAATTCACGATCGTTAATTCTCCCAAAGAATTATAGTGATTATAACCAATCTTAGAAAACCAGGGCTGGCCCCTCAATAGTAGGGATATAAAAAGAGTAAATCTTTTAGTGTACAAAAATTTTTATATCATTGATTTAAATGTATGTCATATGTATAACTTTTAAATTTTAAACAATGTAAATATATTATACATCTAAACTCAATAATATAAAATTTTGTGTACACCGGCCGTGTATAAAAGATTTACTCATATACAAATAAGGACAAAACTCATCAATTTTCTATAAGATTGAGGTAGTCTGTTGCACTATGCTGGTTGCCTGGCTCTTAAATTTTTATGTTTTACTATAATATTATAAGATAGGAAAATATAAATATAATAAATAGTACACAGAATATTTTCTTTCATTCAAAATTCAATTTTCTTTATTCTTTTTTTTGTAGTGTGTGGTAGATTAACAGTTGTACAATTCAAGTGGCAAAGAAAGGCCCTCCTCCCCACCAGCACCTAAAAAACACACACTCTCACACTACACCCTTTTGGCACCCTTTTTAGCACTACAAATATAGCTCCAACCCCTCATTCAACATCACCTGTGTCTCTCTTCTTCTCTTCTTGTTTAGCTAATTTCTCTCTAGCTTCCCTCACCTTTCTACTGCCTCACTTAATTTTACGCAAAATTTTCCCAACTTCTTATTCAAATCCTCAATTTCCTCACCTTATCCTTAGCTAACTAAGGATATTAATTTGTTTTGTCACATATTTTCATCCCTTCTTGCCTTTCATCATGACAACCATAGTACAATCATGTCTTGACACACAACATATTGAAACAACAACAGTCAAGCTCAAAGTTGCTACACCAAAATCAATAGAATTGAACAATAAGGCCATCCAAGTTGGTGAAAACAAGTCCTCCAATCTTGATTTAGGAGGTTGGAGTTTCTTACAAGTTCTCTCCAATGTTTCTTCAACTCCCAATAAGGAAACAACGGAGAAAGAAAATGTATATGTCCACCCTTTGACAAAGCAATATTCATCATCAAGATATACTAAGTGAGAAAAGCTTATATTATGCACTGAAAATTTGGGAAGTGAGACAGGAAGTGATGATATCGTAGATATCAACATTTTGTCACTTTCTCCATCCAATTCTCCAAGAAGTGAAAAATCTTGGCTAAAGCCTCAAGAAGTGGAATCATCATCACCATCACCAAAATATAAGGTGAATAATTCTCGAAAATTCCCACCTCCCTTGACTACAATCAGCGGTTCAAATTCCCTCCAGTTTAGACCCCACCGCGAAGATGGCAGATTAGTTATCCAAGCAGTCGAAACTCCTTTAAAACGCACTTATTTTCAAGCCGAACGAAGACATGGCCGCCTCAGGCTATCATTTTTGAAAGATCATCATCATGATGCTACTAAATTTGACTCGCAAGAGACTAGTAAACAAGAACATGAAGTTGTTGATAGCGACAATATTAACAGCGAGGACGATAATGAAGCCGTGGATTTTGATCACGACTTTGAAGAAGATGAAGATTATACTTATCAACTAGAAGACCCAGATGATGATGATGAAGAAGAAAATATTATTGGTACGTATGTGAATTGTGGGGACATGGATGACAATATTTTTGATGTCGAGGTCGAAATGGGAAGGGAGACATTTCAAAGGCTAATGAATAGTAGGTGCAACGAAGGAGGGCATGGCAACAAAGGATTATGTAATTGGCCCGAGCCTTTATGCGTGGCTACATCCTAAAGTTTTTTCTTGTATCTTTTTTTCTTTCAAAATCCCAATTTCCACATATTTTGTTTGTCTTTTTACCCTTTTGTCCCCTTCCTTTTCTATTTAATATAATTTATTAATTTATTGCATTTAGGTTCAGTTTCTTATGCATTGTTCTTGCCTTCTTGGTAGTTATTTTCGTTAATTGAATATAGCCTCTCCCGACCACTCTTTGCACAAGTTCCTATGAAGTATTGGTCATCATTGTATGTTAGTATGATTTTCAGTTCAAGAAGTGTGTTACAAATTCATCACAGCGCATATTTTATAAGAATCAGTTCAATCGGATAACATAACAGCAGTTATTCACCTATCTAAAATTACAATTATATTTCAGCAATTAAAAACTGTAATTACTGAATATTAAAAACACAAAACCTTAGACGATTTGTATGCAAAAATTCTTTTACAAACACAGTGTATATACGATACTAACGAGTTTAACGTGAATTCTACAAGTAAAATTTATATTTCTTTTATAAAATAGCGATACGTGTATTAACGTTCATATAAGAATTTTTGAACATGAACCTCCTTTATTTAAATTCTGGTGCAAAGTCAACGCGACTCAAGGATGAATTTGATACAAAAGATGGAAAATTTTGTTACCAGTAGATGTTATAACTTTTTTTAAAAAAAAAAAGGTTGAATAAAGAGCATGCAACATGATTTCCTGAAAAATAATTTCAAAAGTGACAATTTTAATTTTATGATATTTTAAATGATTGTAATGATTTTGTCTGTGGCTAATTTGAAGCCCCGATGTCAGAGGAACCATAAACCACAATTAATTTTGTAATAAAATATTTTAGTTTGCTTTCATCATTGCCTGCATGCTCCTGGGAATGAAGTCGTGGAAAGGCTAAACTCACTCAATTTGTTCATATATGATTGAATGTAGGAAACATTATTGTATTTTTCCATCCAAACAAAATTTACAGTCATTAAGATACAATCTTGCAGAATATTGGAACCTAACGCATTTATTCGTTCTTGTAATTGCAAAGGCCGCATGGACAAGACGCGCATTAAAAATTAAATGAAACGTCAAATTCAAAGTTTAATTATTTTTGTTTGTTTTATGGTAGTCATTATTATGTAATAAGACAAGAACTTAGTTTAACTTGAGCACTAAAAAAATTATTAAGGAAATTGCTCTCGCATGTGCTTGGACTTGCTATAAATCCTTTGCTCTAAACAAACTATGATTTTCTTCAGGCGTTTTATCAGTGGTGTATACATTATTTTATGCATATATAGACTAAGGAAAATTATACATACTTTTTTAATACATATATAGACTAGGAAAAAATTTAAGTGATGAGTTCGAGTCACTAAATGATAGATAGGGATCGATTGTAAATTCTCTTCTTCTTTTTTATGAGTTCTAGTCACTAAAGGATAGATAGAGATCAATTGTAAATTTTTTTTTAAAAAAAAAAAAAAAATATTAGGACAATTCTACTGTTAAATATTCCATTCTGTTATATTTTAGTGACTTATATAATATAATACTGTATAATTTAAAAGTTTATACTATACAAATTTTTAAATTTGATAAAATAATATTCTCAATCGTACTATAAAACTTTCCAACAGACTATAATATATTTTTCAACCTTTGACAGCTTTATGTCTTGAGATTTTTTTGTATGAAATCTAATATACATAGAAAATGACATGCACTATGGTTTTGCATGCCGAGGAAGAATTAATTTCTCTTTAAAAACAAGAAGGGAGGAGCCGCCCGCACTACTTAGAATAGGATCAAAAGTCATGGTTAATCAAAGATGTTCTCTCGATATAATTGCTATCTTTGACATGTTACTTCCGATGCATTGGCCTGCTACATGGGGTGATTTACGTCTTCTTTTAAAAAAAATATATAATTACATAATATTAATTAGAAAAAAAAGGAGAAATATATTGGATGATATATTCGAATTTGCCATTACTATATATTTATCTAATGGCTATTTAATTTAAAAGGTGATTATTATTGTACATTGAACTAATTATGTATTTTCGTTCCGGCTAGACATGAGGTGAAATTCTTTGTTTTAGGAAGAAGTGCAAGTTTTGACCTTTTTGCCTTAACCACTTAATAGTGCTATTACCATTTAACTTTAAAAAAATATGCACCATTTGTTGTGGTGTGTAAATCATACTATTTTTTTTTATCATACAAGCCACTTAAAATTATCTATACAAATTAATTAATATAAGATCTTATTAATATACATTGTGAATTTTGGTAGACAATTCAGAGGTCAAGTATTTGACCAACTATTAGAATAATTAGAAATGTTCTGTTGATATAAATAATTAAGTTAGGGTTAATTTATGTGTAGTATAGTCTAAAATAAAGGTTAAACACCGCGCATAATATTCATATCCAATTCACTTAATACTAAAAAGGGTAGGGTTATTTTTTTTTATCATACAAGCCACTTAAAATTATCTATACAAATTAATTAATATAAGATCTTATTAATATGCATTGTGAATTTTGGTAGACAATTTAGAGGTCAAGTATTTGACCAACTATTAGAATAATTAAGTTAGGGTTAATTTATGTGTAGTATAGTCTAAAATAAAGGTTCAACACCGCGCATAATATTCATATCCAATTCACTTAATACTAAAAAGGGTAGGGTTGTGTCTCTCGGAGTAGGCTCTGACACTCAAGTTAGTTTTAGACAGGAGAATAAAATTCAATAAGAATTCAGAGTTTGAAAATTAAGAAAGTAATTAATGAATTTAATCTGTCATTTCGATATTTATACTTGTAGTTGTTGCGTCGGATCGATCCGTGAGTCTTCAGTTGCATATTTAATACTTGACCCATTTAGTTTTAATTGGACCGCGATGATAAAATTACTAAAATATCCCTAACAGACCCGAGTTCAAAACTACGTGTAATATTATAATTGGGTATATTATTTTAGTATCATCGCTTAATAGTTACTTAATGATAAAATTAAATTTTAGTAGTGTTAAAAGAGGAAGATTTACTATTCCAGTCCTCTTCAATAATTCTTAAGAGGGTAGGAGACGTGGAGATGGTCCTTTCAAATAAACTCCCATGTTGCAAGAATGCCAGGTAAACAGTCAGCAGCTCAATTGATTTTTAAAGTGTAAGCAATAACCATGTAGAGTTTGTCATCACTATATCTATATATATTAATTCAATTTTGGCTTTTTCAATTTTGCTCAGAATATTACAAGTGAGGAACTGTTAAAATTGTTTTTCCATTTAAAAAATGAGCCATGTACAACATGACGGGATAAATGAGAAAGAAAGATGGATAAAAGGAAGAGGACAAAAGACTTGAATTGCTCAAAATTTTCTTGGATAGGAAATCTAATTTGATTAGTATATATTAATTTACACCAGTGAGCTTAAGGATGAGGGAACAATGCAGATTTATAAGTATTCCAGGGAGCTGATTAGCTCCCTAATCTAGCATAAACGGGCATGTTATATTAAAATTATAATTAAGTTACATTTTTTAGGATTAGGATTTGTCTCCATTAATTGATTAGACACAACCTTTTTTTTTTTATAATTAAAATCATCTAGTAGAACATATTTGAATGCAAAGGTTATACCAATTATAATTACTGTTGTCCACCAAGATAAATGGCTTGTTTAACTCTCACACTCGTCCATTCTCCTTGTCTATCATCCTAATATGTTGAAGAAAAAAGTTATAAATATGTTTTTTTTTTTTTTTTTTAAATCTTGTCTATCATCTGAAAATGTTGAAGAACAAAGTTTTAAATAGGTTCATTTTTTTTTAATCTGTTCAAAATACATATCTTAAGAATGAAAATATTTCAAGGTTTGTTCTTTTTTTTCCTTTTTCTTCTGTTTTTGCTAAATAAAGCTATAGAAGGGACTGACTAGAATAGCATCTTTCGACGTGACAATTAGCATTTTTATCTAGCATGAAGTATTCGAGATAGGACCTACAACCCTTTTTTAATAGAAAAAAGAAATGGTTATGAAAAGATTATGTTCTTACTCAAGGTTACTGAAAAGTTGCAAATTATATATTAATTTATATATATAGAAATATAATTCATTAACATTTCAAAACACTGCTATTCACATTTTTAAATATCAAAAATAGTAATCCTTATTGAGAAAAGGTGCTTCCTTTTATTCCCCTTTTTTCTATATATTTATTTATTTATTTATTTCATGTATTTATTAAAATAATAATAAAATACTTTTTAAATTTACCTAATTAGAACTATTTAATATTGAATTAAGAATACTTATTTTTGAAATTAAAGTTGAATATTTTCTTTTCGGGTCGCTAAAAATTTAACATTTATATTAACAATTATATAGCAAGAATACCATCTATTACTAACTATATTCTTATCCTTATAATAAAATAACTATTCTAATGAAATAATGTATTGTAACGTATTGATTTAACCTATTTTTATATATGTGATATTTTAAAAAATGATGAATTAAATTTTCGTACTCGTACCATAATTTTTAACGTAGAGCATTTCTAATAACTATATTATTACTCACTTAAGAATGAAGACATTCTGCCGATGTATATTCAATAAGTTAACGATTTATATTGGTTTTTGCATATCTTCCCATAATCCACAGACAGATGATGAAAGTAAAATTTGAATCCAAACTTTTATTACGTAAGATGTTCGATTTGCGCTAATTGAGCCAACCCTAATTGGAGGACCACTAGCTACATAGTATAGGGCTTATAGTACTAGTCTAGTTTGTTGATACTATTAATGGGGCATGGCGTATCTGACGGGAGATTTGTACCAGAGAGCCGTACAGGTTTGGATGATAGTCCTGTCGGCCCGGGTTGGTGACTTAGTCTGGCCGGTGGGTGCTGGAGGTGTATGGGCGCATGCATTCATCAAAAATGTTGCCCACTGCTCAGTGTATCAGTGCTCAGCACACGATTCAGATTTCGAACATCCATATGGGGGATTGGGAGAGATCGAGGAGGGAGATGTTTGCATGTGAAAAACTGAAAATCGACCAAGTTGTCTCATTTTTTTTTTTTTAACGCACTTATCTTCTTTATTCTCTAATGATTCAAAATTGTTAGTCAATAAATTATAAAATAAATATTTTATTATCTAAATTACGCTTCGTTGTTAAAAAGAAATATTTGCATTGTTGGCCTATTTATTACACAAACCTCTAGATTGCTAGTCTTTGTCTTTCTTGCTTAAAAGACCTTCTTTTTTAAATCCTCCCCTCTGCCTCTTATACACATCTAGATGTGTCTCTTAAAAAAATCTAGAGGAAAATTTTGACCCTTTCTAAATTATAGTCAGCAAAAGATCAAATCACAAAATATATAAATCTCTTTGATCAAAGTTTGTGGATGTTAATTATTTATTTAAAGCAATTAACTGTTACAACATTGAGAATTTTTCAAAATCAACAATGTCAACTAACTAGAATGAATAAAAAAAAAAAAGAAGAGAAAATCATCATAATATAAAAACAAGAAAAAGAAGAGTATCACAATGGAATTTGAGCTGAAAACAGTAAGAACAACAACCATTTTTTTTTTTTTTCAAACTTCAACATTCTAGGCTGGAAATACATTAAATATGACAGAATTATTTTTGTCTATTGACTAAATTTTTACACATTTTCATACTTCATTGTGTTGCAATAGTTTGGCTTGACTGCATGTTGTAAGAAGTGGGAACTCCACTGTTCCACTTCCACATGATCACTGGCCTCACTATCATCACAAAGGAGCCTTTGGTGTCTGAAACATTAGGCACTAAAGATGGTAGAAGCTACAAACATATCTTGGATCCCTACAAGAGGAAGGCAGTGCCTTATCGTGGAGTAAGAATATCCATTATTCAATAGGAATCCCAGACAATCATCTCATCATCTTTTTCTCCCTAGATCTTTGATACGCTTGAATAAACACAAGCATATCTTTCATGAGATATTCGTTAAAGATTTTAGGATCTAAATTTTCATTTTTAATGGGGTAGAAGTGTAAAATCACACCGGTCACCGCTTTTGTCACCAACTCATAAACGCAAAAAGAAAATATTTAAGTAGATCTGGTCTTTTGGTTTCACTTGTCGACCTTGTAGTGTGGATTAAATGTTATGGAATCTGTGACATCAGATGATGTAAGCAAGATTCTGTAAGATTTAATCTTGACCGTAGGGTCTACAGGTGGAGCCAAAGACAGAATCTACAAGTAAAGTCAAAAATCAAATCTATGTAAGTATTTTCCGACGCAAAAACTTATATTTTGGCTGGTAGGCAAATAACAACTAAAGTAATTATAAATATTTAGTTAAGTGACGACATCAACTGAAATTTAAATTGATAGACTACTTTAGTTTTAATGAAATAGTTAAAGGATTATTTAGATAATTTACCCTTTTCAATAATTTGTAAATGTTGAATCTAAAAATTGTTCTAACATTTCAAAAATTCTCATCTATGAGACTTCAATTCCACCAAAAGAAAAAATGATGTGATTTTGCAAACTTAGATGGAACATATAGTGCACCAATTATTCAAGAAACTTTCCGTCATATCAAGGCCTACATAGAAATCTGATGATATTGCTACTAGTTTCTTGTGGATGAAGTCTTTGGGCACGTAGCATTCCAAAAGCACAACCAGGAACTGGGAGAGAGTTGGTATATGAGAAAATTATAAAAAGTGGAACTGAAAATAGTGGCTGATGTTCATGTTTATCCATATATAGTTTGCTCAAAGGGATTTGGGGAAGGCTTTCTCACTAAGAAATATAAAGATGGAACACCAAAATTGAACTGATTTCTGACGTCTCCAACTCCTCGTTTTGTTTTTCATAAAATAGAATTCATAAGAAAATGAAACCAATTATAAAAGAGAAGTGATTATTCAGCTAAAGCAATTCTTTTCTGTCTTTTCTTATTTTTCAATTTCTAGCCTTTAAGTGAACACCTTTCTTCGCTTTTTGGGTACGACCAAATGTCTGTGAACCACTTCCAAACATAAACTATTTGCAATTATTTTAATTTCCACTATATACAATAAATTAATTAATTGATGAATCAAATTGGATATTATTGTTGGCGTCTTGCAAAAAAAGCCCACATTTTCTTTCACTTTTTAGGCCAACAACCAATTAAAACTAGAACTTTTGCACGTTTTCTTGATGTGGTGCATTTTATTCAATAAATAAAAGGAAAATGCTTCAGTATAATTAATTAAAAAACATTGCATAACACTAATTAAGCTTCACATATTCATAGTTACCATTAATTTCTTGAATATTCATGTTTGGTTTGGATAAGAATTCTTATTTATACAGTGGAATACACATAGTATCCTACCAATCCTTTCTATCAAGTTAAAGTTTTGTCCCAATAAAGGGAATAAGGAAACAATTATGTGCTGACGATCTCAAAGTATCAACAAAAGTTATTCAGTGCTCAAATTAAGTGCAAATCCTTTTTGTTAAAAATGTATATTGAGTCATATTACTGGTGATGCCATTTTCAATAAGTGTTAATCTAACAAAGTTAAATTATAAAACCATTATATGATTTATTATTACATTCGTGAAGGACTCAAAAAAATCAAATTTCGTTATCTTGTATTTTTCCGTGAATTTATTTATTTATTTTTTTATTCGTGATATTATTACAAGCAAATAAATGCTATATATGTAACTAAATGAAAAGATTAAATGTGACATTAAGCATTCTTCTAATACTACATGTCTCAATAAATAAGAAAATTACTGTTTTTGCATGTAAAAATAATCACATTAATCATGTCGACCGAGTTAGGTTACTTACCAAATTGGCAAAAACTATATTAGTTGAAAACTCAAACTTGTCTCCCCCAATCTTTGACTTGCTTTATTGCTTTTGTACATTTTTGGTTTGTATGTCCTTCAAATCTTATCCATAAATGAATCATCAAGAACTTTAGCCCAAAAAAAAAAAAGGAGAGAATTTATCTAGAAAAAAAATTTAACTACATCCGATTTTTTTTTCCTTTCACTAACTTTTTTTTTCCTTCTTAATTATGTGAAATTTGTAATTTTTAGGTTTAATATTCATTATTTTATTTTTCATTTTGGTTATGTTTCGAACTTTTTAGAATCAACATTTTATTTCGTTTTACTAAACACTCAGGTTAATTCATAGTTTGGACTGTAAAATTTCACAAACCCAAGAGAGATTTAATTAAAAACTTGTTCGTGCAAATTTCGACTAATTGCACCGAAAGTGCCTCTTTAATCCAACAACACTTACTATTTGTGAAAAGTACCCCATAACCATTGCTTAAGAGTAACCAAAAGACATGATTATGGTGGTAGAAATAGAAAGTAAACCGCTTTGAATATTGTTGGACCCCTCGATTTCCAACATCCTAACCCAACAAGATATATGTACTGCCAGATTTAGAAAAACAAAATGCTCTTAAAAGGTATTATGACTTGTCCGTCTCTTTCTTTTGTTGTGTTTTGAATGATGATTGATGACCCCTCCTCGTGTTTCTTTTGCCTTCCTCAATTCCATACCAAATCCCCCCCACCAACAGCCTAATTTGTAATTCCGCACAAAATCTTGTATCTCATATTTTGTGATATTTTCATTAACACCGTTTAATAAACTATTAAGATTCTGCGGAGTGATTTGAATGAAATAATTTTGACAATTAATTAAATAGTATGACAGAAAATTACACATAATGTGAGATAGAAGATTTTTAACACTATAATTCCCTCTCTTCATTATACACGTGTTGATTAAACTTTTTATCTGCCCATTTAATCCCAATTCCCATGCATGTATGTGCACCACATGCATATTGTAGCCTTAATTAACATGCATATATGCCGGCATTAGTTATTAGTGTCGGTGTTCATATATATGGGTCTTCTCAAAAGCTGAAAAAAATCATTTATAAAATTACAATTCAAAAAATCGTTAGCAATACATAACATTTCATAGTGTGTTTATATTTGATTTAGTATGAATGAATTGGGAATCCAATAAATGTAGGGTAAATCTCTATTTATAAGTATTGGTCAAGTTTCAGGATTCAATCCTCATGCCTAAACCAACTTCAGTTGTGTCGAATCTATATAAAGTTTGAGTGACTATATACTAATTACATATTTGTTTTTAATGAATTATATTAGACTAATCATGTACCAATACATTATAGGTGTACTAACACATGTACCATCAGATCTCAATATTTCAAAATTTAGAATTGATCTCTTGACCATTAAATGGTCCTTTAAAGTTGTTTGAATTCGTATAACGGCCACAACATTCATAGCCGGATAATTAGAAGTAAAAGAACAAGAATTGTCTTGCCTAGCTTGCCTCTACAAGATAAGGACCACAAGCCATCACAATAATTTTATAAAGAAGGATTAAGAAAGGGATAGCTTAATTACTCAACAATAGATGTGAGAGAGAAAATGAGAGATCTTGCTTTCAAAGGGAAAAGAGTTGGGTATGCAATGATATCATTTCATTTGGATAGTGAAAGGAGGGAAGAATTTGGAGAGACCAACCACCTCACACTCCTTAGCTACAACGAACATAACCAAAAGAGGGTAACATCGAATATTCTACGTACAACTTATAGTAGATGACTTTTAATTGGACGAAAAAAAAATATATGTGAGTATTCTATTGAATAATCGAAAAGTAACGATCTTTTATCTATAATACGTGAATACGTGATAAGTAATATAGACTTAGTCCTCTAATTGAATCTTGAGTCCTTTTTATTTATGCACACAAATTATTTTAAAACGTAAATTAATATTTTGAAGGAGTATAACTAAATTCAAACACAAAAAGAATTTTAATAGCACGACGACAATATTGTCACTTTAAATTTTCCGAGCTTGGCCTTTTGAGTCGGTAAAATTTATATTAAATAGTCATTAAGTAACTATTAAATCTTCTAATAGTTACTCAAAAATTAATAAAATACTCTAATTTAGTAAAATTTGACTCCCTATTTTTAGTAAAGTAGACTATTCAATTCAAATGAGTTCCTCCAATTGATTACTAAGAAATAATTAAAACGACATTAGTTGGTCAATAACCACCATAATCCTTATCGTTTGAGCCTCCATCTTCGGGCATACAAAGATTCAAATCTTCCGTAATTCTGGTCTTTTTATCTTTAAAGAAGCTCCTTTTACATGCTAATGTGGAATGAAAGGAGAAAAAGACATCCTCCTCATCTAATGGAAAAACGTCTCCTCATGCACTTTACAAATATCTACTCCAATCTTTCAAAGAATCCACGCTTATATGGTTTTTTTTTTTTTTTTTTCAAGATAATAAAACTAACTATAAAAATAACAATAACAATAAAATTACGAAGAATCTTACAATTCTGTTGAGAGAACCATCTCATTAATTTTAAAAACTTGTACAACACATTTATACAGTTTTTAAAGTATATAGGGTTAAATGCAAAAAAAACCCCTGAACTTACACTCCAGTTATACTTTGTCCACCTCAACTTATTTAATAAGCATTTTACACACTTTTTTATGTTTTCAGACAAAATTACCCCCATTATTTTAATTATTATTATTTTTCTTTTTTTCCTTTTATTTATTTTCTCTATCTTGTTTTTCTTTTTTCTTTTTTTTTCATTATTCCCTCTTGCTACTACTAAATAATTACTTTACTTTTAATAATTAATTAATTAAAGTTCTAAATTTTCACATGTGTCTAAATAATTTAATTATAGATTAATCATCCTTTAATGCAATAGATATAATACAATAAATATACCTTGTTATAATATAAAGTTTGTGATTAACTATTAATAGTAAGATTAATAAATAAAAAATAAAAATTTTGAGCTAGAGGAAATTAAAATTTTATAGTATACAAATAAAATTATAGAATGAAAAAATATGTACAACATTTTATTTACGGATAATTATCCCCTACAAAAAAAGTATAGTAAGAAAATATTACGGCTCTTAATATAAGGGATTAATATTACAGTAAATTAAACCATAATATGACCCGTTAATGATATGGTTGTTTATTTTATTTGCATACTTAGAATATATATTTTAATTTTTTTTTTAAAAATTATTTTATCTTTTTATAGTTTGTTTATTTGTTAATTATAGCATTTGTAAAACTTATAAAATCTATATTATACTATTTAATATATGTTGCTTGTATTAAAAAAACTTATTTAATCTATAAATTATTTATAAATATGTAAAAAATAAAAAATAAAAAATAAGAGCTTTTAACTAATCAATTACTTTTAGTATAATAATTTAACAGTAGCAAGAAAGAATGGATAAAAAGATAAAAGAAAAAATACGAGAGAGAAAATAAATAAATTGGTAAGAAAATAAAAAAATATTAAAATAGTAAGGGCAATTTTGTCTCAAAATATAAAAAAGTAAGGGATAAGGGATAAAGTGTTTATTAAATACCAGTTGAGGGAAGTAAAGTGCAACTGAGGTGTAAATTCAAAAAAAAAAATTGCATTTAACCCAAGTATATATTATTATACTGTATAAGTTTTTAAATTACACAAAATTATAGAATTTTCTTAAATTTATAGGCATCGTAGTTTATTTATTTATTTTCATTGTTGGACAACCCGTTTTACACCACTTACGCCCACATTCAAAAAGTAAGAGGGAAAAGAAGCTTTGAATCAATGTTTAACCTTGCCAACCAAATAATATATCCGTACAAAAAATTTTAGGTTGGTCTCTAATAATTACTCATCAATTAATAGGAGTCTGTCATTTAAAATATAGAATTTATTTTTTTCAAAAGAATGACGCTCTTATTTTTTAAAAATATGAATTATTCATTCTAAATAAAAGAATGTCATTGATTGAAAAGTAACTATTGAATATACCCAATAATTATTCTGACCAACATAAAATATCTTGATTTGTACAGACAATATAGATTTGGGTGATTTTTCAAGAAACAGCAAAGATGGAATTGTTGAAGATTTTGGTAATCGTTTTGCATGAAAACTTTTGTCAGACGTTGTGTTTTGCTCATTTACTGGGAAACACGATCCGATTTAATGGGGCGGCTATCTGAGTAGTAATATTTAGGTGACCTTAAAATGCACCATTTTTTTTTTTCCTTGTACGCATCATGAGGGTATTTCATTCTTTTCTTGCCTAACTTATGTTTGTTTGACTTCAATTGAAACAATAGAACATAGGTAATTAAGAATGCAACTTGCATCCCCACCTAAAAAAAAAGGTAAATTAAAGAAAAATGGGCTTCATAGAATTTCAAGATTTTCAAATTCCAAAATTAATTTTGATTAAAAAAATTTAAAAATGTATTATGACAATAAAGACAATTATTAATTTTGAATGAAATCTATTGAACACACACTTTGCAATATATTGTACATAAATTTACCTCCCAAAATTTCTAGGCACAAAATGTTGTGTTTCACGGAGATCACTGTTATTTTAGTGAACCTGTCACTGTTTTTTGGTACTTTATTATGTTAATTGTTTTTTCTTCCTAAAAATGGTCATCTGTGACATATTTTAGTATGTGGACTGATGGGCTTGATTCTCGGAAAATAATGAATTCAAAGTCAAAATGGAATCTAAATAAGGTCAATTGAATTGTTGCCTATAACATAAGAATAACAATCAATATTAATTGCAAAATTCATGCTCATACATTACTTCATGAGTTGAATAATTTTGCAAGATAATTACGTCCCACAAGAGAATTATATGTAGCAACATTTTTTCAAGATTAAACTTATATTTTATCACCTTGGCACAAATTATCCTCTAGCTACTATCCCATCTCTTGTTATTCAATTCCTTCTCATGCCAAAATGATGGTAATTGTACATACTAAAATATTGGAGCCTTAAAGGGATTTTTTATAGTTTATTTGTCAATAGCAAAAAAAAATAAAAAATAAAAAAATAAAAAATAGGAAAAGAGTGTATCTATATAAAATGACAAATACAAAGTGACAAATAAAAGTCACTGCTGTGTCACTAGATCTGAAAAAAAAGAAAAAAAATTCAGTCGAAAATCTAAAATTAGGAGAGTCGTATTTGATAAAATCTTTATTACGAAGTGATTTTGTAAATGATTTTCGAAAAAAATAAAATAAAACTCAGCAAATTGACATAATACATTGCCAGCACTATTGAAAGTCAACAAACAGCTTAGAAATTACAAAGGGCAAAACACAGGTTCATTCTATAATTAGAAAGAATTAATCAGCATAATTTTTGTGTTTCACGAGGTATTTGAGTACTTGAGTTCTGTTTATCTGTTTTTTCTTCCTAAAAATCATCAGCTGTGACATCGTTTAAGATGTGGACTAGCTAATTAAAGGGGCTTGATTCATGCAAATCATAATGAATTCAAGTCAAATTAGAATCTTTTATAAGGTCAATTAATTGAACCCTTTCCTAAGAATAAAAGCATGGTTGGGAAATTTATATTGATTTCAACAATTGGAACCTTTCATGATATTTTCATCCCACTTACATATGTATCCACAACAAGATTCTTCCCACCACTTGGCTGCCGAAGCCAATGCACGACAACGACCGTCGCAAAAGTAAAGAAATTCATACGTTTTCAATTCAAAATTTTCTCATTTTGCTAGTCATTCTTGCAATAGGAAAATATTAATATAAACTCGATCTTGAATTCTACTTGTAAATTTTATAATTAATATTGAATTTTATAAAATTTTATTTACATCAATTGATATCATAGATTTTATAACATTTAATCCAAATCATAAAATCCACAAATAAAATTAAAAATTAACTCTATCTAAATATTTCCCTTACAATAATAATACTTCATGGTAGATTGTGACTCTTGCCTAACCGGCGGAATAAAGTGTAGATTTTATGGACTTCAGTAGGAATCCAACCGATATTGACTCCTCCCTCAAAACATTTATATTATTAATTCATTGAATTGAACCTTTCTTGTTTGTTTGATTAAAATTTTGCCACTATAGTGACACTAATAGAAACTACAATGAATTGAAATTTGATTTAACCACTTGAAAGCTGAGTATAACATTTAACAGGTCTTCACGACTGACACACTGATCCCACTATTGTTCTTGTGGACATTGATCTATGCATTCCCCCCTCCCCCCTCCTGTCTCTTAAAAGAACTATAGTGGGACTTACTTAACTATCCTTTAGTGACTCGATCACATGACATATATGTCATTGGAGAAAATTTTAACAATTAAATTATGCTTTATTGTGAATTTATCACAGTGAATGGTTAATATATGTTAGAATTTCAATTAGTTTACATTGTCACAGTGACTAGTTAATGTTAGAGTTAATAGTTTAGATTATGAATATATGTAGATACATAATAGAATATCAAATGTCTCCTTACCCAAAAACAAAAAAAGAACAAAAAAGAATATCGAATGTCTAGATTGTATACATCTTATATAGAATGTTAGTATTTTAATATGTATGAATATTAGTTAGATTGGTTGTATTTATCAAGTTATATAAACTCTTTTGTATCATTGAAATGAATTACTTCCGCTCAATACTACACCAACTGCTTTTCATTTTCGCTCAATACCACACCAATTACTTTTAAGATGAAAATTCATATTTTTTAATGATTAATATAGCAGAATCAATGAGCAATCTTTCGTTTATAAATTGATAGTCTTGAGCTAATCTCTAATTCATTCAATCCTTATACCAAACACATCAATGCAAGCAAGAGCTGGAAGAAGGGGTAAGAGACATTAAACTTCGCAGGATGGACAACATGTTTACAAGTGAAGAAACTCGCAAACTCTCTTGTATATTTCATATTCTGCAAGGACATACATATAATGCTTCAAGGGCTTTTAATTAACATGTACCAAATATAGATTACTTGTACAATAATATAAGGTGGATCACATGGATAGCACATAGCAATCGATGATGAGCATGGAACAATGGCCACCGTGCCACTTCAAGTAATCGGAAAGACTTTTCACCACATTCTCAGAACAAATGCGAAGAAGATAAGCTTTTTCCCACAAGCACTTCCAATCTCAGCAAGAAATTCTCCTCTCTTCTGGGAAATCCAAACATATTACTCCTTTCAATTTATAAAATATACATGGATGACATTTGGATCTAAACACCGGCAAATAACATCTCTGCATTAACAGTTAAATAGTCCATGTTGGCATTGTATAATGAACTAACCAAAATCCATCCATAAATTTAGAGACGAACAAGACATACAGTTATTCCCCTGGAGAAGCATATCTTAATTGATCCTTGTATCGTTGCACAACCCGATCCTTAGGAGATGATGTCTTTGCTACACCTGCTTGACGCATTATTTCTGTAACATGAAATTAACTTCTGTTATCAGAAAGGACATATACTGGAAATACAAATTGTACGAACTTCATCCAAAACGAAGAAACAACCACAAGTCAAGGAACATAGTAGCTTTCCATTCCAACATAGCAGAAACAGGAATAAATTCCAGATTATCAATTCATAAATTAGTCAGGGGCTTGTGAAATTGATACTATACAAAAAGACCTATTCTGCTTCTGCATTCCACATAAATGATGCTGAAAACCAGCTGAAAGTTTGCAAGCACACTGAAGAGGGACACACCGTGATTATTCACTGTGAAAGATATTCCAGAACACAGACCTATTGCTTGCTAAAAGCACTTCCTGAGTTCTGATAGTAGCAATAGTGGTCAATAACTGAAGTATGCTGCACTATATAGAACCACAGATCTAGCACGCAATCAAGTTGGAGCACAACAACTTTAATAATATAAAAATCCCTATAAACTGGAGCTATTTCATAAATCAGACTAGCTTTGCAAAAATAGAGGCTAGTAGATCCCAAATTATAGCAGCGACAGGTACATTTCAAGTTCCAGATGTGCAGGAAAGCATAATAAAGATTTACCTCGTTTCCTCTTAAGCTCTTCATCAAGCTCCTCTTTCCATTTTCTCTGTCTCTCCCAGAAGCTGGTGCATTGCACTGTTAGCATCAGCAAGAAAATCCCAAGTAACAGGAGGTAACAGAGAAACTCAAGAAGAAAACATAAAAGCTAAATTAAGAATATATCGTTCACAGACCTTGGACTTGGCGGCTCCTGCTCAGAATAAAAAGGAAGACCTTTCAATTCCATAAGCTGAGAAGACTGAGCATCCTGAGAAGCTTGATAGTTGAAGCCACCAATATTTGATGAGCACTTGGAACGACTTCCAGGGCTACAACTATTGGTAATTTCAACAGCAGCAGAAAGCGTTCTGCTAAGCACCCTATTTGGTGACTTGCTCTTAGGAGGTAGATTGAAATTATCTGAGACATTTTCCTTGTTCCCATTATCAACAGGACTCATTGGACTGGCAGCATTCATGGAATTATAGAACTCTTCATATAGAGGAGTTTGCAGTTTCTTCAGATCTAAAGCCTATGTAGTTTAACAGAAAAAGTAAACACAAGTCTGATATTCATACTACTAGTTAATCTTTTTATAATTGTCACACACAAGTATATATAAAACTCTACAAATCAATACCTTTTCGTCCAGGAATGCCCGAATTTTTGATTCAGTAACTTCATCCTCATCGTCGTCTACTAATTGCCTAACTGGAAATGTGAAGCCACCATCTTTCTTGCCAGAAAGTTCAACACTATTCCCAGAATTTTGAATAGCTTGACTAGAAAACAAACTTGTTCCATGTCTCTCCAACTCTGGACTTTCATCAAACTTGTGTGGCCAATCATCCTCAGGTTCACAGATTGGATTAAAACTCTGAGTGCAACAAAAAGTTGAAAACAATTGTTAGTCTTAGCATCCTGATTGCTGCAAAAGTTTAATTTATCAAAGGACATCAAGCCATTTTCCACCTTGTAGAAATCTTTTGAATGAAACTCAGAACCAAACTTCATTGATGAGCCAATTGTGAAAAGGTCATCTTTGTCATCTATTTGACACATGTCATCATCAAAGTTGCCTGACTTCCAAACAGTTCCCAGATTTCCCAGAAAATTTCTCTGGATACATGGTTGAGCACCTTACACCAGTCATCATGGTGCAATCATAGATTCAAACCATTGGAACTCATCCTTGCATTGAATTTTATTCTGCAAGCACCAGTACTATCGTAAAAGTTACATTCTAGAACAGCCAATAAAAATGAAACTCATTGGACATCCAAATCCCATTAAAACAAATGCTTACGACTTGCTAAGGTCCACCCTAGTTGCAGCAATCCGGTTCCCAAGGTTGTCCTGTTGATTTAGTGTTGCAACTGTTCTTAAACAAAGACGGTAAAAAACAAGATATGATTCCAAAGAAGAAAGCCTTAAGAAATTGCTGACCATAATTGAAGGGCGAAAAACCGGGTGGGTTCCTTCATATTCTCCAGTTACAAATGGATGCTGTAGATTATTGGCAAAGAGGTTAAAATCATTACGTAATTCCTTTGGTGTTTTGCTACTAATAATGCTGCAACAATTACAAGAATTCCAGATTTACTGTACCTCACAAAACTTACACCTATATCGAGCTTAATTGCATAAAGAAAGTAAATATGCCAGCATAGTACCTGTAGCAAATCTGATGCAGTTGACCTTAGATTCGGCTCTCTGCAATAATGTTACGTTAGAAATTAAAAATCAGAGCAAGTGCAAGATAGAGCACAGATTTGATAATTTTTACCATGTATCCCTGTTAGGGATATGGAAAGTAATAAAACCAGTTAAGGGAGCAAGAAAAACAGATATACATACTTCTGTAAACATTTTAGTAAGAAGTCTTTTGCCTCGGCTGAAAGCTGCTCAGGGATGGGCGGATGAGATTTAGTTGTTCCTATGTGGAAGAGAGCAGCAACCTGAAAAAACAAACCTAAGACTTGGCATGCAATCAAAATGTAATGCCACTAATTGTCAACTTCATTGAAAGATAAAATGACTGACATACCTCTTGGTACTGTTGGCTCCAAGGCGGTTTTCCAGTAGCCATCTCAATAACAGTACATCCAGGACACTCCATATATCAGCAGAGCTATATTGTCATGAATGAGTCAGTTCTTGGTTCGATAATGAAAGGAAACAAGACAGAAATGAAAAGATCGCTGTTGTTAGTAACTGTAGCGAGATATATAATGGAATATGATGCAGCAGTTGGAGATTATGACTAATGTGTCACACATTCCTTCTACAGCAACATAACAAGACCTTTGAGTGTGAGTAGAGTTTGTTCTATATTAGCTTGAAATTCTGCAACCCACTACAATTTTCTCACACTATTTTTACAGGTAGTTCCTCAAGGTGATATTTCCCATATATATACATATAGATAAGACAACATGAAAATAAAAAACCCACTACAATTTTCTCACACTATTTTTACAGGTAGTTCCTCAAGGTGATATTTCCCATATATATACATATAGATAAGACAACATGAAAATAAAAAAATATGCACAAAATTTATTGCTCACCGGTCTACCTTAAGTAGAATATATTAGACTCTTGGCAGATTATGATCTTCTGCAGATGCAGGAACTTTTGCTCTAGAATTTGTTTCATCTTCTGGTACTCAGTTCAATTTATTTTGACTGATACTAGAAAACTCGGAATAGATGCAATACTTTCTAGCATATTGTGCTTATCTGTTTCATAGCCTTTATATACAACATTTGGAAAGTCAAATCCGCAACCAAACTGGTCAAAAAGGCAATTGTGTGTGATATATAACCAGCTTGGTAGCTTAAAATGATATGTTTGACATCTAAAACCGCATATACTTGACAAAGAGCTCAGCCCTGTCCATAACACTTCAAGTTTCATACTGCTGTCAGAGTTATGATCCCTAAACTACTGTCAACAGTCAAGGACTAGTCCACAGAACTACTAGAATCAACCTTTTGGTATTTAGAGAAGCAAAATCCCACATTTTATGCATGAGCAGTTCAATGATTTTAATCAGCTTCAGAAAAAAGCCGAGCTACCATCTCTTTACTCACAAGGTATGCCCAGTCTGGATTGAATAACTTCAGGAGCCATCCAGTAGGGAGTGCCCTTCATAGACTTAGCACCAGTCATTGTAGCCTGTAGCAGTGTAAAAAACAAATTATGATTGGATATTCTGACAGAACCAGCTAAGAAGCAGATATAGTTTTTTTAAATATAATTGTATACTTACCAATTCAACAACTTTCTTAGATGCCCCAAAGTCTGCAAGTTTGATGCATCCCTTATTATCAACGAGAATATTTGCCCCCTGAACAAGTATCATTATTATCAAGGAGATGCAGATCATACATCCTAAACTTTCTAATGAGTTAACAATGGCAGATGAATAAACTACCTTGATGTCTCTGTGCATAATATTATTCTTGTGCAGGTACTCCAACCCTAACAACAATTGTTTTGTGTACATTCTGATAACCTGAACAGAACAAAAAGAGAGAATTAATTCCTAATGCATACACTATATGACTTGATAAAATATTTTCCTTTCACAAAAGGCTACCTACTTTAGCAGTTTAACACAGGAAATTGATTCATGAATACCATATTAGAATTGCTAAGCAAATGAATACAAATTTCCAGCTGTTAAAATCTTTCAAATTCTCTAAGTTGTATAAGTAGCAATCACTTACAGATTCTGGGAAAGATCCAAACTTTCCCAAAAGGGACGAGATTGAACCGCCCGGAACAAATTCCAACAATATATTCAAAGATTCATGCTCTCTAGCAGTTCCCAAGTATCTCTGACAACAAACAAAAAATTTCAAATGAAAGGTAAAACTAAATAACCCCTACTAATCACCATATAATAGATCAACAAAAGCTTCTACTTACCACGATATTTGGGTGTGAAAGATTTTTCAGTAGACTCACTTCTTCTTCTAGCTCTCTAATATGAACCTATCATATTCCAAAATAAATAGATGCATCAAAAATCACAAAAATCTGCTTTAATCGTGCACTGAGAGCATCCTACAGCACATATCTAACACAAAACAATAACTATGAACTCTAGAAGCAAAAAACTCACCAATCTAACATAGAAACAAGAACTACTAAACATGCACATAAACAAATGAAATTCAACCATATCAACGCCAAAAACTTGCACAAAATACAAAAATTAAGACTTTACACTAAAAAACATGTATACCTCTGAAAAAATTCAAAGAATAATGATAACCCACCATTTCAAACAACCAAAGTTGACAACTATGTACCCAAATCGGTTGTGTTTGGATGGGTGGATCTGAATTGAAGGATTTTAAATGAATGAATTTGAATTGGGTAGATTTGAAATGACATGAAATTTGGGTAAATTTCAAATCCAAGCTAAGAATTTGACCATTAAAATCACACTCCCACCTCTCGGTGGATTTCAAATCTCAGCAACCTAAATCAATTAACTTGTTTGAATCTCTTATTATGGATTTGGATTTTGAATCAAATTCACCCAAATCTCTCCATCCAAACACGTCAGTGAATATGGAAACCCACCCTCTATATCAATTCTTAACAAACTAGCTTTACATAAATCTTGCTGAATATACTGGCTAGTTACTTCCTGGCCTTCTAACTAATGTAAAGTTGCATTCTTGAGCTTGAATATTCAGTCAAATTACCAAGTTCGGGATTTTATACCAAAAAAAAAAATGCAATTCTGCCATACCACCTATATATCAGTAGAATTTATATACACATAATTTAACTGAAAAAAAAATTTTAATAAAATTAGCAGCAATCCAAAATTCCCTTACTTGTGTTCTTTCTTTTGAAGCACTATTTGCAGCAATTGAAACCTGCAATTCAATCAAAACCACCCAAAAAATATCAATTTTTATCAAATTTCCTAAACCCAATAATTTAAATTAATTAACAAATAAATAGAAAATTGACCTCTTTAACAGCAAGTAACTCTCCAGAATCAATATTCATCCCCATATAAACCCTCCCAAACGCACCACACCCAATCAATTCCCCTTTCCGCCACCGAATCGGCGGCTTATCATCTTTCCTTACTTTCTCCGCCTTGGCTTTATCTCCACCGGCGGCAGTGCCGGAACCTGCGGCTTAGAAAAGATCCCGATTCTCGATTTCCGAATACTCGATCCGATCTTTTCAACGAATCCGTTGCACCCATTAGCAATTGTGCCGTTATTGTCAACTGAATCTCCTCCTGCTAACGGTTTGAATACGAGTGACCGGCGAACGGAGCCGATGAAGTCTTGCATTGATCAAATGGGAAAGCTTTCTGGTGAATGAATACAATTTTGGGGAAATATGGGGAGTTTTGGAGAGATTTTTGTTCAGGGTTGTCTGGTTTGTAATTGCTGATGAGAGTAAAGAGCGAGAGTGAGAGAAGAGGGAAAGGGATGCGAGTGGGATTCAAAAAATAAAAGGATAAATTACAATGAAACCATGTTGTACTTTGGCTAATGATGGGAAAATTTTAGTCTTAATTACACTTTGCTCCCATCAATTTTAACGTTATTAACACTTTAATCTATAACGTTATCATTTGAGTACTAAAGTTCTTTGACTGAACAATCAACTCTAAAGCCTTTTTACTAGATAGACAAATATACCGTTTAGTTAATTATACTTTATCTCCTTAAATATTAGTCTCATTAACACTTTAGTATATGTTTTTAACCAGTTAAACCCGTTTGTTATGTCAACTAAGGAGGTGTTTGGTTTATGGGTATGAGAAGGGGAATGGGATCAAAGTTAATTATACTCAAAAATGTTGTTTGATTAAGTACTATGGGAATCATTCTATAAGAATGAAAGTGTTATAAAATGTCTAATTTCATTCCCTACTTATGACATGGGTTTCAAATTAAGTAACTCATTAATATAATGAAACCCGTTCATATTTCAAACCAAACAAGTAAGGGAGAATGATATAAACTCATACCAATAGTAGGATTTATGATCCGATTCCGATTCCCGATTATGAACCAAACACGTCCTAAATGTTTTGACCATTCTATTATATTAACTTTATTTTTGTACACTTAACTCTCTCTGAAATTGTTATAATTGCAGAATTATTAGTTACAAATATATGTGCTTAAAAAATTATGTTGGTCAGATTTTATTATCTTCTTTAATTTATCTCAGCAAAAAAATGATAAAAAAAGAATATTGAATTATACTTATAACCTTCTATTCATATCCATTTTTACATGAATTAAGTCTAATTCTTATAAATAAATAAAAAAATATTCATTAACAACAATAACCAAAAAATAAAGATTAGAATAGAATAGGAGTAAAATAGTCAAAAAAAGATTTAGTTGGCACAATAGAAGGATTGAAGTGCTCAAGAGATAACATTATAGGCTAAATTGTTGGAGGCACTAAAATTTAAAAGAATAAAGTATAATTAATTCAAAGATTTATGATACAAAACTATTTTATTATATTTAAAAATTCATACAATATAATACTATATATTTTAAAAATTTATACTACACAAATTTTAAAATTAATGAAATAATTCTTTCAATAAAATTATAAAATTCCCATGATATTCAAATTATGCTTGTCAGTAGCTCTATGATTTGCTAACCGACCTTTCAACCCCTCATGATATTTAATATACAAAAAAAATTTCCTATGATTTAGCATCTTTCCAAAAAAGGATTTATATACAGATAAGCACCAAAAAAGAATTAATTTGCACAAAGCTCCATCCCCATTCTCATACTATTCCGCTTCCCAATGCGCTTTTCTGTTCTGACCAAAAAGATGTCACGTGCCAACGTCACTTTTTCTCCTCTCCCTGTCTAGAACGAACTCACCACACCACACCACACCACACCACACCACCACCTCCGAACTAGCACACTTTCTTGTTTTCTTTTTTTTGAATTTTTTTTTTCAGATAAATTAATTAATTATGGGATTTAATTTGGAATCATTATCAGAAGCAACTTCAGGGGCTATTGGAGCACTGGTCAGCACAACCATCTTGTACCCTTTAGATACCTGCAAATCCAAATACCAATCTGAAATTCGTACTCAGCATCATAAAAAATACAGGTTCTTTTTAACTTGTTATCACAAAGATTTTTCTTTTATGGGCCCTATATGTGTTTGCTCTGGATAATTTAGTTTATTTTGTGGTAGTTGATTAATGGGTTTTTGGGTTTTTTTATTTATTTTTCATTTACTAGCTGTAAAAATTTGATCTTTTTTTGTTCAAGAGTTGATGACCCTTTTGATGAATTATGCTTTTTTGTTGATTACCATGTTCATTTTTTTTTTTTTAATGGGAAACTGTTATGTGATGCTATATAGTTAGTCTTGCTGATGAATGCCAGTAAATAGGAAGTCTAAAGATGGCCTTATCTGTAGCACAGGTGTGTGTTTGTATGTGTACTTTTCTGTGTTTATGTGTGTGAGAAATCTGATCAAGTTGGTTACTTTTGATTACTTTACTAACTGTGAGTTGATGTAGAAACGATAATACGAGGATAGAGAATAGGTGTTTATGTTTATTCAATTCTTGATATGTTCAGATAGAAGTTTTGCATTTGGCTTGTGCCTTCTATGGATTATTTACTATATTCGATACAATGTGCGTTTGTTGGATCTTAGTGTTAGAGTTCTTTGGCATATGTTTTCTAGTTTGACTTGGTAGACACGTGAAGTAAACAAAGGTGATATGCTGCTGGATCTCCTGAAAACTTTGAAAATTTACTTCTAACTTATTTGACAACCCCTAAAATAGCTCATATACTTGGAAAGTTAAACAGCCATTCTGTCGGTAGTCTCTTGTGGTAGTATCAATTGAAATCTGCAACGTAATCAAGTTCCCTACAAAAACTAGGGGTTAATGGGTGTAAAGAGGAGTTACGGTACTGCATTAGTCAGCTTTTCCAAGAATTGAGCTTATTGCTTGTGGATAGATGGTTAATTGGTGGAAATATAAGGCACAAGAATGATTCTATTCTAGGTTCAACCACCTCCAAACCTCCCCCGACTTCCGAGAGTAATTAGAAAAATTGAAACAATCTAGAAGTGAAGAAAATAACCATAAAACCCAGTGTTACATGCCAACCTTTGTGTGTGGATGCCTACCATTTGTCTTCTTCTTGGGTGGCCAACGTAGACTTTGCACTTGGTGACAAAAATTGCATCATTCTGAATTTATTTTGTGACATTTAACATTGAAGTTATAGATTAGATGCTAGTGATCCTGCATCTTCTGACTGAAGATTTTTTATCACTTCAGGAATCTCCATATTATGTTCTTTGGTTAATAACTTGATGCCCTAATCTTCCTTTTTAATATACACTTTTGTCTTTATTTTCTATGCGTGGGAGAATAGGAAAACTTAACTTGATATTTAGAAAACTATCCTGATACTCCTAACCCCTACTTTCCAGAAAAGGAAAGGAAAAAGAACATGAAATCTGTTGAGGATGAATAGGGAGAATCCTCTGTGAAGGAAATATAATTTAATTGCTCTTCCTGTGTGCAGGAATGTTTCCGATGTTCTCTGGGAAGCAATTTCTACTCGTCAGGTTCTTTCGCTGTACCAGGGTCTTGGGACCAAGAATGTACAATCTTTTATTTCGCAGTTTCTTATATTTTTATGGATATAGTTTCTTAAAGAGACTGTATTTGGAGAAAAGTGGATCTAAATCAATTGGAACGAAAGCTAACTTGATGATTGCTGCTGCTGCTGGCGCATGTACAGTTGTAGTGATTCATGTAAGCCCTATTTTGCTTTCTGTATCTTTTTTTTTTTTTAATCGCCATTATGCAATATTGGAGATGGTTCTATTTCTTTCTGTTCCTGAATATGTTGATACGTTCCACTTGCATAGTCAAGTGTTTTCTAAAACTGCTATGCTTAGAAAGGATCATGAACAGTTTTAACTAAATAATCTTTTGCTATGGGAAGTCCATTTGAGAAGTAAGTAGGCCAAAAACCATCTAAAAATATCTCTATACATATCTTTATCACAAACACTTCTTAATTTTATTGTATGAAGCACTGGTTTTTTTAATTGCTATTCTTTATCTGTTCTAATTATGGGCAACATTCCAGCCACTGGACACAGCATCTTCAAAAATGCAGACAAGTGATATGTTTGGGAAATCTAAAGGTCTGTGGAAAACCCTTTCAGAGGGCTCCTGGGATGAGGCATATAATGGTCTAGGCATATCTCTCCTTCTAACTGCAAATCCATCTATTCAGGTACTTGGATTGTTTGATTGAATATGAATTTCCAGAAAATGTGGTTGAACAAATTCACATTATTCATTTGCATTCTTTTCGTATTATATTTGTATTCTGGAAATAACAAAAGAGAGAAAATTTATCATCAAATGACCCCTTAATCTGAGGGCAGCACTTATGAGTTAAAAAACCTTAACCTTTAAAATTAGGTTTGAACTCCTTGTTAAATGTTCCATGCCTGTGAAGTTTGATGAATATCTATAACTGGAATTGTAACATTTTGCAGTACACAGTATTTGATCAACTAAAACAAAGAATGCTGAAGGGAAAAATGAGAGAGAAGAGAGATATGGAATCATCTCCAGAAGTTCTGTCTGCTTTTTCTGCTTTTGTGTTGGGTGCAGTCTCAAACCCATGTATTGCTACCTGTGTAACATATCCAGCAATTAGGTAATCATCTATTCACCTCTTTCTTAACACATAATGTCTCCTTTTTATATGGTAATCTGGACACAGACGTAACCAAAATACGTCATGGAAACAATGGCACTTAAATTTCGCACTGCAAAATTTTACTGATGTACTCAGTAGTAGTACTCCTGGGATTAACTGGATTGCTTTTCCTCGTGGAGAATTTTTCGTGCAGCTGTTTCACTATTTTGACTGACTGGTGATCAATAGGTGTAAGGTGACGATTCAGTCTGCTGAATCAGATGAAGATGCGGAGGTTGAAGCTGAAGTAAAATCAAGGAAAACAATATCAGGTGCACTATATGCCATTTGGAAAAAGGAAGGCCTTCTAGGTTTTTTCAAAGGGTTACAGGCCCAGATCCTGAAGACCGTACTAAGCTCAGCATTGCTGTTGATGGTAAAGGAGAAAATCTCAAAGGCCACATGGGTCATATTGCTTGCACTGGCTAGGAGGTATCTGTTACTAACCAAGACCAAGGCCAAGCTAAAGAGCTCATAGAATGGTGATCATGTAGGAATTCTGTACGCGGATCCCTTGAAAAATAATGGGGGCTTCTTATCTTATACAAAGAGACAGGAAAGCCTTGAGCTAAATGTTCTAGGGAGATTTAGTTAAATTGTTCTGAAACATGTTTTTCTTTACCCCCGTGTGTAATTCCTTTTCACCTTCTTTTGCTGGGTGGGGTGTTCGTTAGTTGCATTCTTTTTTGTAATCACATGATAGTAAGTGATTGGCTTCCTATATTCTTGTAAATAAGTTAGTTACCTTTCTTCCCTTTTAAAGTTAATACAGTTTGGGTGCCTTTCATATTCAAATGACTACATTCTTGATTTATCTGGGCAACTAAACTGATTTAGCTGAGAAATAATACGAAAAAAAGGTGAACCGTGGATCAATAAATTTGTCAATCTACAAGTATAGTGTATAGTTTTGACAGCCTCGAAAAAAAAACCATGTCTAAACATGAAACAGCATAAGAATAGCAAGAATCACCTGGTTTACATTAACATCAAGAATGCCACACACAAAAACAGCGCATGGTTTAGGGGACCAAGCTTCAAGGCAAAATTGGGTGAACTATTATCAGCATTCACATAACTTCCCTCTGGTGTGTCTCTGGTTAAAACAACAACTATCCAGTCATTTTTGGAACCAATTCCAACTCCAGCAAATTTGGTGTCATTGAGGTTGCTTGCATACTGTGATTCAGTAAAATTGGTGAGAACAAGACTGGGAACAAGATTGGGAACACAAGCAGGCATTATGACCCCATCTCTTGTAGTAGTGACATTTAGATGGCATTTGGTTAGAATGCCAGGATAGTCAGAGAACTGGGATTCTGTGCCTGGAACAGTGTTGGCACCTGTGGTGTTTGTACAAGGTTGATCCTTGAAATTGTCTGCCATTCCATCAGCAAGGCACTTTGCATTGTCATTCTCTTTTAGTGCTGTCAAGTATATCTATATTTAAGGATGCCCTGTAATTGTTGATTTGGTTGAGAAGGTTTTGTTCCTCATCTGCATAACAATGGTGAAACAAAAATTTAAAACTTCATTTAGGAACGAAAGATGAAATGGTTTCATGCTTGTAAATCAAGCGAGATATGAGGAAGTATGAGAGTTGAAAGCAAGCCATGTTGTAAAGAAGATGTGAAAGTACAAAATTCTAGGCACATGAAGGGTTCTGGCAAAGCAAAGATGCACATGAAATTTGAAGAGCTTAATTCTTATTTCCATAATCTAAAGAGGAAAAAAACTAAGATAATGAGAGCAAGTGTAATTACAAATTTTAGTGGACTAGCTAACGTTTTAGCATGCCAAGAGTGGCAATAAGCTTGTCGAAGTGCAATGGAATATTGAGAAGTGAAAGTCATACGAATTCTCGATTAAGTTCATAAGCTGTCAATTAGTCAAGTACTACAAATAATGTTAAAATTGAGTCCTATGTTAAGAGCATAAATTGCCTAACCCACCATAGATCTATGATATAGTTAACAACAGAGTTCATGAACTAGATTTAATCAAAACAAGTATGTTTAAAGTATCATCAACAACAACTAGAAGATCTACACACAATTCTTGAAAACCACATCAAATATCATATTTACCGAAGCATGCGAAAATATAGGAAGATGAAAAAGAACAGGACAATCAGATTTAGAGCACTGCATTTACAAACAGGAAGGAATTAGAAATTAAGAAGTTCGAAAATAAAATATCTATGCAATTCAAGAAAAAGAAGAAAATGTGCATACATTATCGCTGTCAAGAAATTTAGCCCACATTAACATCTGACAACTAAATAAACTAAAGATCAGATCTTTAGTCCCTCAACGCAATAGCTTCAGATGAAGAATAACAAAACAACCCATTTATCCAAAAAACCAAGAGTTAAACCACACAAGATGCATTGCACACCAATGGATTGAGAAGTGGTACAAAATCAAGACCCCAAATAAACAAAATTTATTAATAAAAAAAAAATCAAGAAAATGAATAGGACATCTGACAAAAGTCTCATCTTCAATCTCAAATTAAACATAAGATTAATTTTTACTCAAATTGGCCAATGATCAATCTGAGCAACAAATGAACAACATAAAAAGAACCCATTTACCAAAAAAGAACATTTATTGTACCAAACAACAAAAATGAACATCAATATACTATATTAAGGCATTAGCAAAAATCCAATGAAGCAAAAAAAAATTGTACATTGAGCACAAATCAGATCTTTAATCTCAAATTGATTGATGATCATTTGAAGCAAGAAATGAACAAAATAAAAAGAACCCATCTACCAAAAAAAGCAGATTTATCATACCAAACAACTAAAATGAGCATCATATCACTCAATAAGAGCATTTTCAAGAACCTAATAAAGCATTAAAAAAATAGTACTATATTGAAGATAGTTTGAGCTTGTGAATGAACAGTTACCTGCGCATTTGACAGTATAGTTAATTAGGAGAATTGAGATAACCTTTGAGAAGCAGAGAGAGGAGGAGATAACGTGGAAGAGACGTCATTGTTGTGGAATTGAAGTGAACTCTTAAGGTTTTTGATGGGGGCTTTATATACATGTAACTACTTGTGATACGACGTGTTTGGGAAAAAATTTTTACTACTTATTTTTTATTGCGGAGTGAATATTGTAAATTGTTCAATGATTGAATATAATGAAATCATTTTACTTTTTAGTAATTTTAACAACCGTTACGGAATGAATAACCAAGACTTACTCAGTGTTTGGTGGGATTTCTTTATTAAAATGGGAAAAATTATTTTATTTAAGTTGCAAATAATTAGAGGAAACTGAATTAGTTTTTATGAGATTTGGAAGGTGTAGCCGACCTCTTTTGTTAATTATAATGGGAAGGGAAGTTTGTTGACAAACTATTATGGTCAAAAACTTTTCTGGTCCATTCCCAACAAATTTTGTAAGTATTTCATTGCTTTTTATGAATAAAGGCAAGTATTTCATTGCCTTTTATGAATGAATAAAGAGAATATAAAATCATGGACAACTATAATCATAAACAATTATTGGGAGTAATTTAGGTATTCTCTTCGATGTCTTAAAGAAGAGCAAATGACTCAAATGGTCCCTTAACTTTTTACTTAGACATTATTGGTCCTCCGACTTTTTTTTTTCTATTTGTAAATAGAGAACCTCTTTGAGGACTATTTTGTGAAAGAAATAGATTTTCTCCTTTTGAAAGTTCACATATAACCGAAAGAGATATTGGTGACTGAAACTGAATTTGGATAAATATGGCTGAACCCTCCAATAGCATGCATTCCAAGTAAGTAGCCCTCTAACCCCCTTGCATTGCTGTTCAAAATCAAGCCAAAATATATAGACATGTCAAGCTAGAATTCCTATTTTACCCTTGAATTCGGAGAAAATGACAGTAGTCGCTGATGGCCGGATTGCCATATTGGCTGCCGGACAGTTCATGGCACTGTTGCATTGCCTGGAAAAAGGAATTGGGGCATTTTTAAGATCTCTAATGGAGATTTGATGGGAGAGAAGCTCAAGTGCACAAAATTTCAGCAAAGGCATCAGAATAATGGTGGTGCAAGGCCTCCTGTGTTCATGTCCCTCACAGCTGATATTGTAGGTGAGGCTAAGGTGATTGTTAGAGTTCCATGCAGCTGTTGTCTAACTCAAGTTTTCAGTTCAAGAGAAAAAAAAAAATCAACTTACTACATGTTATGAGATATAGCAGCAGAGTATCATACAAGCCAAACAGCTCCCAAGTTACATAATAGTTCAACTGAATTTAACTTTCTGATATTCAAGTTTAATAGATACATGAAAATAAACACGAGTTAAAAATCAAAAGGGACTCCACGAGACCATTGATCAAATCTCAGTCCTAAGATTAATGATTTTATTCACAGTAATACAACAATTATTTTTTGTGTGGATCATGCTTATGTACATTATAAGGCCTTTCTTGGTCTAATTATTTCCTTGTTTTCATTGCTAGATATTCATCATACTAAATGCAGTAGTCAAAGGGACCTGGCAATGGAGAAAGGGATCCAAGAACCGTTGTAGCAATTATGCTAGGAGGCAGAGCTGGTACCTCTCTTTTCCCTCTCACCAAGCGCCGAGCAAAGTCTGCTGTATGTCTATGCTATTCTTACCAATAGTTAACTTGTGTTTTAATGTATCACAAACTCACAAATAACAGAAACAGAGAAGTTTGCTCGACTATATGGCATATAGTCTCTCAAACAGAGCTTACTCCTATAAACAACAAACCATTTCCTGCTCCATAGAGATTTGATCAGCATATAATCACTAATCAAAGAACCATAATTTCCTTTGTAATATTCCAGGTACCTATTGGTGGAGCATACCGGCTAATTGATGTGCCAATGAGCAACTTTATCAAGAGTGGTATCAACAAGGTTTACGTTTTTACCCAGTTCAACTCAGCATCACTCAATAGGCATCTTGCAAAGGCTTACAACTTTGGCAACGGTCTCGATCTCGATTTTGGAGATGGCCACATAGAGGTAAGCATTCTCAAAATTTCCTTTCTTGCTTGTGTATCCACTTCATGTACTCTAGTCACATCTGCAATACTTTCAATTTAAGTCATCAGTTAGCAAGTGCAATTTTTCCTTTTAGTTCGTCTATTGATATGCTTCTCCTTGCAAGCTGTATTACAGGTCTTAGCAGCAACTCAAAACTCCAGGTGAGGCAGGTAAAAGATGGTTCCAAGGTACAGCAGATGTAGTGTGACAATTCCACTGGCTTTTTGAGGTATCAAGCTTCAACTTTTCTTGCACTATGTTCAAATGATCAGCTATGTCATAGATTACTGTTTAATTAAACTGGATAAGGAAATAGCAAGATCAAATGCTTTCCCATATATCTCCGTTCCGTATGTGCATGTACAATGCTTGCATCAGTAACAGAACAAGATCATATATGTCAATATGCAATTTTCTTCAGCAGATGAAAAGCTCATAAAATCAGTATTTGCTAGTCTATTTTTCAAGATTATATGGCAACACTATAAGTGACAGTCCCTGGACTTGTGAACACATGATCTAACACTTAAAAATGGACATTTGACAACTGAAGGATCAAAGAAGCAAAGAGATTGAAGATGTACTCATTCTATCTGGAGATCACTTGTATAGAATGGACTATTTGGATTTTGTTCAGGTGAAGTATGCCTATGTGCTAGAAATGCTTCTATATATATGAATTACTACTATGGTCATGCCGCACAAGGTACGGCCGGTGCCCGGTATTACTTTAGTTTTAATTATAATTTAAAAATAAAGAATGCATTAATTGAGGACAAAAATTTTTTTTTCTTACTTTTTATCTTACTCATTATTCTACTATTTAATGAATTGTCAAAATTTTCTTTTAAAATATAATTATGAATTTTAGCAGAAGAATCTTAACCGTTCATTAGATAGTGTGATAATATATGAAATAGGAAGTGGAGAAGAGGATCCTTAGCATTGATTGAGTTACATAAGACGTGGTTAATAGTGTTTGTATGTGGTTTTGAAAAAAAAAATATTTTCAAAAATTAAAATCGTTCTTAATTTTAATCATGCTCTTTATAATTAGATCTTGTAAAAAATTAAAGAAAAATAGTGATATTTTATTGTTTAATTTGAACATTTTATATATATATGTCTCTTATTAACATCTGAAAATTTTTTCACCGTCTTCAAATGTGATATGTAATTCTGTGGTGAAATTTTTTCCAAATGAATTAATTTTTGGATATGATAATTTACTCGATAAGAAAAAATTAATGGTATATTCAAATTATTTTTTTTAACTTTTAATTATTTAGATATAAGTAAATTAACAATAAATAGAGTGAAACTAAATGTAAAAAATTTACATTGTGAAAATTTCATTAATTTTTTTTTTTTTAAGATGTAAAATTTTTTACCTTTGAATGACATGATCGGTAATACCAAGCAATTAACGGCGGATGATCTTAGCACAAGCTTGCACTAAAAACTTAAAAAAAAAAAAAAAAACCCACGCTCCCCCATACCCTTACCCAAGCAATTAACAACAGATGATCTTAACTTAAATTTGCTTTAATAAATAAATAAATAAACCACCTCTCTTCCTATCCTTTATTGAATCGAATCCATAACTAATAAATCAAAAGAAAACCTTCTTACTACCTAAGCTGTATTTTGTTATCACTTCTCGAAATACTTATTTTCATTTCTAAATTTTAAATTGATCTCACTTTCTATTTTTGGACAGTCATCTGTTAAAATAAAAACTCGTTTAAATTTATAATTAGTGTCTGTAACTTTAAAAATCAAAGTATATCTACTACTACTCTTTTGAATAAGATGAAAAGTTTGAAAAAAAAAGGAATAATTATTTATTTTATACGAATATTTACTAGTCACATTATAAAAGTATTTAAAATAGTCAAATATTATGTCAAGACACTCTATTTCAGTATATGTCAACCTTGCCAACATGATAGCTGTGCCGTGCAAAGCATGGCCGATGCCCTCCATTTTTTTAATGAATATGATCAGTAAAAGAGTAAAAAGTGGAATTTTTTATTGATTAGGAGAAATAT
Organism: Cinchona pubescens; assembly: GCA_025175665.1. Classification (NCBI taxonomy): domain Eukaryota; kingdom Viridiplantae; phylum Streptophyta; class Magnoliopsida; order Gentianales; family Rubiaceae; genus Cinchona; species Cinchona pubescens. The sequence goes on from JANKKI010000394.1 coordinate 1,254,660, forward strand.
GCATAGACATGATCATTAACCAACAAAACATATAATTAAATAAAAAATTGTAGAGAAAAAAAATGATAGAAAGTCTTACTACAATGTTTTTATTTGCGTAGGGGTTGATATTTTTCATAAGTCATTCATAATCCAAGTATTAAGCACTTCAAGTATGAAAAATTTATAAAACTGTGCTTGTTTTCAAAATTGTTCTTTTTTTATGTCGATTGAAAAAATGAATTCCGGAAGCTGGAACTTATATTCATCTAGATGTGTATAAGCTCAGTCATTATTTTAAATAATAAAAATAATAATAATAATTTTCTGACCTCGCATTTGCTAAATGCGAGGTCAGAACATTTTTTATTTTTTATTTTTAAAAAGGAAAAATTTGACTTTGTATTCTCTGAATGGAAATTTTGCACTATTACAAAAATAGAAAAATGTTTTATATTTTTGTTACTTAAAGAATTATTTGATTGTAAGATAAAATCGACTTAAATACTAAATCGTAAACATTTATTTAATACGATATTGTATTATACTAATCCATTATGATTTAAATCATAAACTATTAACATTAACGAAATAGTACATGAATAAAATGTGAGCACAGAAGGGAGAGAAAGTGAGAACCACATTATTCACTGTTTGAGCAGTTAGCCCATTAGCATGTAAAAGTCAACAAGCCATTGAGATTAATTAGTACGCATATGAGATCTGTCTGCAATTTACACATCTACCCAATTTTCTGTGTACATGAAGATAATATTATATTATTATAATATATAGCTAAAATTATCAAAACTTATAATTGTTCGACTTATTTGAACGGATTCGATCGACAATGTCAAATAACTTATTCAGTTAGTAAATCAATCAAAATTGAACACCTTATCCAGTCGGTAATCTAATTGAACTAATCAAATACTAGATCTTTATTTGGTGGCTAAATTGACTTAGAAGTTGAATTTAAAATTCTGCGAATAAATTTGCGGGTTTACACATTTCGGGTGTGTTCGTTTGGACTGAAAATATTTTCTTGAGGAAAATATTTTTATTGGAAAATATTTTACATGAAAAGTCAATTTTTCATACAATTTTCAGTGTTCGGTTGACAAAATGAAAATATTTTGAAATAAAAAATTTTAACGGTTTTATCTTTAATTTTATGGATACAAGTTACCGGAAAATTATATAAAAATGGTAATAAATACCTGTATGGAAGTAATTCCCTGAGCAAGCAATAAAAATCTAATTTTACTCTTATATTAAATATAGTACAATATAGTAGTAAAATATGCATAATGATAGTTATATTAGTGTGGGACCATAATTGAGAGAAAAACGAATAAAAAAGAATTAAAAACAAAAATAAGTTTAGCAAACAAAATTATAAAAGTAAATATTTGAGGTTTAATGTCACTCTTGAATTATCCGAAAAATAACTTACACTCAAAAATTCCGTAAGTTATTTTCAGTTTTCCTGAAAATATTTTCAGCCCAAACGAACACACCCTTCACTCGTGTACTATTTCGTTAATGTTATAGTTTATGGTTTAAAGATAATGGTTTAGTATTCATAGATATCGTATTAAATAAATGTTTACGATTTAGTATTTAAGTGATTTTATTTTACAGTTAAATCCTTCTTTAATTAACAAAAATGTCAAACATTTTTCTATTTTTGTTCCCTTCGCAGAATACAAAGTCAAATTTGAAAAAAAAAAAAAAAAAAAAAATTCTGACCTCGCATTTAGCAAATGCGATGTGATACAACTATTTTGAAAACAAATAGTTTTAGACCTCGCATTTGCTAAATGCGAGGTCAAATTATTATTATTATTATTATTTTTTAAAATAATGACTGAGCTCGAATGCGAGCTCCCCTCCCCCGGAAATCATTTTTCAATCGGCATAAATAAAGAACAATTTTGAAAACGAACACAGTTTTAGAAATTTCTCCTTCAAGTATATAAAGCAAGCATGTAGGAAATTTTTAGATGTCAAAACAGCAACAAACAATTGAATTACTCAATCTGGGAGTACATGACACTTAAAAAAGCCATCTTTCAATAGTCTTAGATATACAAATGGCAAGTTGTCCACATAGCAACTAACTAAGATGTAAATAAAAAGTGATTAATTGACAAAATTGCATCGGAGTACTCCAAAAACTATGCATAAGGTGAGGGGCATAAATGTAATTTTTCAGCCAAAAAAAAAGTTCAAGTCATCTTCCATGTAAGCACACATTGCCACATGGTAATGGGAGAAAGTCACTGGCATATAGGAGAGTTCATTGTCTTTATATATATATATATATATCTATAGATATATATATATATATATATAGATAGATACATACCGGATATTATTATTCTCCTATCTCCTATCCGCAGAGTCATAGACCAAGTGGTGCAGATATCTCCATATCAAGTTTGCAAATAGATGACAGGTATACGTGCTTATATAAACAGCTAATGGCTAAATCAACACAGATAAATGTTTCAAGCAGTTAGCTCACGACTAGAAACCATGATGGCACGAACATATTAATTTTCTGTAGCTAGTTATCACCTTTCCCTCGTTCATAATGAGCATTTTCATCAGATAACTTGGGAACAAATAAGCAAACACTGCAATAGACAGTCACACTCATTCATATCTTCTGTAGATAGGTTTTATCATCCTTGTCATGTCCAATCTTCAGGTCTATATTGGCTATCAACTTATGGGGTTCACCAGATAAAAGACAGCTTATTTTTGTCTTCTCTCTTTTTCCATGATAGCCGTGCATCAGATTTTGGTTTGATGAAAATCAATAATAAAGGAAGGGTCTTTTCTTTCAGCGAAAAGCCCACAAGGAGACGACTTGAAGGCAATGGTAATTTTCAAACTTCTAATAATCCCTCAAAGCCAAATGTTATCAAAATTTCAAATAACAATAAATACTTAGGCATTAGACACCACAGTTTTGGGGCTATCTCGAGATGAGGCTGAGAAGAAACCTTATATTGCTTCAATGGGAGTTTATGTCTTCAAAAAGGAAATCCTGTATTTTTGAATCGTTTAAGGTAATGTCCTGCTTCTTGGTTTTTCATCAAGAGGAATATACAGGTAGATTAGAGGGACTGCTAATGTTTCTGAATATCATTCCTCAAGCCTTGCCAGACCAAAATAAATTAAATTTTGTTTAGTGTTTGTAGCTTTGTATGGAGTTTCCCTACTGCAAATGACTTTGGATCAGAGAGAATCCCTGCTTCAGCAGCAGATTTCTACATTCAGGCCTGCATCATTTTTTTTTTACTATTTGTCTTTCTCTTGTTGGAGCAAAATGTAAGCAATAACCCTGTATACAAAAAGACTTCACTACACCTAACAGCCAAAGGCTCACATGGAAGACTGATCTCTAATTTGTTTGAAGAAAGAATAACACAAGCAACTTCAATGCATATAAAAAACTTGAAATAAGCCACAAAATAAATAAAATAAAATAAAGGATCACAAGATATTAGTAACTCATTTATAAGCATCAATTAGCAATGTAAAGACTTCAATTCTTGGTCTGAAGCTTTCACAAATTCCAGTCAGCATGTGAAAATGATTACATGGTTTACTAAAGAATACAACAATGTTAACTTGCACAGTGTCAAGAGAGTAAGCTGAAAAGATGCAGCAAGTGCAATAATGTCTAACTATTGGGTTACTGGCTGAAATTAGAACTAATCTACTGATGTAAGCCTTCTGCTCATATGGACTTCAGGTGCATTTCAAGACCACCACCATTCATGGTTAACTGAATAGACAGATTGTCGTTTTTTTTTGTTGGTTTAGCAGTTTCACCAAATAATCTTAATCTAAACAATCAGCATAACCCAAGCACAAAAAAAAACACACACACACACAAACGATTCATCCAATTTAAAATAATCTAAACCAGAACTGATAACTCTGACTCCTGTAAACCAAAAAGTCAGTATTACATTTATAGAAATAACTCTTCACAAAAAAAATTCAGTTCATTTTCAAATCTCTGCAATACAAATCGCTCTTTGGAAGCTATAATGTTGGTTACAAAACATTTATCATCCGAGAATGGCTTCCTACCTGTCCTTCCAGCTCGATGAAGGTAATTTACCGCATCTCTTGGCAGATCAAAATTGTAGATATGAGTTGTCTCTGGCAGGTCAACTCCTCTGGCTGCTATATCTGTTGCAACCAGAAGATAGTCCCCTCCTCCTCTAGCATGCTGCATCCAGAAACTGATTAGATTTAGAACAAATGTACCCACAAGCTGCCATGGGTTAAAAAAAAATTTATGAATTCGCCTTCCCACTAGAATACATAAAACAAGAAATACATCCAACTCTCAAGCAATACTTACCAATAGGGATGCTGCTCGCTGATTAAAATTCATATCTTCTTCCAGAAGAATTAGTTTGGAACCTCCCATGGAGGAAGCTTTTAGGAAATTGATTAAGAGAGTTGTTGGTGGAGCATTACCAGCCTTCTTTGACTTTTCAGACTGTCAACAAAGATTAAAAAATGAATATTCAGAAACTGGACATCACAAAAGTTAAGCATGAATAATATTCAGAAACTGGACATGCAAGATTTAAGTTACAATGGAAGAGAACTGAGACATGGGATCACGTACAAAGTAAAGAATGCACTAAACATTTCTATCTTTCATGGAAATATTTTCTTTTCATGAAGATAAATAAGACTCATTAGCAATATGATGCACACAAATTTCTTTTCTCTTACATACTATGCTAAGTTTGGAGCCACACACGCATTGGCGATTAATGGCTGCAATGGAATCAATTTTAGGTGACTAAGAAATCATATACTGTTATTTTTCAAATCTAAATGGCCAGTTATAAAAGAAAAATGGTGAAATATGAAGGACTGACTTGTTCACCAACAAAAATTATGGCAGATTGAGGTGCATCTGACTGTAACAAGGATAGCAACACTGAATGCCTTTCCCCTTTGCCACATACCTGAAACACCGAGAAAGAAAATTTATTGTGCCTAAAAAATATAGAATGCCAAATTCAAAAAACTGAAAAAAATGGAGGCCAAAAATCTCATTGAAGCAAATTCTTAGTTATTAAAATGAAGTAGCCAACAAAGATGGTGAAAATGATGTATAAATAATTCATAAATTAAAAAGTACTACTTTCTGGATTTTACAATTTGTCTTACCACAAATCTGTGATGTAGGCATGAGGGCAATGGCTGAACTGGATTTACATGGATAACAACAACATCACCCTACAACAGCACCGAGGTAAACATGAAATCTTCACAATTAATAGTAAATCAAAAGAAATAGTAATAACATGAAAAATCACCCTGCCAATGTCACCGTAACAAAAAAATTCATAATTGGTAGTACAGATCCTAGTAATAAATCAAACAGCAATATACACTGATAGCGAACCTTGGTCCATTTATGCTGTATACAGTCATAGAGAAATCGTTTGCGCTGGGGAACTGATGCACTAGCAAAAATGGTCTGACGGTTATTAATTGAAGAGTATGAGGTCAAAAGCCTTCGAAGAGAATCATATTATAAGACTTGCTTTGAGGAATTGAACATGAAATCAACCTAAAAATAAATGAAGGTATTATATCTTATGCAAAGTATAAAAGAGCTGCTGTCACTGAGTTCACAGTAATAAAAGATGTATAGAAGAGAGATGCATTAAATCAACTCCTTGAAGAAATGCATGGCCAGTTGATCTTTATCTTTCTGCAACAGAAGATGTCATCAAAGTAAGCATCAAGACTTGAAGATGAAGCTACATCAGTTTACCTCATCAATAACCAGCACTTGCATGGCCTCTAACTTCAAAATTTGCTTCTCAAGCATACAGCACAAACTCCCAAGAGTTGCAACTACTATAGAAGGAGGTTCTGCCTGCATCAAGAGAAGCATCCTACTAAACACATAATTTAGTTCCGATTCAGATACACTCGTTTTGGCTTCAAATCAATTAACATGATTCCATCAAAACTAATTCTTTTCAAAATTGATCCCAAGAAACACATATTTACTTTTCCATCTGAAAGGAACAGTATTACTTTTATTTATCCTTCAAAATTAAGGCTTTGCCTCAATTTCTTCCTTGAAATTGCATATTAGCTACCCCACATAATATTGCTCCTCTACCCAAGCATGAATCCTATATAAGCCATCCATTTAATGAAGTTTTCATGCAATGTCATCCTGTAAATTTAGTTTAAGCTCTGAGTAATAAATGACATTTATCAACATAGAGTTACTTTTGTACCTTTAACCACCTCTTATGCCTTGCCAGTGTTCCTCCATCTAACAGAGCCATAACAATCCATGACTTCTTCTTTGAGTCAGCATCTGAAGCCTTAGCTGCAAGTTTTCGAGCAACTTCTGTAACCTTAATTTAGGACACGATATCATAAGATTCTCTTCTGTGTGTACATTAGTTGCAGATAATTAAGAGGTCAAGGAACAGTATGCCTACTTGCATGCCAAGCTCCCTATTGGGAAGAACTATCAGTGCTTGAACACCTAACCTTTGAGTTTTAATAGCTGAAAATACCCGCATATTTGTGAGTAGGTATGCAAGAGTCTTTCCAGAACCTGTCTAGAGTACCAAAGAAAATAAATAAAATTATTGTGTTAGTTTTCCAGAACTCAGGGAGGGTAAGTCGAGGCATATTTCTTGCTCTCACATAGATATTTTATCCAGGAAACATCTTGACAACACATGACTTGGAATCTTCAGTGAGAGAATAAAACAAGCTAGCACCAAAGCAACACATCAAAGTAATGCTACTAATCTTCTCAATAAGATAATGAAAATGTTTAGCTTTCTTTTCTTTTTTTTTTAATAAAAAAAAAAGCTTTACTTTAGAGAAAATGAAGAAACGACTTGGACGGAAGTCCAACTTTATCCACGAAGTTAAACAACCTAGCTAAAATAATTAAAGGATGAGCATTAATGATCAACAACATTATCACAGATTTTAAAGCTTATGATATACTTAATGAATAAATCACTCGAGATACATCTATAAAACATTCTGCTGTAAAAAAAAAAAATCCAAATTACAAAATGAGAGAAGGCATGAACAACGCTACGAATCTGCAAAACTATCTTTAATATTTTTGGTTTAAAGAAGCATAATGACCTGAGCATGAAGTACACAATCTTGTCCAGAGAAAAGCACTGGTAGAGCTTGCCGTTGTACATCTGTAGGCAAAACATATCCAATTTCTTCCATCCTGCATTCAAATTTAGGATTTCTTTCACTAAACTTCAGTTTGCAAGAACAATATACTCATTTCCAAATTTCAACCCATCAGTCAGAAGAAGCTGAAAAAAAAAGAAAAAAAGAAAAAAAAACATTTTCTACTATGACCCAGTTGTGAAAAATTACTACATAAAAATGACTTCATATTCAAGACTCATATTTCACAAGATTGAACGAGCCATTGAACTGGACAGCCTATGGAACCAAATTGTTCTAAGAACTAAATCTCCATTTGGATTGTATTATTCATGGAATAATATCTTGTCATCATTCCCTAAACAAGTTTTATAACCACCTTTAAAATTTACAATTCGCATCACATCCCAATAAGTTGCTACAGGGAAAGTATAGTTTAACAGCTATCTGTGAACATCCACTTGTATTGGAAGAATTCCTAAAAAAGTGATCTTGATTCTTGAAAACCACCTGACGATACAGAAATTAATCTGGATCACTAAAATGAATTTGAAATGAGGAAAAGGAAATAGAAATTAAGACAAGTTTAAAATAAATGGAGAGACTAATGAGATTGGGGGAAGATGATGTATTTTATTATTTGTAACTTGTTGCAGAGTAGACAGTTTGAATTGTCTCATGTCCTTTACAAATGCAAATAAGTGTCTTATTTATTGGATCTGGGGACAACGGGACCTATAATGATAATTTTTGTGATATTATTATATATCCGACCTACAGAATTACTAAACTATTTATGCCGAACTTTCTCCACCAAATTGTAAGTCCAACTATTGGATGGCCGTGCCAAGCTACTTTTGGGCAAGCCGAGCAGAATAGTAGTTGGTTCAGTTTGACTAGATGTTTATTTAGATTCAGGTAGATGATGCCACTTGTCCATGTCCGAGCTGAACAACATTGGTATCGTCACCACCCAATTCTCAATTCTAAAAACTTAAAAGTAGTACATTTCTCAGCTCAAACTTGATTTAATTCGACTAGATAACAGCTCGTTTCGGTAATCAAGCCATTTTTGGACAACAATTTAAGACTCGTTACGAAAATATATAGTGTTCGGCTCGATTAAAGCTCCTTTGCAACACGCTAGTATAATTCTTCATAACCAAATTATCCAAAATTCCACGTCAGCAATTTCAACAAAATTCCATAACTAAAGAAAGAAAATGAAAGAAAGTGAAGTCAGAATAAAACTGGCCTGTTAATCACGTGCTCAGGCACGTGACCTTCGCAGAGTTGTCGTAGTGTGGAGAAACCTTTTCCTCCGGCGTCGGCGACGGCGGTTTCCGAAGAAGAAGCGACAGAAGCCTTCGTCTTCAGAGGTTTGAGAATTGCAACGGAGCATTTAGTCCAGGTTCCGAGAGCAGTTGAAAACTAACGACTTCGTGCTATTAACGTTGAAAAGAATAGAGCTTTCTCCGAATTTTGCAGATAAGGTCCATGAATTGGAATGAAGATGCGTTGCAGCCAAACAAAGCGCCATAGCCAGTTCTCCCAAGGATTTTTATTTTTTTTTGGATTAAATTTTTCTCTTGTTTTGGGCCTTCCAATTGAAACATATGTCTTCAGAATTTGGGCCGAATGTTAGTTGATCAAATATTTGGGCTTAATTAAATTCAACCCGAGCTCAAAAAACTTTGAGCAAATGACAATTGAACATACTCTTTTACTAATCCATTTTTGGACCCTTAATTTTGAATTAGAACAATTTGGACCTCAAATTTTTTTTATTTGGCTAATTTAGTACTAACCAGGCACGTGTCACCACAATTATTACAAATATCCACCCAAATAGTTTCTTACATGAGAGCAATTTGATCATTTAATATTTTTTAAAAGACAATACAAAGTAAATCAAATATGCTCGATTTAAAGAAGTAAATAAATTAAGAAAAAAAAACAAATCATTCCTCATTTTGAACGATATATTTCTCAATTCAAATTCAGTTTTAAATACAATGATTCGTCAGTCTACCATGGCTAGGAAAAACAATAATTTTGAAAAAAAAGTTTTAAAAAAATATGTAAGTAGATGTGATGTACTCTATTGATTTTTGAATCAAAGAAAAAAAGAAGACGACTTGCTCTATGCAAGGGAAATGGTTAGCTTAGCTGTATCTTTTGTTTTTGAGTAGAATGCTTGACCTTTGATGCATAAAGTGTTTGTCTTTGCATTTTATCTTCTTGATAATTGAGCTCCAAATTTGACTAACCTTACATGGTCACACGTTTTCTTCTTATTGCATCGCCATTTTCTGTCATGAGAATAAATGATGATAAATGAAACTGTTTAAGACTTTGAAAATGTACCAGTAGTTATGCTTATCGAAGAAGGAACAAAAATGAGTAAAAGCACGCGCCTAACAAGAAGAATTTTTTTTTTGAAAAATGGTTAATTGTTTCATGTCTATTTGCTCACCAAATTTCAAGTAATCTATAATCGATAAAATTTATTTTAATCATTGAATAATTATCATAATAATTGCTCAAGAATCAAAAAAGATTCGCATTTAAAGAAATATGACTTCTTATTTTTGAAAAATTCTTATATAAAATAAAGTGTATAATTCCACCGTATACCTTGTAATCCATATTTATCTTAATACTTTAACTTGTGGATGAAGAATTTTAGTTTTTATTTTTATAAAAGAAATTGGAGTATGTGGACCAATGTTTTATTAGAAATAAAATTATAAAAATAATTTATAAAAACACAAATTCATAATCACTTGTCAAAAATCAATTACTAACCCATAATCTTAAATACTTGAACATTTTTCGATGTTTCTTTAATTAATCTAATGATAAATAAGTAGTTTTATTACTTTATCAATTTATATAAATATAACCACTTTATTAAATTTGTATAGACAATACACTTAAAATTAAACTGTAATTTGAATTGTGATAATCTAGAACTCTCAACATATAATGCTCTATTATGTGACCCTGTCAAATAAATATTTCAACGCTCGAGAACATTCAATACTATAAAACTTTCTTTTACTATATCTTTCTACGTATTTTATTGTTCATTTTAAAAAATTATTCTTTTAAATTTAAAAAATTTTATAGTACAAATTTTTAAAGTACATAATATTATACTATACAAATTTTTAAAGTAGAAGAAAATGATTGATTTCTAAAGAGACTGTAAAATTTTCATATCTTTTTTCCCCATTTGGAGTGTCAATTAAATAATACAACTAAATAGTCAAATGTGTACACAAACTAATCCTACATACAAAAATTAAAAATTAAAAAATTAAATTTGATGTGATGTAATAACTACACTAATATTCTCCCCTTCTAATCCTACTAAATTGCAACAAAAAAGGAAAGAATAAGGAGAGAAATGGTAAAAGGCTTTGATTGATTCAAAACCACTCAACCACCGTTTGATACGGATATTATAGCGTTTTCTTCTTTCTCTCCATTAATACCTTTCTTTGACCTTTTACACACCACACACACTCTCCCTTTCTCTCTACACTTTTCTAGCTTTAGTTTTAAGATTAATTTTTCTTACATAGTTTTTGGTCTACAAAACATTTACACAAACTTCTTCCAATACATCATAATTACTAAAAATTCTAAAAGTAACATTTAAAAATAATTACGTAAATGTAAGGATAGTAATATATATTTTTCATTATAAAATAAGTAACACGTATTTAAATTCGATAAAGTTAAATAATATTTAAATTTAAATAATAATTTTGTAATATATCCTAAATTCGAGCAAAATTATAGTTGTACCATAAATGATTAGATGCTACACTGAATTAAATATTTGATAACAGCCTAAAAATGTTCCCCTTATAGTTTTGTTATATGATTATGAATATTATTATTATTATTATTATTTAAAATATTATTTAAATAATAAAATGTGTTTTAAAAAATTATATAATGAATAATATCTAAAGGAAATCTATATTAAAATTTGAAAAGATTTTCCTTTTATTTATTTATTTATTTTTGGATTCTAATAAGTATTTATATCTCGTTCTCCATATTCTCCCTCTCCTCCTCTTTGTTTTTCCACCCCTTCTCTCTTTTCTCTCCCTCCACACACGCACTAAACACACACTGACTGTGTCAGCTGAACTGAGTGAATTTTTGGGAACAAAAAATGGCGACTGATATGATTCTGTCATCGGAAAATCCACTACCGATCGTCGTATCATCATCGTCGTCATCTTCTCCAACTGACAGTGTCGGCGCCGGTGCCGGTGCCGGTGCAGACGACTGCTTCGACGACGGCTGTAGCATTTGTCTCGAGCCTTTCAACTCACACAATCCTCCTACTGTACTCTCTTTTATCCCTCTCGAAATTACGAATAATTTTTATTTTTTTAAAAATATTTTTAGTTTCGAATTTTTTGTGCTTAAGCATATGAATTGTGAAGTCACCATTTAAACAGAAAAGTTTTAAACTTTATTATTTCTGTATTTGTTTTGAATTTAGAAAATAATTAGTGTTAATTGCAATTATTAATAAAAACTGGTGATTATCTTGATTAATAATTAGTGTTTATCTTCCGTTAATCCGTAACTTATAGTAAACCATAGGATCTGTATCTATCGAAGCAATGTACAACATTAACATCATAATGTACAATTACTGTATCTTATTTACTTCTTTGATAGGATCCAGTGCGAGTTTCATCAGTTTTTTTTTTTTTATTGCTTTATTTGGATCGAAAATGATGCTTTTCTTGATTGGTCAATTGTTTCTTCTTGTACTATCATCCTCTGATTGAATGACAAGGGTCCTTTGATGGTAATTTTTCATTTTTTTTGAGACTAGCTTTTCTGGTGTTAGGTCGCACTTTTTTAATTTTTCAACTTATCCTATTTCGATTTGAAGGTTGTATTGGTGTTCTGAGATTGGGATTATCAAAGAGCAATCTATTTGGCTACTGCATTCAGAACTTTCTGTTTACTACTCTTTCGGGAAATTATTACTGTTCTGTTGCATATGCAATTTTATTACTACAGTTACTTCTGCAGCACTATGTTGGTTTCGTTCACAGTTTTATTTTACTTATGAGACAATGACTCCATATCTTGGAGTTATCACCGAACGCTAGTATTAACCGTTTATGTTGTTTTCCTTTTCAGGTGACCAATTGTAAGCATGAGTATCATTTGCAATGTATTCTTGAATGGTAGGCTGCTTCATGCGAAACATGTCAGATTTTTTATCTTAATGGAGATTAACTTGATCACAATTTTGCTCTTTTCAGGTCACAGAGAAGTGCCGAATGCCCAATATGTTGTCAGCTTCTTGTCTTAAGGGATCCCATCAGGTATCATGTGAACCCAAGATTTAGAGGTTTTCTCGGTTAAAATTTTCTTCCCTATTATCTTTATATTTTTGTACTAAAGGTGTAGGAAAGATTAACTCTATCTTCTTTATTAGGTCTCCTGTTTTACTGAATTTGATTATTCACATTTCTTAATTTACAACTGTTTAATTCCTTTTTCCAGCCAAGAGCTGTTAGCTGCTGCAAAGATTGAGAGAAGCATGAGGTCGAGAAGTAATATCCATATTGTTCATGAGGACAGTGATTTTAACCATGTAAGTAGTATGAAATCTCAAAATACAAAGTGTGTATCATTAAATATTTTGAATCATTCTGCTGAGAAAATTCTGAATCAAGAGTGTGGTTTTTCAGGATGCTTCTTATGTAAATGACACTGTTTTGGAGGAGCAAATTCTGCGGCATTTTGCTGCTGCTACTGGCAGAGTCCGTTATGTTAACAGAAGCAGAAGGCAAACATCATCAGGAACAGATTCTTCAGAAATATTTCCTTCTGTCTCTTTTGAAAATGGGAATAGCTCAGGTTACGGGTTGGAGTTTGGTTTAGCTACTTCACGTGCACCAATATTAGTACCGTTGAACCTGAACTATCTCCAGTGCTTCCTTCTGTTGTGAATGTGACATCTGGTACTGCCCAAAACAGAGATGGTCCTGTTAACCATAGGTATCAGCCAGAGCTGTTAATCTTTTCATATTTCCAAAGTCAATTTATATAGAAGGGCTTACAGCAGGTGCCTTCCCTTTATATTTCCATGATATACATACAACTAAGTACTTACATTCCTGTTACATCTCAGAAATAATCAATCCAATTTACATACAAGAAGGCATATTTCCACTGCTTAAGAAATAAACAAAACTCTCGATGGTGTTATGCACTCCATTTAGGGCCCATTGATTACTTGACAAAAAGGTCAAAGTTTTGATGACATCTTCTTGTGCCTTAGTAAGCTATATTTTCCGCGTTGCAGCTTTAAGTTTAAGAAACTAATGTTGTATGTTGATCACAGTAACCTGAATTTATTGTGACGCAGCATGCTGTCGAATGACAAATCATCTGCATCTTGCCTAAAATTTACAGATGAAGCAGGGCAGTTGACTATTATTCTACTTATCATCCAATGGGTCCTTAGATGAACCTGTGAACAGACTTTCTATATTGCTTTTTAAGGTTTCCTTTCTTCATGGGAACGACACTTCATAGTACTCAAACTCAATTGTCTAAAGATCAGAACTTCACTGCTACTTCTAGTTAGACACTGCTCACACTAATGCACGTTGTTAGAACTACAAACTTTGTGTTCTTAACGACTCCAATTCCTTCGTGTTCGCTGATCCGCTGATGTGCAAGTGCTTATCTTACTTTGATATTCCAATGTGTTTGTGTTAATGTCAGCCGCAGAAGTTTATTGATGCAAGCTTGATGATTCTTGTTATCTTCTTTGGATTTTGCCTTATTAGAAGTTTTCTCGTGCTGGCTATGGTCTCTAAGCATGTTGTCTTTGACAGCATCATTTGCCTCGGTAATAACTTATGTGCTTATATAGGACCTTCTTTGGCCAACAATCACCTGATGGTCCTTGGAGATCAAGTTCATCCGAGTTTGTAGCCTTTTCAGAGTCTGTTAAAGCTAAACTATCTGCTGCTTCGGCCAGGTAAAGGGATCAACCTCTTTTTCTTTTTATTTTCTTCTTCTTTAGTTTGTGCTTGTACTAAATAGGTTAATTCTGACACTGGAACCACTGCTACAGATATAAGGAATCGATTACAAAAAGCACACGTGGTTTTAAGGAAAAATTGTTGGCTCGCAATACTACAGTCAAGGAACTGGGTAGAGGAGTTCAGCGTGAGATGAGTGCAGGTATTGCTGGAGTTGCAAGAATGATTGAACGGTTAGATCTGTCCTCAAAAAGAACTGGTGTTTCAGTCTCATCTGGCTCCTCAGTAGAAACACCAGATCCTCAACATGAAGGGAAGTGTGTAGAGGAGAGTGTTATGGCTCAGTACCCCAAGGCCGTGTCTAGGGAAATTACACATAACATGAGTTCTGATGTTCCCTCATTCAACTCCCAATACACCACCACACCAGCCCGAGTGGAAGTTTCTCTTATATAGTCTGTTAGTATTACCTCTTTCGTGAATATTCTCCTGCCTTTAAATCATCCAGTTAATTATATGAAGGATGACATTTTTCCTTATCTTTCTTTATTCATTTTTGTTATTTTCTGTTTTCAGGACAAAAACTGAAACTTTGATGAGTGGCATTGCTTTTCCGCAACTAAATTTATGTTTCTTCTTTGAAAAGAAAACCTGCAAGTGATGTATCCGATTCGTTATAGAAGAGGATAAGTGATGAGCATCCTGCAGTTACTTCACTGAAAACCTGAGATGTCAAGGGTGGCCTATTATGTATTGCACTGGCTGCAAACAGTTGATAAACTGATTCCGTATTCGCTTTTGAGTTACCTAGGCTAGCCTGTCCTCTTGTTATGAGTGTATTGTCCACTTTGGAATTGACAGTGCAATGATAGAAATTCAGATTGTACAGACCAGCTTCTTCATCCTTTATGTCTGCTGGAATTAAGTATTAATGCATCACGTTATTCTCTATTAAGCTGCGAGGTACTGCTCTATTCCACCAACACCAGTTGGGTGATAAATAAATGGCATGGCAGTATCCATGTAGTTTTTCAGGCAATTTTCGCTGGTGTCAGCGTGTCAGCCGGGGATTTTTGTTTAGACTCTTAACTCGTTTCCCCCACCCTTCCACCTCACAAATGGGCATAGCAATGTTTTTTTGATGGTACATTTTTTGGTAGAGAATGTTGTTTTAATCGTTACCAGAACACTGATTTATAAACACCCATTTTGTCTCTTCCTGCTAGAAATGCAAGCAAAAAGAAATGAAACCTAATATATTAGGTTTTAACAAGGTTGTGATCTTTTGGCAGCAACTGTACAGCCAGTAAGAACTAAAATTGGATGGAGTACAAACAAATTATGGCATATAAGGTCATATGTTGGCAGAATTCATATAAAATAAATGAACTCTATAAAATAAATGTCACAATCTCAACAACTGTCATATTATTCTCTATGTCGGCTAAAAAGTTCCTAGCTACAATAAAATGATCAACTGACATTGTTATAGATCCCAATACCGTTAAATAGTAGTGTTCTTACTGCATAATATTAAAATCTCAATGATTGCAACATTGCTATGCATCCTACAAACTTATCAACTTCCAAAGTTGCCTTAAAAGGTCTTCTGCCTGATTGCATTTCAGAATTTCGTTCCATTCAGGAAAAATTTCTAAAAATATGCTTGTTTTTCAAAATTGTTCTTTTTTTATGTCTATTTTAAATTGTAATTTCGGACCAGTGGAACTCGCATTCTAGAAAAAATTTAAAAAAAATAAATAAATAAAAAATAAAAATTTTTAGAAGACCTCGAGGTCTTCTTAATTTAAAAAAAAAATTGACCTCGCATTCTTAGAATGCGAGTTCAATTTGATTGACCTCAAATTTCAGTATAACAAACAACATAACCACAAATTTCACCGCAATCAACATAAACCAAACCTACAACATATATCCCGAGGTCAAAAATCATTCTCTCTAAATATTAAAAAAAATAAGGGATATAATCTAGCCAGCATATTATTAAACTAAAATACAAAAACATAAAAAATATAAACTACCAACACAAAATATATTTATAAAACATTTACATTAACAAAATTAATTATTTAAACAAAATTAAAAAAAATATTAATTAAAATTATTGGACTCCATAAAAAAATTAAATTTACCTGAAATATTTTGGCGGTGGGTGGCGGTGGCGGTGGTTGTGTTGGTTGTAGTGGTGGTGGTGGAATGGAGGTGGTGATTGTTGTAGAGGGGAGGAAAAATAGATGGTGGTGGAACGGAGGAGGAGGAAGTTTTTTTTTTTAATTTGGGGATTTATCTTCTGCGAGGCCACGCCTGGCCTCGCAGAAGATAAAGGTCGACTGACCTCGCATTCCCGAATGTGAGGTCAAATTCCAAACTATATATATATATTTTTTTTTTTAGAAAAAAAAAAATTTCTGCGAGTTCCACCGGTCCGGAACTACAATTTAGGAATAGGCATAAAAAAAAAATAATTTTGAAAACAAGCATATTTTTAGAAATTTCTCTTCCATTCAGTGTTCTTGTACTTTCATGCTAGGCAAATAACTTGGACAACTTCCAACAATTGGAAACTCCACCAGGTTTGCTTCGATGGAAATCAGGTGTCCAATGTACGTTCGACTAGACTTAAAAAACAGCCGGAAATACCCTGTCTTCTTTTAACATAACAACGCAGTAGACAACCCACTAAATCCAAAAAGTTCGGAAAATTACTGACAGATAAGTTAATTACATAGCAATTTCCGACCAACTGCCTAAGTCCACAACTATTCATTGACAGAGGAACACACAAAATTAATAGGAGAGCAAGGTAACAAGTTTTTGGTTACACATGTTTGGATTTTAGTTCATTCCTGAGCAGAGGCGGCAAAGTATAATATACTTTACTGTGGCTCATTTATATTATAGCAGAATTTTTCTGAGGAAAAATCAAGAATCCTCAAGCATAAGACAGTCAAGGAAAAATCAGTTATTGTGTACTGTTCATCTTGTTGAGCATTATAAGAGTAATAGGGCTTAAGTGAGAAATTTATCTATCCATTTATTAAGCATTTGTACTTAGTTGTATCTGGGGTGTAGAAACATCCAGCTTCGTTTGAAAGCCGTTGAGAAATGGATGGGAGAAATGAGCAACAACTTCAAGAAGAAGACTTGGAAGACATGACTTCAGAACAAGCAGAAACAACAAATAAAGCAAAAACTGCTGTGCCAACCTCTTATTTTGCTCAAGCGAAGAAGGAAAATACCTGTCTACCTTTGCCATCATTACATCTTCTTAAGGGATATGAAAGTAAACTGAAGCACATCAGTGGTAAAAAGATGAATGAGAAAAGTTCTAATACATCGTCCAACATATCCTGTTGTCGCTCTCAAGAATTGTCGACAGATGATATTATCAAAATGGCTCGAGCAAGATTATTTCAGCTCACCTTAAAGAATTCTGATGTTGTTTCTATTCATGCTAGTTAGTGATTGTCTTCGTGATAATTCTGGTGTGCCTAATGAGAAATACGAAGATTTTGAACTTGCACTACTACTTCAAGCTGCTGCTGTTAAGTTCTCGAATCAACAGTTAGATCGTGCAAGAAAGCTTCTAAGTATGTGTCAACACTCTGCTTCTCCTACAGGCAATCCACTTCAACGAGTGGTTTACTATTTTACTGAAGCTCTCCAAGAGAGGATCAGACGAGAGATGGGAGGAAAGGTTCGGTCAGAAGCACTGGAAGGAAGCTAAAGGAGACCATCACTTGAAGAGGCTATGACCAATCTGCATCCTGACCTAATAAAGTATCAAAGAGAATTTACATTTTGTCAAGTCAATCAATTCACAGCAATTCAAGCCATACTGGATAATGTGGCATGTGCCAAAAGGATTCATTTAGTTGATTTGGGAATCAAAAGTGGAAGTCACTGGCCTATTATGATGCAAGCTCTTGCTGACAGGCACGAATGTCCACTTGAGAAGAGAGCTTCTCAAGATAACTGCTGTAGGATCGTCAAGAACGATGATTGAAGAGATAGGTAAGAAGTTGTCATCTTTTGCAGAGACCTTAAACATTCCCTTTGCATTCAAACTAGTTGTCTCAGATATGAAGGATCTTAAGGAAGACTTTTTTGAATTAGCAACTGATGAAGTGCTAGCAGTCTACTCAAATAAACGTCTGGCAAGTTTGTTACCGTGGCCTAACCGCTTGGAGTCTCTGGTACAAACTATTGCAAAACTCAATCCATGTGTGATGGTGATTAGTGAATTTGAAGTAAATACAAACACGACTACTTTTGTGGACCGTTTTAATGCTGAACTTTCTTTTACTGCTGCTCTTTTTGATTGTCTTGAGGCTTGCATGGACAAAGACAACGAAAACAGAGTAATTCAAGTAGCAGAGTTCCTCGGTGAGGCAATTCAAAATGTGATCACCACTGAGGGTGATGAGAGGATGCACCGCAAAGAAGGCATTGATTTTTGGTAGAGAGCTTTCTTGACAAGATTTGGCATAGTTGAAATTGCATTAAGTGACCGGGCTTTATGTCAAGCAAAGTTGATTGTCAGAAGTGATCCTCGTTGGCATCCTTGTACACTAGAGGTAAACGGAAAAGGCTTGATCGTGGGGTGGAAGGGAACTCCAATTCAGGTTCTCACTGTTTGGAAGTTCCATCATGGCTAAGGTATGGAATAGATTTCATTTAGATGCCTCTAAATCCTTTATGCTACTTGATGGAAATGTAACTGAATAAAATTGAGCACAGATTTGCAGGTTCATATCTCAATGGGGACAATAACCTCTTTTATGCTATTCTATCCACCTCTTCTGCCGTGCATTTCAACATTTGAGAAGCTATAAATGCCCAGAAGATCTATGCATGAGCCTACCATTTTGCTACTACTATTTCACAGCTTTAGCACTGGAATTGAAGCTCAAATCTAACTATAAATGTACAAATTCCATAAAATTTGACGATTTTTTAAACATCTAGCGTATTTATGATAAAACATTACGAATGGTTAGAGAAAAATGAATCAATAAGTGCATCAAAGAACTCTCTAGCCACCTAAACAGGCAGGCGGGACAAATTATTTAATGATGATATAGCAATTGTTGGAAAGACATGAACTATGACATTTATAAACTGAAAATACCATAGAAAGAGGAGAACCTGGATGATGCCTTTGGAGGGGTAGTGCTAAGTTGGATGAGACGCCTTCGTCCCAACAGGAAGAATCTGTTCCCACTGCAACTGACAGAAAGGCCCTCCTAGATTTACCCTGCTGGCATTCAACCAATAAAGTGAGTTCAAGGGAGGGAAGTAATATAAACTTGATGAACAAACTACATTCATAATCTTCGAAGTTTCAATCTTCTAATATAGTTGCAGTATCCTTTAGAGTTGTTCCTGATACTCCTATGATGTTCTGCATCAGTTTCACAGGATATCCTAGGATAAAACTACTCCTGTTTGATGTTCATAAGGTGTTTCATTCTTTTAGCCTTCTTTAATACAATGTGGTACTTTGGAATAATCCATACACCATTATTGCAAAAGTTAAACACTGAGGTCCAAAGCCAGATTACTAAATATGAGCTGATGTTATTAAAAAAGGATTCGAGTGCAAGTGACTTATTTATATCTTGAAGGAAATAGCAATGAAAATACAGAAGCAAGCTGTCACAGTTTCATTTATATATGTTTTTGTAATAGGGTAGGATTCTTTTCTTGTTAGATAAAACAACAGTTTTCGGCAGGAAGATTGTGCTTGTATTCCTTTCTGGCCTGCTGATCATAGAAGTCTCCTACTAGTATTAGCTTAGAGTCCCCCGTAGAAGTTTCAAGTGAAAACTCAAGAGTACTTTGGATATATGATCCTTTTCGTACCTACCAAATATTATATTTTTAGTAGTTAGAATGCAAATATTACAGATAGATACAGACATGTAGTACTTTTTCATAAAAGGCTTAGGAAGCAACTCATCAGTATCTATTGAACAAGTAAAACGATCAATCATTTATTCTGACTAAAGCAACAAGCTTCTGAATGCATATACTTGGATTTAGTTCTTTCTTCTGCACTAGGCGGCTTTGCATCTGACCAGATAAGTCAAGAACAAGTAAATGTGTGATGCTTTACTTTTTTTTATCCATGTCTTAATTTTTATATCCCATTTAACTGAAAATTCAATATCTCTCAACAATGAAACACATGGAAGGCTCAGTTATGTCCTTCTTGTCGACCATTGTGAAAATTATAATAATCAAAACATTTCATGAAAACACTTGCCAATTTCTCCTCAATGAGAAATCATTTAGGAGAGAGATTTTACTATTACATGCTTTCTGCCTTATTTTCTTTTTCTTTTGAATTTCCACTGTCTCTTCGGCTTCTTAAAAAAATATACTTTCGTACCTTGGCTTGTGTATATAAACCCAAGAATGGGTGAGAGAATCAAGCAACAACTTGAACTAGACAACTTGGAAAACATGGCTCCACAATATGCACCTATCTATTCTCTTGCTGAAGCAAACAAAAAAAACCTGTTTCTTCCTTCAGCATCATTACATCTCCTGAAGAGACAGTACCAAAGTAAACTGATGCGTGAGCAAACTAGTATTCCATCCAGCATTTCTTGCTCTCAGTCTGGAGAATTGTCAGCTGTTGATATTATCAAAGTGGCCACAGAGTCAGTTTCTCAGTGCTTTTACCAGAATTCTGGTGATTTTTCTTATGCTAACTCTGGTCTGCCACCTGAGAAATACGAAGATTTTGAACTTGCACTACTACTACAAGCTGCTGCCATAAACTTCTCTAATCAACAGTTTGATCAGGCAAGAACTTTGCTCGGCACATGTCAAAGTTCTGTCTCTATTATTGGTAGTCCAATGCAAAGAGTAGTCTATTATTTTACGGAAGCTCTTCAAGAGAGAATCACGGTGGAGATGGGGGGAGTGGTTCTAAAAGAAATACCAGAAGGAAATCAAATGAATCCAACTGTTGAAGAGTACAGCTTTTACAGGCCTACAGCCAGGTGTGATGGAATGTCAGGATAAACTTCCCTTCTGTCGAACCACTCAATTCACTGCAGTTCAAGCTATACTGGACAATGTGACAACTGCTAAAAGGGTTCATTTGATTGATTTGGGAATCAAAAGTGGATCACATTGGCCAATCTTGATGCAAGCTCTTGCTGATAGACATGAATGTCCGCTTGAGTTTCTCAAGATAACTGCTGTTGGAGTATCAAAAGAGATGATTCAAGAAATAGGTAAGAAGTTGTCATCTTTTGCTGAGAGCTTGAACATTCCATTTTCATTCCAAGTAGTTGTATCAGACTTGAAAAATCTTGATGAGCATTTATTCGAGTTAGCAGCCGATGAAGCAGTCGCGGTTTACTCAGAGTTGTGTCTGGCGACTTTGTTAGCATGGCCTCACCACTTAGAATCTCTTTTAGCAACTATTAAGAAACTCAAGCCATGTGTGATGGTGACCATTGAAATTGATTCAAAGAGCTTATACAAATGCGCATAATTTCATGGACCGGTTTAATGCATCACTTTCTGTTTCCACTGCTCTTTTTGATTGTCTTGATAATTGCATGGACCCGGACAGTCAGGGAAGAGCAATTATTGAAGGTGTGTTCCTCCGAGAAGGGATTCAATACCTTATCACCTCCACGGGTAAGGAGAGCATTCATCGCCAAGAAAGTATTCATTTCTGGAGAGCTTTCTTGACAAGATTTGGCATGGTTGAAATAGAACTGAGCAACTGGGCTTTATGTCAAGCGGACTTGGTTGTCAAGAGCAATCCCTCTTGGAGTTCTTGTACTCTTGAGGTAAATGGCAAAGGCTTGACTGTAGGGTGGAAGGGAACTCCAGTTCATTTCCTCACTGTTTGGAAGTGCTGATTAATGTGATGTGGATTAAATCATTGACTAGGCTAAGTGATGCTTTGGTTTAGAAGCATCTTAAAGAGTCTTTGGTTTGATCATTGTAAACCATTCTCTATAAATTGCATGCTCTCAGTTCAAGATGTAAGATGTAATCTGAAGTAAGAATGGAGGAAATGAAAAGAATCGCGTTGTTGGCACCTCAAATTCTTTCTATTTTCTTGAAGTTCCATCATGATGTTCATGACTGCCATTGTAGACTATGTGGATCATTAATCACAGAAACAGATATAACAGAATCAAATCAATTTATCTGATTTTTATTTTCTGTTGCTAGGCACATCCTAGGCTTAATAAAACAAGTTTAGACCTCCTGAAGTAACTTTCCATTTGTCAAAAGAAAATAAAGAAGTCTGACGAACTAAAAACTCTTCCAGCCCTTGATAGAAAAAGAAGGTTTGATACTGCATGGAAGATATAAGAGAAGTATGAACCAGTAGAGACCTTGCTTCCAATATCACATTCTGTGTTAGCATAAAAAATAACCTGAATTAAACGAAGCTTATCGAACATTTGGAAGATTGTAAAACTGGTAAATAGTTATCCTTTTCTTGTCTCAACCTGCTAAACTTATCTATGGCAAAAGAAAATGATATTTTATCAATAATTGATGTTTTCTAAACAAAAATGTGATCTTTCACAGAGACTCTACATCATTATCAAAAAAGTTAGTAAGTTCCAAAACCAGATTTCAACTTACAATGCATCAGCTGATGCTGTATATAAACAAAGGGATTAAATAACCAGATTTCAACTTACAATGTATCAGCTGATGCTGTATATAAACAACGGAGTCAAATAAGAGTGATTTCTTATGCTGAATGGATGAAGAATAAAAAAGCAATCTGTATCTATTTTCATGAATAATAAACTGTCATTGAACATATAAACTTCCTGTATTACTACGAGTATTTGGCAAAACCACAAAATGCTCAAAACAACCAATGTAACATCTAAATCTTGAAATTTACTCATAAAATATATGTTTTAATCTTCAAAAGCATTGGTGATCCTAGAACCTGTAAGGGATGAAGAGATTTGTAATGCTCCAGTGAAGTAACTCAAACAACAGAAATTGCATAATTGTTCCAGTTCATGCTCAATTTTCAGTTCTTGTGATGACTGAAATTTAAGGTTTCTACTACTTAGTTGAATCATTTCCAAAGCCATATGTATGTATCAAGAATCTTTAAAGTTTTCCTTATGGAGATAACATCAATGACAGTAAGCTGCCCTATAAGGTCTGCTGCTCCATTTTTTATTTGAACAGCATTTTCTGTGTCCTTTCACTGTTTCATTTGATACAAGGTTCATGCTAGATAAATATTTGTACGACTTAGATGAGAAACAGAATCTCCCACAGGTTTATCTCAAGAGAAACATAGCTGTACATTTGTACAATAGAAATTTGTAGTAGACCTCTGTCTTCTTTTGAATCTCAGCATCTGACCATCAAAATTTTGTGGTTATTAGGATTACTCGTCACATAAACCGAAATAGTATTAGAGGGTAGATGCATTATCTGGCTTTATTTATTATGAAATTACCATTTGTTTAATCTTAATACAATGCAGCTATAAGTAAGCACATTGTTTCCAAGAACAGCAGGAAGACTGATACAATTAAATGATTATTATTTTCATTTAAGATGCCAAGGATCCTAATAACCATTATGGACAAGGTGAACATGCTCAACCCATAAACCAATGATTGACTTGTGAGGGATCCT
Source organism: Cinchona pubescens (assembly GCA_025175665.1). Taxonomy (NCBI): domain Eukaryota; kingdom Viridiplantae; phylum Streptophyta; class Magnoliopsida; order Gentianales; family Rubiaceae; genus Cinchona; species Cinchona pubescens. The sequence continues at coordinate 1,278,593 of JANKKI010000394.1, forward strand.
GTATTTGCTGTATATTTGTGTTTTGGATTGAGATCTCTTCGGCAAACTCGGCTTTCCATGTGAGCACATAAAACAAGAATAGGCATTGTTTTTTTGGTTAGTACAACAATACAATAAACCTCAATAATGAGACAAATGTACAAAGAGTGAGGAATTTTCATTTTTTTTTCCTTTTTTATTTTTTTTGGGTTCTTTTATCGTTTCCCTCCAAGTCGACCTTTTCAAGATTACTAGTACTTGCATGGGGAGATATTGATGAATTTCTTGCTAATGATGAATAAGCCTAGAGGAGAAACATTCATTATATAATTGTTCTTGGCTTGTACTTTGTTCTTCCTTCAGCATTTCCACTGAGTTTCAATTGTTTCAGGGTTTGAAACTAATATAGTTTCCAAGTGAGATTTCCTTTAAAATCCATCTAGACATGTATGGGAGAAGTGAGAAACAACTTCAACACAAAGTCTCAGAAAATATGGATTCACAACATGCAGAAACCAAAAAGAAAGGCAAAACTGAACTACCAATCTCTTATCTTGATGAAGCAAAGAAGGAAAACCTGTCTGTTCCTTTAACTTCAGTACATCTTCTGAAGAGTTACCATGAGAGTAAATTGATGTGCAAGCAAAGCTCAAGTACTCCATCCACATCCAACATTTCTTATAAGGAATTATCAACTGATGGCATTCTGAAACTGGCCAGAGAAAGATTACTTCAATGCACAACTCCAAATTTTGATGTAGTTCCCCTAGTGCTTAGTGATTTATTTGATGCTAATTCTGGTGTGTCGTCTGAGAAATATGAAGATTTTGAACTTGCACTACTACTTCAAGCTGCTGCTCTCAAGTTCTCAGACCAACAGTTTGGTCCCGTGCTAGAAAGTTGCTCAACATCTGTCTAACTTCTGCCTCTCTTACTGGCAATGCACTTCACAGGATTGTATACTATTATTCTGTAGCCCTCCAAGAGAGGATTACGCGAGAAATTGGGGGACTGGTTGTGCCAAGAGAACCAGAAGAAAATCAACGGAAGCCCACCGTAGAAGAAGCATTGACTATTCTGCAGCCTGCACTGTTAGAGTGTCAGAATGAAATTCCTTTCAGTCAAGTCACTAAATTTACAGCAATTCAAGCCATAATGGATAATGTGGCATCAGCAAAAAGGGTTCATTTTGTTGATTTGGGAATAAAAAGTGGATCACACTGGCCTATCCTAATGCAAGCTCTTGCTGGAAGGCATGAATGCCCACTTGAGCTTCTCAGGATAAGTGCTGTTGGACTATCAAAAGAGACGATTGACAAGACAGGTAAGACGTTGTCATCTTTTGCAGACGCCATGAACATACCCTTTGCATTCAAATTAATTGTGTCTGAGACCTGAAGGATCTTAAGGAAGATTTCTTTGAGTTAGCATCTGATGAAGTCCTGGCAGTTTACTCAGAAATTAGACTGTCAAGTTTGTTACCATGGCCTCATCACTTAGAATCTCTTTTGAGAACAATTGCAAAACTGAATCCATGTGTGATGGTGATCACGGAACCGGAAGCAAATACAAGCACACCTGTATTCTTGGACCGTTTTGATGCATCACTTTCTCTTTGTTCTACTATTTTTGATTGCCTTGAGGATTGCATGCACCGAGACAATCCCTGCAGAAATGTTATAGAAGGAGTGTTTATCTGGGAGGCTATTCGAAATGTTATCACCACTGAGGGGGAAAAGAGGATTCATCGCAAACAAAAGCTTGATTTCTGGAGAGCTTTCTTGGCAAGAGTTGGCATGGTTGAAATAGGATTGAGTGACTTAGCTTGGTGTCAATCAAACTTGGTTGTGAAAAGCAATCCTCGTTGGAGTTCTTGCACTGTAGAGGCAAATACTGGAAAAGGCATGATTATAGGGTGGAAGGGGACCCCAATTCAATCTCTTTCTGTTTGGAAGTTCCACCATGAATAACCACTAATGTTTACTTTGGATGTGTTCCATCAGCAACATCTTCATGCTACTTCTTTCTTGGAATGTATTTGAATACAAAGATGACTTCTTCCTTTTGATCCTTGGCAAAATATATGCTCCTGCTGTACTTTGTTTAGCAAGGAGGATAATCTTGATCTTCTGCACTCCTGTTTCATATCTGTGACTGTTATTAGTTGTTGCAATCTGGTTTATCTGTTGATGTAATTGCTCTGAGATAATCTGGCTCTTCCTGTCAAGAATTGCTATAGAAATGCATTAAAACAGAATTTCTCCTTTCCTCACTGATCTCAAAGTTCTTATTGAGTGGGTTCTTGCAGTAATTCCGTCAAGATCTTTGAGAGAAGTATGAACAAGTATAGACCTAGTTTCCAATATCAACATTCTGGTTTAGCATCTCAAATAACTCCTGCACTAACGTAATATATCGAACATTTGTGATTCTGTCAGTACACAAATGTTTGGAGGATTGTAAAACTAATAAAATAGTTATCCATTTCTTGTCTCAAGCTGAAAAACTTATATGCAATAGGAAAATGGTGTTTTCTCAATAGTTGATGTTTTCTAAACAAAAATGTGATATTTCAGCAGATACTCTACAACATTATCATAGAAATTAATCAGTAAGTTCCAAAACCAGATTGCAACTTACAAGGTGTCACCTGATGCTATATGCAAAAAAGGGATTGAGTAAGAGTGACTTCTATGCTGAATGGATGAAGAATAAAATATTGAAAGCAATCTGTCGCATTTTCATGAATATAAAACTCTCATTTTACAAATAAACTTTCCATATTACAATGAGTAATTGGCATAACCAAAAAAATGCTCAAAACAACCAATGTGTGGCCGTGAGAATGAAACATAATCGCAACAACCAATGTAACAACTAAATCTTGAAATGTACTCAGTTAAAAGATATGTCGTAAGCTTCAGAACCATCAGTGATCCTAGATCTTCTAAGGGATGGAGAGTTTTTTTTCTTCTTCTTCTTCTTCTTCTTATTATTATTATTATTATTTTCCTTTAAGGGATGGAGAAGTTTGTAATGCACCAGTTAACTCAGACAACAGAAATTGCATTGTTCTGGTTGATGCTCAATTTTCAGTTCTTGTGATGATCGAAATTCAAGGTTTTTACTACTTAGTTGAATCATTTCCAAAGCCATCCATATGTATGTATCAAAAATCTTTACACTTGTTCTTGTGGAGATAACATCAATGACAGTAAGCTCCCTACAAGGTCCGCTGCCCCATTTTTTATTTGAACAGCTGTTTCTGTGTCCATACTCCATTCATTGTTTCATTTGATACAAGGTTGTAGAAGGTTCATACAAGACAAATATTTGTATGACTTCGAGGAGAAACAGAATCTCCAACAGGTTTAGCTCAACAGAAATTTGGAGTAAACCTTTGTCCTTCTCTTGAATCTCAGCATCTGACCATCAAAATTCCGTGATTATTAGGATTTATTTGTTACATAAAAAGGAACATTCTTAGTGGGTAGATGCATTATCTGTCTTTGTTATTATGAAATTACCATTTCATTTAATATGAAAACAATGCAGCTATAAGCTACACACTACTTCCAAAACGAATGGGAAGACTGATACAGTAAAATAATTATTTTCATTTAAGATGCCAAGGATCCTAATAACCATTTAAGGACAAAGAGAATACACTTAAACTCATAAACCTATTATTCACTTGTTTAGAGATCCATTTGTTGTCCGAAGACAATAAGTTGCTGTATATATGTGTTTGGATTAGAAATCTTTCCGGATAGAGTCGGCTTTCCATGTGAATACATAAAACAAGAACAGGTAATGTTTGCGTATCTTAAAATTCTCTTTACAAGAAGTCCAAATCTTTTTGGTTAATACACAAAATACAAAAAATATAAAAATCCTAGTACTTGCACTGTTCTGAAGAGATATTGATGAATTTCTTGCTAATGATGAGTAAGCCCATAGGAGAAACATTCATTATATAATTGTTCTTGGCTTGTACTTTATTCTTCTTCAGCATTTCCACTGAGTTTCTTCGGGGGTTGAAAATAATACAGTTTCAAAGTGAGATTTCATTTAAAATCCATCTAGAAATGGATGGGAGAAGCGAGAAACAACTTCAACACAAAGTCTCAGAAAACAGAGATTCACAACATGCAGAAACCAAAAAGAAAGGCAAAACTGAACTATAAATTTCTTATCTTGATGAAGCAAAGGAGGAAAACCTGTCTCTTCCTTTAGCTTCAGTACATCTTCCGAAGAATTGCTATGACAGTGAATTGATGTCCAAGCAAGGCTCAAGTACTCCGTCCACATCCAGCATTTCTTCTCAGGAATTGTCAACTGATGGCATTCTGAAACTGGCTAGAGAAAGATTAATTAAGTGCACCACTATGTTACATGTATTCTCTTCTCACCCCGTAACATCAGAATACTCGTGTCCCGCCGTGTCCACATGAATGTGAGTGTGAGATTCGTATCCGTATGATCAACTTTTAATTGGGTATTTTGACTTTTTAACTAAGCCAAAAATTATGTTTACTTCAACATGGTTGTGATAAAAGAACTAATATGATAAAATAGGAAGGAAGATTAAATATAAGGGAAAAACACATGAGAATTGTATATCAAATTACTAAATCTTATTATAGTTATATCTTTCGAATATCTTATTTTTCTCCGTGCACTACTATTATTTAATACTACACATAAACATATTTATTTTTTGAAAATGAGTTACAAAATAATGTTAAATTGCTTTATGTCATCAAATTGCATTACCACTACATTAACTACACTAACATATAATACAATCATACAAGACGCACTCCCGCACTCGAATCCGGCTCTTTTAACGTGTCCCCGTATTCTCAATTTATAAAATTAACGAATCCGACACCTAGAAGTGTACTCGTACCCGACACCCGTATAGCTAGGTTTTTCACCGAGTCCGGGTAACTTAGTCCATAATTCAATGTAGTCTCCCTGGTGATTAGTCATTTATTTGAGGCTAATTCTAGTATGTTGTTTGATAAACATGAAGGATTTGAACTTGCACTACTACTTCAAGCTGCTGCTCTCAGGTTCTGTAACCAACAGTTTGATCGTGCTAGAAAGTTGCTCAACATGTGTCAAACTTTTGTCCCTCCTACTGGTAATGCACTTTACAGGGTTGTATACAATTTTTCTGCAGCCCTCCAAGAGAGGAAAATGCGAGAAATTGTGGGACTGGTTGTGCCAAAAGAACCACAAAAAAACCAATGGAAGCCTACTACAGAAGAAGTATTGACTATTCTGCAGCATGAATTGCTAAAGTGTAATAATGAACTTCCTTTCAGTCAAGTCACCAGATTTACTGCAACTCAAGCCATAGTGGATAATGTGGCATCAGCTAAAAGGGTTCATTTTGTTGATTTGGGAGTCAAAAGTGGATCTCACTGGCCTAGTATAAGTCATAATGCAAGCTCTTGCTGGAAGGCATGAATGCCCACTTGAGCTTCTCAAGATAAGTGCTGTTGGACCATCAAAAGCGATGATTGACAAGATAGGTAAGATGTTGTCATCTTTTGCAGACGGCCTGAACATACCCTTTGCATTCAAATCAATTGTGTCAGACATGAAGGATCTCAAGGAAGATTTCTTTGAGTTAGCAGCTGACGAAGTCCTGGCAGTTAGCTCAGAATTGCGACTGGCAAATTTGTTACCATGGCCTCAGCACTTACAGTCTCTTTTGAGAACAATTGCAAAACTGAATCCATGTGTGATGGTGATCACGGATCTGGAAGCAAATACAAGCGCACCTGTATTCTTGGACCGTTTTGATGAAGCACTTTCTAACTGCAATGCTATTTTTGATTGCTTTGAGGATTGCATGCATCGAGACAATCCCAGCAGAGCAGTTATAGAAGGAGTGTTTGTCTGGAAGGGGATTCAAAATTTTATCACCACTGAGAAGGTGAAGATAGGATTCATTGCAGTGAAAAGCTTGATTTCTGGAGAGCTTTCTTGGCAAGAGTTGGCTTTGTTGAAATAAGCATCGAGTGACTTGGCTTTGTGTCGATCAAACTTGGTTGTAAAAAGCAATCCCCTTCGGAGTTCTTGCACTGTAGAGGCAAATGGAAAAGGCCTGATTATAGGGTGGAAGGGGACCCAATTCAGTCTCTTTCTGTTCGGAAATTCCACCATAATTAACGACTAGTGTTTACTTTAGCCTTCCATCAGCAACTTCTTCATGCTACTTCCTTTGAATGTCATCGAATACAAAGATGACTTTTTCCCTTGATCCTTGGCAAACATATGCTCCTGCTATACTTGTTTAGCCAGGAGGATAATCTTCATCTTTTGCTCTTCTGTTTCTCATCTGACTCTTACAGTTGTTGCAATCAGGTTTTTTTTTTTTTTTTTTGATAGAGAGGTGTCCGGACATTTGGGCCCGACTAGTCCTCTCCCCTGCAGCTCCCTAGCCCCAGACTGCAAGACGGTAACTCCCGGGGTTCGAACTGGAGACCTATAAGTAACTACCCCTTTGCAGAAACCAGCTGAGCTCCACGGGAGGGGGCAATCAGGTTTATCTGCTGATGCAATTGCTCTGAGATCATCTGGATCTTCCTGCAAAGAATTGCCTACAGAAACGTGTTAAAACAGAATTTCTCCATTCCTCGCTGATCTGTCGAAGTTCTTATTTAGTGGATTCTTGCAGTAATTCCAAATCTTTATCAAGTTACTTTCATGTAAAGGGCAGAGAAAGAACAAATGTAGCCATCAATACAGATAGCTGTAGCTCCAATCTGTCAGAATTATTTGTACAGCCAAAAATATGGGATTAAATTTTGAATATCATTTGAATTGCTCAATCTCATGTGCATTTCAAACAGAGAACAATTTGTTTGCATACAACAGCAACAGGCATGTGATAACACATGACATATCCTTCATCTGATAAGACTAAAACGCAGTTCATTGCAACTGGAGTATCTTAATAGTGTTTTTGTTCTTAGTACATTGGCATGTTACTCCACATGATATATGAAGCTGGAATGAAATGATTACTTGGAAATGTTCCAAAACACTGATAACTCTTTATTAATCAAGATGGAGACTATGTTCAATGATGAGTTTGAAGCTTCTTCAAAAGGGTAACTCACAGTCCAAAAGCCAAAAGATTACTCATATGTTTTAGCTGAACTAAAAGAAGCATCAAAACTAACAAAGAAGGCACAAATTCGGATTCTCAGAAAGAAGAATACAAAACTGACGTCAAGGTATGTGTTACATATAATTGAAAAATATGATAAAACAAAATGGACTCGAGTGGTTCCATTTAATGAAAGTGGATATAATTCCTCAGCCACAGTAGGAGCTATCTTTGATATGAAGAATCTTAAACAGTTGCATTATGCCAACAGTGTTTTCTCAATCCACAAACCAGCGGGAGTGCTTCATCTCTCTGGACAGTGCTGTTTAGAAAGATTGAAAACCTGCCTAATTTGAAACCCTCTTTAGTCACCATTGTTGAAACTTGCTCGCCCAATTAAAGCAGCCACCAACAAGTACACACCCTTGCAAGCCACCAAAGGTCTACATCCCAAAGCACAGGTTCTTAAACAATAGTGCTATGATGTTCAACTGTTTTTGAAACAATTTTACACCATGTACAGCGAAAAAATTTTGAAGTGCAAGAAATAAGCACAGCATAAAACGTAAATAAATCAACCGAATAAAACATTCAAGCACTAAAAAGGAAATATGATGGCAAATGTTTTATCTGGTTATTATTGAATAAAACATCCAAGCATTAAAAAGCAAATATGATGGCAAATGTTTTATCTGCTTGTTATCCAAAAACTAAGAATAGTTCACAGTATACATAAGCGAAAAATATAGCTAAAGAAAATACATCAAGCAAGACTATAATACATAGCAAGCTACTAGGACTACTCAGGAATTTTAACTATGTCAAAAGGCAAAGATACTAACCTAATGACCATTTCAATAGTAAGATGGCTTTTAAAATTCAAGAACCTCACAAATATTACCAAATTCTACACAAATAGAAACATTGAATCAAACAAATATGTTATGGAACATTTATTTATACAATCCAGTTTAAAAAGTAGTACTTACTACTTCTTTTGAGCATGCCAACTTTCAATGCATCCATACCAGTTCCACTGGAAACATAGAGCTGCAATACGTAAGACACTTGCAGCAACTACCTCAACAAATGCCCTCAGGAATGATCTCTGAGGAGAAAGACCAGCAGTTGCAATAGACAATAATTCACCCTCAAAGTTGCAAGGGACAATGAAGCTACCAGTTTGGATGCCTTTCAATGCCTTCTTGGCAACCTCTTCAGCTTTCATTGAACCAGAGGATGCTGCTATTATACTGGTAAGTTGTGGCCTCCTTTTATTCTCTGTATCAAGCCGTAAATTATGGAAAATTAAGCGTAATATTTTACCACTAAGCCTCCTGAATGCAAAAAAATGTCAAGAAGTCTCATCCAGCCAACAAACTGGAATCGAAAATGATTAGTTGCAAACCTTCAGCAAAACCAGGAGTTTCCGTGTCAGGGGGAAATATAAGTGAGACATGAATGTCATCTCCAATGACCTCCTGTTGCAGGGCTTCTGCCATACCCTTGAGGCCAAACTTACTAGCAGAATAAGCTGTATAACCGTAAATCCCAACCTAAGAAAAATTATGGGAAAAATTTAATATCAAATCACTAGGGAAGACCAAAAAAGAAGCATACTTTCTACTTGAAAACAAAAATGAGGAATTAAAAATTTAGTAAACCAAGTAAATAAGCTTATGAATTGCTTCTCTAACTATATTTATCACCCTTCCAAGGAAAAGATAGCGCTTCATTTCCTACAAATTTAGCTGACAATAACAAACAATGCAAAGATCAATTGAACGTGAAGATTTGCATGGAAAGCCAAATCACATTTAAAACCTCAAAACTACCAGTCAATTAAAAAGTTAAGCCAGATCTTTACACTACATACACACCTATGTATATAAATTGCTGATAGATAGATAGAATCCCACGTACGCAGCTCTCATAGAAAAAAAATCCATGTATGCAATAATAGTGTTCTTAAATTACTAGCTGAAGTCAATTCTAGATGACACTACTTTATCATTCTCTTGGCATACAAATTCTTACGGCATTTGATATTGTTTTGCAGTGCTCTAATACTCAGAATGTTTTTTCAGACGGTTAAAAACATATGTACTATGCAATATATGTTTTGCTTATAATCTTCAGTTTCTCGGTGTTGCCACTTCAATTTAACACAAAGATATACATCTAAACTCATAAAATAACATTAGACTAACTGTCAATAAATTATCTCGCAACATGTTTAAACTTGGATCACTTATAATACAACACTTTGGTCACCATAAACCATTACATCTGATCAATTAATATCCACTATATTTAAAGGAGCTACCACTAGAATTTCAACACTGTAATCTTTGCAATGGAAAACTAGCTCAATATCAAATAGCAATCCAATAAAAAAAAACCTCCTACACATTTGCATTGATCCCTTCTATCCTCAATATAAACAAAAACAGAAATCCACAAGATTAAACAGATTAATACAAAGATCAAATTTTTACCAAAAACCCATCAAAGATTGAGCATTAAAACACAAGAAAATCGATTAAAAAAAGAAGAAGAAGAAAGATACCTGACCAGCCTGAGAAGACATAATGGCAATAGAAGCGGGGCCCTTTTGAGCTCTATTGTTCTTCATATTAGGCAAAGCAGCCTTAACCAAATGAAAAGTCCCCATCAAATTCACATCAATCATGAACTTAATTTCATCCAACGGCTGCTGTTCGAGTTCTTGGGGCACAAAAACGCCCTGATTACAAATCAAAACGTCAATGGGACCCGCAACCTCGATAGCCTTGTCAACAGCATCGAAGTCTCTGACATCAGCGCTGAAAACGGCGACGTCTCGACCAGTTGAGAGCTTTATCGAGTCCTTGGCCTCTTGAAGCTTAGTGGGATTGCGGGCGAGGATGGAAACTTGGGCTCCGTCTAGAGCGGCTTGGTGGGCCAGCGCCAAGCCGATGCCGCTGGAGCCGCCGGTGATGAATACGTGGCGATTTTTTAATGGGATTTTTGTGGGTTTTGGACGGACTATTATGGCCAAGAAAATTAGGAGAGAAATTGGAATGATGAGGATGATGAGGAGCAGCAGCAGCAGAACAAGTCCCATTTGAACAAATTTTGTGAATACAACGTGGTTGTTGATCTGATGATGCAAGAGAGCTTTTGTGAAGCTGGGAATGGGCTCCTTACGACGTCGTATCGGAAGTCGGGTAATTAAGTGTCAGATTTCTTCAGCGTCTTCTGGTCTCTGCCGGCTGTGTGCGTTTTGAATCTGAGAAAAAAAGAAAAGCCTTAATTACATTTTGTCCCCGTAAATTGGCACAGTTGTAAATTACTCTTATATTTATTTTTTATAATTAAACCTTCTTACAAGTTATTTTCACCTAAAATAGATTTGAAGAAGAAAATATAAAATTGTAAACTAATTTATATAATTAATATTGAAGGGTAAAAAAAGAATTTCAAGAATGATGGATGAAAAAGTTTCTTGTGGATGACAAATTGTTTATAAAATAAAATCAGACACCAAAATATAACTCACTTTAATTTTATATTGGTTAAAATAATTATAAGATTAAGGATATTTATGACATTTTATTATTCCTTTCGATGAAAATTTCAACTTTATTTAACCATGGGACGATTTATAGATGAAATAAATATACAGGAGACAAATTGTAATTAAGCCAAAAATAAACAAAACAAAATCGGAGAAACCAATAAATTTGACAACTATTAGGTGTGTAAATCAATAAAAACAAATCTAACACCTTAGTGTTCAAATTTAATTATTTTTGTGCAAATTTGCTTTCTTTTTATCTTTCGAATTGAATTTAAACGAGCTGTTATCGAATCGAACTCATATCGAGTCGGTTAATAAAATTGAAATTTAAAATATATAAATTTTTAATTTTTAATTTATTAAACCGATCTCGAACTAAACATAAAAAATTAAAAAACACTAAATTTTGTTAAAATTTGACTTGATTAGTGATAAACCAAATTCGAACGAATTCTTATCTAATTAAAGTCAATTCGAGTATCTAATAATTTAAATTTATTTACAACCTTAAACTTTACATGTGTATTTTTGGTAGACAATGGTTCGGAACAAGGGTCGAATGTCCAAGCTTTTAATATTGGCTTGTTTTTTTTTTTTTTTGAATTTAATAAAATAATTTTTACCATTTATAGTTGGGATAATTCAAATGTTTTACATGTAAATTTTATGCTTATCGAATCAAGTTCAAAATCAATTCACTTTAGGTGAGTTGATAACTAAACACTTTGTTTAGGTATAAGGTCGATATTCAAATTTTCATCTTACATTTGTAAAGATAGATGTTAGATCTATTATCTCTTGGTTTGTTGGGTCTTCTCTTTATTTCCACAGTAGTAGATATAATAAAATAGAAGTATGTTAGACGGTTGTCGTTAAAAAAAAATCAAACTTGAATTGATTTTAAATCTTTTAACATTAGATAATAATCCTAGTATTCATATACAGTTTAACTACTACCTCATTAACCTTTAAAAAAAAAAAAAAAAAAAATCTAGTTCATTAGCCAAGTTTAAGCGAAAGTAAATTGGTTTCTTGAAATTAAGTTAATTAATTGAGATGGACCTAGCTTGGGCCATATTTAGAAGCCCAGGGAACCACTGTAGTGTTTTCTGGGCTGATACAATATATTTGTGTTCTAAGAATATGCAAATTCTTCTTCGACAATTTACATTTTGTGAAATTCGTGTAGATTGTTAAAATTTCCAAATACGTGGATTGGCTTCATTTCTTGGGCCACAATGAGTTGAGTCCACTACTAGGCTTTGACAGGAACTAGGACTGATTTTTATTGGGCTGGCTCATGTTCTCGTTCATTGGGCCCAAATTTTAACTTCTTTATTTTCTTGTGTAAGTTATTCTGCCTGGATTAGAGTAGTAGATTAGTAATACTAACTGATAATTAGTGCACACTCTATTAAAAAAATATTTATTTTGAATAAGAAAAAAGGGAAAGTTTTAAAATTATGTAGAAAGATATATTAGACAAAATATTAAATGATATTACACCAAAAGAGGAACTTTTACTTTATATATAGTATAGATAGATAAGCAAAAATAAAATGAAAAAAAAAAGTTGTTTCCTTCCATGATTATTAATTTTTTTTTTTTTTGAAAAATACTAGGAAGACCTGATTTGGATACCACATGTAGATATTGTCGTCAGAATTAAATTTCATAGAATTTTACTTATATCGACTGATATCATTTATTCCATATATACTTACAAATGAAGTAAAAAATCGAGTATATCGAAATATTTTCCTTTATTTTTCAGTCTCTTTATAATTGTAAAACACTGTCAATTTTACTCTTTATTCCACCATTTTTTAATCGATATTTGAATATGGCTTTTCTTATAAAGTGTGACATGGATACAACACACAACATGATTCACATCTCCATGCTATGAATTTCCTAGTTTTATAGCTTCCATTTTCATGTAAATCATGCTATACCTGGCCACTTTAATTATTCCATGATATGGAAAATCTCACTTTATATGCTTTAAGAATTTCCCACTACTATATTCTATCAACCCAAGTGATCATGGGGTGTTTTGGTTTTTTTTATTTGTCTACAATTCCGAATATCCACTTTGAAGTACTATTGGAATGCAAAATTTTTAAATAGATCGAGTTCATGGTACGTATTTTAAATTTATTAATTTTAATTCACCCACATCACTTTTAGAGATAATTATTTTAATAAAATTGAAATGATACGGATAAATTAAGATTAAAGAATTCATGACACTTATCATAAAATTGGTCCACCTAAGAATTTTCCCTATTGGGATGATATGACATTCTAGATGTAAAGTGATCATAGTATATGTTTTCTTCATGATTCCCACTAAAAGTTGGTCTCACATTCTTTCTCTTTGTAAAAGAGGGAGGGACAGAAGGAAAAAGGGTGAAAGGAGAAATTGATACGTTAAAAAGGCATCTATTTTGAAAATAAAAGAATAGATATTTGTTAGTATCGAATTATATTTCGCAAGCAAGTGATTTTTGACAGCTTAAAGTTTAAGTTTGATAAAAGTGTATTCCTCTATGAGAAAGTGATTTTCTATAGTTGGAGATGCGATTGCACGGATCCATATCTAGATGTAAATTAATAAGGTAGTTCGTAGTTTGATTTAATTGAATAAATCAATCAAGTCAATTTATTTTATTTTCGATATTGGGATAAATTAAATAAAAAAATGAATTATATGGTTCAAATTTAGTTATTGAAAACCAATAACAGAATAATTGAATTTTTAATTTTATTGATTTTAATTTTTAATTTTTAATTTTTTAATAACCAATTTCATATTTTTATTCATTAAACACTTATGATATTGTTTTTCTTTGTCTTCTTTTTTAGTATCTAATTTTAGTTTTACTAGTTTTAGATTTTTTTTTAATTAATTTTATTAGTTTTTCATTTAGTTTTATACTTTAATTTTTTTAATTTACTAGTGAATTTTGGTTAACAAAATAAACCGAAATAAAGTTTGGTTACCAACTGAAAAAAGAAAGATTAGTTCAGATTTAGTTTTAATTTTCTTGCATCAAAAATTAAAAAATAAATTTTTTTAACCGAATAACTAAAAAACTAGCCGATGAACATGTCAAATATAACCGCATGACTCAAATTTTGATCACTAATTGTTAAACTTAGTTTTTTTTTTTTTAATCTTTTTTAAAATTAATTTTATGCATTCAAATTTGAGGCACATCGGTTAAAGAAAATATTTAGGTAGATTCAATTTTTGGCCTCACCTGTAGACCGTTTGGTCAGAATTAAACATTAAAAAATCTTACTTACATTAGTTGATGTCATAGATTATCTAAATTTTAATCTACACCACAATTTATAAATGAGATTTAAAGACCGAATCTACCTAAGTCTTTGCCAGCGCCAAAAATCTGATCCGAACTCACTAACTGCAACTAACTGTAGAGGACCCTAATCCTTTATTTAGAATACGATTGGCACCTTTATGTTCCATGATACGTAGCTGTCGCTGGATCACTCGAGAGTCTAGTGGCCCTCACTCAAAGATTTATGAAAGCAATCTGTTCTCGACTGGACAAGTAACATCTCTAAATTTTAATCAAGCCATTTTTAATTTTGACTGAAAATCTAAGCAAATTCTTTTGCCATAAATTTTCTCAGATATTCTCTATTGCCATCGTGATTTCTTTTTAGATATCTTAATTTCTAATGGACTGCAAATTATGTTGTAAATGCTTTATTTGGAATATGCAAACTACCAACTATTAATATTTATCTTCGTTTTCGTTAATTCATGTTGAATTACATTATTTAATATTAATTAAATAAGTAATATGGCTCAATATAAACTAAAAATCATACAAAAATTTTTCGTATTTGTACAAGTAAGGGTTTTTTTTTTTTTTTTTTAAATAAAATAAAATTTGTCGGCGTCGGTTAAGGCTTCAAGAATTGGCTAACTTATAACAGCCAAAATCCCAGCTGGGGGTCTTCTAATAAAATTAGCCAGACTGAGGAAGAAATTTTCCTTTTTTTTAACCTATCGTTCCTTCTTCTTGACTCAAATTTACGATTAATAAATTATAAACGAAACGTTTTACTATCTTAATTGTAATTCGTTAATTATATGAGAATTATAATCTTGGCTTGAATTGATCCAGTTGACCCCAGAAAGATTTTCCCTTTTTTTTTTTTTTTTTTTGTGGGACCTTTTATTAGTGTTGATTCTTTCGTAGGATAGTGATGTTTTAAAGTTAATATAGACATCCAATGCCTCGATGTTTTATATAGTACTGGTAATTCAATTTTCACTTCAATTTAACACGGTTGGTTGGTTGGTTGGTTGGTTGGTTGGTCGGTCTACCTAAAAGGAACGAAGACCAAATATATTTATAAATGCTAGAGTGGCAATGATGATGACTTAGGTCGATCTTCTACTTTTAGTTTTAGCGAGGTTGGATCCCAATTTATGTGTGTACAGCTAACTCTTCAAATGTCAAAACTGCAGTATGATCACATGATCTGTAAACCTTTTTGTTCTGAACAAATTCAAAAGGGTCTACTCCAACTTGGACCAAATAAGTTAGTTGAAATCGATGATAAATTATAATTTAGATAGTAAAATATTTTATTTATTGAACTCAAAATCACGACATGAGTTGCCCTGTTGAGAATTCCAATAGATCTTGGAGTGACCTCTTATGTTATGTGCAAGTTAAATCTTATTAAAAAATAAATAATTTTAGAAACTTTTGTTATCAAATAGTTTTTTCGTTAGACCTAACGAAATATGGGACAAGTCTTCCTTTTCTGTAATCAATTAAGAGAAATTTCTGTAAACTATTAGTCATGAATTCGAGTTACTAAGAGGTAATGGGAGAAGTGAATTTTATTTTGACTTTTTTTTTAAAAAAAGTTAGCTGAAATATTTTTAGGTAAATTAATGCAGCCGAAATTACTCAAGGAAAAGTAATCTGAAAAGAATGTGCAATGCTGCGACCATGCATGTGAAGGTAATGTTCAAAGGCAAAGATTTAGGTAGATTTGATTTTTGTCTCCACTTGTAAATTTTGTGGTTAGGCCTGTAAATGAGTCGGATCTAGCATATCCAGACCCGGATCCGATTAATATAACCGGATCTTGATCCGAATCTCCAACGGGTCTACAAAAGTAGATTGATACCTGGATCCGGATCCGGGTTAATAATTTTTTTATAACTTTTAAAATTATATATAAAACTATTACAACTTATCAAATTTTTTCTTTTTTTTCTTTTAATTATACAAAAGTATTGAGTTTATAATTAATATTTATGCATGTATTCTACATTAAATATAAATTACATGAGCAATTTACACAACATATATGTATATATACATATAAAATAACACTAATATATAGAATAATTTTATTATATTCATTTATTAAATATTTTAATCGAATCCGGGTCTTAATCGGGTCGAAACACCAAGATTAGATCAGACCCGTTTATTATAATAGTTAAACGGGTCCGGATCGAATCCGGTAATAGGGATTTGCTACAGATCTAGACCTGGATAAACGGGTCGGATCCGGGTCTAAACTAGACCCATTGACAGGCCTATCTGTGGTATAGATTAAATTTTAGAGAATCTATGACATCAGCTAGTAAACAAGATTTTTTAAGGTTTAATCATAAACACAAGATCTACAGATGAGATAAAAAATCGAATCTACTTAAATATTTTTCATGCTCAAATGTAGCTGGAATGTGCAAGTATGGAAAGAGCTTCCAGATCACCGTCATTTGCCTTTATAATTACTTGTAATTATATATGATCATCACATGTGTATATATTGAGTGCGAAATTTTCAGATACTTTCTACAAGCCTAATTGTCGACTAGGGAATCCTGTTAGGGTCACCGAGAGCAAGAAATACTTCAAATATTTCACAACATATTTAATTAAGCTTTGTCTTGTTGCAAATAGATTAGACAAAGATTCATTCAGATAAGTATGAAGTGAAGAGGACAAATTAAGCCAAGAAAAAAAAATCATGTAAACTTTTTTTTTATTTAAACAAGATTAATTTGGAAAGAAACAAAAGAATCACTATAGCTTTAAACAATTCAAGCTCGATAAACATCATACAATTTATCACTGAGTTGTAGCTCAAGTGATACACGAGTCGACTCTAAAACTATGTTTCAGTTATAGTCGAAAAATACCCAAAAAGAAAAAAAAAATCATACAATTCCACTATTGGTGAGGCAACAACCTTAGGCTGAATTTGAATACCTTCCCACCTCAATGCTCAAACACATTAACATGCTTTTTAGTAGTAGAGTTTCCTCCTAAAACATGGAAGGTAAAAGTAGCTAGGCTACTACACATTTCTTGGCACAAAAAAAACACACTTATATACATCTTGAGCTGATCTTCGTGAGAGTTTATTGTTCCACAGTATCTAACTGATCAGATGCAGATTGTTACTACTAAACTAAAATCTTCTGGGGTTGAAAGAATCATAAGATACTTTGGTGTTGTGAGAAACATGATGAGAAATCACCCCTCTTGAATTATTGTCATCATGGTTCCTTTGGAACTTTGAGTTGGTGGAGGGATTAGTGTAATTGTAAGTGTATCTTCCTTGCCCGTTCTTTCTTCTTGGTTGGGAAGAACGCGGTATAAATACTCCTGTTCCTTTGCTTTCTGATCTTCTGCTGCAAGTTTGTTGATCATAAACATATGGTGTTTGTGGAGCTGGATGGTTGATTGATTGAGAGAAGGCCTGAAAGTTTGAAACCAAGAAACTTGTTAATTAGGCTTTTTTTCTTCAAGAAATTTGAGGGTTTTTGAAAGACACTAGACTGAAAAACAAGAAGTAAGATAATGGATTATATACCTGAAGAGAAACTGAAGGAGAATGAGTAACCAAGTCTTCATCATCATCCATAATTAGCTACAGAGAGATTCGACAGCTTAAGTCTGCAAAGAACACATCATCTTCTAATTCCATTGCAATTGTTTCCATGTCTATTTTCACTAGCTAGTTGGATGACCTAGGAAGCTAGAGCTAGCTTAGCAGCTTTGGAGGCACAGGACAAAGAGTACTTCTTGAGTCTATAAGTTTAACTGCCACTCACTTTTTCTTTTCTTCAGTTGAATGGAATAAATGTCAACTTAAATAGTGAAAGGCAAAGGATGGGTATCTGATCATATCCTCAATATCAATTAATTAATAAAATTTAGTGTCATCAATAATTTAACGATTGAATATTAGATAATATTGTAAATAATTTAAAAAATAAGAATAATTATAATTTTAAATTTATATAAAAGTTTTTTATTAGTGAAATTAAAGTGATGATACTCGAAAATTTAGTACCGAAGATCTCATTCGGCCGGGATTAAGTTAGGGTAGCAAGGGTATATGGATGGGTTGGACATATGGGAAGGTGGGACAAGCAGGAGGGGTCAGCACTGAGCAGCTGGCTGATCTGTTTGTAGTCCCACAACAAAGCCCCACAAAGATCAGGAAGCGTGTTAATGATATTATCCAGTTGGGAAAGGGATGAGAAAAGCAGCAAGACAACACTAAAGCCCACACTCGTCAGATATCTGATCCAATAACCAAATATAGATAGACTTCATCTTCAAAATATACTTGCTTGGTTGTGAATGTATGAGCACTCTCTCCATCTCTCATCCACAATTTTATGGTTCAGATTTCAATCTGTGCATGTGCATTACAGGCAAACATGCACTTTTGACTACATATATTTTGCTTGTTTTGAAGCTTTTAATTATCAGTGCCTTCTTCAAAGTCTTCAAATACTAAAATAGTATTACTGGACCACATATGGCCTTGTCTGGATTTAAGTATTAGAAATGGAAATCCAATGATATCTTGTTCATGTGATAGGAGTTCGACTATCAAACTATAGTTTGAGGGTTATTTGGATTGACAAATAGATACCATCTAATGCAAATGCCAAGGAGCCTTGATTATTCTTTACTCTTGTGATCCAATATATAAGTTGTCAGCCTCCACTGCATGACATAATTGTCACTCAATATGTCCTTGCTAGTAAGTGCCAATCATGTGGAGATCAACAATGCTATTACATATTCAAAATAATTATCACATTTGATTGATACATACGGATTAAATAAATCATTAGATGGTATTAATTTTACAACAAAATAATTCAAAGTGTCTAAATTATTCCTTTATACTAACATCTCAACTATATAATCATTCCTTCATTAATATGATATAAGGGTAAAAGTTGAAAAATATCATTTAATACTTTTTTAATTTTTTAAATCGATAGATAATTTGACATAAGACAATTTATTTAGAGCGAAGCTATTTTAAAACGGAGGGAGTAGAAGGAAAGGATTATGTGGAAGTGCTTTCCACCTGGTTTAGTTGTTCCTATTAAGAGTGATAGTACACACACTTTGAGTATTCTCCACAAGAAATAAGTATTTGTGTGTAGCATTCATGCTGTATAATTAGATGTGAGCTACTTATACCATGTTTTACATAAGTAATAAATGCATATAATTAGCTGTGAGGAAAGTACAAGTATTTCACATTACAAACATGCAAAATTTACATTGAATGGTGCATCTTCTCGGATTTCCACATGGTTACAAAAACATTAATATCCTGTTAATCTTGAATCTTGATAAGTCATTTTAATCATGTTGGAGACTATGTGCATGATAATAAATGTTCTATTATCATTGAGCTTTTGCATATCTTATGAATCTAAACCTTTAATTGTCAGGACAAAGGGTTGGAGAGTGACAATTCATGTGGTGCAAGTAGAGAGAATCATAAAGAAGAGGGTTATTAATCCTTAAGAAGAGGGTTAATAACCTTAAATAGAGGGCAATTAATCCTTAAGAAGAGGGTAATTAATATTGTGGTCCAGATTTCAGAAGTTCTGCTGGCTAAAAGCACTAAAAGGCAGAAAGGACTTGATCATTGGAGAAGATCCTGGCACAAAAATTTTGCGGTATTGGAATTATTTGGGCAAATGAACGTATTTACTTGGTCAATTCATAGCATTTAATGAACCTTATCGGAATACCTCCAGAGAAAATGCAGAAGGGTTAGTCTTCCAAATTTATTGGATATGGTAATGCCTGACCTAACAAAAAGGAGTAGTCCATCTTCAGCCAGCAAGTTGATATAAGCTGGTGGCTTTACTTGGATACCAGTTCTGACCATATGTTAATTGTAACCGTCAAATGAGAATCTGTAATTCTTCTTTAACAACATATATATCTAGTAAGTGCACATGTACTTACTAATCTGAAGTTCTGAACTCAAACTTAACAGAAAAAATAATTGATACAGCATAACAAGTAAGGATTTCGAATAGAAAAAGGATTTAGTTTGACTGCTCCAACAGTAAATCATTTTCTTCGTAAATGCCCGACAGATTCACATATACATAGAGCATCAAAAATTAAGTTGATTCAATTGGTAACCGAAATTGATAACCTCAACATTCATAACACGATGTGTCTTTTGGGGGGAAAAAAAAAATGTTATGAAGAAGGGTTAACCACATTAGATGTTATCGATCCTTGCCTTCTGCAGGATTTTGCTGAACAAAATAATTTCTGCACCAACTGGTATCATTTCTAGATCAAATACATGGTGAAACTGAGCGTGATAGAAAATCATGCTCCCCCAGCCATATCCATATCCGTTACACTGTCGATTCCCTTGAACACAACCCTTAATTTCCTTAAGCACGATTGCTTCTTCTCATCTTTTCCAGCTGTGCCTGTGACATGAATAATGTCCTTTGAAGTTTTGCCCATTTGTTCAAACAGTGGAAGATCTAGATTTGGTCTCCTCATTTCCTCTAGTACTGGAGGTGCCCGCATATACAGATTCTTCCCTTGATGTGTGACACTAACTCCAGTTAAGAAGAGCTTAGGATGATACTTGAGCATATCAATGCTATGAACTGGTGCAATAAGACAGAAATAAGAAATTTAAATACTACTCCAACAAATATAACGCCATCACACAACTTTGAAAGTGGTATAACACAAAACCCCAAACATTGGTTTTCCATTTATCCTTTACTTCCATCAATTTAAATTGGATATTAAGATTTTCCGATGCCAATTTCTCCTTGTATTAGAGATTTCAATAACAGTACAATGAATTTGTTTTCAGAGGAAAGGTTCTTAAGAATATAAATTTTAACAATGAAGTTGGTTGCTAAAAAACATACCAATGCTTAAGTTAATTACTTATATTTCTTTTGGAGTTATGCCTTACTGAATATGAATAAAACAGCACCAACTGTATATATTTACATGGAGATATGCAATTGCGTATACAAATGTCTATATAGACACACATAACACAGTGTATAGAAAGTAAATCTCTGTAAATGACATAGTATTCAGCATCCTAGAAGTTAAGTAACACAGGAAATTTAGAAACTAAAGACTAGTTCACTTAAATTTTGTGCCACAACAAAAGGGCAGACATGGTTGACATGGGAATTTATAAGAGTGAGCCAGTACATCAGTGATCAGACTCTTCCTCATTAGCAATCACTTCCGTCCAAATGAAAGGAAACATTAACGAAGATTGACTATGCAACCATTTCCCCACCCACAAAAAGGCTGCCTCTGTCCACAGTGATCTCTGTTAATATCATAATCACTAACACGATATAAACTTGGAACTAAAGCTTTACAGGGAAAAGGAAAACGAAACTAACCTTTTTCAAAGTAACTGAAGTGTCCAGCTCAACAAGAACGCCAGGACCACAAACAAGACAATCTCTGTCCTTTACAAACTTGGTCACTTTTGTATGAATCCCTTCAACCCCATTAAAACTATAAAAAAGTTCAGAATCACAAAGCAGTCATTAGAATTTGCTTGGGTATTGCTGAAGTCAACATGGTATAAACTGCATCTTAAATGTTTTATCCTGTCTACTAAATGACATGACATGTGGGTCTAAGAGTCTTGAGGAAAAAAGAAATAAGATAGTCTACTCCTTTCTCAATAACTAAGAGCCCAACCACCGGAGAGGAAATCAAAAGATATGAACTTTATACATCACACACAGGACAGTGTATAGCCAATACTGGATATTGTAACCGACTCACACAAACAGACACTCAGAAAGATCCTACAGAAGAGGATAGATGTATGCAGAACCAAATAGGGCTTAACAATGGAAGAAAATCTTGCATAACTTATCTCAATGAGAAAGACAATGTACGAAGGTTCTTTTCATGATGCAGGGCCATGCACAACTTCTTAAACTTCTGTTGCATAGAAGAAAAGGCTTTAGGTTCCCAGAGTAGTACAAACTTCAGTTGGTGCAGGATATATACACTTGTTTTTCATTATAACTGGCAAAAACCAGAAAATCAAAGAGTACAGATAAAACTTTCAGGAACATTGAATTTTTCAAGGGTGAGGATATAAGCAGTCAGCCCACACCACCAAGGAAAGACTGCTTTCAATTAGAATATAACTAATACTACTACAGAGTTACGGATGTACCAGCAACCATAACACACAGATGTTTGAGTATAAATGAAAGGATAATTGTCTACACCCACTAAAAAGTAAGTATTTGAAAACGACAAATGTTCTCTAGAGATTCATGGCAAGAGCTGAAATGTAAGGGTGATCAGTACATTGTTTATTTTTGAATTTCTTATTCATTTCTTAATCTTTATTTTTGAATTTCATATTCATTTCTTAATCTTTATTTTTGAATTTCATATTCATTTCTTAATCTGTGGGATGCAATCAATAGAGTCAAGAAACATTGAAGCGTGACATACATTAAATAATTTGGTCATAGTTTGCTGCACCCAGTTGCAATCTTCAAGGTCTCCAACGAACATGCCGCTGAAATAATAGCAATGGTGGAAGCTATAGCAGGTATGATATTTTTAACCACGCCCTGTAAGGGGAACATAAACAAACATTTGACAGCGTTATTTTCCACTCTGTCGGTTGTACACCAAATAAATAAACATGCAAATGTATCTACAATTGACCCTCAGTGCAAAATAATCACAATTTAAAGAAGTTCGTCTTAGAATATCAATGGTTGGGGCACTAAGGCTCCAAATATTAGTCATGAAAAGGAGGTCCAACTGAAATCATCAAGTTGTACATTTGTAGAATGTCTTTAGGGAGCTCAAGATTCCAAAGCAGAAATTCACCTGTGTCAGCGAATATGTAACACCTTGAATTCTAAAAAGCTCAGCTCTCTTAACAGCCTGTAGCACCTTGGTCAAATGAGCCAAGGAAGGCAAATGGAACATATAGGCTAATTAAGGAAAAAACGAGGGAAAAGTAATAAAGATCGGCACCAATTGACCTCTGAATAAACCCATTGCATATGATTGGGGTTATCTGGATCAAAACTTTTGCCAGTATGAACCTGCAAGTAAGAATCAAAAACTGAGAATAGAAAGCTTCAGTTAATAAGCCCCACTTTAGAAATGAAAAGGCATAAATTAGCTAAAGAACTACCTCATCCCATTTAATTAAGTGAGCATACTCAATACAATGAGCAGCAGTTCTTGGAGTTTCTGCAAGAGTACACAATGGAAACTTCACTTGTGGGGGAAAGAGCCAAATTGTCCACTCCAAGCATGGCGTGAGTCCTGGTAGAATAACCCTTGCATGGCCTTTAAATCATTCTCTTCCACCATCCACCATAGCTTTCATTGTGTCTTCAATTGGGTTATCATCAGAATCATACTCTATATTTTGCAATCAAACTTTCAGAATATCAAACTTGCCATGATAAGAAAAACATATACTGATAATGAGCAAGAAGTACTTCCTACCAGGCAAAGAGATGGAAAAGCCAGCCGGTTTCATTCTAAACACAAAACAACTTAAGGGATTATTCTAAAGATAATTGGAACAAGTAAATTTCAAACATGCTGAGTCAGAGCCAATTATAATGAGAAACAACAGCAAAGAGCTGGTCAGTCTCAGTATACAATATAGAAAAAACAGAAGTGAGATTTCAATGTAGGATTTACCTTACAAGATCCACAACCTTATCTTGCGCATCAACTTACAAGAACATGGCTTTTTCTCATTGCAGAAAATAAAATAACAGAAAAACTAGGGGACACCAAAAGGCATTTATGCTCTTTATACTAGAAGAATATCTGATGCTCACATCACTCAACTAAATACAATAACAAATTCAAAGTTGAAAAGTAAAATAAAATTGGAGCCAATGCTTCATCAACTAACCTACTTACAAGAGTAAATAGATTCTCTTATTCTTGATTTGCTCAGTTTAATTACAAACAATTTCTTTTATTTGGCCAATTGGCTTTCTTGCATCCGCAAACAGCCCCTATCGTCTTTCTAAACATCAAGATGTGGAGTTTATTAATGCTAAGTTAACCAAAGAATCTACGATTGTGGCACCAATAAAGAATGAGAGAGATTAGAACAGATAATAGATAAAAGGATTAAGTAGTGACTTGGGGAAGCAAAGCACTTTAAGCAAGAAATTTCTATCACAGACACTGGATAATCACCGACAAGATGGGAAATTCTACAAAGTCATAATGACTGCACCCACTGATTCCATGCATCAAATTTCCACAATGATCAACCACGACCTTGAAGTATGGAAGTCAAACGCAAGGACATTATAACAGTCTCAGATAAAAATAAAGCAGCAAGCAAACAACTTTATTAACACAGTTGGGAAAGCATTTACAACATATATTACCGGCAGGAATGTCTTTTCCATCATTGTATTACTTAAAATAACACTAAATGTAAGAAGGAAATACAAACCTAGAAAACCACAAGCCACGGCATTTATATTGCTCCGAGCCTCAATGGAATCAAGACAAAGTACAATGATGTTAAATTTACTATAGAATTCTAGGGGTATATCCTCAATCCAACAGAAATGATGCTTGATATCTACTCCACTAATTCTTTCCATAACTCGTTTTTACAGCAGCAACTTCAGCCTTTGGCTTCCCTACATCTTCAAGCCTACAAAGGAAACATCAAAGAATATCTACTAAAGTAAATAAGTGTAACAAAAACTACACCCAAATAAAATGAACCCAGAAATGCTATCATCTCAAATATTTTTATTTGGCTGGCAAAAACTTTTAATATTTGTTCATTTTCTGTTCTAAAGTTGAGGTCCACAAAGGGTAAATCCAGTAAATTCAAACTTCTTTGCGTGATTAAAAGTTACAAAAGACCAAGTAAAGTAAATTCACAGACCAAATGCTTCATTTCATCACATAAAATAAAATGAACCCATAAACGCCGTCATCTTAAAGCCTCAAATTTCGATCAATTACTTAAAGCACATAATGAAATAAGTCATAAATTTCAGCATCCCACATTAAAACACCAAACAATATACCTAAACAAAAATTGACGGTTGAGATTGGTGACTTCAATCCGGTCCATATCAATGACTTCCAGCTTTGAAAAACCTGACAGCTTATAAAGCCAAGTCCTTCAACAATTCACACCCCAACCCACCAGCTCCTACCACCAACACATTTAAAAACTCCTTTAAATCATCTACCATCTGCCCAAAAATGAAATAAATAATACAAAAAATCATTAAACTTCTTTAAATTAAGCAAAATTATAATGCTCAGTTACTGTTCGTGAAAATTCCGCAGAGAAAACTTGATAGAAAATTCACCTCCGATGAAGCTTGGAAGGTGGGTTCCACTAAAGGGCCCGGGCGCTCAAAGAGTTTGTCGAGGTCTCTTGTTCTACTGAGCTTCGCCGTGGAGGCCGCCATCGCTCAGCTGGAGATGGATTGGTTCTTTGAGTAAATTCGATGTTGTGATATGGCAGCAAAACCAGAATGATGCCGGACTGAGTCTGTGCGTGAAGCTTTGCGCTTGCGCTACGAGGTATGGAGGAGCATATTGATCTGAGAAAGAAAAATAGAAAAGCGTTGGAACGCTGTGCCACATTAGCACAAATGGATGAGGTAATGCTCTTATTGCTGTTTCTAATATGTACTGACTTTTTTTTTTTTTTTGTTATTCTGTTTCTCTTTTTCTTTTAATTGGATAGTGTTTGAAAAAATATAATATTTATTACCTTGTCACATTCACATTCATAAATATATAATTAAAATTTATAATTTTAATCTATCGAGTTCAGCTTAAATAATTATAAAATTAGATGTAAATATTTAAGGTCGGTTGATATAAAACAAAAAATATTTATGTGAAAATTGTGTACAATTTATTCAACTGTATACTAGTAAAATTTAAGAAAATAAGTATGAGGTGCTTCTAGCGTTTTCAGAATAATGAGAATAACAAAAGCTTTAAGGCTGTAAGTTTTAGCTCAAAATTATTATATACTCCAAGTTCTCTTCTTCAGCTAAAACATGGCATATAATGACTAGCAAAAAACAATTCATTCACCTTTTATTAAGATACTTATCTGAAATTATTTTGTAGTTTCTTTGGCTGATTTGTAGATATGTTTCAAGAAAAGCCCATCTTGATTGTCTTTCCAGTTTCCTCAATGAGAAGATAAGAGTAGAACTACTGTCCAGGCAGTATGTGCATCAACCAAAAGTAATTTTGACAAAAGCCTTCAATTTATCAAGCTGTTGTAGCATGAAAGCATGATATACCTTCATCCAGTTTCCACAGTTTATCTTGGTGAATCAGATAGGTGAAGAAATGGAAAATAAGAATCTCTGTGAAGATAATGAACCAAAAGGAGCATGCTTGTGTTCAAGAACTGTTCTTGGATAATATCATATAAAAATCATTTCACATCCAGTAACTAAGATGTAAAATCTTGTAATGAGAATTAAGTTTATTAACAATTGATCCTATGATAATGCCAATGCCTTAGCTCACCTATGCTCTAAATCTTGAGGAAAACCACAAAAAAGAGAAACCCTTTTCAGTCATTTGCCCAAAATTAAACTGGCATCTTTTACTATGGAGGGAAAAAAAATGCAAGACCAAGACCCTGAGTAAATTAGTTTACAAAAGAGTCTCACATTCCCAACAGCTTGAAAATTAGATCCTTTAACAGTCTCAACCGGGTGGTATGTGTATGTCCCCTACGAAATTCTCCATTTTGTCTGTCCATTTCTACATAAGAATACCACCTCTTTGATGTACAGAAGAGTAAATTCTTCCCAGACACCTGATGAATAATATACACTTGCTACGAATCATGCCTGCGCCCGAAGTAACGATTTCTGAGTTGCAGATTCTCATTTTGTAGAAAAAGAGCATACAGTAGCTCATTCCATGAATCTGGGACCCCAGGCAGACACCAATGGCTGCAGTCCTGCCTGTGGGGAGGAGCAGGACCAACGTTAGGACCCAAGTAATACAGAGATGAGTGCCCGTCTTTCCTCCTAGAGGTCATATGTGTTATATTTAATACATTTACTGCTTTAACATCTGACATGTTCGAGTGAGCTGAAACTATGTTGGTAAAAAGGTTATATTTGGCCCAATTGTTGGATGGAATGCCAATGAAGAACCTAGCTCTGGAAGTGTCTCCAAGTGACAGTGTCCCCCGTTTCTCCAGTCTCCACCTCTGTACAAGCCATCAAGTCATGTCAACAGTTTAGTTCCGCAAACTGTTGGTAAGCATGAATAGACAACTAGAAAATATTCAGAAACTAACATACTTTTGTCCAAGCATGTCAAACTTTTTAAACATCTTACGCACCAAAAAAGAAAACCCCCTCATTACAAGTTCAGTACAAAAGAGGACCTGATTTACAAATTTAGTATTGATGCTACAGATCTCCAAATTGGTAGCTGATTAATGCAACCAATCTAACTATATATAAAGCCTAAGGATTGGTGTAATGTCAAAATTAATTTACTTTCAAAAGTACCCCTGTAAATTCATTTGAATAACCGATCACTTAACCCACTTTCTCTCCTCCATCTTTTTTAATCACCCACTTTCTTTCATCTTCCACTCTTAACTCTTATCTCCTTCCTTGTTAGCACACTCATTGAGTGTTGCCTCAATTACTAGTATGAAATAAGGAATACAGGACTAATCCCATTCTACATTTTTGAAAAAAAAATTTGCACACTATACTACAATTAGCAGCAATGCGGCCCCAAACAGTATATTTGTATTCCCATTTGACACAGTCCATAATGAGGCATTTAAATTTGGAGAGCAATGTAACACCCAACTGTCATATACAATCATGCGAGGACAAAATATAGTCAAAAGATGACATATTAGATGGAATTGGAGCAAAGACATAGGGGAATCAGATGCAGCACTTGTATCTGAACTCAAAGGGATTTTTTGAATTCCAGAAGTTAACCAATACGACAATTTACTGGGAACAACAACTACACCTCTGTCTTCTAAGGCATAGTTCTTCTCAAGCATTTGCATGGATGTTTCTTTGCAAACAAAAATGTGCAAAAACTTGATAACACCAAAGACTGCTCCAGCTACAAATTTAATGGATGGACTTTAAACAAGTTGGGGCAAACAATGAATATAGTGCTGCATCCCAAAAATGTAGCGATACTGAAATCCTTACCAACAGTGGTCAAGGCAAAGTTCCAAATTAAGATATTTGCGCAGATTAAAGGAATGGAAACAAACTAAGATATACCTGAAATGCACAGGAGCATATGTGCGAAAGAAGACCTGAGTTTTGCTTGTATTCACTTCACGACGAACCCAGTTTAGAACTGTCTGTAAAGATTTCTGATATGCAGTGTCAACTTCCATATCCATCTTTACTTCTAAACCTTCTTGAAAGTAACATCCCCTGAACAAGATATTTGAAACTTATAGTTGGTACATCATAGGTAGAAAAGGTGACATAAAAGGAAAAGAGGCATGCATTGCGTTTAAAGGGGATGCCAAACTGATAGTTACAGTCTGGTTTATTGTTCATCATGACACATCAACTTCACCACATATTTAGAGATTCCAAAATAAGAAAAACAACCTTCATTTTTTGAGTGCCATAAGTATGTGGTGTCTTTTATCCCCACAAAGTATGCATATAGATATTATAAAGAAACGGTTATTTTCCCAGTTTCTGAAATTGTAGTAGCGTATCTCCAAAGCACATACCCACACTTTATACATTTGGTCACATCCAAAAATCCGTTCGAAAAATAAAAGCAGTTTTAGAAGAAAAATATTTTGGAAACAAAGAAGTACCCTCTTATCGTCTTCTCATAATTCCACCAATGTCCTGTATTCAAAACGAGCACATCTGCGTCTCTCCATTTTAACCAACTCCAATCCATCTGGTCTAACTTCAGAGTAGTTTTAACATTTGATGGAGCTCCAGCAGGAGGTCGGCTCTGCAACACAAGAAAAGGAGCTCTGAAGTATTCCACAGTACAATTATAATCCTTGAACTTGAAGATCAAGAACCCTTTGTGCTTTGTTATAGGATTGCCGTTTACTTCATAGATTGAACCCTTATTGGGTATAACTGAAGAAAGCATGCAGAGGAATGACTCCCACTGGTTTCTTCCAATGGAATCGCGGATAAGAGATCCGACAAATACCACCCGCTTATTCCGCAGTTTATCTAACATAATCTTAGCATCAAATCTGTATCATTGACAGGCACAAATTTACCATGATAAATTTCCGTTCTTATATGAACAAACAAAAATGTGTTATTATCTCAGAAGCACATCATGTTGAGGTCACAAGTAGCAAATAATTGAGGTGCATCACTTGTCTACACCAATCATTCCCCAAAATCCTAAAACTGTATGAATAAACTATTGAAGTCCCAAAATGTACAACATTCCGCAAATCCTATTCATTTTCCAATAAACATGAATTTAACGCTAAAGAAGAGGAAATTCCTTGGCCAAAAAGCCATGGACATGCATTATTCCACAATTTTCTAATTGGCCAAACTTCGTTAACACCTCTCAATTAAATGAAAACAATATTATTATTAGTATCATAAGTGCATAAATATCCACCTATTGAGGAAGAAGCTGTAAATGGATTAAGGCTGATATAGTACAGGTCATTTTCACAGGAAGGAACTCGCATCACATATCATTTTATCTTTGTCCTTCATCAGTCAATGAGTGGCAAATGGAGATTATAGTTGAATGAAAAAACAAATAAAAAAGTGGCAATCAAACCATGAAATCCGTGCTACCATGTGCCAACAGTATAAATGCTTCCTCTAGCCCAAAATAACTGAAAAGACTATTTTTTTCCAAAACATTCAAATCGGTAGTCGAAATCAAAGCAACTGAACCAGGCCTAATCTGTACGAATTCTATGAATTTTTCAAGTCAAACTCAAGACAAAGCTGCCAATTTAAACATCAATATCTACTCCTATGTATAAGTCAAAGATACAATTTTGAGCAGACAAATGATCAAAGCAAATAAGTGAAGTACCTGGGCAAGTTGCAATCTTTTGGTTGCCAACGCCATTTGGTATAGAAAACATCAGGCCTGCCATTTTCAGAGCACCTAAATCCTTCATCCAATAAACTACAATCTTTAGACTGATATAAAGGATAACTATCATTTTGCCCAAATCCAATCACCTTCAAACACATTACATCCACCACCTTCTTCACTCAAAAAATCTACTTTTCTACTTCTCTTCTCATCTGCAGCCTCATCCAATTTCAGCCACAGAAGCCTCTCAGATTGAGCTAAAAATCCAGACCCTTTAACCACAGCTTTATAGTCCAACAAAAAGAAACCAAATATAACACAAACTGCAACTAGACAAAATCCAAGAATCCCCAAAGATGGCTCAAATAGCCTGAAACGCTTCATTTTCTTGGAAAAATCCATTAAAAACATTTCTTTGAATTGTTCTGCAGAAGGGTCTTGGCCCTCTTGGGACATTCAAAATCAGTAAAAAATCAAGATACCCTTTTGCTTATTTGCATTAAAGAGTAAAGTAAAGAGGTGTGGGGTGGAAGCAAGTTCAAGAAAGCAGTAATAATCATAGTAATAAGCAGTTTTGTTTAGGCTTCTTTACTTGGTGATGGAGTAATATAGTAGTGTCTTTTTATTGAATAAATATTGTTTGTAGTATTTTTTTTTCTTGAAGGATTTTGATTAGTTACAAAAGAGAGATGTGTCAAGAAAGCAATGTAGCAGCAGCAGCAGCAGCAGTTATGGAGGAATTGGAGAGAGAAATAGTTGGGTGAATGGGATGATGAAATGCACATAAATCGAGTTTGTGGACTTTGTGGGGTGGGGATGGGGTGGCAATGAGAAATGAGGAATTTAAATAACTGCAAATGTGACAGAAAATAAAAAAACTGCAAATTCAAATCTTGAAAGAATCCAAATATGCCAAATGTGTCAACGTTGGAGTAACCGAATATACACATATAAATTATTTGATTACTTTGGATTTTGTTTTAGGAGTTACTAAGTTGAAGGACAAGGGGAAAGTGTGTTGAATGTTTCTTGCTATTAACAGCCACTCATCAATTTCTCATCTTAATACCAACGTCCAACTGTTTTATTCATTCGTTTGTTTCCTTTAATTTCAAGTTACGCCAAAGTGAATTCATTATTGGTAAATTATGACTAAAATGATTTTTATGAAGAATATCCGTTTGGACTTTTATTAATCTTAGAATATTATTTGAATAGGTACAATAATAACTTTTTTATGAGATATATTTGAGATAAAAAAATATACTATTTAAATGATACAGAATATTATTTAGATAATAATAAAAAAAGTTCTCTAAACAAATTGTATATGTAAATGATATAGATATAAGTTACAGATATAGCGTATCGGAAAAATGATTTTCATACTTTGCTTTTTTTCATTTTTAAGATAATGAAATGTACCTTATTGCATGTTATATTTGCATAACCAAAAAATAATGTATTATGATATCATTAGTCCGAAGCATATTTTAAAAAATGTATATATATATAAAGTTTAGAGAAATTCTACTGTTCTTTTTAGGGAATTATTTTCTTGTGTTTTAAATGCATGTTATACAATACCATGTGCTTAACTCACTACTACTGTATAAACTTTTAAACCTAAGGAAATGGTTTCCTAAAAGGGATTGCATTAGAATTTTCCAAAAGTTTAATGGATCAAGTAGATTATTTTTTTCGTATTTGGGTATTTTTTTTTTGGAAATGATGGTAAAGAAGTAATGAGTTAATTGGTTAATTTAAGAGGGAATCTGTAATTTAATACTAACCATTCTTTTATACGATCCTATACTGCTATAAGAAAGTGCATTAATCGTTGTACAAATTCGTAGTACTAATTAATATTTAACAAGGAGAATCAATCAAAATTGAAGAGTATACAAAGGTAATATAGTAATTAAAAAATAATTTATAAAGTTATAAATTAATAATCGCTCAAAATCAATTTACAAATTCAAAATTACTTTTATGTTATTCTTTTGTAGATAATAACAACAATAGATAATTCCCAACCAAATTGGATCATATTTCGTAGGCCCTCCAACCAAATACTACAAAATACAATCTACCAGTATCATTAGGTTTATTTTCAGCTTCAAATTTGGTAAACATTTTTAATTCTAAAACAAATGTTCTCAATAGAATTTATAATTTTATAGATAATTTTCTTTTTTTTTCTTCATTACTCTAGTGTCCTTTTTGTTAATTGTTTTGGCATCAACAAAATTTATGCTGTAGAAGATTTCAATTCTTGTGTTGGTCTGCATTGTCAACTAGTCTCAATTGAGCACCATTTTGTTGTTGGAATGGAGATACGAAAAGGTTTGTACCAAACTAACAAACCATGTGAAATCGAACTTAATTATAAAAATAAATAAATCAACCACTGTAATCTTAACAGAATTCTATAATTAATTAATTATACTAATTTTTATGTCTTTTGTTTTTAAGTAAAAATTTATAGAGATTAAAAATTGAGATCATTTTTATTTTGGGAATGTCTTATTTTATTTATTGTCTACCAACTTTGCATTTGTGTGTATAATACTTGCTAAGATGTTTGAAAATTATAAATGTTTTATTATTTTTTAATTATTTAATAATGTAAAATATTTATTTTATAGTATAAAGTGAGTTCGAAATTTTTTTAATAATGATAGAGTCTCGGGTCGTGGACCAAACGGGCGAGAGAGTGACCATAACGGATAAAATATAGGGACCCACGTTTTATTTTACTGGTCACATCCAAGGAAGATCAACATCCATTTCACACGTAGACATTGAAAAGAAATAAAGACGATTTGTTTCTTCGTTAATATGGTGAATGTAATTAAATAAATGGCCAAAAACAAGTTTTTACTGTGATTTGCTCAATAAGTCCTCCATTTGGTAGCCAAAATATATATACTTCCCTTGTTGCCTCCTACAATAAAAATTTAGATTAACTTGACACGAGTATTGAAGAATATTTGCAAATAAGTAGCAAATAAAAATCATAGGTTAAAGTTTCGAAAAAAAATATTAAGATTTTAGAAAAAATTAATTAGACAAGTAATAAGTCACTACGAAAAATAGAAATATTGAAAAAAAAAAACTGAATTAGAACAGACATTTAACAATTACTACTAACTTTGCACGATCTTTTTAGTCTTGTATTGGTATCTGAAATTAATTAGTGATTCACGAGCAAATTGTCTTGGGATGAAATATTGCGTTAGCAACATAGTAACATATTAGGAATATAGGTTTCTGTGTTATTACCAAAGGAACTAACCTTGGCCACTGTGATTATATATTGTAAAGTTATTTTATATAATAGAATTTTATTAAATTATGATCTTAATTTTATATTTTAAATTGGATTTTTTTTTCTTATTTTCAGATTTATTGATATATTAATAACTTTTATTTGTCATTTTATATTTATAATTTTGTATATATACACTATATATCATAATGACTCAATGTTTTCTTCTGTCTAAAGTATTCAGATCTCCATGGCATTTATCATGCAACAAGAGACAAAACCCATATTTTAGTCCCCCAAAAAAAAAATATATCAAATGCGTTAATCCGATCCATTTTTTAATATATGTATTCATTCACGTGATGTTATCAAAGGAGTAAATGCAGCAATTTCAGATAGTTTAGCGAAGGATATTTTTTACATAGTATGATTTAATAAAAAATTTCAACTCAAATAACATGTTATTTATTTGCAATATAAAATTTTCATTTTTTTTTATAAAAAAAATTAGAAGGATAATAAGTTATTCCCTTTTTTTTTAGAGTCGGGATAAACTACCCGCTCATATATATCAACGACTCATAATGATTCTTACACATCACTCACTAAATAAAAAATTGAGAATAACGAGAATCAAATTTTAACTTTTTGATACTCTGATGATCGTCCTACTTAGCCGAATCCCTGTTGGCAATTTTCATATGTTATGCTATCATATTGAACAATTGAAGTGCTTGTTCTTTTTCTTTTTCTTTGTGTGTTAGAAATGATAAGCTCTTAATTTCTTTTTCTTTTTGTGTTAGAAATGATAAGCTCTTCATTAAAAATTTTAGTGTTTATGTATTCCTTTTTCTTAGTATTAAAAATGAAAAAAGAAAAAGTCATGAAAGCAATTTTTACCCTCCATAATTGATGAAATCGTACTGTGGTGTTGGATTAAATGAAAGCAATTGGAAGAATTGGGAGTAGATGAACTAGTTCAGAAGTTTGGTGAGTGTGGAAAGCAATGCATTCATGGTTTAGGCAATATATTCAATTCTCTTTTAAACTAAACCATGCATAGTCTTTGTTGCAAGTGGATTGGGAAGTTCAATAAATGCAATAGCTAGTATACCAGCTACGTTATATTCAAATTTTCGAAGCAAATGAAATCTGATAGAAGAGGTCCAAACACTAAGATTTTGGCATAAATGAGCTATAAGTTTATTTATTTATTTATTTTGAAAAAGTCAGTCCAAACTCAAATTACAATTGGGGAGTTTTTTATAAAGTCAGTCGAAACTCAAAACAAAATGCAATTCCTCTACATCCATATTCTTTTGAAATGAAGAAGTTTCCATGTACTGGTAATTTATCTCGAAATAGTTTTTTTTTTTTTTCCTCCTCCCGCGGTCCGTAAATGGACACGATTAAATCAAACTAAAAAGGATTCATATACAACTTAATTAATCATGGAATGATACATTAAGTCATAATTAAAATATTAAAATTATACTCGAGACAACGAAATATAATTTAAATAATAAAACGTGTCTTCTACGATATTATAAGTTCAGATCAAGAAAAGGATGGCACACAAAAATAAATGGACTTGCTAGATACCCACAAAGCTACATTCAACCACTAGGGAAATAATTACATTCAACCATTAGGGAAATAATGCATTGCAGACTTGGTGCTGCTTCCACACAAAAGCTAAGAAAAACCTCAGGTACATAATATAAATTGAAAAGGCATGGTGAAATAAACCATCATCATTTGTCAATTCATCGCATACTTAGTCTTGAATTCTATGGATAACCCAATAATTGGTTTAGTTTATGTTGGGTATACCTTATATCTTTTGTTTTGTCCCACATTGATTTGAGAAGAGTATTTCTCTACCACCCAATGTTATAAATTAAGGGTCTTAATTAATGTTTTAAGTGCACCAAGTCAAGAGAGCTTTGAATAAAGTGGGCTTTTAGGGCCGGCCATTTAGCCTTTTGTTTTATTTGGGCTCTCTTGTGCTTGCTTTTGTTATAATGGTGCATAATGGTGCCTATAGGCCATTTCATTTTGTGGAGGTCTCTCCAAATTTGTAATCCTCTTTAATTAAATTTGTAATCCTCTTAGTGGATGTTTTCCGCAAGGGCTTATTAAGTGATTTCCGCAAATATTCGGTTAAGCCGGTACTCGAGATTTGAGCCGGACCCGAGTCAGAGCTGGGACCCGCCAGAGTTAAGCTAATTTGACGGCCAGGGACCCGAGTTAAGTCAAATGCCGGGACCCGAGTTAAGCCAATTTGACGGCCGGGGACCCGAGTTAAGCCAATTTGACGGTCGGGACCCGAGTTACACAAGGCAAAATTAGGGGTTTTCTGGCTGGAAGTTTACAAAATTGCCCTTACAACTTAACATTCTGCGAGTTGAGATCACAATTAGCTACACATAATTTCTTAGAAGGCAATTGTGGGCAACTAGCTGTTCAACATTTTTACAAAACCCTTGGCTCTAGATCGTTTTGAATCAATTCGATCCTTCTAAGTTAAAAAATTAGGCAAATTTATTCCATTTTTATAGGTTTGGATAAATACTCAACTATTGACTGATTTAACACAATATTTTTGGGCGGGAGCCGTTAACACGGATTGTTATGTCATGAAGAGTTAAGCCAATTTGACGGTAAAAAAATTTTGAGTTGAGAAATTTTGAATTGGCAAGTAATTTCTTCTTGGTATTGGCCATTTTGTTACGTTTGGTATTTGTGAAGAGTTTTGTTGGGCCTATTTGATGGATGAAGAGTGGGCTTGCATTGAATACAAATTTGATGGATGAAGAGTGGGCTTGC
Organism: Cinchona pubescens; assembly: GCA_025175665.1. Classification (NCBI taxonomy): domain Eukaryota; kingdom Viridiplantae; phylum Streptophyta; class Magnoliopsida; order Gentianales; family Rubiaceae; genus Cinchona; species Cinchona pubescens. Next base: position 1,314,808 of record JANKKI010000394.1, read on the forward strand.
ATTGAATACAAATTTGATGGATGAAGAGTGGGCTTGCGTTGAGTACAAATTTTGGACTTTGTTGGAGAAGGTGGAGTTTGAATCTAGGCTGAGTTTTTGTGGATAAGGTGGAGAATTTCGTTTTGTGAAGATTTGCCATTTTATGACTCAGGATTTATTATGCGATACAAGTCAAGGTGGAGAGTTGGGTATGCCTTGTATCTTTTTTTTGTCCCACATTAGTTTGGAAAGAGTATTTGGGCCTTAATTAATGTTTTAAGTGCACCAAGTCAAAAAGAACTTTAGCAGGCTTTCAGGGCCTTTATGGCCATCTAGCATTTTGTCTTATCTGGGCTCTCTTGTGTGCTTTTGTGCTTTTGTTAGAATGGTGCTTGTCTTTTATCTTATTTGGGCTGTGTTATAATGGTGCCTATAGCCCATTTTGTGGAGATCTCTCCAAATTTGTAATCTTCTTTAATTTTGACATTTATGTTCCTTTTATTGTTATATTTCTTTTTATTTATATTTCTTATTATTTTCAATGACTTATTAAGTGATTTTCTTATTTCCGCAAATACGAGATTCCGATCCTAACAGTTTATTCCTCATAATTTGCCGTATAGAGTTTATTCCACATAATTTGCCGTATAGGCCATGCAAAGACTCAAAGTGCTGTGTAAATTATGTTATTATTGCCGCATTAAGTGCATTTGATCAAGTCCCTGAAGTTGACACATACTGTACTATTTCGGCATTGATTACATGATAGCCAAGTTTGCTTCACTTTTGGCTTACGAAAATATTTATATTGATTCGTTTTTTAATTTTATTTATAAATTTTATAATTTGAATTAAATTTTATAAAGAACATCTTTAAACAAGATTTTTAAAATTTTTATTTTGATTATAAAATTTATAAATAAGATAAAAAATTAAATTTATCTTTTTTTTTTGACATACAAACTTCTGACTAGTCTACCATTAGAGACCCATTATGAGTAAAATTAAATTTTATAGAGAACATCTTTAAATAAGATTTTTTAAATTTTTATTTTGATTATAAAATTTATAAATAAGATAAAAAATTAAATTTATCTAAATATTTTTTTTTTACATACAAACTTCACCAGAGACCCATTATGAGTAAGTTTTCGGCTAGGAAAACCAAAATTTTAACTTTTTGACAGTGCTCATCTATAGGATTTTGAATAATTTATTTGTGGGCTTCAATTCTGGGCCTTTATCCCTTTTTCTTGGAAACCACAAAAGCAGCAGCAAGAGCCCCAACTCCTCCTTAGATTGTTGGGCTTCTTTCTGCTGGTTTTGTGCTTTTCCAAGAAAAAAAGGATTGTGGCCCGGGATTGAAGACCACTTGAAGCCCACAAACAATATGATTCAAAATCCCAAGAGAAAGGCCCAAATAATTTTCAAATTATTAAGTTGTTACATAAAAAATTACTGAATTATTTATTTTATAAATTTAGTTATTAAATTATTTTAAATATGTGGGAAAAATCGTCAAAATAGTCCCTCAATTTTTTTACTTTAGCCAAAATAGTCCTTTAACTTTTTTAGCCAGAATAATCCCTCAACCTTTTTAGCCAGAATAGTCCTTCAACTTTTATTTTTTAGCCAAAAAAATCCTTTTATGGTGTAGCCACCATAAATTTTTTTTCCTTTTTTTTGATAAATTTCATATAAAAGGACTATTTTGGCTTTATAAAAATCTAAAAATAAAAGTTGAAGGACCATTCTGGCTACAATCTCTTATAGGGACTAGAGTCGGCTAAAGTAAAAAAGTTTAAGGACTATTTCAACGATTCCCTAAATATGTGTGTGGGGTACTAAATTATATATTTTATAAATTTGATCATTACACTACCTTAATTGTATGTTTTATGGTGATTGCATACACACTTAAGAAAGTTCAATGACCAAATTTATAACAGGGTGACACCAAATACACATTTAAGGTAATTCAGTAATCAAATTTATAAAATAAATAATTTAGTGATTTTATATATAATAATTTGATGGATATTCATGCATTTTGTTCAAATTCTAAATTTAAAAGTTATATTTTTAAATGGAAGTAACTTTCTTTTTTTGATAGTATTAACTACTAAAATATTTTTTTCAAAGAAAAAGTTGAATGGTGTGTCTAGATCAATGAATTTAGATAATAACTTAAAATGTATTTATTTATTGAATGGATTATAAAATTAAAATAAATACATTTCAACTATTAAAAAATATATTTAAAAATTTTTATTTCACACTTTGTAATTTCAATGAAATTAACTATCTAAACATTTTCACTCACTAAACCCCCCCTGAAAAAAAAAAAAAAAAAAAAAAAAAACTCGCCTACTCAACAAAAGCATCGAATGTTGAGGATTTCTGCTGCTGATAATTATGGCTTGTGAATTTCACAGGTATGCACTTCCTCTGAAAAAGCTCATCTTTAATTACTCTTCTTTTCTTTATTATTCTAAGCACTCGAATTTATCAAATTCTTGCTTATTTGTTACACCCGAAAGAAATTTTTTTTCTGTATAAGTTTATCGAGTACTTATATGAGTTCCATTTGTAGACAAGTATTGATTTTGAATTGGTTTTTGACAATTAAATGATGGGTTTTGCTTGAATTTTCTTGATCAGATTGAGAAAGTTTTATGGTGGGATTTTCTGCTTCTTCTGCTGTTTTTAGAAGGCAAAATTTCTTGATAAGGTGTTTGGGAGGTTATAGCAAGAACTATAAAGAACAATAATTTTTATTTGATCAGAATGCAATCTGCCATGGGTGGTGTGAACTCTTTGGAAGCTGATGCCATTAGCATTCTGAGATCAATTACTCCTACTCTTGACCCCACTAGACATATACACAAGCTGGTAAAACAATATTTTTTTCTTTTTTTTTCATTAAGAAGTTTGTATATTTACCCTTTTATGGTTAGTTTAAATGCTGTTAATGTTTAAATTTTTGGTTGGTAGAATATCATGGTTCTTGAGATGACCCAAATTCTTAACTTTGTAACACGGATAGTTGTTTTAAGACCACCCTTTTATTTGTTTCAAACTATTTCATTCAATCTTGAAAATCGTTTACTTGAGGATCAGAAGGGAAAGAGATATCTTTTGAGTTTTCGGGATACATAGGGACAAGCTTGCCAAGTGAAATGATGGTTATTTGCTAAAGTATTTGTATGTAACAAGGGAACTATGTAAAAGGGAACTATCTTTTTGTAGAACTATTAACAGTGTCTTGAACTGAATTTTGGAAGTTTACTTGCTGTAGGAGATATATTAAGCATTTCACTGTTGTAATGGTTTACTAAACAGTTTCTAAGCTATTCGATTATTCGATTTCTGTTTTGTTTTGAGAACGATTAAATTAATCAATTTCAAGTTATGACATTTATTCAGAATTTAGTTTTCATAGTTAGATGCATGCATACATGGTTAGGTTTATATGGTTGTTGTTTTTTCTAATACTACCTGACCTCACTTAATAGCTACCTGAGTCGTTATATTTCTAGCATTTGTCCAGTCACTCCACCTATTAATTTATTAACTTGAAATTTCAACTGGAGAAGATGGCTGTCTCATTAATACTTTTGTTTTAACATGTCGTTTTTCTGAACAGGAAAGGTAGCTGTCATTGGTGGATGCCGTGAATATACTGGAGCTCCATATTTTTCTGCTATTTCAGCTTTAAAACTTGTTAGTCCTACCCATCTGACTCCAGTTTCTGTGGTTTTTTTTCCCAAGTTGACATCACCTAATATTTGATTCCTTTATAGATTTTGCTGCTCACTAGTTTCTATATAATGTTTATCTACTGCTTCAGGGTGCCGACTTGTCACATGTATTCTGTACTAAAGATGCTGCTCCCGTCATAAAAAGCTATAGTCCAGAGTTAATTGTGCATCCTATTCTCGAAGAATCTTACAGCATCAGGTGGCTTTCTTTCTTCTCCGCTTTGAATTGCTCTCACTGATTCTCTCTTTTTCCTTTAGTCTCTTAGACAGCTTCATTTGTAAATGAGAACTAATTTTTGCACAGGGACGAGGAAAGAGGATCAATATCAGCAAAAGTAATTGAGGAGGTAGATAAATGGATGGAAAGATTTGATTGTCTTGTTATTGGTCCAGGCCTCGGAAGGGATCCATTTCTCCTTGTATGTATCTTTTACCCCAGTCCTTCCAAGCTTAGGTTTGTCTGTGGAAACTGCTTCAATCAGTGTTGAGTAATATGGTCATCTATAGGTCAATATGTCACATTGTTTTACATGATACATATCTCATTTGACATGGCAGTGAAGTGATAAAGTTTCAAATGTCGGTATATGTTAACTGTAAGAATGTTGGATGCATGATATAATGTGTAGGTAGGGTGCAGGTTGGTTAAAGTTGTTGAAATTCTTAGATAAATTCTCTTAGTTTGGTGATGCTATAGTTTCGCCTGTATCACCAAAATGTCATCAAATTCCGACTACTTCTCTTTGGCAACATTTCTGTTCTTTATGTTACCAATGTAGATCTATTCTAATGCTCAAGTTTCATGTTCAGGACTGCGTGAGTAACGTCATGAGGCATGCGAGGGAGTCTAATGTCCCAATTGTTATTGATGGTGTATGTAACTAAGGAGATGAGTTTACTTTCTTCAAAATGCATCGTACCTTCTGAATAGCTTTAACCTTTTAACTTCTGATCCATTTGTGCTGTGGCTTCTTTTCAGGATGGGCTCTTTCTTGTTACGAATTCTCTTGATCTAGTTAGAGATTATCCCTTAGCTGTTTTGACCCCGAATGTTAATGAATATAAGCGGCTTGTTCAGAAAGTACTGAATTGTGAAGTAAATGATGAAGAAGGAAGTATGCAGTTACTGGCTCTCGCTAAACGGTACGTGCTTTGATGGACATCCTTCTGCTATTGTTCACTCATCTAATAAAGTGCCTTGTGAGTTTAACTCTGAAATTTATTGATGAGTAAACAATGCAGGACTTCTCTTTTGAGCTGCAACGTAATGCATGTTCATAATGCATATATGTGTATTAACTATTAAGTGCTGAATTTCCATGAAGTTATATAATAGTCCAATAAATAAAATCTCTTCTTGATTAGGATTGGTGGTGTGACAATCTTACGAAAAGGAAAATCTGATTTCATCAGTGATGGTGAAACAGGTATTTTTTTTCCTTTTATTTCTTTTAAGCATTAGAGTTTGTTGCGTCGTATGCATGAATTTTCACTGGCACAAAAAGTAAATTGTGGAATATAAGTTGTCTTGTTTCCCCCAATTTAATCACCTATTTCCAGACTCAAAAGATCACATCTGCAAATACTGAACTTACAGCAGACAAAGGCAGTCTCATTCCCACAAGAAACTTACAGACCTTGAATATCAGGACTGTTTACTTGTATGAATATGGAATTACACAAACGAACACTTTGGACCCACGTGTAAAAACCTGGCAATATATACACACAAACTAATACCCCAAGCCCATAAACACCCATGAGCACTCTATCCATACAATCAAGATCAAGTAAATCGAGCTTCTTGATTTTCTCTCAGTACTATTATCACTTTGGGAGTAAATTTTGGTGACATCGAATTGAAGATTGGAGAAGGATCTAAGACACTTCGTCTCTTATTCTTTAGTTGATGTCATCTGTCCAGTGGTAAAGTGGATGGTTCCCTACTTTGTAAACAATTTTTTCCGTACCTAGAAGAAGTGCTCAATTGGATAAATTGAAACCAACCACGTATTAAAGGAGAAACTAGATGGGAAAAAACTAGTGGTTTTGAAGAATCTTTCTACAGTACAACTTCTTGTATAGAAATCTAGTGAACTTTCAATATGTGGATCTCTAACCCATTATGAACATCTTATAAATGCTATTTGTGCTTTTCTTTTGTGGTGATGAACTCACACAGAGATTTGGATCTCTGTGGTTTTTGCAGTTAGTGCAGTGAGCATTTATGGTTCTCCTCGTCGCTGTGGTGGTCAGGGAGATATACTTTCGGGAAGGTAAGTTATTGTAGTGAGTCCTCTGCATTTATACATTAATTATTGGACTTCTTGTGATCAACTTAAATGAAATACCATCTGCAGAGTTAGTGAGGAAATACCAGGCACAGAACTTCATATAAGATTGCCACCAGACCCCACCAAAACACACACACACACACAAAAAAAAAAGGAATGAAATTTGCTGCTCCTTGGTAAAAAGAGAGTACATGAAAGGAAAAAGCGTTACAACATGCCCTTATATTTCTAGTTCACTGACTTAGAAGAGCAGTGATATTTAATATTTTTTGGTATTGAGCATCAGTTATTTTGAGCCACAGTCTCGATATCATTCTCCGGATCTTTTATCGTCTTTGATCACATAACAGAAGCTTTTCTTCTACTTTTGTTGGCCAGTGTTGCTGTGTTCCTTTCTTGGGCTCGTCAGTCTGCTGGAAAAGGAGAGTTGGGTATGAATCCAACCATGTTAGGCTGTATCGCTGGATCTGCAATATTGAGAAAGGCAGCTTCTCTTGCATTTGAGAACAAGAAAAGGTCAACCCTCACAGGAGATATCATTGAATGCTTAGGAAGAAGGTGGGTTTTTCCTCAAATAACTTCAGTATTTCCATAATTAAAAGAACATATATTAACTAAAATCTTTCTTGTTTTCCTTGCTGCAGTTTGGAAGTAATTTGTCCTGCCATTTCATGATATCCTTAAACCCATGGAAGAGTGTCTCAGCAGTTTGCCTTCTTGAGGGGGCATTGGTCATCAAATTCCAAAGAGGAAAAAATTATGTAAAACTAACATTAAAAGCATATTTTTGTATGGCTATTAATATATTTCTTTTTTAATATAAAGTGGAATGGATATTCTCATGTTGCAGTTTGCATTCACCAAGTTCAAGTTCACTACCAACATGACTAGGAGCATAGCTATTCTTGTGGTTTTGTTTCTAGAATTGGTCTTTAAAGACGAGGAATAATTTGAAGAGCCAAAATCTGTACTTATTTGATGACTTTTGTGTTACCTTCTCAAAATGTTCTAAGTTACTGGAGAAGGTTTAAAAGGTTAAAAGCTGATATTTTAAATATTGATGATTCTTGATAATTCAATCAATCTCTTAGTATGTGAATTGTTTCTAATTCATTATAACTACGAAATTTACACACGAGATTTTGAGGTATAGTAAAGATCTTCCCTATCAGTGTAAGCATAAAGTTGAACTTAAGCAGCATAAATTCTATTTGGAAATTAAATATCATAAATTAAACAATAATGGTTAAATGTAACTTCACCATAGCATATAAATAACTTTTTCTGAATAAATATTTGAAAGGGGAAAGGTAGAAAGGAATCAATGATAAGGAGAATCAATCCTTGTTTGATGATGATTAAAAAAAGGCCCTCGAGCACAAGAAGATTTTCAGCTTATCAATGTCATTAACCACCTTGGGAAACAAATCCAAAAGTTGGCTGAAAACCATCCAGTATGCAGCATCTGCAGCTTCAGCAAAAAGGGGAAAGGGCAAAGTCATGAGGAGTGTTTTTTGTCATCAACAAGTCTCATCAAATCACGTTCACTAGTATGCATTACTTGCATATTAAGTGATTATACACATCTAGATGTGCAGTGAAGCAGCAACTTGATATACATTTTCCAAGCAAACACTATTGTCTTGGAAGCATCATATTACAATAGAAAAGACCTTCAGAAGTCGAATTCAAGGAACATAATATGGTCAAGGAAGAAGGAAGATCATTCAGCTAACCAGAAAACATTCACAGATAAGCAAACAAAAGATCTGATAGTATATGTTATTAGCAACAAACCATAAGAGTCTAATGTTTCTCTCACCAAACGACAAAGTTGACACTACAAAAGCATTGAAACTGACTTTCTGCAGATTTAACTAGGAAAACCTAAACAAAATGAAGGCAATACATATGTTCCTCTATCTTTAAGTCTTGTCTCCAGTCATCTATCAGTTTGGTATGTTCTCCCCCCTCCAGTAATTTCTGCAAATATCATTTCATGAAATCAGTAACTATTAAATGAGGCAGTATATAAAACTCAAATTAAAGCACTCCAACTAAACAATCACGAGTGTGCGACATGATTTGTCTTCGAAATTCCCTTGTTTAACTTGAATTTCATTCCATATTATATAAATAAGCACTATACGAACCAATACTGCATTATGGACCAACAAATGACACTGGATGAACATAAAAAATGAAGTCCAAACCTATCAACCTGAAAATGGTTTATGCAGGAAGGTGATAACACCCTCATCAAATCTATATCCTCTTCATTGACAGAAGTAGAAGAGCAAACAACTGCATACTTTATCAAGCCAAAGGCCAAGAAATATGGAAGATTAAAATTTTGAAACCCACTAAAATCCTCAAGCACAATAATGAGATTCAATACCTCAAACCACTGGAGAATTTAATGTTGATAGTCTCATAAGAGAGGAACAAGATCTAGAAGGAACCAGAAACCCAAGATACATCAATACCCAACTTCAGTTACATGTATGTGAGTGTACTATGACAATATAAGTACAAACAGTTGGAGATTACCTGATTCCTGCTTAAGAATCAGCAGGTGGTTGCTGTTGATGGGGCCACATTTGCTGAGGCATATAAGAATGAGGCTGAAGGCCATAAAGAGCTTGATCCACAGGTTTAGCCATATACATGCCTGAAGCTCCAACTGGTGGAGCAGACTGGGGTGGCATGTAGTAAGGAATACCTGCTGGAGGACCTCCGACAGAAAGGGTTCCTCTAGTATTCCTTAGGTGGATTGATGCAAACATCTCCTCTTTCAAGACCTCTCTTGGTACTATATCAACCAAGAAATCAAATATGTCAGTCCTTGCGATGGCTGCTGCAATGTCAATTTTCTGAAGAGATGTCCTCTTATTCTCCTCTGTATGGTTCCATGCATGCAGGGTTAACTCAAGGATAAACATCTCACAGGCCCGGGCAAATACAACCGGTGCTAATGCTGATATCATTCTGACATCTTTATCTGCTTTCATTATCTTCTTGATCCTGGCCAATGGCAGGCTATGATTCTTGAAATTGGTCGCCTGCTCAATCTCTTGGTACTGGTTTCTCCAAAAGTCCTGGAGCAGTTGCTGCAATTGCAGTTGCTGCTGCTGCTGCTGCTGGATGTGCTGATACGCAAGCTGGTGTTGCGCCATCTGAGCTAAAGAGGCAGGAAGGCCAGCTGTTTGAGGAGTTTGAACTAGACCAGTTGATGCAGGAGGAGAGGGGCCCATCATATGGTTAGTTTGTAGATATGATGCATCACTATATAGCACATTAGCAGAGCCACCAACCACCCCCATACCTGGTAGTTGTCCATTTCCTTGCTGATCCATGTGGAGTCAAGTCTCACTTAAAAGCTTCAGGATATTCTTCCTGATAGCAACATGCAAAAAAGTAAGCGCATACTTGAAATAAAAATAAGAGTAGCTATCAAGAAACTGTTAAGCTAAAAGTCGAACATCTTTCCAATTGTTTCCTCGTCCAAGATGAAGAATCATTATGCAAAAAGTGGAAGTAGATAAAACACTTTGATGTTGTTATGCCAGTGAAATGCTACTAGCGGAACAACTAGAGCATATTTCTGTTAGAAAAATTTTAACAAAAAAATAATAGTAAAAATGAGTAAAATTACAAAAAAAAATTCATCCTATGCAAATTGACAAATAATAGATTTATCTGCAAAGTTACCTCCAAGTAAAATTTTTCCATACTTGAGGTCATCACAAATTTACTCGTCAGTAAAGGAAATGAGTCATAAAGCTGCATATCATGCTTATCCATATATGGAACAAATACACAGTCGTGAACACAGAAAACAAAATTGTTAAAAAACTATCATCACAATGCATTGAAACATAAATGAACTATTTCCCAAAGCAGAATGCAACATGAAGATTTCAGGCGTTAACCTGGATACCTTGCCTGTTAAGTTTGAACCTATAGTAATGGGAAAACCTAGATTCCTACACTTTGAAAGGCAATGGAAGAGAAACAGTCTGCCCTGGTATGGTCAAAGTTCTCCAAAAGTTGACAACAGGAATCATCAGAGTCGTCTAAAAAGTCATCTGTAGCTTACAGTAACCCCATTATTCCATAACACTCCTATTGTGTTAAAATGTAAGGCCAGGAAGTGAATAACAACAACTGAAAAGAAAACATAATTAACTGGTGTAGAACAACTAAGGATCAGCCCATTGTTCAAACTTTTTTTCCCGGATAATAACTAAATTCTACGTTATTAAAACAACGTAGGAAGCAAGTATACAGTTGCCATCTTATAGTTCTTAAGAAACTTCTTGTTGCCATATTCTCTTGTACACAGACATGTTGACATAATTATCTTACATGGATTCGTTTTCAAACATCTTGTAATCTAGAAACAAATATAAACAGGGTAAAATTGTACTTTCTAATTCAATCACCTAATTAGAGAAAAAAATTGGCTTAGTAGGAATATGGTCATCAACAAGAGTGTCATGACAACAGAACTCCATGAATACAACAATGACAAAATAAAAATCTGTCAGAAAACACAAGCCAAAGCAGAAACAGTCTCCATCACCGCAAACAAACAACATAAAGAGCAGAAAAAATACTACATATATTTCATAATCGCAAAATTAAATAAGATGGAACACTCGGCATACCATAAGTTCCAACAAAATGTACAACAATCCCATCCAATACTCGCCTCGATAACAGAAAAAAAAGCCGTGATTATTACTTCAAGCACAAAAAAGCTACACTTTTCTTTTCTGTATTATTGGGTAGCTCTCCCACAGCTAAAACACAAAAGTAATCCGACTTTATTATGGTATCTTCCACTCCCATAAACCAGACAACATGCATATCTTTCTTGATTTGCATAAATTTCTTAAGGCTCCTTTCAGCCTAAGATTTGCACCTAAGTACCGTAAACTTTCACTTAAATCCATTAGAGGAAAAAGTTGGAGTGATCTAAACCTTGATGAACCAACCAGATTAAGTATAAAATTAACTTAAAAGCAAAGAACTCACGAAAACATAACAGAAGCTAAAGAGAAACACCAACATCCATACAAACATAAACATACCCTTATTGTATCTCACACACATTGAAACACACAGAAAAATCCCAAAAATCTGCTGAATAATTAGAAAAAATTAAAAAAGGAACAATCTTTACCAAAATTGAACAATTTCTCGATTACATTAACTAAAATTAGTCTTGATGGCTGCAAAGTTGGTACCTTTAACCGTAACTTGCTTAGAACTTCAATTCTAATCACGATCAGATGCCCTATAACACCAAATCAAAAGAACCCAGAAGTTAAAATCATCGCAAATTAAAGAAACAACAAAAAAAATTTACATACGCGTACATAATTGAGTCAAGATTGAGACATGTAGAGGTAATTACATGCACAAGTATATGAAAATCGTTTTTTTCTTTTTCTATGCATATATATATATACACACAACGGGTTTGGATTAAAAGAGTCGAGGAAGAGGGATTGGATAGTGGGGCTAATTGAAAGCAAGTTCAGAGTCCGAACTTGCATGTAAAGTTGTCACTATTCTCAAACAATTAGAAGTACATGTATAATAGAAAATATTATTACTAGCCCGATTTTAGATCTCACTTATAAACTCTGCAGTCAAAATTAAATTTTATAAAATCTTACTTACATCACCTGATATCATAAATTTCATAATATTTAATCTATAACACAAATCTACAAATAAAATCGTAAACTAGATTTACCTAAATATTTTCCCTTATATAATTAGTAGAGTTAATGGGATATTACTTCTTATACATTACATTTTTATATGGGTTTTTAAAAATTTATGTGATCCTTTTATGGATATTAACCGTGCATTTGTTTAAATTATAAATATTTTTATACGTAATATATATTTACATCTAATAGTATATATGTGTATGAAAAATACATAGGATATAACATGTGTCACGCATATCATATATGCGTGTACACGTGTATTAAAATATAGTGTATAACATATATCTATGACACGTGTCTATGCATATACACATGTATAAAAATTATAATACACGTGTCACACATGTAGCATACACGTGTAAAAAAAAAAAAAAAAAGTATGTGGGTGGTATTGGCTCCATCCTCTTATACAGCTTAAATGTAGAAAACCCCTTGAATTTACATTTTGATTACGAGTTTATCCTCCGCAACTTATTTAATAAACACTTAATTTTCTCTCTTTTATATTTTGGGACGAAATTACTCCTATCATTTGATTATTATTGTTTTTCTTTTTCTTCTTCTATTTATTTTCTCTGACTCTTGTTGTCCTTTTATTTTTTTACCATTCTCTCTTGTTACTACTAGACAGTTATAGTACAATTACTAGTAAAATTGAACTGGTGTAGTTCTAACTTAGTACATATATCTAAATAATTTAATTTGTAGAATAATCATGCTTTAATACGAGATTTTATATGTTATTGTAGGTTTAATTGTGATTAACTATTAATAATAAAATTGATAAATAAAAAAACTATAATTAAATTTTTGAGTCAAACGAAATTTAATTTTGTTTTAGAATACAAATAAAATTGTAGAATGAAAAATTGTATAGAACCATATATTGCTAGCATAAATGCGACAAAATATAATAAGAAAATATTATGACCGCCTAGTATAAAATGAAAAATTGTATAGAACCTTATATTGCTAGCATAAATGCGACAAAATATAGTAAGAAAATATTATGACCGCCTAGTATAAGAGTTTTCAGACTTAAACTCAATCAAACTATGACATGCGAATGATCTAGCACAAAAAAAATTTGTTTGCATATTAAGAATAAATATTTTAATAGTTTTTACTAATTCAAAATTTTGTACGTTTGTTTATTTGTGCTAGATCATTTGCATTCTCACAAACTCTTATATTATATTAATAAAATATATTATCCTTGTATTAAAAATTTATTTATTCTATGAATTATCTAGACACATGTAAAAAAATTTACATCTTATAATTAATCAATTTTTAGAAGTATAATAGTCTAGTAGTAACAATACACAATGGGAAAAATAAATAAATTAAAAATATGATTTTGAAAACAAATTAGTTGAATAAAAACTAAAAATAAAAATATTAAAATAGTAAGGTTAATTTTTTCCCAAAACAGAAGCAATGAGGGTTATTGAGGGGACAAATTGCAACTAAGGTGAGTTTAGGGTAATTTTCTGCATTTTTATTATTCTCCCAATAATATTTTGTAATCACTACTCGGGTTAAATGCAGAAAACCCCCATGAACTTGCATCCCAGCTTGCTACTCTCTCAACTTATTTAAGGAGCGCTTAACCCCCTATTTTCATGTTTTGGGATAAAATTACCCCTATTATTTTAATTATTATTCTTTTCTTTGTCTTCTTCTTTTTCCCTTCTATTTATTTTCTCTCTCTTGTTTTTCCTTTTATTTTTTCATCATTCTCTCTTCAAACCACTAAACAATTATAGTGTTACTTTTAATATTTGAATAATTAAAATTTTAACTTTTCAAAATGTATATAAAAAATTTAATTTATTGATTAATCATGCAATAATACAAGCAATATATCTCATTGTAATATATAGTTTGTGATTTATTATTAATAATAAAATAAAAAAGTAAACAAACTACAATAAAATTTTTGAGAAAGAAAATTAAACTTTTTTTTTATTTTACAAATAAAACTGTAGAATGAAAAATCGTGTACAACCTTATATTGCTAGCATAATAGTGGCAAAATGTAGTAAGAAAATATTATAACCTCTTAATGTGAGAGTTTTTAGAGTTACAATTAATTAAACTCAACCAAACTATGACATAAGAATGATCTAACACAAAAATTTTTGTTTGTGTACAACAATGAATATCTTAATATTTTGTTAAATTATTTATTTTTTGTAGTTTGTTTATTTGCTAATTATAGTATTAATAAATTACCCACAAACTCCATATTATACTGATAAAATATATTTTCTTTGTATTAAAAAGTTTATTTATACTATAAACAATTAATAAGACAGAGGTAAAAGAAAAATTAGAACTTATAATTAATCGATTACTAGTCATGTAATAGTTTAACAGTAGCAAGAAATAATACGGAAAAAAAATTAAAGGAAAAATATGTGAAAAAAATAAATTGGTAAGAAGAAGAAAAAAAGAAAAACAAAATTATTAAAATCATAAAGGTAATTTTATCCCAAAACGTGAAGGAAGAGATTAAGTGCTTATTAAATAAATTGAGGGGGGAGGGCAAACTCCAATTGGAGTGTAAGTTCAGGGATTTTTTTGCATTTAACCCTTATTGGAACTCAACACATTTTCCAATCACCCTTTTAATTCACATATATCACATCACAAAAGTTACCACAATATTTTTTCAAATAATATTATGAAATAATAGTTGTACAAACGGTACTACAATATTTTTTCAAATAATATTCTGAAATAATAGTTGTACAAACGGATTTATTTTTCTTGTTGGGTGTAAAGTTAGGGAAACATTTAAAATGAACCTGTTTATGTGGGTGCGACGTTGGTAGTTTGGCAATGGAATTAATACAAAGAAAGCACAAGGTACTTTGTCTAACTCAATTATTTTCATGTACTAGAAAGAAATACGTGCTTTGCACTTGTAATACTCCGATTTTATTGAAATTTTTTATTTTTTAAAATAAATGAATAATTAGTAAATAATAACATAGAGTACAAAATTAAAAATTTGATCTTTTGAGTTTTTTTTATGTAAAATTTATATATTTTAAATATATGTTTAATCTCTTTTCTATTTTCTCTGTAATTATTTCACCTTTATCAATTTTTATTTTTATTATTTTTTGTTTTTTGTTACAACATTATTTATTCTTAAATGATTAAACAAACTTTCACTTTTATGGAACAATGTATGCTATTTACATCTTATTTCTATCTCTCTTCTAAGAGCTTATATTATGATTTCTTATAGCTACACTACCATCAATCACTTGATCAGTTAAAGATAAGGATGTTTTTCATAGTACCGAATTTTTGAAATATTTGTATATATTTTGTCATTACTAAAAAAAGTAATAAAGAATGACAAATATATTTCTATTTTTCTTTAAGGGTTGAAGAAGAGGGATTGAAAAAGTTAGAGTGATCTAAACCCTGATGAACCAACTAGATTAAAAAATTAGAGTGATCTAAACCTTGATGAACCAAGTAGATTAAAAAGTTAGAGTGATCTAAACCCTTATAACCAACTAGATTAAGGGAATGTTCTTTTGAATTAAAAATATTTTTAGGAAAATATTTTTCAGAAATTTTTTTGGTGCCAAACACCGGAAAATATTTTTCGGTGTAAAATATTTTTCAATTTTCCTTCCTCTGGCTGAAAATAACTTACGGAATTTTTGAACGTAAGTTATTTTCCGGATAATTCAAAAGTGACATTAAACTTCAAATACTTTACTTTTAGAATTTCATTTGCTAAACTTATTTTCGTTTTCAATTCTTTTTCATTCGTTTTTCTCTCAATCATAGGTCCCATACTAATATAACTATCATTACGCATATTTTACTACTATATTGTACTATCATTTAATTTTGAACAAAATCAATTTTTTATTAATCACAATTACTTGTAAGGTATTTATTACCATTGTTATAGGTTTTTTTAACTTGTATTCATAAAATTAAAGATAAAACCGTTAAAAATTTTTATTTAAAAATATTTTTATTTTGTCAACCGAATACCGAAAAATTGTATGAAAAATAGATTTTTTCATGTTTCAATCCAAACGAACATACCCTAAGTATCAACTTAAGAACAAAAGCAACGAAGAACACAGGAGAAAACACGAATAGAAGCTAAAGAGAAACACAAAAATCCATACAAACATAAACATGCTATTATGTATCTCAAACACACACATACACAAAAAAAAAAAAACAGAGTATGCAGGGTAAAACATCAAATACACACATATCTTGAAACAGTAAAAAATTCCAAAAATGTAATACCCGACTTTTCACTCATTTGTGTATTTTCGTACTTGATCTTTTCATTTTAAATACTCTTTAATGTCCCTTTCAAATATTAAATAATCGTTTTACCCTTTTCAAACATTTTCTAAAATTTTCGGCCAAAAATATAATTTTACAAAACTGAAGGAACTAAAGTGAAATTTTGAAAAGTTTCACCAAGACTTCTTAACGAAGTCATTGATCCCAGTTGTTCTTATCTCATTCTTATTCGACCTTATTGTCCAGAGAACATTTCCTATAAGAGCCATTTATCAAACTCTCAAATTCTCTATTTGTTTTATGAAATATTTACTCCCAAATAAAATTGGTGATCTAGGAATCACAGTTACTCATTAATTCAATTTCACATTAATTAAGTTTGACTTCAAGATTTGCATGGTTTTCATGTTAAATTTCAAGTTTCTCAAGAAATAATTTGTTTAATTTTGTTGTTTTGTGATTTGATTTTATTATCAAATATGTCTATGAGCTACTATAACTGGATTTACGGTTTGAAATGACTTTTTAACTATTATTTTTGTGAGATTTGAATCAGGATTTTGACAAATTTTAACTTGATGATATATTTGAAATTATGAACCCTAATTTTTAGACTTTGTCTTATTTTCACGAATTTAAGACAACCATTACTTATTTATGTTCGATTAATACCTAATTTGAGAATTTGGGTGATGTCTAAAAGTGAACCCCTATCTCTATTTTTATTCTAACGGTATAACATTTTCTTGGTTTAGGTGATTCGAAACTAGAGTTTTAGATCATTGAATTTAGGATATGTTTACAAAATCGATTTTCAAGGTAAGTAACGTTTACGCCTTTTAAGCTTATCGATACCTTGTATATGATTGGTTTTGCAACCCTAAAATAATTGATATTAAGGTAAGTATATTTATTTTTGAGTAATGTTTATAAGTTAAGAATGTTTATAAATTATATTTTCGTTATGTATTATTTGTTAATTATCGTACTATGTGTTAATGAGTGATCACTGTGAATGGCTCAATGGGTCACTTTAGTGGATTTGACTATGAGTGAGTGAATGAAATGATATACTGAGTACTTTGCTTCGTAAATGTTATACCCAATCTATCGGAAAGACAAGTGATAGACACTCCGTTATGCCTTGTCTACTCGGGCGGATAATAGGTAGACCTGGATCTAGTGCTGAGAAGACTTTTGTGAACTATGAGCTCATTGATTGACATTTATATTTTAAATATTGATAATATTTCATATAATGTGCCTTTCACTAATTATATGCGTATTATCTGAGATTAGTCTTAAATGTTATTTACTAAACACTAAATGCTTATTTCGTTATTGTTTACACGCAAACTATTTCCCAAACTTGTCAGATTTGTCTTGTAATCGAACTTCTGACTGTTGTTTGGGTTATAGTTTGATACGTGTATATGAATGTGATTTGATTATCATGGAATGTTATGGATATGGTTGTTGAATATACTTTTGTGGTCTGTGTTGATTGATTTTGAGGTCTAATGACAGGTTTATAGATGTTTATTGCTCTTGTACTGTACCTTACATGTTTGGGGTGATCCGAAGTGCGGCATGTAATTGTCCCATTTTGGGGGCGTGACAAAAAATCTGTAGAATCATTAGAAAAATTAAAAAAAAAAGGAACAATCTTTACCAAAATTGAACAATTTCTCAATTACATTAACTAAGCAATTAGTCTTGATGGCTGCGAAGTAAAGTTGATACCTTTTAATTGTAATTTTCTTAGAACTTCAATGCTGATCATGATCAAATATTATTTATAACACCAAATAAAAAGAACAAGAAGTCAAAATCATCACAAATCAAAGAAACAACAAATTACATGTACAAGTATATAAAAATTGTATGCCATTTGATGCATATCTCTCTTTTTCTCTCTCTCTATATAAACTGGGTTTGGATTAAGGGTTGAAGAAGAAGGATTGAATAGAGGGACTAATTGAATTCAAGTTTTGCATGTAATGTTGTCAGTCACAAATAAGTCGCAGTATTTATATTAGTAGAGTTAATGGGTTATTATATGTGACTAATTTTTTATATACTGTTTGTTTTTTAAAATGTATAGGATCATGCATATTATCTATGATTGTTTAAATTTTAAATTTTATTTTTTCACGTGACATGTACATTCAAAATTCAAATAACATACACGTCACATACATTCATATCTACTAGTTATGAGAAAGAAAAATACATAGGATACAACTATACACGTAGTGCACATTTAATGTCTGTATAACGTACCAAAAATATATACGGTATGTGGATGGTAGTAATGGCTCTATTTGGACAACCTTATTTTTTTTAGAGTTAAATATAAAAAGCCCCTTGAATTTATAACCCAATTGCAGTTTGCCTCTCAATTTATTTAATAAGCACTTAACCTCTTTTATATTTTGGGACAAAATTACCCCTATCATTTAATTATTATTGTTTTCTTTCTTTCTTCTTCTTCTTCTTCTTCTTCTTCTTCTTCTTCTTCTTCTTCTTCTTCTTCTTCTTCCCTTCTATTTAGTTTCCCTATCTTGTTTTTCCTTTTATTTTTTCACCATTCTGTCTTACTACTACTAAACAATTATAGTATTACTTTTAATAATCGAAAATTTAAAATTCTGACTTTTCACATGTATCTAAATAATTTAATTTATAGATTAATCATACTTTAATACAAGCAATATATCTTATTGTAATACAAATTTTGTGAAATTAGCTATTAATAATAAAATTAACAAATAAACAATCTGCAATAAAATTAAATGAGTAAAAGGAAATTGAATTCTTTTTAGAATACAAATAAAATTGTTGAATAAAAAATTGTGTACAACCTTATATTGCTAGCATAACTACAACAAAATGTAGTAAGAAAATATTATGACCATCTAATATAAGAGTTTTCGGAGTTACAATAAACTCAATCTAACTATGACACGCGAATGATCTGGTAAAAAAAAAAATTATTTGCATACTTAGAATAAATATTTTAATAATTTTTACTGATTCATTTTTTGTTTTTTGTTTATTTTTTAAATATAGTATGAGTAATTACTCATAAACTCCATATTGTACTAATAAAATATATTTTGCTTATATTAAAATTTTATTATTCTATAAATTATCTTGACACATGTAAAAAGAAAATTACATCTTGTAATTAATCAATTAGTAGTAGTATAATAGTTTAGCATTAGTGGTAAATAATGGAGAAAAGACAGGGTTAAGTGCATATTATGAGAGAGAAAATAAATAAATTGATCAAAATAAAAAAAAGAAAGTTAAAATCCTTAAAATAGTTAGAGAAACTAAAATTATTAAAATAATAAGAGTAATTTGTCCTGAAACACAAAGGAAGGGGGTTAAGTACTTATTAAATAAGTTGAGGGGACGAACTGTAACTTGGGTGCAAGTTTAAGGGATTTTCTGCATTTAACTCTTTTCATTATTCTCCCAATAATATTTTATAATCATTACCCAACAAAATTTTCAATCACCATTTTAACTCACATACACCACATCACAAAAGTTGCTATAATATTTTTTTCAAATAATATTCTAAAATAATAGTTGTTCAAACTGACTTTTCTTTTTGAATGTAAGGTTAAGGAAACTTTTAAAATAAACCCGTTTACAGCATATTATGCCGTGAACGGTTTAGATTAAATCACAAAATTCAAAGCATTGCATCGTGAAGCAAGGCCGGTTAAGAATGCCTGATAGTCGACACATAGTAGTTACTTAACGGGGTAAGATAAGATAATCAGCATAATCTAATAGTGCAGTTGAAGCAAAAAGATGCATTGTATGGTAAGAGAGTTCCAAACATGTTTATTTATGTGGGATTAACCCAAAGAAAGCACTTGGTAGTTCGACTAACTCAATTATTTTCGTGTATAAGAAAAAAGTAAGTGTTTTGCATGCGTAACACTCTTGTTTGTTGAAAATTTTTATGTTTTTAAAAAATAAATAATTAATGATTGATAACATAAAATACAAAATATAAAAATTTGACCTATTGAATTTTTTTTTAATGCAAAAGTTATATATTTTAAATACGTATTTAATCTCTTTGCTCTTTTCTTCATAATTATTTTCATCTTTCTTTTTTATTTTTTTCATTATTGTTTGTTATTGAGGCAAAGGAAAAAAAATCATTATTGTTCACTAACTGTTACAACATTATTTATTCTCAAATAATTAAACAAAATTTCTCTTTTATGAGAACATTTGTATGGAAGATAAATATACATATTTGTATCTTATTTCTATTTATCTTCCAGGCGCCTATATTATGATATCCTATAACGACACTACGACCAATTATTTGATCAGTTAAAGATAAAGATATTTTTCATAGTATCAAATTTTTGAAATATATTTGTATATATTTTTGTCATTATTAAAACAACCAAGAAGGATTGACAAATTTATTTCTATTTCTCTTTGAAGGGTTGAAGAAGAGGGATTGAATCAAAGTTCAAAGTCCAAACTTGCATGTGATATTGTCGCTACACACATATAAGGAGCAACATTTAAATTAGTAGACTTCTAAAAGTTAGTGGATTATTATATAGGGTTAATCTTTTCGACAATTAATTTTTAAAATTCATATGATCGTTGTACGTGTATATTGTTTAAATTTAAAATAAAAATTACTTGTTTATTTCATTTATTCTCTTCAAATCAATGACATATCAATAATTTTATTATTTTTCAACATTTTACATATAGATTTAAAATTCAAACACTTCAATATGCACTTGGCATATATTCACATTGGATGATGTACACGTTTATGACAAATATAATGGGTTGGGGGTGTACGGGGATGGTGGTAATGACTTTTTTTTTCCCTTTTTGGATGTAAGATTAGGGAAACTTTTAAAATGAATCCGTTTAATTACAATACTATGCAGTGAACTATTTAGGTTGAAGGACAAAATTCAAAATATAGTATCGTAAAATGAGTTCGGTTAAAAATATCCGACAATCATCATAGTTACTTAATCGGCAAGATTGAAACATGTAGATGTAAATACATGTATAAGTATATAAAAATTGTATATCTTTTTATGCATATATATGTATATATCTAATTTGGGTTTGGATTCAGGGTTCAAGAATAGGGATTGAAAAGAAGGGCTAATTGTATCCAACTTCAAAGTCCAAACTTGCACGTGATATTGCCATCACTCACAAACAAGCAGCAGTATTTATATTAATAGAGTAAATGCGTTATTACATATGGTTAATCCATTTCACATATTTTGGATTTTTAAAAATTTAAATGATTGTTGTGTATGTGCATATTACGTGCATATTATTTAAATTTTTTTCATATAATTTTTTCACATAACATACATATTTGAAATTCAAACAACATACACCTGATATAAAATTCATGTGTACAACATACACTTGATATGTATTCATATTTGCTAGTGTACATGTGAATGAAAAATAAATAGGGTACAATCATACACGTGGCACACATGCACATATGTCCGTGTACACGCCACGCACATATGTCCGTGTACACGTATGAAAAATATATAGGGTACGTGATGGTGGTAATGACTCTGTTTGGACAACCATACTTTTTATTAAGGTTAAATATAGAAAACTCCGTGAATTTATACCCCAATTAGAGTTTACCTCCTCAATTTATTTAATATGCACTTAACCTCCTTTAATATTTTGTGACAAAATTATGGCTTTCCAATTCAATCACCTGATTAGAAGCAAAAAATTGGCACAGTAGGAATTGTATGGTCGTCAACAAGAGTGTCATGACAACAGAACTCCGTCAATACAACAGTGACAAAATAAAACTGTGTCAGAAAACACAAGCCAAAGCAGAAACAATCTCCATCACCGCAAACAAACAACATAAAGAGCAGAAATCTCTTACTGCAAATATTTCATAATGGCAAAATTAAATAAGATGGAACACTCGGCATACCATAAGTTCCAACAAAATGTACAAAAATCCCATCCAATAATCGCCTCCGTAACAAAACAAAAAAAGAAGAAGCCGTGATTATTACTTCAAGCACAAAAAAGCTACCCTTTTCTTTTCTGTATTAATGAGTAACTCTCCCACAAAACACAAAACTAATCCGACTTTATTATGGTATATTGCACTCCCATAAACCAGACAACATGCATATATTTCTTGATTTGCATATATTTCTTAGGGCTCCTTTCAGCCTTAGATTTGCACCTAAGTACCGTAAACTTTCGCTTAAATCCATTAGAGGCAAAAGTTGGAAGTGATCTAAACCCTGATGAACCAACCCGATTATGTATAAAATTAAGACAAAAAGCAACGAAGAACACACAAAACTATAGGGTATAACATATACGTGTCACACATGTCAATATATGCATATACACGTGTCACACATGTCGTATACATGTGTATGAAAGTTGTAAAAAAAAAAGAGGAATACGTGGATGGTAGCATTGGCTCCATCATCTTCATTACGGTTAAATGCAGAAAATCCCCTAAACTTATATTTTGATTACAGTTTATCCCACTCAACTTATTTTATAAGAACTTAACTTTCTCTCTTTTATATTTTGGGACAAAATTAATCCTGTCATTTAATTATTATAATTTTTCTTTTTCTTCATCTATTTTCTCTCTCTCTCTCTTGTTTTACTTTTATTTTTTCACCATTCTTTAAACTAGTATTAAACAATTATACTATTACTTTTAATAATTCAAAAATTAAAATTCTAACTTTCCGCATATATCTAAAGAATTTAATTTGTAGATTAATCATGCTTTAATACGAGCAATATTTCTTATTATAATACAAATTTTTTGATTAACTATTAATAATTAGATTAATAAATAAACAAACTATAATAAAATTTTTGATTCAGTTTGGACAATTTATTAATCTAATTACAAATAAAATTGTAGATCAAAAATTATGTAAAACCTTATATTGCTACCTTAACTGCGACAAAATGTAGTAAGAAAATATTATGACCGCCTAATATAAGAGTTTCAGAGTTACAATAAACTCAATCAAACTATGACATGCGAACGATCTCGCACAAAAAAAAAAAAAATTGTTTTCATATTAAGAATAAATATTTTAATATTTTTTACTAATTCCATTTAAAATTTTTTTGTATTTTGTTTATTTTTTAAATATAGTATGATTAATTACTCAAAAACTCCATATTATATTAATAAAATATATTTTCCTTATATTAAAATTTTATTTATTCAATAAATTATCTAGACACATGTAAAAAAAAATTACATCTTGTAATATTAATCAATTACTAGTAGTATAATAGTCTAGCAATAACAATAAATAATGGAAAAAATAAAAAAAGAAAAAGAAAAATGTGAGAAAGAAAATAAATAAATTGGTAATAATAAACAATAAAAACAAAATTATGAGTAGAGTTAATGGGTTATTATAGGTGACTAATCTTTTATATACTGTTTGTTTTTTAAAATTTATATGATCGTGCATATTACGTGTGAATTGTTTAAATTTTAAATATCATTTTTTTTACATGACATGTACATTTAAAATTTAAATAATATATACGTGGCATATATTCATATGTGCTAGTATACACGTTAGTGAAAAATAGGGGTGTTCATGGATCGGGTACCCGGTCCATGAGGTAAAAAAAGTACTCGACCCTCACTGATCAGGTCAAGAAAATTTTGACCCTCTACCCGGTCCATACAAAGCGGGAACCTGACCTATCGGGTACCCTCAAAAGAGGGTCGGATTGAACGGGTACTCGACCCTCACTAGCAACAATAACATAAAAATTTAAATAATCATAGTTAAACAAGTTAATTTCACAATTAAGTCAACAACAATTAAATCTAAGTTACAAAACACAACCCAATATTATATCCCAATAGCAACAAACTAAAAAGTAGCAACAGACCAATAGCAACAATAATTAAATCGTAAAATATATTTTAACAGACGCGAGTGTGAGAAATGATGATGCGAGAGAGAGGAAGGGAAGAGATGATTGAGGCGGAAAAGGAAGGAAAGACATGGAATTGAAAAAGAAGAGATGAGAGGTCACCAATAAACCTAATAAATATTTACTTCTAATGAAATCTTATTAATCAAATTTACAAATTTTTCCCTGAAATGGACCGGATCGGGTACCCCGAGGGTCACAGAAATGTGACCGTCGACCCGACCCTCTACCCGACCCGCTTTCAAAATGCGGTTCGGGTACCCTTTTTTCAGTTCGGATCGGATCGATTCAGCAGGTTTTTCAAGTCAGCGAATCAGGATGAACACCCCTAGTGTAAAAATACATAAGATACAACCATACACGTGACACACATACACCTATGCTAGTGTACACATACCAAAAATATATAGGGTACGTGGATGGTGGTAATGACTCCATTTAGACAACCTTATTTTTTCTTAGGGTTAAATGCAAAAAGCCCCTTGAATTTATACCTAAATTGCAGTTTGCCACTCAACTTATTTAATCAGTACTTAACCCCTTTTATATTTTGGGACCAAATTACTCCTATCATTTAACTATTATTATTTTTCTTTCTTCTTCTTCTTTATCCCTTCTATTTATTTTCCTTCTCTTGTTTTTCCTTTTATTTTTTCACCATTCTCTCTTACTATTACTAAACAATTATAGTATTACTTTTAATAATTGAAAAATTAAAATTCTAACTTTTCACATGTATCTAAATAATTTAATTTGTAGATTAATCATACTTAATACAAGTAATATACCTTATTGTAATACAAAGCTTGTGATTCACTATTAGTAATAAAATTAACAAAAAACATAAACAAACTACAATAAAATTTTTGAGTAAAAGAAAATTAAATTTTTTTAGAATACAAATAAAATTGTTGAATAAAAAATTGTGTACAACCTTATATTGCTAGCATAACCACGGCAAAATGTAGTAAGAAATATTATGACCATCTAATATATGTGTTTTCAGAGTTACAATAAACTCAATCAAACTATGACACACGAATGATCTGACACAAAAAAATTTTTTTTACATACTTAGAATAAATATTTTAATAATTTTTACAAATTTTTTATTTTTATTTTTATTTTTTACGAGTAATACTAATTCGTTTTATGTTTTACTAATTCATTTTTTTGTATGAGTAATTACTCATAAACTCCATATTATACTAATAAAATATATTTTGCTTACATTAAAATTTTATTTATTCTATAAATTATCTAGACACATGTAAAAAAATTACATCTTGTAATAGTATAATAGTGTAGCAGTAGTAATAAATAATGGAGAAAATAAAAAATTAAATGAAAAAAATATGAGAGAGAAAATAAATAAATTGGTCAGAATAAAAAATAAAATTATTAAAATAGTAAGAGTAATTTATGATCCTTTAAATGAAGAAATGGGTTGAGTGCTTATTAAACAAGTTTATAACTGCAACTTAGGTGTAAGTTTAGGGGAGTTTTCAGCATTTAATCATTTTTATTATTCTCCCAATAATATTTTATAATCATTACCCAACAAATTTTTCAATCACCATTTTAACTCACATACGCATAATATCACAAAAGTTGCTATAATATGACAACATCAAATAATGTTCTGAAATTATGTCCCAACTAGATTTTCTTTTTAACTTTTTGGATGTAAGGTTGGGGAAACTTTTAAAATGAACCCATTTATGGCATATTATGCCGTGAATGGTTTAGATTAAGTCACAAAATTCAAAGGCATAGCATCGTGAAGCAAGCCCGGTTAATAATGCCAGACCGTCGACCATAGTTACTTAATCGGGTAAGGTAAGGCATATTATGCCGTGTGAATGGTTTAGATTAAGTCACAAAATTCAAAGGCATAGCATCGTGAAGCAAGCCCGGTTAATAATGCCAGACCGTCGACCATAGTTACTTAATCGGGTAAGGTAAGGCATATTATGCCGTGAATGGTTTAGATTAAGTCACAAAATTCAAAGGCATAGCATCGTGAAGCAAGCCCGGTTAATAATGCCAGACATCACGACCATGTCATGTAAAATACCTGTCTCTTATACAAATTTAAGATGTGTATAAGAGACAGGGGCTATGCTTCACGATGCTATGCCTTTGAATTTTGTGACTAATATCGATACCTCAGTTGAACAAACCCGATATGTAATGGCTTTTCGTTCACAAGACTGGTATACTAAGAGAGTTTGAACCGTGCTAATTAATGTGGGGTACCACGTTGGTGATTTGGCAATGGGATTAACACAAAGAAAGCACTTGGTAGTTCGACTAACTCAATTATTTCCGTGTACCAGAAAAAGTAAGTGTTTCGTTCGCGTAATACTTTTATTTTGTTGAAAATTTTTATTTTTTTAATAAATAAATAATTAATTAATGATAACATAAAGTACAAAATATAAAATTTTATCTATTGAGTTTTTTTATGCAAAAGTTATATGTTTTAAATACATATTTAACCTCTTTACTTTTTTCTTCGTAATTATTTTCATCTTTCTTTTTTTTTTTTTTTTCATTATTGTTTGTTATTGAGGCAGAGGAAAAAAAATCATTATCAT
Source organism: Cinchona pubescens (assembly GCA_025175665.1). Taxonomy (NCBI): domain Eukaryota; kingdom Viridiplantae; phylum Streptophyta; class Magnoliopsida; order Gentianales; family Rubiaceae; genus Cinchona; species Cinchona pubescens. The sequence goes on from JANKKI010000394.1 coordinate 1,341,501, forward strand.
TTATTGACTATTACAAAATTATTTATCTGGATTTCGTTCATTCTTTCCAAATCATTGACATACTTTAGTAATTTTATCATTTACCAACATTTAACATACAGGTTTGAAATTCAAACAATATACACTTGAGATACATTCAATCGGCTGATGTACACATATATGAAAAATATATAAGGTTTGGAGTGTACGTGGATAGTGGTAATGACCTTTTTTTTTTCCCTTTTTAGATATAAGGATAGGGAAACTTTTAAAATGATCCGTTTACAGTATTATGCAGTGAACGATTTAAATTGAATGACAAAATTCAAAATATAATATCGTAAAAATGAGTTCGGTTTAAAATGTCCGATAATCACCATAGTTACTTAACCTGGCAAGATTGAAACACGTAGACGTAAACACATGTATAAATATATAAAAAATGAATATCTTTTTATGTATATGTATGTATACATCTAATCTGGGTTTGGATTCAAGGTTCAAGAATAGGGATCGAATAGAACGGCTAATTGTATCCAAGTTCAAACTCATAACTTGCACGTGATATTGTCACCATTCATAAACAAGCCTAAGAGCAGTATTTATATTAAAAGAGTAAATGGGTTATTATATATGGTTAATCTTTCACGTACTGTGGATTTTTAAAAATTTAAATGATAGTTGTGTATGTGTATATTATGTGCATGTTATTTAAATTTTAAGGGTAAATTATCGTAAATTCTCATGTGATATAGCGATTGACTTATAACTTTCATGTGTTTCGAAAATATAACTTAAACCCCGTATGATCTAGACTAAGTGGTAAAGTGGACAAAAATTATCTAAACTAATGTTTTTCGTTGAAATTATTTTTTTACCCTATATTTAAATTAGATTAAATTACTATAAATCCCTATGTGTAATTACTCTCAAATCCATAACCCCCATATATCAAAAAAAATTTTAATACCTTAAAACCCCCATATGGCCTGGACTAATGATAAAACAGACAAAAATCATCTAAAGTCACGATTTTCGAAATTATACTTTTACCCGATATGTAATTTAATATCAAAACTTTTAGATAATTCATTTCTCCAATATTGTCAGAAATTATAGCTTTTAATTTGCACTATTAAAAATGAAGAAAATGATATTAGTTTATTATTACAATTAAAAATCTGTAAATTAATGCATAAAATAAAAGAAAAAAATTACGGGAAAATACCTTATGTATCCTTGTAGTTGTGCTTTTTGGTTGCAAATTATAGATAAGTATAGCGAATTTGAGAATAAGTTTATATAAATAACAATAAGTGTAAGTTGGGCATACAATTTTAAATTTTTTGGGAGGAAAAACTAATTTTCAGGTAACAACCTGTAATAGGGGTACGTGTATAGTAAATATGATTAGTTTTGATAATTTATGTCTTCTTTACCATTTAGTCCAAACCACATAGGAGTTTAGGGTATATTTGCAAAACATATAAGCGTTATGCGTCTAAGATTTATATCACATGGGGGTTTAAGGTAATTTATTCTAAACTTTTTGGAGATTTTTAATATTTTTTATTAAACACTCACTTCTGAGCGCGTGCTTTTCAAACATACATCCGTTAATTTGGATAATTTTCGTCCACTTTACCATTTAGTCCAGATCATATGTGGGTTTAACGTATATTTTTAAAATAAATGGGGGTTATGGGTTGAATAGCTATACCACATGGACAAGATTAAAGCACGTAGAGGTAAATACATGTATAAGAATTTAAAAATTGTATATCTTTTTGTGCATACGTATATATCTAACCTGCATTTGGATTAAGGGTTCAAGAATTGGGATTTAATAGAGGGGCTAATTGTATCCAAGTTCAAAGTTCAAACATGCATTTGATGTTGTCACCACCCACAAACAAGCAGTATTTATATTAGTAGAGTTGTAAAAGTTAATGGGTTATTATATAAAGTTAATCTTTTATTTTTAAAATTTATATAGTGGTGTTTGCACGCAGCGCGTGCATAATTTAAATTTCAAACATCATTTCTCCGCATGTGACTATAATTTAAAAAACTCAGATAAATTTGTTCAATTTCTACCAAGTCAACTCGACTCGATGGATAAACATATTAATTATAAATGATTCGATGAAAAATTCAATGAAGATCAAATTTTAGAATAAACTAAACAAACTCATTGAATAATCACGAGTTTTGTCCGAGTCGAGTTTATTTAATACTCAAAACTTGATAAATTGTTAAATAAAATTTGTGAAACTTAAATTTTGTAAATTGATAATGAATAATGTATAAAAGGTTTGCATAAGAAATATAAAATTTTAAATACTTAACCTAATTGTCAGCATATTTTTATTTTTAATAAATCAAATAATAAATATGACTTATAATTTCGAATTTTTAACTTTTGACTTGGTATACTCAACGGAATTTTTAAATATACTCGTTATATTAACTGTTCAAGTCAAGACCGAGTTTCAAATTTTTAAACATTGCACGTGACATGCACATTTAAAATTGAAACGACATACACTTGAAATATATTCATATCCGCCGGTGTGCATGTGTGCGAAAAATATATATATGGTTGGGAGTATACGTGGATGGCAGTAATGCAATAGGAACTTTTTCTTTTTTCTTTTTGAATGTAAGGATAGGAAAACTTTTAAAATGGACCCATTTATGACACTATGAACATTTTAGTTAAATCCAAATTTTAAGGCATAATAACAAGAAGTGAGTACGGCTAAAAATGCCCAATAGTCGACAATAATTACTTAACCGGGCAAGACAAAGATGATCAACATGGTTCTTTGTAATGGCTTTTGGTTCATGAAAAGTACTAATAACACAAAGAAAGCACTAACTTGTGTTGTATTCCTGTATCTTATACACATCTAGATGTGTATAAGAGACAGCATAGCGCACAAGTACCTATGCATAGTGTTGTGTTTTGATGTATATGCATCTTGATAATATCATTTTCCTGTCTCTTATAAACATAAGTAGTTCATCTAATGCAATTATAATTTTAAATATCATTTCTCCACTACAACAACAACAAAATAAAACTGTGTCAGAAAACAGAAACCAAAGCAGAAACAGTCTTCACTTCATCCCCGCAAACAAACAACAATGAAGAGCAGAAAACATAAACTACAGATATTTTATAATATCAAAATTAAATAAGATAGGACACTCGGCATACCATAAGTTCCAACAAAACGCACAGCTATGCCATCCAATAATCTTCCACTCTCATAAACCAGACAACATGCATATATTTCTTGATTTTCATAAATTTCTTAAGGCTCCTTTCAGCCTAAGATTTGCACCTAAGTACCGTAAACTTTCACTTAAATCCATTGGAGGAAAAAGTTGGAGTGATCTAAACCTTGATGAACCAACCAGATTAAGTATAAAATTGAGACAAAAAGCAACGAAGAACGCACGAAAACATAACAGAAGCTAAAGAGAACACAAACATCCATACAAGCATAAACATACCCTTCTGTATCACAATGGTTTATACAAACACACAGAAAAATGTAAAAAATCTGCAGAATCATTAGAAAAAAATTAACAAAGGAACAATCTTTACCAAAATTGAACAATTTCTCAATTACATTAACTAGCAAATTAGTCTCGATGGCTGCAAAGTTGGTACCTTTAACCGTAACTTGCTTAGAACTTCAATTCTGATCACGATCAGATGCCCTATAACACCAAATCAAAAGAATCCAGAAGTTAAAATCATCGCAAATTAAAGAAACAACAAAAAAAATTTACATAATTGAGAACATGTAGAGGTAATTACATGCATAAGGATTTGAAAATTGTTTTTTTTCATTTTTTTATGCATATATGTATGTATATATACAACCGGTTTGGATTAAAATGGGTTGAAGAAGAGGGATGGGACAGTGGGGCTAATTGAAAGCTAGTTCAGAGTCCGAATTTGCATGTAAAGTTGTCACTATTCTAAAACAAACAGAAGTGCTTATATAATTAGTAGAGTTTATGGGTTATTATATATAGTTTATAATAATTTATGCGATCATGTGTTAATTGTGTATTATTTAAATCGTAAATATTATTTTTTTAAATAAAATAAACGTGACATATATTCATTTCTGCTAGTGGTATATGTGTATGAAAAATAAATAGGGTATAACATATACGTGTCACACATGTTATATATGCGTGTACATGTGTATCAAAATATAAGGTATAACATATACGTGTCACGCGTATCAATATATGATATACACGTGTCTCATGTGTCAATATATGCATATACACGTGTCACACATGTAATATACACATGTATGAAATATATGATATAAACGTGTCGATGTCAATATATGCATATACACGTGTCGCACGTGTAGTATACACGTGTATGAAAATTATAATACACGTGTCACACATGTAGTATACACGTGTATGAAATATATGATATAAACGTGTCGCACGTGTCAATATATGCATATACACGTGTATGAAAATTATAATACACGTGTCACACATGTAGTATATACGTGTATGAAATATATGATATAAACGTGTCGCACGTGTCAATATATGCATATACACGTGTATGAAAATTATAATACACGTGTCACACATGTAGTATACAGCACGTGTATGAAATATATGATATAAACGTGTCGCACGTGTCAATATATGCATATACACGTGTATGAAATATATGATATAAACGTGTCGCACGTGTCAATATATGCATATACACGTGTATGAAAATTATAATACACGTGTCACACATGTAGTATACACATGTATGAAAATTGTTAAAAAAAAAAAGAGTACGTGGGTGGTAGTATTGGCTCTATCCTCTTCATTACGGTTAAATGCATAAAACCGATTGAACTTACATTCTGATTACAGTTTGTTCTTTACAACTTATTTAATAAGCACTTAACTTTCTCTCTTTTATATTTTGGGACGAAATTACTCCTATCATTTGATTATTATTGTTTTTCTTTTTTCTTCTTCTATTTATTTTCTCTCTCTTTTTTTCACCATTCTCTCTTGTTACTACTAAACAATTATAGTATTATTTTTAATAATTGAAAAATTAATATTCTAACTTTCCACATATATCTAAATAATTTAATTTGTAGAATCAAAATCATGCTTTAATACGAGCAATATATCTTATTGTAATACAAATTTGGTGATTAACTATGAATAATAAAATTAATAAATAAACAAACTATAATAAAATTTTTGAGTCAAACAAAATTTATTTATTTTTTTAGAATACAAATTAAATTTAAGACATATAAAACATTAAGAACCTTATATTCGACTTTGTCATATAATTTGTATAAAATATAGTTGTCTAAATATTATGACCGTCTAATATAAGAGTTTTGACTTAGATCATTCGCATGTCATAGTTTGACTGAGTTTATTGTCTGTCTCTTATACACATCTAGATGTGTATAAGAGACAGGTATCGTGAAGCAAGCTGAGTTAAAATTGTATTTTGTTTATTTTCAAATAATAGTATGAGTAATTACTCACAAACTCCATATTATATTAATAAAATATATTATCCTTGTATTAATTTTTTTTTTATTCTATGAATTATCTATACACATGTAAAAAAATTTGCATCTTATAATTAATCAATTACTACAGAAGTATAATAGTTTAGTAGTAATAATAAATAATGGGGAAAATAAAAAAAAATTAGAAGGAAAATACCTGAGAGAAAATAAATAAATTGGTAAGAATAAAAAAATAAAAAGAAAATTATTAAAATAATTCTCTCTTTAAACTACCCCTATTATTTTTTTCATCATTCTCTCTTTAAACTACTACATAATTAAATGATAGGGGTAATTTTGGCCCAAATCTAAAAAATTTTAAGTACTTATTAAATAAGTTGAGGGGCAAATTGCAATTAGGGTATAAATTCAGGGAGCTTTTTGCATTTAACCCTAAGAAAAAATAAAGTTGTCCAAATGGAGCCATTACTACCATCCACATACCGTATATATTTTTGGTACGTGTACACTAGCATAGGTACTTGTGCGCTACGTGTATGGTTGTATCCTTTGTATTTTTCATTCACATGTATAGCAAATATGAATGCGTGCTACGAGCATGTTGTTTGAATTTTACATATTCATTTCATGTGAAAACATTGATATTTAAAATTTAAACAATTCACACGTAATATGCATGATCATATAAATTTTAAAAATGCATGTATATAAAAGATTAGTCACATATAATAACCCATTAACTCTACTAATATATGATACTGCAACTTGTTTGTGTAACATCATTACAGGCAAAACTTGAATTCAATTAGTCCCTCTATTCAATCCTTCTTCTTCAACCCTTAATCTGAACCCGGTTTATAGATAAAATATTTATAGAGAGAGGGAGAGATGCATTGAAAGGCATACGATTTTTATATACTTATACATGTCTCATACTTGACTCAATTGTGTGGGCATAGGTAAATTTTTTTTGTTGTTTCTTTAATTTGTGATGATTTTGACTTTTGGGTTCTTTTTATTTGGTGTTATAGGGCATTTGATCGTGATCAGAATTGAAGTTCTATCCAAATTACAGTAAAAGGAATCAACTTTACTTCGCAGCTATCAAGACTAATCTAGTTAATGTAATTGAGAAATTGCTTGATACACATGTACACGCATATATAAGATGTGTGTGTATTTGTTGTTTTACCCTGCGTACTTTATTTATGTTTGTGTGTGTGTATGAGATATAGAAGAGTACGTTTATGTTTGTATGGATTTTTGTGTTTGGCTTTTGTTTGTATTTTTCTGTGTTCTTCGTTGCTTTTGTTCTTAAGTTGATACTTAATCTAGTTGGTTCATCAGAGTTTAGATCACTCCAACTTTTTCAATCCCACTTCTTCAACCCTTAAAAAAAAATAAAAATATATTTATCAGTCCATCTTAGTTCTTTTAGTTATGGCAAAACGTATACAAATATTTCAAAAATTCAATATTATGAAAAACATCATTGTTTTAACTGATTAAGTAATTGATGGCAGTGTAGTTATAAGAAATCACAATATAGGCACTTAGAAGAGAAATAGAAATAAGATGCAAGTATCATCTACGTTGTTCCATAAAAGTGAAAGCTTGTTTAATCATTTGAGAATAAATAATGTTGTAACAAATAACAAAAAATAATAAAAAAGAAAGGTGAAATAATTACAGAGAAAAGAGAAAAGAAATTAAATATATATTTAAAATATATAACTTTTATAAAAAAACTCGTTTATATCATTTAATATTTTTGTACTATATGCTATCATTTACTAATTATTCATTTATTTAAAAAAATAAAAAATTGTTATTACAAAATCGTAACGTTACACGTCTTATACACGTGTTTCTTTCTAATACATAAAAATAATTGAGTTACACAACCTACCTTGTGCTTTCTTTGTATTGCCAAACTACCAACGTAGCTCACACAGAAACAAGCACGGTTCAAATTTTATTACTGTATTAGTTTTCGTGAACATTACAATGCATCTTTTTGCAACAACTGTCCAATTAGACTGTGTTGATCATCTTATCTTACTCGGTTAAGTAACTACAGTCGAATATCGGGTATTTAATTTAACTCAGCTTGCTTCACGATACTATATCTTGAATTTTATAATTTAATTTAAATTATTTAATGCATAATATTTTATAAACGAGTTCATTTTAAATGTTTCTCTAACTTTACATCTAACAAGAAAAATCTCTTATACACATCTAGATGTGTATAATTTTTTATAATAGTTCAAAGCATAATTATATTTATAATAACTTTTGTAATGTGATATATGTGAGTTAAAAATAATTATGCTTTGACTTTTTGAATATTATAAAAAATTTGAAACAATGTAAAATGAGAAACACACCACTTTCATTGAAACGAAGGTATATCTTTTTGTGCATATGTAAGTATATATCTAACCTGTGCATGGATTCAAGGTTCAAGAATACGGACTGAATAAAGGGGCTAATTGTATCCAAGTTCAAAGTCAAAACTTGCGTGTGATGTTGTCACCACCCACAAACAAGCAACAGTATTTATATTAATAGAGTTAATGGGTATTATATGTGGTTAATCTTTCAAATATTGATTGAGTTTGAGTTTTTAAAAATTTATATGATAGTTATGTGAGTGCATATTACATGTATATTATTTAAATTTTATATATCATTTTTCAAATGACATGCACATTTAAAATTCAAACAATGTATACATGGCATATATTCGCATCTATTAGCGAACACATGTATGAAAAATGCATAGGGTATAACATACACGTGTCACACATGTTATATATGGGTGTACACGTGTATGAAAATTGAAAAAAAAATACAGATACGTGGATGGTAGTAATGGCTCCATTTGGACAACCTTCCTCTTCATTAGGGTTAAACGCAGAAAATTCCCGGAACTTACACCCCAATTACAGTTTGTCCCCCTCAAATTATTTAATAAGCACTTACCCCTTTTTCATATTTAATTATTTTTTTTCTTTTTTCTTCTTCTATTTATTTTCTTTTCTTGTTTTCCTTTAATGATAACATCATGCTCTCTTACTACTACTAAACAATTATAGTATTACTTTTAATAATTTAAAAATTAAAAGTGTAACTTTCCACATGTATCTAAATAATTTAATTTATAAATTAATTGTTCATTAATACATGCAATATATCTTATTGTAATACAAAGTTTGTGATTGACTATTAATAATAAGATTAACAAAACTATTAATAATAAGATTAACAGATAAACAAACTATAATAAATTTTTTGAGTGAAAGGAAATTAAATCTTTTTTACAATACAAATAAAATAGTAGATTGAAAAATTGTTATACAACCTTATATTGCTAGTGTAACCTCAGCAAAATATAGTAAAAAAATATTACGACCGCCTAATATAAGGGTTTTTGGAGTTACAATAAACTTAATCAAACTATGATACACGAATGATCTGGTATAAAAAAATTTTGTTTGCATACTTAGGATAAATATTTTAATGTTTTTTACTAATTCATTTTTTTATTTGTATTTTGTTTTGTTTAATTATAGTATTAGTAATTACTCGCAAACTCCATATTATACTAATAAAATATATTTTTCTTATATTAAAAATTTTATTTATTTTATAAATAATTTAGACACATGTAAAAAAAATACAACTTGTAATTAATCAATTACTAGTAGTATAATAGTGTAGTAGTAGTAAGAAATAATAAGGAAAATTAAAAAATTAAAAGTAAAAATATGAGAGACAAAGTTGGTATTCTTGTTTGGATGCTTGAATTGAACTCATCTGTGAATTTATCCGTCCTAGCCTTTACTTTTTCCATAGACACAAAGGGGGAGATAGGGAATAAGAGATTAAGGATAGTCACTCCACTCCATAGATAGTGCACACAGATTCTTCTTTCATTTTCAATTCCATTCAGTCAGAAACGCGGGCTGCTACACATGCTAGATGTGTATATAGAATTTCTCTTCGAAAATGCTGAGTCGATAAACGGGTCACTGGGAACCGAATTCGGATGTACATCTCTTTAGTGGTAGGCTATAAGGAGTCAGTGAAAAGGAGAGCTTCCCTCCAGTTTCTGTCCCGGCTTAGTGAATTCAGTTCGTCCCGAACGTCAGGCTCTAAGGGGGCACAGAAAGGTTTCTTTCCACTGAAACCTCTATTTCATCCGCACCAACTTCCACCTCTACTCACAGTATGGACAGTTCTTCAAAGAACGAAGAGGGAAACTCTTTTATTTATATCCAACCTGGAAGTGCTTTCCGTTCTAATACTCTATCCGAGAGTTATTAGTATTTATCAAATTTGTTCCTATCTAACGGAATGCTATTGGATAAAATGGCAAAGACATTGTTGAGAAAAAGATGGCTTACGGAACGCTATTGGATCAAATGGCAAAGACATTGTTGAGAAAAATATGGCTTTTCCCGGATGAAATGAAAATTGGATTCATGTAGCGGGAGAAAGATTTCCTGTTTCAACTACCTCCAGTAGTGGATAGCCAAGACCCATGGTAATCGTCTTTTTCAGCTTAAATAGGATGCATTGTAGAATAAATATCGAAGAAGAGGTCTATCAATTGAAAAACCTCTTCTTCCATATTTAAAATGCGATGTATAACGGGGATGGAATAGCGGTTGTGAAACCTCCTCATACGGAGTCGTGTTAGTTTAGTTGATCGATCCAGGCCCATTCCACCTCTCTTCTAAAGGAGGTCAAGCAGGGATTCTTAGCTACGGGATTTGCTATGACTTTTTACTACCGTCCGACTATTACTGAGGCTTTTGCTTCTGTTCAATACATAATGACTGAAGCTAACTTTGGTTGGTTAATCTGAACATGTTCATAGATGGTCGGCAAGTATGATGGTCATTGCACCTATTAAAGCAACTAAAAGAATTATTGAAATGAGTTCAAATGGAAGAAAAAAATCTGTTGATAAATGAACTCCAATCTGTTGACTATTAGTTATCAAATCTTGCTCTAGAATCTGATTTGATCTTGTAGTCCAAATAATACCGTACCTTGAGGTATCTAGAATAGTAGTAATTAATGAAATCAAACCATCGAAGTAACCCCATCCCCAATAGTCCAAAGATGAAAATCAAACATGTTGTCCACGTACCTGTATTTCTTGGGGAAACAAACACTTCTAGAAGAGATTATTTGTCTTCCTAGTCTTTCGACACAAGGGAGGGGTTTAGAAAATTCCCTTTCTTTTGTCGAAAGAGTAATGATTGTTGATCATGCTCCTTCAAAGATTTCTTTCCAGTGCTAATCTAATGTCGTTTCCTTGCCGGTCAGTGGGATATTTTTATTCTTGGTAATTGTAGAAAAAAGTTAAGCGCTTTCAGCCTTGTTATCTTCCTAGTGAGCTAGTAGCAATAATTGCTATCCCTAGTGAAGTATTCGCCCCAGTAGTCTAAGTATCAGTGGGAAATAAATGCCTCTAGCAAAATGTCTCTAGGCGGCTAGGAAGGCTAGCTAGACCAGCAGCCAAACCAAGAAGAATGAATGTGTAATGAAGGTGATTGCACACCAGACTCAATAAATAATTGAATGTAGAAAGGGGATCCTAAACAAAAAAAAGGAGTTTCATGACCCCTTTTTAGAGCGTATAAGGGGGGAGGTCGGTGAATAAATTGGTATTAATAAAAAAAAGAAAAACAAAATTATTAAAATACTAATTTTTCCAAAATGTGAATGAAGGGGGTTAAGTGCCTATTGAACAAGTTGAGGTGTACAAACTGCAACTAAGGTGTATTTAATCAAGGGATTTTCTACATTTAACCCTTTACATTATTCTCCCAATAATATTTTGTAATTATTACTCAATATTTTTTTCAATCACCTTTTTAACTCGTATACATCATATCACACAACAATATGTTTTTCAAATAATATTCTAAAATAATAATTTTCTAAATGGACTTTTTGGACGTAAGGTTAGAGAAACTTTTAAAATGAACTCGTTTACAGAATATTATATCGTGAACGATTTAGATTAAATTACAAAATTCAAGATATAGTAACGTGAATTTAAGCCAAGTTAAATATACGTGATAGTTGACCATAGTTACTTAACCGGATAATATAAGATGATCAACACAGTCTAATAGGACAGTTGATGCAAAGAGATGCTTTGTAATGGCTTTTGGTTCATGAAAACTAGCATAGTAAGAGAATTCGAACCGTGCTTGTTTATGTGGGGTACCACGTTGGTGGTTTGATAATGAGATTAACACAGAAGGCACTAGATAGTTCACCTAAGAAAATAATCTGTCAATTATTTTCATTCGCATGTGTAACACTCCTGTTTTGTTAAAAAAAATATATTTTTAAAGAAAAAAAATGAATAATTAGTCAGTGATAACATAGAGTATAAAATATAAAATTTTTATATGTTGAGTTTTTTTTTATGTAAAAGTTATATATTTTAAATATATATTTAATCTCTTTGCTCTTTTCTTCGTAATTATTTTTACTTTTCTTTGTTTCATTATTATTATTTATTTGTTACAACATTATTTATTCTCATAAACAAACTTTCTCTTTTATGATAACAACATATGATATTTGGATCTTATTTCTATTTCTCTTCTTGGTGCCTATATTATGATTTCCTATAACGACACCATTACCAATTACTTAATCACTTAAAGATAAAGATATTTTTGATAGTATCAAATTTTTGAAATATATTAGTATAATTTTTTTTATTACTAAAAGAACCAAGAGGGATTGACAAATATATTTCTTTTTCTCTTTTAAGGGGTTGAGGAAGAGGGATGTATTCAATAGAGGGGCTAGTTGAATTCAAGTTCAAAGCCTAAACTTGCATGTGATGTTATCACTACTCACAAACAAGGAACAATAATTATATTAATAGAGTTGTAAAAGTTAGTGAGTTATTACATACGGTTAATCTTTCCTACACAATTAGTTTTTAAAATTTATATGATTGTTGTACATGTATATTGTTTAAATTTTAAATGAAAAATATTCATACAGATTTTGTTCAACCTTTTTAAATCTTTGACACATCAGTGATTTTATCATTTTTTAATATTTAACATGCAGGTTTGAAACTCAAATAACATACACTTGGCATACATTCATATCGATTGGTGTATACAAGCATGAAAAATATGTAGGGTTAGGGGCGTCTGTGGATGCTGGTAATGACTTTTTTTTTTTTTTTTTTTTTTTGGATGTAAGGTTAATTAGAAAATTTTAAAATGAACTCGTTTACGGGCACTATGCAGTGAATTGGATGTAAGGTTAAGGAAACTTTTAAAATGAAATCGTTTACGGGCACTATTAGATCGAATGACAAAATTCTAAATTTAGTATCGTGACACAAGTCTAATTAAAAATGCCCGATAGTCACCAAGTTACTTTACCAGGCAAGATTGCAACATGTAGAGGTAAATACATGTATAAGTTATTAAAAATTGGATTCCTTTTTATGCATATGTAAGTATATATCTAACCTAGGAATAGATTCAGGGTTCAAGAATAGGGATTGAATAGAGGGACTAATTGTATCTAAGTTCAAAGTCGAAACTTGCGTGTGATGTTGTCACCACCCACAAACAAGCAACAGGATTTATATTAGTAGAGTTAATGGGTATTATATATGATTAATCTTTTATATACTGTGGCTTTTTAAAAATTTATATGATCATTGTGTGTATATTACGTTCACATTGTTTAAATTTTAAATATCATTTTCCACATGACATGCACATTTGAAATTCAAATAACTTACACGTGGCATATATTCACATCCATTAGTGTACACGTGTATGAAAAATGCATAGGGTATAACATACACGTGTAACACATGCCATATATACGTGTACACGTGTATAAAAATTGAAAAAAATATAGATATGCGGATGGTAGTAATGGCTCCATTTGGACAACCTTCCTCTTCATTAGGGTTAAATGCAGAAAACTCCCTGAACTTACACCCCAACTATAGTTTGTCTCCCTCAACTTATTTGATAAGCACTTACCCTCTCTTTTATAGTTCATGACAAAATTACCCCTATCATTTAATTATTATTGTTTTTCTTTTTTTATTTTATTTATTTTCTCTTTCTTGTTTTCCTTTTATTTTTCACCATGCTGTCTTGGTACTACTAGTTGAGGGAGACAAACTATAGTTGGGGTGTAATTTCTAACTTTCCGCATGTATCTACATAATTTAATTTGTAGATTAATTATACTTTAATACAAGCAATATATCTTATTATAATACAAAGTTTATGATTAACTATTAATAATAAGATTACATCTATGTACAAGTAAACAAATAAAATTTTTGAGTCAAAGGAAATTAAATTTTTTTTCAATACAAATAAAACTGTAGATTGAAAATTTGTGTACAACCTTATATTGCCAGCATACGGTAAAATATAGTAAAAAAATATTATAACCTACAAATATAAGAGTTTTTGGAGTTACAATAAACTTAATCAAACTATGACATACGAATGAACTGGTACAAAAAAATTTTGTTTGCAGACTTAGAATAAATGTGGGAGAATTGCAGTTTTGATCACCAAACTATAGGTAGTGTTCAAAACTGATCCTCAAAATTACAGTTTCAGTCCCTGAATTATCAATTATGCATGAAAATAAGACAAATGATGGAAAAGTCCAAATACCTAATGGTTTTGGTCATGTGCGGTGCACGTGATCATTAACTCTGAAAAGATTTTTTTTTTCTAAATTCATTAATTGTGTACAAAATTGGAAAACAATATGCGTGAATTTTAAATAAACATTACCTATAGAATACACAATTAAACTGCAAATAAGAAACATTTAAACTAAGTCTGCAATTTAAAAATTAAATATTGCAACAACATCTTGTCTACAATTCAGTAATTACTAATACCCAAACAACGTATCAGAAGGCATTTGTGCCATAATCGACCACCCAAGATTGATTTCGTGGTAATTTTTCAACCCTTTTTCATTGATAACATGGATTCCTGAAAACCTCCCAAAGAAACCTTTTAATATTATGACTCTCGCATTTCTCTGTTTTTTACATCTTCCCTCTATCATACGTTCTAGTTTCTTTGTTTTATGTCATTTCTAATGATGAAAATTGATTAATTCCCTTTTATTTTAAGCACTTGTAGAAGAATTTTGATTTTGACCTTCATGCAATCTTACAATTGTAATTCATTGTGGTTTTGGGGTGATAGCAATTATTTTTTTCTAATATAAAGTGCCTATATTGGTTGTGAATGTGATTTGTAAATTAACAAAGTCTGCATGCCAATTCTTTATTGGGAGTAGATCTTAACGCCATTATACTATATAATATATGAATTAAATGGCGTTTGTTTAAGTCATTTATAATTTGGCAGATTATCACGGGATTGGGACCTATTTAGCTAAAATCCTTAAAGATTGGGGATAAATTTCACTCACAATTGCATAAATTTTGACAAAACTTTTTAGAGTTAATAGCTATGTACATTGCACATAATCAAAACTATTAGGGTTTTGGACTTTTCTATTATTTGTCCTATTTTTGCACATAGTTGATAGTTTGGAGAACAAAATCGCAATTTCAAAGACATTAGGGACTAATTTTGAGCATTACCCATAGTTTGGGGATCAAAACTACAATTATCTCTAATTCTAAACCAATATTTCTTTATTATTTTATAATCAAATATTATAACAATTGGTATTGTATTTTTTTTGAAATTGACATATAAACTCAATATATACCTGCAACTATTTAGATTATTTAATAATATAATTTATTTGCATATTATGTGTTGTTTTTATATAATTACTTACCGAAGTATTTTTTATATATTGTCAATCCACAAACGATGTGGAATTATTCTGTATGTTACAATAATTATTTTAGAATATTTTGGCCATATATATTATATTAAGAGTTGAACTTATTTTCTTGCTCATCAATAGTTCCTCTAAACTAATATTTTATAAAATGATGTTATTAAAGATAAGGTTTAGCAATCAAAAATAATATTAAAGAGGTATAAAAATAATAAATACTTAGTATCAATTAAAGATTGTACACTTAATCTTATACACAATATTAGTTTGTGCTATAATACACAGCTACCATACCATAAAATGAAGTTAAAAAATTAACTATTCATTGTATATTAATCGTAATCTGAACTGGATGACAAATAGTCCTGTCTCTCTTATACACATCTAGATATTGTATAAGAGACAGAAATAAAACATGAAATGTTTTATTTATATGACCATTAATTTTGTGATTTTAAGTTAGAGCAAAACTTTGATATTAGAAAGATACTCTTATTGAATATCACTCTCAAAAAAGATGTCAAGCAGAACGTATAAAGTTTTCTCCTCTTCTTCTATTTATTTTCATTAGATGTTAGTAGATGTGTTCATTTAGAAAAGGCAAGTTTAATTCCATGAGTGAAAAGAGTTTGTCAAAGACATTACCTGTTCTTATATTTCTTTTAGAAATTAATGTTAGTGGAGTTGAAATCTTTTGACAATAATAAGCTTAATTTCATGAGTCAAAGGAGTTATTAGCACTAATAAATTTTAAAGTCTAACAATTAAACTTATCTGCTACTATGAACAACTAATTGATTATTGTACATTGATCCTAAAGCGCAACAACCACATTTAATAACGAAAATAAATACATGATTAATCACATTACAATAAAGTCAGATAAAGTTTTATATTTTTACTCAAGATAGTTATAGATATACGAAAATATATAAAACAAAAAATGAATCAAATTATCTAGATGTGTATAAGATCATACTTGAATGAACAATTAAAGAAAAGAAAATAGTTATAAGTGATATTTGGATTATACATAATAGTTATAAAGCATAATTTTTATTGTGAATAAAAAAAAAAAAAAAAAATTGAGAACATAACAGACATAAATTGTTTTTATTATGAATAAAAAATTGAAAAAATTTGAGCACATAACAAACATAAAATAATATTTTGATTTTAATCTTCGCTCAAATATAAATGATATTTCTATTTTTAAAATTTTATGTCTTCTTATTATGTATTATGCCAAAATTTTGTAATAAGTTGAGGAAGAAACAATTTACATTTTAGAGTAAGATAAATGATTATTTTTATTAACATTTGGTGCATGTTATTGCAAGATAAACAATAACTTATTATTTTATTTTTTATAATAATTTTAATATACTATGTGATCTAAATTATCCATAATATGAAGAATATATTAGTTTAATCTGTTTAGTTTCTCACGCATATTGTTTTATTTATTTAATCTTTACATTTTAATTAGTTTCATTTTTTCTTATTTTTTGAAATTTAATTTTAATAAATATTTTTATACAAATAAAATTTTCTACCATCTTATTATGAATTTATGCCAAAATTTTATATAAATCTAAAAAAATTTGTTATAGTATATATAATAAGGAAATATATAGTAGTATTATAAAAGATAGATAGTCTTATTAGATTAAGTGAAGAGTATTTTAGAGAAATTATTTAGTTAAGAGTATATTAGGCATGGGAAAAAAGGAGAAAAAAGTTATAGATTACGTCGAGTAGGTTTGTATGACTAAAAATTAAGTGGTTGTATCCTTAAAAATAGGTAGTTATATCATATTGGAAGTAATTATATTATGTCTTCCTACAAAGAATGTATTTTATTAAGGCAGGTATTTTAATTATCGCAAAAAAGGGAAGAATCACACTAGGTAGATTAGAAAATAACCTCCATTTTCTAACTCATTTCTTTCCAAACATGAAAAAAAAGTTACTTGATTTTAGAATTATATTTAGCTATTATTCTAATTGGGATGTGAGTTAACTAAGCTAAGTCCCAATAAAATTTAGTATTGTAGTATTTGTTAATGATTCAATGTTGTTCTGAACTTAAGTTGAAAAGTACAAAACGTACAATTTATATGTAAAACTATGGAGTGATTTAACTCAAACAATAGAATTGTGTTCCAGAATATCTTGAAATAAAAATGACGAGATTGTTTAGAATTTAGTATCAACTTAAAAATTGCAGTGTTTGGCTCGTTTATCCTCTTTTAGCCCATATTTGTTCCCCTTATTGTTGTTTCAATTTATCTTTTACTTCAAATGAATTTATTTAATTGTTGGAGATATTTGTCCCTTAACTAGTTGAAAAATGAATGTTTTTTTGCAATGCTTTCTTTCTATGTTACTACAATTAATAAAGTGTGAGACAAAAAGTGTGTGAGAGTATGTGTGAGAGAAATAAAGTGTATGTGGGTGAAGGGTATAAGTGTGTGAGATAGTGTGTGGGTGTGTGTAAGAGTATGTGTATGTGTGTGAGTACGTGTGTGTGTGTGAAAGAGAGAGAGACAGTTTGCACACTTACA
Source organism: Cinchona pubescens (assembly GCA_025175665.1). Classification (NCBI taxonomy): domain Eukaryota; kingdom Viridiplantae; phylum Streptophyta; class Magnoliopsida; order Gentianales; family Rubiaceae; genus Cinchona; species Cinchona pubescens. The sequence continues at coordinate 1,359,475 of JANKKI010000394.1, forward strand.
AGTGCGAAAGAGTCGGTATCTGTGTGTGAAATAATGTGTTTTTATGTGTATTTAAAATCCATCATATTAAGTTCAAAATTTTCACTTAAAATTTTGAACATAAATTAAACAGTACTTAATATATTATTTGATAATTAGAATTATAATATTAAACAAATATGAACTGACAAATGACCTGTCTCTTATACACATCTAGATGTGTATAAGAGACAGCTTTAGAGGAAGCATTTCAAGAGCCTGTCTCTTATACACATCTAGATGTCAATAATCAGTTGTGTGATTATAGCAATCTTGAATTCTTGATCATATTATAGTAGTTGAGCCAGACATTCAATGCATTTATGCAAAATGATAAAATTATTGATACGTAACTAAATTTGTTAAAAAAATGAACAAAATTCGATTAAATACCTAAAATTAAGAAATAGTAATTGAATATAAATTTGTCACATAAATTGAATTTAGCAAATAATACTGAATTTGTGACTTTTTAATTCATTTCCCTAATTGAGCCCTTCGAATATTAATCTTGTCAACTTAAGGTGAGGAAGTTTTGACATTTTAAACCAAAGAGATGTATGGATCAAACAATGTCATTCTTGTCCACTTTTTTTCAAATCCATGTAGGTGAAAAACAGAAAAGAAGTCCATTACTCAACGCAACTGCTAGTATAAAATTAATAATAGCTCTTTTTCTAAAGCAATCAGCATTATTCATGGTGTCCCCATTCCAATCTTTTTTGAGAGTGATAATAAAGAAGAGCACTACTTTCACTTCGTCCAGTTAAATGTTATAATTTTGTATAGATCCAAACCCAAAATTGCCTTTTTAATTAATTTCCAAAATTGTAAGAAAGTATATATTCATGTAAATACTTTATAGATTGAAAAGACAAGTTTAGTATACTTATACAAATTGAAAATTTATTGATGTGTCACTGGATTAAACAAAAAAGAGAACAAAATCTAACTAAATATCTAAAATTAAGAATTAGTGATTCAAAATTATCATGCCACACATGGAACCTTTAAAGACTGATTTGAAAAATAGTCATGAATTTGTGCTTTTGTAAATAATTTTTAAGATAAATTCTTTCAAATCTTAATTAACTAATATGGTGAACTCACATCTTTTTCCAATCAATCACCTACTTTTTATTTTAACTCTATCTTGATTAGTTTCCTTAATCATGGTATGCTATTCAATGTAAATGAAGTGTACTACTCCATTACTTAATCAATCTCTAAGGTAAAAGGAAATTCTAGGTTTTATTAGTCATAGAAAAGATCAACTGTACAAACACTGAAGTAATTGAAACACTACATGAAAAGAAAGAAACTACTTATTGTAAGCAAACAACCAACTCTAGCTCCTTAACAGAACTACTTTGGCACCATCCTCATTCATTCATTCAAGAAAGTAACAACTACCCAGAGAAGACACTCAAAACACTAATTTACATGGTTCCAGACATCAACCTCATGAACTAGTGATCATTTTTCCACATTTTTTTGTGTTATTAAGAAATTTGCAATTTCCGTGGAGGATGAAATTGCAATCTTCTATTTTGTGGCTGCAAGAACTGCTGACCCTTCCACCTGAAAGATATAACAATGACATTACAAGAGGAGGAAATTTTCAGCCTGATTAAAGCAATGCATGGCCACAAGTTTAAGAGAACCCCACATGATGATCAATCATCTGTGACTTATAGACTCCACTAAATGATCAAGGACCAATGATCCACTCAGTATATACTTCTGGATCCCAAAAAATGGTCTGCGTAATTTCATTTTTTTTTTTGGAATGCGAACTGCATTTTTTGTCAATAGATGGAGTTGACTATCATTTAGTTACCATTCAATTTTGCTCCCCATATTTCTTCCTCTATTGCAGGAACAGCAGTGATCTTACTCTTTGGATTCTCATAGCTTCTCAGTTCACCAAAAGCTGTGGAAAAGAAGCATCCTGAAACAAAAAGGATGTCAAAGAAATGATCAGATTTGAATAACTCAAGGTAACATAGAAAAATCTGATAAAAGAAATGTTCCAAACAATAAGAAATTAATTAAATCTGTGACAGAAGTTGGTTAGCATATGCATTAATCTACTAATCAGTTATTAGGTGGTTGAATTAGAGAAAAAAGGAATAGTGTTAAGTAAATTTACCTTGAGGGAAAGATGCAAGAGACTTGCCACAAGCACCTTTAAGCAAGTCCGCATCATCAGCAAATGCTACCCAACCATCAGCAGTGATTCCCCAATATAGAGGCACCTTAGCTTGTTGATCCTGTCATAACATCACCAACAACATGTTTGATAAATCTGGCCTAAACGCAATAAACATTTCATTAATAGTCATACCGGTAGGTGAGAAATTAATTACTCACAGTAGCCACAAACAAGGTGGAGGTGGACTTGTCATAGACTATAAATGCAAAATTCCCTTCTAGGTGGCCAACAACATGATTTGGAGGATAAGGTGCCCGGTCACGAAGTGCTTTGTATGCTTCAATCATCAAAACTACCTCATTTGCAGACTTTGCAAGGCCATACTGTTGCTTCAGACTCCCTAGGTTATCAAGTGCTCCCTCAAACAAGCAAAATATGTCATCCTTAACGGCGAATGACCTGTAAATTTTCATCACCAAGTTAGTTTCACAGGTCATAATTATCTGAAATTATTACTTTAATGAGCTAACAAGCTTAAGAAAGAAGCTACTACATTAGTTTCTTAATTACTGCTCAACCAATCCCGAATTGGCTTAAAATTTAATGAACATATTTAGAAAATTTAATGAACATATTTAGATTTGTGACGCTTAACATATACCATTTATGTTATATTGGTTGCATCGTGTTCAGGAAAAGTGAGCAGCATCAACAGATCATTTGTCAGTTCATATTTGACTAGTAGGTAAATATCAAATTCAGAAAATTTAAAGCCACGATTACTTGTCCACACTAAAAACAAGGGGGTCCAACCAATTGTTTGTCCAACAAATTAAATGCATCAAGTAAGCAATGCATACAAAACAACCATGGTGCATGTTGTGGTACTTTCATCACCATGGACTGATTAAATACTATGGTGTATATAGATTATAAACCAGGATTAATTAATTGGAATTATGTATTACTTTAAGCCGTCGAGCCTCAGGTTAACTATAAAAGAAGCCACTAGTCTTTAGTCCTAACCAACAAACAAGGTTAAAATTTTACATGTCACAAATGTCAAATAAAAATTTGTACAATAAAATGTTAATTGTCGAAATACGAAAAAAAATTTATATGAATAGAAATCATAACACTATGTCATAAATTTCTTAATTCATATTATTTCACATTACTCAGTTCGGTGAAATAAATAATAATATGTGAAGTAATATATACCAAAGCATCCATGATATCAGTCTATGAATTCCCCGAAATATGGATAAGATCCAATTAACTCCATTAGCTCTACATATCTTTCCAAAGACACTTGTGGAAAAGTAGTTTGCCATCGCTATCAGAATAATTCATCACATCAAGCAATACAAGCCACATATTCGTATAAAATAGTTTGTGATTTTATACCAGACAAAGTATTAAGTGCTATGACAACTCGATCCAAATATTGTATCAAAACAAAAATGTAAATATTAATGTCCTGAAAACAAATAAGGGTCATGTCGAAAGAACATCACAATTATAGATTTTAAGAGGCCATGGTCTACAAAGGCTGTGATCAGAACAGTGGTTTAAATGGTTGATCCATACCAAAGATTGCACTGTTAAAAGGACCCACTATTGGAGATAAAAACTAAAATCAGGTACAATCCAATTAAACTGTGGCACTCACACTATCACCCACCCTGATTAAAAATATATATATTGGCCATGCATTTACACCAATCAGGCTGAAACTTTAATACGCTCAGTAAAACACAACTCGATCGATATGAATCGTTCATGAAAAATTATATTTCGAGTAATTGCATACTTATTAAGAATTTTAATAAGATATTTAATACAAATATTTAAAACATAACAATATATATTTTTATGCATGGCACAAGGAAAATTGATTATGTCTAATGCTCTTGGACATGTTCGGATTTTACTTTTTTAAATATATATATATATATATATATATATATATATATATATTACCTTTGTTCTTTCGATGATTGACACGTGTAAGGATACAAAGGGATAGACCATTTAAAATGACTTTAGATAAATATTGACACGTGTAAGGATACAAAGGGATAAACCATTTAAAATTAGATAAATATTTAAGAAGATCTTATAATATAAATTAAATTTTAAAAAACTTATAATATTAATTGATATAAATAAAAATTTTCAAAATTTAATTATGCTTACAAAATTTATAAATAAAAATTAAAAATCAAATTTATTTAAATATTTTTCTTTTAAATTATATTAGGATACCCTAAAAAATTACAAATGAAAGAGGAGCTACAAAATGTTTAGGATTCCAATACGTGGCAAGCATGCAAATAAAACTGGATCATTGGATTCCAAAATCTTGAATCACTAAATTTCATGACTCAACTTTAACCCAAATAATTAAATAGCTTTTGGTTATCTCACCCATAAATTTTATAATTTGAATTAAAATTTATAATATAAATTGATATAAATAAATTTTTTTAAAATTTTGATATGACATATAGATCTACTTAAATATTTTTTCAACTTTAATGACATAGATCCGAGTCGTAAAATTTTTCAAAAATAACAGCCAAGTAAGATCTAGTAAAATATACATAGATTTTTTTTTAAACAAAAAAAGAAAGAAAATGTTATCCACAAGATTTTTGGGAAGCTGATCATAAAAAGTATCACCAATATGGAAAGATTTTTCCCTCATCAATAATCTTAATTATACCAAATCCTAATACACATTTAAAGCAAAATTACATTTTATATCAAGAAGTGATCAGCAAATTGGTTGATTAAATTAAAAACACCCCATTAAAAACATATAAAATCTTTTTTTTAAAAACCCACTTCAAGAATTAATCTTTATCCTTAATTAATTATTTTGTAATCAATAAAATCCATAATTACATGCATAGTCATGCAGACACATCAAATTATGATGCATCAATAATTCTCCACCTTCCTTTCTTGATCATCATCATCATTCATCACCTTGATCTACGGCCAAGATCACACCTAGCTCAGCTTAATAATTTTTTTTTTTTTTTTGGATTTAAAAAAAAAAAACATTTCTTGAATTGATTAATAATTAATTTAATTTTGATTGATTATACCTGGGCTGTATAACTGACTCGTTCTGGTGAGTGTAAGCTAACTGGGCATCATCGCCGATCTGCATGGACACCGCCGACGAATGGGTTTGCAGAAACCGATTCACCAGCGCCGTCGTCGGATCTTCGGCGATTATTTAATGCTGCCGGCTGCCACCAGCTCATCCGGCGGCGACACTATTGAGCGGCTGAAAACTCCCAACATATTTTTTTATATATGTAATTATTTTTATCTGAAAAAACAAACCCAGAAATTTCTCTCTCTAGAATTAACTAATTGCTACACACTCTCTCTCTCTAGAAATGTAAAGGTTTTAGACATGGAAGATGGAAGGTTAATTAGGTCATTGAGGGAGCTTGATATATATAGAAGAAACGGAGGTGGTATTTAGGTAATTTTGTAAAAAGAATTGAGTAAATTTTGTGGGACTTTTTTGCTCTTTGAGAAAATTGCAACAATAGTTCCTAAAACTGATCATTAAATTTTGCCCTTCGTATCTAAAACGGAGAAATTTAATCCCACATGTATTTAAATATTTCAGTTTTTATCCCTTTCTTGAATTGTATCTAATGTTGTCAACTTGGCATTATATATATTACTCATTATTTATGGGCAAAAGATTGAGCAACTTCAAAAGTTTAGTTTCAACGAGATTATTAACTTTACTGTTCTAACCATAAAATTTAACTTTTATCTTAAATATTATTTTTAACGAAATATAATTTAGATGTTAATACATTTTCTTTATAATTTATGGATCGTAAGTTCAAATAATTAATAAGTAGGAGGGATATGTTTTTTAAAAAAAAAAATCGTGAATGTTGCTTATGATTTCTCTTATACACTTTTTCATTGCGAAAAAAAATAGTGTCTCAATTGAAAATTTACGTGTATCTAATAGATTATTTAGTTTAATTATGTAAAGAAAAAAAATACAGAATATAGAATCTAGGACTAAAGTGGTAAATACTTTCTTCATCCCACTTTTGTCGGACATGAAAATTTCCGAAGCCTAACATATATTTTTCAGTCTTATTTTTGGGATTCAAGTTTATGTATGGTAATTATTGATAAGACATCAATATTCAAAAAAATTGGTCAAAAACTTAACATGTTTAATATGAAAATTTTAAAATTTCATAAAATCATGTGGAAATATAAATAGGGTAGAGGAATATTAATTTTGTGAAGAACCAAAAGAGACTTTTTTAAATGTAAGTAAAAAAATATTTGTGAAAATTTTGAGGAGTGTTTTAGCAATTTGTCCATTTTCCTTCGAATCCAATTATAGTTGGCAGACATATCCAATGAGTGGGTCCCAGCATGTGAAGTACATGTCCGTTCGAGGACTCTGGGCGATGATTCCCGTGTGCCTGTAATAGGATTAGTGGGACCCACTATAGGATCGTCCACTTGTCATTTTGAAGGAACATGATAATGTGGAAATCGTAGAAATAGTCTAGTGTAGAGGTGAAGAGATAAGTCAATTTTGAATTATATATTCAAAAAGAAATTTTTAAAATCATTAATTTCAAAGAAAGGACGAAAGAAAATATTTCAATTATTTGTGTGAAAAAAAGTAGTTGCATATTATTTCAAGGATTAAATTTTTATGTAGTGATAATGTAAATATTTTTTTTTTTTTTAGGTGTCAATAATATATAATATATGAATTAAAACATGCTTGTGTAAATATTTTTTACACTTTAAAACCTTGTAGTTATTAAAACCTTAGCTTGGAGATATAAACATCAATTGTAGTGATTATTCTGAAGGATAACAAAATAAAAGTATAAGAAAATTTTATGATTTCATTAGGAAATTATATCGTTATATTTTAAATATTTGTCTGATATAATCTTATACTATTTTGAATATTTATATAATATAAACTTTAGAGTATATGGTACCTTAATGACATTATAAAATTCCCAAAAGTATAATCCTTCGCTAATTGTGTTTGGGGAAAACATATTTTATTTATCTCACAGCAATATAGTATTTTTTAAAGAATGGTTATGAGATCAACAAGTTCATAATTGTGTAAAATAACATAAATAAATAAACATTATAAAAAAAAAGGTTTAACATTCCAAAATCTAATGGCCACTTTCAACTTTTTTTCGCAGCATTCCAAAAATCACTTAAAGATTACACAATGAAGCATTCTCTCTCATATATATATATATATATATATATTTATATAAAGTTGAAATCATATTTAAGTCATAAAGATATTAAAATTAAAATTTTAAAAAAATTTATTTATATCAATTCGAGTTGGGGTGTTTTTAAATGAAAATCTATTGTAAACCTTGTTTAGAAAAAAAAAAATAGAGTTAAAATTTTGACCATAACAATCTATTTACCAAGATAAAACTAGTAGTATGATATGTTAAAAACAACTAATTGTAATAAACCATAGCACTTTTTTAAGTTCTACATAGTAGTTAATAGGTAAGTGAACGAGTAGATGATCCATCGATTATCATTCATATTCTTCTTTTAGAATCTCTTATCTTAGTACAATTATGGTAAAATCATTGAATAAGAAATGAGTATCCAGTGATAGGACTATTTAATGCATTTCATGTGTATCAATTATCCACTTTGGCTAACAGGATAATCTAACCACAAAGACACCATTTAGGGCAGTCCAATTTTTGTACTGAAATTCCTATTTTAGTGTATACTCGCACAATTAATATTATTATATTTTAAAACGTAACGAGATAGTTGTGTTTTTATGAATTTCATTAGGTAACTAATTGTACGTATTCATGACTACACTAAAACTTCCAAATAGTAAAAGCATAATAATATTAATTTCTCCCTTCCTTCTTTTCCCAGCTAGGCGAAGGCTTTGAGACCAATATTCCTACTCAAGTTCAAAAAAAAAATGTAGAATCATCTTTATAATGAATGAGAAAATTGAATTGAACTATCCTTGCATATATATCCAGAGTCTTCTTTTGTATTTTCTTTGAATTTTCCCGAGCTTGTGCCCCATTCTATAAACATGGAACTTCCTCGACAAAGTACAATATTTGAAACCCTTTTTGATTCTACAATTATTTTTCTACATATTGTGATCAATTCTCCAAAGCTGAAAAATTACATGCATTAGAAGCTAGTACAAGTAACCCTTTTGTTATTTGTTTTTCTTGTCTAATATGACCTAAACACTATAGTATGCTGACAGTAATAATAAATATTTTAGATTAAAATAATTCTTGATACGTAATAATAATTATTTTTTGATCAATGAGAGCTTTGCATATACGGTGGGAGGGCTATTATTTTTTGATGACTAGATAATTTATTTTACATGAAAGGCCTTTATTGGTCCAAGAGTAACTACTAAGCATGCTAAATAATCATTGATTCAGTCCAAAATAAAAATTTCTTGTTGTTAGTACTTTGTCGTTGAAATTTTTTTTACAAAAATACAAATTTAAAACTGATATTAAATTATCAACACTTAATTTTTGATACTCTATTATTTTATAACTTTGTATAAATATTATATTTAAGGTGGCGTCTCGAGCCAACTGATACTGAGTATCTCAAATAATTTACAATTTTTGTGCAAAATCTAGTAGTAAAAGTCATTAAAGTAATAAAAAAAAAATTAAAATTGCTTTTCATATGAAGTTACAAAGTTGGATTCATGCATCAGAATTAAGATTTGCAGGCTGCTGGGTCCCATGTGGGGGTGAATATATTCTCAGGAATAGGAATTATATTGATGAGGACAAAATTCTCTCAATCGTAAGCAGAGGAAAATTGCACAAGGAGGATGTCACTTGATTAAGGATTTTCCTTTCTAACCTAAATTTTCCTTTGCAAATTTTTAATATTCTTCTCTTTTTTTGCAAATATTCCTCAGGTTCCAACCTAAATTTTTTAGACTCCTACTTAGACATAATCCTGAATTTTGTTCAAAAGAAAATCGAGAACTTAACACATAAATTGGAATAAGCCCACTCCGATTTTTAGGTATCTTTTTTATTTAACGTCAAAATAATTATGTGTTAATTTGAATTGAAAATATTTTTAGAAAAATATTTTTCAGAAATTTTTTTGAAACAATAATGTCATTCTAAAATTTTCCTTCAATCAAGTGAAAACATTCTTTGTCTTTGACGTACATTATTTTTCGGATAATTCAAGAGTGACATTAAATCTCAAATACTTACTTTTACAATTTCGTTTGCTAAACTTATTTTCGTTTTAAATTATTTTTCATTCGTTTTTCTCTCAATTATGGGTCTCACACTAATATAACTATCATTATGCATATTTTACTACTATATTGTACTATCATTTAATTTTAAACAAAATTAATTTTTATTAATCACAATTACTTGTAAGGTATTTATTACCATTGTTATAAGTTTTTTTAACTTGTATCCATTAAATTAAATCTAAATATTTTGAAATAAAAAATTTTAACGGTTTTCATTTTGTCAACCGAACATTTGAAAAATTGTATGAAAAATTGACTTTTCATGTAAAATATTTTCCAAGGAAAAATTTTCTCAAGAAAATATTTTCAATCCAATCGATCACATTATTCTTTCCATTTAACCACATTATCACTTATACACATCAATTTTTAATACTAAGAAAAAATACTTGAAAACAAAAGTAAAATACTTATTTACTGTCTAAAATACACAATATGATTATAATCTCATATTTTAAATTATAATTTATAAATTGGTTAATCTTATACACAAATTATAATTATCTATTAAACACCACACGGACAGTTTGTGAACGTATTTAACATGTAGCATGTATCCACATTTGATGATATAAAAAATATTTCTAAACTGTCGATATATAAAAGATTAACTTAAAAAATTAGAATCTAAAATAACTTTTTTTCGGAGACAATAACTGATGCAAGTATAGTATCTTAAAATTTACTTTTAACCAAAGATCACTCACCACAGGTTTTGATGAACGTGATTTTATAAGCCATTATGGTTTTAAAATTTCATTTCACAAACATCTTGTCAAACAGAGGTGAGACTCCTAGGAAATCCAATGAGTTGTCCTCTCTTTTTTTTTTTTTTTTAAATTAATGCCAATTAAAATAAAGTAGAAATTTTTTTTGCCTTGCAGTACATGTTTAAATATAATTAAGCAGCTGAGTTGAAACTAGAAAGACAAACTAAAACTCAAAACAACTACTAAATTTTGATTATTTTACCTTAAAAAGATTTAATTATAGACAAATCCAATGTTCTAAATTCCAAATCCATGGATGGACAAACTTAATTTCAGTGTGCTGATCTGGTAATTCCAAAGATGTTTGTGGGATCACGCCAAATTTATTTTTTTTCGTTACAACCAAGTTCTATTAATACTATAAAATATTTATTATTAATGTCAGTGATATTTACATAAACAATTACCAACTGATTAGAGACATTAAATACTAATATTCTGTCTCCTGGCCCAGAGGGAAAGGAATAGATTGAAAAAGTTGAAAAAAAAAAAAAAAAAACAAACTACGAAATATATAATTTATTTTAGTTGTAATCCTAGTCAGACCGACAAATACCGAAGGTTAATTATTCGTGTATTTCTTTGTCAAAGAGATACCAGACCAGCACATGTAGAGGAATCCGAGATTCCATAATAGGTGCTTATTTTATTTTATTTTATTGGGAAAAAAGAAACATAAACTAATCAATAAACAGGTAAGAAATTATCTTAATTTGGCTAACGAAATTTTAGGGATGTTTGGTTTATGAGTGTGAGAAAAAAAATGTGAATTAAAGGTAATGAATTCATATATATCATTTGTTTGAACATTATGAAAATCATTATATATAAAATGAAAGTGTCGGATAAGAGACAGACTCTGGGTCCTTAACCTTTTAAGTTACAGAATATTAACTTCATATTTGGTTTTTTATTTAATTTTCAAATATTATATAAAAAAATTAAATAATTGATACAAAACTTATTATTTTGATGATCAAATCTTACAAATAGTCTTGTATAAAAAATAATGCTTATAATATCATACCTGGTCCTTATATTATTTACCAATTTAATTATAATTTTGATTATCAAATACAAACCAAAATCTCAACTTAATATTCTGTAACTTAAAAGGTTAAGGACCCAGAGTAAATAGTATAAGCAAGACTAGTATGTGAGTTTAAATTAAATTATATTGATATCTTTATCAATGTACATGAGCATATATCTTATATTCTGTTTAAATCTTAATTAAGATCATAAAATTTGGTGGAAGAAATTAAAGTTCTACTTAAACTTCTTAAATTCTTTTTTCTTTTATAGTTTAGGAAATTCTATAAATATGTCTAATAAAAAATGTGAATTGTGGAATACGGAAAATGTTCTTTTAATGATTTCCATATACCAGCATGGCAAAAAATCTTAGAAATTTTTCCTTATTACATCAACTGATGTAAGCAACATTTCTTTAAAATTTAGATCATGATCACAAAATTTCTAAGATAAAAAATCGGATCTATCGAAATATTTTCCTATATTTAAGGCAGGAGGCTGTCTTGTCCTAATATACCTACTGAGTTAGTATTAATCAAATCAATTAATAAACTAGATTAATTATATATAATTTTTAGTTTTTATAAAACAAAGTAGAATAAAGTAATTAATACCAATAAGCAAAGTACAAGTTGGTGATTGAGACGCCCATAGTAATCCACAAGCACAAGGTTTCTGGAACCCATTAATTATTATATAATAACTACTTGCACTTTATTTTATTTTCTAAGTTGAAATGACAATGAACCAAAGAAATGATAGTACAATTATCTGAAAAAAGCGTTTCCGTGAAGAATTGTCCAACCAATTGATATTGCTACTTTTCTTTTCATGCATCCGTCAACAGATGCACCTAATTGCATTTGCATATGGATTATAACCTTATATTAATTCAATCAAAGATTATTATTATTATTTTTGGTATCAAAGATGAGCTAGTAATATTTCAAAAAAAAAAAAAATGAGCTAGTAAAGTTACAAATTAACTTCTTCAAAAGATATAAAAGAATATTACAAAAAGATGAAGGAATTCACTTAATTTTGTTCTTCGTCAAAAAGATTTCAAAATTAAAGTTTTAGGTGGTGTTTGGTTTATAGATATGAAAGAGGAAAATGGGAATAAGAACTAATGATATCTATAGATATGTTTGTTTAACTACTATGGGAATCATTCTATGGGAATGAAAATATTAGAAAATACATACTTTCAGTTCTCACTTGTGACATAAGTTTCAAATTGAGTAACTCATTAACATAATAAAATCATTCTTATTTCAAATCAAACAAAGAAGCGGAAATGATATAAACCATACCAATAATAGAATTTTTTATTTTCATCTCGATTCTAATTTTCAAATACAAATCAAACACCTCTTTAGTTTTTTGCAAATCCAAAATTTTGTGATTTAGGTTGATCTTTTTTTTATCATTTATCTATGAAAAAGCCATGATACTATTTAAGACATTTCAAGTACTAAAGTATCAACTGCCATTCTCTTGGTGGTTCTTGAAAGAGAGGGATGAGAAAACCTACCATTCTTTCAAATAATGTATAGAAAGAAAAAAGAAGATAAAAATGAGCAGTATGTACATCCTACCATTATCTCAAATATCATTATGAAAGAAAAATCTAGAAATAACAAAGAGGACAAAATGGCCATATTCTATTTTACAACTGAATTGTAACCTTTTTTTCCCTAGACAGTAAAAGAAGGAAAAAACAACACACACACACACTTGTAAATATAGACCATGAACTTATGATTTTCCAACTCCAAGTCCTAGCCACGTATGGAGTAGTGATTCAATGAATGAGTTGGCTATTTGATTGAATCATACCTATCAAGAGAGGGAATTATGGTTGTGGACCAATGCTGGATGGGCAATTTGGAGGAGCAAAGATACTCTTAATTCTTAAAGAATGATAATTGACAAACTGAAAAGTGAAAGGCACTAAGCTTTGTGTGAAGATTGTGAAAATTAGGCTAAGCACCTCCTCTTCAATACATTCTATAAAGATATGATTCAAAAATATTTTTTTTAAAATTATATTCGTTCATAATGTACCATTTATTACATATATTTGCTATATAAAAATTTTAAAAATGACTTAATTGATAGACACTAGATAATGGGGTCTACTTAAGTATTTGGGCTGACTCTGATTCATTTTATACCATTTAAATGTTTCGTGCAAATTGAGTGATAAAAAATTACCAATAAATATGATTTTAAGATATACTCATCAAAATAAAAGTATTGATGTAATCTGATACTTTTTTTATGCAGTTTGTTGTTTTAATATAATAAATCATTAGAAAAAATTTATAAAAAAAAAAAAAGTGTAATAGAGAAAATCTCAACCCGTGAAAATTGATCCCACGTGTCACAACAATTTTTTGTCTTTTTTTTTTTTCTCAAGAAAAAGGGGTAATTACTGATTAGATTGTCAAATTGATGGATCCCACAACATTATATTAAAGAGGGGCTTAGACTTAACAGAACCACAATTATTATAAGTACTAATTAGTGTCTTGGACAAAATCCTAAATTAATTTTTTTTTTTTTCTTTTGTTACATTTTATAACCATGTCAAGTGGTGAATGATGACCACTTATTTTGCTTTTTATCCCTTGACCTTAGGAGAAAATACATTCTAAAATTGAAAGCGACCATTGCAAGGAACAGTTCTTAGATTTCTTCAACCTCATTGGCTTTTTGTTGTTGGAGGGTCCCCGTTTTAGGTAATTGCATGTCAATCCATATGAGGTACTCTGACATCGACAGAAAGTTTGTAAAAAATAAAAATTCTCTGCTTTTTTTTGAATAATAATTAATTTACGTGGTTTTCGATACTGATTAAATATTTAAAAAATGTTGCTTAATACTTTGATGTAGTTCATCTTCATTAGGATAAGCAACAATGAAAAAAAGATTCGAAAGCAATTATGGAATAAGAGAATTTATTCTCTTAAAATATAAAAATATCATAAAAATCATTAGTTGTGTCTGGTTTTCAAAGAAATAGTTAAAATAAATAAAAGGGATAATTTCATAAACCATGTTAATATCACTTAGTATTTTTAAATTTTAAAAATATCACTTACCTCCTCTCTTGGTTAGGATATATGAGGTATAAATATCATTATGAAATGATATTTATACCTCATATATCCTAACCACCTTACAAAAGGATAGTTTCAAAAACCGTCCCTGAGATTTTTGATAATTTTCGCTTGATACCCTTTTAGTTTATAATAATTTTTTATCAACTTATTTTTTTTATAAAAAATATGTGCATGCATTAATTTGATTACTTCTATATGTTTTACTAAAAATCTTCACCTTTTAAAAACACATAATTAGTATCACAAACTCATAAATAAAAAATATTCTCTCAATAAATTCTTTGGTTAGTAAATTTATGAAAATATTAGGCATATTAATGTATTTTTGAGCATCAATTTGAATAAAAATTTTGAATACGTAAAACATATTATATGATATAATAAATAAATATAACCAGTACTATTTTGTTTGTAAATTGAAACTCGAAATTGAAATATGTATTTTCTAAAAAAAAAATTAATAAATTTATTTACAAAAAAAAATATGGTTATGTAATGTGCTAGTGTGTGTTGATTCGAACAAAAAATTGAATGGGTTGTAAAAAAATTACCATATATTATAAAAAACAAATATGATTAAAATTTGTTTGAAAAATCACAAACTCTTAAATAATTAATGAATTTTTTGATAAAATTTTTAGCCAATTTATTTTCTAATAATTAGGAACATATTAATGTGTTTGTATGTATCGTTTTGAACAAAAATTAATACGTAAGTATGCGTAATATATAATAATAGAAAATTTCCATTCCATCGTCTGATCTAGTTGTTCACTCCTAAATTTATATAAAGAAATCATAGTCAAATTTTTGTAATTTATAAGGATATGAAAGTTACAACCTATTATTATTTGTTAATAATTATTTTATACCTGTCTCTTATACACATCTAACCATTTGTATAAGATGAAAGCTTTGAACTAGGGTAAAATTGAGAGAAAAATATGTGTCTCTCCACTAAATTAATTGTGTATAAGAACAGGCTCTTAGGTAAACATAAAAATGTTTGAAAAAGGGAGCCTCAATTTATATAGGAAAAAAAGGAAAAATACGAAGTGAAATTAGTTTAAATCTCGTGGGAGGTTTCTAAAATTATCCTTAATAAAAAATGCTAATTCAATTATCTTAATTCAGTTAGGATTTAAATTCTTCCAATTTTAAACTTTATTTTTGTTATAGGGAATTTTTTTCATCACATTTTTCCTTTTTTTCCTAGACTAAATTGAGGTTATGTATTCATATACGAGCCACAAATAATAGGTGCAAATTCCCTTGATCACGCCTTTGACAAATGCAGCCAAAGTAACAGCGAACTCAAGAAAAATGGCCAATGATAATGCCACAGCAAAAACCTTTACTGCTACAGAAAATTTGCAGTTAAATGTTGTATTATTGTTGAATGGTCATTAATGAAAAGAATAAGGGTACAGTGATAGTTTCTTATATTCATCTAAAATGTACCAAAATAATTTGGTCATTAATAAAGAGAATAAAGATCTTACTCATTCATAGTTTGGTGATGTCAAGTAAAATTACCAAAATAACCTGGTCATTAATGAACGAGAATAAGGATACAGAATAGTTTGGTGATTTTGACATCAAATTTGATGTGGCAATACAATTTATGCTGTGGCATTATCATTGGCCTTGTACTAATCAAAGTGGGCCCTGGGATTATAACCCCATTATCTATGTTTCCCAATTAAGTCACCCAGTTGTTATTTTCTTTCCCATTTGCTACAGATAAAAATTCCAATATATATACCAATTTATGTAACTTTCTTTCCCATTTTCTTCCTAAGTGACTGATGTAGACAGAGATGGTTTGCGATGGCAATTGAATAATTAGTAGAATCTTAGTAGTTGTTTAATGATCAATGCGAAGAATTTATTTGGATTGAATGACCCATTTTATTATAAATAGAGAGGTTACGTTTTCTGTCAAGGTTTCCACTATCATGGTTCTAAGAGATTATAATTAAGAAAATATTTAGATAGATTTAATTTTTAATATTACTTGTTTATCTTGTGATTATAATTTAATTTTATATAATTTTATTTACATCATTTCTTTAAGAGATATTTCATAAAATTTAATCTATAATACAAAATGTATAAATAAAGTCAGAGACCAAATCTAAAAAAAACATTTGCCTTAATTAATGTCTTCTCAACTCACGGGATGTATGAAAAGTGACATATTATCTTCATAGCATTTGAATTAATTTTAACAATACATTTATATAAAGTGATAAAATATTTTGTATCACTAAATTTGTTAAAAAATAAATGAAATCCTATTAAGTATTTTAAACTACATTTATATAAAGTAATAAATAAAAGTCATTAATGTGAGATAAGATAAGAATATAAGAAAAAAAATTTCACTTTAGTTGTGTCAATTAGACAATTCTGTGAAATTAGGAACTGGTTACTTGACACTATGAATTTGCAAAAGTAACTCTTATAAAGTATTTTCATATTTAAAATCAAGAGATTAGTAATTAAATATAATTTTAAGAAAATTTTATAATTTATTTTAGAGAATTATTTTTTTTGTATTTTAAGAATTTATACAGTATAACAATATGTCTTTTAAAAATTTGTATTATATAAATATTTAAAATCAAATACATAATTTTTTCAACAAAATTATAAAATTCTTCATAATTTTATTACATGAATTAATTTTAGCGAATGATCATGAATTTATAACAGCNAGTAGTCGCGAATTTTTACTATGTAAATCTTTTCCAGACACAATCGATGTGGAGCACTTGTCATCTTCAAACTTGCTAATTTGTATAGTGAAAGTTACCATAAGATTAGTTCTCTTATACACATCTATTTTTTCCCCACTCTCTCCCTGCTTTTATTGTGATGAGATTGCCTCTTTAGACAAATGTGATGACCTTATCGTCAAAAAAAAGCAGAGAATCATGACTTTTTGAATGAAGTGTTTTTTCTTTTTTGAGTCATCAATAATGCAACAATAAAAAATTCTTATATATATTCTACTAACTATATTCTACTAACTATAGATGAGATAGAGCTTCTTAATTCATATTCATCTACATCATTCGAACTCATTAAAATAAATTTATTTAAGATGATGTGAATTAATATGAATCAAATGATCCATACCATCTACGGTGAATCGGATCTATGTAAAAAAATTAAATACTTAAGTAGCCAATTATTGATTATTTAGATCGTCTACGACTGTGATAGAGGACTCCCCATTACTAGGCTTCGGAAAAAACTTAGGGAATATCACTGAAATAGTCCTTCAATTTTTTTAATTTAGTCAAAATAGTCCCTCAACTTTTTTTGTAGTCAGAATAGTCTTTCAACTTTTTTTGTAGCCAGAATGATCCTTCAAGTTTTATTTTTTAGCCAAGATAGTTCTTTTATGTAAAATTTATCAAAAAAGAAAAAGATTTTTATGGTGACTCCACCATAAAAGGATTTTCTTGACTAAAAAATAAAAGTTGAAGGACTATCTATCTAAAAAAAAAGTTGAGGGACTATTTTTGTTAAAGTAAAAAATTGAGGGACTATTTTGGCGATTTTCCGAAAACTATATGACAAGAAGTTTTAGTTTACATTATGTCTCTTCTCAATCACAATCGTATTATCTCCTTCGTAGACTTTACAACGTCTTTACTCTTAAGACAAACCTAACGTACACGGAAGCCCAACGAACCTATTTTTTGAGCCAGTATTTCCTTCAGCATTTGTATTAAATATCTACATTTGGCCCCATTACGCTCCCAACACAAGAGAGAAAGAAAAGCCCACTGCTGATGCATGAAGTTGTCATCTTACAGACAATGGTTTCATGTGACAAAGCTGCAGCTAAGAATACTACAAAGGATTGATGCTACGAAGATCTCTGGTTCTGTATAGTCCACAGACTAACTGTCCTGCATAAGTTGCCAATAGATAAGAAAGGGAAACCTTGACAGAAAATTGGAGAATACATCAATACTACACAAGTACACATAACAACCGTTTTATAAATCAGATATAGGAATTGCTAGATTAATATGATGGCACCAGAGTGAATCAATAAACAAAAAGGAGCGCGGTTGAAGCTGCTATTGCTGCATATTCCCTAGTCCTGCATCACCTCCACTTAAGTTCATGCTTGCCAAAGATTGCACATATACACAGAAGGAATATGAGGGTAACTATTACAAACAAACAAACCAAGCCTTATTGTCTCACTATGAGGGTAACTATTGATTTAGTCAAAACCTGCACTAATCATTTAGCAATTAGCATTGCCATATGTAGTTATATGGTTACTAGTACAACAGTTTCTTTTCAGTAATCCATAGGACCATAACAAACAATCATGTTGATTACAAGTGGAATGATGCAAAAGGGATCCTTTTTCATCAGAAGATCTCCACTGTTTGATGGTACATTAGATCCCATGATCTCTTGATCATTCTTTGATTGGTAGCTGGCTGGTGCTTCAGTTGAAAGTTGAAACATTAAGAGCTGATGGATCCTCATTTCATGATAAACCAACTTATGCAGGCAAAACAGCAAGTTATGGATCAAGTCTTTTGTTAACACCTTGGGGAAACTATATATGTCAAAAAGATTATGACACAGATTCTTTAGTTTCTTTATTGTTGCAGATTTATTCGTTCTTCATATTTCCTGAGTTCTTAATTGCACGTACAACAGGCACGTAAGAGGCCAAAATATATCTCTTCAACACAATCTTTGTGTTCCTCCTGCAAAGATAGCAGTTCCTGCTTCTTCAGTGTTATCTGAGTAAAAGAAATATTATCACCTATTTTCTTTCTTACAGTTTCATAGATTGGTCAAATCCCGTATCTGATCATTTATCACTTATGCTTGACATTAAATTTTACATGCAACAGTTGAAGGACAACCTACATAGTGTATAGAAGTATGCGTTTTCTCTGTTGTCATGCAATTTTTGTAGCATAATATGGTAGCCTATTTGATAGCCAACCGATACATCCTCATTTTGCAGCCAATCCATTTATGTCAACGTTTTCAGCTTCTAAGTAATCACAAAGCATGTCTAATTGACCAACAAATTAAGAAGGAATTGATATCTTTGATCTCACTTTGTCAACTACTAGAAAGAGTATGATTTTAAACTTCCATAATAGTAGATGATTCAGGGGCAAACGCAGAGACATTCTAGCCATAGCACAAGAACAAGTAAAAAAGGCTAAGAGAAGACAGCATTTTATTGTTTCGGTGAAATTCAGTCAAGAAAATGATTTGTGTAATCTAAGGAGGGAATCAGGTGAAGTTGAATTTCCAAGTTCTAACCCCAAACGACAACATGACTAAAGGTCCTGTTAGATTTCAGCTGGAGCTCAATATGAAGGATTAAGGATACAACTAAGGGAGTTCTGCTCATCCTGTGACTTGTACTCTTCTCAACATTCATCTTTTCCCTTAATATTCATTAGGAGACACAATGCACAGTAATCAGTAATCCAAATGCATTAAAAATCAGAATATGGAAGAACAGGACTCAAATACAAGTGGTTAATCCTCAGTGATCGATTAATCATGATACATCACAGAAGGAGCAAGTTACATAAAATGCTTCAAAATACAAGTAATTTCATGAAGGTCTACATCTTCCACTCAGTGGGCCTATAAATACACAAGGGCCATCCAGCTTGTAAGTTAATAATATCTAGATCACTTGGAACTCAACTAAAAAGGATCATAATGTCCCGTCTCCCTAGGCATATGTTGCAGTCTCAAGTTACTGCAAGTTGTCTCTCCCATCAACAAGGGTGAAGAAAATCCAAGCATTGAAGTCTCAAGATTAAACTCTAAAAAATTGTCCTCCAATTGATATCCCCCAATAAGAAAAGAAGCCTTGGAATTCAATCCTCCATCCAAGAACCCCAAACACATAACTTTATCACTTACTTGGACCATTGAATTCCTCCCAAGAATTATCCACTTAACCATCTCACTTTGTAACACAAGATCAATAATTGGCACATTTGGCCCAACCCTTTTTGTATCTACCCCTTCTGAGCTAAAGCAGACCCCAAACGGTGCCACAGGGGACACCATTGTCATGTTCAGAGCAATGGCAGCCTTTATATAGGCCTCAATGAATGTGTGATAAAGTGTGCTTTCCATGGTGCTATAGGGAACCATTGTGCTGATTTTGGTTCCTCCAACACCTTCCTGATTTAACAATAATGAAGATTCATTGATCACCATCTTCTTGCCATTAATTTTAATGGATTTGACACTAATGTAGTAACCTTTTAACTTATTACCATCTCTAAAAACAAAGGGTGTTTGAATTAATGACTTCGATATTTCACTATGAGGAAGGGACATATAAGGACTTTGGCCAGAGAATAAGACACCATTTGATGAGGACAGACACAATGAAAATTTCCTTTGGAAACCAAACGTGTTAGCAACTTGTGATGGCAGAGAAATTCTAGTGTTTCCAAGGCCTAAAACACCTTTGACACCATTACTTAAGCCTTTCAATAACAATTCTGGCGCAGATGAAAACAAGAAATGAGAAATTGAGGCTAAAGAACCTGTCTTTGTCCCATCAGTGACTGAAACAGATATGATATCTTCTGTTAAATCTCCTCTTGTGACAATTCTTGTGATGGGATCAAGAAATTTTGTTGAAGTGTACAAGTCTTGTTACCACTTGTGCAACTAGTAGCAGCCTTAGCCATTGAACACTGAAAGTGAGAAACAGTTAATGGGATGCTGAGATGCAGAAGATAGAGAGGTAAAGGCAGAATCCATCCAAGAAAATGAACCAGAAAGATCTATTACAAGCTTGGTTGGAGCTTGTGGTTGATCACCAATGTATATTTGTGTAACATATTGAAATGTGGATAAATCTTTGGTCACTGGAAGAATTACAGAATTCGGTAAAAAGGGTTCTTTTTGGGCGAAAGAAATAGCTACGAAACAAATCAGAATTGAGGGAAGGAGCAACTGGGCAACGGAAGCCATTGAAGAAAACTACAGAGGAAGAGAAATCTTATTGATGTGGCTATTTTATTGTGCTGCGGAGAGGCGCCGCGAGTCAATACTGATCTGCTGTCTGATACCGATAGGGCATTAGGCCTTAAAAATCAACGAACTACGGAAACTGGATGGAAAGTGGATAAGGCGCTTAGCTTTTGCTGAGTAGATTTTTTTGCTTTTCTGCCTATCCCACTGACTCTTTTGTTTTTTGATAATAGAGTCCTAGTACTTTTTTAAGCAAAAAAAAAATTAATGAGAAAGATTGATGTAGATCTGATTTTTTATTTCACGTATAAATCTTGTGATATAAATTAAATGTTATGAAATCTATAACATAAGTTGCTGTAAATAATATTTTATAAGATTTAATTTTGATCGCAAGATTTACAGGTAGAGTCAAAGACCGGATCTATATAAGTTTTTTTCAAATTTAATATATGTTATTCATGCTTGTGGATCACATGATCCCTTATCAAGATTGAAACTTTCAAGCATATTCGCTTACTTATCAACAAAGAATTGGCATCTGAATTTAAAGTATTTCTTTATGACTACTGAAGAAGACATCTAGGCTATTGATAATTTGGTATGGGCAATGATAATCCCACGCCAATAATCTTATTGCCACAGCTACTTTTTCTTTAAATACCGAAATTATCCACACAAGTCAAGAATCTATCACACACCTGTCCATTATCTCCATCACGCCACTACCTGTGTCACCTACCAACAAACACTGTTGCCACCACGGCTCCACCCTCCAGCCCCAAAAAATCAAGGAGAAGACTCCCAACAATCAAAACCATGGATGACTTATCTGGGTACCCCAAGTCATGAATCCCAGTATCCCACTTCACAAACTCACTATGTTGAAACTAAAGATTTAACAAAATTTGGAATGAGTTGTTTCAGAGATATATTTTTGGATCCTTTTAATCCAACATCTGGACACTGTCGCACTGCAGCAACAAATACAAAAAAAAAAAAGAATAAATGTACAATTTTCATTCTTTTTTGTCTTCTGAGTGGCAGTGATACAAGAGACAGATGTAAGTAAGATTTTATAAGATTTAATTTTGATAAGAGGGGATTTCACATGTATACACTCTTATCAAAATTAAATCTTATAAAATCTTACTTACATCAATGATGTATAGATTTCATAACATTTAATCTACACCATAGTTCTAAAGTAAAATCGTAGACTAAATCTACCTAAATATTTTCCTATTTTAAAATGTGAACTTATGCATAATAAATACTTTATTTCTTTTGTCTACATTACTCTTTTTGGAACACATTTGGCCTTTTATCAAACTATGTATAATCATTCATACATAGGTTTGTGTAAAAAGGAATGTATATCAAGTATGTATTTAAATTTTAGCCATTAAATTTTATTTTTATACATGAGAATGTATATGAGATGTGATGAAAAAATTCAGTCATCAATGGTTTAATTTATTCTATTTTTCTTAAAAAACAATAAAAAGTATTTTTACCAACCTAACTATTCCTAATCTTGAATCTCGATGACAACCTAAACATATGAGAACATGTCCATACGACTATGGGATACCAGTAGGGGTTTTAATCCATGTCCATAAGATACTCGTCAAAACGGGTTGGATGACTGGATATTCGACATAATCTAATATTACATTTTTTAATGTTAAAATTTTAAAAAAATTTAATTACATTTGTATTTAGTAGTGTTAGTGGGTCGGGTTGTCAGGTTATCATATCGTAATCATGTCGTGTTATGCTGGACCCGATTCTTATTGTGTTGTATTCGTGTCTGACCCGTTCAGATTCGTGTCATGTTCGTGTCTAACACGTTTTTAATTGACAGAAAATATCAGCATATTTGACAAATTATATAACTTGCGATCTATTTGAATTAAAATATCAAATTTTAATAATTTAAACAATTATTAATACTAATCTTGTTATCATACTAATATAAAACACATAATTAAAATTATTAAATTATTTTTGGATAATATTTAAAATAATTATTATATTTGATTTAATAATATAATATTAAATCTATTAAAACAGATTCACAATATTAAAATATATTATATTAAATTATAATAAAGAAAAAAGTTCAGTAAAATCTATTCATACAGTACATTAACAATTTATCGTGTCAATCAATGGGTTAATCCAAACCAACCCGTTTAATTTCGTGTCATAAACGAGTTGACTCAATAATGATCCGATAAATTTCAGATCGTGTCATAACATTTAATTTCGTGTCGTGTTATCGGTATCATAAATTGCCAAACCTATTTATACTCGATGGATGGGAAATGGAGAAGAAAAATCCATTAATATAAGGCCATAATGTACAAAAATTACATAATTATCCCTGCATAAGTCAAAAATTTATGATCCGCTACCCATAATGATAATACTTGATTCAATTTTATTAATAGATTCAAATACCCCATTTTTACAATAAATCAATGTAGTTTTTGAAGATTTGTAGGTCAAAGTGAACACCCCTAAACACCACAGCTCAAATAAGCCAATTAGGGAATGACAATGAAATACTTTTGTTTAACTTATCAAAATATTCATTCCCCTTAATTATCAAGCAAAAAAAATCACAGCTACCTCACCTGTCTAAAAAAAAAAAAAAAAGGGAAAATCGCCAAAATAGTCCCTCAACTTTTTTACTTTAGCCAAAATAGTCCCTCAACCTTTTTTTTAGCCAGAATAGTCCTTCAACTTTGATTTTTTAGCCAAGAAAGTCCATTTATGGTGGAGCCACCGTAAAAACCTTTTTCTTTTTTTGATAAATTTCACATACACCCCCTTCAGTTTACTTATTTTCTACATAACCCCTATATAGTTTATTTAAAATGGGAAAAATAAAAAATAAATTAATTTGAAGGGGTGAAAAAAAAACTTCAAAATAATTTTTTAAAAAATAAAACTTTATTTTTTACCAAAAAATCTTAAAATCATAATTTTTCCCTCTTCTTGATTGGGAAAATGAATCAGAGGGAATCACCCACTCAACTCTAGAACCACCCCTTCAGCCACCCAAACGTCTCCCCACCCACGAGATACCAACCACCACAAAAGGATTATTTTGGCTAAAAAATAAAAGCTGAATGACCATTCTGGTTACAAAAAAAAGTTGAGGGACTATTTCGACTAAAATAAAAAAGTTGAAAGACTTCGGCGATTTTCCCAAAAAAAAGAAAAAGAAAAAGAAAAAGTAGTACAATAATTTGGATTGAAAAGAGAAATACAGCCAATAATTCCATAATAGTTCCCATTCCTGCTCCTCACAAACCAATACAGAAGGGTCTTCACTGGTTTCACTTATATGATGAAATTCAGCCTTAAAAGAACCATCTTTTCGCATCATATCTAACTGGTGAGTATTGTCATCAAATTATCAAATTTTTTATTGATATGATTAATGTTCATGTTGTTTTCTGAATTCTTGAATAATTTTGTTGTGTTCTTCTTTTTCTTCCTTTTTTTTATTTTTTTAATTTTCCATTTCTGTTTACCTATGGATAAATCATACATGGGATGATCAGGTTTTGTTGATTTTATAACGACCCATATAGTTTTTTGACCTCTTTAATCTGAATTTTGCATCAATTATGAATCTTGATTGATTATCAGTTTGATTGGTTTAGAAAAGATGCCATTTTTTTAATCTTTTCGTAAGAAAAATCACCTCCTACTTAGGAAGTTGAGGGCTTGCAAGGCTTTTTGTTGGAAACTTGGAATCTTCTTGGGGTCTTTTCTTGTTCTTCTTTTCCTTTCTGGCTGTGATGGCTGTAATTGGTAAAGGCAGGATCTTTGCCATCTCCAAACTAATACCAAAAGAAGTTTGTCCTTCAACTAATTATATGTTTTCTGTTGATAAATATGTAATCCCAGAAAATTTGCATTCTTTTTAGTACCAGAATCTAGAAATAGTAAAAGCAAGTTTTTCAAGGATGGGAGAAACAGATGAAGCTGTATAGTTAGGTGATTATTTCATGGACAAGGAGTCTCGGGCACATTGTTTTAGGTCTGTTTGCCCACTGATTTGTTGATTCCACTTGCTTGTAGATGCATCAGCAGGGCAACTACTTTCTGCAGCTGGAAATAGATAAACACTGAATCCGGATTTGGAGAATTTTGTTTTTTCAGGAAATTTATCAAAGCTGTTAAACTTGAGGAACTTTTTGGAAAAAAGAAAAAAAAACAAAAATTCATTTATCGTACTAACAATGGATCGATTTGATGGAATATATAAGGAAAGTGTTGCAGCTTTATGGCGAGCAATGTATACAACAAAATGCATCAGAGGGGATAATATTCCGTGCAAAATCGAAGAGGTAACTTGAGCTGAGAGTTTCTTCTGCACTTCTGTATTGATTGGTTAAGTTTTGGTGGTGACCTGGTAATTTTATTCTTCTTGAGGAATGTCCTAAATTAAACTTTGAGTACTGTCTTACTCATCAGGGACTCTACTTGGGTTCTCTTGGAGCTGCACATCATAAGCATGCACTGGAAAGCTTGAACATCACACATATTTTGACAGTTGCAAATTCCTTGGCCCCTGCTTATCCAAATGAATTTGTCTACAAGATTGTATGATAGTAAGATCTTCTATTACAATCCGTTTTCTTATAAGAGACACTCGGCCAATTTATGTCATTATTTATTTCTATATTCAAATCGAGAAATAACTAAATTATCTATCACATGTTGTCTTTCTCTATGATTGGGATAGTATTCTCCTCATTTTCACATTTTTAGAGGCTTTTGTTGCCAAAATATGTGAGCTTTAGAAGTTCGTATGCTTTAAGAAAATATAGCTGTGATTGATAATAATTATGTTTTTTCTGAATTGAGGCAGTACCAGACAGAGAAGACATCAATGTTTCACAATATTTTGATGAGTGCTTTGAATTCATTGACGAAGCAAAGAGTAAAGGAGGCGGTGTTTTAGTTCATTGCTTTGTGGGAAGATCTAGGAGGTTATATTTGAATATCTACATGTATAAATGCTTAAAGCTCTTGCACATGTAAATGTTGAACATTCAGCACAAAGTGGAGGTCTGCAACTTTTGGTGGTTTCTGTTATATTGCCTTATAAACTAAGAAATTTGAGAGGTACCAACTTCTGTAGTCATAAAGCGACTAACAAGAATGGAAATGTTTCAATGTTGATGAAGGTGGCCGTTATCAAGATTATACTCTGTTTTACTAGTCTAGAATATGATGGATGAAGAGTTTGGTTAGATCAGTCACTACAAGGTCCTCTATACTATCAGGTTGTTGCAATGGCAATCTACCTAAGTGCCAGAAACTTCTGGTCCTTTGTTTCACATGCAGTAGTACTTCACTGCAGTGCATGGTGGTGGACTTGGAATAGGTTAAGTAGCGACAAGCAGGGTTAGATGCCAGGGAATTTACTATAGAAAACATCGGTTCACATAAAGAAGAATGAAACATTATAATTCTTTATTTTTTTTCGTTTTTATTTGGTCTAAAATGTCAATTTCCTCTTGTTTTGAGGACTGTTAAGCTGTACAATTGGTTAGACTTTTTAAAAAGGGAAAAAAATAAATGAAAACAATGAACAGTTTAGTTTACCAGTCAGATGAATAATCAGAATGGACTCATCTTTTGCATTTAACTTTTTCGTTTTTAATTGGTTTATTATCCATGGTATTTGATACCTCAGACCGTCTAAGATGTTTATCTTAAACTAGTGAACTTTGGCTATCTTTTGCCTCTATAGGAGAAATGATGAAGTTGAGAAAACTCAGATTTATGTGTTTAATCTTGCAGTGTAACTGTAGTCCTTCCATATCTAATGAAAAAGAATGGTATGAGCCTATCTCAAGCTTTGGAGCATGTGAGAAGTAAAAGACCAGTGGCATCACCTAATTCTGGTTTTATGTCACAACTGCGGGACTTTGAGAAAACACTTAAAGGTAGGGACTTTATCGAGTTTACCTGACTTTAACATTTCTCAGTTTTGAGTACGTTATATTCCTTTTTTGCTAAGTGTAATTTACTGTCCCATTCTTGCCATGCAGGAAAATTATTTGGGGTTAAGTAACCTATAGAAGAGTGGATAATGATGAAGAGTGAGGCAGTGTGTTCACTGTAAGATGTGCTTATAATGCAATCTTGTGGGAGGACATGTATGTACTCTTATACACATCTAGATGTGTGAGACAAGAGAGAGAAAGAGGGAGGGAGGGAGGGAGGGAGAAGAAGAAGAAGATGATGATATGCATGATTACTGGTAATCATAACACATCTATATGGTAAAGGGAAAGACTTAGGTAAACCTGGTCTTTGGCCCCACTTGTAGACCTTGTGGTGTGGATTAAATGTTATGGAATCTATGAAATAAGCTGATGTAAGCAAGATTCTATAAGATTTAATCTTGACCGCAGGTCTACAGGTGTGGTCAAAGATCGGGTTTATGTAAGTTTTTTCTTATGGTAAAACACTTGAGAATAATGTGTTATGGCCAGTGCCTTGCCCTCCCAAGGAATGGCATGAGATATAGTGTACTATTTGTAGGTCAAGTCGTTAATAACTGTTGAATATCATTGCACTGGAATACTGGGCAATCGATGAAACCATTGCCCTTTATCCCCTTTTTAATTTAGTCATATTTGAATTCTAATTTATAGCAATAGAACTGTAAAAGAATGTTTATATGAAAAAAATTCTAGATAAAATTAGCAGATGATCTTATCCTAACTTTTGCTGCCTATCTATTAACTTGGTTGAAGTTTGATTAAGTCTTGGTGAGTGCCTTTGTCAAGGCTAGAAGCTAACTGTGGGTAATCTGCAAGTTGTGGATGCAAGTCCACCAAATATTGGAAAAGACAAGGGTGGGTATGCGCATAGCAAATCTTGTTTCGGAAGCTTGACCGAAGCCTTATGTTCAGTTATCATGAAAGTTATGGTAACATGTTAAAGAGTTTCCCTGAAAAAGCATTATTGTTTATCTTGTGAGCTCAAACCATTCAACTATATGGCTCGTACATGCTGTGTGTATCTTAATATAGTTTCTCCTTTCTTGCTATCACTCATTGAGTTCTAAAATGCTTTTTTTCCTGGTTAGATGTTTTGAAGCTAATCTAGCGTGCTTGTGTTCCTGGAACTTTGTCTATGTTAGAGCATGTATAATTTCTCTCACTGGATTATTGTTTATCTCGTCTACACTGACTCTCTGAAATACAGGGTCTCAATCTGCAAATGAAGCATGATAGATGTTGAAGCAATTTGGTATTTTGTAATCAAATGAAGTAGGATTACCAGCAGAAGAGTGCAGAAATCAGTAGTCCACGAGTATAAATCTCCATAGCAAGCACAATATTATAGGTTTCATGTGAAATTTATTCTGAAAATGGCATGAAATTGCCTACTAATATAATAAAATGACTACACCATGGAATACTCATTCGGGCATTTTTCTTCTTGTAATCTCCAGTTTATGGATCAATATTTCGAGTACCAAGTTTACAAATGTATCAAAACTTTTGTTTCATTGCGTTGTAAATGTCTTATTTTTGGCATTTCATATGTCAGGAGAGTCACACTACATAAGCTAAAAATGATGTGGATATCCATGATTTGCAAACAGGCATTACAGAATTTACAGTGTTTCTGGCATTTTATATTGAATGCGAGCATTAGGCCCTTCAAATTGGGCAATGATAGTGCCGCAGCTATTTTCGTTTAAATGACATTAATACCCCCCCAAAATTATCAAAATTTCTCGCTCACTATTTGTCCTGGGTCACACATTGCTTTTTCATCCCTTACTTTTCTCACCCTTTCTTGCTCCTCAAAAAATTTCACCCCCTTTATTTTTATCTGGAAATAAACTTTACTGTTTTTCTATGATGGCATCATGGTATGGGTCCAAGGAAGGGTAAATTTGTCTATCAACTTTAAGTAGATGTGACAATGAGGAATGTGCTGTAACAATATCATTGCCCCTACAAATTAGTCTTCTGCATGTATTGGTTGAGAAATTTAATGTTACCTGGGCTTTGTCCAAAAAAGTAAAGTTTCCAGGTCACCCTTTAGGGTCCTCGAGAAGACAACTTGTCAATGTAATGTACACAATTCCACAAAACCTTAGAACTTTGAGGCCCCAAATTATCTTTAGGGCCCATAAGCTTGTTTAGACAGGGAATGTGTCGAGGAATTATTATCAAAAGGTCTACATGCAAAAGGAAAACATAATATCAGGAAAAATTCTTCACAAATATTTAGGAAGACTTAGTTTCTTATTTTATTTAGTTGTAGGAAAATTTTTTTGTTACTCACTTCTTATTATGAAATGACCGTTAGATGATTGAAAAGTATTGAAACCTCTCTACTTTTCAATCATTTCAACTGCTATCATATCCACCCGCATTGTAGAGCGAGTATCCAAAACTTGGCATTAATTCAAGATACTATTCTTTTTCATACAATCATGGAAGGAAAGACAGTTCGATTGATATAAGTAAGATTTTATAATATTAAATCCTGACCACTTGATTTACTGAGATAGAACTAAAGATCGGCTACCTAAATATTTTCTAAAATTCTTTCCTAGTCCCTCATCCCTAAGTGAATATTTCATATTGTTACATGGTTGAAAAGTAATAGTGTTTCCTTGACGACGGAGTGTGAATATTTCATATTGTTACATGGTTGAAAAGTAAAATAGTGTTTCCTTGACGACAGAGTGTAACTTATGTGATAAGATGCTTTTTCTATAACTCGTTGGTCATGAGCTCAAGTCACTAAAGGGGTAGAGGAAGGGAATTTTTTTTTTTTTTTTTTTAATAGGATTTTCCTTGTTTTTAATAATTTCAATCGCTGTCATACCCAAATACGGAATGAGTATATAAGACTTGCGAAAAAAGACTATTAGATATACATGCAAGAACCTATCTCCAGTATCAATTACCTGTTATCAAACTTACGAGTTATTATTAATACGTTGTTCTTTTGCATAGTATTTCTAGTTCAGTTTGGCTACAGAAAACAAACCATTCTAAGCTAGCTAGAAAACCAATCTTGTCTCAGCACACTGGCAGCTTCCAACTTGATGGAAAAAAAAAAAAAAATCAAAATATGGTGAAGAGGAGATGAAGGGTTGGACTAGCGTGGCATGCATGCTGAGAAGCCAAGGTGCAGGAAATATGCATGACAAAGGATGAGAAATCCAGTAAGTAGTAACCCTTTCTCTGCTGTATATTAGTATCTCACGAGGAGGGGGAACGTAATTGTTGCATAGATAATAAACGTGAGATGTAGTAAATAAATATTCACATACACACTCTCACAAAGTCACAAGAGATAGAATGTCAAAAGGGAGAAGTAAAGTAGTAAAACTAATTAACCTCACGAGACTCCCAACATGTACCATTTATTACATCAACCTAGACTTGTACTAGTGGTGTGATACAGATACTCTTACCCGAAAATTTTTACCTAAACTCTATTTATGATATAGTGTCATAGATTATTTGGTCTATATTAATCTATATCACCTATACATCACTTCACATCACCTAGGTCAGTGATGTGGAATAACATGAAGTAAGGGATCCATGACACTATATCATGAGTCCGGTGTATGTGAAAATTTTCCATCCCGCCTCACATACCAATCAACCTGGATGTCATTCTTGGTTAGATCCGATGGTTTGAACTCTATCATCCAAATTAATATACATCACTCAGTATCAGATCCATTTAAGAATTCTCCCAATCCAATAGGCCCCTCTTTCTCAATTTACTAGGTAGATATTATTCTATGATAGGAGTGGACGTCTGACTCTATAAATAGAGAGAAAGAAACCACTGCCTATTCGGGACAAAGAAACAAGTACACACCACACTATTTAACCTGAGCTTTTTTCCTCAGCTGCGAAGAAGTACTGATCATGGCTCATATAGCTGTGGAGAGGAATAGGAGAAGACAAATGAATGAACATCTTAAGGTTTTACGTTCCTTGACTCCATGTTTCTACATCAAGCGGGTATTTTCATTTTCTCTCCCTCTCTCCTTATATATTCTTTATACTTCTTTTTCATTTTAGGGTTTTTGACGTTGGAAAATTGGTTATATTTTTTGAGGTATATATAAATTGGACTTACAATCAAATATGTTATTTTCTCTAATTTACCATCTTATCTTAGTCGTAACATAGGATTAGTTTCTTTTTTACGTTTTTTGAGCCAACACAGTGCACGACTTATATCAAAGCGTTAATTAATTCTGATACCATGTTAAGATATCACCTACTTAATGAAGATGTTTAATTCTTTAACATGATATAGCGATTTATTATGTAAAAATATTTGAAAGGATCTAACATACTAAATTTTCTTGCTATTATTTAATGTTAAAGGGAGACCAAGCATCAATTATTGGGGGTGTAATAGAATTCATAAAGGAGTTGCACCAAGTTCTACAATCGCTAGAGGCAAAAAAGAGGAGGATGAGTCTAAGCCCTAGTCCCAGTCCAAGTCCTTATACACATCTAGATGTGTATAAACTTTCAGAATAGTTTAAACTTGGAGGCTTCCATGAAAACTTTAAGGAAGTCGAAACGTGCTGCAACTCTCCGGTGGCCGATGTCGAAGCAAAGATTTCAGGATCAAATGTTATCTTGAGAACTGTTTCAATCAACGAATCCCTGGTCAATTAACGAGGATCATCAGCCTGTTGGAGAAACTTTCTTTTGAAATTCTCCATTTGAATATCAGTAGCATGGAAGATACTGTTCTATACTCTTTTGTCATTAAGGTATATATTTGTGTGTACATTTTAAATTTAATCGGATCACAATTAATGTCGCATAATTTGAATACACATGCATAAAAGAAATAAAACACGTTACGTTCACTGTAGTAATTGATACTTGATTGCAGATGTTACCAAAATCACGTTAGTCACTAGTGTAAAATATTGCTAGCTAACTAGGAAGAAAATGAAGAAAAAATTACGATAGAAATTGAAAAAGATGAAACATTTGATTCAAAAATCAAGTACTATTTTCTATTTGTTGATAAATGAAAAACGTATTCAGTTTCTTTTGGCTAACTTTTCTTCTCTTTTCTTATGATTGTATTTGACAGATAGGGCTTGAATGTCAACTCAGCCTGGAGGAACTTGCATTGGAAGTTTCAACAAAGTTTCTCCTCCCAAGAAGTTTATGCCAAAGAAATCAAAATCTGAAAAATAGATATATCTAAAATAATGGTTACTTGTTCGAAAAATAACGTATATCAACTAAATGGTGTATTATTTTTCCTTGTATAGTAAAGTAATTACCATCTTGAATGCATTGAAAATGCATTCAATATAGTAATTCTTTTACTATTATATAAAGAGGGAAAGATAACGCAAATATTATCACTAATGATACATATTAGTGCTCTAATATAGTAGAAATTGTAAGGTTTTTCTTACGTTAAAGAACAGCAAAGTACCCGTTTGTGGTGATTAATGTTGTATCACATATAAAGTAATGTTGTCAAATTACTTGTATTTCGATATAGTCAGTCCCTTTTCATCTTCTTGAAGCTTCTTCCATATGTGGTATACATCAGAGATTCCCAGTATCAGAATTCTATTCTTTCATGTTTTCCTAAAAATTGACATGTCAGCTACGAATTCATCTATTAGATCAGCATCGTCAGCAAGGTTGGTTAAGTAAAAGTGTAGGACAATCAAATCATCAAAACGTTTAAAAGTTCCACTCTCGTAATATTTAATTCTTAATTTGATGGACGATCCGTAAGAATCTCTCTTGACCCTGTAGAAAGAGGAGTGACATAACCTCATAAACTTTTTATCCAAAAAAAACAAAAAAAAAACAAAAAGACTTGTGGAATTATCTCTTGTTGTTGTTCTTTTTTCTTTTTAACCTAATCTTGTAAGTAGAGAGTAGCTAGTAAGGAAAACGGTCTTGCAGAAATTATCTCCATTATATACTTTTCCTTAATGATATGATGAAGAAAATCTAAAGTAACTAAAACTAGGGAAAAGGAAAGATTTCAAGTTACTTAATAAATGTCATATCTAGCAAAAAATAACGTAAAGGACATCAACAAGTGTCTAGCTTGTTCATGTTGGTAGAGTAATCAAGCAAATGATGAAACCTTAAAAGTTATGTAATAATTAATAATGATCATGCTATATCAGAATCCAAAATCAATCAGTTATTGGATGAATAAAATTATAATTGATGGTTATATCTTAAAGTTAATTACTCTGTAATCAACTTTAACAGATAACTAATTATTATAATTTTTTTTTTATTTTTTGTAAGTAAAAGATAACTAATTAATCAATTAGTTGTACATGTAATTTTTTTCCGGTGATAATTAAAATTAGTCTTCAGCTATGTAAAGGATCGCCAACAATTCGTTTTGGACTTCACGGAGGCCCTAAACAAATTTTCAATTAACGTGATAAGCCAATATTTCCTACAATACTTTCGTGGCCCAGGCCTACGTCGTACATGGGCCAAACATATTTTGCATAGTATCATGTTATTAGTGAAAATAACAAAGCTTCATGGGCCCGGTCAGCTTCTACTGTCTGGGCTCAAAGTCCAGTTCTGCTTCTAATCAATTTCTAAATTACTGAAAATTATATTTAACACAAGATTGATTAGGCTGTGCTTTTTCTAAGCACAGTGATCATGGACTATAAACTTATGTTCTCTTTCAATTCCTTCATATTTCTCTCATCCCAAAATGGACAAGCTTTTTACTTTTGGAATCAAGAAAATTGATGACTTATATAATTATTTAGTCTCTTCTCTTTTAGTTTATTCTAATAGAAACAAAATTAGCGGCTCCAATTGGATAGCTATTATTTGAGATGTTATTCAAAATAATTACTGTTGCAAACTTTCTAAAATTTGATATATGTAAGATATAAAATTAGTTGAAAAATGTGTTATAAAATAACTGCATAACATTTGTTTTTAAAGAATAATGAATAATTTACACTTTCCAAACTTAGCCTATTTTTAAAAATGATGTTTCTGCATTTATGTTCTCTCATCTTTGTATAACATCAAAATTTACAAACAGGGTAAATAATTTACCATGCATGATGCATGAATTATTTGCCACCGTATATTTGGGCGTTTTCCCTGTTAACAAAATAATTGGAATGGTCCCATAAACAGATTAAAATTGATGGAAGCATATCCATTAGAGGACTATATCGTATAGTAACAAAGATTGTTCAGTCACATGATATTAACAACATTGTGTTTGTGTGTACCATTATTTTGTCTACTGTCATTCCTCACATGCAATTTGCAAAATTTTGTTGGTTATTATAGTACTAATATATTGTCTTGATTCATGTCCCCCAATTCCCCAAGTTCACATGATCTGTGTACTTAGCTTCATTCACTCTTCCACTGTGATTTAATTGACTAGTAAGAGTTTACACTATGTTTGCATGGAAGGATTTGGAGAGACAAGAAGGAAAATGTTTAAGTTTTATTTTGTTTCGGAATTTTAAATGGAAGGAAAGGAAAAGAATTAGAGGGATGAATAGTTAAAAATATTTTTTCTCCAAATATAGAAGGAAATGGGAAGAAAATAAGTCTAAAGCTAACAAACTCTTTCAAAATATCAAAATTACCCATAAAATATCATTAAACAAAATACTTAATACCCAAGCATATCCAAAATTATTTTATCTTTTCTTTGAATTCCCAAACAAGATGAGAATCCCTTCTTTTCCTTTTCTTTCTCTCGTGACTCAACTTTTCCCTTCTTTTCTCTTCTCTCCTGAACTCTCAAACTAAGCCTCGGTGAGTTGACAGTTTTCAATCCCCGTCTTGCTTTAGGTGATTTAATAACCAACTCACTTTAGGTGATTTACCACTAAATACTTTTTTTTGAGTGTAAAAATAGGAGTTTAAACCTCCTGCATTGTATTTTTAAGAATAGTAATTAAGTTTCTTATATTTTAACTCATGTTGGATCTTCCCGTTATCTTTAATAATAGATATAGTTAAATACGAATAGATTAGATCATTCATTGACAAAATAAAAAACACTTTTCTATCAAGATTGAAGAAGAATGGTTCATCCTACATGATATATATGTGCCTAATTTAGGATCCTAGGTATTTGTCATAGCATTATGAGAGACGTTCTTTCCACTTACTGAACGTGCTACACTACATATCTTAGTGTAAATGCACCTTGTATAGACCATATACATATATAACTAGTAACAAAAAGTCTTATCATGAAAAAGTCTTATCAAATGTATCATACATTATTGGTATTTTCAGACCAATTAACTTATTTTGTGGATAATTCTTGATTTTAGACCCACAAGTTCATGCGATAGAAATTAATTAGTTTTGGAATGCCAATAACATATGCTAACATTTGGTATAGACTTTCCACAATAAAATTTAACGGTTGTTTAAAAAAAAAAAAAAAAAAAAAAAAAACTTTTCAAAAATTTTCTATCAATCATTTGGTAATAATTTTTCATTATTTTTAATTAATATTATATAATCACTTCATACACGTTTTTTTAAATCACCTTTTATGTCATATATAACATATTAAAAAAATTACTATAATACTTTTCAGAATAATATTTGTTGTCCAAACAAAATTGCATGCAACATATTAGCAAGTGCACTAAATAGAGAAATTCATGTATCATCACTATCATCGAAATTTCATGTCCTTGGAAGGTTTACAGCACAGTTTATGAATTGTCATAGTTGTACTCGTACCCACTAATATCCAAATGAAGATTTACCACAATACTGGACTTAAAAGAAGTCCAATGTATCATCGAATTTTTACAATGCAAAAATTTCTCCATTGTTCTAATAATTCAGAAATTCACAGACGTCAGTGAGAATATATTAGGCACGATTTGATATCAGTAGTGAGGAGGACGGGCCATAAATCTTTTACTAGAGCGGAAGGGTGTTCAGAGGATTGTACAACCTATTTCCTTTTTCTTTTGATATACAAGAGGCTGTATAGTAAGTATATAATTTAAAATTTTTTACAATTCAATATTTAAAATACAATAAAACAATATCAAGACGAGATTATATAAAATTTTCCGATTGTATATACCATTTGTGTTGCAATCAACGAGATTGGCTCAAAGGATAAATAGGATCAACCAAATCATATGAAAAGATTTGACTCTCGCTAACTTATTCTCAATTCCTTATTATAAACGATTCGTAAAAATTATCGTAAACTAATGAAATATGTTCCACTGACCTGTTTTAAAAAAAATAAATAAACTTTATATTACAAAGTTTATTTATTTTTAAAAAAATCTCTGAAGTCCAAAACCTGTCTCTTATAGTTGTGCAGTTACCATGTGTTAGGAGTGAAATTTTGATGTTGTCTTGTTTATAGGATGTCACGTGGAATTCGTTTCTTATATAATCGTATTCGTATCTGATCTATTCAAATTCGTGTCAAGTTTGTGTTTGATCCGTTTACTACTGATGGAGAATATCAACTTATTTAATAAATTAAATATTTTGCGATCTATTTGAATTAAAATCCCAAATTTTAATTATTTAATATATAAACAATTATTAATATTAATCTTGTTGTCATAATAATTTAAACACATAATTAAAATTATTCAATTTTTTTATAATATATTTAAAAATTTATTATATTTGATTTAATTTCCTTAATGTGATTATCTTTATTATAGTCTTATTATATCTCCATGTGTATAGGTTGACTCAATCTAATCTGTTTAATTTTGTTTCATAAATGGATTAATTTAATAATAACTTGATAAATTTTAAATTATATTATAAATTATTAATTTTATATTATATTTGTATCGAATTTACGAAAAAAATTATTATTAGTACTACCCTAATTAATTGACCATCCAAAATTATACTAGGCAACATAATTGGGCAGAATGCAACGTACAAAAATCAGTTTTGGCAAAAGTTGGGAAGTAAATTAAATACTTGCCCAAAGAGAGTATTTAGATTGGCCATCAAATCTCTTACTGTCTCTTATACACATCTGACCTCACTTTCTCGTCATCACAACCGCCTCTTAAGTGTCCAAGAGAGTACATTAACCGACATCATCATCCACGTGTACGGTTCAGTAATAAAGCAAGAAAAGATAAAGAGGCAAATTAAAAGAAATTTTTATTTTGATGAGAAATAATTACTTTATTTTTTAATCAATAAAAATATAGACCAAAATAGGATTGAACTTTTTTCGAAAAAACGCAATCGCTTATCTTTTTAATTTGTTTTAAAATGGTATACATGCAAAGATGTGTATTAAAATCTTATTACATGAATGATGGCTAAAGTGGAAGACTTGAATAAGATCAAACCACCTTTGACCGGCAAGTCTAGGGGCAAAAAGGAAAATTGGTTAAAAAATCAAGCCAAATCATCAACTTCTTCTCCGTCTGATTAGGTAATAAAAAAAACACCTTCCTTTCAGTCCCTTCAAAATTAGAGAGCAAAGTTGGGAGGCACATAATTGAAAACAGAGAATGAAGCAATGAACGAACAAATAGTCGAGCAGCGAAACAGCAAGGAACAAAAAGGGATCACTTTTTTCTGACTTGTATAACTACAAGAGACCAATATTATTAACTCCATACCCGCCCTCCGTCTAAAATTTCAACAGGAAGAGAATATTTGGTACTGGGCTAAGAAAACCAAACACTTTTGTTGTTTAGTATTACGGGAAAAAAAAAAAAAAAAAATTAAGGCAATGAGGTGCAATTAGAAACAACGTAAAGCACATAAATTTAGACATCAATTTCCAGTGGATTATTCCATTCAGTTCTTTTTTGATTCTATAACTATTCTTGAGATCTGTAGTCTGTCAGCAAGCCAACACAGATGGGTCCTTTGTTCTGATTCATTACAGAAAATAGGCATGAATATTTGAATTCTTCCAAAGTTTAAAACTCTTCTTATTGTTAAGTTGGTAGCTGCAGGATTAGGTCTTTCTGGTGTAATTCCTGTTACCACTATTGCCAAACCTTTTGCTCTCCAATTTTTTCATGATAAGACTTTTTGTTTCTTGGAAAGAACGTCTCTCATCTATACCTGTCTCTTATACACATCTAGCCCAATT
This sequence comes from Cinchona pubescens, assembly GCA_025175665.1. Taxonomy (NCBI): domain Eukaryota; kingdom Viridiplantae; phylum Streptophyta; class Magnoliopsida; order Gentianales; family Rubiaceae; genus Cinchona; species Cinchona pubescens. Next base: position 1,398,136 of record JANKKI010000394.1, read on the forward strand.
GAATTTTCCCTTTTGCCCCTAGACTGGTCGGTCAAAGGTTGATGAATCTCAAATTTTGGGCTGAGCCACCATTCAAGGACCATTTTAGTACAAAGTTAAAAGTTCAAGGACTGTTTTGGCGCAAATTAAAGTTCAGGGACCATTTTGGTCTTTTTTCAATAAGAACATCTCATTTAAAATGTAAAATTTATTTTTTTAAATAAAACGATTCTCTTATTTTTTTTAAAATATGATATTTCCACTCTAAATAAAAAATAAAAAATTTTCATTAGGGTTAGTTAAAGTAAATGACAAAGACTTAGGTAGATCAATATTTGACTCTATTTGTACACTCTATGATATGGATTAAATCTTAAAGAATTTAAGAAATATTTTTTAAAGTTTAATACTGACTATAAAATTTATCGGGATCAAAAATCAGATCTATTTAAATATTTTCAAAATAAATTACCCAAATCTTTTCTAAATTGCCATATTTAAGAATGGAATATATCATGCAACACCTAATGGTGCGAAAGATTCATTAAGAATATGGTTTGATTAGGGTTGTTGTTGTTGTTATTGTTGTGGTCATACGACTACTAGCATGGTTCTGTTTCAACACCAGACCAACCTACAACTCCATAGTTTGTAGGTGCTCTTTCTTTCTTAAGAAATTGTTTAAAGGTGGGCGTGTTACCCCTCAACTAAAATTGATGTTAACATAACATTTTTTTTATTGCAAAAAATATTTAAATAGGTTCGATTTAAAAAATTGAGTGAAAAAAAGTAATAGGGAATTTTTATTTTTTATTTTTATATTTTAGTACACCTATTAGATTAGGTTTATTTAAATATTTATCTTATGTTATTCTTGTATAAATTCCATCAATCAAGTATCTCATATTAGACGTTGGACGTTCGTGAATAAGTAAATTATATAAATTTTTTTAAAAATTATTTTATTATATTTTAAATATTTATAAAATATAATATTATATATTTTAAATATTTATATTATATAAAATTTTAAAATTATTCTACGGTAAGATTCCCCTAAACTATAATTGATACTAACCACAAAAGTCCAATACTATGACTTATGTTGAGATAAAATATTATTTTTCTAGTGTTGTGTCAACTTATTTGTAATTTTAAAAAATTCAAAAAATATTAAATAATATATATATTTAATTTTTATTAATGATATTATATTAATAGGGAGAAGATTATATAAATAGAAAATTTATTAATATAAAAAATAATTTAATCACATTAAATTATTTTTATAATTTAATAAATTTTTTAATTCTTGTATATTAATTTAAAACACAATTAAAATGAAAGGGGTAGATAAATAGCAAAAATATATAAATATGGATTTGAATAGACATTTGATCTTTGTTAATTGAGCAAACTATAATTAGTACCACTACAAGTATGGTGTGCAGAATCGTAGATAGAGATAAAGATGGAGATGCATACGCATGTGAATCGGCGAGGAGTTTAAAGGAGTAATAATGCGATGGCGTGATGAGTGGGTCCATCCTACGTCTGTGGGACCCATTTTGACCCCACCGTCTCGTACAAACAAAAAAGATTCCGTCTCTTCTGCAGACTCGTTGGGCCCCTCTGCCACAGGCTAACGGACATTTTTCGCCGTTAATAAGCTTCCGTCATCTTTTTTACTTTCTCTACTTCTTTACTATTTTACCCTTCGCTAACTATCTTCATTTATCTTTCCGCCACCGTAACCGAAATTACTAGTATTTATCGCGAAAACTAACACTTTGGCTTTTTCGCTTGCTTTGGATCGGCTCTGGCGGCTCGGCTGCTTAGTACACCGCTCTATTTTTAAAATTTTTTTTTTCTTTTTGTCCTAATAATCCCTAAATAATTTACACAATTTCTTTTTCTCGACAAAAAAGAATTTGCTGATACAACTGGGGGAAAACCTCAAAAACCTCGCATGAAGAATGAGAAAATAGCATTGAGTCCTTGTCGTAGTTTGTAGTATTACACTTGCCTCCCTGATAATACATGTAGAGCAACCTTCACATAATACTTTAAAGATTGTATTTGAGAAGATACTTGGTCGATAAATTTTTGTGCGCATCAAATGTATATTATATCAAAATAAAATAATGTAAATTTTACACAAGTTTTACTATTAGTCCGACAATAAGATCACACATTTTATATTTTAGTGCATGAAAAAATTTGTCCAACACACGGTAAAAAACATTTTTATTCATAGTCATAAACTGATTAGGATAGTCTTTGCTTTCTTGATCGTTTTCTTTCTTGCTTATATCAGATTACAATTATTTAGGAAGTAATATTTTGGAGACTGCAAGTGTGCAAGTAGAGGTGTTCATTTAATTAGTGTGTAATTTTTTTGACTCATTTGACTTTTACTCGAAGAAATTTTGAAGTATTATTCTATTAAATTTTTTTTTAGATAAGTCTTGTTTATGATATGTGGGGTCACTTGATTCTAGATTATTCACAGAGATTTATTTCTTTTTAAATTTAGAACATTGATTTCAGATCAAGGTACTATATATCACCCAAGAATTTTTCTTACATTACTTTTTTTTTTCAATAATAATAATTTAATCTATTTTTATTTGATTATATTTAATATTAAAAAAAAGAAAAAAGCTCATCGAAATTAAAAGATAAAAAATTTAATTCATATTGTTAAAAATAAAATATAAAAATTTAAACTCTCAATTTTATAATCTAAACAACGTATTTGATAATTAACTCACCTAAGTGAGTTAGTTAAAGAAAGTTTCGTACATTACAATTGGTAAAAGTCAACAAAAAAGGTCCACCGGAAACAATGAAGTGGCGATGGTGGGGACACAGGCTGAAAGAGGTGCAGGCAATGGCCAACATGGACCAACCCCATCATCATCGCCATCACCATCGCCATCACCATCACCATCACCATCACCATCATGTGATATATTCTGGAGTAAATAAATACCTCGGACATAGAGCTTTGAACGTAGAATTTCCCTCGGAATTAATTGAAACTCACTTTTTTGACTTTTTACATAATTATTCAATCCCATAAATTATCACTTCTTTGCTTCTCTTTTGTAGGAAGATTATAGGCTTTCAAGACCAGCATTTCAAGAATTATACTTCTTTTTTATTATTATAGAATATACGTTTTATTTGGACAATTATTAATTTTAAATATTATTTAAATGTTATCCTGTAATAATTTTTTAATAAAGTATATGTAAAATAAAAAATCAACTAAAAAAATTACAAAAATTATATATTAACTTTTTTAGATAGTTCTTATTTTTTATTATTTTCTCAATAACATTTTGTAACTCTTTTATACACAATTTTCAATTAACTTTTATTTCATATATAATATACCTTATACAAAATTATTACATTATTTTTTAAATATTAATATTTTAAAAATAATAATTGTACAAATATTATTATTATTATAATTATATAGATTAGACTGAATTAGATCAAAAAATAAATAAAAATAAAAATAAAATGGGTGCAGTGCAGGCGACAACTTAATTTGTCTGCACAACAACTTACACTTAGTCCGAGACCCAATTAGCAGACAGCTATTTTCTTGTGATTGTATGTTCAATTTATAGAGGGAGAGATGCTTCACATCACTTGTACTAACGTTGCATTATATGGGTTGAATTTTGACACTATTCACTATATATTACACCAAATATTTGTTTAGGTATGAAATAAGAAATTTGAATCTTCTCGTATTTTTACAATAAAGATTGGTTTGATTGAATTTTTCTTTTTCTTTTTTTTTTTAATTTAAATAGATAAATATTAAATTAGATTAATATCGTTTAAAAAAAAAATCTAAACACTGCACACCATTTAATTAAACAAACAATTCTCAATGTACAAGATAGATTATCTAATGGACATTTTGTATGTATTAGATTTCATTGTCCTTTTAAAAGAGTTTAAACTTCAATTTAAAATTAAAAAATCTCTGTTTAAGGATAATTATCAATTCTTTCATAATGTCTCTCAAGATTGTCATTGTAGATTCTCTACTTGATGACAAGTGAGGATGAGGCATATACGAAACCAGTATTAAGATTTTTTAAAAAAAATATTGTAGATGGAGCAAATATTTTAGGAAAATTTTACATTTCTTTTAAAAGAATCTTCACGTTTTGTTTAAAAAATTAAGTTTTTAAAATATAACACATACTATTTTCGGTAAACAAATTAAGTTTCTAATTACTTTATATATATATATATCGATCACAATTTGTAGTTTGAAATATTCCTATATTATTTCTATTTGGATAGAAACTGAAAAATTAGGACTTACTTTACTATCTCTGGGCTATATCATCAAATTGGCTATTAGTTTTGGAAAATAACTAATTAGATTGTGTAGGAGATACTATGTTAGGACGATGCAATTATTTTTACCAAACAGACAATAAATTTATCAACCTTAAAATTAGACATCGAAAACAAGAAAAAATATATATATCTATAAAAACTTTAACAATCCTAATTTACATTATCCTGCCTTTCACTTTGTGCAGATTGAAGCTTATCATCAACTTAAGAGCATACAATATAATAAGATGTAATACCCAATAATAGGGCCTTTTTAAGTTGATGAATCTTCTACGTTTCTTCCATGGGGCTTAAAGCTTGCTATTATATTCTTCACCCAAAAAGATGAAAGAGTTTACTTTGTAGTGGTTGCTTTAGCCCTAAATGTGTGCATGCAAGTCCCATGAAACTTTAAATCACCAATTCAAATTTTTGATTATGTTAAAGAAAAAATCTTTACTTACTCACTTGATAATGAGAATGGATATTTTAAATTGTTATATAATTTAAAAAGTAGTGAGATCTCATATTTTTCAGCCATTTCAACTGTTGTAATACTAAATACGCATTAATTGGTGAGTATCACACACTTATATGCTAAGATGGTTTGATTATCGGAAAGTAATTCATAGTCCAATAAATCTTGTTTCATTAATTATTCAAGATTAAAATCTATTTTTGCCACTAGATTAAAATCAGGAAAATTGGCCAAAAAGGCTTGATTATCTAACCGCTAAGGATATTCTTTTTCATAATACGTGTCATTGTCTATTACACCATTTAATAAATTATCAAATTTTGATAATATAATACCTGTCTCTTATACACATCTAGATGTGTATAAGTGACAGGTATAGGGCTCGCAATTCATGCATGACAATTGAAAGCCCTATACAGTACAAGATATCAATTCACAACCGGCCATTGCCTTTTGGTCAAATGGGCTATATAATTAAAGCAAAGATCGCTTAGCTTAGCTTAACTTTGGCCAAGAAAAACAAAATCTTGAAAATTTGATGAAGCCTCAAGAAAGTCTCTCATGGCCTGTTTCGGCCGTGCAATTTGTAATGATTCCATCCTTGTTGAAAATGTTTAAGTTTTCACTTTAAAAGCTTAAACATGCTTCTTAATTTACCCAAAGTAATTATTCATTGTTTATATAGAATTATTAGTACAAATCAAAACCAAAAAGCACGTGAATGAACATAACCATACCTGAAAAAGTCAGCACTATGAACAGCTTAATTATAACTAAACATGCAGCTTTTATTGATCTTTCTACTTCGAACTAAATCAACTTTTATTTAAAAAACCTCAATGTAATCATTTAAGTTAATGCATGAGTCCCATCCTAAATTTTGAACAATTAATTAATATAGGGATGATTTTGAATGCTACATACTATATATGTATATGTACTCCTAGTAAATTGAATTATACGATATATGACATACATATATAAAATCTAGACTATGATAAAGTGGAGTAAATTTTTAGGTCATTTAACCTTTAAAAAAAAAATGTGTCAGTGATACGAACAGAATTATAAATATAAAATTTTGAAAATTTACGATTTCGTAACAGAATTATCACGTTATACTTTAAAAATTTATATAATATAATATTATATATTTAAAATTTATACTAAACAAGTTTTCAAGCCAATAAAATGGTTAGAATTCCCTTAAAATGTTTAGTTAAAAAGTGAAGACTAATTAATTAGAAATTTTAAGTATGTAGTGCATTGCAGATTTCACCATTGGGCTCCTAATTTCAACGACATATAAAAAGTAAAAGTAATCAATCGATCCCTCCACATTCAGGAGTGAAAAAGACAGTGCACACTAACAAATGTCAAACTTGAGAAATTTTTCTTCCTATATATAGAGCGCAATAGCAATCGTGCTATCCATGCCACAGCCACACTAACGAACGAATTACCACGCTTTTAACGAATCCATATCGAATATTTGGGACACCATTTATATAACAAGTCAATTTCTATGATTTCGATGGAGAATTAAACAATTCATGAATGTTCAAATCATGTAACCCAATTATGAATATTCGATTCATGGTCACCATCACCATAATTCTGAATCCACTCTGGCTAAGCATTAGTGTTATGTAGGCATGTTTCCATCTCATACTAGATATGAATTTTTCTTGAATTATTAGGATAAAATGATAAGTTATCTGTATATATTTTAATAATTTTAAATAATATTTATATATAACCAATTAAATTATATATAATTAATCACTAAATCTTTTAAGAATAACGAGAATTAAACGTATAATTTTTTAATAATTGTTGTCTATTTATCTTTTGGGAAAAAATTTATATAAATTTGATTTTTGATTCACCTGTAAATTCTGATAAAATTAAATTTTATAAAATTTTACTTACATTAACTTATATCATAGATTTCATAACATTTAATCCACACTATAATCTATAAATAGAATCAAAAACCAAATCTACCTAAATCTTTCCCCATCTTTTGAGTCCACCGGTGGCTGGCTATAATTTAATGATGGGATGTCAATTGGCAGCAAGCTGCAAAAATGAAATGGATGTTCACAAGTATCCATTATAAGACGACATAATTAATACTCTGTACAATGGCATTGGTTTAAAAGGAGAGCAAAATTTTTATATGGATTTGATTTATGATAAAGATATAAATTTTTTTATCTATATTTATTCATATTATCTTGAATATGTTTATTTTCATTGAATTAGAGTGATATAAATAAATATGAATTAAAGAATTTATTTCATTTATCGTGAATTTAATTCATATAAAAATTTGACAAATATTTAAGTAGATTTGGTTTTTGACTCCACTTATAGACTTGTGATGTAAATTAAACCTAAGAGAATCTATGACATCAGTTGATGTAAGTAAGATTTTTTAAAATTTAATTCTAACCACAAGATTTACAAATAGAATCAAAGATCAAATCTACCTAAATATTTTTTTAAAAATTTACCGGGGGATGAATTTCAACTGACTTAGGACTCAAGTCGCATTCTTAACAGTCTCACTCTGCCTAACATCTTCACAGCATATGCCAATTTCAGTAACTAGTAAGTGACTTCAACCATTTTTGTGGTATAAGTTGCCAAATAAATTTTGATTACTCATTTTATAATATAAAGTGATTATGATATATTAAAAAATATGTAATTTTATTATTTTTTAATTATTTAATAATATGTAATATTCACTTTATTGTATGAAGCCAATAACAAAAAAAATTTCCAATTTCACACTATTGAATTGGATCACCCAAAACCTTTTTGTTTGTGGGTTAATGGCTGTGGCCCTCTTCAAGTGGGGGGATTAATCAATTCTACATTGAGTGTAGATTTGGTAGTGCTCTCTTTATCTCTTAATTCTTTTAAATTTTTTTTTTTTTGGACAAAATTTCTTTTGAATATCCAAACAATTTCCTAGTTTTTTTTTTTTTTTTAACAGTATAGGAAAGGTCACAGCAAATAAGAACGTGCCAAGTTTTATGTTTCTTTAAAAGTTGTACATTAGAATAATAATGAAGCTAAAACTTGTGGACAAATAGTAAGTGGGAAGGTCAATTATCAGTACTTTCTCTCTTTTTTTTTTTTTTAAAAAAAAAAAATTAATATGTATCGATAGCAACAATTAATGAAATATGTATGAGTTACAACTTTGCTTTCTGATGAACTTATCCCAAAGAAAGGAAGTTATTGCTTTCTGATGGGAAGATAAAGTATAGAGAATATAAAACAAAATTATTGAAAAGATAATGAGGAGTTGAGGAAACACTATATGGTAATATTTATGAATGACCTTTACACACCTATAGGAGAATTAATATATAGAAAAAAAAAATTGTATATCTTTATAATAGAGTATCACAAGGAAAACGCAAATCCGGATGTCCAAAAAATCACATATTTTTTGGAAAATGAATTTTTGAAAACTATATTTGAGAAATCTTGTACCAAATTGGCTATTGCAAAAGCATAAATATAAATATTTATATTGGTAAAATAATAAAAATTTCACATTTCCTTGGTAATATACCTCACATGAAAAAAATAAATAAATAAAAACACCTGCTAGCAATGACCATAATTCATCAAACGAGGATTCCATTGTACCCAAAAATAAAATAAAATAAACAGAACGTCAACTTTTTTTCTTTTTTTTTAAAAGGACATAAAATATCCCATGTCAGTTGCCCAAAAATTCCTAGATTGATTAATAAGTTTTATGTGTCAATTGATTTTGATATAAAAATTTATATTTTTTAACTAAGATATTAGAATATTTTACTTAAAAAAAAAATTCACAACTCCACACGTTTTCTAACTAGTTCTTTCGAAGTTCAAACTCATTTCAACTCTTAGACTTTTTTACAAGCCTTTGGCTTCAATCAACCCAATCAACTCACATCACGATTTTTCAAATAAGTCAAGGCCCAAAAGAACATTAAAAAGATAAAAAATATCTCACATTAATTATTTAAAAAATTTTAAATTATAATATATCTCATTTTTTAAATAAAAATTCATATTCTTGAAATAAAAAAAAAAAACCTGAAATATGAATAATGTCGTGAGAAGTCGTATCGTAGGTGGAAAACGAGAGAGGAAAGTGGAAAAGCTCGTGAACTTCGAGGTTACGTACGCTATTACAGCTGCGTGCATGTGATTAGTAATAAGATTAAGTCTGACATTATTTTATTTTCCGGCGTCGCATCGCATGCATTTGCATATGGCTACTCTATGATTTCTTTTCCTATGGGATTTATATTAGTTTTATTATGGTACGAAATTACACGACTTTCATGGCCTCTTTTTGCTTTCTCACATTTCAACCAGTAGCCGTAATTATTATGTTTAACACCTTTTTGTTTGTAAACCAAGAAAAAGTCTTGTGGGTTATCTGTCTGTGTCTCTCCTGTTTTATGATATTTTTCTCCTTTTAATTTAATTAAGGTTTTCTTTTGATGTTTTTTCTCTCTTCTATTAATGTTCTACACAATGCCATGAGGGACACCTTTTTGCAGAGGGATGTGTGGCTTTGAACAAAACAAAAGAAACAAATGCCACATAAAATAAAGATCTTGGGTTCAATTGGACATTCATAAATGGAGTTATCCAAACCCTTTGGGATAAATATTTATCTGATCTTTGAATTATTTATAAATTTTGTTTTGTAAATTAATATTATAAAATAAATGACAACAATTCCATATAAAAAGTTTGCTCTCCTTTTAAAAGATTGTACAGCTGTATTTATCCCAAAGGGTTAGATACTCCAAATATAACTGTCTCTTATAACACATCTAGATGTGTATAAGAGACAGGCTAATGAAAAGGGAGGAAATATATGAATTAGTTTTGTTTGATTTTTACTCGATCTCTTTTTATTTCTTGTTAAAATAATTGGAAATTAAAATGCATTTTTAATGTCATAATTAAAGAACTTTTTTTTATTTAGCTTGGACCCTTTGGAGTTGAACATTTTATTAAAGGCCCATGATTACTTATATTGATGTGATGGTGCTACTGATTACTCGTTAACTACGACAAAAATCTTCCACAAAATTCAGTTATTGCTTATTTTCGTGAGAAATTCATCCGAGTCAAATTTTAAGGGAACCCGAAGGAATGGAAGTAAGATGTTCAAATGAGAGAAAATTTCTAAAATCCTTTATAAAAGCCACTAGAATTAATTAGAATATTCTGTGAAGATGTTCCGAATGATAACTTACTTTCCATTTTAGAAAAAAAAAAATTGCTAACTTTGCTGTTCAGTGGGGCTTCAAGCCTTCAACCCTCACTTCTCGCTTTATAGTAGTATTAAAATAAAGATATTTAGCACAAAAAATTAAGAGAGAATTATAGTGTGACAATCTCATTTTTCCACCAAAGATCGTCAAGAAAACATAAATTTCAACGAACATGGGATGTGCTAACTGCTAATTACCAATAAAATTACTGAAACACACACTTTCTTGCTTTGCTTCCCACTTTTAGTTGTTAGGTTTATGCAACTTTGTGCCCCTCATAAACATGCATCCAAATGCAAATTTTATCATTTTGGTATGGATTAGTAGGAGTATTAATTAATTAAGTATAGCCTGGAAACCAAACCTAAATATCCATCCCCGTGCAGACTTCCCTATTCCCCATCCCATGTGATTCTTACTTAATTAACCTAATTGGTCAAGGTTTCCTCCATCATCTTAGCACGTGTGCACTGTTTCACCACGTGTGAAAATTCCACTCTTCATGCAAATTAATGCTGCACAAGTTATATATATGTAGCAGTGCAGTAGAACTGTATTAAAGAGGTTTGGGAACATAGCCAATTCACTTTTGGATTATTTGTTAAATTTGTTAACTTCTATAAAACATCCACGTTTATTATTCAAAAGACAGTAAATTAATTAATAAAATTTATGGGTCACTTTATTCATTGATAATTAATTTAAAGATGAAAACCATGTTCTTTAATATATTATCAAGGCTAAATTTAAATTTTTTTCCTCATTCATAGGTGTCTTGGATTATATTTAGTCCTTCTAACGGTTCCTTCATATCCAACCCATGTAAACGGTTCCCAATCCATACCCAACTAACTCCTTGCAATAGGATCTCTTACGTCTATCCCATGCACGTCACTTTATTCATTACCAATTGATTTTAAAATGAAAGTTCATATTCTTGAACATGTTATAGAAGTTAACCTCAATTTTTTCCTCATCCACGTGATGTCTTGGGTCCATTTAGCCTCTTCTAACATCAAGTTAGATGTCAATTTTTTCCTCATCTACATGTGTCTTGCTAGAGTCTGTCACGTCCAACTCACGTGACGGGTTTAAGTCCATATCCAACTAAGGCTTTCTAATGGGTGTTCTCTTACGTCCAACCCATGTATGGTTCTCAATTAATCCAAGTTATCTATGAGAAGGGGTGTTAAGTATAAAATATCCCATATCGGTTAGCCAAAAGATGGTGAACTAATTAATAAGATTCATATACCACTTCACTTATATCCCATTGATTTCAAGATGAAAACTCATGTTCTGTAATACGATATCAGAACTAACCTCAATTTTTTCCTCATTTATACATTTCTTATAACATGTTTGGTACCTTTCAATGGATTTTAGTATTATAATTTTATGTAACTCGTTCTTAACTTTTAAAGTTATTCGTGAAAGGATTGTAAAGTCTAGAAAATCTCAGGGTCTTTGTAGTCACAAATAGCAAAAGTACTACTCTGCTTAAGAAACTACTTTATTACCAATTATTTTTAATTTTTTTACTTATGTTGCTGTCTCTTATAAACATAATTTTCTAAAATGACATTATCGACACAATTGTAAATTGATACACCAAATAATTATTTTGAGCATGTCTGAACAAAATTATATTAGCAGAACACTTCTTCCTGACAGTAAACTTAAAGTATACTAGGATAATGAAATGGTTTCGTTTATTGTCCTGACATTTTTTGTTTTAAATAAATATTGGGATTTTTTTGACCAAAATTTTCCGAGCTTGGAAATGGGATATTATATAGTAGCAGTTCATTGAATATATATATATATATATATATATATATATATATATATATATTAATGGATACAAATAAAATATGGAGTAAATGCAACGGGTACACATAGCCCCTCATCCATGAATCTCCAATTAAAAAATGTCTCTATTACAATAAATGACATTGGGACAAATTCTGTGAACTTTCAACCATCCAAAATTCTATGAAGCAAAAGTTAAAAGATATAATCCATCGTGGAATAAATTTCAGACCAGAAGACAGCTGGTTGACCAATTTTCTTCAATTATGTCAATTGTCCCAATTTTTTAAGAGGTGCATCTTCACACTCTCACACAAGTCACAACTTGCATTATTTAATTCTAATTTGGGCGTGTCATGTATGAAGATATTAATTCCAATTTAGCACTTCAAAAATACAAATATCTCAATTGAACCTCCAAAAGTTAGTTCTTCTGATTTTAACCCTTGAGGTTTAGAATTTGCATCAATCGTCTAATTATTCCCAACTTCATGATACTAAGTGGTAGAAAGAGTGCAAGGAAGATGTACAAGAGCATTAATTTGATCTGCTATTGCTAGGCTTGTTGAGCATAGTTTAGGGCTTGCATTTTGAGTAGATTCGGACAAGTCGAATGGATTTTATTGAATGGATGCTAAAGAAAAATGTTTTGATCTAATTAATTACGGTAAATTTTAACTACAAAGTATATAATTTTTTATGGAAAGAAAGTGTGAGTTTCATTCGTTTTTTATGGTAGTGACTGGATAATTGGTGGTGGATTGAAGTTTGGAAGTAGGTTTTATATAATTTTTTCGAAATTTAAATTTTTAGGAGAATCTTGGGAGTAAAGTGACAAAATTTTTGCCAAATGTATATGTCAAATGCATTCAAATTCATCTAGGCTCATAACACATAATATACAATAAAGCTATGATATAAAATTTTAAAATTAATCCAAAGAGAATGAAATACCATCTAAATGTGTAAAATTATTTACAATTTATCACGCATTTCTATAATTGTGAATTTATTTGCCAACGCAACCGAAACAAACAGTATTCTTCTACGCACTTGATAACTCGTATATATAAAAATACGTTGTCCATCTTATGTATGTTTTATAAACTGACTTTTATTCTATTTGACGACCCCGTTTAAATTACCAAATTACATGAACTTATTTAAATCCTATAATTACAAGTGCACTTTGGCATTTTAAGCGTTGATATCCACGCTTTAAAGAATCTAATCGCTACTAACTTTTGTTCTGGGTACAACAAGAATAACGTTTTTTGACAAATAATACATCACAATGGCCCTAAACTTTTGACCATATACAGGCCGTTTAATTAGCTGTAGACAACATGCATTTATCGAGCCTAAACACGAGATCCGTCCTACAAACAAAACATGATTTTTGCCGAACCAATTCTTTTAACTTTCTTTGATTAGGGTCCTCCGAAGAAAGAACTCAGTAACTTAAGTACTACAAAAGGAAATTTAGGAACGTAATAATCCTAACAAATTTTAAAAAATTATTTTTTAAGGGCTCAATTAATTTGTTTGCATATCTTAAGAGACTCAATTTGCCACATGACAAATGTCTCAAATACATTTCTTTAATAATTTTTTTTTTCAATTTTAACAATTTTGAATCTTCTGATATTGCATTTGAATTCATAATATGCAATCCATTTGATTCGCTCTTCTAAACTCTAGACGTTACTTTTTTTTTTTTTTTGGGTCACTTGTTTGACAACTCAGATAAATATACGTTTCAGTTAGAAAACTACATCTAAAAAGAACTAATCACATCTAACTTTGTCGGATTTGTTCAGGAAAAACGTTTTCTTGGCAAAATTCCAAAGTGCAGGAAGGCGACCCTTAGTTTAGCCGTAACGTACGTGTAAGGCGAATTAGCGGAATCGACAGTGTGCTTTTGTCGAGTGTAAAACACGAGAACCGCGCGCTACAACAAAACATGATTTTCCGCAAAACACACAAAATGGATGCAAACGAGAAAAATAAAATATATAAAACTAACTCATCAATAATATTGGATAAAAAAAATGTTGTTACTTTTCAATAACAAATTATTTATAAAATAAAATTTGGGAGAATTCTACAGTCTCTACTAAGGAACCATTTACTTAACTTTAAAAATTTGTACAGTACACGTTTTTAAAGAGATTTTATCTTACACACAATATAGATAACTAAGATTAATTGAGTAGAAATAGTTCTCTAAAAGGGACAGTAGAATTTTCCTAAAATTTGATACCAAAGTTCAACTAAGACCTTAATTTTATATTGGTTAAGATAATTAAAATATTAAAAACAATTATGACATTTTATAACTACTTTTTTAGACGAAAATTTTACCTTTATTAAATTTTAGAGGTAATTTATAGATAAAATAAATATAAGGGATAATTTATAACTGTGGCCTATTTACACAAACAAACCTTTTATTAAGCCTATTTATTATTCTTTAAATAATATTTTATAATAATTTTTTAATACATTATTTGGATTACTTTTTATCTTGTATCGCATCGTAAATTGTTATGGTATAATTTTAAATAATAATTATCTAAACGGTAAAATTATTTTTATCCATTAACCGTCACAATAAATCATGTTTCAACCGAACATAATTTTTGAAAGGACTCCTTGATTGGTATACTAGCAAGAAATAATTGAGCAAGATCATTTTATTTTTTATTTTTCACAAAAATGGGAAAACTCAAAAGGCAACATCTAGAGGAAGTACCTAAAAAACAGAGTAGTACTTTTGCTGATATTTGTACTACAAAGACCCTACATTTTCTTCACTCTTCAGGCTTTACTGTCTGATTAGACGATTGATAAATGCCTTCCACAAAAGGCGTTGTTCCAATCTGTTGACAAATGTACTAAAGTGTAATAATCATAAATTTCATAATGTGGCACATGCAATTCAATATAGATATAAAGATTTCACATTCGTCCCATAAGATTTGACATAATTATAGGAAATTCACCTTTCATATAAAAAATGGTAAAGATTTAGGTAGATTTGATCTTTAATTCTATTTGTAAATCTTGTAGTGTGAATTAAATGTTATGGAATCTATGACATAAGTTGATGTAAGCAAAATTTTATAAAATTTAATTTTAACAATAAAATCTATAGATAAAATTAAAAATCGAATTTATGTACAATTTTTTCCATAAAAAATTATATAGAATGTAATTTCTTTTAGTGGGCAAACCATGGAGCCTACTAGTGGTATTGAAAAGATCTTGACGCGTTGAATTATAGGAAAATTTTAGAATATTATATTATTATATTTTAAATATTTATATAATATAATATTAATATATTTTAAATATTTATATAGTATAATTTTTAAAATATAACAGTATGATGTGTTACCAGAATCGTAAAATTTCTTGGATATAGTCACTTTTTTATTGCCAATGCGGGGGTATTTCAGACTTTTGGCCACTAGATTTTTTTTTTTTTTTCCTTGTATTGATAATTTATACAGATGTGCCTAGAGGGCATTTTTGTCCGAATATATCATCCAGGGAGGTTTTTATGACTTCTCAAAAAAAAGGAAAAATGCTTGTAATTATGCCAAATTTCAAGGGAAGAATGTGAGTTTTTGTTTTTTTTTGTTTGATGAAATGCTTGATTTGGGACCTAGTTGTAGAGGGGTTATCTTGACACAAAATATTTTATCTTACTATTATTTTTTGTTATATTATTTAATGAATCGTTAAAATTAAGTAATATAATTTTAGTAAAATAATTTATTAAATAATGTGCGATTTTATAAAAAATAATATAAAATATAAAATAAAGATCTTTTAATTGTTATCCCTCTCTATCATTCTCTCACATTCTTGATACACTTTCCATTGATAAGACTAGACAATTTACCAGAATTCGTGTCAAAGTCAAAGCCGTTGGATTGCCGAAATATAAAGTAGTTAGATAGTCTTTGTCACAAACTTCTTTTATGCAAGATCTGTCTCTTCTGTTTCCATAGTTTGTAAAATCGTCAAAATAGTCTCTTAATTTTTTAATTTTACAAAAATAGGTCTTTAATTTTTTTTTAGTCAGAATAGTCATTTAACTTTTATTTTTTAGCCAAAAAGTTTCCTGTGGTGGATACACAATAAAGATGTTTATTTTTGTTGACAAATATAACAGGGAAAATCGCTATTTTAGTCCTAAAACTTAAAAGTTAAAAAACTATTTCGATAAAGCAAAAAAGTTGAAGGACTATTTCAGCGATTTTCCCTTCTATAATCCACACACACAAATATTTGGGCTCTAGTCTCACAAGCTTTGGATTCTAGTCTCAAATTCAATATTTAGTGCTCTTTCCGTTATGTTTATTTTGTAAACATCAGACAAAGAGATGTCTGTTAAAATACAAGAATTAATGTAAAATTTGACAGTTTATAATGTGTATCTTATACAAATCTTGAAATTTGAGTTAAATCTTATATCTGTAAATTTTAAATTTTAAAATATAAGTTGACAGTTTTAAAAATTTGCCGTGATGACATAAAAACGAAAGAAATATATTATATTAATAAAGGAAAAAAGAAAGATTTAATATCTATCATTATTTAATTTTTTTTTTATCATTAGTGAATGTATAACCACTTATAACTTTCTTCTCACCCTCCACTCTCTACATTATATATATATATATATTTTTTTTTTGCATAACATTTTTACTACCATTTTCACTATTTTTTTTATAAAAACAAATTGTGTAATTTTTTAAAAATCACAATACCTTTACTAGTGTTATTTAAGCATGGATATGGAAGAACTTCAAGACCAGTAAATGTATTTAATTTTCTTATCCCTAAAAAATTAATATACAAATGGAGGTGGGGTATGATTTCTGAGTGGTAGGCCAAGATCCTTTTTTCATCTAGTAGTACAGTAGTATTTCATAACAGTGTGTCCCACCACATTGGCTTCCATAATTTCAATCAGATATAAGATGGAGGACAATATAATAATGCATGGAGCAGCACACACATTCATCTGCGATAACAAAGTATATATGTTAAAAGATTTAGCCACAAAAATGGAAACAAAATGAACTATTTGGTTGAAAAAGCATACAGTTGTGATGCTACAAATTAGGCTCACATTTCACTAGGAAATTGTAAAATTTTAGTTGTGTACATTCTACTTGGAAATTGGAAAATTTTGGCATACACTTGCTTGTGTTGATAAAATTTGGTTCTTGAAGAATAATAAAATTAATGACGACGGAGAAATAAGGCAAAATAAGGATTTTTTTTTTTTTTTTCTAGAAGTCACATTCTCATTCGTTTTATTTTTTATAGACTACTGGCTGTTTTTTTTTTCCCAAGATATACAAACATCTCATTTGGTATCAGCCAAGTCTACCACCATGCATATATATATATATATATATATATATATAGCCATTTCCCACTTACATATCTCATCGTTCTTTTTTCTTCCTAAAACTTTGATATACTACTATCTATCATCATTACTCCCTATGGATAAAAAACTTAAATCTAAACTGAGGATTAAAAAGTAACAAAAGAAAAAAAAAAAAAACATTTAATTTCTTGTATATTATGACATCAATACTAGCAAGTTGTTCAACTATGACTTGAGCCTTTCTTTTCACCTTCAAGGCCACAGCCCATTGCCAATTTTCGTCTTTTGAGTAAAAGCTGTCATTAGCAAGATTCACATAACACTACAGCTTGAGGTGTTTTCGTCGTTGAACGTATTGGTGTAGTGGTCGGCGGGAGGAGGGGGGGCATGGTAGGGGTAGGAGTAAGGGTGGGGTGGCCAATAATTGACGGCGGGCGGTGGCCGGGCATACACAATCATTGGCTGAAACCTCTCGTTTCCATTAGCCCTTTGTTGGTTCATCATCATTGCTGCCATTTGTTGCTGATAATAGGGATTTCCAGGCATCATCTCAGGTCCAGCACCTTGGAAGTAGCCACCACCATTGGCACCATTCATTGCTGCAGCAGGTAGGCCTTGGACTGCAGCAGCAGCAACATTACCCATTTGGCCCATTGGTATATTACCCATCATTTGTCCCATCTGGCCCATTGGCATGTTCCCTTTTGGAGGGTCCACATTACCACCACCAGCAGCATTCATAGCCATCATGTTTGGCATGCCATTGAGCCCATTATTCATTCCACCCCCTTTTTTGGCCCCATTAGCATTAATGTTGGGATTACCACCACCACCACCACCACCTCCACCATGGCCATTCTTGTTCTGACCTCCACCACCACCACCTCCTCCATTTTGTGTTATAACCACCATTCTGGCCACCCTTTGGGCTGCACCACCACCACCACCACCACCTGGAAATAACCTGTTCTTGCCACCATTAATTATTACCACCACCACCACCAAGATTCATTTGGACAGGCATATTTCCATACCAGCTCCACCTTTTTTCCCATTTCCTCCACCATTATTATTATTATTATTACCACCCTTCATAAGTGGTTGATTCTGCCCACCATGCATCATCATATTAGGCATCATCCCCTGAGGATTTCCCATAATGGGATTCATCTTATTAAGAGGGGCATCATCCATTTCATCATCATCAATCTCATAATCATCATCCTCAAAGTCATCCTCATCATCATCATCATATTCATCAAACTCATCACCAGTTATATCATCATCCTCCGGTATATTAAACTTGACAGCCTTCTTGTTCTGATCCTTGTTATTTTCAAAAGGCATAGGAGGCATTTTAAGGTCCTTAAACTGAGGCAGCTTATCTTGCATTGCTTTCAATTGCTGAAGCTGCAATGGATTCATCATAATGTGGGAATGATAAGAAAAAATTATTCCCACCTTTGCCACTGTCTCTTATACACATTCTAGATGGTTATTAAGAGACAATAACTGGTTGAATTAGCCTTTGGTGCACCCCAAAGTTCTGCCCTTTTTGGACTTTTTCTAAGCTTCTTAATCAATGTCTCTGGGTCTAGAACAGACAGATATTGTCACCTTTATAAGTTCTGAATCAATATTTGTCTTGTAAACTCCTACAAACACCCAAATATTACAGTAAAATTATAAAAAGCTACCAACTTTTTCTTTCTAAACAAGAATAAGATTGACTCTTATTACACTTTTAACCATTTTGGGTATAAAATTGCAGAACAGAAGAACAAATTTGGGGGAAAATAAAAATTGAATATTGAAAAAGGAAGGTGGCACATACCATCAATCTTCTGCAAGATTTTCTAATAACTTTAAAATGCAGCCATCACAGTGTATGTTGATTTTGAGTACACATGTCTGCATGCACAAGCAAAGCCAGAAAGCAAAAGAGACAGAGTAAAGTTTCACACTATGCAAATTTCACCATCCAAAATAAACACCAAAAACCAAAAATTTCTCAAAAGTAAAAATTAATACATCTAATTAAATAATCCAAAAATGTAGCAAAAGAAAAGATTTTGAGTTCAACTCAAGCAAAAAGCCATAAAGCAAAAGACATTGAAATTACCTTGATCTTCAAGAACTCTTCTTTACTCATCTTTTCCTCTGAAAAACAGAAGTGCAACAGAAAGAGAAGAGAAACGAGGCAAGAAAGTTAAAGACTTTAGATCTGAAAGAACATGGAAATGGGATTTTTTTGATATGGGCGATGAGATAAAATGGGATGAATATGCATGCAATACTCCACAAGAAACCCCCAAAAAAAAAAAAAAATGTCTTTCTTTCTTTCTTTCTTTCTTTCTTTCTACGTGTACCGTCTTTTATGGGTTTTTGTTGAAAACAAACAAGGGAGAGTGGAAAATGGGAGGAAACAAAGGAAAATGGGACTGAAAGAAAGACACACACTCACACACTAGTATTCCTTAAAGAAACAAGAAGAGGCTTGAGAGTCTTTAATAGTAAATGAAAGTGAGTGATGAGCTAGTGTGTGTGGTGTGTGTAGGTGGTGGGTAGACATTAAAACTACTCTTTGCTTTCTTCCTCTAATTCAGAGTTGGAGAGAGAAGAGAAAAGGAGTTACTACTACTACTTATAATATTACTACAGAAATAAGAGAAGAAGGGGGTCTGAGAGTCTTTGTTAAGGAGCCTTTGTTTATATACAAATACTTTTTTTGTTTTTATTTAGTTCAGATTCTGAAAATCTTTCAAAGTGATAAATGATGTAAACTTCATCTTGGGGTTGGGGTTTTGGCTTAGCTGGCTTGGCTTCAAAGCTTTGAGCCTTGGCTTAAAGTTATAAAATCTTCTCATTTTCCTTTTCTTTTTATTATATTTTATTTTTATTTTTATTTTTTTTTAAAAATCTTTTGTGGACTGAAGTGTGGGCTGGTTTTGGGCTTACTCTCCTAGACTACTTCTTTATCTTATATTAATCCATAAGAGGATCAACTTTACGATAATGTTATCGGAGAAATTCATAGGTGTTTTAATATTTTAGTTTAGAGTTGTAGATGATTTCAGATTAGATATGACATCTACTACAATAGATACGGTCTACTTTAATATTTTTTAAAGTTTTTAAGCATGTTATATGGTTATCTTAATAGGACTGTAAAATTTTACTATATTTTATATAATAATTTTGTTCAAAATTTTCTATTCCAAACAAGATTTATAATGTCTTATACAAAATTTGTATGAGAATTTAATGCTTTCCATGTATACAACAACTTTTGATGATAGTACTAGTACACAACATTTTCATCCCAAAATGTCTTTTATCAATCAATCCTATTTAATACCAATAACTAATAACATATGCTCATTCAAGGATGTCCAACTCAATTGAATCTAATATTAATGATTTATATAAAAATGACAGAGTACAATACAAATCAGAAACTATTATTAAAATAAATCAAGAAGCACCAACTACTGTACAAGAATTAGTGTAATCCCTTTAAAGACGAATAATTCAATAGAAAATAATAATAAAAATATAATTATACGTAGACTCACAAAAGTTTATACAAAGAAATTAAAGTAGGTGCGGATCATAGGAGGTAGAAGGGGCGGCTGTCCCAAGGTACTAAAAATTATGTCTTTCTCTTCTCAAATTTTTTTAAATTATTATTATATTTTTATCAAAATTAGACTTTGTCCTTTCAAAAATTTTAGAGAATACATCTTTGAATACTGTATAAGAGACAGGTTATATTCTTGCATTAATTTTGAAAAATCAAGAACAATAATTTATTTAAACAGAAAATACAGGGCTGTTCTTATAACATCTAGATGTGTATAAATCTACCCCTGAATTAAAGGGTACAACACATGCTAGACATGGACTAGGAGTATCATACCCATACCAAAAGATTGTATAGCACAGAAATTAAAGGTCCCAAGACATGTATTCAATGATTGGATAAATAAACATTTCTTTGGGTCTCAATATTCACACTATTCCAGTTAATAGGGAATAAATTTACCATTTACCAGAGTTCATTCCAGGTGAAATTTTAATGCTCATCTGAGCCTGATAAACGTTAGGCCTAATGCTTCAATAATACCCAGATACCCAAAAGAAAATTAAATAACTCAAAATGGTCCATTATTTATTCCTTTTCTGACCATTATCATTAAACCCATAAACAAAATGGTAGAGGTTGTCAGTATGATTTAGGGACAATATGTGAGTTACTTTAGTCAAATGTTTTTTATGATTTAGGGACAATATGCGAGTTACTTTAGTCAAATGTTTTTTACTTGAAGGGGGGAAACCTCATTATACAACTAGAACAATTAGGTTAGGAAATAAAAATGATTTTTCAAAGATATACTATTACAAAAAAGATTATGGTATAATAAGCTATTAACCTGTAATTTTGACTTAAAGTAAGAAATATAAATAGACACGTTTAACGTGTTATGAGTAAACCTGCTAGATTTCCTATTACTGACTAAATTCGTCCGAAAATGTTCGCAAGAAAAATAAATAAATTTGCCAGACTCCAAATCTCTAGAATTTATCTAAAAAGAAAAATTGGCATTGGGTTATATATCTTTCATTTAATGGATTTAGTAGTTGAAGTATAGTTATACTAAACAGGGAAATAAGCAATAAGTACATATGGGACTAGATTTTTCTACCCTTTTGTCTCTATGGTTTTCAAAAGAAAGGGATGAGCAATAATTATGCTTCAATATTGCCATTTATGTTCAGGAATTGCATGTGTCACCACATGGTATAGAGCTGGTCATTATTTATGAGAAGAAGATAGATTCATAAAGAGAATAGTGCATTTATAGAAACCTGAAAAATCCCATAGTGCATCAACTAGATTATTTGAGCTTTTTCTAGTTCTCACATGGATTATATTATGCAGTGAATTATTCTGCCTCCAGAATTTAGTCAGTAATAGGAAATCCTTCAACAACTAAGTTGTAGAAGGTCATTTTAGGGAAGGTTTGCACAAGTTGATGAATTCAATCTGAAACTGTATTACCCCTGTACTCTTGCATGTGTTATGTTCGTCAATAAAGTTTGCTCAAATGGTAAGGAGAGTAGAATCTTAGATTCGACTCTTCTTTTAATCGTCTCTAAAAAATACGTATGTTACCTAACTGTATTTGAATAGTAAATATTATCTATTATTTTTAAACTAATATTTTACAATCGTTTCATATACGTTTTATCGTTTTTCAAATAACTTTTTATCTCGTGTACATATATCCTATCAAAATAGTTGTTATATAGTGTCCATCCAAACAATTCTTCAAAAGTAATATTTGTCCTTATTTCATGAACCCTATTCATGCAATGCATATGATCCATTATAACATTTGCATAGCAATTTTGGTATCATTCACTCATGGGTAAGTCCAGCTGCAAGTAAAAATATCCTGCATAAAAATCTGTTGTACAACAACATCTTGAAAAATAACTGGGATCAAAAGTAAAAAATTTCTATGTATCACTGCAGGCAGAAAGGAATCAGCAAGGATGCAAATTATTGGCCTTGGCACAAAGAGAGGCTTGGTCCATCTGACATATTTGACATCTTTTTTTTTTTTTTGCACTCATCCTTTAGTTAATTGTCCAAATTCAAATAGTTGGCAGCAAGAGTACTTTTTGGACTTGAATTCCAAAACATGTCTGCTATAAGGGATGGAGAAAAATATCTTGTTCTTGATGCTTCACTTCACAGATATGTAATCCCATCCAAGATCTTCTTCTGTATGGCTGTTGCTAGTATAATTTATGTATTTTGATTACAGTAGGGAATTTTTTTTTGGATTCTTATTTTGTATACCAAGAATTACATATTTTTGAGGCATATTACTCAATGATTTTCACACTGTTGAATGCAGTAAAGGGGGAAAGAATGAGTTTTTATAACCCTAAGGACATGATATAGTAATAGAACCTAGAGGCATTCAATGTTATATATGCTTTTGTCCATATGTTTTCATACACCAGAAATCTTTCAAATACCTAATCCACTATGAGCAATATCTTAGTCACCAAATCCACTAATACATAAAATGATAAATTTTCATCAATAAACTACTGATTTATTAGTACTAACATGGTTGGTATTTAGTTAATTTTATCCTTCTTTCTTATGTGTCCTCAAAATTCAGAAAGCTGATACACATCCATAAGATATCAACTGCAGAATGATTTACTAAAGCACCTAAAACTTAAAGATGTAATTAATGCAAACACATAGAGAATCAATATATTCCATATTACAGAACGGATATACTTTCCAAAAGTTTCAAGCTTTAGTAGCATTATGAATGGTTAAAGAAGAAAAACAGTTAATATGTGCCAGTTTTCTTGAAGTAGTCTGCCTCAGTACAATTATAGGTCTGAGGGCAATTATGGTCTCCACCAAGAAGCATGAATGTTTACAAGTTAGTAAATCTACCAAAAGTTCAGTAAACCATCTATTAACATTTCAAAGTACTTGGCTTATGGCTAATCAAAACCATGGTTCAAAGTCTACAGAATCTATCACGGTCGCGATGATGACCGTTTTCCATCGGTCTCGGCAGTACCGAAACGTTATTAGACAATAAATTTAGTCAAAATCATAAAAAAAAAATAAAGTAGAAATCATAAATAATTACTTGTAAATTGATTTTAAAAAATTAACTAGCTTATAACTTTAGTTCATGTTCTATAGCCTAAGTACGACATGAGCGAGTAGACTTGGACTCAACTGAGTTTTTGAACCATGATCAAAACCTCTGTATTATCTATCCCACAAGACATGCAAATGCAAGCCTGTTGGAAATTCAAACTGATCAAGACTCTTGGACAGAAAACGTAATTATTGAACATTTAATATAACAGGGAAGTAAATAAAAATGGGTTGTTAATGTCAGCCCTATAGTCTTCTAGAGCTTCTGATCAGATGCACAGTTTGCTTGCCACTCTCTCAGTGCTTTATAATGTCTATGGCAAACATTCTGCAATAGTGACCATTTTTGGCTGTTAGTGAGACAGAAGAATAGATACTTCTATGTAAGTAATATTCATCTTCCATGCAGTACCTATGTCAAAGGTTTGCTTTGTCTGGATTTACTGTATAATTCTCCCCTAATAAAATACTTGAAAGATATTGGCTGTAAGAGCCAGTTTCTCATATCTAAAAGAAATTAAGCAGCAAATAAAACAGAATTTTTTTTGACATGGCAATTGAATTTCTGTAAAGAGCTACATTTGAGTTCTTGGCAGCTGACAGCAGGAAGAACTCTTCATACCAACAAAACTTACTTTTCCATTTTCCCTCGGGATTCAAAGTATCAGTTTATTCAATGCTTTATAGAACTAAAAAGCCCTCTTTAATTTTTACTCTGAAAATCTTTCTAATTCAATCTCAGCACTAAATTTTATGCGTATCAGAAGCCCAGCTTAAAAAAAATCACCAAATTCATACAACTAATTGCTCATAGGGCAATGTATACCAAATAGGAAATGAATTTAAGCAAACAAGAAAGCAAGTGTCTAATAAAACTTGATCAAGCATTTGAATGCAGAAGGGGAAATGCACAGACTAACATGCATAAAAAGCATAAAAATCTTAGTACCTTTCAGCAGCTGATTAATAAAATAAAGCAAATCATTCAAGAAAATGCTTTTGCGACAGTGATTTAGCTTATCTGAATTTTGAAACTAGTGATCTGTCTTGAGTCTTGACCTCTCTTTTTTATGGATTTGGAGCCTCAAAGCTCAAATGGTTTGTTCTTGGATAGTAAAGGTTGTATCAACCTCAGAAAGTACAGCAATTCTTGGTGCTGCAATGAAGTGCTTGCATTTTCCCACAATGGCCAACAAAATGATGGTTAATAATACTAAGAAGTAATAATAATAGATGTGTCAAATATGGAGTGCTATGACTTATTGCATTTATAGCTGCAACATTTTCATAATAGCAGACGGTATAATTTTATCTCTTGAGAAAAACATTCAGCATCACTAGGAAATAGCAGAACTATGTTGAAGGTAAAAGTTACAAATTTTGTGGAAAGAAGACGACTACTTTGAGATCTTATCAATGATGATCACACAAAGTAGAATCATATAGTGCAAAACTTCTTACAAGAATCAAGAATTTATCAGACAGATGAACACTGAACGCCAATAGGAGACTACTGAATGACAAACTCTATATGACTATTTCTTAGAGCAAACTTAATTCATAAACTGTGATTTACTGTTCAGCATCCATAATCTTTAGATCGCAGATCAGGTATGCGTCTTTTTTGAACAAAAAAGACGCATACATGATCAAAAAGAAAAGATGTAGACCTGCTTCTCACGATTGTGAACAAGAGTGTATTATACAATTGTGTAAATTAGTTCAACAGAAATCTGATCTAAGAATTTCTTACGAACTGATATGCAACTAGATCTGATGATCCTTGAAGATTCTGATCTCAGAGCAATCCCTCAAGTCCTCAAGACTAATATATTGTTGCTTCACCATTATAGAGAAATCACATCCAGTATCATGTATCCAAATATAGGGATGACATGTTTCATCATAGTAATATAGCAAACTCTTCATTCCTCCTCCTCCATTGCTACCTTTTCCTTTACCAGGCATGTACCTCTTGTAAATGCTCTTGCATTTCAGTCTCTTTGAAGATCCAGGCTTCAAAGTGTGAGCTTTCTTCAGTATGGATCCCACTCTTATCTGTAATTCAATAGCCTTATCACTAACGTTCCAAATCCTTGTTCCAACTCCTGTAACCTTTGTAAGATCACGGCATCCATTGAAGCACCTCACAAGTGAAAGAAAGTTTGTGTTTCGCATTTTATCTGTAGAATCTCAAAAGTTGGGAGCTATATATTCAACTCTGGTGATGATTCAAGTAAAGATGGTAACACGAAAACCACGAACTTTCGGTGGTCTTTCTATTCTCTGATGATAATAATCATTGGGAGAGGGTCCTTCAAGGAAAGATCCAGTCATCAATTGTCTACTCCGGATTAAGGGAAGAAAGTTTGTTCGTATATGGGGACCCTATTGAGCTCTTTATTAAAAGATCAGCACACCAAAAAGTGAAATTTGTTGCAAACCAACGTTTTTGTGGGCTTGTTATATAGGAGAAAAGGCGCCAACCAAAGCATTCAAAATGTCATGATGAAGTACCAAAGTGGTATACTATTGTTGCTTTTACTTTCATCATCATTATGTATTTCTGCTTTTCTATATACTTTTCTTCCAAGTTTCAAACAAGTATCTTCTCTCAATCCTTGCAAAACCTTATTGTATACATGTTTGGTTGGTCCTGACTACTGATCAGCCATCCATTTGGTAGGAAGCACTAATGACGGTTGATATGATCCCAAGATTGAATTTTTAGTGCAACTGTAAAAAAAGATGCATCAGCTGGTAGTGGTGATGGTTGGTGAATTTCTGCGTGGGGGAATCGTATAAATAGTGCTACCATTTGAGAGGAGAACTAACTGAATTAAGGAAAGGACCGCAGCCTGCATTCAAACTCTCCAAAAGAAGCTCACACTGGCCACCCCTTTAACAGCTTATCTGTAATCAATTTTAGTTGCATCCTATCATGGGCATGAATTATTTCATCACCATTATCGTTGTTTCAATTACCCAAAAGACCGAGCCAATATATCGCACAACACCAAACAGAGAGAAGAAAATTCATCTTTATTCATTACTGATTTGTCCTTTTTGTACCGTTTTTGGAAGACAAAACTCATTGCCATTCATGAAATACGTCTCAAACATGTTCTCCAAAATCCTACTGCATAATCAGACTGTACAGGTGAAGAATATCAACCATTATCTGCTGGATGACAAGTATATATCAGCGATATATTCTTTTAAAAATATTGGTCAAAAGAATTTACAGGATGATATAAAGTCTACTTCTCCTGATTGTCTTGAGAGGGATCTATCTTGATTATAAGTGGCTCATGAAGATGTATAGGAGGATCTGTTGCCACAGTGGGTAACTGCGGCGAAGGAATGATACCATCCAAATCCTCATTTTCGGCCAATGCTTTCTCCAAAGCTCTCTTTGCAACCCTTGTTACGCATAATATCAGAATGACTGCAAGAAGAGCCAAATGAGAAATAAATTCTGGACGTCAGACAAAGTCGATGTTCTTAGAAGATCAAAGTTGACACTTTGCTTATAGTTACCAACTAAGCTCCTAAAGAAAACATTTTTATTTAAATATTAGGATTCATATACCATTTTCTTTTAGGAAAGAAACCTCCTAGCAGTATAATCCTCTAGGAAAAGCTTAGGAAAAATAAGAAGCTAACAAAATACAAATCTACATTCCATGGGTCAACAAGGAATTAATAAAGATTATGGAAAACCATGGAACTTACCAGAAACCACCAGGCCCAGTGCAATAAATGCCTGTACGACAGAAAGAACACAAGACTAAATGTCAGAATCGACAAAAAAGAGAATTTAAGAAAAGGGAGCGAACCTTTTCATCTTTTTTAGGTGATTAAAGCATGAAAGTAAATCTTCAAAAAAGACATTCACGACAAAAGGTAACTCATAGGTCAGGGAAATAAAAATAAACTCGTACAAAACAGATAAAGCTTTATGTTCATTTTATGCAATCACCATTGACCATCATTACATAACAATATTAAAAGTATAGCGTGAGAACCATTTCTAAGTTTGAAATTTAAGACAGGCTTCTTGGTTTTTAAAATTAAAAACCATGGTATTGCTGATTGCAACGACATTGGAAATAAATGGTCAACATGTAACGAGAAGTTTGGCTAGCCATATACAGGCAAACTCTAACATATTGGGGTAGCCAGTAACTGATGTTCATAAATGTAACCATCTTTACAGTTGACATTAACCGTTCACACAACATTCAATGAGGATCAAATTTTTATAGCCAAAACAATGGAAAGAACATTATTTGGCTTGGAAGGAACTAATAATCATGCACGTTGAAGCAAGGACCAGTGTGAACTCAATCAGAGAGAGTTAACCACCCAATCTAGGTCTTTTCTGACATATTTAACAAAGTTGTATAAAATGTAAAGTGAATATCGTGACAAGCTTAAATATGATTTTGTTACTATAAGGGATTCTTCTTTTTCCCCAATTTTGAAGAATATCTTAAAGCAAAAGCAGAGAAGACAAACCAAATAACTTAGATTAGATCACCAAAACTGATTTTGCCAATACAAAGTCATTCTGTAAAGAAATAAAGAGGAACTAGTATTTGCCCATCAGAAATGAATATTTCCAAAAGCTTAGCAACCATAGAATTCTCATATCAAATATTATATAAGTTACATTAAAAAGGAAAAACTTCAATCCCACATAGAATCCACAACTTATCAATCTTTCAGAACTCCAGAAAATCCATTTGTTCATATTCACCATACTGCAACTTGCAATCCAATAAATAAGTATATTATTTTCTTTTCCTTTTTTCCTTTAAACGAGGGGAAGGGGAGATGGTGAGAATTGAACTCCCATTCTTTCCCCTTTTCTGTTTGCCACTCATATTTCAAACATGTAACTGTGAAGAGCTAAAACTTGCATCTGATTCCAATTCAAAAGGAAATAAAATAGAAAAACAACATTTATCTTCCAGAAGTGGAGCAGGGCATGGCTCTTGCAATCCAATAAAAAAGTATATTATTTTCTTTTCCTTTTTTCCTTTAATCGAGAGGGAAGGGGAGATGGTGAGAATTGAACTCTCATTCTTTCCCCTTTTCTGTTTGCCTACTCATATTTCAAACATGTAACTGTCAAGAGCTAAAACTTGCATCTGATTCAAATTCAAAAGGAAATAAAATAGAAAAACACCATTCATCATCCAGGAGGGGAGCAGGGCATGGCTCTTACCCAACGAGTTTTTGAAAATTCACTCCATCCAATTATGAGTCACATCAGAAAGATCCTTCAATGTTGTTCCAACATATACCAGTGCTAGAGTAATTGGCTGCACCAAGAAGAGTAGTAGGCAAGTCACTTATGCGATTGTACGGATGCAAACATAGTTTAGAGATGCATATGTAGTTTAGTTATTAGTATTAGTTGGCAAGACCCAGGTCAATTAGAGTAAGTGAAATTCCAATGTAAAAGAGGTAGCTATTGCAATACCAATTTTGAACAGGATCTTTTCACAAATTCAAAACACGCATAGTGTCAATAAAGTCATAATATAATTACAAAAATGTTTCTAGTTAAATTAGATACCATCATTCCCAACCATGAAGCCAGTACGTATTCACCAAAAGGTACTGGAGTGACGGACAGCAGGTAGTTTAACATGTTAAATGGAAGTAATGGAACAAGCCGTAGCAGCAGTACAATCTGTCACAAAAGCAAAGATCAATTTTAAAATTGAACTACTCAAATGTACAGGTTATTGCAAAACAGAACACACGCATATATAGACAAGGAAATGCAAGGGGGTATGAACAGGATTTACAAACCAACCTTAAAGCCAGATCTCTGAATAGCAATCGCAACTGCTTGGAACTGTGGATAATCTTTTAATTTGGAAATAACAAATGACCTCCCAATCTGTTGTGGCATTAGCAAAACAAAATTATTAACAAGAAGAAACATCCGGTGTAAGACAAAATTTGGTTGTCAGTTCCAAAGAGAAAATTAATTACAAAACTTAATGTAAGAGAGAGTGTAGCTTCCTGAAAACACTGTCAAAAAACTTACAGTTCTGCCAAGAAGAAAAGCTGAAGCAGCACCTATTGTAGCACCAAGGGAATCAGCAACAAAACCCACGGGCAAGCCAAAGAGATAACCACCACCTAGCTGAAAGAATTACGAAATACAGTTGGACTACATACAAATCATCCAGAGAAATCATAACACTACACTGTGTCAAAATAAAGCTGAGCCCTCAGCAGTGGAAGAACAATGTTATTTTCAGAAAATTGATTTATCCACTAGTATTAATTGCAGATCATCCTTTCAGCTCTGTAAATCAGAGAATTTTGACAAGTAAGCTTTTACTGTTATTTTCACTTTCCAATAGTCCATTCACTTCAATCTGATAGAATTCTATTACTATACTTGATTCTCATCAGAAATTAGTGGAATCAATATTGGCAAATGTTCTTTTAAAATACAAGAATGAGAAAACAGATTATGACTTTACAAGAACAAAGTATGCATCATACCGTAAGAATTGAAGCTGGAACTGCCAATACTGTCAGGGGAATATATGCAACAGCCCTGCAAGTTTCAGAAAGCACAAGCTTAGAAGTGCAACTTTTGTCTTGGGATAGAATTCATACAGCTCTGTTTCTAATTTGCAATGTGACAAATTACAGTGGGCTGTTCATCTACAGTCCCAGAGCAACAGTGAAGATTTCAAACAAATTGTAACGCATAATTTCACTGGCAACACTTCATATAACTTTTAGTAAAACTTCAAATAGTCATTACCAAATCTGTCCACAAGTGCGTTCAGTTCATGAAGACTTGAAGTGTTGTAACCAAAACATTCAGCTTTTTGAAGAAAAACTTTAAAAGAAACTCAACACGCAACCCATCCATAGCTATGCATTTTGTTTAGAAGACAAAGAATCACCTTAATTTAAGGATAACTTTCTCACATTTTCTTCATTCAGAATGTTTAAGTTTCAAAGCTATAGTCACTAGTGCAGTAGAGAAAACAATTACTATTAAAAGTTTTGCCAAAGGAACCAGTATGAAAAGGAATTCATCATAATAATCTTATGCATAAGATTCTACATCTCTGGATGCACACTCCTTTATATAGTACATTTCATGCCCGTTTCTGTAGCCAACATCATTGTCCCACATAATGGAATCTCAGAACCCAAAAAAAGTTTTTACTTCAGTACATATGTTACTCTTAACAGTTTCTATTTCTTAAAGAACTTTGGCACTCAACAGTCAGTGTTGTCTCATGTTATTGAATAACATAACCACTCATCACTGAATCATGCTTCATCAATTTTGACGAATAAAATGGTATTGTCCCCATCAGGGGGATATTTAACTAAGAAAAAATTTCATGTATCGATGTATATCTCAGAACAACAACCCAAAAGCCAAAAAAAGAAAAGGAGAGGAAAATCTATCAACTAAAATCATACTTACAGAACAAAAGGACCCCAAGGACCAAGATCTCATTCCACCCATACTAAGAAGTTTTTCAGAATTCACAAAATTGAACGAGTACATAAATATATAGATGTGCATACAATGATAAGTAAGAGTTGGAAAATTCATTATGCTTGGTAATTATCAAAAACTTTTAAATTCTTTTACATTGAAAACCTTGTACTAAGTGTACTTATGAAACAAATACTCCTAAACACCAATGCCCCCTCAATCATCCAAATAATTGGTGGGAAAAGAATTATAGAAGGTAGAAGAGAAGAGTACAAAAGCCGAATCTCCCTTCATGTTGAACTCTAATCTATAA
The DNA here is from genome assembly GCA_025175665.1 of Cinchona pubescens. Lineage (NCBI taxonomy): Eukaryota > Viridiplantae > Streptophyta > Magnoliopsida > Gentianales > Rubiaceae > Cinchona > Cinchona pubescens. The sequence goes on from JANKKI010000394.1 coordinate 1,430,018, forward strand.
GTAGGTACCATGATTAACTTCAGGGTCAGTTTAGCAGAAGGGCTGCTAATGGGATTTGTGGCACTACAATATGTTGCCAATGAGAAAGGCAAATGCTAATGAAGCTTATTCCACAATTATTCTCATTCACATAACTACTCCTTCCATCTCTTATTGCTTTTTTCCTTACCACTGTGTTCCAATGAATGACAAATTTTCTTGATTTAAACTACAAATATTACTTCATTACAACAAAAGATATAATTGGGCCCACTTATTTCTGTTATATCCTAAATTTGAAACTTATGTGGTGGTCCCTGCGTATTTTTCCTTGATCACTACCAAGTATAATGCATTTTCCAACTCTTACTTAATACGTAGTAGTTAAATTTAAACAATCCGATTTGGGGAAGAGTGAATATAGAGGAAACGATTAAATGGAAGATAAAATTTACATATGCTCTATTTCATCCCTTCCATGTGTTCTTGATCAAAAGAAATCCTGTTCAGGATAGGGCTGACATAATTTTCCTTTAACCTACCTTCCTATATCAGAGCTAAGGGACCTATCCTGGCAACGGAACGACGGGGTTAAGCACAACAAAAAGATCATCAATTAGCTAATTAGCTACAGACAACAAAACCAAATAAAAAAACTAACAGATAAATCTTCCTGATGAGACAATCTAATCATCGAAAAAAGCACCAGATAATTGTTTACACTCACATAAATCATCTTGAATTAACAAAATTAAAAAAAAAATGTACAGATTAAGGAAAACCCAGATCAGTAAAGACTTGAAATCATCCAAAAAAGAACCAAAAATAGAGAAATCTAAAAAGCGAAACAAACAAAACCCAGATCAGAAAAACCATAAAAACTCCAAAAAAGCACAAAACATCACCAAAAAACAACAAAATAAACCAAACCCAGATCGGAAAACGGAACCTTTTCAACGGGGAGAGTGTAGAAAGCGGTGACAACGGCTGCAATAAGAATCAAGAAAAGTGTAATCTTGAATAAAGTAACGCCAACTGAATTTAAAGGCCATTATTGATACAGAAGAAAGCCTCTTTCTCCAAGGCCTACACTCCTCTTCGTCTTGGTCTTCTGGATAATTGGATTGTTTCAATGGCAACCGAGGCCTTAAATTCAATCCCCCTAAATTTGCCAGATTTTCTCAATTGAAATGAATAAATAAATAAAAAAAAACCCCACAAAGAAAAAGAGCTAATAATTTTAATTAAAGATGCAAACTTTTCTTTTAGCCCATTGATTTGTATGATTCTTTTTAGTGTGTGTGTTTGATGACCTGATCGGTGGGGTGGATTTTGTTTTTCTTTGTTTCTTTTTATTTTCCGCTTTTTTTTTTTTTTTTTTTAATCACTAGGTTTTGTTTTTCTGCTAAGCTACGGTTTCATGTGTGGGAAAAGTAGTACACACGAGTGACTGAGATCTATCTAATATTTGTTTTTATTTTTATTTTTTATTTTTCTTTAAATTTATTACCTAAAAGGACTCAATAATAAGCAATAATGATACAATCTAAATAAAAATTAAATTTTAGATATTTGATTATCATATAGTTTGTATACTTATTTAATAACCAAAAAAAAAAAGTTGATATACAATTTAAATGTCAAAAACTAAAATTTAAATCTATAGTATAGCATTGATTGAATGATAAAATTACTTCGAATAATATGTTGTCGTTTTTGTAAAATGACTAAAAAGAAGCAAATATCTTCCCGTCCTTATTTTTTTTAATTATTTTACAAAAATTTTCAAAAAACTCTCATTAATTAGACAAAAACATGAAATTAGTTATCTTATTTCCTGTTATTTTCTGTTACGTATTATTTTTGTGCTAAGTTTTACACAATTATTTTTTTTTGATATATAGATTGAAAAATATATTATAACAACTATTTTTATATGATATATGTAAGATAAAAATATAATTAAAAATGTATATAAAATAATTACAAAATATTATTTAAAAAATATTAAAAAAAGAAAAAAAAGAAAACAACATCTCATTTATTAATTTTTTTTTTGTTGGATAAGACTTTTGAGAGAGAAAGATTTAGGTGTGTTCGTTTGAATTGAAAATATTTTATTGAGAAAACATTTTTCAAGGAAAATATTTTATATGAAAAAAAAAAATTTATATAATTTTTCGGTGTTCGGTTGATAAAATGAAAATATTTTGAAATAAAAAAATTTAACGGTTTTATCTTTAATTTTATGAATACAAGTTAAAAAAAGATATAACAATTAGGATTCCTCCATTATCGAATTGTGATTAATAATTCTTTTCCCACCAACTTTAAATGATAGTACAATATAGTAGTAAAAGATGTATAATGATAGTTATATTAGTGTGGGATCCATAATTGAGAGAAAAACGAATGAAAAAGAATTAAAAACGAAAATAAATTTAGCAAACGAAATTCTAAACGTAAGTATTTGAGGTTTAATGTCATCTTGAATTATCCGAAAAATAATTTACACTCAAAAATTTCGTAATTTATTTTCAGTTAGATAGGAAGAAAAATTAGAAAATATTTTTCACCTGTATTTGGCATAAAAAGTTTCCATGTTATTTTTTTGAAAAGATTTTCAATCCAAACGAACATACCCTTTAGACAAGCCTAGAAGGTCACCGACATGGGAAGTTATTGGGCTGGACCCTACAAAATGTTTGGACATCTTTTATATCATATTATTGTATTCTGGGCTATGGACGTGGTCTAAACTTTATTTCAGTTTCTATTATAGACTACAGATGTTGACCTAAATTTAAGTGGTTTGACAGAAAAAGCCCTGTTCGAGAAAAGAACCAAAAGAATGAAAAAAAGGCAGAAAAGTACAAGTGCACAAGAATTTAGTAGCTGTTTTCCAATGGTAATAAATTGATACTTAACATCGCAGTTCATAAGCACTTTACAGCAAATCCGTCATAAAATAAAGAATTTATAAATATATTCAACTACTCTATACTAGAGGTGTAAACGAGTCGAATCAAATACGAATAGTACCTTATTCGATTCTACTCGAATTTAAATTTTTTTTGTGATACTCGAACTCGAGATCTAGCTCGAACGAGTTCCAAAATTTGAGCTCGAGCTCGAGCTCAAACTCGAAAAATTTGACATAGTTTGAGTTCGTTCAAAAATAAGTAAAACGAACTCGAACTCGAGTAGTTTGATTTTTTCGTCGGTAAAATATGTAATTTTTTTAAAAAAATATAGACATTTTAGTAATTTTAAACATAATAAAAAAATTTAAAAAATTTATATAATACTTGAAAAGCTCGACGAGTACTCGAACATATTAGCTCGTCAAAAGTTTTGAATTCGAACAAATTCGACTCAAATTCGATCAACTTGATCTCGAGTCGAATTTTTGACCGAACAGCTTGCGAGCCGGTTCATTTACAGCCCTACTCTACACTAGTATTTGACCAAGTGGTGCACAATGGGACCTACTCACTGAAACAAAATCAAAAGAATAGCATCTAGGAGTGTACAACAACCACATTAGTCCGACAACCTATAATTGTGCTTATCTCATAAAACATCTCTTTCTTTTGGCTGGTCAGACCATCTTTCCCTTCTGTCAATATCCTAATCAGCCCAGCTTGCATTTTCACCAAGCCAATGCCAATACTTTGCTGCATTTTCCTCCCCAAACCAAAATACTTTGACAACAGCAGCATTGACAGCAAAGGATTTGCAAGATAGTGTTGGAAATTTTATATCCCCAACATAGAAAAATAATCACGTAATAATAACTCACCGATAAATTAATAACAATAATTAATTCAAAGATAAGAAATAACTTGTTTGTGGTCGAAGCACGCTGATTGCAGTTATTTTTAGCAATGATACGTCCTTCATTGCACCGAATTGATGTGACGTTCCTTCTCCAAAATATAACGACTTCCGAGTATGTTTTGATGTAGTAAAACAATACCTACGAATTGATGTTGTCCTTGTACTCAACTTATTTGGATATAATATAATTTATTTATTTATGTGATTGTAGAAATATTATAGGAATATGAATACATGAAATGAGTAACCTAATGTAATTTTAGGGTGGTGTATTTTTTAGATTATTTTTTTTGGAGGAGAACTCTCCTATTTATAATGTTTTAGGACACAGAAAATAAAATCTGAAGTTTAAGATTATTAACGTTATTCAGATTATTAACGTTATTCCCCTGATATGTTTTATGATTTCTGATTATATTATGTGAGTAAGTTAAAAATCTAATACTGTGAATTATACTTGATTTTGAGAATTGTTGGAATCAATAACACCTATTAAGGAGGAGGAATTGCACAAGAGTCCCACTTTTAATTAATTTTAAATTGGTATTAACAGACAACAGTATTCTTGCCAAAATGCTGACTAGCTTGCACATAGTGTGTTTAGTAGCACTTGACCAAGCATGAGATCTACAAAATACTGGTGACCAATCTGGCCATCCCTCCACTTCATCTTAAGCGGAGCACGGCCGTAATGCACTCCGTCGTTGGCCCGGTTATCGTAGTGCCACGGAAAGGTCTATATCAAAATTGTCAATTACTCCGGTAATCACATTGTACTGCCTCAACTTATCCAGTACTACCCCATTGTAGGCCTCCATCTTATAGGGATTAAATCCCATGCTTCTAGCATAGCCACCAGTTGTCACAGTGGTTCTGTATATAACTTCTGGAAGGGGCATTCCCTTCCTCCTCAGATCTTCTAATATTTCTGACCAAAATGCAGCTGCATAGTCTGCTCCCTTGATGAAATGCCTGAGGTTAGGCCAATATATTCCGTCGTGTAAACCAGAATTCATTATCAAAGTGTCTGGAACAACTTCTTGTGAAAAGTAACCCTTTAACAGTTCCCTATAATCTGCATTTGACAATGAGTTCAGTCCCTGATAATTGGAAGTTTCATTCCAATGACCATTGAAAATGCTCGTAATTCTGACTACTTGCGAAGGATTCCTTGGGTTTGTAATGTTCATGTCAAACCTTCTCGGAACAGTTACAAAGTCCAATCCCAGAACAAAATTGAATCTGTAGTATGTTTCGGATAGTGTCACAGTGATTTGAGTCCCCCCACCAGAAAATCCAGCGATTACTTAAACAATTCCAAGCTTCTTCCTTGTTAAACAACTTGAATGAACAATGTGTTGAATACACCCAACCATTACTCTCCAAAGAGCCTAACGGGCCATCACACCATGGATGCTGGCATGGGAATTGTGGTGCTTGGCATCTATATCGTCCATCATTACTAATAGGGCAGCTATCATTCTCGGCATGCCGAGTCCATCTACCAGACCAAACATCTCTAACGAAATCAGACTTCTTGCATTGCGAAATCTCCTGTAACTGAGCTGAGGATTTCTGGAATTTAATCCGGAAAACACTAAGAACTCTATCAACGACAAATCTTAGGGGAGGATTTCAATCCTTCATAATGACGATACAATAGAATTATGGTAAGATTATAAATTCCATGAAAATCCGGGTGGACTTGAAGCTGAAAACTGTAGGTACCATTTCCCAAATCCTTAATGGGAGGCCTAGACTTCCACCTTTCACCAGAGAGATCAATTTCATAATAATCACCACCTAAGCAATGAGGCTTCCCAGAATCATCTAAAGCCTGGAAACTAAACTCATGGATATCTCCAGTAGACAGTTCGATATTCTCATGACCATCCAGACCTGTCTCTTGAGATGCCCTCAGTTCTTGAATCCTTACATGGCTCATCACCGGGAGCCACCCAACCAGCATACAACTTAGATGAATAATTTGCCTCTAATTCAGCTGAAACCCATGGCAGAATCCCAGGCTTAACAGACTCATCCAAATTTTCGTCTTTCCCGGCCGTAAACAGAGGCAAAACTTCAGGATGAAAATGGGAACTTTTGGCTTCCTTCTCAGCCAAATTGTCTGGTTCAGAAGCAACAACATGAGCTAAATTTTTATGGGATTTTGTCAAATTTGTCAGGGTGTGATTCAGATTCAGGTAATTAGGATTTTTTACATATGGCTGAAGATGAAAAACATCAGTAAATTTCAAAACTTTAAGGGCTATTGTCAAGTTTTGGAACTATTATTAATCTTCAAAACCATAAAATTCCTCTGAAAACTACCCACATTTAAACCATCCAAACTACAAAAAATCAACATCCCAAGAAACACAGCCATAAGTACAATCCTGAAACCCCATTGAACCATAGGATTTGACCTGAAAATCCATGCAAAGTTTGCAACTTTCTCTGGCATATGAGGAGACATTGCATATCCAAGCAGCACTAATCTAACATAACAAAACAAGAGAAACCAAACACAACCCACAAAAGCTAATCACTATTTTAGCATAAAACAATCAAAATTTCCCATAAAACTTGCTGACAAACACAGCCCAAGAAATACTCAGTTTAACATACAACTAAAAAAATTGAACTGGAACTTTCTTGAAAAGATAAAACAATTACTAAAGTATAATTCTTACCCTTTTTTTCTTCAAGAAACTGCAGAAAGATGATGAATGTATATCGAGATTGAAGTGCGTCGAAACTTTTCTGTGCAGTTATACATCAATTTTTTTGTATGTATATGGGAGAAAAATTAATGAAATTTTGCAAGAGAGAGATAGACAGAGAGAAGTTTAATAATAATGGAAAATAAATGCTAAGGAGTAGTAGAAGTGGACAAACCCTAATTTTTATGGCCATAATGCCCTTCAATGGTGGTTGAAATTACGTTTAAGGGAATATGAGGACGAACAGTACCATGCCGACAGACGTGGGCAGATGAGGAAATTCATAAACAAACAGTGTTTATACCTTAATGTCATGAGTCTTTTGATCGGACAAACAAACGTAAATATAAAAAAAAATTTACATAAATTCTGTTCATAATATAAAGTAATTATGGTATTAAGTCATAAATACAATTTATATAAAAAAATTTAGACTAAAACGGTTATATAAGAGAAAATTTTATAATTTCAGAAATATTATATTATTGTAATTTTAAATATTTATAAAATATAATATTATATATTTTAAATATTTATACTTTATAAATTTTAAAATATAGTTATGCCTTATCATAAGGATCATAGAATCCCATAATTGGCCTGTAATTTGTCAATTGTGTACAAAGCTACCCATTTATATAATATTTAAAAAAAAAAAAAAAAAAAAAAAAAAACCTCATTCCTTTTTCCAAAAAAACTAGTTTGAAACATAAAATAAAAAAGTTGCCTGACGCTTGAATTCGTCAGACAGCGGAATCATTAATTCTTAAAAGATCGATAGATATGACATCTTAGATGTGAAGGGCATTTCTGACAGAAATGTGGATCGTCAATGCATGGTGGATCCAGCTCAACGGTGCTACTTGTACACACTTAGATGTCTATTAATAGACAGTCACAATCCTTCTCATTTAAAAAAAATATTTAAATAAATCTTATTTTTAATGTTATTTGTAAATTTTGTATTTATAATATTAAATATTATAAAATTGATAACATTAATTAATATAAGTAATATTTAATAATAATTTATTTTAATTACAATAATTTATAAATAAAATCTAAAACTAAATTTGTGTTAATATTTTTCCAAACATAAATGTATTGTCTTGTTTTCTTTCGGCAAAGTTCATAAAATAAAACTTGTATTTCAAATTAAATTTCTTGTACAATCTAGATGTGTATAAGAGACAGTGACGTTTAGTTTAAATAACCAACTAAAAAATCATTATGATATCCTCTACGAATAGATGTGTATAAGAGGGGGATCTAGATGGTAGTATAAACTAATCTTATACAACTTTATCATGTGTACATTAGACGTATTCCAAACCTTTCAAATTCAAGATCTTTCTCGTGAATAATCATATGAAATTCTACAAATATCTAATAGAGTATCCTGACAAAGATAAACAGGGGAATGTGATGAAATATTCAAAAGTATTCAATTCTTAATCTTTTATCCTATTTTTCGTATACTTTAGTTTATAAATATTTACAATTAATAGAAAAAAAAAATGAATTGTCAATCAATCGTGTGCTGCTTCTGCATATTTTAGCACTAATAATATAGGAAAAATTTTACGATTTCTTTAAAAAATTATCATTATTATATTTTAAATATTTATACAACTGTCTATTATATACCTTAAAAATTATATTATATGTGTATTTTAAAATAAATAAAAAATTCCGAATAATACGTTGCAAAGAATGGACGGTTAGTAAATTGATTGACAGTAGCACGTATACAAGTCACATGGCGAGGAATCCGCTATGTTCCCCACATCCACATGGATCAACATTTTCTGTCCCACTCAAAAGTCAAAATAAACATTAGTATTTAATAAACACACTAAAATTAATTAATCACTCTAATGTGTATTGAACTAATAGAGGAAATTTTGAACTAAAGTATGATATCAAAAAACTTAGTCAGTCAAAATTGTCATTTTCTAACTAGAGTTAGTTAGAATTATGTCATAAAGACAAGTGTTTCTAATGAAAAAAATAATAATTATCAGAAGGAATACAGTTTTTCGAGAACTAAAGATAATAATGTATATCCCAAAGTAATTGCTTTAATCTACTGATGTAGATGTACCAATAGGGGAAAAAATCAAACAAATTACGAAGGAAGAATTGAAAAAAAGTAAAGAAGGGAGAAGACCAATGTGGCATCTAGCTAAAATTAAAGATGTAAAAAAATTTATACTCGACGTTGCATAAAAGATTTACTCTATAGAATTTTTAACTTACTAATTACTACACCTTGAACATGTTTAGTGCAAGTTTAAAAAATCCCAAATACGGGTATAAATAAGTTGAATTGATTGTGAATAATTCTCTATTAAAGTTTGAGTTCGAGTTCAAATGACCTTTAAAAATAGAACTCAAGCTCAAACTCAAAAAATTTGATTGAGTTCGATCTCCCTCAAAAATAAATAAAACGAGTTCGAATTCGAGTTCGAACTCAATTAGTTCGACATTTTTAGAGGTAAATATATATAATAAAAAAAATTTAAATATGTGTTCAAAATAATCGACAAGTACTTAAATAATATATATATCAGTATAAGTTACAACTCGACTCGTCAAGTAATTCGAATTCAATCAAGATGATGACAGCAAATTCAAGATCTATCCACTGTGAAGTATGAAAGCCCTACTAAAATTTGAAAAGCCAGTGATCCTTGATCAATTGGGTAACTTTTGGCAGATATGGGCTGAGCTTTTTGTATCCTTCTGGGTTCTGGAACACTACAATCACATCTGATAATCATTCCCAAAAAGGATCTACTTTTATTGAATGGATATAGAAAATCTAGGCCTGTTAGTCAGTCTAATGTAGATATTGTCCATTAAGCAACTTAATGCTAAGTAGAGCCCAAATTGTAAAAGTTTTTGGAAGAACAAATTTTACTTGTATAGAAGTTAAATAGAACCTTTCTCGTGTTATTTATAAATTCAAGATTTTCAATTAGTTATACATGAAACTAAAAGTTGAAGTCAAACTTTATCCAGCCCTTTAATTATTATTATTTTTTTCTATTTGTATTGTTGTTATCAAATAAGTCTGACAAATTATTTTCCCCCTTAAAGTTTTTTATTACTATTTGCCAAACTACAACTATGGGATTCAGTGATAATTTGATAATGCATTGCTAAAAACTAAGGTAATACGAAACTCAACTCACTTGCTAGACAAGATACTTGCCAAAAGGAAGAGAATGATGATAGAGTAATTCTACCATAAACTTATAAGGAATTATACGAACCATCTATAAAAGAGTATTTCGTTATGATTTGAATGCATATATAATACAAGTTTTTATAGTATTTAATACTGTAATTCTATAAATATTCAAAGTAGAATTGTTAAATTTTTCTAAACTATATGAAAAGTCCAAACATTACCAAATTTAAGATGAAGAGGTTAGAAAAGAAATTTATAACAATCATGGCATGGGATTCCCACCAAAGATTGCCGGTGCTAGTCAAGATTGAGAGTTCTTGTAGTGTTATCATGACAAATATTAAAAAGACAATCTTGCATATCATCTATCCCAATTGCATTAAATTGTAGCAGTGTTGGTAGCCTTCCTGCAGACCAAAATTAATAGAAAACATGCACTAGCAATTTAATGTAAGCATATAATGGTCTAAAGCTAGCAAATTTTATGCTTTTCAAATCAACATATATGGGCTGGAATGTTGGAGTATACTCGTGAATCTCGAGCCTAAAAATACCAACTTGTGTTTACAATATATTGTTTGCTCTTTATTTAATTTTATCTTTGTGAGAAAGACATTGTATCTCAACCAAGTTCAAATGATTCCTTTGGCCGAGTTAGTGAAGTTGACATGTTAATGACATAATTAATTATGTTACATGATACATTATATACATTAATATATTAGTCATTTTTACATGGGATACTACACAATTGTCATCATAATAAATAAAGATTTATGCAAATCCATAATGGTAATGTATTAGAGGAAAACACAGAAGCTTGAAGGGGTGACCACCTCTTGTAATCTTAATTTTGTAATAGGACAATACTATGTAAACCATTGAACTTGCGATAAAACATGATACATGTAAGTGTTACGTATCAATTTATAATTCCCATATGTAAGTGTTACGTATCAATTTGTAATTCTCATATATTTTAACTGTTTCGTATAAATGCACTATTTGTAATAATACGTGATTTGATGGTGGATGGTCCCTTGGAGCTTCCTATTTGAATTCCTTAATCATAAGATCATAACATCTACCACCAAGATAAAATAAAAATAGAAAGATTAAACAAAGCATTTGCTTCGGAATTTTTTATGAATGCGTTGAATCAAAGTGAGTGGGGTCATTTGGAATCAATACAAAGGTGGACCCAAATCAACAAATGACCCTAGAATAAATTAATTAGGAAGATTAATATAAACTATGAAAGTGCAAAATGCCTCTTGTCCCTAAATGTATGTATATATTATCTTTAATTAAGGTTTTAGCACGGGGGGCTCTTTAATTTTAGCTAGAGAGCCTAAATGGTCTTCTCCATTCTGTATAAAGAAATACTCATCATTGACTTAGCTCATGATTGCCATTAGAGAAATTGCTTTTTAATTCAACTTGGATGGATTGTGAGGCAAATGATTCTCTTGGAGATAAAAGTTATAAAAGTCCAAATGAGATGACTAAAATATGTTTATCATGTAAATAAAATTAGACTGAATCTTTTCTACGCGTTTCTCTTTCTTTTCTCAATTTTTTTCTCTTTTTAATTGCAATTGAAATGACTTGTTCAAAAATTACATAAATTTTATTCTAAGTTACTTAGTATTTTGAAGTGTCCCTAAGTGACATTGAAATATAGTTTCACTCAAAAACATTATTAATATTGTGGTAGAATAAAATAGATATGTTGAAAAATTTTAAAAAAACAAAATTAGTATGGTTCTTTTTTTTTTTTTTTTTTGTAGTTTTGCTAATAGGGGTGCGCACTCAGTGCAAATGATTGAGGGGACTGGCGAGCATACACAATTAATGGCCACATAAAGGTCGTATTCTAATACATATGATGATTATTACTCTAATTAAAATTGAATATACTGTCTCTTATACACAAGTTGATTAAACATAAGAGACTTATTTTATATAGATGTGTATAATTTAAGTTGCACAGTGGCATAGTGGCACTTCCATTTGAAGTTGATTTAAAAGAGACAACTTTCTGCTTTCCCGCACGCACAAAGTTAATTAATCATGCCATCATGCATTTTCTTGATGACAAAAAGAATTGCCCTGTAAAACATCATTAGTACTTAATTACCTTGTTTAATTCAACTGCTTGAAATTAAAAAGAAGCTTTTTGTTTGACTACATGTCTACCTCTCTTTTTTTTTAAGAAAAAAAAATAAATATTATGCGAGATTTCAATATAATATCAAACACCATAAAGTAAATTAATAAAATATGCCATAAGTGGGTTCTTTGAGATAATGACATATATAGTGTTAAAATGTACTAATGATTCTTTATCTCACTTTTTATTTTATCCTTTATCTGTCAATAAATTGTCAAAAGGATCAGATACAAAGTGTGATAGAAGCGTTAAAATTTCTTCTCTATAGTGATTTGTCATGATAAAGGTTACTAGTCATTTTGCTGCTGGCACAATCTTTTCGCCACGGTCTAATGATACTATAGATTCTTTAACTTGGTTTCTCAACATTTCATGTGTAAAACTTTCACTCGTACATTTCACAAATAATGTTTTTTTTTTTGGAAGTGGATGTAAAAATGCAAAAGAAAAAAGGAGAAATTAAATTAATCTGATAAGTAATTAAGTTAATGAAGCTAAAGAAGTCATAATGATGAAGAACGCTTTTGTGCCGGGACTATGATAATTCCATTTTTAATTCTCTGTTTTCAAAAGCTACTTTTAATACAAAAGTTTCGATCAGTCCGACTTCAATGGATTGTTAAGGCTCAAAAATATGCAAGATTATTATAGGTAGTATATCTATATAAAGTGATAGAAAGTGATGAGTCAGCGATGTGTTATTAGATTCACGAAAGAGGAATAAAATCCGGCTAAATATCTAAAATTAAAAGTTGATAATTCAACATGATTTTGTCACGTAAAATGATTTTGATAAATAATTTTGTATTTGTGAGTTTGTGATTTTCCTTTTTATAGTTTAGTCAAAATGCAATCCCAAGTTCCCATACTTTATAATTTCTCCTCTTAATATAACAAATTTTAACTTTAACCCTATATATATCATTTATAAAATGTCAGCTTCACTAACCCAGCCATTAAGAACCCATGAAGCACTTTTGCAACTATAAAAAATATATACAGATATTATAGGATATTTAAGATAAGACTTTAATTAATCAATTAAACTCTTTTGCTCGCTATAGAGTCGATCTAGGGTTTAGATATACTTTTTGTGTGTGATTTTTTTGGTGATGGTGACAATCTCTTATACTGGTAGTTGAAGGAAGTCCCACAGTGATGATTAGAAAGAATTTTGTTGAGGGTAAATAAATTAAACCTAGGATTAATTAGCTTATCTTGATCACAAATTAAAGGTACGAGCTTATCACAAAGGCATTTTCTTTTCTCTATTTTTTGTTAAGTTTTTATGGTCCAATATTAGGATAGTTGTATGTTTCAATAGATGCACCTCCTAAGCATTTATACCACTATTTGGTATCTTATATTCTTGAGGAAACTGGCTTTGATAAATCTATACAGATTTTGACTTCAATGTTCCAATAGGTTAGAAGTGGAATCATTAAATGGTTGTCTCTTATGCCAACTGACATTTCAACTTTTCTAAGCTGAAAATAGGATGGTACTCCCATTTGTATAAATCAAATTAGGAAAATTTGAAGATTACATAAGTAATCTTTTAATTAGTTATAGATTCCTTTTCATACTTATTTTTTATTCTTAAATTTTATTTATTCTTAAATTTTAAATTGACTCTACCTCTTAATTTTTATCAATCAACCATAGTCTGATGGTTGATTGACTAAGATATGTATGATTCAAAGGAATTCACTTAGGATGTATCATGTCTGTCTCTTATACCATCTAGATTTTCACGTATTATTACAAGTTGAATTAAGTTGGCATAAATTCTATAAAAATTATCATATTAAATCAATAATTTTTTTATGAGTAAATCAACATATTTTAAACCAAATCTATTCGTAAATGTTTTATCAGTCAATTTGCACAAAATATCTGAATGTTGTAGAATAAGTCAAATCAAGACAAAATTTAAATATTTAATCAAACGCAAAAAATTAATCTATTTATTTTAAATTTTATTTATAGCAATATATGTAATAAATTGTATAATGAACGGATATGATGTTTAAAAAATATTTTTGAATTATATTTTTTTAAGATGTATTGAAGAGAAATCCTCTCTAAATACTTAAGAGGAACCTAGCCTTGTGATGGTGCTACTACTACTCTTCAAATTAAAGCCCAAGTAATTAGTGAATACTTAATACAAAATCTCAAGTTGTTTGTTTCAGCCAATCATCCTAATATGCAAATCCTTAATGTGTTTTTGCCATGGATCTCGAAAGTGCAACATTTAAGTTCAAATTTTTTATGAGTGAATAACAAGAAATTTGGAGGACAAATTAATTAAGAGAAATACAAAATAAGGGGAAATGTTTGGCAAGCATTGTTGGTAAATACTCTTCTAAATTATTCATCTTTCTCCATTCTCTAGCAAATTAACAAAAGGAAAAGATAAAGAGGGACCAAAGAAGTAGTATAAATCTTGATGGCCTAGAGTGGGGAAAATTTATTTCTTTCTAACATGCATCACCATTGATTTCTACATATCTTCAGATTCCAAGATTCATCCACCATTTTCTCACAAAATTTTTTATAGATATTCTCTTACTTTAGGCCCAAAGATTCTTTAGTCTGCCATTCATCTAATGCCATATGAAATTATCATGTCCATTTCATTGGAATTGAAAGAACAAGGAAAAGTAGTTACATCTATATAGACCTTTTTATCTTTTCTTTTCCTTTTCTTAAAATTCTATTCCCTAGATGTAACATAAATGAGGAAAACTCTGCATTTTTTATATCTAGGAACTTAATGAAAATAGAAAAGTACTCTTGGCAGCTCCTGTGGTGAAAGTAACATATCATCTTTAACCCCCCTTTTTTTCTTAATCTTGAAAGAATTATAGTGAAAGCAACATATCCTTTTTAACCCCTTTTGTTAACTTTTAAACAATTCTCATGATTCGAAGTCTATATATATATAGACACACTAATAGGGTCGCGATTCGACTTTGATCGTTATGAACTAGTACAAAGATCGAGTCCGCGAGACTGTCTAAACGTACATTTTGGTTTAGTGACATCGATGAGAATATTTTTCAGGACTAAATATATGGATTGAGATTCTCTGAGGGCCCGAAGAGTCTATGACTGGCAAGGAAGAACCCACAGGGCGTGCTTTCCCCTGCTCTCTCTATATATATAACTCTGGTATTATTAAGTTATCACAAGAATTGAGGCGCTTTGAACTAGTATTCATATTATTTACACAAGACAACCATGAAGAACTAATCATGTGAGTTTAATGAGCAATCTCAAAAGAAAATGCTATGCTAACTTAGTTAGGTCTAGTTGTCTTGTACATTTGTTGTACCATGTTAGCTATAAGGCACTAAAATTATATAATGACCTTTGAAGCTATATATGGTTTAAAATTACAGTCTATTCATGAAATTCTAAATTAAAATGTCATTTCACCAAGAATAACATTTTTGGAGCAACCTTTCGGCAACTACTTTAATTAAAAAATTTGCCCACCAAGTGTAGATAATGAGAGTACTAGTGCTATTGTTTAAGACAAGATAATCACAAGAATAAGCCCAAACTAATTAACAAAAGCAAATACTAAACAAAGCATTTTTAGGTTATTCAAAGGAATTTCCGAAGCCACAAACTTCTTCAAGTTGACTAAACATCTAATTAAACACTTGGTATACTTTAATTAAACATATATTAGTCTCTACTCTTAGAAAGAACCAAGATTAATGTGACCCCACAAAATTAAATTTAACCAAAACTAAATTAAAATAATGTCTCTTATAAGGTTTTATTACGTAATTACACGTGTACAATTATACCCCAATACTTATGTACGGAAACCATATTGTTCCTCAATAAATACTGCCCATTTCGATGGTTTGTGTAACTAGGTGATTAAGCTTGAAATTGAAGGTGAAAGAAATATATTGTTCCATACATCTCCGGTCACATTCAATCTTTCGTAAGCCCACAAATTAAGTTTTTCAGTACTCCCTCTTTCTATAATTGTGTATAACTCTTGTCATTTCATTTTCTTCGATCCTGTATATATACATGCAAGGCTTAACATTTTCTTCAGCTATTGTGTTGAAGAAAAACTCTAACTAGCTACCACATAATATAATCACATACAAAATATACTTTAATTTCTAAAATTTGTACTCCTACCTCCTCCTTCAACCACTACTTTTTTTGTGGCGGCGCAACTTGTACACTAGACTTTCTTGTTACAAAAGGTATAGTCAATTTCTAATTACTTCCATGATCATATTTATTGTACTACGTCTTGATTTATTGCATGCATGTTTTAATAAATGGACAACAAAGATCAATTTAATTAGTAAAACGTTTTATCTATGACTTAATAGTTACTAGTAAGGGAGAGATGGGTTTTTTTTTTTTCAAAAAAAAAAATAAAATGGAGAAATTAATGTTCAATAAATAGCAATTTTTTAATCTGTTTTTTGCTCTAAAATGGACTAATTTTTAGTAATATTTGTAATAATTCTACAGGGAAAAAAAGGGTTATTAATTATTATGATGAGGATCTCATTCTCAGCCTGCAAAGAAGTACCAGTGCCTCATCTAGTGAGTTTTCCAGGAGGGTTGAACATGGACCCCTTTATCCCATGGCGTAGAAAGGACAAAGTTGTGATAGTGATGGGAGCAACAGGGACCGGAAAATCAAGACTTTCATATCGACTTAGCCAGAAGATTTCCAGCTGAAATTATGAATTCTGATAAAATGTAAGTCTAGAAAGGTCTTGATATTGCAACCAACAAAGTCACCGAGGACAAATGCCATGGAATTCCTCACCATTTGTTAGGATTCGTGGATCCTAATGAGGATTTTTCGGCACATGATTTTCAAAGTCACGCGACACTTGCTGTAGAATCTATTATTCGAAGGGGCCGCCTTCCAATCATTGCTGGCGGCTCCAATTCGTACATAAAGGCTCTGGTGAACGATAATATCGAATTTCAATCGAAATATGATTTTTGTTTCCTTTGGGTTGATGTATCAATGACAATCCTCCATTCTTTCGTGTCGGAAAGGGTGAATAAAATGGTGAAAGCTGGCTTGGTGGAGGAAGCCAGGGAATTTTTTGAGCCCGAAAAAGGCGATTACAGTCGAGGAATTAGACGTGCAATTGGAGTTCCTGAAATGGATCAACTTTTCAGAATGGAAAAAGATCAATTTTGGTTGTTATTGATGAGGAAACTAGAAGAAAAATTCTTGATGAAGCCATTGACAAAATTAAATCAAACACTTGCAAATTGGCTTGTTGCCAACTTAGAAATATTCTAAGGCTTCAAGACCAATTGGGATGGAATATACACCGTCTTGATGCCTCCGAAGCTTTCTTGAAACGAGGGGTGGAAGCTGATGAAGCTTGGGAAAGACTAGTGGCACGGCCTACTACCATGATTGTTGGTCAATTCTTAGAGGAACATGATTTTGTTTCAACCCTATCTAGTACGACTACCCCACCATCTTCTTCCGTCATAGTAGCTGCATCCGTCTTGGGAGCCACAACAGCAACTGCCGTTGCTGCCGCGACTCATTAAGAGTCATACGGCGGTCCATCTAAAAATAACCCTTCTTTTCTCATTAAAAAAAAGACACTTAGGAAAAAAAAGAAAAAGATAATCCAGTTATTGGCCAAGATGCCGGAATGCCACGTGGGAGTGGACAAAATCTACAGCTTGGTATTTTTCTTCTAGTTTAACTTTGTTACAAAGGTTGGTATCAGTTGAGGTCGTTAAGTACCTAAATTTGGCAGCCGTACAGTTGGAAGCATTTTAGAAGATCGTGCTTGGCTGCGGGATTGTATAATATATATATATTCTATGTATGATATTTTATTCTCCTTTGTATGCACAATAAAATTGCATTTGCAATAGCGGCTGGGGCGCCTATTTTTGGTACCATATACATATAGTGGAGTGAGTGCGTTGGGGTTGAAGGTTCTGCGGGTCACTACACTCTTGATGGTATGTGTGTGAGAGAAAAAACAGACCGTGTAGACCCCAACACAAGAAAAAAGTGAGAGAACAAGAGATTGGCTTTTTTTGGCTTTGGTTTTTGTATTTGTTCTTCTGTTTTTTTCTTTTGGCAATGAGCTGTATTATTCTGAGATTTGACATCTCAAAATATGGTATATATATATATATAGAACGTCTTCACTGGTTTCTTTGAAATATCTTGTGTTAAATAATTAATTTGTGAATCCAGTGCAGGTTACTAGTAGTATATTAATTGTTGTGTAAAATATTATCATCCCTGAAATATCCATCTATAAAAAGGATTTCTAGCTAGGAACCTGATTAGCTAGCTGGCTAGGAAAAATATAACGTTTTCATGATGTTGTCTAAAGTTTTGCTTCAAGCCAATATTCTTACATGGTCATGCATGTTAGGAATTGGAAAATTCTATAATTTCATTAGTTAGGAATCATCTCATTGTGTTATAAAAGCCGAAGTTTTGAAAATCGGACCGAATATTGAATCGGTGGCTTATCCGATTTGCGGTTCAATCGGTCGGTTCACTAATTTAGATTTTTTTATTAAAATACGATATAATTTAAAATAACCTAAAATATATTTATATAAAATCTAAAATAGAAGAGAAACACCATTTTTGGATAATTATAGTCCTAATAACAAAAATACTGATTAAATTTCTAATAAGAAAAATAAAATTTGTACAAAAATATAAGTATAAAAAAGATCAAAAAAATAATAGCTTAATAGTTTAGACTTTGGTATGCTCAATGTTTTGCCATTTTGGAGTTTTATTTCATAATTTTTTAATTTTTCTCTTTATTTAAATTATTTTTTCCAAAATTTAAAAAATCATCACAATCAGTTGAACCGATTTTTAAACGGTTCACAGTTTTTACTGGTTTTATCCAGTTTTTTATACAGACCGTATATATAGATGGACCAGACCGATGGCTCTTTCGATTTGTGGTCTGACCGGTCAAACCAGATATCCAGTCCAGTTTTCAAAACATTGATAAAAGTTTGTACAGTACAAATTTTTAATATTTATAATATTATATTGTACTAATATTTAAAATAGAACGATGCGATTCCTACACGGGAATGTAGAATTTTGTGCGTAATTAGGTTTAGTGCATATAGTATAACTATTTAATTCATGACCTTTCATGGATGGCAGGGATTTATGAATAATCCAACGACTAAAGTTAGCAAGTCTTAGAAATTATAAATTGACTACTTCTATATATTGAACCACTGATTGATTCTTGAAATGGTATAAGTATTATCCTTATTCTCAATTTCAATCAAGTAGTATATATTCAATGAAACTGGTTTTCTTGTGAAAATCTAGCACCATGAACTTTAGGGTTGGTTTTGGTGGGTAAATCGAATAATAAGAAGTTAGACATATAGGGTTGAGGGTTGGCAAAGATTTAATTGGAGAAAGGAAACTTCCAGCATGTAGTGGCCGTGGCCAATTGGAGAAAAATATTGCCCAACACTCATACTAAAGGTTATGAGTTGTATAAAAAAAAAAAAAAAAAAAAAAATACTAGTTGGTAAATTACAGGAAAGCAAGAATTAAATAAGTTAATTATAATGTCTTATTCTTTTTCTTAAGTAAAATTTTCGGTTCCACTGATCTAGCCGGCCTAGCCTATTTTATGATACATTATAAAATTGTTCTCTAGACATACAATCTATACCTCAAAAATTAGATTCAACTCAATAACCAATTAAAGGTATGATTCTAAAGCAAATGTGGAGAACCATAAAAGATGAAAATCATTGATTAATACTGAAAATGTGGACTTCTCTTATTCTCTATACCACAACCTACACAGGGCAGCAGCATGCAGCATCTCGATCTTCATCCTCACAATGATTAATCACTATCTGATCATTAGCTTCAAAGGCCGCCTTACAGTACATGTACGGTTCAGAAGTGACACTCACAACTCACAACCAAGATGTGAATTGAATATGCTTTCAAGGACGTTCGATATTGAATTTATTGTAAAGATTAAAACTATATTATTACTCTACAAAAAAATTAAAATTGTATTGATTGACGAAAAAGTTTTAACGATTCATTTTATAATACAGAGTGAGTATTCTAAATTTTTAAATGATTAAAAAGTAATTTAATTCTTTTTTCGATCATTTCAAAAATTAAATTGTGTATCTACCCTACATTACGAAATATTTAGTACCAAGTACAAGAGATTACGTCTTGCCTAAAGTATAATTCCATTCACATGTGGGGAAAGCTGAAAATTACTACTTCGGAATCTAAGTAAAAAGACAAAAGGCACAAGCAATTGTGTTAAGCGGGATATAATCCAGAAAACGTTGTCGTCTTATTGCCTCATGATTCCATCAATTACCAGTAGTATAATTTAATTATTTATATTGATAGTCTTTACATATACCCACTCATAAAAAGACTTGTGGTTGTGGACCAGGATGCGATAAAAAGACATCTTTTGTTCCTAATTTAAGACGGAAATAATTAGGTGGATTCGAAATTTTATTTGTATATTATGTGATTATGGTGTAAATTAAATTTTATAAAATAAATGATATTAATTAATGTTAATAAAATTTTATAAAATTTAATAATAATCATAAAATTTACAGGTAAGATTTTAAATCAGATCTACCTATATTTTCCAAATTAGTACATTGATTTTCCTCTTTCTGTGGTAAAGAAATAAAATTTTAGTGGTCAAATCGCTAAACTTTTGCAAAAGTGGTTTAATCTTGGCACTAAAACTTTGCATCCCAAATTGAAAAAGGAGACAATGATTTCTAACCTTTTAACCGGAATCTAGTATCTCATCTCCATCCTAAAGTATACCATCTATAATAATAAAGTAATGCCTGGCCTCATGACATATACGGAAAATACAATGTTCATTTTGACTAATTATGCATGGCCAAGTGTATGCATGCATGGAAAGTTCTATACTAACATATATTTTCCCTCATTTTATTTAGAAATCCTTAAATCTTGAAATTTCTAGTTTTGGCCCTCTGTTTTAAATTAAGGCTTAATTCATTAACACAATAAATATATATACATGTGTCCAAAAGAATTTCTAAATAGAGGAATGTATAAAACCATGTGGTGGCTATATATTAAATCTTTTGTCCCGTTAATTATTTGTGATGTAGAGAAGTTAGCGAAATATATACAAGATAACGAATAAAGTAGTATTTTTACTAATACTGTGCTTATCTCCTTCCGTTGACGTTGTTTTCTTATCCTTGTTGATGGGGGATGAAAAGCTAAAGTTGAAAGAGACTGGAAGAAGCTGGTAATTTTGACCTGAATAACTAGTAGCCTAACGTTGCATGATCATCCAATTCTATCCAAGGTTTCAAACAACAAAATAGCAGTACATGCATGATTATCATTGCCTATAAGGACAATGTGCCCTTTGGCAATGCACGGACTATGGCATTTAACACAAAGGGGTCAAGTCATGTCCACGTGCACCAACAAATGAGACAAGCTAGCAATCCTTTTCTTTGAATATATATGCTAATTTAGATGTTGGAATTTGGTAGTCAAACATCGAGACGTGGCATTGGTATTACGGTATAAATATGAGTATATTTGTATAAAATAACAAAATGATAAGATTGTGTTACCAGATTCAGGAGAAAAAGAACAAAATTCAATTAAGTATCTAAAAATAAATAAACGATGATTTAATATAATTTTAACACGTGAATTATATTAAAACTTTAACGACGGATCTTGAGTTTGTATAAATGATTATTTTCTGTCTAATATAAGATATAGCACTGCCCTTCTTCTCCACATAACTCCTAATAGTAATAGTAAAATCAAGTTAGTACCTTTCTAACAAAGGTATTATTTTTTGTTTGGCCTCAAAAACATCATAATCTTTAGTATTGGCACCATTTTAGGATTTCTGACACCTTCCAAGCTTTCCAACAAATCCCAATAATTATAAGATGTCTATTCATAGTAACACATGTTCAAAGACGATTAAAAGATGTATCTAGTACCACCAATTATTTCTAGATCGCTTTCATTCAATTCAAACAAGTCACAATAATATTATAGGGCTTTTGACATTAATGTCAGCTTCTATATTTGGCAGGTTATATATATTGCACATATCTTTAAGCAAGAAGTTTCGCAGGAATCAACCACTCTATATCTGGTCCTGTACAATGTCATCGATGCACCATATTGTAGAAGCCGTTTTCATGATTCTATCATCATGTTATAAATTTGAAAGGAAGAAAAAGATTAATTTGTCCTAATATTATATATGTTTGTTTGTCTAAACTTTAGGCGTTGAAAATGTAACGTTTGTTTGTATTAAACTTTAGGGTCAAAGGATACTTTTCAAGTTGCTTTCCAAATGTTGTACTTATCTGCGCGTCTTGTTTGCTTAAAACTTATTAAAGCTAGTTAGGGAAAAGTGATTATAAATAATTTGAAAAATATAAGGCATGGGTTCTGTATAAAAGTTTTAATTAGGGCTGCTTCTAATGACCAAACTTCTTTAAGTATTAAGATGATCTCTTAAGTAAAATTAGAATTGCTTTTGTTAAATGAGTATTTTCTTTTTTTCCTAATTTTATTCTTTAGATTTTGATTTACAAACTATAGCAACCAAATTTTGAAAGAAGACAGCAATTGCATCACACACTATAATTCAACCATTTTTAACAAAACCCTGTTTTCATTTTCTTTTATAATGATATTTACGTACTCTCAAACATTTAGTTTAAAATCTAAGATATTAGTGTTCATTTGAAGTTGATATAAGCTAAGATATTAAGGTCGTTGTGCATTTCAAGTTGATTTAATCTAAGACATTGAGGTCGATCAACTTTCAAATGTGTAGAAGCTAAGATATTGAGGTTGGTTATCGAATCAAGAATAACTAGCAACCTAATTGACATGGAAAATACTTATTAGGTAAATTCGGTCTTTAACCCCACCTATAGATCCTATGATCATGAAACCTTAAAGAATCTTACTTACATCAGCTTAATGTTATAGATTTTCTAAGGTTTAATTCACACCACATGGTCTACAAGTAGGACAAAAAATCGGTTCTACCTAAGTATTTGCCAATTGACATGACATAAGAAAATTTTATATAGATATGTTTTATAGTATAGTGTCATGGATTTTTTAGTCTAAAAAATTCCTCACTTCAAATAAATGATATGAAACTTTCTGAATCAAGAGATCATGATACCAATCCATGATTGCTTCCCACTTGACATGGCTAAATGCATCTTACATTTGCCCTATATTTGGTATGAATACAATACGAAAAAAAAAATGTTCCATCATTTGTAACCATCTTGATCGAATTCAATAACCAATTTCAGAAGCTAAGGCCCATTAATATATTTTCGTTTCAATTGTTTTTTTGTTCAATTGAAAGGCCCATAAAATAGCCCAATGGTCTTGAATTAACATCATTTGGATTATTTGCATATCCATTAGCCGAAAAGGCAATTCCTTAGAACTGCATTCTTCTGGTAAATTTGACAAATGCAGAGACCACAAAATCGAAATTCTAAAGCATTGAAATGGCTGTCGTTTGCTCACCATCCAAGTTCCCAATCTATTCCTTTCAGTCCCACAAAAACCTTTCAATTTCAACAAGACCCTTTAAAAGGTTGTTATTTTTCTCAGCCACCCCAAAATTTTCAAGATTTTCCATTTTCTCCAACTTCAATCCATCCCTTCAAAAACCCTCTTGAAATGTGTATTGTTGCACTAGCACAAGTTCAAGCCCTTCAACTGATCCCAACTGGGAAACAACTCCAACAACCATTCTTTTTGTAAAAGGTCAGTTTTTTATCAGAAAAGTATTTATTTTATGCAGGTTCTACCTTTTCTTTTCTTTTTTTTGATTAGTTGTTGAGTTCTTGATTAATTGCTAAGTGTGGATTAGCTAAATGAAGACTTTGTACTAATCACAGTAAAGGGTTTATGATGAAAATTTGAAGAATCAAGAAGAAAGTGTTTAATGTTATATCGGTGTCAAAAAGATCTTATTTTACTCAAAAGAAAAAAGTTCTTATTTATAGGCTTACAATGTGAGAAATTTTCTCATAAAGTTCAGTATTTTTTTTTATTTTTAAGATTTTTTGGTATAGAAATTTAATTCTGTGTGTTAATTTGCTACTTTTTTGGTGAAGGATTGGCAAAATCAACATCTCAGGAAGGTTTAAAGACTGCATTTTCACAATTTGGGGATGTCAGCAGAGGTTTTTTTTTTTTTTTTTTTTTTTTTTTTGTAAATTTGTCATTTCTTGTAATTATTGATAGAACAAAATTTTTTATGTTCTTTGGGTTTATCTATGGTATGGCAGTTAAAATTATTACTGACAAGAAAACTGGGCAATCATTGGGATTTGCGTATGTCTGGTTTTCAAGTGGAGAGGTTGCTCAAAGAGCTGTGGAGGAGATGAATGGGAAGGTGTGTCTCTTTATTTAGGATTTGTTTTGTTGGTTGTGTTATATGTCAAAATGTCTCAAATATTTTACTTGGAATGGTTTCGCTGTCTAGTTTGTCGAAGAATAGATTTATTTATGTTACCATTGCAAGGCCTGGGTCGTGCAAAACCCGTGTTGAAGCAAAATCTTACAAATTCTAGCAAAAAACATTTGCGCCCCTCCATGTGCATTTGGAGTCATCTGTAGATGGTGGTTAATCAACAGTTTGGGCTAATCAAGCATAATCACAATTGCTGGCATCCAAGTGTAATGGTAAGATATTTACTTCTATTTCGATATGCTGTTGTTTATTCAGCCTCCATAAACGTGGACAGCTTCTTTTCCTATTTGTTGCAGCATGACTGATATCAATTTGTTGTTTCAAATTATAATAACGAGCACAATAGTTTATGCATGGAAGATGAACATATGGTTTACGTTTGCCTAGCTCTTGCCTCACTTGAGTTGTTTATGCGATAGGAACAGTTATGGTTCAATCACCTGCTAGAATTTTGGTTCACACAGCTCAACTAACCTGCGTATCTGTAGTAAATTACAGTAGATACTTGTAGTGATCTATGTGATTGAGACTTTGTATCTGGAACTGGTAATTGATAACTGTGTGGTTATGAAGGAAGTCGAAAGTAGTGAAAGATTCTTGACACTTTCCCCTCCCCAATCCTCAAAGTTTTTCCATGATGTAAATTTTGATCTTTGGTAATATGCATATAAATACATTTGAAAACGGACTCCAAACCTTGCATATATTTATGTATCGCCATATCTAAGAATGGAAAATAGTAATAGCTGCCTATAACAGAATCCCTAGAATGACAAAGGGGTATACAGAACTGACTTAAATTATTTGTATAATAGGTGTCAAGATTTTAGTTATTTGGATGTAAAAGTTTGATAAATAGAAGGCATACTAAAAGTGTTAGTTAAGAGTAAATATTCGATGTTTTACTGGTTTCATGTCTTTGAATTTGCTGTTTTCAGTGAAATGGTGGACGTTTTTATAGACACAACCCTGAAACAAAGATGAATAATTTCCCTTTAATCCACACCCTTGTAGGCCTTGGTTTCTCATAATCTGCGCTTAGAAGGAAATTAACGTGAAATGTCTTTTTTAATGATGTATTAGAAACTGAACATTCTCTCTAACTTCAATTTATGCTGCTTCAATACTAGTTTCAATGATAACTCCAAATACCCTTGTGCATCAGGTTTAGGGTAGGGGATATTAAAATTTCCAGAACCAGTGGAATCAAGGGGAGTACAGATCTGCAGCCGCGGTTGATCTTTCATGGAGCTCTGAAAGCACTCATCCGCCTGTTCAGAACTTAAATGCAAAGTCAAATGAGAATAAATATGCTAGAAAAGTATTTGTTTTCATCCTTTTAGTATTTAAGGATAACAAGAAAAGAAATATGTCACAGAAAAGAAACCACGGAGACGAATATTTGTATCTAGAAGACTATTACTTTCCATTCTTTTGATTTTCATTTGTAAATTAATTCTACTTTAATTTGTACCTATAACTGTTTTTTACCAGCAAATGAAAAAAAAAATCTGTTTCGATTACATTAGAATCTTAGTTATCTTGGTAGCTTTTATGTATGTTCCTGTTGAGCTTGCTTTTTTTCTTTTTACATTGTATAATATGCATATAGAAACAGGCCTCAAACACCTCTTTGTTAGCAGGAACTCCATTAATGGTTGTCCATAAATCCTAGAATACATGTTTTAATTCTGAAAACATATATATGATCTAGGAAAACAGGGTTAATAATTCTAGCTAACATTTCTTTTCTTGTTATCTCAACATACTGTCTCTTATACACATCTAGATGTTTATAAAATCAAGTTAAATATACTGAAATATTCTTAAAATATATTACTGAGAATCATATATTTAATCTTGATGTTATAATATATATAAAAGAATTATGAAAAATCGCTGTATAATTACATATTAATATTATAATAAAATATAACCTATACTATATATAAAGCATGAGAGAGAGTTTGGCATGATGTCATTTTATATGTTCTCTATTTTACCATTTTTGAGTTAGTTTTAAAACAGTCCTGTTAGATAATTCTTTTTTAAAAATTGCACACACATTAGTGTGTCTTTCCCACCGGTAACAAAATAATTTGGAAGTGAAAATATGATAAAATGTTGAATTATATTATATTTGACATTGTAATTTGCACAAGTTCATCCAAATATTAAAATTATAAAATGTTAAGAGACATCAAAAAACAATCACAAATTTTATAAAAAAAATATATTGTCACACAATATCTTTAAAGAAGAATTTTCAATAGAAATTTATCTCATTTATGAATTGTTTTACCATTATAATTAAACATTCAAATTCGAAATAATATAAAATGAAATAACAAAATTTAAAAATTTGACCAAGATATATATTGTTATGGATTATATTAAAATATTATATAATTTATTTTTCACTATTTTTAAATTATGATCGCATCATTATCAAAATTTAAATACAAAAATTAAAATATAGTGATAAAGGTATTTAAGTCATTACATTTGATATTATAAAATTTTTAAAAGATGAATCATGTGATTGATAAAATAAAACATAATTTTTTTAACTCAGAAAAATAAAGTATAATTACCTATCTAGTTCATGGCAAAGTGTTATTAACCCCTGGCAAACAACTTCAGCTAGAGCAATAACTATTATACAGCCAGGGAACATGTGGGATTTTTTTGTATGTACTGTCTACAAATTAGAATATATTTTATTAGTGTTAGTTGTAGTTATGGAGGAATTTTATGAGTTTCGTTGAGAAAATTATTTCATTATATTTAAAATTTTGTATAATATAAAGTTTTGAAATATATAATATTTTATTGTATAAATTTTTAAATTATAATAAAATAATTCATCAATAAAATTGTAAAATTTTCTGTAATTATTTAAGTATAGATACTGTAATTGATCTCACATGATGTAAGTAATTTTTCCATCATGAGTGGATATTTTCCTTGTTATACGTGGTATACGCAATGTATAATAATATTTAAAGAAACAGTAAGTTATATGTGTAATAATATTATATGTGGTATACGTCTTGTGTAATAATATTTTGTCACTCCAATAATTGAAGTTTGAACCAATAAATAGTAAATTCTACTCCAAAATTTAAATTTAACACAATTTATTCATAATAAAAAAGGTTCTGTTTATACGGCTTAATTTTTATTATTCTCTAAATACTCTCATATTCTGTAATCATTCATTTAAAATATTTTTTAATTATATTTTTATCCCATATGATTATCCTCAATCCCAAAAGAACATAAGAAAATTTAAAAAAAATAGAAATGGACGATCAAAATTGACTTGGTTTTCTTGGTCAACAAAAAAATGTGAGATCCAACACTCAAATACTTCAATGAAGAGACAGTTGATTTGTTCCTCCACACCCGAACTCAACTGCTGTGGAGCCACACATGCACACGTGATCATCCCCTCTGTACGAAAATTTTTATATGAATTCTATCTAACATATTTGATATGTATTTTTTAATCGATATTCATGCATATCATTTTAATTTATTAAAAATAAAAAATTTTAAAATAATATAAATAATATATACACTACAAAATCTAAATTTGGTTCTTGTATATCAGATACGTATAAAAATGTTTTCCGACGCAAATGGTTCAAGTGAACCCACACAATACAATTCCAACGTAGCCTTCCAACTTGCAATTATTCTCAGCCACCACTTCTAGAGTGTCACATCCACCACGTGTCAATAAAACATAAAAAATCGCACTATAATGGAAAATTTGCACAATTAATCCTTCACACATCCAAATATCGTTTTAATATGTTAATTTTTAAGTACATTGGATTCATTCATGATTTCTTTAACATTGGATTCATTCATGATTTCTTTATTTCTGTTCGAGTCATATAACTTATCTCGATCATATAATTTATTCTAAATTAAAAAGTCTATGAATTAATACCATAATTCCATTACATTTAGAATTTTTCATAAACGTATAGTATTAGTCCCAAATCCAATTTAGACAATGTTTTCAAGTGAAAAAGTTGACTCTGTTTGAATAATAAATTTTTTTCTTTATTCTCCAAAATATTTTATAATTATTTTATATTTTTCAACCACCTTTTTTATTTATATATATTTAAATAATATTTCAACAATAATAGTTATTCAAATGGTTAGTATCACTACACCACGTGGAATTGGGTAAGTAACCCAGGGTCCCATCCCCATTCAAGTTTTAAAATCGTGTTATTATCATTAAAAATAATTATAAATTGCTAATATATACTTGAGGCTGAGAAAATTAAGATTTACTCTCTATAAAATTCTTAAAATTAGATATAATCCCCAAATATGTGGTGTAATTGGAAAAGACTTAGATAGACTCGATTTTGAAAAGCACCTATAGATCTTGTATTCAAAATTAAATGTTATTAAATTTTACTTGTATCAATTGATATCATTTATTGTATATGATTTAATCTATCTCACAAAATTTACAAATAAAATAGTAGATTGGATATATCTAAATAAATATTTTCCAATGTAATTTAGTATTTGCCTTGTAATAGTCTAAGTCTTGTATTCAATACACATCTTTATAGGTGTTTTTTCAAAAAAAAATGTGCGTGTGTGGTGTATCACATGACATTTTCTCGTTGGAGGAAAACTTGTGTATTTATATTTATATCCCTCAATTAAGTAGTAATACACGGTGCATATTTGACCTTTTCAATCAAAGACAGAAAAAAAAAAAAAAAAAGGTAGAGAAAAACAAATACTGTATTAAATTGGAACCAAATTGTAACTTATATGTTGAGACTACATGCACTATTTCAAACGTGAATGACTACAAAATGATAATTGAGAATTTGGAGGGATCATTTCTGTAATATTTATTCTCTATTAAAAACTGTATTAGTGAAAAATATGAAATACTGTATTAGTAACTGAATATGCCCCTTCTTACCAGATAGATAGGCCAAGAAGCAGCAGGAAGAAGAGAGGAAGAGAAAGCGGGCCGAGTAAAATGACGAATATGCACCTGATAAATGCAGCAGAAATTGCAAGGATTCTGAGCAGAAATAACAGCAACATGTTAGGGGCAGAAATAGAATTTGGAACAGCATGGTGGGTTGTGTACCAGGCAATAACAGGCTTTCTGGTGTTGTTCGCGGGAATCATGTCTGGATTGACTTTGGGTTTGATGTCTTTAAGCCTAATGATCTTGAGATTCTTGAGAGAACGTGGGACCCCTTCTGAGAAAAAACAGGCTGGTAAAGATTCCCATTTTCTGTTAAATCTTTTGATTCTTTTCTCATCAAAGTTTCAATCTTTTTTTCTTTTGGTTGTTTTGTAAGTGGGGTGGAGAGTTTTGTAATTCAGCTGTGTACTGATTTTAGTTATAAATGTGTTGGGATTAATGTATTGATCATTTTCTGATGTGGGTTTTGTTGGAAATTGGTTTTTGTGCTGGTTGAGGTATAACTTTGCTTGTTTTGAATAATTATTTTGATATGATTGATTAAGTTGTTTGGAAAATACTTAGATTGACCCCGTTATTGGGTGTGGATCATGATTAAATTTTATAAAATTTTCCATACATAAATTAATGTCATTTATGAAATCGGGAGAGCCTCACATGTTTGCTTAGTAGCTGTGTTGAACACTCATGTAGCAAGATTTAGAGTATTCGACACATATATATATGTCTAAATTGTATGTTATAGCTGTATTTTTCTTGTTACACTTCCGTCATTTCAGGCGTTTGCTATAGTAGAATTTGAGATATTGATGAACTCTGCGTAAACCATCTGTGGTTTGTCTGTGTGGTGATACAGTTAGCTTATAAGAACCCTACATTTCTTTTAACTTATTTCGTCTAATTTGCAGGCCCTTCCAATATACCTGGACAAGCTTTTCAATCAATACGTTGCAATTATATTGTCTGTGACATTTGTTCTAGCATTTGGAGAGGTAATTGGATTAGGAAGCTATTGCCTCCTGATAAATTTAATGGATTAGAAACTTGTCTTCATTCCGTTTTTGTGATCATAATTTTGTGGTTAGGTTATTCCCCTCAAGCAATATGCACTCGATATGGACTTGCTGTTGGTGCAAATTTTATCTGGCTCGTTCGTATTCTGATGATCATTTGCTACCCAATTGCTTACCCTATTGGAAAGGTAAATATTCTGATACTTAAGTGAGATTGCTTTTATGACAAATACAGTAGACGCTCCAAATTTACTTGATTCCCGAGTCAAAATGATTACTACACTGTAATTTTTTACAATACCTTAATCCAGTCCAGAATGATTGTGTGCCCAGCATATTCTCTCTTATACACATCTAGATATGTATGTAGCTAATGGATTATTTGATATACATGCCATCATGCTTCCCATGCCATACAATTGAATTGTATCTGTAATTGAAATTAGAGTACTTATAAGTGTAATAAGATGCTTAGTTGCCTGCTTATGGATGCTCCATTGGCCATTGAAAATTGGTACTTTAATGTTTTTCACTTGGTTGTGGAATTCATTTATCTTTTTGCAATAGAATTTAAAGAAAGGTTCATGGTCAATACCAAATGGTTTTGTTACAAACTAATATCACCTCAGGTAGGATTTCTTATAGTTTATGGAACGTACTAACAGAACTGAGATTATTCTACTTGAGCTCTTAGTCGGAACGTATAAGTTTCTATAATGAAACCATCCCTCGTATTTTTTACATTGTATTTCTGGTCTCCAATGAATGATATTTTGAAATGTCGATCATGCCTAGTCGGTGGTTTTTAAAGATCACTCCACCCCATTTATGGAATGATGATTAATCTTGGAGATTGCTGGTTATTGATTCCATTAAAATCACAGCCAATTTATCGTGGATTTATACGAATTGATCGTTGTTACAGATTCTGGACTGTTTGTTGGGACACAACGAAGCATTGTTTAGACGAGCTCAATTGAAAGCCCTCGTCTCAATCCATGGTCAGGAGGTCAGCTTCTTTGCTATATGTTCTTAACATGTATATAACACTGAAACAACAGCATTATATCCCAATTGTCAGTTGCTTTTCACATCTGTTGGGACATAATGTGCTGTAGCTGTTGTGTCCAGGCTGGTAAGGGAGGTGAGCTTACACATGATGAGACGACAATCATTAGTGGAGCACTGGATTTGACAGAGAAGGTATTAAAATCAGTGAGACTGGCTAATCAATAACCATAATTCTGTATTTGCTTGCTAATTTGCTTGTTCTCCTTTCCACTTTAATACCTCCAGAATCATTAGATATATATTCTTGAAATTTCTGAATTTCAGTGTTAAAATGTACCTTCTTGTGTGAAGTTTTTTCGCATGTGAGTGCATTGGGTTTGATTAACCCAAAAATATGGGAAACAAGATGAACTTGGTTCTGAAGAATTTCTACCGTTAAATTCTTCTCTCCCTCCCCCACTTATCTTCATCTATGATGATGTTTATGTCATGATCGTGAAGTTGCTACTATTTCGTGAAAGATTTTTTGGTAGGCAACACTATCCTAGTAATTATCAATTTCACTAGTTCTTTATTTATTTCTTCCTTTTTATCCTTGTTGACAGACTGCTGAGGAAGCCATGACACCTATTGAGTCAACATTCTCGTTGGATGTCAACTCCAAGTTGGACTGGTAATGTTGTGGGAATACCTGCAAACATATCTTTGTCTCTTTCATAATTTTGGCTGGGAAACACCCCCCCCCCCCCCAAAAAAAAAAAAAAAAAAACACACACACACAAGTTGGGGGTATATGGTCATTGATCTTATCACTGATTTCTTTTGAAGAAACTTTTCTGGTCTAAATGTTAGAATTTGCATGCAGTGAGAACAGTATATTTGATATTTGTCTATTATTTGTGCTATGTGTACTCCCTTCATAGAGCTATGGGACCCAACAACTATTGCTGAGATTGATTGTGCTAATCATGTCTCTACACAAGTGTAGCAGGAAGTAGACGCAGAAACTAAAACACTTTCTCTTGATTGCATCAGGGAGGCCATGGGAAAAATTCTTGCTCGTGGTCATAGCCGAGTTCCTGTGTACTCTGGGAACCCAAAAAAACATTATTGGACTTCTACTGGTAAACATATATCCTAAAATCTGCAGTAAACTTTGTTATTTTTAAAAGATTTCAAATAAGTCAAAATCTGTAAACATTAGGTGAAGAGTCTTCTTACTGTTCGGCCTGAAACAGAGACACCGGTTAGTGCTGTATCTATCCGAAGAATTCCACGGTATTGATTAGTGATCTTATATTTATCAGCATCTGATTTTCAAGATTTTGGGATTCAAAGTAGTGATTTAAACGGTTTTTACCCAGGGTACCCTCAGATATGCCTCTGTATGACATACTAAATGAGTTTCAAAAAGGCAGCAGTCATATGGCCGCTGTGGTGAAGGCTAAAGGGAAAAGCAGACATGTTCCATCGACAGTAGATGAAGGAAAACCTGAAGCTAAAGCAGTCAGTGATGGAAATTCTCAACTAACTACTCCTCTGCTATCAAGGCAGGATAAGAAGTCCGGAAGTGTTGTCGTTGACATTGAAAGGCCTTCAAGAGGCATGCCTCAACTAACACACTTACATACAGTGAGGCTGTGACGAATGGTGTGCCTCCTCCATCAGATGATATAAGAGACAGGTGAAGTAATTGGCATTATCACCCTTGAAGATGTATTTGAAGAACTCTTGCAGGTGACCGTTGGATTCAATTTATTACTGACTCTATCTAGTCCACAGTTGCTTGAGTTGGCATGAAAAAGAATTTACACTTTTTTGTATGTGCAGGAGGAAATTGTCGATGAGACAGATGAATTTGTTGATGTACATAAAAGGTCTGCATGCAGTTCTCTCTATTTGTATCCAATTATACTGATTGATCCATGATTGTCTGAAGAAACAGATTAACTATCGTACTGTTTTGCAGAATTCGTGTTGCGGCTGCTGCGGCTGCTTCATCTGGCACGCGCACCATGTGTTCAAGAGTTAGCATCCCAAAAAGGATTGGTAAGTAAACCACATTTACACACATCCTATAATCTTGAGACAAATTAATTAACTTATTGGGATTGAATTTTGAAAAGTAATGTTCTGTCAAAATACACATTAAAGTAGTGGTTTTCGATAATCTATCAGAAATCAGTAGACATTTGCACAGAAAAGTTATTTGAAACTTGTACCTCAATTTTTCCTGTATTATATGCCTGCTGACAGTGAAACCACTATAGATGCGAATTTGATTTGAAAATTTTCATTTATATCATCATCATCTTGACTCAAAACTGCATCAATAAATTATACAGGTTATCTTTTTGGAGAGAAGTTTCTGTTTTTATGCCAATCTTAAGGTAGAATTTTGCCTGTGCAGAAGATATAATAGGAGAAAACCTCTTAAGATGATTTAGACATCTAAAAAGGAAACCATTAGGTCCACCTCTGGAAAAATTATCTGATAATTATGTTGAGTTATTGGTTATCAAAGACTAAGAAGTTTATTTAGAATGGACTACTTAACACTCTATTGCTTTCAGCTTAATGAAAAGCAAATCCTTGAATAGAGCAGGATCAAGTGAGTGAGAGAGAGGTTTTTTACTCATAACCCTAGGTTTTATTACAAAACTTTCCGTATAAGATATTGAACTTCTCTCTTATGTTTTATTGATCTTTTGCCAATTGATTTTAGGGAATTCTACAGGTCCCTTTTAAAACTATTCCCTTGGTTTTAAAAGCTTGTACAGTATAAGCTTTTAAAGCACGTGATGTTGTACTGTACAAGCATTTAAAGCACAAGGGAATGGTTTTCTAAAAGGGACCGTAGAATTTTCCTTGATTTTATTCTGTTGTCCAATGCCTAGTGTCATCAGATAACATGGACATGGATTATAACAATACTACAATAGTAGTATTTTCAGAAGAGTTCTTCTCTTTATTGGTCTTGATTATAGATGAAAAATACCATAACAAGAATTCTTTTGTTTCTATGATTGTTGTGTGTATGAAACATTGTTTTTTGGTCATGCATTCGACATCCCTACTATACAAAGGTTGGATGGAAATTTAGGTTGAGTCTGTTGTTAAGATCTCCTGGGCTCTCCCTGCTGTTGAAAGATAACCTTTTATTTCAACCGAGGAAGAGTTTTCTGAAAGTTGTTTAAAACATTTTTGAATTTCTCAGGGAGGCCAAAATAAGCAAGGACATAACCCCAGAAAGTCTGGTGAGGCTGATTCTTCTTCAATTAAATTGCAGCGGAATCTTGGAGAACCTCTTCTTGGGGATAAGAGATAATAGGTATATAGCTTGTAGCTTGGTGGCACCAGAGAGTACAAAGCATAAATCGGTGGGGGAGAGAAGAATAAACAGTTGTGCATGATTATGTAGCTCTGAAACTACACATCAATTTTTAACACTTTTTTATCAAAATTTTGCGATATGTTGTATGTATATGACATTGGAGCATTTTAAGGTCAATATGAGTTGTTGATTTTCTTGCATAGCTACAAAGGGTGAGATTAATACTTCTCATAGGAAGGGAATGCATAATTCCTATCCTACTAGGAAAATTCTCTCTATCTGAGGTAGTAGAAGTAGTTTAGCATTTTTTGTATTTGATATATCTCGAATTTGCAAACATATAGAAATATAACATTAATTTTATAATACTAGTGTCATAACTTATTCAGTACATTTAAGTACTTATAGCGGTGGAGGAATCTGTTTGCTCTAAACAAAATGTTGAAATTTCAGATAACTAGTACCAAACATGTTTATGCTTGCATGTGGCGACGTAACTGAAGCTCCAGTGAGGGAGGGGGGAAAAGGTTTACAGAAGGATATGGCATCTTCATCCAGTTAATTTTGCACAGGGGCTGTTGGAAACCCTAATGATCTTGAGCTTTCCTCGGCTTTCTCTTTCAGGTTCCCTGGCTCTGCCTTTACTGGTTCCCTATGCCATCCATATTGCATTTGTATCACACAGTAGGTAAGTTAGCTTACTTGCAAGTTACAAAATGCTTCCTTTACACTGCATGATCCTCTAGAATTCGAGGCTTCACAAATCATTCCAGCGCAGAAGTAGGTATAGAACACTTCCATATTATGTAGAGGCGGGTACGCTGCTCCTGGATGCACTTTGAACACCTCTGCCATGACCAAAATCTTCTGTGTTTTCTGCTAAAAAATGAGTTTGCAGCCATAGGTGCAAATATGAAGCTAGTGCAGAAACTCTCTCAGATCTTTTACTGGCAAGAATTGAACATCTTATATGTTGTCTGGGTTTTGTTTGAATGAATGCAGAGATCAGATGAACATATATATAGAGCTCATGATGAAACAAGTGGTGGTTGACAGATGTCGGCCCCTGATTGGCTAAGATTGAGGACAGCATGAAAGGGTCCCATTGTTCACCAAAAGATGAATAAACAGAGGCAGATGGTTGTCTTCCTGCCATACAGATTGAACGGCACTCTCTGTCAGTTTACAGCAACATATTTGTCTCCATGTAAAGATATATATATTAATTCCAGAATCCCACCAAAAAGAGGATTAAAAATTATACAAATTCCAGAAAATTCGGATGTATTGGTGGACATTGGTATTGCTAAAAATCATTTACAAGAGTATCCCAATACAAGGGTAAAAAGAAATAAAAGAATCAACGTACAAAAATTTGCTGCAAAGAACATTTATTTTATGATGTTGAATATTGATGGCAGAAGAGCACTAGTATAAGTTTTAGCAGAACATAATAAATCATAAAATGTAACTTCTGCATTTTCCATATAAGCACTCCAACAATCTAATTAATCATCAGCTTATAGACCAACTTGTAATCACATCCCAGAAAACAGCACCAATTAGCATGATCAAATACTAGAAAACAGCACCCACCCCATGAAATGGAAGAGGCAGTAAATTGAAAGAAATAACCCTGTCACCATAACTTAAATGAGTTGCAGACTTCACTTTATGCCAAATTTTAAGTGGAATACTTTTAGCCTTCATTTCTTTAGATGGAAAGCAAGTTTGGTGGTGCAATTGCTTCTTAATTATGAAATCAAAAAAATTTGCATGCAAACTTATATCTCAGGGTTTTGCAAGCCACACTGATGATCTCTTCAAATTGGAAAACCAATAACATGCTGAAACATTAGTTAGAATGAGAGGAATTAACATCCATCCCATTATGGCTTCCAAAAAGGTAAAGACAGAAACGTGTGAACATGAGAAATATAATAACTCAAGGAAAAACTCATCTGATATAGCTACAAAAACTGAAGAATTCAATAGAATCTTACAGTACTATTCAAAGAAAATATAGAACAATTAATTTGACAGTTAAAAGAAAAAAAACTGAAGAGATTCTGAAAATCTAAAAGATGAGCTACAATATATATACTCATTCTTCTTCTAAGAACTTAGAGATAGTTGTCTTCCCAACACAATAGCATAGTAACGCACACCCTTATAATGTAAAGCTTGCCTCTAAGTTGCCTCAATATTCTTCTCCATTTGCCAAATCTCCTTCCCATAATTTCTTTTGCTTGCAGTCTTTAAATGCACTAAACAAAACAAAGCTTTAAATTCTTGAACTGACTGAGGCCTAATTATTGTGATTGTTAGCTTAAATAGTGTGTGCAAAAGGGTGGGTTACAGTCAAATTGGATCCACATGTACATTTTTGGAGGCTTTTATGTACACTTTGTAGTTAGTAGGGACTTCTTGTACCCTCAGAATCAATTGGTTTCACGTGGCCTTATCTATCTTAACTCAAGCTAACATCTTCTCAATCAATTAAAGACTTGCCTGCCACTTATTATCATTGCTGCTCGTGCTTACTTGAAGCACTTATAGCTAGCTGCTGAGCTTTTCAAAGAACTGAATATCTGTCCCACAGAATACTGCAGCACAAGCAAGAACAGAAAACCCTTGACCAATAAGGCAACTTCTTGAAGGTTCTCCAACTAATTATCTATCAACTTGCATACATTATTACACACAAACGAAGTAATTTTGTGCATGTTGGATAGTTTAGCTAGAAAATACTTCCTAAGGAGTCTCTCCAACTAATTATTATTCAACTATTATAAGTACTTATGCAAATGTACTGAATAAGTTATGACACTGTGTATAAAATTACAATATTTTATATGTTTAGTAATTCGAAATATATAAAAGGACAAAATACTTGATTATAAGTGATCAAGATCGGTAATTTATACATTCGTAGTTTTATTATTAGTACTAGTATTATTTTAGTGGTAGTAGTAAATTGACTATATGTGAGGGCTCATGAATTCCATTAATCCAAGCTGCCCCTACCAAGAAACAATGAGATGAGTTATGAACTTTCAATTATGTCCCGTAGCCAATTGAAAAGAATGGCAAAAAACAAACAAGGGTTCATTTCAATCTTTATCCTAATAAAGAAGATCAAGGATAAGATCCTTATTACTAGAAGTCCAACAGATAAGTCTTGGTGGACCATTAGGATATAAAGCATTGATAACCAGCTATCAATTAGGCTTGACTTAAACCTAATGTGGTTGATACAACTTTTGGCCCCTATACAAGGGATTTCAAGTCCAAGACTAATTGAGGACCACACATGCATGTAACTAGCACCCTTGTTGCCTTATGACTTGGAAGACAAGTGGCATTATTTTATTGGAGAATGTTGACAAGTTAGAGACAACTTGAATGTTTGTGCTTTATGGGTTAATGGACTCAAAAGCAAGAAAATGAAAAAAATCTTGAGTTTGTGGGGAAGTGTTTTCCTGTTGCATTTTATAGTTTTCTATGTAGGAAGTACAATAATAGCATGGCGCTATGAAGTTAGTTGGTCTGTAGTCCATATGACATGACTAACTGAGACACCACAATCACAACATTCCCTTTCAAAGAGACAAGATGATGAAACTGACAAGAGGAAAAGAGATCCTAACTTCTAACAAAGAGGAAGAGTATAAGCCAATTTTCTTCTTGTTTCTTTATTATCTGTATCTGAATAATTAGAAAGAAACTAAAACTCAATCACCAATTGGGAGATAAAGGGAATGCAATAACTGATAGGAGAGCTTGAAAAGACCAAATTAATTTGATCATTTATACATTTTGAATGAAGTGGAGGTGAAAGGATGGAGAGAGTTTATTTTGTCAAAGTAACACATTGATATTGCTATTGAGTATTGGAAGGATAAGATGGTGTGTAACATTTTCTTTACTTGTTCTAGTTAGGAAATTATTTCGTTGTATTTAAAAATTTATATAATATAAAATTTTGAATAATATAATATTGTACTATATAAGAATAGAATAGATGTGCAACTGTTATTGCTTTAAGCAAACATTGGGAAGAAAAATATATAAGACATGCCTGAAAATTTATCATTTTATAAGAGAAATGAGTGAAATTTGGTACTACCTTTGGAACTACTCCATTGACTGATGTTTCAAGCCCAAATGTCTAATAGGTTCTTTTGGTTTTAAACAACAAAAATGCCAATGATATGAACAACTTCTGCATGGAACATAAAATATTATGCATGGAATGTTACAAAGGTTTTCTACTCTTTTTTGCCACTCTCTTCCACCATTTGCCTCTACATCAATAGTTCCAATGCTGTAAATCTTAAGAGTGAAAGTATCCTATTTTGACAACTATATGAATATATACATGGTTAGTCCAAGAATGGAAATACCAAAGCATTGTTCAGAAAATCATAGAATAAATTTGTTTTGAAGTCTGCATGAGTATGAATCTTGAAGTCTGCATGAGCATGAACAGGGGCTCATTAGCAGGCCTTTGAACTATGCAATTCTTGGGCAATTGTGGACCTTAAAACAAATACAAAACAAACCCAGACTGACTGAATGCAAGAGCATGGCCCAATCAGTCAATCGCCCAATAAGGACTTCTAGTTGGGTTTTGGGACCATTAGTATTTAGCTGAAAAAAATATTTTTGACTGAATACTACTCTATTTAATTTGACTATTGTGAATTCTTATGAATTATAGGAATATGGATATCTATTCATCCTCTAAACATATCGATTAATGTGATATTCATACTCTTAAATTATGAAAAGGTTTATTCATTCCCGTAATTCACGTAGTTGCTCATCATATTTATGAATCTCCTATTTTGTAACTCTATAAATAGGGATCTTTGGTACCTTATTTGGTATGAGCTAATGAAAATTAAAGCATTTGAGAATTCTCTAATATTTCTCTACTTTTCTACACTTGTTATATTTCTATTTTAGTTAATATTCATGTTTAATAATCTTGATTTAGTTTCATAATACGTTATCAGTACGACTCTACTCCAATTGAAATATAGTAAAGTGAAAGATCTTATTGTTCAAGTGATATCTAGGTAAATTTGTTTATCAATTTCTTTTCTTATGGCTAACTTTCTAAATTTGAATTTGTACCTCTTGGCATTTCTAGAAAAAATTATTTATCATGGGTTTTGATGCTGAGATGCATCTTGATGCAATGGGTCTTGGAGACATCATTATGGAAGCAAATGAGACTTCTACCCAAAACCGTGCAAAAGTAATGATTTTTCTACGTCATCATTATATGAAAGTTTGAAAACTGAATATTTTACTGTTATCAGATAATTCTCTTGATCTTTTGAATAATTCTTTAGAAAAGGTACAACTCATTTAGAAGTTGGTTGTTCAAGAGATGTCTCTTTATGATTCCATATTTATAATTACAAGATTTCAAATCAATAAGTGAGTATAATTCTACAATGTTTAAGATCACATCTCAATTGAAATTATGTGAATAAATTATTAGTGACGAGGATATGTTAGAAAAAACTTTCTCTACCTTCCATGCATTGAGAGAATGGATTCAAAAAGTATTTTGAACTGATATCATATCTTCTTATAACGGAACAAAATAATGAATTATTAATAAAAAATCATGAGACCTGACCAACTAGTTCCAATCCATTTCCTGAAGCGAATGTACACTAGATCTTATAATTATGAACATGGAAGAGGTCTTGGCCGTTTTCATTATTAGTAGCCATGGTCGTGGTCGTCGCCGAAATAACTATCATAATCATGATACTCGTAACTATGGCTTATCAAGTCATAAGGGCAAACATTCTCACCAGATGGAATTAGATAATAATAATGAAAAAAAACAAGAGAAATATTTTTGATAATTTATACTATCTGTGTAGTGATAAGGAGCATTGGTCTCGAATATGTAGAGTTCCAAAATATCTAGTTAAATTGTATCAAATATCATTGAAAAAGAAAGACAAAATTATAGAGGTGAACTTCACCAAGCCAATTAATGATTTTAGTAATGATAATGATGCTAATATTGACATAATGCATTTTGATGTGACTGGTTTCTTTGAACATCCAAAACAAAGAATTGATCATTTAATTGGTGATAAAAATATCTAAAGCAAGTGAAACCATGTTAAAATGCCAAAGAGATTAGTTTTATAATTACTTTAAAGTTTGTTATGCATTTCCTAGTTAATTAGTATTTTTGTTATGAAAGTGTACTTTTTGCTCTAATAAATTAATTATCTTTTATATTTTCCTTCTTGAAGAAAATATAGATATTGACAAATATTTAGAATCGATGAAAAGTGAAGAAGATGTATTCTAATGTCTTATTGATAGTGTTACAACACATACAATACTTAAAAATAAGAATTATTTTTCCACCTGAAATTGAGAGAAACAAATGGTAACACCATAAGTGGTAGTACAAAATTAATTGAAGGTTTCGGTAGAACAAATATATGTTTGCCTGAAGGAACAAAATTAGTTATAAATAATGTGTTGTTCTCTATTAAGTCTCGAAGAAATTTGAATAAATTCCAATTGCAAATATCCATGAAGTAGATGTTCATATTGAGACCATGGAGGATTCAAATGTTTAATATTTGCATATTACCACTTTTATTTCTGGAAAGAAATGTATAGTAGAAAAATTCTCTTCTTTTTTTCTAGCCTATTACACTAAAATTAAAATGCACCATTTAGTAAATCAGAAATTTACTAATCCCAAAAATTTTGTCATTTGGCATGATCGATTAGCGCATCCTAGGTCGATAATGATGAGAAGAATAATTGAAAATTCGCATGGCCATTCATTGAAGAATCAAAAGATGTGATAAAGTCAAGTGAATTTACATGTGTTATTTTTCTCAAAGAAAATATATTGCGAGCCCTTCACTAGTTAAAGTGTGGACTGAATCACTCGCATTTTTGGAAAGAATTCATGGTGATATATGTGTACCAATTCATCCACCATGTGGACTATTTAAGTATTTTAAGTGCTAATTGATGCATTTACAATATGGTCGCATGTTTGTTTATTATCAAATTGCAATATGGCGTCTGCGAGATTACTTGCTCAATTATCAAGTTGAGAGCAAAGTTTTCAAATTATCCATTAAAGAAAATTCGATTAGACAATGCTGGTGAATATTCGTCTTGTACTTTTGATGACTATTGTATGTCAAACGACATTAGTGTTGAACATCCTGTAACTTATGTTTAAACATAAAATGTTTAGCCGAATCATTTATCACACGGTTATAATTAATAAGCTAGACCATTGTCGCTAATGATAACAAAACTCCCTATATCTGCTTGGGGACATGTTATTTTGCGTACAGTGATAATTACGCTAAGTGTCTCTTATACACATCTCTATGTGCACTAAGAGAATGAATAAACCTGTTCCCAACCTTATTGGGTATTATGCATCAATTCACACTGTATAATATACCTGTCTCTGATACCATCTAGAGGTGTATATAGAGACAGACTAGATTTACAAATTGTCATTTTGATAAATCTTATTTCCCAACACTAGGGAATGAAATGAACAACCGAAAAAGGAAATCACGTGGAATACACCGTTATTATATTTTCGTACAAAACTTGTGAATTAAAATTTCAAAAGATAATACATTTGCAAGAGATTGTAAATCAATTACGATATATTTTGACTCTAAAAGAGTCACGAAATCACATATTTCGCAAAGGTAGATAAAATTATTTTCTAACAAATCAACGTTATAATCTACAAATGCTATAGTAAATGAGTTTAAAGTACACCTGAAGTGTGGTAGATATTTTGGTTCCAAAGATAAAAATGCTCAAAAGAAAAGAGGATCAATTGATCAAAATATTCTATGAAATGAGTCGAACATTAATAAAGAATTATAAGAAATCGCTAGTGATAAAATTCAAATTCCTGAAGAGAAAATTCTAACTCTCGAAAGCATGAATATTAACTCCTGAAGAGCAAGTATGAAACTTTTTATAAATTTTGGAGCTACAAGGAAATATTGGAACCGAGTTGAAACAATTGTTTATAGTATTTTTGCATGTCATGTACACATTTGAAATTATGAAAGAAATTTAGGATCTTGAACCAAAAGTGGTTGAGAAATGTCGATATAGAAATGATTAGTCAAAATGAAAATATACAATTCAATTCGAATTGGATTCACTTGCTAAACGCGAAGTTTTTGGACCTGTAATCCGAACACTTGAAGGTGTAAAACCTGTTAGATATAAATGAGTTTTTGTGTGAAAACAAAATGAAAAAAATGAGATTGTGAGATAAAAACATTACTTGTAGCGCAAAAATTTTCGCAAAGGCCGTGTCTTGATTATGATGATATGTATTCACCTGTAGTGGATGCAATCACATTACGATATCTAGTGAGTCGACAATACATGAAAAATTTGATATGCGTTTGATAGATGTAGTCACTACTTACCTATATAAAACATTGGACAATAATATTTACATGAAAATCCTGAAGGGTTTAAACGCCTAAAGGATGTGATTGATTCTCGAAAATTTACTCCATCAAATTGTAAAGTTCTTTGTATGAGTTTAAAGCAATCAACAAATGTACTACATCTGTCTCTTATAAACTTTGATGTTATAAGAGAAGCTATACAAATGATCCAATATGTCCATGTATTTTTATCAAGAAAAATGGATTGAATTTTGTGATCATTGTTGTTTATGTTAATGATTTGAATCTTGTCAGAACTCTTGAAGAGATTTTAAAATCAGTTGAATAAATATTTGCTAAAATTCATAAGTGGATTTATATGGATAAAGCATATCCACTGAATACTCCAATGGTCATCCGATTACTTGATATTGACAAAGATCCTTTCCGACCATGAGAGAAAAATAAAGAACATTTTAATTTTGAAGTACCATATCTTAATGCAATAAGGGCACTTATGTATCTTGCTAATTAACAAGATCTGATATCTTATTCACTGTAAATGTATTAGCAATATTTAGTTCTTCTCCACACGATAACATTAGAATGGAGTCAAACATATTTTTAATATCTCTTATGAACACCTAATTTTGGCTTGTTCTATTCTAATAAATCTACTATAGAGCTAATTGGATATTTATTCACATGTGGTGGTACTGCTATATCATAGCATTCTACAAAGCAATTTATAACTGTTACTTTTTCAAATCATGCTGAGGTTATAGTAATTCATAAAGCAAGTTGAGAATGTGTCTAGCTAAAGTCAATTACTCATTACATCCGGAAGAATTGTGGATTATCCTCTAAAGAAGAAATTCCTACAGTATTGTCTGGAGACAATGCTACCTGCATTTCTCAATTAAAGGAATGATATATAAAAGGAGATAGAACTAATCATATTTTACCAAAATTCTTTTTCACACATGATTTTCAAAAAAATGGTGAAATTGATGTGCAACAAATCCTCTCAAGTGAAATTTTGGCAAATTTATTTACCAAGGCACTACCAACTGCCACATTTGAAAAGTTGGAGAAAAGAATTGGAATGTGTC
The DNA here is from genome assembly GCA_025175665.1 of Cinchona pubescens. Taxonomy (NCBI): domain Eukaryota; kingdom Viridiplantae; phylum Streptophyta; class Magnoliopsida; order Gentianales; family Rubiaceae; genus Cinchona; species Cinchona pubescens. Next base: position 1,474,414 of record JANKKI010000394.1, read on the forward strand.
GGTTAAAAAATCTCAATAAAAGTTCTCAATGGGGGGAGTAAGTACATTCTCCACATGGTGGAGTGAATTGGTACACATATATCTGTCTCTTATTCCACTGGATTTTTCCCAATAAGATTTTTCAACGATGATCAACACTACTCTTTGTAATAGACATATAAGAGGGAGTGTTGTGAATTCTTATGAATTCTAGGAATATAGATGTCTATTCATCCCCCAAATATATCAATTAATGTGATATTCATCCCCTTAAATTATGTGAAGGTTTATTCATTCATGTGATTTATGTATCATATTTATGAATTCTCTATCTTGTAACCCTATAAATATGGGTTTTTGATACCTCATTTGGTATGAGCTAATGAAAGGTAAAGCATTTGAGTATTCTCTAATATTTCTCTACTTTTCTACACTTACTATATTTCTACTTTAGTTAATATTCAAGTTTAATAGTTTTAATTTAATTTCATAATATTGGCTAAATTCTTGAGAATTATTGTACAATTTATAATTTTCCAAATAGTTCGAATGGTTTTTCTTGTTGTAAAGAAGATAGGATGGAAGGACTATTTTGGACTACCCGAATTATTTTTTAGTAATTAATCATTGTTTTATTTAAGAGAATAAAAAATATTTTGTTATAATTACAACAATAAGAGTCAAATTCGGACGTATTTCTTGAAAATAATTTTATCAATTCATAAATAAGTGTCCTAAATGAAATTAACACCATAACTTTGAGTAAAGCAAAATGTATCAACTTCAAAAAAAAAAAAAAAAAAAAGAAAAGGGCAAAAGGAGATCATGTAATTTTTAAAATCATAAGCGAACATATCCTATTTCTAACAAAATTCAAGAATATTAATCTAATTTACTAAAATTAACATTTCTAACTTTCCAATTTGAACACGGGTAAAAACACTTTTAGTCCCTAAAATTTGGTTTGTTAATATTTTTAGTTCTCAAAATTTCATAAAAAATAAATCGCATCCCTTATCTTCTAAATTTTACTAAAATAGAACAATTGACAGAAAAATGATATATATATTTTTAAAAAATTATAAGAAAGATCTATTTTGGTAGTTTAGGCAAGCGAAAGTGAAAGATATAAGATAATTTTTTAGATTCATTAGACAAGGAATTAAAATTTTACAGAAAAATTTTATAGTTCCTTTTAGATCATTCCTCATCTTTAAATCCTGTATTATACAACGTCATGTTCTTTAAATGCTTGTACTGTACAAGTTTTTAAAACTAAGTGAATGATTCCCTAAAAGAAATTGTAGAATTTTCCTTAAATTTTTATTGGAATAGAGGCATAAAGACAAAGAATAATGTTATTTTTATAGTATCAATTGTTCTAATTAAATAAAAAGTTAAAAGATGAAATACATAATTTATTTTTTATAAATTTTTGGGTTAATAACACTTTACCCCCTAAATTAGGCCGGTAATAACACTTTGCTCCCTGAACTAAAAAAATTACACTTTGCCCCCCAGTCACATGCTTTATTATTTAAAAATTTTATAATATCATGTTAAATGACTTAAATACCCTTAACACTATATTTTGATTTTTGTATTTAAATTTTGATAATGATGTGATAATTATTTAAAAAAATAAAAATTAACATATATAATATTTTAATATATTCATATAAGGGCTGTCTCTTATACACTCTAGATGTGTATAAGAGACAGAGTAAAATAACAATTATTGCAAAAATATAATATAATAATGTGACTGGGGGGCAAAGTGTAATTTTTTTAGTTCAGGGAGCAAAGTGTTATTAGAACTAAAGATATTGTGTGACAATATATTTTTTTATAAAATTTGTGATTTTTTTGATATCTCTTAGCATTTTAAAATTTTAATATTTGGATGAACCTATGCAAATTGTAATGTCAAATATAATATAATTCAATATTTTATCACATTTTCACTCCCTAATTATTTTTTTATTATATTTTATTATAATAATAAATTTTATTATAAAATTAGTTCGTTATTATATTATATTTTATTTTTAATTCTTTTATACGTATTGAACATCAAAATTAAATACATAAAATATTAAAATATAATATTAAGGGTATTTTAGTCATTTAACTTGATATCATAAATTTTTTAAAAGATGAATTATGTGATTGGGGTAAAGTATAATTTTTTTAGTTCATAGGGGTAAAGTGTTATTAACCCTAAAATTTTAAGGACTAAATATGTAAGTCAAACATTTGAGACGAAAAGTATTTTTAACCCCTGAACACGGTATCATCTGAACTTAACATCCATCTGATCCCTTCATCTTCTTCTTCTTCTTCTTCTTCTTCAGTTGCTGAAAAAGAAAAAACACACACAACACACAGTAAAACCAGGGGAAGGATGTCGTGCTTGGCATCGTGCTGTGCATCTCTGACATGTGGGCTTTGCACTTCAGTGGCCTCAGGGATCAGCAAGAAATCAGCTAGACTTGCTTATTGTGGCCTTTTTGGCCTCTCTTTGATCGTTTCTTGGATTCTCCGTGAAGTTGGTGCCCCTTTATTACGGAAAACCACTTGTAATTTTCTTAATTCTTTCTCTATTTTGCTCATTTCTCCATTTTCTTTACTTTTATTATCTGGGTTCCGTCTGTTTTTTATTTATTTTATCTGTATATATTTATTATAAAGTGATAAAATATTAAAAATGCTTATTTTAGTTGATTTTGATTGTTAAATTGATCATTTCAAGGAGCTGGTTTGTGGATTCTTGTTCTTTGTACCATTTGTCCTTTTGTTATGTTTTGTTGAGGGAAAATTTTGGTAATTTAATGATTTGGGATTCTTTTTAGTAGGAATTTATGAGCTTCTTTTGGGTTTTATTTTGGAATTTGTTGTGATTGTGAGGTATTGCAAGGTGAAAATAAAGGGAAAAAGGATTCTTATGTGTCTTTTCAAATTGTTTTGTGTATTGGTTTGTTGAATATAAAGTTGAAATTGTGAGACTCCTGCTAATGCGAGATTGAGGAAATGTCTGGCGGGGATAAAGTTAGAAACTTGATCGATGGAAGCCCTTTTATAAGAATAGATGCTTCTAATGGAATGAAAGGGGATTAGAGGAAAAATGGCAAGGATTTTGATCAAGATGTGTACCTAAGAGACAGCTCATACTCAAATGAGGTATCAAGTACAAGTAGATATTTATATGTCGTTTGTAACTTATTACAATAAATGGTAATTAAAGATGTGTCTGCATAGATATATAGTTTAAGCATTCTGTGTTTTATTTTTGTTGAGCTTCTCCAAGCCCAATCCAGGAGAACAGTTGGCAATTTCTAGAATATACTTTTACTCATGTCCAATTGTTCACTATCCTAATCTAGTTTCCTCTCTGATGCTTCCAGTTTTGTGTTTATAAATCTGTTCTTATCTTAATTTGTGGCCTCTAAGGACATCCTTAGTAAATAATGTTCTATATTATAAAATACTCCCATGTTGCTAATGAAGCTCTTCAATAGACAATTGCGTAGTAGCAATAGTGGACTGATGTCAACCTGATAAAACTTATCAAATTGCTTTTGACATGGAATTTTCCTTTAAGAATCAGTATATTATCATCAAAATTTCCAACTTGGAAAGTTCAATCCAACACAATTTGCTTATGGCTTCTTGCTTATTTTTGTTTAGTTCAAATGCTGACTGAGTATAGCTCAAGTATCTATGCATGGTGCGCTTGTGTTTGAAGATTGTTAGTGACTCACAATTTGATATTTGACTTTGTCTTATTTGATCATACTTTTAAGTTATGTTGTAAACCAACTTCCTTTGCAGGATTTGTTTCAAAGTTTGGGGCAGGGTTGTTCTTATTGGCTCAAGTAATAATACTATTGGATTTTACGCATACATGGAATGATGCATGGGTCGCTAAAGAATGAGCAGAAGTGGTGAGTTCAATTTTTCTATGTTATATTTCTTTTTCCTTAACCAGGATCTCAATCAATTTTGATAACTTTGACTGATCTTTTCAGGTATATAGCTTTACTGGTGATATCTGTAGCATGTTATCTTGGAGCTTATGCAGTCTCGGGAGTTCTGTTTATTTGGTTCAATCCTTCTGGCCATGACTGTGGTCTTAACATCTTCTTCATTGTCATGACCATGATTCTTGCATTTGTATTTGCTGTTATTGCATTGCACCCAGCGGTAAACAAATAATCTCTCTGCTGATGTTTCACTACTTAGGATGAACATGTCACTTCCGCAGTCAAGTGACTTTCATTAGTTCTCCCATTTATTTACACTTCTACCATGGTATGGAGTATTCGTGGTTTCGGAATATTTTGTGGACTGCAACCCAAGCACATATTTATACATTCTTTCTGCTTGCACTTGTTAGTTTTAGGCTGAATATGTATCCTGGTCTAGGAAGGATAATCCTTACCTAACAACTTGACCCTACACATACTAAATATATAGTATATCTTACGTCCACTTTGCGGTTCAGAAATAAGTTTATCTCCTGAAAACTTTAGAAGCTAATATTGCGAGCTTTTAACTTTTGATTGTGGTTGTTTGAAATCCCTTTCCTGTTTGTAAATACTTGGTTCCCATAAGAACCCAATGTTTACAAACTTCTAGCAAGAGTGATATAACTAGATGAGTCTTGTCTTGTCTTGTCTTTTCTGACAATAATTTAAGCATAATAATTCTCTTTAACATGGATTATGACCTATATGTCTTGAATGCTAAGCTGCATGTAAGTGAGATGGAAATAATGGTTATGTTGGCTTGCTTAATTTAACCATCCCGTTTCTGGTAGGGGCTGGAGTTTGATTAAACTTTCCTGTGGTTATAGGTTTTATGTAAATATTGTATAAGGGAAGGGCAGTTAAATGGTAGCCTCTTGCGGCTTCTAAGCTTTTTATCTAATTCCAAGAAACGATTAAATATACACATCTAGGCCTGTATAAGAGAACATCTAGGTAGATGTCTGCAATGATCCAAGAAGCATCAACTGCAGTTTCAACGAGCACACTTGTTCTAGAGATGCCAACAACTGTTATTTCAGTTCTATATTCTGCGGTGCGTGCGGGATCTTCTACAACATTTTTGTCCCCACCATCTTCACCAAAATCAGGTACCAAAACTGCAGAATTTAGGGCATTTTAACTTCTGTAAATCAGATGGGTTCTATTTTTAGAGGTTTTCTTATAAGAACAAATCTATTTATTCTTATTATTTGTTGTAACAGTAGTACACGTATTGTTTAGAAACAGAACAATCTAAACACTATCAGAGGATAATACTCAACCAAACAACATCTTTGAGTATCATTATCAAAGGCTCTCTCTTATGTGGCATGTGGTGTTTAGAGTGAGTTCTAGTATTGTATAAGAGTTCTATGTAACATGGACTCTCCTCTGATCCTAGAGTACCCGTGTCCTGCCGTGTCGATATGGATGTGGGTGTGGGACTCGTGTCCGTATGGTCAACTTTCAATTGGGTATTTTGACTTTTTTGCTGAGCCTAAAATTATATTGACTTCAACATAGTTGTAACTTCATCACATACATGAAAGGAACGATAAGGTAGAAAGGAAGATTAAATAGGAGGGAGAAACATGAGAATTGTATATCAAATCAGTAAATCTTATTATAGTTATATCCTTCTATTACCTTCTTTTTCTCAGTGTACCACTATTTAATGCTACACACAAACATATTTATTTTTCGAAAAACGAGTTATAAAATAATGTAAATTGGTTTATGGCATCAAATTGCATTAATACTACACTAACATTTACAAGCATACAATACGCAGCCCTGTACCCATATCCAACTCTTTTAGAGTGACCCCATATCCTTAAATTATGAAATTGACAAATCCGACATCTAGACATCTACTCGTACATGACACCCATATCCGAGTCCATATAACTAGTAGCTACTGTTAATCTATTTATAGTGAGTTGTTGTAGTATAGTACTGATAATCTATCACGACTATGGTTACTCATTTCGAGCCATATCTAGGATGGATGAGATAGGTTAGAGTTCACAGTATCTCAAGTTTGAAACTGTTAACATGGTTGAAGAAATTGGAATTACGAGGTTTTGTACCCTGTGGAGTGATTACCTCTTTCTCATGTAGAGTTCGAATCTTTAGGGTTATGAATCTGCAGTTTAGTGATTTCTTTCTTTCATAATTCCTCTAAGTGTGCTAGATCACATGTATTTACCAGTTTCATTGAGGTTTTATGACGTTAAGAGAGTCATGGGTGTTTCGTGCTTGTGGTTGTCATCCTGCTCTGCAAAACTGTGACTTGGAAGTTTGTTGCTTAAACTGAATCTCTTTTTAGGTTTGAATTCTAATTTTGTTGAATTTTGAAACAGCGGGAAAGAAACCTCTTCTTGAGTCTGACAAGTTGGAAGCTGGAAAAGAATCTAGAACAAAGAGACTGAATCACAGCCAGTTAGTTACTCCTACTCATTGTCCACCTGATATTTGCTCTGGCTAGCATGTATTCAGGTATGCTTCTTTCTGGATGGACTAGTACTTCCGAGAGCTCAGATCTTATAGATGTTGGATGGACATCAGTTTGGGTTCGTATCTGCACAGAATGGGTCACTGCTGGTCTGTACATTTGGTCACTCGTGGCCCCTTTGATCTTCCACGATCGTGAATTCTAACTGAAGTGTTACTCTTGCTGGATATGAGGCTTATTATAGCTGTTAATAATGATATTTGTATGGGGTGGAATGTTGTTTAAGCTACGTAAATTCTCAATGTAACTACAAATATGGTTGTGACTTTAGTATCCTATGCCACGTAAAACACATGTTTTTGTGTATGCCAGAATGAAAGGGTGTCTGCACTTTATTCTCATTGTGTTCTGTAGTTGCTTGGGAATACAAGGGATTACTTGTACATTAAGGAGGTGTTTAGTAGCAACTTGGTTTGAAATAGGAATGAGTTTCATTATGTTAATGAGTTATTTAATTTGAAACTCATGTCACAAGTAGGGAATGAAATTAGGTATTTTTTAACACTTTCATTCCCATAGAATGATTTTCATAATACTCTATCAAACATCTTTGAGTATCATTAACTTAGGAGGTGTTTGGTTTATGAGTATGAGAGGGGAAATGGGAATTAAAATTAATGATACTCAAAGATGTTGTTTGGTTGAGTATTATGGGAATGAAAGTGTTAGAAAATGCCTACTTTCATTCCCTACTTGTGACATGAGTTTCAAATTAAGGAAGTGTTTGGTTCACATTCGGGAATTGGAATCGGAATGGGAATCATAAATCTCACTATTAGTATGGGTTTCTATCATTCCCTCTTACTTATTTGGTTTAACATAGGAATGGGTTTCATTGTAGATTAATGAGTTACTTATTTTGAAATCTATGTTACAAGTGGGAAATGAAAATAGGCATTTTTTAACACCTTCATTCCCATAGAATGATTCTCATAATGCTTAACCAAACAACATCTATGGGTATCATTAACTTTGATTCCTATTCCCCACTCTCATACCCATAAATCAAACACTTCCTAAGTAATTCATTAATATAATTAAACACATTCCTATTTTAAACCAAACAAATAAGGGAGAATGACATAAATCCATACCAATAGCAGGGTATATGATTCCCATTCTGATTAGATTCCGTGTATAAGAGACAGTCTTTACCCATTAAAAATAGATATATTTGAGTTATAAAAGGAATTCCTAAAATGACATCTTGAGCTTCCTATAGATCGAACCAAATAACATTTTTGAGTATCATTAATTTTGATTCATATTCCCCTTCTCATACCCAAACACCTTCTAATAAAGAATTGAGAACTATTTCTAATGAATACGTTACCTTGAAAGATCAACATAAGGGATTCTGCTTAGATCACTATGTAATTTCTATTGTAACTTGAATGGCTGAAGTTAAAATGCTTATTCTTAGCATCTACTGAAATTAAAAATAAATATTGGAATGACATGAAGTTATTTACTTCACGAGCAGAGGCCATAAGAATTTTAGAAAAATTCTACGGTTTCATAATAGAATCATCCGTTGTGTTTTGAGTATTTATGACAATATCAAATGTTACAAAAGAGTATTGTAAAAGCACTCAAAAAATTTTGAACGAAAATTTATAGATGTTTCCAATATCTATTTTATAATTCTGTTTTTAAGAGATTGTTTGTTTGTTAATACATGAGAATTAAGTACCAAACTTTTTAAAATTAGGAGATAAAATTTGATGAGAGTTTAAGTTAAAGATTATCTAACATAATAGATCGTCACGATATAATCGAATCGAGTTGTTTGTGAATAATTCAGTCAAAATTCATCATTAACCGAGATACTTATTGTTATTGAAAGGCTGTCTCTTATACACATCTGGATGTGTATAAGAGACAGCATGTACGATGGATGTCTAGATGTTTAAATTGTCAATTTAAATAATTTCGAATTTCAGAAATATAAAGTCGTTTTATATAGACAGGCGAGGGTACAATCGAATTCAAATTTCATCAAATTATAATAAATTCGAATTTAAAACTCGTTCGACGTCCATCCTACATTTGTCTGCTTCAAATTCCAATTTGTTGTATGGGAAAATATCAAGCATAAGATATATGTTTCTCATTATGCTATTCTTTATTTGGCTCATATTAACATAATTACTTCAAGGAGACAAAGAAAAAACAACAAAAATCTACTTAGAATAATGGAAAGAAGAATTGAATTGGATTAAAGCATGATTTAACCTACGCACCCTGTATGAGCTCTCAACCCACGCTACTAACATGCGCACATCCGCCTTCCTACCTTGCTAACATGCGCACATCCGCTCTCAACTCGCACTTGTGTTTATTCACCGCAAAAACCAAATTCACCCATCTAAAATGCGCACATATGGGATCTCCATCTGCTAACATGCGCGCACCACCCTCAAAACACCTAATAGGACGCAATTCCTCCTCCTCCTCCTCCGCCGCCGGTATTCCGATTCCGATTGTAGATTTTTTGAGACTTTACAAGCTGTCTCTTATATGTACATCTAGATGTGTATAAGAGACAGGGGTTACAACTGAGGGGCAAGACCACCCTCTGCAAACACTCCTCCCTACCGCCACCCTGGACCTCCTCATTCCTATTTCAAACCAAACAACTAAGGGGGAATAATATAAACTCCTGCTTCTCCTCCATCTTCCACTCCCTCTCTCTCTCCTCCCCCTGTCTCTTATACACATCTAGATGTGGGCGGAGACAGGAAAGAGAGGAGAGTCTGTCTCTTATACACATCTAGATGTGTATAAGAGACAGATCCTATAGATGTGTATAAGAGATCTGCTGCGGACCCAGATAAATCAAAGTGCGGCAAATTTGGCTGTAAAGGGTATTGAAAAAGGCTCTCGAGTTTGATTTACAGTTACAGGGTGAAGATTTCTTCTTGAAATTAGGGAATAATAATAATAATAAGGCTGTTAAGGAGATTGATGAGTTGCCTTGGAAAGGTGGGAGTGAGTTAAATCCGGATTATGAATGCTTGAGAGCTGAGCTGAGGAAAATGGCTCCCCAAATGGAAGAGCTGTGCTGCACATCTAGATGTGTATAAGAGACAGTCCACAGACAGTCAATCAATTAATCAATCAATCAGTGGGAGCCATAAAAAGTGAGTCTTTTTTTTGTGTTGATCAGATACTCTTTTTCGGTTTTTGATATGCATTGCTGTTTATTTATTTAGTTATCTGATTGATTGATTAATTGATTGACTGTCTGTGGATTTCTTAATGTGATCTTTTGATATGTGTGTCAAATTGATTAGATGTTAGAAGTGATTATATTGGCGAAATGATGGTGTTTGTCTGAAGAATTGTTTGTGAAATTCATGTGGTGTTTTAGTTTGTTGTGGGGGTTTTTGTCTCCAGTTTTGAGGGGATAAAGCCATTGGCTTTGCTGTACCTGTTTTACTTGTTTGTTGTAGAAATAATCGATTCTGAAGTTCTTTCACAAATGGACAATGGACTGTCCAGGAAAGTTTGATTTTTTATGTCTGTGAAGTTTACACTTCTACAATCTGAATTTAAATTTTCAGTTGCAAGTCTTTCGGTATTGGTTTATTTGTTAAGCTGGTTTATCTAAGATAGGCATCGTAAGCATTGACTTTGGTTAAATTCACCTTGCAAAACTAAATTTGAAGGAAATAGTATAAGCTGTCTAGAATCACACAATACTTATGTTCTAAGAGAATGGATGATGACACTTGGTTGAATACCACATCTAGAAATTCACATAGATCAATCTACTCAATAAAATACACAGGAATTTGAAATGAAACATGTAAAATGGGGTTTCAAAGATATTTGAATTTAGTTGATATCCGTTGAGTTCAAGGCTGTCCAAGCACCTACTTATGATCTAATCAATGGATCCTGAATATTCATTTTCCAGATTGGCGAGCCTTATTGGATTCTAGACTTGGGTTTCAGTTTATCAGTGCGTAGTAGCTTTTGAATTATTTGCAGTGGATGATATACATCATATTTATACTTAACGTTAGTGTTCTTATCATCTTCTTTAAGGTGACTTACATCTTAGCCCTTTGCCTATGGCTCTTGGTCTATGGTTTGGAAGCTATTTATCACTAGTTGTTTTAGTCATGGCCATCTAGAGACAGTAAAACAACTCTGTCTCTTATACACATCTAGATGACGATATCATGAGACATGATCATGGCTCCAATAAGTTCTGAAGAATTTGTTGAGGTATGTCAGTTTGTAAGCTGTCCATTTGGAATTTCCAGAAATTCTTCAATTTTGTATAGAATAAGAGCATCTGAACTGATATTCATCTAAGGAAATTGCTTTTGAAGGCTATTCATTTATCGCTGAGCTTTATCTTGTCTTAACTTGGAGCAAGACCAATCCACCAAGTGGTCGAAGCTGTTCCCAATCTTCTAGGGAGATTATAAGTTGGCTTATGTGAAATAGGTCCAAATCTTCCAATTGTCTTTTCAAAGAAACTAATTGGGAAAACACTTAAGGCACTCTTAAACAATAATTTCGACTGGTTGATAATATATATGATTTGCATTCTAGCTGATAATGCTCCTTTGCAAGGCATCATTACAATTAGCAGACGAAAGTATGGAGTGAATGGTGCTCTGATCTGTTTAAAGTATATATACATATATACCATATGATTTTATACACATCTAGTGTGTATAAGAGACAGATCATGAGATGATGATGACCTTAAAAGACAGAGAAGGGTGTTCTCCGCATAAATTCCTCTTCCATTTCTTAACAGCACGCCACATAAATCTTATTAACGTCTGCTTTCCACCTAATTGATGTTATCTAAAGATCACGATACGTGTTGTCAAGAAGTGGAAGAGAAAGTGACATGAGAAGCAGTATAGAAAATTTGTACCATGAAGAAATGTTATTAATCTCATGGAATCTAAATAAAGTAACAAGAAGCACTAAAACTTGTGGCATTTGCACATATGATGAGCTAGGTCTTATTACATCTTAGTGTATTATAAGAGACACTGTTATCACATCAATTGGTATATTTCAACTTACTAAAAGGTTGATACTAAAAAAATATACCCTGTCATGGATACTTAGCGTAGATGTCTATTAGAGACAGCTGGAAGTGGACGAAGATGGGTATAATCACAGCTGTATCAGGAGGAGGCTGTTGGTAGCTTAAAGATTTCCAGCATATGGAAATGGCATCTCTTTTAAAAATCAAAGGGTAACTCGGGCGATACCAATATATGTGATAAGCGAAAAAAGGATTATATAGACTCCAATTACATTCATGAGTTTTTAGTTTAAACTTTTAATTTTTTTTTTCCCGATTGTGGTCAAGTGGAACTTTTTAATTGCTGAATATTTTTATACTCCAGCATTTTCCCTAATCAAATTCTTTTGTAGGGGTCAATTTACATTTTCTATCAGTTTAGTTAACTTAGAATTAGTTTGTCAGGCAGTTGCTTTTGTTGACTATCGGGAGTTATTAACTTAGGAGTAGATTCCGTTATGGAAGTCTATAGGTGTATAAGTATCTATGTACCTTCTCATATTCTAAATAGTGATGAATTCCATGTTTTGAGTTCAAATGTTGTGATCTTAGCTTTTCTTGGGTATTAAAGCAAATCTTACCTTGGGAGGCATCCATAAAGAAATTTTCATGGGTTCTTAGAATTTATCCTCCTCTTCCTATCCTCTATAGTTTCTCCTCCTCTTCTCTATTCTTTTGTTACTGTTTGATTTTTTTTTTTTTAAACGTAACTGTTATCTTAGACAAGATGCATCAGAGATTGGTGTCTACCAACAAACTGCTGCACTTTACAAGGACACCCACCCCCAACCAAGCAGGAGTTATTATTGGTTGATACTCTTCAAAATACCACTTCTATTGCTATGAGAGTTCTGCTAAACTTATTTTGCATCAATATGCCACTTATGTGCCTTTTCCCTTTGTACGTAATAGGATTCTGGTTTTTTGGTTCTTGTCACAGGTTCTTTTATTTATTTATCTATTTATAATTCTTTTTCATGCTTTAATTTGCAGGAGTCTGTCTCTTTACAGTGCTGGTGATGATCGTTGACTGCTCGTGATGGCTGTGCACTTTGCTTCTCACATCCATGTGCTTTTCTTTTCAGCATGTCATTTTCCAGTTTCCATATCTTATTCTGGAATACTTGTGTCCTAATTCCACAAAAGACATATGATGCATTTCACGGCTGTCTCTTATACACATCTAGATGTGTAATATATATATAAGTATAACGGAATGGTTCCTCAACGAGTAGAATTTTCTGTTATTCTATACAGAAGCTAATGATGACATGATTGATCATAATATTGATTATATTGTGAATAATATAGAATAACCGTCCTGGTCTAAATTAGATTTTCTTGACTTGGGACTGCAAACAGCCATCTTGATGACCATTCCGGCAGCTTTTATATGATATTCTCCTTGATTATCATGTCAGCCAGGCTTAGTACCGTAAAGTGATCAACTCAAAAAGAACATAATCCCATGATATCTAAATATAGCTTTATTACGTAGTTCAAGGGATTTACAAATTCTTGAGCCTGTCTCTTAT